>JADMNL010000022.1:553689166-554917500 GCA_016271365.2 Neoceratodus forsteri
GTATGGTTAAAAAATATGGTTAAGCCAGAGATCAAATAGGGTCTGCGGTGTTTCAGTAGGTAGGGAAGATGGGCAGACTAGGTGGGCCAAGCGGTCCTTATCTGCCATCAAATTCTGTGTTTCTGTTGTATGTATTTTACTGTGTTCCCCTTTTACAGCTGTGTGGGTTGGCCTCAGGGTGTATGGTGGCCCCTAATTTATTTTGTTCTTTAAATGTTTCTCACACACCCTTCTCCAGCCCTCCTCCTTAAGGCTCGACAGGAAGTGCTGGCTGCTGGATACATGTGCAGAGGGACTGTGGGGAAAGTAAGCCACAGAAGCAAGAGAGAGCAACTTTTATTTAGTTTGATAAGCTTGAATTTTATATTATTTGGAAGCGGTATAAAGCGTTCACTGTATTGCTGCAGTCAGTGATGGTGACACATTTAAACAGTGCAACACAGGTGTGTTTAACACCACAGGCCCCTACAGTGGAAATTAGTTAGTGTGGGCCCCAGTGGTACAGGGCCCTGTTTGTGTCCTTCTATGTTGGGTCTGAGCTACTGCGCTTACTCAGACCAGAGGTTGTGTAGCCATAAGAAGGTTCAGCACTAATGTCTTTACCTGGACTGTCACCAACAGGGTGCAGCCACACTTTGCCTGACCCACACCACAATACAATAAAATACAAGTGCTGTGATGGCCCTGCAGTACTGGAGGCCACTACCCGCTCCCACCTGGTACCAGGATGACCCTTTAAACACTATGGGAACTCCTCCTGTGGCAGTTCCTGGAGACCCAGGGTTGAGTCATGCCAGGCCTGAAGATGGCACAAGGGTTGGTGCACTCTCAACTCCATGCTCAGAATAGCAATCCCCAAAGGCATGCATATGCTTAATGGCTTAAACACAGACCTCAAAACATAGGGATGTGTAATCTGTCTCAGTGGCCAACTTGCAGACAGATCAGTTTCCGCTGAGGTACAGCAGTTCCTGATCTTACTCACAGTTCTCCAGTTGGATGACGACTCCTACTCCTGGTGCTGCAGGCTTCTGGAAATCTAAGCTCTAGTGGTACCACTAGGTCAGTTGGATTCCCTCTTTAATGGCTCCACTTCTCTTGGGTACTGATATTTCAGGCTTCTTGTAGGTTTGCCTCCTTACCTCTCTCACGCTCCTGAACTGCTGAGGTCCCGAACTGACCCAGAATCCTGCCTTCCAAACTCTCAGGGTGGCAGCAACCCAACACGTGGCAATAGGGCCTGTCATAGGACCTGATCAGCAGCTCTGGATTCAGCTCTTCCGCTCCATGATGTCCCTTATGCTTCACCACTCATACTGCCTAGCACATGAATGTCCCTCTTTTCCCTCACAAGGGTTCAGGAATTCTTTTGCAGTTTGTCTCCGAACACAAGGCCTAGAATGGCACAGCTTGAACCATCTCCCCAGACATCAGGTCCTCTCACCACAAGATCTCTCCCAGATCTGCCAGCCTCCAGCACAGTCCCTCTATAGTCACAGTCAAAGGGCAGCTCCAGATGGTTCAACTTGCTGTGACACAGATTCCATGACCCCTTATTGGTCCAAGAAAAGTACCAAAATCTTCCGCCTTTCCCACTCCTAGAGGCCTCCAGAAGCAGGCTTGTGGTTTCAGCCATTTTATTGGCCTTCCTAGAGGATCAGAGGATCATCCAAGATGATAAAAAACAAGGCTGCACTCGGTAACAAAATCAGAAATGGGAACCATGATATAGTATCAGATATATGGAGTTTTATTTCATGTGGACGGGGATCCACTAGACCCCACGTGCCTTAATCTATGTAGGTCTTCTACACGGGCATAGGTCAATGCGCTTAGGGCTGGTGGTAGTGGGTCCTCTGCTTCCTGTGAAATAAACTCTTTATATTTGATACTATATCATGGTTCTATTTCTGATTTTGTTACCACCAGAACCTTGTTTCTTCTGTGAGTGCTGGGCAGGCTGCCCAAGTCTGCAACCGTGGCTGTTCCTGAGACATACTGCTTTGCTGAGATCATCCAAGATGGTCAGGGCCATGGATCCCTGGGGCACTGGCCCCCCACCAAAGAGATTCTAGAGGACTTTACCCTCAGTTTCCAGTCCTTCCACCCCAGTTGCGGTGGCAGGAGTGGGAAATAGTCTCTGCTGGCGGCAGGCCAGTGGTTGGAGGAGCACTCCATCGACTGCGACTGCCCACCTTTGATTTGTGGCTGCATTGTGGTTCAAACAACAAAACTGCATGGTGTAGGCGGTGCAGAGGAACTGTGGCTCCTGTCTGGTCATGCCAAGCCCTCCCAGTCCAGGTCCCTGGGACTGGAGGAGGTAGACTATACCACCAACTTGTCTGGTCCTGGTTCAGGGCCCCTGGTTAAGTGCTGCACCATGGGGGTTACATATCATACATCTTTCTGTCTGTCTTATCAATCTATCGACAGTATAGTGCCACATGGGAGATTGAGGGAAGCTGGAGTATGTGGGGGCAGGACCAAAATGGTGACCTGGATCAGGAACTGGCTGAGGGGATATAGCAAAGGGTTGTGGTGGTGGTGGAGAACTCTCATCACTGAGAGTGGTGACGAGCAGGGTACCACATGGATCCATACTGGGACCAGTACTGTTTGGGATTGTCATTGTGGATATCTCGAATGGGATCCAGAGCAAAATCAGTCTGTTTGTAGACGATACCAAGATGAGAGCTTGGTAGATGACACGGAGGGGAAGGGTTGCAGAAGGACCTGAATAAGCTGCAGGAGCGGGCAGATAAATGGCAGCTGGGGTTCAACGCCAAGAAGTGCAAGGTTCACTTCGAGCCCGGAACCAGGGAGGGATTATCACTTAAATGGGGTTCGGTTGGGTTGCTCCACAGAAGAGAAGGGTAGGGGTGATCATAACAAGGAGCATAGAACAACTCTGTTCGATGCAGAAGGGCGGTGGCAAAAGCCAACAAAATGCTGTGTTGTATAGCTAGAGGGATCTCCTCCAGATGTAGGCAGGTTATCCTGCCCTGTATAGGTCGCTGGTCAGGCCCCATCTGGAGTACTGCATGCAATACTGGTGCCCGCTCCGAAGAAGGACATCAAATTGTTGAGGGGTACAGCGAGAGCTACAAAGATGATTCAGGATTGGAGGGCAAGCCATGCGAGGAAAGGCTGGGGAGGGAAATAGTACTCTGGAAGAGAGGAGGGACAGCAGAGATATGACTGAGACCTTTAAGTACCTGAAGGAATAAACAAGACTAATACAGAGAGGATTTTCCAGAGGAGAGAGGAGGGACATGAGAGGACACCAACTGAGATTGAGGGGTAGATTCGGAGAGAGATGAGGAGACATTTGTTGACAAAAACAGTGGTGGACAAGTGGAACTCTTTTCCGGGTGAGGTAGTGGCCTGCAAGACGGTGGACAGCAACAAGAGGGGTTGGGATAGGGTAAGGGTAAGGGGCAGTTGGATGGGAGGATGGGGGAAGGAGGGCAGCAGCATTATAAGGTGCTAGTTCGCACTCAAGCAGACTCGATAGACCGTGAGGCCTGTTTCTGCTGGCATTTTCGTATGTTCCTATGATTGTCTGTCTGTTCTATCTGTCTATCTCAGAAACAAGAAAAATAAAGCCCATAAAATTATAGACCCATCAGCTTAACATTGATTCCAGGTGAAATTCTGGCATCTGTCTTAAATCGAACTGAAAGAGTACAAGGAAAGCAACAGATGCTACCTGCAAATTGCAAAATCTGACTTATGAGTCGTGATTGGAGCAGTTAAATCTAATGACCCTAGAACAACGTCATGTTTGACATTATGCAAGACAATTATCTTCTAGCAGAAATGAATTTTAATTTTAAACAAGATTTAAAACTAACTAGAGCCCATCCCTTCAAATGTCTGGTGAGGCTTCAGAACAACAAGGACATTTATTTTTACCCAGAGGATTATCAAACCACGAACTTGCTACCCTTCAACATAATTGCTAGTAAAACAAAGAATTTAAAAGTAAACTCGATAAGTTTATCTGGAATGGAGGTATTGAACTACTATTAATTGATGGAACAATAAGGGCATAAAAGCCATCTCACTCCTGTTCACCTTAGTATGATCCTTAATATCTGTCTATCTTATCTATATAATCTATCTATTGATGGTATCTTATCTATTAATGGCATCTATCAATGGTATCTATCGATGGTATCTTATCTATCAATGGCATCTATCAATGGCATCTAGCGATGGTATCTATCTATCTATCGATGGTATCTTATCTATCAGTGGCATCTATCAATGGTATCTATTCATCAATGGTATCTATCGCTGGTATCTATCTATCAGTGGTAACTATCGATGGTATCTTATCTATCAATGGCATCTATCAATAGTATCTATCGATGGTATCTATCTATCAATGGTATCTATCGATGGTATCTTATCTATCAATGGTATCTATCGATGGTATCTATCTATCAATAGTATCTATCGATGGTATCTTATCTATCAATGGCATCTATCAATGGTATCTATCAATGGTATCTATTGATGGTATCTATTCAATGGCATTTATCAATGGTATCTATCTATCAATGGTATCTATTGATGGTATCTATCTATCAATGGCATCTATCAATGGTATCTATCGACGATATCTATCTATGCAGTTCCATCGATTGTAAGGCCACGACGGTTTCTATCGATGGTATCTATCTATCGATGGTATCTGGTTATTGACAGTATCTGTCTATCAGCAGTAGCTATCTATTGACCGTATCTAGTGACAGTATCTGTAAACAGTATTTATTGACAAAATCTATTGACAGTACATGGCTGTCGGTCAGTCAATCTGTCTATATCTGTCTAGCTATCTATGTATATACAGACAGTATCTGTCTGTCTGTAGATGGTGTCTATCTGTCTGCCTCTCTGTCTACAGACAGTTTTGTCTGTCTGTCCGCCTACAGAGACAGTATCTATCTGTCTCTCTGTATCTACAGACAGTATCTATCTGGCTGTCTAGCTATCTGTCTGGCCATTTAGCTATCTGTCTGTCTGTTCTATCTATCTATCAACAGTATCCGCTTACAGAAATATCTATCTGTCTGTCTCTCTGGCAAGGTTGGGGAATGGTCAAATGTATGGCAGCTTAGATTCAATGCAAAGAAGTACAAAGTAATGCACTTTGGGAAACAAAACCCAGAGGGAGAGCACACAATGGGGGTTACTACAACAACAACAAAATGGAAAGGGACCCGAGGGTAGTCATATCAGGTGACCTAAAGGTAAGCAAGCAATGGAGAAGACAGTAAGGAGGGCTGGGGGATACGTGGATGTTTAGGAAAAGGCATCACCAGTAGAAAACAGGAAGTTGTTATTCCTCTGTACAGACAGTTGGTGAGACTACATCTGGAGTTCTGCATGCAGGTTTGGAGACCCCATCTCCACAAGGACATAGACAGGATGGAGGCGTTCAGAGGAGGGTAACTAAAATAGTGCAGGGTCTGCACCAGAAGCCATATGGAAAGAGACTAAAGGAGCTTAATATGTATACCCTCGAGGAAAGGAGGGAGAG
Organism: Neoceratodus forsteri; assembly: GCA_016271365.2. NCBI lineage: Eukaryota > Metazoa > Chordata > Ceratodontiformes > Ceratodontidae > Neoceratodus > Neoceratodus forsteri. Next base: position 553,694,715 of record JADMNL010000022.1, read on the forward strand.
AGGGGACATGATAGAAACTTTCAAGTACCTCAAGGGAATTACCAAAGTATAGGAGGTAGCATCTTTCAGAAAAGAGATGTGGAAGAACAAAGGGGACAATTTGAAGATAGAGTGGGGACGGCTCAGGGGCAATGTGAGGGAAGTATTTTTCACGGAGAAGGTGGTCGACGATGGAATGGCCTTCCTGAGGAGGTTGGGGTCAAAACAATGGAGAATTCAAGTATATATGGGACAGACTTAAGGCACCCTGGTGGGGGAGGAAGAAGTAGGATGTTGGTTAACTAGTATCTGCAACTTATCCAATAGGTAGGAGTGGGAAGATTAGGTGGGCTAAGCGTCCTTTCGTCACAAAATCAATAGCTTTGTCTGTCTGCTATCTGCAGACAGTATTTATCAATCTACCCATGTATTGTCTGCCTGTCTGTTAACAGCAGTCATTATCATTGTGCCGGGACAGTGTATGATGAGGTAAAAACTGGTTTACTATGAACTGCTGCTTTAAATTAGATTATTGGAGAAGCAACACAATGGGTTACCTTCTAGGGGGACCTGGGTTCATGTAAAATCCCAAACTGCGGCCGGCTGTGGGCTGTGTGTCATGTCAGGGTGAAATGCTGGTTTGTAATGATAAACATGGGCATCCAGAGAGAGCAGAGAGATGGCAGACACTGTTGTACGAGTACAGAATCTGTACATTCATCCAGAGAGAGAGAAGCCAGGTACAGAATCTGTACACATCCAGAGAGAGAGAGAGAGTGAGGGCAGACAGTGCCAGCCAAGTACAGTATCTGTACCCATCGAGAGAGAGAGAGAGAAGAGAAAGAGTGAGGGCCGACACTGCCAGCCAAGTACAGAATCTATACCCATCCACAGAGAGAGAGAGAGAGAGAGAGAGAGAGTGAGGGCCGACACTGCAGCCAAGTACAGAATCTGTACCCATCCACAGAAAGACTGAGGCCAGACACTGCCAGCCAAGTACTGAATGTGTACCCATCCAGAGAGAGAGATAGTGAGGGCAGACACTGCCAGCCAGGTACAGAATCTGTACACATCCGAGAAAGAAAGTGAGGACAGACACGCCAGCCGAGTACAGAATCTGTACCCATCCAGAGAGGGACAATGAAGGCAGACACTACCAGCTGAATACAGAATCTGTACCCATACAGAGAGAGAGGAGGACAGACACTAGCAGCCGAAAGTACTGAATGTGTACCTGTTGACAGAGAGAGAGTGAGGGCAGACACCTGCCAGCTGAGTACAGAATCTGTACCTATACACAGAGGGAGAGTGAGGGCAGACTTTGGGGTGAAATGCTGGATTGTAATGATAAACGTGGCATCCAAAGAGAGAGAGGCAGACAGTGTCAGCTGAGTTCAGAATCTGTACCCATCCAGAGAGAGAGAGAGACTGAGGGCAGACACGGCCAGCTGAGTACAGAATCTGTACCCATCCAGAGAAAGAGTGTGTGTGTGTGTGTGTGTGAGTGTGAGGAGACACTGCCAGCCAAGTACAGAATCTGTACACATCCACAGAGAGAGAGTGAGGGCAGACACTACCAGCTGAGTACAGAATCTCTGCCCATCGAGAGAGAGAGAGAGAGAGAGAGAAGACACTGCCAGCCAAGTACAGAATCTGTACGCATCCAGAGAGAGAGAGAGCAGTCACTGCCAGCCAAGTGCAGAATCTATACCCATCCACAGAGAGAGAGAGAGAGGGCAGACACTGTCAGCCGAGTACCGAATCTGTACCCATCCACAGAGAGAGAGAGAGTGAGTGAGGGTGAGGGTAGACACTGCCAGCTGAGTACAGAATCTGTACACATCCACTGACAGGGAGTGAGGGCAGACACTTCCAGCCAAGTACAGAATCTGAGCACATCCACAGATAAGAGAGTGAGGGTAGACACTTCCAGCCAAGTACAGAATCTGTACCCATCCTTAGAGAGAGGAAAGAGTGAGGGCAGACACTGCCAGCCAAGCACAGAATCTGCACCCATCCACAGAGAGACTGAGGGAGACACTGCCAGCCAAGTACTGAATGTTACCCATCCACAGAGCGAGAGTGAGGGCAGACACTGCCAGCCAGTACATGATCTGAACCCATCCAGCGAGAGAGGGGCAGACACTGTCAGCCAAGTACTGAATCTGTACCCATCCACAGAGAGAGAGAGAGTGTGTGAGGGTAGACACTGCAGCTGAGTACAGAATCTGTACCTTCAGATAGAGAGAGAGGGCAGACATTGTCAGCCGAGTACAGAATCTGTACTCATCCACAGAGAGAGAGAGTGAGGGAGATAATGCCAGCCAAGTACAGAATCTGTACCCATCCACAGAGAGAGAGAGAGTGAGGGTGGACACTGCCAGCCAAGTACAGAGACTGTACCCATCCACAGAAAGAGCGTGAGAACAGACACCACCAGCTGAGTACAGAATATGTACCCATCCAGAGAGGAGAATGAGGGCAGACACTGCCAGCCTAATACAAAATCTGTACCTTAGAGAGAGAGAGAGACTGAGGTCAGACACTACCAGCCGAGTACTGAATGTGTACCTATCCACAGAGAGAGAGAGGAGGGCAGACACCGCCAGCTGAGTACGGAATCTGTACCCATACACAGAAGGAAAGTGAGGGCAGACTTTGGGGTGAAATGCGGATTGTAATGATAAACATGGGCACCCAGAGAGAGAAACAGAGAAAGGACGACACTGTCAGCTGAGTACAGAATCTGTACCCATTCAGAGAGGGAGAATGAGGGCAGACACTGTCAGCCGAATACAAAATCTGTACCCATACAGAGAGAGACTGAGGTCAAACACTACTAGCCGAGTACTGAATGTACTATACATAGAGAGAGAGGAGGGCAGACACCCCAGCTGAGTATGGAATCTGTACACATACACAGAAGGAAAGTGAGGGCGGACTTTGGGGTGAAATGCAGGATTGTAATGATAAACGGGCACCCAGAGAGAGAAAGGGAAGACAGACAGCTGAGTATAGAATCTGTACCCATCCAGAGGAGAGAGAGACTGAAGGCAGACAAGGCCAGCCGAGTAGAGAATCTGTACCCATCAACAGAGAGAGAGAGAGTGTGTGTGTGTGTGTGTGAGAGGGGGAGACACTGCCAGCCAAGTACATAATCTGTATGTAACCTAGGTGTGCGGTGACTCCATTTTGTAACCACTACCTGGCTAGCCTAGGTTCAGGAGAGAACATTAGCTCACATCAGGCTAGGTTTGCACTTCTGGTCAGGGGCACCCAAGTATTTCCGGACACAAGAAGCAATAACTGAAAATGTCCAAACCAGGAGTGGGATTCTAAAGTATGGCTTTTATTAACTTCCAACACAAGAATAGAAAGCAAGATGGACCCCACGGGCTACACTCCTGGATATGCAGATCTATAGAGGTCAGAACACATCTTCTTCATCACACAACAACCCCTCAGGTTCTGAACACATCTGGGATCACATGCCGAACTGGTACTCTCACTCTGGATTCCCTGGCATGGCACTTGGCTAGCACTAGTACACTTTTCCATATGTCATGGAATTTTGTGGTGGCTCCTAAACCACCCATGAGCACTTTCTAGCTAAAGGGAAAACATCCGTAATCCCACGCCTGGTATTTTCTGCAGACACTGGCCAAGTGCCTGGGAGAAAGCTATAGGTGCCCAAAGTGAACCGTAGAGGTAAACCTGGTTACTCCAGATGGGGATCTTCCACCTCTTGCTCCCAACTCTGTACCCGCCATTCATTTGATACAACACTTTTCTTCAAACCTCTGGTTGTAGATGCTATCTCGAAATGTATATCACATTTAACATTCTACTCTGTATTTAGCTGGTGTCCTGACTTGAAAAGTTCTGTAAGTGTCTATGTCCATCTTCCTAGACCCACACTGGGCAGTTACTTTTACACAACTCTGTCTTGGTGAAACATGGGTTCCTATTTCAGTGCAGACTCACCCGTAGTAAGCAGGCGCCGCAGGGCTTCTCTCAAAGGAAAACACAAAGTCTCTGGATACCTCAGTACAAACTCTTCTGTCAGGCAGCTTTTCCTTTCAAGCAGGGCCAGGGGTTGCTCCTGAAATGCTGGATTCCCCCCCATCCCTCTGGGGATGGGGCACTGGACTAACACGGGAGGCGGTCTCTACCACTTTCTGTGGCCTCTTCTGTGTTCTTCTCTGGGTGAGAACACCACCCACTTTCTGGTGTAGCTCATTATAGAGCTAGGCTCTGAGTGGCTGCCAACTGCAGCACCCTCCTTTCACTGCAGACTGCCACCGAATAACTTTGAAAACCCCAAACATTCTAACCTAACTCCCTGTTGCAGCATTCCACTGTGGCTTATGCTGCTGCGAGAATTCTATAGTGATGTCATCCTTCCAGCTCAGCTGAGACTGAGGACAGAGTGAGACAGTGTGAAACCCATTTAACTGGTGTCTCACAAGCTACCTTTCCTGCCTCTAGATCTAAGTGGGATTCTGGTGACCTTGGTGACAAGGGTTACATGTACACATCCACAGAGAGAGAGAGAGAGTGAGGGCAGACACGCCAGCTGAGTACAGAATCTGTACCCATCCAGAGAGAGAAAGGAGGAGGACAGGCCCTGCCAGCCAAGTACAGAATCTGTACACATCCACAGACAAGGGAGGGAGGGCAGACACTTCCAGCCAAGTACAGAATCTGTACCCATCCACAGAGAGACTGAGGGCAGATACTGCCAGCCAAGTACCGAATGTGTACCCATCCACAGAGAGAGTGAGGGCAGACACTGCCTTGGCACTGAATGTGTGCCTTCACAGAGAGAGAGTGAGGCAGACACTGCAGCCGAGTACAGAATCTGTACCCATCCAGAGACAGAGAGGGTAGACACTGCCAGCCAAGTGCAGAATCTATACCCATCCACTGAGAGAGAGAGACGGCAGACACTGCCGCTGAGTACCGACTCTCTACCCATCCACAGAGATAGAGAGAGAGAGATGGAAGGAGAGAGAGTCAGTGTGAAGGTAGACACTGCCAGCTGAGTACATAATCTGTACCCATTCACAGAGAGAGAGAGACGAGAGAGGGCAGACAATGTCAGTCGAGTACAGAATCTGTACCCATCCACCCTAGAGAGAGGAAGCGTGAGGGCAGATACTGCCAGCCAAGTACAGAATCTGTACCCATCCACAGAGAGTGAGTGAGGTGGACACTGCCAGCCAAGTACAGAAACTGTACCCATCCACAGAAAGAGCGGAGAACAGACACCACCAGCTGAGTACAGAATCTGTACCCATCCAGAGAGGGAGAATGAGGGCAGACACTGCCAGCGAATGCAGAATCTGTACCCATACAGAGGGAGAGTGTGGGCAGACTTTGGGGTGAAATGCTGGGATTGTAATGATAAACGTGGGCATCCAGAGAGAGAGAGCGCGAGAGTAAGGGGCAGACACTGTCAGCTGAGTACAGAATCTGTACCCATCCACCGATAGAACGTGAGGACAGACTCCACCAGCCGAGTACAGAATCTGTACCCATCCAGAGAGGGAGAATGAGGCAGACACTGCCAGCCGATACAGAATCTGTACCCATACAGAGAGAGTGAGGTCAGACACTACCAGCTGAGTACTGAATGTGTACCTGTCCACAGAGAGAGAGAGTGAGGGCAGACACCGCCAGCCAAGTAAGGAATCTGTACCCCCACAGAGGGAGAGTGAGGACAGATACTGCCAGCCGAATACAGAATCTGTACCCACAGAGAGAGAGAGGAGGTCAGACACTATCAGCCGAGTACTGAATGTGTACCTGTCCACAGAGAGAGAATGAGGGCAGACACCGCCAGCTGAGTACGGAATCTGTACCCATACACAGAGGGAGTGAGGGCAGACTTTGGGTGAAATGCTGGATTGTAATGATAAACGGGTATCCAGACAAGAGAGAGAGAGAGAGTAGGGAAGACACTGTCAGCCAAGTACAGAATCTGTACCCATCCAGAGATAGAGCATGAGGACAACTCCGCCAGTGGAGTACAGAATCTGCACCCATCCAGAGAGGGAGAATGAGGCAGACACTCCCAGTCGAACAGAATCTGTGTACCCATACAGAGAGAGTGAGGTCAACACTACCAGCCGAGTACTGAATGTGTACCTATCCACAGAGAGAGAGTGAGGGCAGACACCGCCAGCCAAGTATGGAATCTGTACCTGTACACAGAGGGAGAGTGAGGACAGATACTGCCAGCTGAATACAGAATCTGTACCCAGAGAGAGAGTGAGGACAGACACTGCCAGCCGAGTACTGAATGTGTACCTGCCCACAGAGAAAGAATGAGGGCAGACACCACCAGCTGAGTGTGGAATCTGTACCCACACACAGAGGGAGAGTGAGGGCAGACTTTGGGGTGAAATGCTGGATTGTAATGATAAACGTGGCATCCAAAGAGAGAGAGGGCAGACAGTGTCAGCTGAGTACAGAATCTGTACCCATCCAGAAATAAAGCATGAGGACAGACTCCACCAGTGGAGTACAGAATCTGCACTCATCCAGAGAGGGAGAAAGAGGCAGACACTGCCAGCCGAATACAGAATCTGTACCCATACAGAGAGAGTGAGGTCAGACACTACCAGCCGAGTACTGAATGTGTACCTATCCACAGAGAGAGAGAGAGAGAATGAGGGCAGATACTGCCAGCCAAGTACAGAATCTGCACCCATCCACAGAGAGAGTGCAGGCTGACACAGCCAGCCAAGTACAGAGAGTGCAGGCTGACACAGCCAGTCGAGTACAGAATCTGCACCTATCCACAGAGAGAGAGAGTGAGGGTAGACCCCTGAGCCAAGCACTGAATGTGTACTCATCCACAGAGAGGCTGAGGCAGGACCTGCCAGCTGAGTACAGAATCTCTAACCATCCAGAGAGAGAGAGGTGAGTGAGGGCAGACCCTGCCAGCCGAGTACAGAATCTCTAACCATCCAGAGAGAGAGAGAGAGAGAGAGTGTGAGGTGGAGTGAGGGCAGACCCTGCCAGCCGAGTACAGAATCTCTAATCATCCAGAGAGAGAGTGAGTGAGGCAGACCCTGCCAGCCGAGTAAAGAATCTGTACCCATCGAGAAAGAGAGAGAGAGTGTGTGTGTATGTATATGTGAGAGAACACTGCCAGCCAAGTACAGAATCTGTACTCATCCTCAGAGAGTGGTGAGGGCAGACAGTGCTAGATTTAATATAGAATCTGTACCCATCCACAGAGAGTGATGGCAGACACTGCACAGCTAAGTACAGAATCTGTGCTCATCCACAGAGAGAGAGAGGAGGAGACACTGCAAACCAAATACAGAATCTTTATCCATACACAGAGAGTAGGGGAGACACTGCAGTCGAGTACAGAATGTGTACTTCAGAGCAGCACTGCATGAACTGAATGACTCATAGGGCATTTGGTATTAAACAGTGGTGTTACCTTGGAAGGAGAGCTTCTCTGTGCTGAAGCAAAAGGCACACACCAACCAGACTTAAAATAGGCACTCCCACTCAAGCTGTGTGGTTAAAACTCCTCCTATTGAAAAGTTGCCAAAGTCTGTGTAATAATCAGAAGCAGCATGACCCGTAGAGGCCCTGACTCAGTGTTTCACTACGATGCGAGGCTTTGTCAAAGGTGTAGCCCCTTGCTTGCATAATTTTCTGTGGTGTACTTGAAGGATACAGTGTTCCAATTCTTCCAGTAGCCAAAATGGCTTGTAGGCAACTAGGGAAAATGACCAGGTGATATGGACCCTATAATACGAATACAAAGTGCTAATGCAAAATGATACACAATAAAAAAACAAAAACAATATTTGCTACAGGTATTAAAGCGATTACTACTGTGCAGGTGTGAGACGGTGAGTGAGGGCTCGCTCCAACCTGTTTCAGGTTCGGTTGGGCTAGTTCCTTTCCTTCAGTCATTTTGTTGCCCTGAGCATCCCCAGGTTCCTTCTGGGGCTTTTTCCTTCAAGTCTCCCTCTGTCATGCTGTAGGTTGTTGTAAACTCAGAAATCTTACCACCATTTTTGTTTTTGCTTTTGCTTTGTAGTTGCGCTGGACGACGTTAACACTACAGTCGACAGCACCAGCTCCACGCCTCCTGGAGGACTTCATGGAGGTTGAGAAGATCCTTCGTGATGTGGATATCCTGTCAGGCCTGGCCAAGCTCTTGCCAAAGGGGGCATGTGCTGGGAAATCACCGCCACCCACTGCCAACAGCACCAGCTGGAACAGCAATGGCACCAGCACCAACTCCACCACCGAGGATGAGGAGGAAGGTTCTGAGACGGAGAATAACCCCCACAGTCAGTTTTCAGCGTTTGTCCAGCTGTGGGCAGGGCTTCAACCTATCCTGTGCGGTAATAACAGGTAGTGTGATGCGGTGTATATGTAAATATGGACACCCTGGTTTTACTGTGCCTTCGAGAGTGCCATCTGGTGCTTCCTTAAAAGGAAAATAGCGCACTTCAAGAGTGTTAGAGCTGTTTGGTGTTTCTGTTAATTGTTTTCTCATTCGTTCAATTTATGAAGTATTAACAAATGTCGAAGAAATAAAGCAAAACATTCTTCACACTTTGAAAAAGGAGAACAAGTAAGTGGTGAGCCACAGCAGGGTCTGCATTAAAATATTTTTACCACTCTCTTAGTGGAGGCGAGGAACCAGGCTGAAGAGCGATTACCTCTACACCCTCTGGGAAGTGCTTTCAGATCCTATAATACGCACACAGGAGTGGCTTATTGCAATTTAAAAAATGCCTTGCTGCTGTTGTGTATTATATGTGAAGTGAAGTGTTGTGTTGTGCAAACATTTTAATGAGAAACAAGAACCATTTGGTGCCCTTACCCCATCAATTAAACGGGAAGGTGTCACTCCAAGCAGACCAATTTCCCAGGGAGGAGGGAGGGAGGAGGAAGTCCTCACGCGATAACTAGAATTTACACAAGGCACTTTCGGGACTCCACTGGAGTGCATGGAGCCTGGAAAGCTATGGATTAGACATTAGTGGGAGAAGCTTGCCAAAGGCACCTAGCCTCCAAGACATCAGTCATTGTCATGTAGCAGTTGTGTCGGGGAAATAAGCAGTAACTGCTAAAAATGAGGACTGGGATGAGGCAAAAACTGGCTAGCATTCTCTCCCCCCACACTTCCTGAAACCAGTTTTCTGCAGATATCCAGAGCTGTATGTGAATACTGAGCGCACGTGAACAGCTGCTGCCATGTTTGTACACGCAATCCCTGTACAGTCATCATCTCATTCTGTACAAAATGCTTTGGGATACAGTATGTATGAAAAGTGCTATATATACCTTCATTTTATTCTGTATGACATTCCCTGCACTACCAGTCCTTTGAACTTGGAATTAGCTTCTCATGCTTTTAGAACAGCAGTGAAGCAAGAATTGAGCTTCTGTTGTGTATGCAGTAGAGAATGTTATGTAAGAAATATTTAACTGCCCTTGATATTTTTAAACAAGTATTTTGTCATGTCCTATGTATATTTTATATGTTGTAACTTGTTACCTATATTTTATTTTTGTATTTTGTAATTTTAACTATTAGGACTTTATACAAACAGGTACACCTTGTAAGTATTTTTTCCAAACCCTAATGGTGATATCTCTGTATAAATAAAATTTACATACATACATACAAACTCATTGCTTTATTAAGCACGATGGGATACACTTTTGTATGCATAAAAGTGCCATATAAACCCCTTTTATTCTGTATTATAGTTGCTGTGCTACTAGTGTCTAAGTCAGTGCCTGTAAAGCACTTGAGGGTACACTATATGTGAAAGGTGCTATGTAAGTCCAATTTTTATTCCATTCTACAGTCCCTACATTACTAGTATGTAACTCAGTGCTTTATAATGCACTTTGGGATGCAGTATATATGAAAGGCACTGTATCTATCTAAATTATTTTCTAGTATACAGTCCCTGCACTACCAGTATGTAACACAGTGCTTTGTAAAACACTTTGGGAGACAGTGTGAATGAAAGGCACTATATAAATCCAAAACACAAAGAACCTTAGTGTGCAGGCACTGAGGCAAGAGTTACCCAAAGGGCTTTGGCCGAGAGCCAAGTTTCAAAGAAATATAAAATCATACATACCCCCATAATGCAAAGCATCATGGGGTATATATGCAAATCACCACAAAATATTATGCTGGTCACATAAGAATATGGGATCAGGAATGGAGGTACGGTTGTCTCGATAATCAATGGATATGTTTAAGAAGGAACAGATGGCTTTGTGGCTTCTTGATGTGTTGGATGTTTTGCCTAGATGGAAAAGTGTATATTTTACTATCCACACGGAGAGAATTATACTCTATATATGTAAAAGCTGGATATGTACACAGATACCCTGTAAAATACTTGAACAGTACTGTACCTCTTTTAATAAAAAATAAAGTATAAAAATATATATATACAGTATATAATGCTGGTTCAACTTTAAGCAGAATTGCACGGTGCGAAAAGACACCGCACAGTCTATAAAGGGTGCCAACAGAAGTGTGTGATTCTGTGTTTCTTTGAAACTTGGCTTCCTGGCCAGTGCTCTTTGGGGTCACCCTTGCCTCAGTGCTAGCACCTATGGTTCTTTATGTTTTAGCTTGTTTTTTGTTTTTATCGGGCTCACCACAACCCAACCTAGATAGACCAGCTTAGGGTAGCTGGTTCATTCCACTGGGGTGCCATACAGATGAGGCACACTGATAAATCCTGGTAGGACGAAACACGTGTCTATGTCTTCTGTTGGCACTCTTTGCAGACTGTGTGAGAGGCCTTTGGCACCATGCATTTCTGCTTACAGTTGAACCAGCACAATATTTTGTGGTGATTTGCATATATAATCCAAGTTGTATTCTATTCTGCAGGCCCGCACCCAGTATCTGACTCATTAGTTTGTAAAGCACTTGTAGAATGCAGTGTGTATGAAAGATGCTATATAAACCCAAATTCTATTCTACAATCTTTGTGAGGCAGTATAGCGAGTGGTTTAAGGCTCTGAGATGCAAATCTGACACCTGGGTTTGAATCCCACAGCCCCGCTTGCATACTGTGTGACCCTGAGCAAGTCACTTAACTTCCTTGTGCTCCCAGGTCGCACTTGTAAACAAGCTTTCAGCTTAGTGTGCTACTCCTGGTTAAACAATTGGGGAAAAAAAAAACCCTGCATCTATCTGTGTTTAACTCATCACTTTGCAAAGCACTTCAGGATGCTACTTGCATGAACGGCGCTATGTAAGTCCAAATTCTGTTCTGATGCCCTTGCAATACCAGTATCCTGCTGGTTGCTTTGGATTCTTTCTGCAAAGCTTTTCTCTCTCTCCCATTCTGCTTGGCAGACCCCAGCCCCATAACTGACCTTCTCACTAACTTACAAGTTATCCACTGCTTACAACCTGTGGAGTTGAGTAGCTAGCTGCATGGGTCATGAGAGAGCCTGCATGGGTATAGGCGATAGTGGACTGGGATTTTCCTCAGTCCTCTGATTTTCTCCCTGGTTGTTGGCATGCGCAGACACCTGCATGTGTGCGTTATCATGTAGGTGTGTTGGGCGCCTGGCTGCTATGCCTCCACTTTTGGTGCTTCTGGTGACCCTGCCATGGGGTGTGTAAGCTGTGGGGTTGGTAAGTCAGTGTGGTGGGGAGCTTTGTTGGGGGACTGGGTTGAGAGGATCTCAGGAGGCGGGAGAAATGACCGACTCCTCTGGGCCATGTCCGAGGGAGTTCCCGTGACCGGAGCAAAATAGAGTTGGAAAATAAAATGCTGTATGAATCAAAATCCTCTCCCTCTTCTCCCTCCTCCAGTTTGTGCACTGCCAGTATTTCACTTGGTGCTACTGTATGTAAAGGGCCTTAGGACAGTGTATGCATGTTTCTCTCTAATTCTGTCTGCCTTTGGTTGGCAGGACCATCGATCCAGAGGCTCTTAAACAAGGCAACATGAGTTCTCTTGGTTTCACAAGCAAGGAGCAGCGAAACTTGGGGCTCCTTGTACACCTTATGACCACCAATCCCAAGATCCTCTATTCTCCAGCAGGGACGGAGGTTGACAAGGTCATTCAGAAGGTGAGTATCTCTGCTGGATACACAAATTAGGATGACACTCCTGCAGTCACACTTCGAAAGGGTCACCGCCCCTCTGCACAGACTTCTGGGAGCCAAATAAAGGAGTATCTGAGGGAAGACAGTTCATGGACTTTATTACTTCCAGTTTTTTTGTTACTTTAATGCCCTTTGCACCCCTTTTCTTATAGTCAGCTTTTGGAATGTGTTCTGGAGCTGTGACAGTGTGGTATTGTGTGAAGAGGGAGAGGCAGATAGCAAGATTTCACTATAAAGGAGGGTGAGATTCAGACAGACACTTTACTGAGAAAAAATGGCTGACAAATTGGATTTTTAAATTAATTATTGATCTGATGATTTGTGCAAAGGTTAAATACTAGGATGACCGTGCATTGTACTCTGTTAATGCACAGTCAACTGGCTGCTTATAGCCAATTAAATTTATGGGATTTGTTTACCCATTTTATAATTCATGTAGTACATGCAATAGGTGGAAATGCTCATTTGTTGAGCAGCTGCTCTCTGCAGATACCAGCTGTGGTGACCAGAGCCCTCCTTCATTCCGAAGAAGTATTCTATGTCTTGTTGAGGAGGAGTTTTGGAGCCCTGTTGGGGTACAGCTGTAAAAGCATGGTCAGCAGAAAGCTTGCGTTTTAAATACACATATTCTGTGCTAGCTGGTATAGGCATGCTGTTGCAACAGTGTGCAGAGCCATCTGCCATGGAGACTGAGCCACACTGATCAGGATCTGTTTAGGTGAGAGTTGTGTGAGCCACCTTGCTCAGGGTTATGCTTAGGAGAGAGTCGCATGAGTCACCCTGCTCAGGAATATGTTTAGGTGAGAGTCAGCAGCCACCCTGCTCAGGGGTATGTTTAGGTGGATCCGTGATGCCGCTTCGACAATTTCTTGTTGACGCGACATTTCCAACACCAATACATTGACCGCAATTATGGTTGGGATAGTGCTGCCGAGCTAAAACTTCTTGTTTTGAGGGAGCTGCGCCCCTGCACCCCATGCGGGAGGCTGTTCCCGTAAGAGTCATCCAGCCACACTGCTCAGGGTATGTGTAGGTAAGAGGTGTGGAGCCACACTTTTCAGGGTATGCTTAGGTCAGAGTCACCAAGCTACACTGCTCAGGGTATGTTTAAGAGTCGAGTGAGCCACACTGCTCAAGGGTATGTTTAGGTGAGAGCTGTGTAGCCACACTTCTCAGGGATTTTTAGAAGAGAATCATGTGAGCCACACTGCTCAGGGTATGTGTAGGTGAGAGTCATGTGAGCCACACTGCTCAGGGTATGTGTAGGTGAGAGCCGTGAGCCGTGACTGCTCAGGGTAGTGTAGGTGAGAGTCATGTGAGCCACACTACTCACGGTATGTTTAAGTGAGAGTCATGTGAGCCACACTGCTCAAGGTCTTTTTTTGGAAACTATTTTGTTCAAAAAACTTCATAAGCAGGATCAGGTTAACATCTCAGTTCTAAGGCTAGATATTGAAATGTACATATCAAAACATTGCAGCCAGAATTTCCACGCTAAGAAACTAATCAAGTACAATATTACGGAATTAAAACGTGGCTTTACCAGAACAGATATCAGTCTGTCTCAATTGCTATTCAAGCCATAAGGTTGTTCTCTATCGGCCGGCACAGTGGTGCTGAGGGTTGAGGCACTGGACATTACACCTCGAGCACACTGGCACCCGGGTTCAGAGTCGGGTCGGGGGGTGGGATAAAGATTGAGCATCCGGGGACTGCTCTCTTATCCCCAGGAGGGATCCAGGAGCCATCACCTGCAGCAGCCCCCGTGACGATCAGGGGCACTGCTAGAGCTGGCATAGCAGGATGCAGCGGCAGATGTCAGCACATTGTACCCAGACATCATTGCACACTTGCACTCCAAGGGAGCAGAAAAGCCAAAAAATAGAGCAGTACAGACCGGCAGTTTGATGGCGCACCACACCGGCTGATGATGCCTGATGCACGTGCCAGTAATGGTTCCTCATCCGTACAGGAGCAATAGGGAGTGCCCTCTTGAAGACAGAGCTGCATATGCCAGCTGGGTGTGCCACGTTAGGGGCAGAGGTGGAGCTGAGTTGTGGTTGGATCGATAGCAGGTCAGTTTCTGCCAAAGGGGGTAAAATATGTCATGAAAAAAAAAAAGATTGTCCCTAGCATCTGAAATGTACATATTTTGAATAACATTAAAATAATTGAACTAGTATTTAAGTACAGCTATAACAGCCACGGGGATGACATGTCTACCAAATTAAATACATTTATAACCTAGAAGTGATAAATTAATCTGAGGTTCCTGCTCACCATCCAGAGCGGAAGCAAATCCCATCCAACAAGGAGGAACTGGGACAGGATGTGGGAAACATGAAGCTTAAATCTGACTCTGAACATTTCTCACAGAGTGAGGAGTCAAAAGTAAAGAAATTGGGGAGGGGGACACCTGAAGGCTGTGATGTATGGGAACTTTCTCCAGGCGGCCCAGCCAGCCATGACATCCAAGGAAGTCCTCTCTCTAGATGTTTCTTCTCCTGAAGGTGGAGATGAGCCGTCCGGGCTTCCACATCTTGCTCCTGAGTTATTCTTTTACCATTCCTTAAATGTGGGGTGCCTTTGGAAGCCATACCTCTCAACCTTTGTACCCCAAATGTGGAACATTGCCTATCAAAATGTGGAACAAATGGGCAAAATGTGGAACATTTGATCAAATCTTGGCTGGCAGTATAGCCTAGATGTTAGAGGAACGAGGTGTGAACAAGCTTGGTACACCCAGCAGACCAGACCTGAGTTTGATTCTCACAACCTCCACTTGCATACTGTGAGACTCTGAGCAAGTCACTTAACGCCTAGTGCTCCCAGGTCGCCCTGAAAACAGGCACTTGTGCCTAGTGGGGCTTACCAGGTTACCAAAGACTAAAAAAAAAATAAAAAATCTTACCCAAGAAGCTCAAAACACTGTTAAAGCAGCAGTGCAATGAAAAAAAATATTCAAAAGCTAATTTTCTGCTATGATTGTAAAAATATTGGCAGAACTGTTGAGTTGTGTTTTCTTGATGCTTTCTATGCTGTGTGCTGTGCATTTACATTTTTGTCTGGACTCTTATCCTCCTCGGGTCCTCAGTATTATTTCTGTGCAAAATGAGGCAGCCATCTTTCTTTCTTTCTTGAGAAATAATTACCCTAAAACGTTCATAAAATTCTAAAATGATAATGAAAACTGAAAGTGTCACCACCAAAATAAACTGGAAGGCATCTGGCATCAATTAGGATGAAAAAAGGTGGGTCAAATTTTAACCCATTTTCGTTGCATTGCTGCTTTAAATGTTGCATTTATGTTCAGAAAGTCTTTTATTAATTGAATAATATATTTTCCGATCATTTACTATGGATTTTTGCTTCAAAATGTTGACTTTGAATGTGGAACAGGTCCTCACAATGTGGAACAGAGAGCTTTGTGAAGTAAAATGAGGAACGCTCCTCATAATGTGGTACAGTTGAGTGGTATGTTGGAAGCCAGTGGAGGTAATGCACTTTAATGTCACTGCTAAAAAAATGAAGACTAATTTACACTGTGCAGAGCCTCACTACGTGGAACCCCGACACCCAATCAGTAAAGGTGTGAGGATAATTAATTGCAGTATTTGCTGGACCGACTCCTTAACTGACCCCAGAATCTTTCTAGTTTGGGACATGCCCAAAATATGTGCCAGTGGGAACCTTGGCCCCACCCACAGCCTCGCCAACAGTCGACAGTATACGTCAGATGGAAGTGTTGGGTTCCTGTGGGAGTCTGAAAGAAGTGAACCAACACTTTCCGGAAACATTCCCTCCAACCTGGGGAAATGTCACCTGCCAGCCATATTTCAGTCTGTGGAGCCAGTCCTCCCTGAGGTAGTTTAGGATGCCTCCACCTCCCACACTAGTCTGATTTTAGGAAAGAGCTCATAGTAGATGCCCCAAGATTTTTATTTAGCTCAGAGGCACATTTAATTTTACATTTAAGGTAACCACCCATAAATAAACTCTTCCCAAGGAATCCTTGGCCTGTCTAAAGGGTTTCACGATTGTCATTATTAATGAAATGCGGACTTCCAAATATCGATGATACTCTTGGACCCGTAAATGATATCTGTCTTGCAAATTCTGAGCGACACAGGACCCCTGTGCTAGAAGTTGAGGAAAGTGCGTTAAACCATGTTTCTCCCAATATACATATCCAGGGTCCAACCGAGGGTGAAAAATCAGGGTGGTGATGAATAAGAGAGAGAGGACCTTTTGGAGTATCTGAGGCCAAGTTATGTTTAACCGTACCCAACATTCTCAAAGTGCATCTGATTCAAGGGTTAGGTATCTGGCCAATACACTCCCGCCTGAAGTCTGGCAAGGGCAATTATAAACAAGGTTGCTCACCACAGTCTGCTTCTTCCGTTTTGTACCAGCCAAAGGCATGTCTCTGCTTGATCCACGTACACACCGTTGTCATTTGGCCTGCCAAAAGTATTTCTGTAGATTTGGAAGGCAAGGCCGCTTGTTCTTCCCTCTGCACTAAAATCTCATAAGAAATGCGTGGTCTATGGCCTCCCAAATAAATTTAAGGAGGCCTTTGTGTACTGTGTTCCAATAGGGGAGTGGGATTGTTATGGGCAATGTAGTAAAAGAAAAGAAACCAGGGCAAAATATTAATTTTTTATGGTTTCAACACAACCTGTGACCAATAACGGTAGTAAGGTCCAGCTTGCTAGGTCCCTTTGTAACACGCTCCAATAATTTCCAGTAGTTGATATCAATTTCATGGTATCCATTGAAATGTAAAGACTTAAATACTTGATTATGTTTAGCCACGAAAGGGAAAGGTGGATTTAAAATGGGAGAGCAAGATCTACTCAGTCGGAGTGCCTCTGGTTTACTGTAATTGATTGTATATCCTAAGATGTGGCCTAAATTCACCAGTTGATCTAACAATTAGGGGATGGAAGTCTCTGGGTTACTCACATAGAAGATGGAATCATCAGGATAAGCGCCACCTTCTGTTCAAGAGCCCTTCCTTGACTCCAGTTATCCGTGATAGCCTGATGAACCACCACTGCCAAGGGCTCCAGACATATGGCAGACAGCACAGAGACGGGGTATCCCTGATGGGTACCATGGGATAAAGAAAAGTATCCAGAATTTACACCTTTACCCTCACTTGGGCTTGGGGAGATGAATACAAATTAGAAATCACCGCTAAGAATTTGGGGCTACATTTCATTTTCTTCATGTTTTTGTAAGAAATGCCAACTCACCCAATCAAAAGCTTTTCAGCATCCATGGAGATAGCCAGTTAGAAAGCCTCCGTCCCCACTGAGAAGAGATGATGTTTAAAAGCCTCCTGATATTGTCTTTAATATAGCAGCCCGCTACAGAGCCTGTTTGTTTGGGTGGACAATTTTTTTTTCTTTTTTTTTTTTCATAATACATTTTTATTATATTAAAAAGTATAATAACATTAAAACACATTAAATACAATTTTTCCTTTTTTGTCAAACAGTTATAAATGACTGTAAATACAATTCAAATTGATATCTTTCACAATAAAATTGTACAGTATTAACCAAGTAATAATAAAGAACATCTTAATCATATATAAGCTAAAGTTTGGATTAGTCAATAAGTGATACGGTTAAAACAACTTTAAATTAAGGTGTATCACTGACGTAGGAAATAATAAAACAACTTAAAAAACTCCTATATAATAATATAATATTTCTATAACTCAAAATTTCAATAAGCTGTTTCCACAGCATTATAAATAGAATAAAACTGTTAAAATAAAGGAGAGAAAAAGGGCCCCAAATATTTAGAAAAGAATCTGATTCATTCCTCAGAGTATAAGTAATTATTTCATTGTTGGCAGTACAACCATCATATTAATCCATTCCAGCAAGGTGGGGATTTGGGGTCTTTCAATACTTTAAAATCAGCCTTTTGGTACAGATGGTGCTACTGTTTAGCCAACTTTGTCGGTGAGTGAGGAGTAATCCTCAAGAATAATGCCAAGAATGAAAATTAAAGGAGATGGGGCCAAGGTAATATTTTGACATCTTGCACGTATTTCAATAACTTCTTTCCACAATGGAGGTATCATAGGGCAGTTCCATATCATATGTAAAAGATGAGCATTAGGGAATGACATTTCCAACATTTATTATCATGGCATAAACCCATCTTTACTAGTTTGATAGGTGATAGGTAAAATGTGTACAATCTTGAATTGGACCAGCTTACCTTCTGTATCAACAGTACCTTTATGAGCAATTTCCCAGGCTCTTCCCAGTCCACGTCAGAGACAGACTATTCAGTTCATTCTCCCATTTTCTTTTGGCTGAATAGGTTAGAGATGGGTTAGGAGACATTTGTTAAGTATTTTGTAAATGAAACGTGCTCCTTTTGCAAGGGTGCTATTCTACACAATTGATCCCTTTTTATTCTCAGGAACTGAATAGCCTTCTAGCAATATATCTTCTTGGAGTTAATTCCTAAGTTGTAAATTGAAATGGAAGTGGAAATTTGGCAACCTATAGAAGTCTTTTATTTCTTTGAATGACATAAGAATAACGTATCCCTAGCTGAAATGTCACAAATCCTGTTGATGCCTGCTGTGGACCATATCAGATTAGGTTTCAGAGGTTTACCTCTGGTAATTAGAAAGTTAGATCATAAAGGCATTTGTCTTAGTGGGAACTTGGAGGACAAATGGATTGACAGATCTTTTAAGGACTCTAATAGAGTTAACCAAGCAAGGATTATCTATAATATCTGTAGGGATATGTATACAAAGGTAGTCTATAATCTTACTGGAACCTAATAGAGATTCTCCTTGTAGCAAAAGGGTCTTAGAGTGTCCCCACCGGAATCACAGTTCAAATGACTATATCTGTTTAAGATGAAAGCCCATTGATACCATTCCCAGTGAGGAAGTGCCAAACCTCCTAGATTATAGGGAGCTCTTAACTTATTCAGACTAAGTCTTGGGGCTTATTATCCCAAATGAATTTTCTTATTATTGTTTCTAATTTTCTTAATTTTTTGTCTAATAGGAAAGGGATATTTTGAAAAGGTAAAATAACTTACATAGAAACATAGAATTTGACAGCAGATAAGGACTGCTTGGCCCACCCAGTCTGCCCATTTCCTACCTACTGGATAAGCTGCAGATCCTAGTTAACCAGCAGCCTAGTTCTTCTTACCCCACACCAGAATTGCCTTATGACTGTCCCATGCATGCTTGAATTCCACCACCGATTTTGACTCCACAACCTCCTCCAGAAGGCCGTTCATGCATCCACAACCTCTCTGTGAAAAAATACTTCCTTACATTACCTCTGAGCCGCCTCCCTCTATCTTCAAATTGTGCCCTCTTGTTCTTGCACACTTTTTTTTTGAAAGATGCTACCCTCTTGGACTTTGTTGATTCCTTGAGGTACTTGAAAGTTTCTATCATGTCCCCTCTCCCTCCTTTCCTCGAGGCTATACATATTAAGCTCCTTAAGTCTCTCTTCATATGTCTTCCGGTGCAGACCCTGCACCATTTATTGCCTCCTCTGGACAGCTTCCATCCTGTCTATGTCTTTTGGAGATTAGGTCTCAGAACTGCACACAGTAACTCCAGATGGGGTCTCACCAGCTGTCTGTACAGAGGGATAATAACTTCCTGTTTTCTACTGGTGATGCCTCTCCTATGCAACCAGTATCCCCCAGCCCTCCTTGCTGCCCTCTCACATTGCTTGCCCACCTTTAGGTCATCTGATATGACTACCCCAGGTCCCTTTCCATTTTTGTTGTTGTTAGTATCTCACCCCATTGTGTACTCTTCCCTGGGTTTTGTTTCCCAGGTGCATTACCTTGCACTTCTTAGCATTTAATCTAAGCTGCCATTCATTTGACCATTCATCTAACCTTGCCAAGTCCCTTCTCATCCTTTCCACCCCACCCTGTGCATCAACTCTGTTGCAGATCTTAGTGTCATCTGCAAAGAGACATACTTTTCCTTCCAGTCCTTCCTAATGTTGCTTATAAAGACATTGAAGGGACCGGTCCTAATACTGAACCCTCGGTACCCCACTAGTAACCCTCCTTTCTTCTGAGTGAACTCCATTTACTATTACTCTCTGTGTCCTATTCTCCAGCCAATTTTTACCCAGGCTGTCATCTTGGGACCCACTCCCAGGCTGGCTAACTTGTATATTAATCTTTGTGTGGGACTGTGTCAAATGCCTTGCTAAAGTCTAGGTAGGCCATGTCCACAGCCCTCCTGATCTACTACTTTGGTCACCCAGTCAAAGAAATCTATCAGATTTGTCTGGCATGACCTTCCCGCTGTGAATCCATGCTGCCTAGGGTCCTGTGCCCTCTGGCCTCTAGATACCGACAGTTCTTTCCTTCAGAAGTGATTCCATCATTTTCCCTATCACTGAGGTTAAACTAACAGGTCTGTAGTTTCCTGCTTCTGCCTTGCTCCCACTTTTGTGAAGGGAATCACATCTGCCCTCCTCCAGTCCTCGGGTACCACCCATCCTCCCATGATTTGTTAAAAGGGTAGTCAGTGGTGTCACTAGTTCTACCTTAGCTCTTTTAGAATTCTGGGATGAATCCCATCAGGCCCCATTGCTTTGTCCACCTTCAGTTTTAAGAGTTCTTTCAGAACCCTTTCTTCTGTAAATGGGCTGGTATCAACTTCTGTATCCAGAGTGTTACTACTGTTTGTTTTATGTACCTCCCTCTTCATTTGTAAATACTGAGCAAAATATTTGTTTAGTATCTCTGCCTTTTCACAGTCTCCTCTGCCCACCCTCCCTCCCTTTATTAAGCCTCACTATCCCTCCCTTGGTCTTCCTTTGCTCCCTGATGTACCTATAAAGGTTTACCCCCTTCTTAACTGAGTTGGCTATCTTTTCCTCGGTTTGGGCCTTTGCTGTTCTGACTGCCTTCCCAGCCTCCTTTTGCTTTAACTGATACAGTTCTCTGTCCTGCTCCTTCTGCGATTCCTTGTACTTCCTGAATGCTTTTTTTCTCTTGAACCTTCACTGCCACTTCCTTTGAGAACCATAGTGGTTTTCACATCATCTTGTTTTGTTTATTTGCTTCACACAAAGGCTCGTTACCTCTGTGATGGCAGTTTTTATTATTCCCCATTGTTCTTCCACCCTCCTTCCTGCCCATTTGCTAGTGCATTCCTTAGGCACTCACCCATTTTGGCAAAGTCAGCCCTCCTAAAGTCCAGTACTTTTGTCTTTGTATGGCTTGACTCTATTGCTGTGTTTATTGTGAACCATACTGTTCGATGGTCGCTAGTTCCCAGATGGCTACCCACTTACATCTGTGATCCTCTCTCCATCTCCATTTGAGAGAATCAAGTCTAATATTGCTCCTCTCGAGTGGGCTCCAGTACTAGTTGTCTAAGGCATGCCCCTGTAGGCATCTAGAATAACTGCACTCTTCAAGTGGCAGCTGCAACTGCACTCCAGTTAACATCTGGCATATTCAGATCACCCATCAGCAATATCTCCCTTTTCTGCCATTCTAAGTATACTTTCTATCATTTCCTGTCCATTTCCTCCCCTGAGAAGGTCTGTATCTAACCCTGTCGTATTGTGGTGCCATTGCCTGTCTCCAAATTTACCCACAGTGCTTCTTCTCCTCCTGTTTACCCTTTTGTTCTGTTGCTTTTATTCCTTCCCTTATGTAAGAACTACTCCTCCTCCTCTTTACCCTCCTGTCCCTCCTGTAGACAGTGTATCCTGGTATGTTTATGTCCCAGTCATGGTTTGTGTACCATGTTTCTGTGACTGCCATGATATCCAGATGTTCCTCCTCCATCAAGGCCACTAATTCAGGAAGCTTGTTACCCAGACTACGGGCATTAGTACTCATTGCTCTCCATTTTTGATGGTTTTACCTTTTGTTGCAGCATCCCCACTGACTGTTCTACTTTGGTCTTTTCTCATTTAGTACCCTGTTTTGTAGGGAGAGGCTGGGATTTTCCTGCTGCTTGTCAGTGCCTTCCCTTTGTACTTGGGTACAATAATCATTTTGATAAGAGTTAATTTTACCTGTAGGAAAGGTACAATTTACTCCAACTCGCTAAATCTGATTCAATATCTTTTATTAAAGGTAAATAGTTAATTTTAATCAGTGAATCCAGATTGATTGATATTTGTAGGCCCAAGTAAGTTATCTGATCCTTGACCCAGCCATTGATGAAAATTTCAGGAATATCCTTTTTAATAAAAGGTGAGGATTAGAACAAAGTATTTGGGATTTATCCAATTAACTTGCAAGCCAGAAAGGCTTCCAAAATGCAGAAGTAACTTTTTAAGTGCAATGTAGGATTGTATGGGTTTTTAAGTGTTAACAGTAAGTCATCAGAAAAGCATAGGTTTTCTGAGAAAGAGATTTGATGTCAATCCCAAATATATTAGGATGAGCGTCGATTGCTCTGATCAAAGGTTCTATGGCCAATATAAACAGGAAGGAGAAAGTATGCATCCTTTTCTGGTTCCACAAGCCAGTGGAATAGGATTAGTTACTAAACCATTTGTAATGACTTGAGCCGTTGAATTCTTATACAACAATGAAACCAGTTATTGAAATTGTCTCCACATTCATAGTGTTTGAGAACTCTAAACATATAATCCCAGGACAAAGAGTCGAATGCTTTGAATAAGTCCAAAGATAGCACTATATAAGATTTCTTCAGTTTTTAGCATACCAGATCGTATGTAGCAATCTTCTAACATTATTAGCACCTGACCTACCCTGCATAAACCCCACCTGTTCCTTACCTATAATAAGGTCCATAATTCCTGAATAGCATACGCTAATATTTTAGCTAATATTTTATAGTCTGTATTCATCAGTGAGATAGGACAATAGCTGGAACAAGATAAAGGATCTTTGATTTTTGAGAATCAGAGTAACCAGGGATTGTGTAAGAGTCGGTGGAAGAGTATGAGTATACCAAGATTCTTTGTACATATTAAGTAAATGAGGGCCTATCTTGGAAGTCAGATGTTTGTAGAATTCACTTGGAAGGCCATCTAAACCTGGGGTTTTATTATTAGGTAGGATAGTAATTGTTGAAATTATTTCTTCAATGAAATTTCTTTGTTTAGTAGGTCAAAATGCTTTTGAGATAGTCCAGAGTTTGGTATTAGATTTAGAAAAGAAACAGCATCAAAAGTATTAGTGTTCTTGTGAGTATATATTTTGTGTAAAATTCCTGAAATATTCTATTAATATATTTATTATTATTATATCTTTTGTCCTTGTCATCTCTAATTCCTGTATAATATTCTGGTTATTAAGTTTTTAAGTCTATGGGCTAATAGTTTCCCACTTTTTCCCCAGATTCCCAATAACTTTGCTTTAGACAAAATAAAACATATTCAACTTGGTCAGAGAGTATACTGTTAATTTCAAATTTAACCAATTCCATTTTATGAACTAGTGGCAATTATGCTAAAATAGATTTCTTAAGTTCTGATTCCAGGTCAGCTAATTCCAGTTGTTTCTCTCTTAAGGTTTTAGCTTCATCTCTTTTACAAGCTGAAAAACTAATAATTCTGCCTCTAATAAAGCTTTGTAAGCCTCCCATAAACCAGCTTTAGAAACTTCACCATTGTCCTTATTCTTAAAGTATTCTTCACTTTCCTTTGTTATCCAGTCTCTGAATTTTTCATCTTTTAACAGAGACGTATTCAGTCGCCATCGGTATTCTTTTGGTTTGTTCTCCCTGTAAACGTGGCCATGTCGATCAGTGCATGGTCAGACAGTATAATAGTCTATACTGGCATCAGCTATTGAGTCTAGAAGCTCAGTAGAGGTAAATAGGTGGTCAATTCTATTGTAAGAACTGTGTCTGTTAGAAAAAAGGTAAAATCTTTAGCCCGAGGATGAGCTAATCTCCATACATCAGGTAAGAGAGATTCTGACCCATTTTATGTAAGGCCTGGCGAGATCTAGTCAGACTCAATGTGGTTTTCAATGTTTTCCTGTCTAACAATGGATCCATAACCTCATTAAAGTCCCCCAATAATAATCTTATAATCTGAGTATTTGGACAAAAGTGCTGAGATATTCTCAAAAAAAATATTTTGTCCTGAATTATGAGCATGAATTTTAACCAGTACAACCTTAAATACAGTGAGTGTACCAAATAGGAGTTGAAATCTACCATCAGGATCTGATATATGCTCAGATTTCACAACATTAATACCTTTTCTAATCAAAATAACCCTTTTCTTACAATTAAATGTACTATATTCTACCATAGCCTCCCAAGATCAGCATAGTTTGGCTGATTCAGAATCATTCAAATGTATTTCTTGTATGAGTGCTGTATCTGCTTTTTGTTAAGATATGTCAATATTTCTTTCTTTTGATAGGAGTTCCCAAACCATTAACATTCCATGAGCCAATTCTATAAGGAAGCATTATAAATAACAAAAATTATTTTGGTATAAAACGTTTAAATGAAGTTTGAATTAATTAAAAGGAAAAAGGGCAGTAGGTTGATAACTACTGTGTAGTCAGTTATTGTCCATCGGACTACTGTCCAAGGTTTATCTGAACAGTCACGTTCCACAGCGACTAATACAAGAGAGGAAATGATCCTTCCAGATGCAGGATAAAATAAAGCCCCCCAAAAAAAAACACCTTCCCTAACCCAAACACACACCCCAAGACCCAACTCAGTCTCATCTTAACCGAATCAACAGTATTTGATTAAACACAAAGAATGTCTTGTATCAAAATTTAATCAGCATAATTTAAAAGAAAAAGACAAGATGTAAAGCTGTAATGATAAACACACAACATATGAAAAGAGCGTAGAAATGGGTTTTCATGAGGTAGGAAAAGAAATAATTAGCCCAGTGCAATAAATATAGCTCACTGTCAAATAGATACCAATATTAAACAGTTAGTTTATCTGTGTAGAAACTATCCACTAATTAAGAGCATTTGTAACACGGCATTATGAGAGTCGTGCCAGCGCCTATGAGTAGCTGACGCCACGTAGTGCAGGAGCAACACGGCATTGTGAGCCGATAATGCCATGTTGCTGTTATGGGAAGCTGTTCACGAGCCCAACACGGCATTATTTCTCGCACCATGTGCTCTCTTGCGTTCCCGAGCCCAA
Source organism: Neoceratodus forsteri (assembly GCA_016271365.2). Classification (NCBI taxonomy): domain Eukaryota; kingdom Metazoa; phylum Chordata; order Ceratodontiformes; family Ceratodontidae; genus Neoceratodus; species Neoceratodus forsteri. Next base: position 553,719,992 of record JADMNL010000022.1, read on the forward strand.
CACGGCATTATGGTCTCATAATGCCGTGTTATCCTGCAGTAGCCATGACGAGCCACTGGTCGCAAGTGGCGCAGCCTGCAGGGGTTAGCGAGAGAAACGGGGATGGAGCCAGCGAGCAGCTTAGACTGTGCCGCAGGGAATGGGGACACACATAGGGGAGAGAGGTAGGGTTCTAGACCTTGTCCGTAGTTACAAGGGCATTAATCACCCCAAGGCCGGGCTCTGTCGGTGGTTAATGCTTACATACAGGCCTTCATCAGACCACTAAGTCCAAAGATTATTTGCTCTGTGCTCTAAATATTAAATATATTCAGTGGAGATTGGGTATAATAACACAGATTGAGTATTTGAATCATGTAATAAGGCAGCCTTGACTAGGGCAAAATAGAGAATCTATCATATTAGATTAATAATGACAGTAGAAAGGGATAATAAAGCAGTTTAAAAAGGAAAAAGAGCACACCACGAGTAACATACATCCAGATATCAGTGTCTGATCCTTCAATATGTCAGTGGGCACTTTGTTTTAATCAAATAACTGAAGAAGTTTGCTGCATAAGGAAAGCTTAAAAGAAAAAAGCAGCTCTTAATAAGAATATAAAACGAAATCCTACCACTACCCACGGACTTAGTTACGGAGAAGCTCTCATGTATCTGAACCCTTAGGACCACAGGAAGTGGTCAGATTGCAGTGTCATGTATATCCTTTGACCCCAGGTACTGATTCCACCGAAAGGTTGCTGTTGTTACAGGGGATAAATTTAGGTTGGACTGTCTCTCTGGCATCCATTTCCTCTTCACGCGCAGATCAGGAGAAGATCTTGGTGAGGATGTGAAACAGTTCTCTTTCTACGCTCTCTCTTTTGGTGTAACCCCTGCAAATGGGGTTCCCAAAGACTTCAGGAGCTTGCTTGAATGCTCCAAGCCTGAATGGAGTTTGGCATTTAAGCCATTTATCAGTGAGTGTTTTAGAACCTCTGGTACTGTCTCTTTAAGAGCTGTCTGCTTGCAGACATAATTAGTTTGTATGGGGACTGTGTGTTTCTTTGATTGAGTACCACTCAAGCTGCTGCCAATTCACTTCATTTTGCAGTCACTAGGAGTGCAAGGAACCTATCTGAAAGATGTAACTGTTTGCCAGAAATTATTTAGAGTAATAATGAAATTACAGTTTGTCTAACCTGCTTCTTTGCAGTCAGAACTGTGTCTGCTAGTTCCCCATTCTAGTTTTGAACTGCTGAACTGGACCAATCAGTGTGGGGTAAGCTAGCTCTAAAATGGTGCCTTGACGAATCAGAACTTGGACTCATAATCTGAGCCAGCCACAAGAGGATTGTATGGGCAGTGACTCTGGGAGATGTAGTTTAGACTTCAGTGCCTTTTGGACCAACAGCAGCAGTCTATTGTGAGTGACAGCCAATCCAGTCAAGAACTGGGAGGAACTCAAAGGAAGTGCCCGGTTTTGTCGGTTAGTGTTTCAGTTGAGCTTTGGCAGTGAAGAAGGAAGGAGCCCTGTGCTTTTCAGTGTGCAGTTTTAGTCAAAAATGTGTAAGGCCCAGAGTTCCGGTCTGCAGCTTGTGTAACAGCTTGTTGAGACTGAATCCGTCCTGTGAAAAGAATCAAAGGATCTCTGAAGAGTAGAAACCAGGCTCACCCTGTAGAAGACTGGAGGAATTGTTGAAAATTGCACTCTGTCTGTCAGGAACTGAATCTGCTGTGTGTTCTCCGGTATTGTGCAGTAATTGCGATCGGGATACAGATGCAGCCTGCCTGGTATAGTGCTTTCTTTTATATGGATGTGTGAAGAGGTTTGTGTACCTCAAGTGAGCCCTGCTGACATTGAAGGACCCTATCTTATTTGGAGGTCGTGAGTACTAATTCAGGGTCGCTTCCTGTTGAATTGCCACATTAAATCCAAATGGAATTACTGTACTGCTGACTGTTTAATTCTCCTTTTCTCTGTGTGAAAGGGCCCATACCAGCTGCCACGGTTTGACTAGCCACTAGGGCTTGGGCACCGACAGTAACTGATAGGATAGGCCTGCACAGAGCCATAGGTAGATTATTAGAGTGATAAGCTAATTAACCTGATTTCCCTGTCCTTGTTATATCCCCTAAATAAATCAGAGCTGCTTGTTTCAGCAAAGTTATACTGCCTGAGGTATTTGTCATGTTAAAGTACTGTACTGTGATTGTTGCACTGTATCTCATTTCACAGGAGGTCCCAGTGCCGGAACCAGACCTGGGGTAAGTGTATACTGTGAAGGTAATTTGATATATTGTGTGGGCACTAGTGGGAAGAAAGGGGGTTGCAGTGTCCCAGAGGGCTGTGACCAAGTTAGTTTAACTATTGCAAACCCTGACCTCTGGGTGGAGGCACCCGCCATTGATCCAGGCCCTCAACCTGTTAGTGGCAAATCAGGCAGGGTAGTAGCCCTGGGATAGCGCCATCTAGGGGTTACATTGGGATTACCAACAGCAGGAGAAAGTCTCGTATGCTGGCATATTTTGATAGTTGTCGAGCTTTTCTCTGAATATCGGAGCTCCAGGTATGTCCAGGATCTGATTTAGCAATATCGAAAAAGACATGGAGTGGATGGTTGGGGAAGGTCATGAGAATATTCCTCTGTGAAAGTTCGCAAGATCGAGATAATGAATGATTAGCGTGAGATTCAGAATTAGCTGTAATGCTTCAGAGGAATGTGCGCTGCTTTTGAAAAATGGTAGTTATTTTTACAAGATGTGGAATTGCTGAAGTGAACTTTGTAGGACTGTATGAACCGCCAAGCACTATTAGGAGAGTCACATTTGGTAGTTTTCCCCTAGTTCCTGAATAATGAGAGGGCAAGATATCTGAAATAGTATTTAAGACCAAAGTCTCTTAGGCATTGCTTAACTAAGAATCTTTTCCTTCGAGCCACTACTTCACTGGAAAGGTCTTGAAAATTAAAATATTTTCCCTTTCCATCTAAGCGATCTCTCCCTTGATAAACGATTATTTCCTCCTTAACAGATAATCATAATAAATAGGCAATTATGGGTCTAGGCTTATGATTAATTGGTTTAGGTCCTAGAGCTCTGTGAGCTCTTTCAACTTCTAGCGGGATGCCAGTGATGACCAAGAATTTCTGGTAATAATGTTTTAAGAAAAGATAGCATATTGTCACCCTCAGTTCCTTCTGGTACACCAAGAATATTTATGTTATTACGCCGACTTCTGTTCTCATGGTCGCCAACTTTTGTGATAGCTGGAAGATCTGTTCAGATTGTTTAAATGTAAATTGTTCTAAATATGTGATTGTGAGGTCAGTTCAATAATCTGATTGTATTTTTATTCACCATATTACAAATTTCCTCTTGCTGTCTTGATAAGGTGTCTGTAGAATTTTTAACTTCTAACTGGCCTGATCGTATTTCTGACAACATCTCTTTAATCTGATCAATATCATGTTTTGTGGCAAATTGTTGAGAGCTGTCAGAATGGGCACGAGACTGCATCTGAGTAAGCTGTTTGCCCAGGAGAACGAGTGGAGCGGGCCTACCTGAAGGCATTTTCTTTAAACTTGAATTGATGTAAGATGTTTAAAATGCTCTGAAACCATCAAGAAACCACAAACCACTTGTCTTAGTACTGAGTTGAAGATTGGAAAGTTAGTTTTATAATAAAACAAATAACTTTGGGCTATAAATAAATGAAAAAACAGAAGAATTGGGATGGAGCTCACTCTCCCGCGACTGTCGCCATCTAAGCGCCTCGCCGCGACGTGGACAATTTTCTGAATCGCCTCTGGAGGCAGTTCACCAGGATGCCAGTGAAAAATTTAAAATCTACATTTAAAAGAGAGATTGGGCAGTATGAGCTACAGTACTCTAAATCCTTACCTTCCTTAGGTAATACCAAGATTTGCGAATACGCTGTGAGTCTGGGATGGTTCCATGTCATAATGGTGAATGGAAAGAAGTGCCAGGCATCTCCATGAGTCAAGTCGCCAAACGACTAAACACGGCAACTGTGCACTATCCCGAAGCAGCACAGGCAGCGGCCCAACACACTCTATGGGACCTGATATGTTGCATACATTTTTATGTGAGGGTTGAGCTCCCGCACCCCTTTACAAATATAATCAACTCTGAGGGGGTCTGACATGGAGTATGGAAGACACCCCAAGAGGGTAATTTGGTGGGGGGACTCAAAACTAGAATGGGGCTGGGGAACCGTGGAAGTAAAAATCTGGGGATCGGAGAATGGGTCACAAAACAACTTCAAAACACAGAAAAATTTCTCTACCCTCCCCAACCCAGCACAGAACCCGGACCTGCTGTGCCATAGACCTCCTCCACCTCCACAAGACCAGAAGGTCAGCTTGAAACCACTTGGCCCCACTTCCTCCCATATACTTCTTTTTGTGTGTTATCTGTTTATGCCCTCTACGCAAAAGGCACAACCACTCCTTCAAGCCGCCAGGGACTCCTACACCCTTCCAGTTCCACCCCGAGTCTCCTTACCTCATATAGCAGCCATCAGGTAAACCAGCATATCCTTCTGGACGGGTCCCTCTTCCGAGGGGAAGGCACCGGAGGGGGTCCGCACACCTTAATTGGCCCCTTGCTGCTGAGGCAGATGTGATTCACGGAGGTCTGGTGGAGGTGCGGCAGTCTGACTGCCGCCATCCGCCGAGTCCTGAGCAATTTTCCTGTTTTATGGTCCCACAGCTTTTGCCGCCCTCTTGCAGTGCTCCTGTCTCCACTGGGGCCGCTGCAGAGCAACGCTGCCCAGTACTCCACCCCAGGAGAGGAGAGCAGTCCAACGGACGCCAATCCTCATCCTCCCTGCCAGCCCATCAGCAACCCGAGTCCATCTCGAACTCGGGTCATCGGGCGATGCAGGTATGGCGCTCCAGCGCCAACCTCTACGCCACCGGCCAGCCTATGTACTTTTTAAAATTAGTTTCTCCAACCATCACTATATCTGGTCCTTGTGGTTATTTTCTTTCACACTTGTTGTAGCAACGCTCACCCCTACATCCTAGTTTTCACAGGTGGTCAAATTGAATCACTTAATTTGACTTGCCCATATCACTGGATACCGCCTGGGATGGGCCCTCCTTCCTACTAGACATATAGAAAACATTCCAACAGAGGACATATAAGGGTTTCAAGAAAACTTTGTAAAATTCTGAGGGAGGCCATCAAGACCGGAGACTCTCTGACTTTAACTATTTGATTTTATCAAAATTTCTTGAGCTGTGATCTCTGTCTTCAAAAGATCTTGCTCGGCCTCACTGCTCAGGGGCATTTTAGGTGAGAGTTGTGCAGGCACACTATTTATAGAGAGAACTGTATGAGCAACACTGCTCAGGGATTATTTTAGGTGAGAGTTGTGCGAGGCACACTATTTATAGGCGAGAACTGTATGAGTTATTACTGCAGAGCAAGAGCTGTACAGTAGCCTGCATATCAAGATAGTCCAGTTTTGTGAATGAATTCACAAAACTGGACTGTCTTGTACGGTATGGCTGCATGCCCATTGGCCTTTGCCTGCACCACTGGCGCAGACCCCACCGGCAGTCAGTCGGCGAGGGCGGGCGGCAGGCGGTGGGATGCCGCCGCCGCCGGGGTGGTGGACTGGTGGGTGTGGGTGGGGGGAACACCAGCCACCAGGGCTATGTTGGGGTTTGTTCAATATATACATCCCGCGATCGGATGTGCCACTGGACCACCAGGGATGAATTCGCGGGGGTTTATTAGCAACCACCGCCCGCGATCGGGCTTTTCGGTCCACTGACCACCAGGGATGACCGCGGAGATGGGGGTTCTTAACAACTACTGCCCGCGATCGGGCTGGTGGGGGATTAAGCTATGCCCGATCGACAGTGGGGGTGTGGTGGGGATTGTACACTCTTTCACCGATCGGGCTGCATATGGCGCGGTCCCCGAGCGCTGCTGCCTGGCAGGGTGCCAGGCGCAAGTCCCTCGAATCGCGACCGCATGCTAATGCGCGCAATGGAGCCATAATCAGATGCAATGGCCTCCTGTGCCTTGCATGAATTATGACCCCATTTGCATGTCACCTTTTGAATATGGGATTTTATGCGAGAGCGCAGTGGTGCTTGCACCACCGAAGTTGAATGCTCCACTCTGACAACTTTGTGTATGCAAGTTCCACTCAGCGCTTGATGCACAGTGGCTGTGGGTCAGGGGTGATATTCAAGTAGCTGCTCAGGGCGCAACTCTTTGAATATGCTCTGGACACATTCAGCTAACTATTTTGTGCAGCGCAGGCTTGCGCCACAAAATAGCGAGTTTGAATATCCAGCCCTCTGTTTATAAACCCCCAGAGTGTACAGGCAATGGAGGTTTAGCAGTATTCAAGTGTCTAGTTTCTGCAGTCTTCCTCACGTCCATTGTGCTCAGTGTTAAGAACTCTTGTGATTTAGGTTCTATAAAACAGGAACAAGTGCCAACAGTCCTGACTTGAAGCGCATTACATTTAAATTGCTGTTGTAAAAATATTGTTTCTCTCCTAGGCTAATGAAACATTTGCATTTGTTGGCAACGTGACCCACTATGCCCAGGTCTGGCTCAACATCTCCTCTGAACTTCGAACCTTCCTGGAAGAGGGCAGACTTCAGAACCAATCCTCTGGTTACAGCAGGTAGGTATGGGCTGGCACGTGCTTTACACCTGGGCGGCCTTTGACTGTATTTTGGCAAGTAATTCACAGATAGCCCATGCACTTTTTGCTATAGTTCACAAAAGCTCATACCTTTTTTTTTTTTTATAATTTATAGATGGCCTATCCACTTTTTGTTATAATTGACAGATGGCCTTCCACGCTTTTGTTGTAATTCATGGGTAGCCTGAACACTTTTTATGTTTGTATCTCAGATTACACTACCTTTGAACCAGAGGCTCTTTTACAGCGGTTCCACATCAGAAAATGGCATATAAAACGGTAATTTTGAGATACAATTCGATAACAACAAGGCCTGCATGAAGATACCATACAAGTTCGGCAGAGCCAGAAAGCCGAGCTGGGGTGGACTAGGGAGGTCAGTGAAGTGGTGAGGGAAGAAAGTGCTGCTTATAGCGGACACAGATGCTCGCATGGGGTCATGGACAAAGGGGCGATGGTATGATATCCAGGAAGGTAACCAGGGTGGTGAGATTGGCCAAGGCAAGGACGGAGCAGAGGTTGGCACAGGGATCAGGAGAGGGATAAAGGTTTTTGGTACATCAGGGAAGGAAAGAAAGTGAGGGACAGATTAGTAGGCCGAGGTCGAGAGTGGGTGGCCTGAGGAGGCCGGGGTGCAGGCAGAGGTACTTAACAATTACTTTGCCTCGGTCTCACTGAGGGATGATGGGGTACCACACGGGGAGGTACATTAGATTTGCAGATGGGGTGTGCAGTCATGGATGTTGAAATTCCTGTAGGTAGGGTGAGTGAAGCCCTCAAGTCCCTTAAAACGGAAGAGGCACCGGTCCAGATGGTCTCCATTCCAGGGTGCTAAAGGAGCTGGCGGATGTCCTGGCTGCACTTCTAGCGGACCTTTTAACGCTTCCTCAGATGGGGTAGGTGCTCAGGATTGGAGGATGGTCTATATCGTGCCTATCCATATAGGTGGCTCACGTGAGGAGCTGGGGAACTACAGGCCTGTCAGCCTGACATCGGTGGTAGGCCAAATGATGGAGACCACCTTAAAAGAAAGGCTGGGGTGTTTGTGGAGGCATGGGACCATCTGGATGGTCACCAACATGGCTTTGTTCAGGGCAGATCGTGTCAAACTAGCCTTGTGGAGTTCTATGATTGGGTGACAAAGGTGCTGGACCGGGCAAGCTGGTGGATGTCCTCGCTCTAGACTTCAGCATGCTTCGACTCTGTGCCACATCCTGGGCTGCTGGAAAAGCTGGGGAATGGGATGGGCGGCAGATGGTCAGGTGGATAGGGAACTGGCTAGCTGGGCAGTGTCAGAAGGTGGTTGTCGGGGGTTCATCTCTTAGCGGGTCCCAGAGAGATTAGTGCTGAGCCCACTCCTGTTCAACGGTTACATCTCAGACAACAGAAATGGCATCAGGTGCCAGGTGAGCCTCTTGCCGATGACTCAGCTGAGAGCAGTGGTTGATGGGGAGGAGGGTAGAGAAGCTCTACAAAGGGACCTGGAGACTGGAGAGGTGGTCATGTACCGAAAACAGGTTTAATACTGAGAAATGCAGGATCTTACTTCAAAAGGGTTCTTGTAGTAGGTCATTACATATAGGACAGCGCCTCTGGCATCAGAACCACACGGAAAACCTTTCCAGCACTGTCTGGTGGGGACTGCCCACCTGATGTCACATACTGGACTTCAGCGTGACTCTATATAGTGGGCGGTCCCCACAACGCCTTCCATTTTTTCCGCCATCGACTGTAGCGTTAGTACTCGTGGTATCTCCAGCTTTGTCGATGGCCATTTTCTTATTTTCAATCGTCATCAGTCTGAAATTTGCTTTATGTCTCTCCATCGCCACTTTTAAAGGCAAAGAAGAAGTGCACCAAGTGTGGGCGTAAATTCCACATACAAAGACGGCCATCGCCTCTGCCTCTTTGTCTAGGCCCAGATCATGACATTGCTGCCTCGTCCCAACTGCCAGCCTTTCAACCAGGCCTACTCGCAAATGATGACAGCAGGCTCTGGAGGCCCACCTCCTTAAATCTAGGATGGCCTTCTGGAGAAGGAGATGCAAAAGATCCAGGACTCAGCTTTCTTCCCTTCAGACAAGCAGAAGGAAAAAAGAGATAAAGAGAGGCACGGAGAGAAGGAGCACCATGAGGACCGGACCAATCCTCATTCAGCAACCCTTCGACCAGCAAGGCCCTTTCCCCGCCGCCCACCCTTGTGGTGACTTGGGCAGCTTCCAGGACAACCTCCAGTGCCACCATCTTCCAACGTGTCACCACCGTAAGTTATCCACTGGCTCCTCCGGCGAACTCCCAGTATTTGCTGGTAAGTTGGATCCCGACTCCTCCGGGCCCGCCCAGCCACTGATAAGTTGGACCCCACACAAAAGCTGTTTTGCGCTGTGTTGGCTGTTTCTGATGACCGCCCAGGCATCGCTTTCTCTGGCCGGGGCTCATGCCGCCTCATCCCGACATCTGGCAGAGCGATATGACTTCACCCAGTCAGCCCTCCCCGGCCTTCCCAGTCAGGAGACTTCCTGTCCACCTTCCCGTGTTTTCCTGTCCTGCAGCCTACACCTGAGACAGAGGAGGAGGAAGAAGGATGCCTAGAAGTGGCTCTTTCCTCACCCACCTTCACGGGCGTCCCTCGGGTCCCCTGAGGATACTTACCCTTTGTCAGCCACTCTGAGGTCAGGTCACCACGCCTGCTGCCCTCTCCTAACATCAGCAGCACCGCCAGGTACCTCCCATCAGCCCCTTCGCCAGGGCCTATTGACAGGCCTCTCACACAAAGTGTGACCTCTCTGGGCTAACGCGGCAAACCTCACGCCAGGGCCCCGATTTGTTCCTTTTCATCAGCTATCTCGATGACGGCTATCTCAGTGTCAGCTGTCGCAGACGCTGGTATTTATCCTGGCCCATCCAGACCTATCATCCGGCATTTTTCTGGATATCAAGCATTCTTCCTCTGCCATCGGGCCCTTGATGCCCCATTATTCCCATTACTATTTCCTGGATATCAACAGGGATACCAATACTACCAAGGCTATCCCTCCTCACTTGGCAGGTTCAGGAGCTCATTTTATTTGCCCCAGCTAACCCGCCTTCTCCTCCTCCACAGCCAGACTTCCAAGCGATGATCCAGTCATGGTGGAAGGATGAGAGATCCCAACTCTTTCAGACCTGGAAAGTAGGCTTCCCAGTCCGTAGTAGTGCCCCACCCCATCCCTGCCCTCGGCATATGGTACATGTCTCAGGCACTACCCTCAGGATATCCTTCTCCCAGACTTTAAGTGTCCAGAGAGTGAGGAGCCCCCAAATCTGACGCCGATACGCCTTAAGTCTTCATCCGACGAGCTGTCTCTCCTCCTAGGGGCAAAGAGTCTCCAAGTCCTCTCCAGAGGACCTTTCCTTATAGAACTCCTCCGCGATTATCCAACAGGCAAGCGGTTGGAATGCGGAGGATCTAGACCCTATGAGGAAGTGCTTAGCAGAGCATCTGGATTTAGAGGCTGCCACCCCATTCCAGTTCCTCTCTGATAGCTTCACATGAGGGCCTTAAGTCCACCATTTGGAAATTGCCACACTCCATCCCTGCTGTCCCTGAAAAGGCAGACAGGCTATATCGCCTCCCAAAGGAATTCCTTTCTGGACTCACATCCTAAGGCAAATTTGTGGATTACTGCCGTCAGTGATCGCCTGCTAACCCCAAGCACATGAGTACATCTTTCCCAGACAAAGAGTCCAGATAGATGGAGCAGTATGGCAGGAAAGGTCTATTCCTCCCGCTACTTGTGCCCTGCGCTCATTGAATTATGTTGCACAGATGGTGTTTTTCAAAAGTCACTTTGGCCAAGTTGAAAGACAGGATTTCTTTCTGAGGATTCTGACCTGAAGGTGGAGATCGCTAAGTATCTCCATCTTCCAAAATTTCCGTAGGCATGCTCTCAGGAAACCTACGATTCTGTAGATGCTGTAGCCCGCCTCAGCTACAGCCATTAACTTCAGGAGGCACGCTTGGCTGTGGATTTCAGTCTTGCTTCAGACGCTCAAGCAGCCATATTGATGCTCCTTTAGGATCGGTCTCTTGGAGGGGAAACTAAGGACTTGATCACGGCCTCCAAGACGGTGGCCTTAGATCAGTCCGCTCTATGTACAGAGCTGGTACCCAAAAAGCTGCCCTTTGGTGCCAGTTCAAGGACAAGGAAGCAGGCAGCACCCAAGAAACAGAACAAAAGCTGAGTTGCTGGCTCTTCCTTTTCCTCTCCATCGGCCGCCAAAACCCAGAGACCGGCAGGAGGACCTTTGCCCCCACCCCTCTGCCTCCTGACTTGCCCAGTCTTCCCTCCCTACGCTTCTAAACATGGAGCCAGTGGGGGAAGATTCCCTTAACATCCAGGATTGTGAGGACATCACCTGACGTGTGGGTCCAACAGCTCATTTCACAAGGACATACGCTAGAGTTCCTGGAGCTCCCTCCAGACTCTCCTACGGGTTGCTCACACTACTGCCTGCACCAAGCCCCGTTGGTTGAGGGAGGAGATCAGGACTCTGGTGCAAAGGCAGCAGTCAAATCTGTGCCAGTCATCCAGAGGAAAGGATTCTTCTCCCACTTCTTCCTGATCTCAAAGAAGACGGCGACCTCAGACCAATCCCGGACCTCAGCAGTCTGAACTCTTCGTCGAGTACAAGAGGTTCCACATGCTAACTGTTCAGAGCCTTCTACCCTTCTGCAGCAGAACCACTGGCTTTGTGCTCTGGACATGCAGGATGCTTACCTGCATATCCCGATGTCCCTTGGCCACCGCCGTTTCCTGAGGTTTTGTTTCTGGGGGAGCACTTTCTTTTTTTTTTTTCGTTATAGTTTTTTGGCCCGCTGTCCAGCGTCGGTGCCCTCAGCCCAGGTCACAGTCCTCACCATCCCATGCTACCCACATGAGCCACTACTCCCCTCGATACCCTTGGTTACTCCCCCAGGGCAGGGCTGCGGCACCGCCCTGAGTGCTGCAAACGCCGGGATAGTTCAAGGGGAGTCTGCCTGGGAGCAATTTGGGAGCGGTGAGGCAGGCACCATCAAGGTGCTAGATGTGGCAGTTTTCCTGTAAGCAAGGGGCGGAGCGTGCAATGATGCCAGCATCCGTCCCGCCCCTCAGGATCTTTCTGAGGCTGGCTGCTGTCGGCACCCTAGCCTCCGCCAGGGGTCTCTCTAGCACCGGTCGTGCAATGCCACCCCTCGGAGAAGGAGAGGAAGTCCATGGAATGCTCCCCGGTCTGCCTCCGATGACCGGGTCCATTCAACACCGGGTCACCGGCGCCGTAAGCGAAATCCAACCACTGCACCGACGGGCGGCTAGGGGGAGCACCTCAGTTCATAGCTGTCCCTCTGGCCTGTCCTCAGCACCCAGGGTTTCACCAGTACCTAGCATTGGTGACAGTGGCCCTGTGCCATCAGGGTATACTTGGTTTCCCATACCTGGACGATTGGCTAATCTCAGCTCCATCCAGGAACAGCCTTCTTGACTCGCTTCAGTTGTTCCGACCTTTTTCCTGACTGGGGATCACAATCAATTTTCCCAAGTCATCTTTAACCCCTATCAAAACCTTCAATTTACAGGCTGGTTTTGATATGGTCCAGTGAGAGCCTTTCTCCCTCAGACAGAGCGGAGACTCTCCGAGAGCAGATCACTTCTGGCCAGAGAGTTGCTACACTTGCTGGGCCTGATGGCAGCCTCTGTCTCACATTTCCTTTAGCCAGGTTGCATTGACGGATCTCCCAGTGGACTCTTCGAGTCCAATGGGACCAGCGCTGGATGATCTGGACCACCTTATTCTGGTCTCCAGAGCAGTCAAGAGGGATCTACAGTGGTGGCTAGACCCTCCAATCTGTCCAAGGGACTTCCTTTGAAGTCCCCCCATGGACCCTCACCATGGATGCTTCGTGCCTGGGTTGGGGAGCGCACTTGAGGACCATCAACCCAGAGTTCATGGTCCCAACTGTGAACTCTATCGCCTCAAACCTTCCTTCCACTATCTTGCAGACGATCTCTCACTGTGCCAAACTAACCTCCAAATTCAGGTTCAGGGGCCCCTCCTATCTGTCGTCCTCTCTGTCCACTCCACCTCCCCCACCCCTCTCTCAGATCAAATGGCGCCCCGCACCTTGGCGGTCCTCACGCTCCACCCTCATTGGTCAGACTGGTTTCGCCCATCATTTCCCTAAAATCTGGGAATTCCTCCCCCCTGAAATCGACATTCCTCCTCCAACTACTCCTTACCTCTGCCCTACACAATTACCTTTCCCTCAGCTGTTCCTGCTTTATCCCACCTTAATACCTATCCCCAGTTTCTTCCTTCCTACCATGACCCCCCTGGCAGGGGTTCTCAGCATCCTGAAGGGGAAATCAGGAAATGGCTACCCTTCTCCTCATATTCAGTTCTTGCCTCTCCCTCCTCCACCTGCCCTTTTGGGTCACCAGTGTGCACAACCTAACCCCATCCTTTTTACTCCAACAGCACTTGCGTACTACTTGAGCCTGCTTCTGGTACACTCATGCACTATAAATGGTTCTGTCGCATTATCACTGTTTTGTATGTTTATATGTTCTTCTGCATGATTTTGGACATGTATTGTAATTTACCCAGTGTTCCACTACTGTTTATTGTACAATACCTTGTGTTCCAACTGTTACACAGTCTTACAATGTTGTATTGTTTGTACTACCCACATACTATTGTAACTGATCATCCTTCACAACCCTCCCCACAGGTCGACCGTGAGACGAGCAACTTCTTGTTCAGTGTGCCCTCCTGGTGAAACATTTCAATAAATAAATAAAACAAAATGTCCTTGCACATCAACATTCTGGAGATGAGGGCGGTCCTTTATGCCCTTCAGGCTTTTCAGACTATCCTATTGGGAGGAACACTGTTAATCCAGACTGACAATATGACAGTAGTCTGGTATATCAACAAATGGGAGGCACCCAATTGTACCCCTATGCAGAGAGACGATGCAGGTATGGAATTGGGCAGTCCAGTATGACCTGTTTCTCACAGCGGCGTATGTTCCAGGTATTCGCAGTGTCTCATGGACAGCCTCAGTTGGACGTCCGCCCCCGCCTACTAATGGGAATTAAGTCAGAGGTAGACACTTTCTTCCAGAGATGGGGTCACCCAGAACTTGGATCTGTTTGCCTCCCATCCAGTGCAAAATTCACAGCTTTTACTTGCTTGTTCCAGAGCCTAGAGCTTTCTGGCATGACGCATTGTCTCTGTGTTGGACAGGGAAGTTCTGTCGCCTTCCCTCCCTTTCCTATACTTCAGAGGGTACTTCTTAAACTCCAGGCAGAGGAGCTCAGATGATCCTAGTTGCTCCTCTCTGGTTAAGGCAAATTTGGTTTCCAGTACTGCAGCAGATATCAGTGGAACCCCAATTCCTTTACCTCTCAAACACGACCTATTCACTAAGGATCAAGGCAGATTGGTACATCCTGGACTCAGGACATTCGCATCTTCATACATGGCCTTCAGACATAATCAGAGCTCACTTTGGGGTATTTCTAAGATTGCTCAGGTCCTGGTGGAAGCCAGAAAACCATCCACCAGATCCACTCTATGCCATGAAATGGAACCATCTTTCCATTTGGCAGACTTCTAAAGATTTAGATCCCTTTACCTGCTCTGCTCCTCAGGTCATGGAGTACCTCCTTCACCTGTCCGATTCAGGTTTGTCGTACTTGTCCTTAAAGGTCACTTGTCGGCCATCTTGGCCTAACACATGCTGGTGGAGGGAAAATCAGCTCAGCTGGATGTCTCTAAGACCTTTTGAAGGGGATCCTCCACCTGAAACCTCTCATTCAGTAATCCTACCCCACCTTGGGATTTGAATTTTGTCTTAGAAGCTTATGCTTCTCCCTTTGAACTAGCGATGAGCTGTGACATGCGCTACCTTTCTTGGAAAGCGCTATTTTTAGTTGCTATTACTTCTGCTTGTAGGATTTCAAGCTTCAGTCCCTGATGCATAAGGAGCCTTATTTGATTTTCCACAAGGACTGGGCGGGCTCATGACTCAGTCCTAAGTTTCTTCCCAAGGTGGTTTCCGAGCTCACTTTAAATCAGACTATTGAACTCCCGGTTATTACCCTAATCATTCGAACGAGGGGGGGTCTCCTTCACATTTTGATGTTCACAGAATCCTCAGATGCTACATTCACTGTACAAAGGTGTACAGAAAATCTGATCAGCTTTTTGTCTCCTTTGCCTCAAATCCTTGGGATCATCAGTTTCTAAACAATGTCTTTCTAAATGGCTAGGTAACTGCATTTGCTTCTGTTACCAGAAGTACAACAAACCTCTTCCGGGAGGTTAGAGGTCACTCTACTAGAGGAATGGCTACCTTTAAGGCATTCCTGCGGAATGTTTTGCAGCAGAAGTCCAGTGCAGCAATCTGGAGTTCCATCCATACCTTCACTGAAGCATTACAGTCTGACATTGCCTCTAGGCGTAGGGACCGGGTTCGGCCTTGCTTGTTTTGCAGGGCCTACTGTCGTGAGGCTGGTCCTGTGCTGTTTTTCTGTTGCTTCTCCTCCTCCTGTGAGACTCTCGTTCTCTATGAGTGACTGCTTGGGATTCAGTCCTATATGTAGATGACGGATTGCAGGAACCCTCTCAAGTAAGATAGTACAGTTACGTAAGAACTTACCATAACAGTAGATCTTCGAGAGAGGTTCCTGCAGTAGGTGACAATTTCCTCCCTCCTCCTTCCTCCAGTTCTTTTACATTTCCTACAGACATTCTGAACTGGGCTCCAGGATTTCATCCTTGTCCTTTCTCCTGGGCAGACTAGATGGGCCTTGCAGTCCTTATCTGCCGCTAACTTCTGTGTTTCTCCCTTGGATCTCTGGCAGGAGAACTGGAAGGCGGGTGGGACTGCCCACCATAGAGAGTCATGCTGACATCCGTCACGTGATGTTGTAGCAGTCCCCCGCCAGACACTGCTGGAAAGTTTGCCGGGTGGTCCTGATGCCAGAGGGCGAGTCCAATATGTAATGACCTACTGCAGGAACCTCTCTCAAGATCTACTCTTACGGTAAGTTCTTACATAACTGTACTGTTCTGCACCTGGGTCTTAGGAACACAACTCATGAGTACCTCTTGAGAGGGCAGACGCTGCAGGCCTCAGGTGGGGAGAAGGACATTGGGGTGGTAGTGGATGCCAAATGAACAGCTCTGAACAGTGCAGAAGGGCTGCGCCAAAGCAAACAAGATGCGTGGTTCATCGCCAGGTGGATAACCCCGAGAAGGTGGGAGGTTCTTCTCCTCTGTTTAACTGCCTGGTTAGACTGCACCTTGAGTACTGCATGCAGTTTTGGCGCCTGTACTTAAAAGGACATTGGACTCCTGGAGAGGGTCCGAAGAGGGTGACCAAGATGATGCAGGGTCTGAGGGATAGGTCCTATGAGGGAGACTTGAGGAGCTCAACGTGTACTCCTGGAGGAGAGGAGGGACAGAGGGACATGATCGAGGTCTTAAATACCTTAAGGGGTAAATAAGGTGTTTAGGTAAGGTGTTTCAGCTGAGGGAGGTAGGGGCTACCAGGGTACCCGTGAAGCTGATTGGGGAGACCTGGGAGACAAGGAGATGTTACTTCACCGATAGGGTGGTGGAATCCTGAATACAATGCTCATGAACTGTTGGCTGTCAGTACCGTGGAGGGGTTCAAGAGGGCTGGGACAGGTATAGGGGAAGGTGAAACAGTGTAATGCTGATACTGGAGCAGTTTTCAGATGTGGGAACAGGTTGGGAGGTTTCACGGGGAAGCTGGGAAGGCAGCTACAGTGCCCAAAATGGGTGCTGATCCTCAAGCAGACTCGATAGATCATAAAGGCCTACTCTGCTGGCATGTTAGTATGTTAGCAAGATAAATACAATTGAGGCAGGGTAGAATACCGCCATGTTAGTACATTCAGAGGAGTAGCCTAGTGCACCAAAATGTGGTAAAAACAAGTTAGAACGGGGGAATGAACATAGCGGTGTGAGACAAATTCATACGTTCTCTAGTAAAACTTAACCAATAAAAAGATCAAGACAAAATAGTAAGGGAACGCTGCCGGGGTAGGCATTGTTAGAGGCCGGAGTGAGGTGTACAGTATGATGGAAGAGGGGAATGACAGTTATAAGGGGGTAGAAAGTAGCAGGGAGAGTGCAGGCATGATAGGGAGGGGGTGGGGTAGGTAGGGTGAGACCATATTTAATACCATAGGGGCGGTAGAGGAGGGGTTGAGAGGGCAGGGTAGTGGTAGTGGGACCAGTATCAAGAGTAGGTGGGAGGGAAGGGAGGTAGGGAGGAGGGGGTTGAGGTATAGGGGGCAAGGTGAGGGGGTGGGGAGGGGTGTTAAGGGGGTGGGAGGAGGGGTGTTAGGGGTGGGAAGGAGAAGAAAGGTGCCATGTAGGGAGAGGAGCGACTTATAGTTGGCAGCCAAAGCTACTAAGTGCGACATTGTGTCCTAAGATTATGCTTAAAAGGGCCAATCCTGGACTCTTCCCAAATACCAGTGGGAGGTTATTTAATAGCAGGGCTCCCTGTATGAAAGCAATGCTGCGCCTGGGAGGTGCAGCAAAATGAAATTGATACACCAGTTTAGACGGCTTCAAGTTTGGTGGGGGTTAGATGTGGGATTAGGTATTTGAGCGATAGGTGTAGACTGGCCAAGACTGATTTCTTTTGCCAGAAGGGAGGTCTGCTAGGTGATTCTGCTCCTTCGGTTTAACCAGTTGGTCTGTGTATACAGATTGCAAGTATGCATTAGCCTGTGAGCTTCAGTAATCAACCTGCATGGCTTGTTGAGTGCTGTGCAGATCCTTTGAGTGTGGTGTCCTTGGCTGCTCCGAAACAACTAAGCTACCAATGATGCATAGAATTGAACTAGTTACAGTAGTCCGGAGCGCAACGGGGTCATGCAGTGCCTGTATAACAATCCTATCCTGGTATGGTAATTATATTGTATTGTAATCACAGATAGCCTGTAACTTTTTGTTGTAATTCATCAGTAGCCCGTATAATTTTTTTTTTATAATCTGTGATAGTCAGGCACACTTTTTGTTGTAATTCACAGACCGCCTTTACACGCTTTGTTGGAATTTAGATAGCTTGTGCACTTTCTGTTGTAATTCAGAGATCGACTGTACACTTTTTAACTTAAAATCTATGAGATTTTAATCAATAATATTGACATCGGGTTACATGCGTAATGTCCGTACTATTTAAACACAGGATAATAAAGAAAACATTCCATTAAATATACATTATAAAACCTAAATTTTACAATAGTACAGGCTATGTTGGGAGGGGGTCAAGTCCAAGCAAATTAAGCAAAATGAGATGATCAGTTATGCATTTATACTTGAGGAGCTGAGAAAGTAATGTTACCTCTTCTCGCATGTACAATATTAACCTCAGCAAGACATTGTTGAACTTAAATGTTCATCATTCCTGTCGAATATTAATAATGAAGTATCGCCCCTGTAGTCCCCATCAAGAGAATTAAATATGAGAGATTTACAAAACAGTTGAAAGGAAAAAGAGAGTAATCCCTAAATTGAATACACACTCCTGAATAGCAACACAAATCAAATTTTGACTGTACGCTTTTTGTTGTAATTCACTTATAGCCAGTGTATGTTTTCTTGTGTTTCAGATAACCTGCACTTGTTTTGTTGAAATTTACAGATTTTGTTGTAATTTAGAGATCTACATGTGTTTTCCTGTAATTCATAATGAGTCTGTACACATTTTGCTGTAACTGAGAGGTAGCCTGTACACTCTTTTGTTGTAATTCAGAGGTAGCATACATTGTTTGTTGTAATTCAGAGGTAGCTCGTACACTTTTTGTTGTAATTGAGGATGGCCTGTATACTTGTCTTGCACCACTGACAGTCTGTGCACTCGCTGTAACTCAGAGATGGCCGGCACATTTTGTTGTAATTCAGAAATAGCCCATAAACATTTTATAATTCAGGTTCAGGCTGGGCAGACAAACTCTTCCATGTAAACGGAGAGGCGCAGACAAGAGGGCACAACCTACACCTGAGAGGGGAAGGCTCAGAGGCAATATCAGGAAGTACTTTTTACGGAGAGGGTAACAGACACGGAACAGCCTGCACCCAGAGGTGGTTGCAGCAAAGATGGGGAATGCATTTAAACACGCTTGGGACCGGTGCTATGGTGTAAACAAAACAGCAAAATATAGGGGAGGGGGTAGGTTCCTGAGCAGGCTAGATGGGCCATCGGTCCCCATGTGCCGTCATATTCTTATGTTCTAACAGCCCATACACATTTTGTTTGTAACCCTGGGTGGCGCTTACCCCCAGCGTTACACCTCCTGCCTACTACCCCTGGACATAGGCTAAGGGGTTTGGGTTCGCTATCTGCAACCATTTCTGAAAACTTTTGTGCAGTGCCTCCACCCAGGGTGCTTTACGTGGGTGAGATGGTACTAGGTGTAGCCCCTGAGGTGCTGCACCACCCACAATGACCATTTACCTTCCCAGACATGCCCCAAAACACAGTTCCCTACATTTCAACGTTTTTGATTTAAAGACTCTCTCTAATAATATGCTCACACAGAAATTTCAAATAACAAGATATTTATTTAGGGTAGTATAGGAGCTTGGAAGGGAAACAGGAGGAGTAGAGGTTATCTTATCCTATTTACACATGCATAGGAAGGGGAGACAGGAGGAGTAGAGGTTATCTTATCCTGTTTAGACATGTATAGGAAAGGGAGCAGGAGGAGTAGAGGTTACCTTATCCTATTTACACATGTATAGGAAGGGAAACAGGAGGAGCAGAGGTTACCTTATCCTATTTACACGTGTATAGGAAGGGGAGAGGAGGAGTAGAGGTTAGCTTATCCTATTTAAACGTGTATAGGAAGGGGAGACAGGAGGAGTAGAGGTTAGCTTATCCTATTTACAAAATGTACACTGATTATTTGGTTTTGCTGGTGAACCCTCCAGCTGGGTGGCTACATACTAATAGGCAGACATAAATCACATTTTACCAGTCGACTCAAGACATCCAGAGCCCTGGCTATCTAGCTCCTGACAAATCAGATGTTAAACATAATTATCGTTAATGCCCACACTGGTACCAGTACCCAGATCAATATGAAACCCGCAGTCTCATACCATACTGGTTAAACAGATGCCACAGTTCAAGATGTTGCAGGCCTATAGAATAGTGCAGCTGGTCGAGGTGGCCAGCTATTGATTTTAGGAGGGGCAACTTGGAAATAGATTTTATAAGACGACAGATTACTATTTACAACCACGGCAGGGATTGCCCTGCACTTTAGCAGACATAGTAGGGATTGCCCTGCACTTGCGGACTTCGAACATTCTAGGACAAGCTATGTGGAGCTTACATCCAGAACATTCAGCACAATACTTGAAAGTCCCATCCAGTGCAATGGAGAGTGATACTTTGTCAAGCATCCGATATGCAATTGAACACTGTCACATCCAGTACTTTATATACCAAAAGGCACCCATTCAAAGTAAGTTGACAGCGATACTTTTATCAGGTATCCAGTGCGTTAGTTACAGGCAGTTACATCCAGTACATTCTATATACCAAGAACATTATTCACAAGCAGAGTCTTATCCAGCACGCCTATAGACACTGTACACTTATCCCAAGTGCTCTCAGACGAAATTCTGGTCAGACACAGGTAAAGTCTCTTCAGGGTAACTTAGACATGATTTGCCTCCAGGGCCTCCTGTCTCATGAAGTGGCACACGCGCTTGGCAGTCAGTCTACCAAGGCAGGACTTAACCCTTAGCTACAACAACTTGCAGCACATTTACATGATTCACTAAGCTCAGCATCTTGCTGCACCTGCGACTTAGCCATTTGGGCCACAGACAAGATGCATCCATCCTAACTTTCACTAGACAGTCCCTGATGGGGTATTAGCCCAGACTAATAACTTCAGCACTTTCAGAATTGACAGAGATATCTGTTAGCGGGCCTTGGGGCCCCCCAAGATTACTTTTAAATCTTCTTCCTCACACCAAGGGTACAAGGGTACTCACTCAGGTCCCACGGGTTTCTTCCTCGCACCAAGGCATCCTGAAGTCTCTTCAGCCTTCTCACTGCTGAGGTACTCGGTCAGCACTCACCGCCACATGATGTCATCTGGTCTGGTCAGTGCTCTCACCACTGCTGGACATCTGATCTTCAGTTCACATCTTTCCCTGACATGGGAGGGAGGGCTAGCTTCTGTAGGACAGTACTGGCAACCTCCAGACAAGCTGTTGCAGAAACTAAAGTTAACTTTAACTGGTACATTAATGTAGAAAATAATAAATGCCCCGATGACTAAAGGGGCTTGGGATAAGTGGCCCAGGCCTGGTGGCATGTCTGGGGCCTGAGTCCCCACCCTGGGGCTCCCAGCAGGTTGAGCCTGCCTCCTTCCTCACTCTGGCTGATCTCTTCTCCAGAACATCTCTAAATCTCTCCAGACAAACTGGCAACACTGTCTCTTTATAGAGCTCCTAGCTTGACTCCTGATTGGCAGCAGGGGTGGGTGACATGTCTCCAAGTGGCTGAGGGACCTGTCGATCAGAACACTTGAGGCACAGTTGGGTTGTAGACTTAGTGCTCAAAATGATGTCCCTGTAAGTCCCCATGAGTACTTGGGTGGTTACCCATGAGGTGCAGTGAATGTCCCACAAGTCCTGGCTTTCTCTTGCTGGCTCCCAATTGGCAGTACTGCTGGCAATGGCTGCCTAACCCACTGTCCCTTATAACAGATTAGATACAGTCCTGAATAATGTCCTGGTGCAGCCAGAAAGAAGTAATTATTTGCCCCAAATGCCCCACAGTTCTGTAGCTTAAAGGCTGCACTTGCAGTCACTGCACAGTTGAAAAATGTGGCTCCTTTAACTTTCCTGTCACTACTGCACTTTTGCAAGCTCCCCTGCAGCGCTGACAGGCTGACACACTACAGTCCCAAAATACTGGAATTGCCAGGGTAAAGCATTTATTTTAATTTAGATCACTTTCCCCACATGTACAGTATGTTCCAATATGCAGCAACTGGTTACAAGATTTAAATCATTTAAATTCCTTAAAATTCAGCGGTTGCTTCAGGGCTACCATGGAGGCAGCCAGACACTTGATTATTCATTATTCAGATGATCAGGAACCTTCTCAGGCATACTTAAATGGAGCCCCGTCAAACTCCTTCAATTTTAAGACAAACGGTCCCAGAGCAGGCTGTCCGTGGTCACTGGGTCCCAAATAGGTGGTTAGGGATCCTGGGACCTGGCACAGTCCTGGGCGACCACAAAGCGAGGCGGCTCCACATCAAGGCGCTTATGCGCGCCAGCATGATTTCGCTGCCCTGGAGGCAGCACTTTAGTAGCTTGAGATCACAGTCACGTTTTTAAGCCCTGAGGGGCTGGATTTCTGCTGGGCTGCAGGCTGGGTCTCTAGCATGGCAAAAGGACCTGGGGAACCAGAAAAATTGGGGCCAGATCGAGAGGAGCCGAGAGAGACAGAGAGAAGGACAGGGCTAAGGTAAGCCCAGGCAAGCATTTCTAGGAACCTCCATTTGCAAGGAGGTTACAGTTAAATTCAGAAATAGCCCGACACATTTTCTTGAAATTTAGAGTGAGCCTGTACACATTTTGCTGTAATTCTCAGATAGCCTATATACATTTTGTTGTGATTCAGAGAGAGCCCTTTACGTTGTTAGCCTGTACACATTTTGTTATAATTCAGACAGCCTGTACACATTTTCTTGTAATTAAGAAGTAGCCTGTACATGCTTTGCTGTAATTCATAGACAGCCTGTACACATTTTCTATAATTCACAGCTAGCTTGTATACATTTTGCTGTAATTCACAGATAACCAGTATACATTTTGCTGTAATTCAGATAGCCTGTAAACTTTCAGTTGTAATTCACAGAAAGCCTGTACATATTTTGCTGTAATTCACAGGTAGCCCATATACATTTTGCTGTAATTCACATATAACCCATACACATTTTTCATAGATAGCCTGTACACATTTTGCTGTAATTCACAGATAGCCTGTACACATTTTGCTGTAATTCAGACAGCACATACACTTTTCTGTTTTATTCACAGATAACCTGTACACATTTTACTGTTATTCACAGATAGCCTGTACACATTTTGCTGTTATTCACAGTTAGCCTGTACACGCTTTTGCTGTTATTCATAGATAGCCTATACACATTTTGCTGTAATTCACAGATAGCCTGTACACATGTTGCTGTTGTTCACAGATAGCCTGTACACATTTTGCCATAATTCACAAATAGCCTGTACACATTTTGCTGTCATTCATAGATAGCCTATATATATTTGCTGTAATTCAGAGACAGCCCATACACTTTTCTGTTGTAATTCACAGATGGCATGTACACATTTTACTGTAATTCACAGATAGCCTGTACACATTTTGTTGTAATTCAGAGGTATCCTGTACACATTTTGTTATCATTCAGAGATGGCCCTTACTGTATTTTCTTGTAATTCAGAGATGACCTGCAAACATGTTGCTGTAATTCAAGATAGCCCTTACACTTTTATAGTGTATAGTGGAGTGTTGTTCTATATAGAATTCCATCCCTTTCAAAATGCTGTTCTACCACAGTTCCAATGTCATGGAATGCTGTTCTACCATACTGTGGTAGAACAGCATTCTAAAACTCTACAGACTGCATGAGTCGGTTTCATTTTGAAAGCAAAGAACTCACAAACACATATTTCCACAGTACTACACACTGTAAAAAATACAGGATGAGCAACTCTATGCACAACCAGTGTGTTTGCTAACTAGGGATTCTGATTCCCATGGACCCTCTCGAGCTTCGCTTCGGTATCGGAAGGAATCAGAATCCCTCTGTGGCAGAACACACTGGTGTGTATAGCTGCCCATCCAGTATTCTCTATCTGTTGTAAAATCATAGATAGTCTGTAGACATTTTGTTGTAATTCATGGATAGCCCTTACTCATTTTCTTGTAATTCAGAGGTAAACTGCAAACATTTTGCTGTAACTCAGAGAAAGCCCGTACACATTTTTGTTGCAATTCACAGATAACCCATACACATTGTTTTGTAATTTATAGATGGCCTGTACACACTGTTGTGATTCATAGGTCGCCTGTACACATTTTGTTGTAATTCATAGGTTGCCTGTACACATTTTGTTGTAATTCAGGGACAGCCTGTACACTTTTGCTGTAATTCACTGTTGGGATATAAAAATCCAGCAGTTGACAGTTTTGATGTCAAACGTATTTATGGGGTAGCCGGTCGGCACAGTGGTAGGCATAACATTCGTGAACGCTTGCAACCCTATTCAGGAATGAGCCAGGGTCATCGAGGGAGGGGGGAATCTAGTGTCACAGAGGATGCTCTTCTCCTGTGAGGGAGGGGAGGTAATATCCGCTGCCGTAGTACTGCCACCTGGGGACCACAGGGGTAGTGTGGTTGAAAGGCCTTCAGGTGGGTGCAGCATCACTTATGTCAGTGCACTGTATCACTCATCATGCACACACCCATGGTGTCCTCGATTAGGATGTCCTAAAGGGGTCAGGAGCAAGTCAGGACCCCCACCTGCATGATGAGAGCCCAGGTACGCTTGGTCCTGCATTTAGTCCCCGCTGCCTTCACCCGCTGTAACCTCGAGGAGGGAGTCTCTGCCCTTCTAGCCCCTCTCCACCTGGCCAAAAGTGCCTAGGCAAGGAGTGCAGTGGGTGGGGAGCAGAAACAGAAGGGCTGGAAGGGGTTCACAGTGGGGACAGGGGCAGAAACAAACAAAACAAGAATGATGTGTTGTTTTTTTTTTAATGTTTCTGTCATACACTCAAACTATGTCCAAGTGTTCCACTTGCATTTGTGTGTCATGACTGAGGTAAACATTGCCTGCCTAATTAAGATTCTGCTGGCAACCAAAGGAATGCCTTCATCTGTGACTGTTTCAATCCATAAAAAGGGGCTTGACCTTTTATTATACAAAATAAAAGTAGTCTAACTATAATGTTCTTTTCTTTCAATTGTTTAACCAGGAGTGGCACACTAAGCTGGAAGCTTGTTTACAGGTGTGACCTGGGGAGCCCAGGGAAGTTAAGTGTACAAGATGCATGACATTATTTTAGGCTTCTGTTGACATTGACAAACAGCCTTAGCTTCCCTCCTGTGGTTTGTGATGTCATCAGAACCCCTAATGAATTTAGAGCCTTTTAGTCATGGGTTTCTGTGAGTCATTCTATATGAAATTCAAACCTGCAAATGATCCATAAATTATATTTATATATATATATATATATATATATATATATATATATATGTATATATAAAGAATTAATAACTGGTCAGCAATTTTTCCTGTGGCTGGACCAGTTGATATTTCCGAACAACCATCTGGTTGTTATGGCATTCCGAAACCATTTCAGTCAAAGAATGCCACTCTTCATTGGCTCCATTCTTGCTTGTGGGCGGACGTAACAGTTCAAATAACTTGGCGGCACCGTCTCTCGCTATCCAGGAGCCACCACAACATGGGCCGCCTGTTTTAATTTTGTTTAAATATCTGGTTGGTCCTACCTGTCACAGCTTTTAAAAGCTGTATCTGATGGCTCCTGCAATGTCTTCAGTACACCACTGCATAGTTTTTTTATATGGGTTGATCCTGCCGTTCAGCCTGATTGCGAATGTGAGCGGTTGCGGTGCCTCTGCATTAAAGCGCCATCAGTCTAGACTTACAAACTGTGTAAGTAGAAAAAACGTTTTCCAATAAAAAGAAACAACATAAAAAATCAACCTGGGAGACAGAGTGGTGTGGTGTGCGGTGTGGGTGGGTGTATGTGTGTGGGGTGTGTGTGTGGGTGTGTGTGTGTGTGTGGGTGGGTGGGTGTGTGACATGCTCACAGAAATAGGGCCTGAAAAAATTGCTGCCCAGTGTATTATAAAAATAAAAGATTCGGGAAGGGGGTGTTGTGAAATTCTATGCACACTCTCGTTGTGGATGCTGAAGCATCTCATAACTTCGGTGTGCATTAAATTCTCATAGCATCCTCTTCCTTATATATATATATATATATACACACACACACACACACATATATATGTGTGTATGTTTATAGTTATTGATTCATGTTAATCAGAACAGCAGTAGTCAATCACTTGTGCGGGTAAACATTAAAAATGTACAGTATGCAGAATGCATAAGTGAGAACCTCATAGTAATGCGGCATAAGAATCTCTGTTGTCTTTTGCAGTAGTCAAGTCAAACAATCAAAATCTTTATTTAACTAGGCGAGCATCATTGAGCAAGCTCATTTTCAAGATGGACCTGGACATTAAACAAAATACATTATAGGACACAGAGGTTACAGCAGTACCAGCCAACGCAAAATTTAGCTGGAGACAGTACAGTTAGCAATAAGATTAACAGTAAGAGCAAGAAGGCATAGAACATCATCAACAGCAAAAGGACAAAAATATAAGCATTTCCGTAGATATAGACAATATTTACACAGTAACGCTTAATGGGACCAGAGGACAGGAAGAGTGTATTCATGAGTCAGCTGCTGAAATAGGGTGGGTGAACAGCAGAAGGGGCGGGGAGTGGATGAGGGATCATTATACAAGGTGGGGGAAGTAGGTATGGGGAGAGGATGAGGGAAGAGAGCTCTATAATGAGGAGACCCCATTTGAGGCCACCAGAAAAGTGGAACCTAAGAAGATTGGATAGCATGCATTCTCCAAGGTAGGGGTAAAGGTCGTTTGATAGTGTGCATTCTCGCTGAAGAGGAAGTAGCGTTATTTAACAGTGAGTGTGTAAGGGCAGGCAAGCACCACCATACCAAAAATTAGTATGACACGCTAGAGCGGTACATTAAGAAGAAGTAGGAGCAGGTAGAGAGGAGAGGAGAGGACAGGATGATGAGAGGGCAGCAAGAGATGACTAAGTGCAAGGCAGAGGGTGAGGAATCAAGCGGACACAGTAACCTAGTAGAGTAAGTGAAGAAACAAGGTAGCAGAGTTTACAGGCATGATAAGAGGACAGTAAGGAAGATTTG
Organism: Neoceratodus forsteri; assembly: GCA_016271365.2. Lineage (NCBI taxonomy): Eukaryota > Metazoa > Chordata > Ceratodontiformes > Ceratodontidae > Neoceratodus > Neoceratodus forsteri. The sequence continues at coordinate 553,746,775 of JADMNL010000022.1, forward strand.
GTTTGTAGGGCACAAGGAGAGGATCACTGAGGACACCATTAACTGGGAGGTGGCAGGTATGGGGTAACAGTTGCAGAATTCCTTGAAGGAGCGATTATAGCTTGATTTAAATGCTGCTAGGCTGATAGGGCGGAGCAGTTTCAGAGTCTTTAGCAACTTATTCCACAGTAGTGGTAACATGCAACTTATGGCTGTCCGCCAAATGTGATCCGACTTTGAGCACAGTCAGAGAGATGTATACGGCACTTCTCAACCCGCACCTGGTTACAATGCTCGATGGTAAACAGTCTGAGATATACTGAGGCAGCTTCTGGATGATAGCGCTATAGGTCCATAGGGCAGCATTTTCTCTGCTCTGTAGTATAGGGAAGACCAACCCACAGCTGTATGAAGAGAGCAGTGACTCATAGTGTAAGGGAGACCGTGATAAACCTTAAGGCGCGTGGTAGAGCGTATCCAATTTAGCAAGCGCAGAAGCGGGACCCTGACTATACAGAAAGTCAGCATAATCAAGCAAGGAAAGGAAGGTGGTTTGCACCAGTCTCTTCTTTGCATCTTTAGTAAGGAAGTGCTTAATCCTGTAGAAGAGACCAAGTCTGTGTCTGAGTTTTTGACAACTTCTCAGTATGATCATTAAACAAAAGTTTGTGGTCGATCCAGACCCCAGATATTTAAACTTGCTTACAGATTCCAGGGGTTCAGCAAGCAGTGTAGAAATCTGTGGAGAAGTTACATTTGTTGATGGATTTGTTGTGTGAGCAAGGGTAAAAAACGTTGCCTTGGTTTTTTGCCATTTAGAAGTAATTTCTGGTTTAGGAGCCGTGGCAGCAACTGATTGAATTCCTGCTGTAGATCACTACAGGCTGAGCCAAGAGTAGGTCTGCTGACATAAAGCACTGTATCGTCTATCACACAATAATTACTACGAGGTACCAAAATTGTCAGACTTTCAGTAGCTGCAGGCGTTATATTAGGTAGAACCACAGGAGTCGTAACTTCAGTCATTAGGGGTAGGACTAGAAACTAAAGCCCATCTCCAGAGCTCCCTTGTCACTGAAACTGCCTTCGAACGTAGCAGTTTGTAATGTGTAAAACAAACTGCGAACAACTTGAACAGCTTACAGTCATTTTAGGATACGATCATAGGAGATAATTGCCACTTTATGAACAAAAAGTTGGTTTAAATCTGAAGCTGTTAAAAGGTTAAATGATGAGTAATTACGTAGGTTTTGCTTTATGTCTCGCCTATAATAGGGCATATAATTGCACTTTAAGTATGTGTTTTTTGCTGTATGTCGTATGGATGCTTGTGTTATTGTAAATAAGTTTATGTCTGTGGTATTTTTTTATGATTCAGTTAATTATGTATGTATTTAAGCATGTGTTAAGGACCTCACTGGAAATGAGCTTGTCTCAGTTGAGCCTCCTATTCTTTTGCTTGTCAATTGAATAAAAATTTTTACTACTACTACTACTACTTCACCTTCGCATTCCAGTTTACTGCCACGAGGCTGTGGTGCCACTGCAGTTCAAAAATCGTGTCCACCATGGCCATGTGGTGGCACTTACCACAGACAGATTATTAAACATGTAAGAGATTCCTACTGCACCAAAAAACACCAGTACACATAACATTGACATATACACATAATATGGATATCTCAGCTGTGGCACTGGCTTGGCTGGGGTCCACCCTTCCACGCCCCTGCTTCCCCAGAGGCCCACTGGCCCAGGGGTTGAAGGGTGGTGAGGAAATGGAGGGGAAGAGTGGCAGGGGTAGGCACAAGGGGTTCAACCAATCTCACAACATCCAGACAGCAAACCACTTTGCCCCCTGGAAGAGGCTCGGGTGCGTGACTCTGTCAAGGAGGAGTCTGAGTCAGTTGGGGAAGTAAAGCAGGACAGCTTAGTGGCGCCTGAAGGGGTGAACAGCAGGAGCCCAGCAAGGAGAGTCTTAGTGCTTGGGGACTCCAATGATTAGGGCAGTAGAGATAGCGGTGACTGGGGAGAGGCAGGGAAATGGTCAGATGTCTTCCTGGTACATCAGCCATCAGGGATAAAGATAGGATGGGAGAGGGGATCTGGGGTGCTAGTAGACTTGGACACCAATGATCTGGTGAACGAGACTGTAGAGGCAGTGAACAGAACTTTGAGGCTGGAGGACAGACTAGGCGCACTCAGCTTCCCTGGGTTTTTCCGAGGTCCTCCCTATGTGGAATAGGGGACGGGGAATGATAGAGTAAGGAAGGAAGAGATTCAGGAGTTTAATGGATGGTTGAAGGATGAAGTCTGGAGGAGGGATACCTCTTTTTGGGAATGGGGTGCTTCTGGGAGTGGGACAGGAGACTTTAAGGGTGATGGCCTTCACCTGATGAGAGAGGGGGCTAGTGCTTTGGGGCAGAAGTTTGACATCTGTATTGGACAGTTAAACTCAATCATGGGGAGATGGAGGCTGAGAACCACTGAGACGGAGAGTAGGTGGGCAACCTAGCTAGGGCTTCCATGATCAGGATACCAGTACAGTAACAGTAAGGTTGAAGTTCAGATCGATTAGAGAATAATCCATTGAGGGAGGCTGACAGAGCCTACATTGAGCATGGAAAATCAAAACTTATGAGAGTAGGGGGAATAAGGAGAAGGAATAGGAAAAGCAAGAGGGGATCAGGAGAATGATATAAGGGGTCTGTCTTAATGCTAGGTATCTGAGAAATAAAATTGGTGAGCCCCAGGCAATGGTGGCAGACACTGTGATGGACCTGGTAGCCACCAAAGAAACTGGAGCCACAGATACGATTGGGACCTAACAGTCCCAGGCTACCCCATGTTTGGATGGGACAGTGGGAGGTAAAGGAGAAGGCATAGCCCTATGTGACAGAGAGGCACAGCGGTGGCGGAGGATGGAAACATCTGGGAAGGTAATGGGAAACAGAATCGCTGTGGGTTCAGCTCATGGCATCCTCAGGCAGGAAACTATGGATGGAGGTGATCTGTAGCGCCCAGGATGGGGAAAACATAGACATAGAAAAGCTGGAATTTGATGGCAGATAGTGACTGCGTGGCCCACCCTGTCTGCCCATGGTTCCCTACCTACAGTATTGCCGCGAGACCCTATTTGATCTCCAGCTCTTTCTCCATCCCCCTTCCTATCCACTGAGATTCTCTTATGCCTGTCCCATGCATTCTTGAACCCCGCCACTGTTTTCACCCCCACCACCTCCGCTGGGAGACTGTTCCAAGAATCCACCACTCTTTCCGTGAAGAAGCACTTCTCACATCTCTCCTGAATTTAACCCCGCCCACTTCATAGCATATCCCTTGTTCTTGAGCACCTTTTTTCTGAAAAATACTTCCTCGTGTTCCATATTTACCCCATGAGGTATTTAAAAGTCTTATTCATATCCCCATCTCCCTCCTCTGTTTCACGGTGTACATATTGAGCGCTTTTACTCTCTCCTTGTAGGACTTTTAATGCAGACCATGCACCATTTTTATTGCCTCTTCTGACTGCCTCCACTTCGCTATGTCCTTCTGGAGATGAGCCCCCAGATCTGATGACAGTACTTTAATTAGGGTTTAACCAGCAGTCAAAACAGAGGCAGCAGCACCACCTCACTCTTTCTGTTTACTTTTATTTATTTGAAAAGGTTTCACCAGGAAAGACAATGTGAGCTGCAAGCAGCTCGATTCAGAAGCGTCCTGTGGGGGTTGGGGGAGGCTTACACAGTGGGAGAGCAAGCAGAACAAAAATCTGGCAATATACAACCAGGTAGCAAAATCAGGTGATATATAACTAAGTAAGTATACAGCCTCTTATACAGGCAGATATACAAAAAGTGCATACACAGAACAGTGAGTTTCTATAATAGACAGGTGGCTGAAGCATACAGGTGTCAAGGAACAAACATAACTAGGAAGGTATAGACTGCCACAGGGTACACCTTAAAGTGCAAGGGGGACGGACTGGGTATAGGGAGGAGAAGTGCTTAGATATTCTAGTTAGAAGACTGAGAGACAGTTGGAATGGTTGAGGGGAGGGGAAGGCAATACTGGGAACCCTATGACGGGTTCAGAGCTGCGATCCCGCTACCCATGCCGAATGCTAACCACAAAACCTCACTGCCTCCACAATATTCACTGTACTTGAATAAACACAAATGCGAAAACAGTGTTTTGTGAGAGTAGGACTGTCATTACTGAGTGCTCAGTAGGAAAGTCGAAAACATCTGCCCGTTAGAAATAGTTTTACTGGCCTCCTTCAGGCACTTGGCTTTACTGTGTGGCAAGGCACCAAGACGCCAGGATGCATCCCATAATGACTCACACTGCTTTGCACTTTATTGCTTTGTTATAGTACCACCATATTTTGGGAGTTCCAGCACACCTTTCCAAGGACAGTGTACCCACACAATGGCATCCACTCATGGTACCACACAGCCAGCAGCGGAGGGGGCTCGTACCAGAGCACCCTGGACTACCAGAACAGGTCCAGCATTAACAGCATCTTCCTGGCTTCCTCACAGCAAGTTCACCGGACAGTTTTACCGTGAGCACCTGTTTGGGAGTTCTAGTTGCAGAAAGTGAGGAGAGGTGGAGGGTCATAACTCCAATTTGAGAAAACCTGAGGCTACCAGGTCAACAATCTGCATTTATTCATGCTTGCTCGTTTTATTTGTCTGTGGCAGCCTTCCAGGCCCTAACTTTGCAGGCTGGCAACAATACTGCGCTGGAATCCTGACGCAGTCCAGTTGCTACATCCCACACGGCTTCTCACCGTGGGCAGCACAACCTTGAAAACAGTGGTAGATGAACTTTGCTCCCAGTGGATAGAATTCTGCAGTTGTCTCCATTAGCTCCAAGGCTAAAGAAATGGCATGTTGTGCCTCGGCCCTGCATTGGTCATGCTTCTGTCATAGCAGGTAGAATGCTCTTCACTGATCAGCGCAGATATGCTGTACCAGCAGGAGGGCTACAAATGCCCCAAACTCAGTTGTATTGGTGGGTTAGAGAAACACACCTATCTGTACAGTCCCCATGGCAGCAGGGTGGGAGATATCTGCCCCCTTCCAGTCCCAGGGTGGAGATGTCTGTCTCCTTGCCAGACACAGGATGGGAGATGTCTGCTCCTGCCAGTGCCAGAGTGGAGATGTTTGCATCCCCTGCCAGTTCCAGGAAGGAAGATGTCTCTCCTCCTGCCATTCCTAGGCAAACCCAGGGTGGGAGATGTCATGCACCCCCCACCAGTCCCAGTGTGGGAGATGGCTGCTTCCTTCCAATTCCAGGGTGGAGATGTCTGCTGCTCCTGCCAGACCTAGGCAGACCCAGGGTGGTAGTTGTCTGCTCCTCTGCCAGTTACAGGGTAAGAGATGTCTGCTCCCATGCCATTCCCAGGGTGGGAGATGTCTGCATCCACCTGACAGTCCCAGGGTGGGAGATATCTGCTCCCTCCTGACAGTCCCAGGGTGGATGACGCTTCTTTCTGTCAGTCCCAGGAGGGTGATGTTTGTTGCCCTGCAAGTTCCAGGGTGGGAAATGTCTGCTCCCCTGCAAGTACCAGGATGGGAGATGTCTGTTCTCACGCCAGTCCGAGAGTGGGTGATGCCCGCTTCACAGCAGTCTGAGTGTGAGTGACATTTGCTCCCCTGCCAGTCTCAGGGTGGGTGATATCTGCTCCCTTGCATGTCCCAGGGTGGGTAATGGCTACTTCTCTGCCAGCCCCAGGGTGGGATGCATCTGCTTCCTGCCAGTTCCAGAGTGGGAGATGTCTGCTTCCTGCCAGTTCCAGAGTGGGAGATGTTTGCTCCATTGCCAGTCCCAGGGTGGGTGATGTCTGCTCCCTGCCTGTCCCAAGGTGGGTAGTGACTGCCCTTACCAGTCTCAGGGTGGGAGATATCTGCCCCTACCAGTCCCATGGTGGGAGATGTCTCCTCCTGCCTGTCCTAGAATGGGAGATGTTTACTCCCCCCACTTGTCCCAGGTTATGAAATGGCTGCCCCCTGCCAGTCGAGGGTGGGAGATGTTTGCTTCCTATACAGTACCAAGGTGGAAATATCTACTGCCCTGACAGAGCTGTAAGGTGGAAATGGCTGCTCTCCGCCAGTCCCAGGGTGGTAGATATCTGCTCCCCTGCCTGTGCCAGAACAGGAGATGTCTGCTCCCCTGCCAGCCCCAGAGTGTAATGTCTGCTATCCCTCCAGTCCCAGAGTGGGAATATCTGCTCCCCTGCAAGTCCCAGGGTGGGAGAATGATGTTTCCCCAGCTGGTTCCTTTGTTGGAGATGTCTGCTCCTCTTGTCCATACTAGGGTGGGAGATGACTACTTCCCTGCCAGTCCCAGAGTAGGGATGTCTGCCCCCTGCCAGTCCCAGGGCAGGGGATGTCTGCTCCCACTGCTAGTCCTATGGTGGGAAATGGCTACTCCTTGTCAGTCTCAGGGTGAGAGATATTTGCACTCCTCCCAGTTTGAGGATGAGAGGTTGCTGCACACCCTGCCAGTGTCGTGGTGGAGATGTCTGCTTCCTGCCAGGGTGGGAGATGGCTGCCCCTCTGCTAGTCCCAGGATGGGGAGAGAGCCTCCTGCCAGTCCTAGGGTGGGAGATGTCTACTTCTCTTGCTTGTCCATGATTGGTGATGTTTGCTCTCCCCCACTGGTCCCAGGTTGTGAAATGGCTACTCCCTTGGCAGTCACAGCGTGGGAGATGTCTGCTTCTCTAACAGTCCCAGGGTGGTAGATATCTGCCCCCAACAGTCCCAGGGTGGTAGATATCTGCTGTCCCTGCCTGTTCCAGGATAGGAGACATCTGCTCCCCTGCCAGCCCCAGAGTGTGTGGTGTCTGCTCCCCTGCCAGCCCCAGAGTGTGGTGTCTGCTGCCCCTGACAGCCCCAGGGTGGTAACATGTGCTCTCCATGCCAGTTCCAGGGTGGGAGTAGCCTGCCCCCGTGCCAGTCCCAGGGTGTGAAATGTCTGCTCCCCTGCCAGCCCCTGGGTGGGTGATGGCTGTCTCTGCCGGTCTCAGGGTGGAGATGGCTGCCCCCCTGCCGGTCTCAGGGTGGAGATGGCTGCCCCTGCCAGTCCCAGGGTGGGTGATGGCTGCTTCCTGCCAGTCCCTGGGTGGGTGATGGCTGTTTCCCTGCCGGTCTCAGGGTGGGAGATGGCTGCTCCCTTGCCAGTCCCAGGGTGGGAGATGATTGCTCCCCTGCCGGTCTCAGGGTGGGAGATGGCTGCTCCCCTGCCAGTCCCAGGGTGGGTGATGGCTGCTTCCCTGCCAGTCCCAGGGTGGGAGATGATTGCTCCCTTGCCAGTCCCAGTTTGGGAGATGTCTGCTCCCTGCCAGTCCCAGGTGGTAGGTGTCTGCTTCTCTGCCAGTTCCAGGGTGGGAGATGTCTGTTCCCTTGTCAGTCCCAGGATGGGACATGTGTGCTTCCCTACCAGCCCCATGGTGGAAGATGTCTGCCCCCTGCCAGTCCCAGGATGATAGGTGTCTGCTTTTGCCAGTTCCAGGGTGGAGATGTCTGTTCCCTTGTCAGTCCCAGGATGGGACATGTCTGCTTCCCTGCCAACCCCATGGTGGAAGATATGTGCTCACCTGACAGTCCCAGGGTAGGAGGTATCTGGTCCCCTGCCAGTCCCAGGTGTGAGATGTCTGCTCCCCTGCCAGTCCCAGGGTGGGTGATGGCTGCCCCTGCCAGTCCCAGGGTGGGAGATGGCTGCTGCCCTGCCAGTCCCATGGTGGGAGATGCCTGCTCACCTGCCAGTCCTAGGGTGGGAGATATCTGTTACCATATCAGCCCAATGGTGGGAAATACCTCCTGCCCTGCCAGTCCCAGAGTGGGAGAAGATTGCTCCTCTGCCATTCCCAGTGTGGGAAATGATTGCTCCCATTGCCAGTCCAGGTGTGTGAGATGCTACTCTCTGTAGGGCTGCTCTCCATTCCAGGTCCAGGGTGGAAGGTGTCTGCTACCCCTGCTAGTCCCAAGGGTGCAGATGTTTGCTCCCTCCTAGTTCCAAGGTGGGAAATGGCTGCTCTGACAGTCACAGAGTGGCAGATGTGTACTCTTCTACCAGTCCCACGGTGGGAGCTGTGTGCCCTCCGCCAGTCCCAGGAGGGGAGCTGTCTGCCCCCTGCCAGTCCCAGGGTGGGAGCTGTCTGCTTCTCCTGCCAGTCTCAGGATGGGAGAAAATCTGCCCCCTGCCAGTCCCTGGATGAGAGATGTATGCTTCCCTGCCAGTTCAAGTGTGGGAGATATGTTCCCATGCCAGTCCCAGGGTGGGAGATATATGCTTCCCTGCTAGTTTCAGGATGGGAGATATCTGCTGCACTGCCACCCCAGGGTTAGTGATGCCTATTCCCCTTCTACTCCATGGGTGGAAGCAGGCTGCACCCTCTGTCAATCCCAAGGTTGGAGATATCTGCCCTCTGCCAGTCCCAGGGTGGGAGATGTCTGTCCCTGCCAGCCCCAGGGTGGGAGGTGTCTGCCCCTGCCAGTACCATAGTGGGTGAAGTCTGTGCCCTTGCCAGTCCCAGGGTGTGACATATCTGTGCCCCTGCCAGTCCCATGGTGGGAGATGTCTGTACCCCCAGCCAGTCCAGGGTGTGAGGTGTCTATTTCCCTGCTAGTCCCAGGGTGGGGAATATCTGCTCCTGCCAGTCCCAGGGTGTGAAATGTCTATTCCCCTGCCAGTCACAGAGTGGAGATGTCTGCTACCCTTCGAGTCCCAGGATCGGTGCTGTCTACTCCCTGACAGTCCCAGGGTGTGAGATGTCTGCTCTCCCGCCAGTCCCAGAGTGTGAGATGTCTGCTACCCCTGCACATCCGAGGTGTGAGATGTGTGCTCCCTGCCAGTCCCAGGGTGTGAAATGTTTACTCCCCTGCCTGTCCCAGGGTGGGAGATGTCTGCTTCCCTGTCAGTCCCAGCTAAGATGTTTACTTCCCTGCCAGTCCCTGAGTGGAAGATATCTGCTTCTCTACTCGACTTTTCTCTGTTAGTCAGCACAATAATGTAACTCTTACACTAGAGTAGTACTTTGAATATTACTGCTGCAAAGGGTGAGTGCTCTATTGCAGTACCTTAATGTGGTAAACATTTTGAGGTGAAATAGACAATTAGGATGGCTCCCACTGTATGCCCTTAATTATCAGATATCTGGAATGATGTAAGTGTGTGTGTGTTGGGAGCGGGATTGTCACTCTGTGCAGATGATACTATCACAGCTACCAACCACGGACTGTGTATATGGGGGAATTGACTGCAGGCCCATTCTGCCCCTCCGCCATCTGGACACTTCTACAAAGGAAAGATTGGCTTTGGAGGAAGTCCTTCGATTGTGTATCAGAGGTGTGTCTTAATAGAGACTTCCCACCCGGGCTCTAAGTAGAAAGGAGATTGTCTCAGGCCTACCAGGACACTTCCCAAGATGATAGTCGACTGCAATGCCCTGAGGACTAGCTGAATGAGATTCTAGAGGTGTTGGTCTCCTAAATAGAGTTGGGAGATAAAGCAATGGGTGTGTTAGTCAGTTAAGGCCAAAATCTCTCTGTTGTGTAACAGACTTCCAGTGCCAAAACAGCTACAGATCATGTCCCACCTGCTGAAAATGTGGTCTCATTTAATGTTTGTTTCATTGATTTTAGTTTATGTCCGACATGCGGAAACATCCTGAGCTACTGAATACTACAGACAGTGAAGTGGTCCGGAACTTTATTGAAAGCAACTTCACGATGCCCAACTCTACCACCCTGCTCCAACAACTGGGTACAATCGACAATGCCGCCATGGATGGATACAGTTCATGTCCAAGGTGAGCAACTTCATGTCAAATTGAGAGGAAGAGAACAAGAGGGATGTTTAGGAAGGGAAGATGGGCAGTCATGCATTGATCCTTACAAGTGGTCAGCAGTAGGTCCTGCCCTCATGGGCGGTAAATGAATTTGTCCACACACCACCCATTATGTATTCTGTTTTTAGTATATGCTGGGCCACTTCTTCCATGTTGGGGCATGTTGCCATTTGGTGGTCTGCAGTAGTGCATGGCATGGGGCATTGCGCCATCTGATGGCCCAGCAGTAGTGCATCTGTGTGGGGATTGGGCTTGGTGTATAACTTGGGTGGCACCATCAGTTTGCCCAGCAGTAGTGCATCACATGGGATAGTGTGTCATCTGTTGGCCCAGCAGTAATGCATAACATGGGGCGTGGCACCATCTGTTGGTCCAGCAGAAGTGGATAACATAGTGTGTGGCACCATCTGTTGGCCCAGCAGTAATGAATAACATGGTGTGGCACCATCTGGTGGCCAAGCAGTCATGTATAATGTGGGGCCTGCCATCTGGTGACCCAGCAGAAGTGTATAACATGGGATTGTGCCATCTGGTGGCCCAGCAATAGTGTATAATGTGGGGTTGCGCCATCTGGTGGCCCAGCAGTAGTGTATAATGGAGGTTGCACCATCTGGTGGCCCAACAGTAGTGCACAACGTTGGGTGTGGCACCATCTGGTGGCCCAGCAGTAGTGTATAATGTGGGGTTGCGCCATCTGGTGGTCCTACAGTAGTGCATAACGTTGGATGTGGCACCATCTGGTGGCCCAGCAGTAGTGTATAATGTGGGGTTGTGCCATCTGGTGGCCCAGCAGTAGTGCATAAAGTTGGGTGTGGCATCCTCTGGTGGCCCAGCAGAAGTGTATAACATGGGGTTGTGCCATCTGGTGGCCCAGCAATAGTGCATCACTGGAGTGTGGTGCCATCCACTGGCCCAGCAGTAGTGCAAATGTGGGACATGGTGCCATCTGTTGGCCCACTAGTAGTGCATTGCATGGGTGTGGCGCCATCTGTTGGCCCAGCAGTAGTGCATCACATTGTGGGGGTGGTAGCGTCATCTGTTGGCCCAGCAGTACTGTATAACATGGGCTGCGGAGCCATCTGTTAGCCTAGCAGTAGTGTATAACATGGGTGTGGTGTCATCTGTTGGCCCAATAGTAGTGCATACGTTGGGTGGCACCATCTGGTGGCCAAGCAGTCATGTATAATGTGGGGCCTGGTGCCATCTAGTGACCCAGCAGAAGTGTAACATGGGGATTGTACCATCTGGTGGCCCAGCAATAGTGTATAATGTGGGGTTGCGCCATCTGGCAGCCCAGCAGTAGTGTATAATGTGGAGGTTATGCTATCTGGTGGCCCAACAGTAGTGCATAACGCTGGTGTGGCACCATCTGGTGGCCCAGCAGTAGTGTATAATGTGGGGTTGGCTCATCTGGTGGCCCAACAGTAGTGCATAACATTGATATGGCACCATCTGGTGGCCCAGCAGTAGTGTATAATGTGGAGGTTGTGCCATCTGGTGGCCCAGCAGTAGTGCATAACGGGTGTGGCACCATCTGGTGGCCCAGCAGAAGTGTATAACATGGGGTTGTGCCATCTGGTGGCTCAGCAATAGTGCATCACTGGAGTGTGGTGCCATCCATTGGCCCAGCAGTAGTGCAAATGTGGGACATGGTGCCATCTGTTGGCCCACTAGTAGTGCATTGCATGGTGTGGCATCATCTGGTGGCCCAGCAGTAGCATCATGTGAGGTGTGGCGCCATCTGTTGGCCCAGCAGTAGAGTATAACGGGGTGTGGTGCCATCTGTTGGCCCAGAAGTAGTGTATAACATGGGTGTGGCGCCATCTGGTGGCCCAACAGTAGTGCATCACATAGGTGGTGGTGCCACCTGTTTGCCCAGCAGTAGGTGTAAATGAGGCATGCTGGCCTGGCAGTAGTGTATGATATGGGGTGTTGTGCCATCTGTTGGCCCAACAGTAGTGCATTAAATGGGGTGTGGTGCCATCTTTTGGCCCAGTAGTAGTGCATTACATGGGGTGTGGCGCCATCTGTTGGCCCAGCAGTAGTGTATAACATAGGGGTGTGGCGCCCATCTGTTGACCCAGCAGTAGTGAATCACATAGGTGGTGGTGCCACCGTTAGCCCAGCAGTAGTGTAACGTAGGTCGGGTGCCATGTGTTGTCCAGCAGTAGTGTGTAATGTGGGGCATGGCACCATTTTGGCCCAGCAGTAGTGCAACACATGTGGTGTGGTGCTTTCTTGTCCAGCAGTAGTGCATAACATGGGGGCGATGCCATCTGTTGGAGCAGCAGTAGTGCATAATGTGGGATGTGGCACCATCTGGTGGCCCAGCAGTAGTGCATAACGTAAGCGCGGGCACCATCTGTTGATCGAAGCAGTAGTGTATAACATGGATACCAACATGGGGCATGGCACCATCTGTTGGTCCAGCAGTAGTGCATCACCTGGGGTGGTGCCATCTGGTAGCCCAGCAGTAATGCATCATTTGGGGCATGGCACTATCTATTGGCCCAACAGTAGTGCATAACGCGGGTCGTGGCACCATCTGTTGGCTGAGCAGTAGTGTATAACATGGGATACCAACGTGGGGCATGGCACCATCTGTTGGTCCAGCAGTAGTGCATCACCTGGGGTGGTGCCATCTGGTAGCCCAGCAGTAATGCATCATTTGGGGCATGGCACCATGTATTGGCCCAACAGTAGTGCATAACATGGGGCGTGGCACCATCTGTTGGCCCAGCAGAAGTGTATAACATGGGTTGTGGGACTATCTGTTGGCCAGCGTGGTTGCATAATTTTGGGCATGGTGTTATTTGTTGGGCAAGCAGTAGTGTGAATGATGGGTTTGGCATAATCTGGTGGCTCAGCAGTGGTGTATAACATGGGGTGTGGTGCCATCTGTTGGCCCAGCAGTAGTGTGTAACATGGGCGTGGTGCCATCTGATGGCCCGGCAGTAATAAGGCCATGTGGAGCATGGCACCATCTGTTGGCCCAGCAGTAGTGTATAATGTGGATGCGCATCATTTATTGGCCCAGCAGTAGTGCATAACATTGGGTGTGGCACCATCTGGTGGCCCAGCAGTAGAGTATAACGTGGGGGCTGTGCCATCTGGTGGCCCAGCCACAATGCATCACTGGCAGTGTGGTGCCATCCATTGGCCCAGCAGTAGTGCAAACGTGGACATGGTGCCATCTCTTGGCCCACCAGTAGTGCATTGCATGGGTTGTGGAACCATCTGTGGCCCAGCAGTAGTGCATCACATGGGGTGTGGTACCATCTATTGGCCCAGCAGTAATGTATAACATGGTGTGTGTGCCATCTTTTGCCCAGCAGTAGTGTTGACATGGGGTGTGGCACCATCTGTTGGCCCAGCAGTAGTGCATCACATGGGGGTAGCGCCATCTGTTGGCCCAGCAGTAATGTATAACATGGTGTGTGGTGCCATCTTTGGCTCAGTAGTAGTGTATGACATGGGGTGTGGCACCATCTGTTGGCCCAGCAGTAGTGCATCACATTGGGGGATGGGGCAGCGCCATCTGTTGGCCCAGCAGTGGTGTATAACGGGGCTGCGGAGCCATCTGTTAGCCTAGCAGTAGTGTGTAACATGGGTGTGGCGCCATCTGTTGGCCCAGCAATAGTGTATAACGCGGGTGCTGTCATCTGTTGGCCCAACAGTAGTGCATAATGTTGCGTGGCACCATTTGCGGCCAAGCAGTCGCGGTATAATGGGCCTGGTGCCATCTGGTGACCCAGCAGTAGTGTATAACATGGGGGTTGCGCCATCTGGTGGCCCAGCAATAGTGCATCACTGGAGTGTGGTGGCATCCATTGGCCCAGCAGTAGTGCAAATGTGGGACATGGCATCATCTGTTGGCCCCTAGTAGTGCATTGCATGGGGTGTGGCACCATCTAGTGGCCCAGCAGTAGTACATCACGAGGGTGTAGTGCCATCTGTTGGCCCAGTAGTAGTGCATCACGTGGGGTGTGGTGTTATCTGTTGGCCCAGCAGTAGTGCATCACATGGGGTGTGGCACCATCTGGTGGCCCAGCAGTAGTGTATAACATGGGGTGTGGAGCCATCTTGGCCAGCAGTAGTGCATAACATGGGGCATGGTGCCAGCTGTTGGCCCAGCAGAGTGTATAACGCAGGGTATGGCACCATCTGGTGGCTCAGCAGTAGTGTATAACATGTGGTGTGGTGCCATCTGTTGCCCTAGCAGTAGTGTATAACATGGGCGTGGTGCCATCTGGTGACATGGCAGTAGTGCATCATGTGGGGCATGTCACCATCTGTTGGCCCAGCAGTAGTGTATAATGTGGGGCTTAGCATCATCTGTTGGCCCAGCAGTAGTGCATAACGGGGGCGTGGCACTATCTGGGTGGCCCAGCAGTAGTGTATAATGGGGTGGTGCCATCTGGTGGCTCAGCAGTAATGTATAATGTGGGATTGTGGCCATCTGGTTGCCCAGCAATAGTGCACCACTGGCTGTGTGGTGCCATCGGCTGGCCCAGCAATAGTGCAACGGACATGGCGCCATCTTTGGCCCACCATTAGTGCATTGCGTGGTGGCACCATCTGGTGGCCCAGCAGTAGTGCATCACATTGGGGTGTGGTACCATCTGTTGGCCCAACATTAGTGTATGATGTAGGACATGGCGCCATCTGTTGACCTAGCATTAGTGCATCACGTGGTGGTGGTGCCATCTGTTGGTCCAGCAGTAGTGCATGGGTGTGGTGCCATCTGCTGGCGCAGCAGCAGTGCATCACATGGGGTGTGGCGCCATCTGTTGGCCCAGCAGTAATGTATAACATGGGATGTGGCATCTGTTGGCCCAGCAGTAATGTAAGCAACATGGAGTATGGGTGTCATCTGTTGGCCCGCAGTAATGTATAACATGGTGTGTGGCATCATCTGTTGGCCCGGCAGTAATGTATAACATGGTGTGTGGCGTCATCTGTTGGCCCAGCAGTAATGCATCACATGGGTGTGATGTCATCTGTTGGGCCAGCAGTAGTGGCATCACATGGTGTGTGGTGTCATCTGTTGGCCCAGGAATAGTGAATGACATGTGTGTGGTGTCATCTGTTGGCCCAGGAATAGTGAATGACATGGTGTGTGGTGCCATCTGTTGGCCCAGCAGTAGTGTATAACATGGGGTGTGGAGACATCTGTTGGCCCAGCAGTAGTGCAACACATGGGGTGTGGCGCAATCTGTTGTCCAACAGTAGTGCATAACATAGGGCGTGGTGCCATCTGTTGGCCCAAAAGTAGTGTATAACATGGGGCATGGCACCATCTGGTGGCTCACCAGTAGTGCATCACATGGTGAGTGGTGCCATCTGTTGGAGCAGCAGTAGTGCATAACGTGATGCATGGTGCCATCTGGTGGCTCAGCAGTAGTGCATCACATGGTGGGTGGTGCCATCTGTTGGAGCAGCAGTAGTGCATAATGTGGATGTGGTGCCATCTGGTGGCCCAACAGTAGTGCATAATGTGGGCGTGGCACCATCTGTTGGCCCAGCAGTAGTGTATAATGTGAGATGCCAAAGTGGGGGAGAGCACCATCTTTGGCCCAGCAGTAGTGCACATCACCTGGGGTGGTGCCATCTGGTAGCCCAGCAGTAGTGCATCATGGGACATGGCACCAACTGTTGGCCCAACAGTAGTGCATAACGGGGGATGGCATCATCTGTTGGCCCAGCAGTGGTGTATAACATGGAGTGTGAGTCCATCTGTTGGCCAGCAGTAGTATAACGTGGGGCATGGTGCCAGCTGTTGGCCCAGGAGTAGTGTATATTACAGGGTATGGCACCATCCTGGTGGCCCAGCAGTAGTGTATAACATGGGGTATGGTGCCATCTGTTGGCCCAGCAGTAGTGTATAATGTGGGGCTTGGCATCATCTGTTGGCCCAGCAGTAGTGCATAACGTGGCATGACACTGTCTGGTGGCCCAGCAGTAGTGCATATGTGGGGTGTGGTGCCATCTGGTGGCCCAGCAATAGTGTGTCACTGGCCAT
The DNA here is from genome assembly GCA_016271365.2 of Neoceratodus forsteri. Taxonomy (NCBI): domain Eukaryota; kingdom Metazoa; phylum Chordata; order Ceratodontiformes; family Ceratodontidae; genus Neoceratodus; species Neoceratodus forsteri. Next base: position 553,762,632 of record JADMNL010000022.1, read on the forward strand.
GTGGTGCCATCAGCTGGCCCAGCAATAGTGTAAATGTGGGACATGGTGCCATCTTTGGCCCACCAGTAGTGCATTGCATGGGGTGTGGCACCATCTGGTGGCCCAGCAGTAGTGCTTCACATCGGAGTGTGGTACCATCTTTGGCCCAGCAGTAGTGTATCATGAGTGACATGGCGCCATCTGTTGGTCCAGCAGTAGTACATCACATGGCAGGTGGAGCCATCTGTTGGCCCAGCAGTAGTGCATCATGTGGGTGTGGTGCCATCTGTTGGCTCAGCAGCAGTGCATCACATAGAGTGTGGTGCCATCTGTTAGCCCAGCAGTAGTGCATCAAATGGGGTCGGCACCATCTGTTGATCCAGCAGTAGTGCATCACATGGGGTGTGGTGTCATCTGTTGGCCCAGCAGTAATGTATAACGTGGGTGTGGCACCATCTGTTGGCCCAGCAGTAGTGTATAACATGGGGTGGCGTCATCTCTTGGCGGCAGTAATGTATAACATGGGGTGTAGCGATCTGTTGGCCCGCAGTAACGTATAACATGGGGTGCGGGCGCTATCTGTTGCCCCGGCAGTAATGTATAACATGGGATGGGTGTCATCTGTTGGCCCAGCAGTAATGCATCACATGGGTGTGGCGTCATCTGTTGGGCCAGCAGTAGTGCATCACATGGGTGTGGTGTCATCTGTTGGCCCAGCGATAGTGTATAACATGGTGTGTGGTGTCATCTGTTGGCCCAGCAGTGGTGCATCACTATGGGTTTGCGTCATCTGTTGGCCCAGCAGTAGTGCATCACATGGGGTGTGGTGCCAACTGGTGGCCCAGCAGTTGTGTATTACATGGGGATCGCACTCATCTGGGTGGCCCAGCAGTAGTGCATCACAGGTAGTATGGTGCCGCCTGCTGTTCCAGCAGTAGTGCAAACATGGGACATGGTGCCATCTGTTGGCCCATCAGTAGTGCATTTCATAGGGTGTGGCACCATCTGGTGGCCCAGCATTAATGCATCACATGAAAGTGTGGTACCATCTGTTGGCCCAGCAGTAGAGTATGAGTGCATCACGGGGTGTGGTGCCATCTGTTGGCCCAGCAGTAGTGTCTAACGTGAGGTGTGTCGCCATCTGTTGGTCCAGCAATAGCGGATCAGCTGGGGTGGTGCCATCTTTGGTCCATCAGTAGTGCATTGCCTAGGGTGTGGCGCCATCTGTTGACCCAGCTGTAGTATGTAACATGGGGCATGAGGCTGTCTGTTGGCGAGCAGTAGTGAATAACATGGGGCATGGCGCCATCTGTTGACCCAGCAGTAGTGTGCAATGGGTGTGGTGCCATCTGTGGCCCACCAGTAGTGCATTGCATAGAGTGTGGTACCATCTGTTGGCCCAGCAGTAGTGTGTAATGTGTGTGGTGCCATCTGTTGGCCCAGCTGTGGTGCATCCATCATATGGATTGTGGCACATGGCAGCACCTGTTGGCCCAGCAGTAGTGTGTAATGGTTGTGGTGCCATCTGTGGCACATTGCATAGAGTGTGGTACCATCTGTTGGCCCAGCTGTAGTAGTGTGTAATGGGTGTGGTGCCATCTGTGTCCCACCAGTGGTGCATTGCGTGGTGTGTGGTACCATCTGTTGGCCCAGCAGTAGTGTGTGTGTGGTGCCATCTGTGGCCCACCAGTAGTGCATTGCATAGAGTGTGGTACCATCTGTTGGCCCAGCTGTGGTGCACCCATCATATGGATTGTGGCACATGGCAGCACCTGTTGGTCCAGCAGTAGTGTGTAGTGGTTGTGGTGCTGTCTGTGGCCCACCAGTAGTGCATTGCATAGAGTGTGGTACCATCTGTTGGCCCAGTAGTATGTAATGTGTGTGGTGCCATCTGTGGCCCACCAGTAGTGCATTGCATAGAGTGTGGTACCATCTGTTGGCCCAGCTGTGGTGCATCCATCATATGGATTGTGGCACATTTGGCAGCACCTGTTGGCCCAGCAGTAGTGCATTGCATAGAGAGTGGTACCATCTGTTGGCCCAGCAGTAGTGTGTAGTGGTTGTGGTGCCATCTGTAGCTGACTGGTAGTTCATAGTGTAGGATGTGTCAGGTTACAAGGGACAGCAGATATTGCCTCTAAGGTCGACCCTTCACTATGTCTTGTTAAAACAAACTCTGGTCAGAACCGATATGGCTGAGAAAAGATTTTGGGATACTTTTACCCATTATTTCTAATGAATTATACAATGCAGATCTGTGGAGAGGCAGTTTCAATGTGGTCTTCCTTGTACACATTTTTACAATGTGTTTTCCTGAAATATGCCTTGGTGATTGCTATATATTTAACCTGGATAGTTCACAGAAGACATGACATCTTATTTTCAGTGGGGCTGTCGTCTCCACAATATTATGTCATTGTAGCAAAATGAGAACGCACTAAAAACAATATTTTACATCTGGGGATATATTAAATGCTGGGTTGATGCATGGGCAGAAAATGCGTTGTACAAAGAGGTGCTGGTCGGCACTGATACAATATTCAAAGAGAATGCGCCACTGGTACAGGGTGTGCATACAGTGAAGCCTACCAGGATGAAGCACATGGAGCGGATGGAAAGGGGAACCTCTAGACTACCAGGGCTGCCAGGCTGCTGTACACCTGGGTGCACATCTGCAGCCTGCCTGTGGGTGTCTGGCCGAGTTAGGCCGGCTATTTGTTGCCTAACTGTGGGTCATGGTGCTTGGACTGTGAGGGCACATTCCCACTGAATATGCTTCAGCACAGTATATGCATGGGATTGCCCTCAACTTGAATGTTATACCATTTGTGTGTGCCCTGGCCCATTCCTTGCAACCGGCACATCCCTTGACGTTTGAATAGCGCTGCTGCACATTGTTGGAGTTGAGCGCACATCTCCCTTTTCCACTGATTGCGCTATGTATCTCCTTTGAATACAGGGACCCTGGACTAGGAAGCCTGACTACATTATAAAACTGGTAAAATCATGATCCCACTGAAAACAAGATATTGCATCTAATCTGGGAGAGCCTGAGTAAATACAGTGCAAAATGTGTAAATGAACATCCCTGTGACAATGAGATGTAGCATCTCCCTGCCCTATCCAGGATACAAAATATAGGATAAGAAATATTCAGTGCTCTCAGATCCAAATAACCATTGCCTTGTAAGAAGCCTTCATTTTCCATGCTTCCTCACAAAGGCAGAATCAGATCCCGTATAAATCCCTGTAAATTTTTCCATAAGCCACTGGTTCCTTATTTATAACTTTGTTCTTTATTTATTATATCAGCAGCCTTTTATTAGGAAAAGAGCTCTGATCTGCTGTTCACTATTAATATTATATGTCATGATGGCCTTGGAATGATTTGGATTTATATGCTAAGCATAAGATATAATGGGGGACTATATGAAATAACAAATATCACACTCATTACTTCATGACCTATACTCAAAATTAGTAATCACAAATCAGGAACTCTTTCAAAAGATACTAGTAATGCCTGTAAACAAATTTATTGCAAATAGAGACATTTACATGCATATATATATATATATATATATATATATATATATATATATTATGGTAGATGGTAGTGCTACCATTGTAAGCGCTGAGGAGCCATTTCTATGTTAAACCCCAAATTTTGCACCTTAACAACTTTGCAACCGTTTGACGGATTTGCCTGAAATTTGGAATAACGATCAAGAACCATAGGCCTTGGGATCTGCCAAGTTTCGTATCGGTCAGATACACAGCTGCAGAGTTATTAATAGCGTGATCTGTGGCGTTTACGCTTTTTCTGGAATTCTACGGTCGTGTTTACAGGTCGCACGGTTTATGCGGACCGCCCGAAATCTTCAGGGAACGGCAGCTGTGGCCCTCTAATGTGCCTTTTAGAAGATTTCGTGAAAAAATATTAAACTTTTCAAAAGTTATGGCAGTCCAACTTCTGTTTTTTTCCCATAGGATAACATTACGGCGCTTGCCGAGCCTTTGAGGGCCTCTATCTCGAAAACGGTGCGAGACACAGAGTTTTTGGTAAAAATTTTAGCCCTAGGGCTACTTATATAAGTAGCCAGGAAAGTGATGATACATATGACTTTTAAATTTTTTTCTGTGTCGACGGTTACTGAGATATAAGCAATTTACTATTACAACTACTGATTTTTGTGTTCCGAGAGTCATTATTTTGCATACATTCTTTCTACTCACTGTCTTTCTCTATACAGCTTTGGGAAAACCAGCCTGAATAAGCTTACATTACTCTTACCATTACCATTTCTGCTTGTGGTTCCATACGTTTCACTTGCCGTTCACGTTCGCCTCCATGTGCATTACCCTTTACGTTTTCATTTGCAGTTGCGTTTCCATTGTTTTTAAGATTTCTGTTTACAGTACTGTTCCTCTTTCTGTTTCACTTGCGTCATCATGCACATTACGATTTGCGCTTATGGGCACAATGTTACAATGCGACAAGACATCACCCCGTGTTCCCACCGCTGCATTACATTCACTATTTCTCATTATCATTCTCAAAAGAAGACAAATTAGAGGCAAAAACTCAGTTTAATGCATCAGTTAGGGTTGTTCCACAGCGACAAAAGCGAGGAATTGATGTTAGGGTTGAAACCCCTTTTATGCCTCAGCCCACCCCAAATGGAATCAGGGTGTGCATTGGGGTCATCGGTGCTAACTGTCACCCCATTCTCCTATTCCTCAGCTTCTTTCCACATGTGATGGGGTGACACTTAGGCCGATGACCCCAATGCGCACTCCAATTCCAGTTGGGGGTGGGCTGGAGGGGTCAAAGGGGTTTCAACCCTAACATCGAATATATATTATATATATATATATATATATATATATAATGGTAGCACGGTATTTCTATTTTAAACCCCAAATTTTGCACCTTAATAACTTTGCAACCATTTGACGGATTTGCCTGAAATTTGGAATACACGATCAAGAACCATATGCCTTGGGATCTGCCAAGTTTCGTACGGTTGGATATCGGCTGCAGAGTTATTAAGCATGATCTGCGCGCGCATTTACGCTTTTTCTGAATTCTACGGTTGCACCTACAGGTTGTACGGTTTAGCGACCGCCCGAAATCTTCAGGGAACATGCGGCTGTGGTCCCCGATGTACCTTTCAAGATTTCTTGAAAAATATTAAGCGGTTCAAAAGTTATTCAAAACAATTTCCCATTATAAGTCAATGGGAAAAGTTAACAAAAAGCTCGACAGTGTCGCAAATGCACTTTTTACTGTCGTAAATGGCCTGTTACTGCTGCAAATCCGCCATCTTGTTTTCAGTTAGTGATCAGAAAATGCTTGGCATTTAAAATTGAGACCCTCTAGCAACCTAATTCTTTTGTATTCACCTAGCCGGGCCCTGAGGATGCTAGCCATGTCTTTATTTTGGGGTAAAACACCCCAGAAATATGTTTTCAGATTTCTGGAAAAGTACTTTCATAAGGTAGTGTCGCACTCACGAAAGTGTTGCAAATTTTTGCAAAAGCTTTCGCAATTTGCGACACTACTTTGCACATTATACACAAAATAACAATAATTCTTTGGCACTCCAGGGTTGGGAGATTTGGGCTGAAATTTGGAGGAACGCAGATGACATCTCACAGATGTGCCTTTCAGTGTTGTAGTGAAAAAATATTACAGCGGCAATGTTACGGCACTCCAAAGTTGATGGTTTTCCCATAGGATAACATTACGGCGCTAGCGCATTATAGGAATTTTTGGCACCCTGCTGCAAAATAACGGTTTAGTCTTTTTCCTGAAATTTGGAGGAAGACAGCCAACAGCCCACAGATGTGCCTTTCAGTGGTTTGGTGAAAAATATTACAGGGAGGCAAAGTTATGGCACTCTGAACTTCTCTTTTTCCCATATATCTGGACTGACTTAGATGGGTATGGGCTGCATGCCCATTGGCTTATGCTCTGAACCAGTGGGCGTGCAGCCCTACCGAGCTGTCAGTCGGTCGGGCGGCAGGCGGGTGGGGTGCTGCCCATTGTGGGGGAGGCGGGGTGGTGGGGCTCCGTAGGGTGGGGTGGGGGTCCACTAGATCACCAGGGATTTCATACTTGGGAGAGGAATGCCGCCTGCGATCGGGCTACTCGCAGTCCACTGGACCACCAGGGATATTGGACTTTGAGGGGAGGTCTGATGCCCGCGATTGGGCTACTCGGGGATACTGTTCTGCCCGCGATCAGGCTACTCGGGGTTGGTGGAATACTGTTCTGCCTGTGATCGGGCTACTCGGTGGGTGGGGGAATACTGTTCTGCCTGCGATCGGGCTACTTGGGGGTGGGGAATACTGTTTGCCCTGATCGGACTACTGAGAGGGACAATGATGTGCCTGCGATTGGGCTGCTGGGGGGACAATGTTATGCCTGCGATCGGGCTACTCGGGGGAACTATGATATGCCTGCGATCGGGCTACTGGGGATAATGTTATGCCCGCGATCGGGCTACTCGGGGAACTATGATATGCCTGCGATCGGGCTACTGGGGGGACAATGTTATGCCCGCGATCGGGCTACTCGGGGAACTATATTATGCCCGCGATCCGGGCTACTCGGGGTGGAGGTACACTTCTGCCCACGATCGGGCATGGGGGCGCCACCAGGTGCGGCGGGAACGGATCGAGGCCACCCACAGGTGGCAGCTGCTGTGTTGCACCCTGCAGTGCGGCAGCTCACCTGTGGGGGCCCTCGACTTGTTCCTTTTTTCGGCTCAACTTTGTGCAAGCGCGAGGTAGGGTTGCACCTGCATAACTCTGCACGCCCGGCTGAATATTGGGCTATGCAGTTTATGCATGGTTCCTCCCCTTCGCTGCGCATGCCTTCATTATCATTGCGCTGTTGCTCAGCATGATTTGGGGACGAGCTGCCTCCTGCTGAATATCGCAGAATGGCGCATTTCAGACTCTATGCAGGCGCAACCCTATTGCGCATGGCTCAACTCTTTTGAATATCTGGGCCTGTATATATATAGATACATACACACACAAATGCTATTTTTGCATCTTATACTTGTTAGTTTTCAGACAAATTCGTTGTAGACTTTTTCCGTCCACCTGATGGAATCTTGAATGAGTTAAGTAAATATTATTATTTTATCAAGGCCCTGATCAGCAACTCAGTAAATACACACTCAGTATATCATATTATAAAATGACAAAAACAGTCTTCTGTTTGCAGTTGTTTGATCGAAATTTTATAAATGGTTTAAGTTCTTTTGTTACATCTCGTTGGTACAATAAAAGTATCAAATCATTTGCTTCTCTATCACTCATGGTTTTCTCAGCAGTTAATTCATTAGATGAGATCTCCCTTGCCAGAGTTTGACTGTTTCTCCCCTTCCACCAAACACAAACACACACACACACACTTTCTCTCTCACTATAAGAGATCTCAGTAGCTCTTACCTGTTATGTTTGGGAATCAGGCAGCAGCCCTTTTCTGTCAAAAATAAATTTATGTATTTAGTCTCAGTAGTTCACTGAAGACCTTGCATTTTATCAGGTATGTCTTGAGAGGTTAGAAACAATGTAAATCTTTACAAAATTTGCTGGGAAAGGGTAATATTTAAGAGGTATGAATCTTTCTTGAAAGATATTCATCCCCAAACTGAAGTTAGTAGCAAAAATGTTTAAAGGCTAATCATTTATATGTGCAAGCTGTTGCGTTTTGAAGGGGTAAACACATCTCCAGTTTAATAGGCAACCAATATTTAACTAGTTGTCTGTTTCCTAATGGCCGTCAGATAAGCAGCTTGGAGTTATGTCTCCAACATTCTAAAGAGAAAGAAGGGATTATTTTATTTTAGTTGTCATAGTGATTTGTAGATGTGGAAGGACACATTGAAATGTCCAAAATGTGTTCCATAAACTCCATTTTCAAGCTACAGAATGTTGCTCCACCCACAGCCATAAAAGAGGAAAGGTGGAACTGCCCCTTTAAATGCACACAGTTGAAGCAATAAAATGGATCCTCTTTTGCACTAATAACTACTGAAGATCACCACCTGGTTACAATCACAGAAACATGGTGATCACAGGATGGTGGATAAAGAGATCCTTGGTTACCAACTAATTCACTATGATTGTACAGGACAGATGGGGGGCACTTTTATCAAGGATTAGATCATATGCACAGATATCTCTAACAAAGTAAAATGTTTCACTACGATGAATGAAAACTTGTGGATAAGTATCTCTGGTAAGAATGTCAAATCCCCAGTTATTGGTGTGTGCTACTGACCCCCTGATTCTACCGGTTAAACCGCTGCACACATGTTAAATGAGATCGACAATGCATGCGAATTAGCAGACATGCAATTTTGGGTGATTTCAACTTAGGAGACAGTGGGGAAAATATTTAGCCAGAACGATAAGTACTAACTTCTTTATACCAACTTGAGCAACTAGGTGTGTCCAAGTACATTCTGACCCACCAGGGGTGAAAGGACTTTTGATTTAATCTTAGCCAGTAATGATATAATACTTGAAGGTGTTCACACTGTAGCTAAGTACAGTAATGACCACAACACTATTTTATTCCATACCCTGACTGAACACTCATTTAACCCGTGGTCTTACTACAATATACCGCTATGAAAAAGCAAAATGAAAAGAAATCAGTGACTACTGGGAGGCATCGATTGGAATGACCAGTTAGAGACAGAACAGTAGAGAAAAATGGCTTGGGTTAAATGAAGTTATTATAACAAGTGACCGGTTCATTCCCAAGGTGAAACAATATACTAGCAAGGGGTCAAGAGGAGTCACCAACTTGGCTGGCGCAAAATAAAACATATGCTAAATAATAAAATATTGGGCATATGTTACTTATATCAGAAATAAGACTGACAGCAATTGGGTTTCATAAGGTACTGAATATATATATATATATATATATATATATATAACTATAAGGAGGGCAAAATCTCACATGAAAGTTAACGTTGCTGGAAATGCGGACAAATCAAATGGGAAGCAGTTCTTTAGTTATATTAACTCCTAAAAATGGCAACAATATGGGGCAGTCAAGGCAAAGGACAGTCTGATTAGTGAACCAGTTAATATAGTACACTGTTTCAATGCCTATTTTGGTTTAGTATATGCACCTAGAACTAAGGACCTAACATTCCATCTAACTGTACCTGTAGTATACCAATTAAAACACAGGAAGCAGTCCTGAAACATTCTACAATTTAGAAATACAATCCTTGCTAAGGCCAGATAAAATCACTGGTAGCATGCTGACGATTATGTCACAGCACATTAGTAGAGCACTTTGCATCACCTTCCAAGACTCGCTAAACACTGCCACGTCCCAGTTGACTGGAGAATGGCAGAAATGACTCCCAATAGATAAGAAAGGAACAAACAATTAGTGAGTAATTACAGGGCTATTAACCTCACCTCCGTCCGGTAAGATATTGAAGCACCTTATTAAAGAACTTATTGAAGATCAAATACAGGACCTGCATGCTACTCAACATGGATTTAAAGGGAGATCCTGTACTATTAACATGTGCTTTATGAAAAAAAAATAAATGCTGTGCTAGATGTCGGTATGCCTTGGGCCTGATTTTCAAAGGTTGACGCAAGGTTTGCGTCAAGCCGTGTCAACCGCAAAGTTTGATGCGACTGCGCCAAAGAGTTTGCTGCAACTTGAGCCTTTCAATGTCCAGTTATGTAACCACAGTTTTGCGTGCCCTGCACTGACTGCTGGTCAGGTGGAGGTCCTTTTCAAGGTGGGTCTTCTCACCTTTAAGGCCCTATACGGACTGTGCCCTGGCTATCTGTCAGTGCTCCTGACACTGGTGACCGCTGCTTGCTCCTCCACTCCTCCTCGAGGGGCCTTCTGGACGCTTCCAGGGTTCGCCCAGGACCTCAGGAGATTGTGTGGAACTTGCTTCCATCTGCAGTCCAGGAGGCTGAAGGCCCACCCTTAGCCTGGCCTTTAATGACTACAGAATTACATCTTGTTTTTGTTCAGTCCCTGGTTATGGCATACCAAACCTTTTTAATTTGATTGATATTTTATTTATAATCATATTAATATAATCTTATTTAAATCATTTTATGGCCTGTTTTATTGTATTTCTCTGTAAGGCTCCCAGAGCCTCCGTGCTTGGACGCTGTATAAATAAAATTTGCTTTGCCTTGTCTTGTTCAATTTTATAACATTTGGTGCAGTCAACAATTTCCACGTTTTATGGCAAGGGTTTATGGCAAGACTTTGGTGCACGCCCTGTAAAAAGAGTCACCTAGTGGCACAAAAGTTCGACCAGGGGGAGCTGGTCTAACTTTGCTGCGTTCGACACAGGGATATGCATCAGGGATTTGTGGCTGCTTTCCTTGCAAAATTATAGTTGTGCCAGTGTCCACTTGCATCAAACCCCTGATGCAAATCCATTGCATCGATCTAACCCCTTTGAAAATCGGCCCATTGTGATATAATCTTTCTAGATTTTAGTAAGGCATTTGATCCAGTGCTTCACTGGGTTGTAATACAAAAATGATCAAATCCAGTATGGAATCTTTCCGTCAGGTGGGATACCAGGTTGGCTGCAGGGTTGAATGCAGTTGGTTAAGATTAACTCAAGTCAGTAGTGGAGTACTGTAAAGTTCAGCTGTGGGGCCTTTAATGTTCCACATATTTATTGCTCTAACTAACAGCCTTTATAGCTGGGCATGTAAATTTGCAGGTGATTAAACAAGTCAGATCCAACTTATTCATGAGTACTTAGGTCCGTCTACATTCGCCACTCACACCCCATAGCGGATAGAAACCGTTACAACTGGGGAGTGGTGCAGTGTGTCGATACAGGACCCGGCACCGCAGTCCACACTCCGGAGCAGGCGACCATTACCGTAGCACCCGATCCCACAATGCAGCTCGGCGCTGTGCTAGGGGACGGTGCCATGCATCCACACTCGCCTGTAACGTTACCAAGGCGTAACGTTTTCATAACCATTGTTGAAACCATCTCATATGTGGCTTCAACAACGGTTACGAAACGCCTTCTGTAACGTTACAGGTGTAAATACAAACTGTTGTGGTAACGGTTTGGGCACTATTTAATGTTACAGAGGGGTAGTGGACAGGGCCTAAGATTCTACAGTCAGCTCCACTTATAGCGACCACGCTTAATGCAGGTAAACGCTTATTTAGGCAAATCCAAAAAACATTTCCAATTCAATAGCTGACAATATAAAAACCTCTAGTTTTAACGATGTAGAGCTGCCTAGTATATCGGGCAATTTGATGCTAACTAAAAGCGAGTTTAAGAAGTGCCTGCAGCTTTTCACAGCTTTTCCACCCAGTTACAGTTAATTGCAGTTAAGTACAGCTAATTAGCAGTTCATTAAAATCTGATCTCAGCCCCATCCATAGCTCTGTTTAAAAAAAAAAGAGCATTCCCCTGCTTGATACCCTCTCTCCTTTTCCCCATGAGGCGCTCGAACACTAGAATACAGCTAGCGTGGAATAGCAATTGTTAAGACTGGACAACCAACATCACCTACTAGTCTTGCTTCCAGAGTCAATAAACAGAATAGCCATTAACACAGCGAATGAGGAATAACAGCCACCACCAATGCAGCCCCACAACGGAGTGAGGATGGCCCCCAGGCAGGTAAGGGCTTAGCTCACTAACGATGGGTAGATCGAGATGGAGAGGGAAGTCGGAAGTCGAGGTGTCATGTCCATACTTGGGGAGAGTGTCTGTCTTACATACTTTAAAGGCTGGAGTTCTGGTTTTGTGTAGGGAGTAAAAAGACGAGCTGCATTTTACTTACAGATGCAGTCGGTTAACAGCACAGTACTGTATACGCCTGATATGTACCCCAGAGAAATTAATGGCTACCTACTTAACAAGTAGATTAGAGTACAGTGCAAAGCCGAGTTATGTTTTTTTCTTTTTCAAAGCTATACCCCACTGTAGTGCCTATAACGGGCAGATTCTGCTTACAACGAATGTGCCGGCTACAAGCGGCTTGCACTGTATTTACAAATGGAGCAGTGACCAGTAAATGGAATTTAACAGTGACAAGTATAAGGAAGTGCAGCTGGGATCTAATGGGCCCCAGGTTTATTACAAACTGGGGTCCACAGAATTGACTACTACAGATTATGAAAGGGTCCTGGGTATCTTGGTCACTTCTGACTTTGATTCTTAGAAGCACTGCACTGAAGTCATAGCTAAGGTCAGTAGAGTATTATGGTCTGTTAAGAGAAATATTACCTCTCATAACTGAACTGTAATCCCACGCCTGTATGGGCCTGTGTGTGTCCTCACTTGGACTATGCCAGTCCTTTCTGGTGCCCCTTCGAGATTAGACAGATAAGGCAGCTTGAACTAGTCCAGCATAGAGCTACTACATACGGACATACAAAATTTGCCAGCAGATAAAGGCCTAGAGGTCTATCAAGTCTGCTTGAATGTGCAGCTAGCACCCTTATTCTGCAGCTGCCCTCCCCTTCCACCCTTCCTAAGTTAATACATGATATATGAGGATTTTATATAAACAAAGACTTACAAAAGAACCCCAGAGCAAATGCACCGAGGCAAGGGTTATCCTGGAGGATATTGACCATACAGCCAGATTAAAAAAAAAAAAAAACACAAATTGCACATACCCCAGTAATGCAAAGCATCATGGGAAGCATATGCAAATGCCTATGAATTAATTTGGACTAGCTCAACTTTAAGCAGAATTGCATGGTGCAGAAGGCCTCACAATACAGTCAGCAAAGGCTGAGAACAGCAGACACAGACACACGCGTTTCATCCTCATTTGGACTCGACGGTGTGCTGCCTGTACCTCAGCCCAGGGAGAGATAGCCAACACTGGGGCAAGGGATATCCGGAGGATATTGGCCATGCAGTCAACAGATAACCCTTGTCCCAGTGCATTTGCTCTGGGGTTCTTTTGTTTTCTCTTCTCTCTCTGCTTTGGGCTGCCCATGGCCCAAACCAATAAGATCCCTATAGGGTGGCTCCCTCTCCTGGGCTGAGATATGGCACACTGATGAGTCCAAATGAGGACGAAACATGTGTCTTTATCTGCTGTTCTCAGCCTTTGCTGATTGTATCAGAGGCCTTCTGCACCATGCAATTCTCATGAAGTTGAGCTGTCCAAAATTAATTCATGGGTATTTGCATATGCTTCCCATGATGCTTTGCATTATTGGGGTATGTGCAGTTTGTGTTTTCTGAACAAAGACTTGACCCCTAAAACTCATGCCACTTTCACTAAGAAGACTTGGGGGGACTAATTGATGACGTTTAAAATAACGCCAGATGCCTCTCTGCTTGACAACTTAAATATTGATTTCAAACCAGATACTAAAGAGACCACTGATTACATACTGCAAATACTGAGGAAGCATTTCCGCACAATCAAAAGAAAATTCTTCTTTACAAATAGAATAGTCAATATATGGAACTCCCTACCAATAACGGTAAAGACAAGTAACTCCAAAATTCAAGACCAGACTTGATAAGCATCTAGCTACTGAAGGTTTGCCGTATACTAGTGATGGAGCTAACCATGGGCATGTTTGCCTTCTCAGCTCTCCAACTCTCTAGTATGATCCTTAGTATGAATACACCCAGTACCCTCCTGAAAATATGCTCTGTCACCCTCCTGTTACTGTCTTCTCAACAAGCTCCATCACCCTCCTGTCAGCATGTTCTATCGTTGTTCTGTCCGCATGCTCCATCACCTTCCTGTCGACATGTTCTTTCGTTGTTCTGTCCGCATGCTCCATCACCTTCCTATCCGCATGCTCCATCACCCTCCTGTCAGCATGTCTATCATTGTTCTGTCCGCATGCTCCATCACCTTCCTGTCGACATGTTCTATCATTGTTCTGTCCGCATGCTCCATCACCTTCCTGTCGACATGTTCTTTCGTTGTTCTGTCCGCATGCTCCATCACCCTCCTGTCGACATGTTCTATCGTTGTTCTGTCCGCATGCTCCATCACCTTCCTGTCAGCATGTCTATCATTGTTCTGTCCGCATGCTCCATCACCCTCCTGTCGACATGTTCTATCGTTATTCTGTCCGCATGCTCCATCACCCTCCTGTCGACATGTTCTATCATTGTTCTGTCCGCATGCTCCATCACCTTCCTGTCAACATGTTCTTTCGCTGTTCTGTCTGCATGCTCCATCACCCTCCTGTCAACATGTTCTATCATCGTTCTGTCAGCGTGGTCCATCACCTTCCTGTCAACATACTCCATTACACTCCCATTAGTATGCTCTATCGCCCTTCTGTCAGCATGTTCTATCATCATTCTGTCAGCATGGTCCATTACCTTCCTGTCAGCATGTTCTATCGTCGTTCTGTCAGCTTGCTCCATCACCTTCCTGTCAGCATGTTCTATCGTCGTTCTGTCAGCATGTTCTATCGTCGTTCTGTCAGCTTGCTCCATCACCTTCCTGTCAGCATGTTCTATCGCCGTTCTGTCAGCATGTTCTATCGTCGTTCTGTCAGCTTGCTCCATCACCTTCCTGTCAGCATGCTCTATCATCGTTCTGTCTGCATGCTTCTTCACCCTCCTGACAGCATGTTCTATCATTGTTCTGTCAGCATGGTCCATCACCTTCCTGTCAGCATATTCTATCGTCGTTCTGTCAGCATGCTCCATCACCTTCCTCTCAGCATGTTCGATCATCGTTCTGTCAGCATGCTCCATCATCTTCCTGTCAACATGCTCATTAGCCTCCTGTTGACATACTCCATTACCCTTCTGTTAATAATATGCTCCATTACACTCCCGTTAGTATGCTCTATCGCCCTTCTGTCAGCATGCTTCATCATCCTCCTGTCAGCATGTTCTATCATCATTCTGTCAGCATGGTCCATCACCTTCCTGTCAACATGGTCCATCATCCTATCAGCGATCACCATAACCCTCTTGTTAGCATGCTTCATTCCTCCCACCCACGTGTTCCATCACCCTTTGTCAACAAGCTTCATCTCCCTCCAGTCAACATGCTTCATCACCCTTCTCTCAACATACTGTATCAGTCTTCTGTTGATGTGCTCTATTACCCTTCTGGCAACATGCTCCTTAACCTTACTGTCGAAATGCTCCATCACACAAGGTCCACACAGAGATTGTAGTGAGCATAAAGACTATGTGTCCATGATTGCTCCTACTTATTAGTAGTACACCACCTTCCTGTCAACATGCTTCAGCAATAAAGGTCCACTGAAAATGAGATATTGCCTCTCAGCTATCATGGGTAAAAAATATTGTTTAAAAAATAGTAAGTAGGTACATTTGGTAAGGGATTGCAAAAACTGGGAGAGAATCATGGAAAGGGCAAACATGGGGAAAAGGGAACAAGAGGAAAAAGAGAACAAAATTAGTAGTTGCCCATGTATATAATTGCAAAAAATTTCATTAAGCAGACATTAGGGTTAAAAATGCAAAATGCATGGCGGCTGGCCTGGTAGCACTGATGGCTGAGGTGCGGACACCTTACTTTGCACTATGCTGGTGACCTGGGTTCAGGAACAGACTAGGGTCATGGGGTCCCGGCACGAGTGGGGAGGGAGGTTTGGAGCAGGACTGAGCAAGCCGGTAGGCAGCTCTCCTCTCCTGGGGGTGGTCGCGGTCCCACTTAGTCCCACTGCCACGGGTGGAGGTCCAGTGGTTAGCATAGGTGACGGGTGACATGATCGGAGGGCACCTTGAGATATGACATGCACGTGTGTCCAAGGTGGGGCTAGGATCAGGAGAAAACACAAAATGTCATAAAATCTGTATGGCAAAAAAGAGCAAAGTGCACAAGGTAGGGAAGCGGCCCCACCAGTATTACTTTCACTGCCTCCTCCCAGTTTCCTTTTTCTTGCAGGTTTAATTAAACCAGTGGCAGGTGCTCAGGCCCTGTATCCTGCCCCATGCACAGCCTCTATTTTCTGACACCAGTGGTGTGTTCCACACAGTACCACTGCCAGTATCACACTGCTGACACCGGGTGCCCAGACCCTGGGGCCAGTTCAAGGTCTTCCCAACCTACATGATGTACAACAGGAGGGTGCCCACCCCAGTGCCACTGCTTAATGGCCCAGCAGTGGGATGCACAGTCCCAGAATCGCTCTGTGCTCCACCCTCACCCTGGTTTCTGATATTCCCTCAATAGGGTCTGACACAGGAGTGCCTACCCCTGTACTGGCAAAGAGCACACCAACACTGGGGTGCTGAATCCTCAGTGTCCGTACCTGAAAAAATCACTGCCACTTTGCCCTCCTCCCTCCGCCCACCTCAACACCTTCCACCAACCCCACCCCATATTCCTCACTCTCCTAAGATGTTCCATCAGAGTAAATCCTCTTGATTGCTGAATGTCCTGCTGCTCAGGAGCTCAGCCATGAACTGAAAGAATACAAGGTAAGTACAATAAATGTGCTGAATTTTCAGTTGATTTTGGACTTTTACTCATAACTCAATTATTTTTAAATATTTTTCCCAAAATGTTTAGCATGGCCTTTTCATACCCCACCTCTTGAACATGGTAGGATAATTTTTGGAATCCGCTCAAAAGGTGATTTTGCAGTCACACTGCAGAATCATCATTCTGATGGGATTTGTAAAATTTCGCCTACCTGGTTCATGACATAAGATGACTATGTTGAAAATTTGAGTCAAAATAACAACAACGTTACTGAAAGTATGTTAAAAATGTTCAACGGTCGTTCATAACTGTTGTCATTTTCAGTATTTTGACACCAGATATTTAACATAACCATTTTTTCACCTCTCCTCATGGACTTGATAGGTGTCATTTTCCAGTCCTGCCCAAACCATGTTTTGCACTTGTGGTGCAAAATGAAGATTTAGCCAGTATTTTACAAATGACACCTGCCATATTCAAAGTGTGTGTCTTGGGGGGGGACAATATTGAAAATTTAGGGGTCAAAGTGTCAAAAAAGTTATGAATATATGCTGTGTGCAGGGTTGACTGTGGCGCAAAGGGGTAGTGTGCTGTGTGCCCGGGGTGACTTCAGTTCGGGATGAATTAGGAGCTGGCTGGGCAGCACGAAAATGGGGCTGGCGCTGTCGCATGCCACCTCTTCTATCCTGTGGTGGGATTGCAGTGTTCTGCCACACAGATGACACTTTGTGGTGGAAGCCTTCCCTCCCAAGGGGTTGATGTACATGTTAAGGCCTTATGGGGCCACATTCTGCATCCATAGAAGTGGGTTGATTGAAAAATAGGGCTTGCATTATCTCTACTATTCTGTGTATTCCATTAGGATACGTTTCCACTGTCACAAAAAAAAGAAATTCATTGCAAAAAACTTTGTTAGTGTAGACATTAGGGTTGAAGAATGCAAAGCGTGTAAAGTAGGGAAATGAAAAGTGTTCGGGTTTTGGGTCTTGGAAGTGCTGGCAGATCGGTGGTGTGTTGTTGCTTGGGGTTGTCAACCATAATGCCCACCTCCACCCATATGTCGTCTCTCTTTCTTGGCGTGAAGAGCGTCCATGACTGATTCTGTTGGCAACATATTCACAGCCATACCTCTCCGACGCTGAAGTATGTATCACTATGAGGCACTTGCTGGGAGCTGTACCGTGTGCTTCAGGCAGGAAGTTATGGGTTGGAGGGAGGGTGGGCCTTAGCCCACTTCCAGTAATTTATTAACAGACCTGTGCCTTTCTGTGAGCAGGCGATAATGGGCACCACAGAAATGGAAAGAGGCTGAGCAGTGTCTGCCTGCATGGCGGAAACATAGTGCAATAAAGAAAACTTTAAGCCGCCCATCGGCGCAGCGGTTGGATTTCGCTATGGGCGGCCGGGCGCACGCCGGGCTGAGGAGTGACCCGGGTCGCTGGGAGGGTTGGCTGGGGAGAAGGCTCAAGCATCCTAGGGACTGCTCGCCTTCTCCAGGAGGGGAGAGGGAGGACAGGATCCATGGCTTGTCTGACCCTGGGTGGAGGCCGAGTACAGCAAACTGGTAGGACAGACCAATGGGGAGCTGTGTGGTGGATGTCGTGTAACGCCTTGATATCAGGGCACATACCACACAGAGAGAAACAGGAAAAGCGCAGCCGGAGCACGGGTAGACGGAGCTCCAGTGCCAGCCCTGATTCTGACTGCCTGCCTGACCACCGGGGACCCGATAGAGACAAGTAGATATCAGGGTGTCCAGGCCCTGCCCGTACCACCTGGGGTATAACCACGGCTCCATGGGAGAACCCCGGGATTCAGGTAGGTCAGTCGCAGGGGCACTTAGGAGTCTCCGCAAGTGGAGCTCAGGGCGGGGTAAGGAGGAGAAAGTAAAAAAAGAAAACTTTAGCATACCATGCTGCCAGATGAATGAAAGCATGCTGTGATGGTCTTGGCAAACAAAACCATCGCATATACTTTATCAAAATAGGTATCAAGCTGATTGGATTTCCGCTTGCGGCCCGGCGACTTAGGTTCAGGAGGGACTCGGGTCGCTGGAGGGCCAGCTGGGAGAAAGCTCGAGCATCCTAGGGACTGCTCCGGCTCTCCAGGGGGAGGGAGGGACAGGATCTCGGCTTGTCTGACCCGTGGAGGCCTGAGGTAAAGCCAGCTGGTAGGACAGACCAATGGGGAGCTGTGTAGGGACGTCGTGTAATGCCTTGATATCAGGCACACACCACAAGAGAGAAACAGGAAAAGCGCCGCTGGAGCACGTGTAAACAGAACTCCAGTGCCAGCCCTGATTACGACTGCCTGCTTGACCACCGGGGACCCGACGAGACAAGAAGTTATCGGGTGTCCGGGCCCCACCCAGTACCCACCTAGGGGGTATAACCATGACTTCATGGGGAACCCCGGGATCAGGTAGGTCAGTCTTGGGGGCACTTAGGAGTCTCCCAAAGAGCGGAGCTCAGGGGCGGGGTAAGGAGGAGAAATAGAAAGTTTAAAAAGAAAACTTTAGCATACCATGCTGCCAGATGAATGAAAGCATGCTGTGATGGTCTTGGCAACAAAACCATCACAATATACTTTTATCAAAATAGGTATCAGAAAAAACAAAACTACGGAGCGTGCTCAGAACAACAGAACAGTATTTTCAGAATATTTTAAAAACAACTCAATCTCGAAGCGTGACTGTAGCAGTGGAACTCACCTTTGGTCAAACTCTGTCATGCCTGGAAAGTTTCAGCATTCGAGCAGAGCACTTGTGAGTTCCAGGTGAGCAAAACAAGAAGTCATAAAATGGAAACGTCTACTGTTTTTGCACCTCTGTAACTTGCGCCTCCCAACCCAATTAGAACAAAATTTACGTAATCCAGAGATCTTGGCATCAGCTCTGTTCCTGCCAGATGTTATGCAGTTGGTCGAATGAGGCCGAAGTAATAAAGGTGTAGATATCAGGGTTTAACATTAAAGTGCATACTCCTTGAAGATGGCATTGTACATGGCGCCACAACTGCCCAAGACTAGCAGCTAGATTGGTTTATAAGAATTTGAGAAGAGAAGGGTGGCCTCGTAGCCATTGTTGTACATTAATAGAATAACACTTGCATTTACGCATTGCCTAAGGAGGCAGTGTAACACTGTGGATAAGGGCTCCGAGCTGCAAACCTGGAGACCTGGGTTTGAATCCACAGCCCCCACTTGCATGCTCTGTGACCCTGAGCAAGTCACTTAACTTCCTTGTGCTCCCAAGTCAGACCTGAAACAAGCTTCAGCTTAGTGTGCCTTTCCTGGTTAAACAATTTCCCTTTCTCCTTTCCTAACATTCTGTGAAAGTTTTTTTTTTTTTAGTCGCCTTACTGCCCCCTGCCTAATCACTCCTTCGGCCCCGTAAGCCCCCTTTCTGTCCCTGGATTCACCCGCCTCACCACCTCACATGGCAGCCTACCCCAGGTATCCCCGACATATCCCTGTGTCGGGTGGGTCCCTTTAATTAAGAGAGAGCGCCTTATGGCCATGAGGCGAACCCTAGGTGCTGCAGAGGTGGTGGATGCAGAGTCGAGGTGTCCAGGAGGCAGGGATGGAGAGGGCCATCACCCGATCGGCCAAGGCACTGTTTCCGTTTCCGGAGGGTGGCGTGCCCGCGGACGCCAAGGCGCCTGCCGACATCCTCCGCCTCCCAAGTGTCTGCCAGATGCTGAGCTGCATCCCTGCCCTCCCCGGAGAAGGTGCGCCATCGTTGGACGCTCCAACCTTGCTCCCCCAGCCAGCCCTCGTCACTGACGTCGAAGCAGAAATCCAACCACTGTGCCGACGGGCCAGCCAAAACAGTTATTTTTGTGCACTTGGTTATCTCTTTTTGTATGTGTTATTCAGTATGTGGTTGTAATGTAACGGACAAATCTTTTCATTAAAGTTGAGTTTTTTAAAAGTGCGTACTGAGCCCTAATATGCAGGGTTACAACACCTGCATGATGCATGCAATAACATTAGGGTTTTGGGTCTCCAGAGTCTTGGCAAATCAGTGGGGTCTTCCTTGAATGCTTGTCCCCTGCCCTGAGCAAACAAGGGCAGACGTGATCACTTTTCTTACAGGGTCCTGTGTGAAGAAAGCTGTGACTGATTCTGTTGGCTACTTGTGGCAACTATACCTCCCAACTTTTGAAGAGTGTACAAGTATGAGAACCGGTTTGGAGCTGTACCATGTGATTCAGACAGTAGGCTACAGGCTGGGGTGGGGGTGGGGAGGGATGGGCATTAGGGTTGACAACCCCAAGCAAGACCTACCCTGATTCACCAGGACTCGGAGACCCAACACCGTAATATTGTTTGATTTCCCTACTTTGTGTGCATTTTTCAACACCTGCATTAATGTACTTTTTGTAAAGAATGTTCCTTCTTTTTGTGATAGTGGAAACTGTATCCTCATTCATGCAGGTTCCTTTAGAAGAAATCACTTTTACCTACACTGCTAATGCAAAATCCAGTTATCCTTAGAATGTTCCTTTTTGAACTGTGCATGCTGAGAAAATGGCACAGTATTTAACTTGTATTTTAAAACTACAAAACTTTTTTAGTTATAGGTGAGCAAAAAACCAACCTTTTTATTTGGGTGAATTTTAGCATTTTTGCACCTTTGTAACTTTGACCCCCCCAACCGATTGACGCAAAATTTTCAGAATCCAGAGACCTATTCAGAATCCTCCTGTACTGCATCTTGGGCAAATCAATTGAACAGGGCAGCGTTATTAAGGTGCAAAATTGGGGTTTGACATAATAGGTGGCTTACTCAATCCTAGCATACAGATGCTTCTATGCCTGAATAATATATGAAAAGGTATGAAAGCGCCAGTAACAACCTAGCATCAATCACATGTTTTTATGGCCCGTAGATCCGTGTTTGTTTCCTGAAGCTTTCGTCATTAAAACATTCAGCTGACAAAATGGCAAAATCCCTCCACGTGGCGAGGTTACAGCTGGTTCTGCTGAGTCAAGTGTTTATTTATTTATTAGAAAAGTCAGATTTACAGCCTTTGAGTCTTGGACTCATTTATAAAGGCACCTCGTCGCAGAGGGTAGACAGAGTTACATAGTGTGATTACAACAGTGAGAACAGTACAGGTGCAGAACATTAAACATAGAGCACACATAGATTACATAATAATGTTACTTATAATAGGTTGCCAGGCTGTTATCCTCATCTGTTTGCTGCTTCCATTCTAGTTTCTAAAGCACTTTAGAAATGTAACACCTGTCCATGGGGGTCATGTGTTTTTCATTTTGTTTCCCCGGTGAGCGTGGACATCTTTAAGGGATTCCCCAACGAGGAGAGCATTGTAAATTACACCCTAAATCAGGCCTACCAGAGAATGTCACTGTATTTGCCAGTAAGTTGATGACTGCCTCTTTCCGGAGTAGTATTGGGTGGGAGTGGGGGCAGGGAGAAGGGAGTATAAGGAGGGAGGGTAGAATGTTGAGACTGTGAGCCATCAGATTGTAGTTGTAGGGCAGGACAGAAGGAAAGCACTCTGCTGCTGTGTACCAGCAGACAGGTGCTAAGTAAAAAGGTAAATGGGTCAGTCCTTTACTTATGGTTACTCAAATCCCAGATTCTTCCAGCAGGAGTCACAGTAGACAGTGCCGTAGGAACACAGGAGCACTGACTGTGAGAGAGATCACAGCTACTCCTGTCCCGCATCTCCTAGCAAGAGTCACTGTAGACAACAGTGTAGGAGCACAGGAACACTGACTGTGAAGGAGATCACAGCTACTCCTGTCCCAGCATCTCCCAGGAAGAGTCACTAGGAGCACAGGAGCACTGACTGTGAGGGAGATCACAGCTACTCCTGTCCCAGCATCTCCCAGGAAGAGTCACTGAAGACAACAGTGTCAGAGCACAGGAGCACTGACTGTGAGGGAGATCACAGCTACTCCTGTCCCGGCATCTCCCAGCAAGAGTCACTGTAGACAACAGTGTAGGAGCACAGGAACACTGACTGTGAGGGAGATCACAGCTACTCCTGTCCCAGCATCTCCCAGGAAGAGTCACTGAAGACAACAGTGTAGGAGCACAGTCCATGGGGAGCTCACAGCTACTGCAGTCCCAGCATCTCTGAGCAGGAGTCATGGTAACTAATGGTGTAGATCGGAGCACAGGTTGTAGGGGAGCTCACAACTACTTCTGTTCTGTCACTGTAAACAATGGTGTAAGGCACTGGCTTTGGGGCCTCACAGCTGCTCCAGTCCTCCTAATTCCCAACATAAGTCACTGCAGACAATAGTGTAGGAACCATTGGCTGTGGTACCACTCACAGATAACTAGTTTTCAGCCTTTCCCAGCAGATGTCACTATAGGAATGATGTAGGAACATTATCTGCAGAGAAGCTCCCTAGTGCTTCAGTCCCAGCTCCTCTCAGCATAATTCACTGCAGGTAACGGTGTAGGAGCACTGACTGGGGGAGCACATTGTACTGCAGTCCGTGCCTCTCCCAGTGGGAGTCACTGTAGATAATGGGGTAGGAGCACTGACTGTGGGGAGCTCACAGCTACCGTAGTCCTTGCCTCTCACAGCAGGAGTCACTATAGGTACTGGTGTAGGAGCTCTGACTGTGGGGAGTGCACAGCTACTGCAGTCCTTGCTTCTCACAGCAGGAGTCACTATAGGTACTGGTGTAGGAGCTCTGACTGTGGGGAGCGCACAGCTACCGCAGTCCCTGCCTCTCCCAGTGGGAGTCACTGTAGTTAATGGTGTAGGAGCACTGACGTGGGGAGCTCACAGCTACTGCAGTCCTTGTCTCTCCCAGCAAGAGTCACTGTATGTAATGGTGTAGGAGCACTGACTGTGGGGAGTGCACAGCTACTGCAGTCCTTGCTTCTCACAGCAGGAGTCACTATAGGTACTGGTGTAGGAGCTCTGACTGTGGGGAGCTCACAGCTACCGCAGTCCCTGCCTCTCCCAGCAGGAGTCATTATAGGTAATTGTGCAGGAGCAATGACTGTGGGGAGCTCACAGCTGCTGCAGTCTCTGCCTCTCCCAGTGGGAGTCACTGTAGGTAATGGTGTAGGAGCACTGACTGTGGAGAGATCACAGCTGCTGCAGTCCCAGCCTCTCCCAGCAGGAGTCACTGTAGGTAATGGTGTAGGAGCACTGACTGTTGGGGAGCTCACAGCTACTGGAGTCCTTGCCTCCCAGTGTGATTCACTGTAGGTAGTGGTGTAGGAGCACTGACTGTGGGGAGCTCACAGCTACTGCAGTCCCAGCCCCTCCAGCAGGAGTCACTGTAGGTACAGTGTAGGAGCTCTGACTGTGGGGAGCTCACAGCTACTGCAGTCCCAGCCTCTCCCAGTGGGAGTCACTGTAGGTAATGGTGTAGGAGCACTGACTGTGGGGAGCTCACAGCTACTGCAGTCCTTGCCTCTCCCAGCAGGAGGACTGTTGGTAACAGTGCAGGAGCACTGACTGTGGGAGAGCTCACAGCTACTGCAGTCCCAGCCTCTCCCAGCAGGAGTCATTGTAGGTGATGGTGTAGGAGCAATGACTGTGGGGAGCTCCCAGCTACTGCAGTCCTTGCCTCTCCCAGTGTGAGTCACTGTGGGTAATGGTGTAGGAGCACTGACTGTGGGGAGCTCACAGCTACTGCAGTCCTTGCCTCTCCCAGTGTGAGTCACTTTAAGTAATTGTGTAGGAGCTCTGACTGTGGGGGAGCTCACAGCTACTGCAGTCCCCGCCTCCCAGTGTGAGTCACTTTAGGTAATGGTGTAGGAGCACTGATTGTGGGAGAGCTCATAGCTGCTGCAGTCCCTGTCTCTCCCAGGGGAGTGACTGTAGGCAATGGTGTAGGAGCACTGACTGTGGGGAGATCACAGCTTCTGCAGTCCCTGCCTCCCAGTGGGAGTCACTGTGGTAATGGTGTAGGAGCACTGACTGTGGGGGATGGGCACCTGCTCCAGTCACAGCTGTTTCCAGCAGCCTCAGCCCAAGCTGATTGCGCAGTGATGATGGGTGATGCCTGCAGTGTCAGTAGCCAGGGTCCATTCTTGGAACCTGGGACATCACAGCGGACTGGAAGGAGAATGGTAGAACATACCAGAAGACATTCTCTTCCTCCTCTGGGTGGAAGGACTGCATTGCCCTGCTTTAACATGGTTCAAGAATGCATGTGATAAGCACAATGGAATCATAGTGGAAAGGAAGGTGGGGAGGCGAAAGAGCTGTAGATTGGGTATCGTGTGTGGTAATAGTGAAGGTAGGGAGGAATGGGCAGATTGAATGGACCAAGCAGTCTTTATCTGCAATCAAGTTTTATGTTTCTGTGCTATACTGCCCCTGGATGATGACAGATGGTTGAGCAGTATAGGGAGCACGAATGGAAGGAAACATGAGTATCAGTACATCAGACTTGCCAACACTAGGAACATTTCTGCATCCTCATGGGAGGAGCCAGAAAACAGGAAATCAGGAGGTCACTGAACTGGCTGACAAAGCTTGGTCAGTGATTCCCATGTTCAGTAAGCACTGCGTGCCTTCACCACATAAGGAAAGTCCCAGACACCTCTGACCCTCACTACTGATGAGTAGCTTGTGGGAGCTGCCTGCCTAGGCTTTGAAAGGCAGGGCCTAGTTTGAGGGTATCCCTAGGTGGGGGAGCGTACACCATGTGTGGGGTGGAGAGTAACCTGGGGTGCCTTGTAATGCAGCATCCTGGGGACTGTGGAGTGCAGTAGCTTAGCCACACTAGATGGGCCAAGGCACTATCTGTGTGGAAAGAAGTCCTGCCCAGTCAAGACCAGAGAAGGATTAAAACCAGTACTGAACCTCCACTTCATTCCTGGACCATCAGAATTAGTGACATGTTAAATAAATATGGCTTCAGGAATATGTAAAGGCCAACTTTTATCAGAGGCCACATCCCTGGGGAGTAACCATCTTGTTTCTGTTGTAAAAATATCAGTTCAGTGCCTTGATGCTCTCTGTGAGTCTCTCTCTTGCCTCACCCATCTTTTGTTTCTTCTCAGGTGTAATATTTCAGACCAACACAGATGGCACCCTTCCCCACACGTGATGTTAAAATTAGACAAAACTCCAGCTTTACTGAGAAAACCAATGAAATCCAGAGGCATACTGGAGACCCGCCCTAACACTGGTGGGCGGTTCTACTTCCTGTATGGATTTGTCTGGATACAAGGTAGGTGGTGGCCCTGCTGAAAGGTCTGCAGACTGAGAAGTGACCACCACGGCTTAAATGAATGCCATGGTTCTGGGTCTGCCTAACATAGTTCCTATAATGATCACACTCGAAGCTTATGGCATGCCTTGGCGCCATGTGATAGGCTAAGTCCTTTTGGTATATTGCATTATGTGGTACAGTATATACCCTTGGTGCCATGTGATAGACTATGTCCTTGGGTATATTGCATTGGGTGGTACATTTGATACTCTTGGTGCCATATGAAGTCCTGTACAGCAGCCGCCCATGGCATGGAGGACTGAGGCACTGAATGCCTTACCTCCGCCATGCAGGAAACCCATGTTTGGGAAAGAGCACAGGTTGCTGTGGGTTGGCCGGTGGGAGAGGATCAAGTGTCCTAGAGACTGCTCTCCTCTCCTTTCCTGGGAGGGGTGACCTGCTGTCTTGGCCTCTGACTGGCACCAGGTGGAGGCCTGGTGATATTGCAGGTCACAAGTGGCTTGAATGGAGGGGCTGCAGCTCTGCAGGCATGCGCACTCCACGCACACATTCTGGAAGTGTCGCCATGGCAGGAAAGGGAGAGAACAGAAAATGGGGACAGACAGGCTTCACAAAGCCCTGACCACTCCCCCAACCGCTGTGGCAGTCTGTGCACCAGGGCGGTAATGGCCATCCTCTTTGGCCCCACCATGGAGGAAATCCATGGGGACTGAACCCGTGAGTTGGGTGAGGTGAGCGTTGGTCATGGGGAGTAGGGTCAGGGTTGAGAGCCTCCCAACTGGGTGAAAAAACAAATCCTCTGCAGTGGAAACGTGATTAAAGATAAAAACTGATGGGGTTCCCAGTGGCTCAGTGATTGTATGGACGTGCTCTGACACAGGCTATACTGGTTTTGGAGCGGGTTTGGTTCATTGGTAAATAGTGGACCAGTGGCTCAGTGATTGTATGACGTGCTCTGACACAGGCTACACTGGTTTTGGAGCAGGTTTGGTTCATTGGTAAATGGTGGACCAGTGGCTCAGTGATTGTATGATGCGCTCTGACACAGGCTACACTGGTTTTGGAGGCGGTGTGGTTCATTGGTAAATGGTGGACCAGTGGCTCAGTGATTGTATGACGCGCCTGACACAGGCTGCACTGGTTTTGGAGCGGTGTGGTTCATTGGTAAATGGTGGACCAGTGGTCAGTAGATGCTGGTGGTGACATTGCTTCCCTGGCTGTGGATGTGTGGTACTGAATTCTGTGACCCTTGCATTGGGCCACGAGGATCTCTCCTCTGCAGGATGGCGCTGTGTTCCCTGCGTGGACCTTCAGGCATCGGTGAAGTAACTAGAGCGAAGGATAGGAGCAATCAGGAGAAAGAACAGCATCAGAATGTTAGCATGACGGCTGGTAACTTTGGGGCCACACTGCTCAGAAATGTCCGAGGGACCCGAGTGTCTGGCTTGGAAATTGGCAGACTGGAAGAGGAAGACGAAACTGATGGGGTGAACAAAAGAGACAGAAAAAATAAAAATCCCAGTGCTTTAATGGTTAAAGGAGAACTATACCCTCATATCTTGTACATTTGGTTTCCATGTCAACAGACAACTCATTTTCATGTAGCTATTAGAGATGTATGCAGTTGCTTTCGTTTGTTTTCACACTTCATTCCTCTTTTTTCTCATTATCTTTTTGCCACGGGCACCTCTAGCCCCGCCAACAGGCTCGCCCTGGGATCAGCGACCTGAACCCTCACCCAGGGATGCCCCGGTGAGGCCACTGAAGCAGAACTGTCGTGGCTGGAGGGTCGGACACCGAGCCCTGGCTCATACATTGGGAGCCGCAATTCTTTCCTAATTTAAACTTCCCTTGGAGCTGGGGCGATACAATGATGCTAGCGGGCGGTGTCCATCCCAGCTCCACCCATGTTATGGTGCGATGCTATGTCCCCCAGCCTCCGCCCAGGAGCAACCAACCAGACCAGCTAAGCTTCCCCGGCCCGGAGAAGGAGAGCAGTCCTCTGGATGCTAGATCCTTCTTCTCCCTGCCAACCCTGGTGGCCTGTGCTAGAACACGGGTCACCGTATGGCCGCAGGTGTGGCGTCCAGCGCTCAACCCTCAGCGCCACCGGCCAGCACTTTCACATTTCATTCTAGTTCCTATAGCCAGACCAGTGGTGACGAGGGCTGAAGCACCTTAGGCAGCTTACCTTTTCCTCGCTGATGACCCATGTTCAGGAATGGAGCTGAGTCGCTTGGGGCCCGGCCAGGGAGGGAGAGTGGAGCGTCTGTTAAACTGCTCTCCTGCCTCAGGAGGGTGGACTGCGTGGCTCAGCGATTGACTGCCACCTGGAAGAATCTTGGTGGAGGTGCATGCGAGTCATCACTGCGGGGGCTCCACGACCACGGCACCGGGGATGTAACTTCACAGAGGTGGGGCACACATTGTGCTCATTGAGGAGCCTGAGGAGAAAACTTCAGGAGGAAAACCTGAGGGATGGGCTCCATGAAGCTCTGTCCATCAAGCCATCGGCCTGCCCACTAGCTCCAGGATCTGGGACCGTCTGGTTGTGTTCCAGGTGGGGGAGGATGGCCTTCCGGCCCCAGTGCACTAGAGAAGAGTAAGGAACAGCTGTGACTGATGAGACAGAGCAGAACAAGCTGCTTGTCCTGCCACAAAAGAGGTACAAACACTGTTATAGCACAATTAACGGTATCCAGACAATTTTAACAATATTTCCAGTAGGGAAGTAGCTTATTCCATTTATGCCATATCTTCAATAAAAGTGAATAAAATTTAATTTCCAGCCATATTTTGCTGATTATAAAAATCTAAAAGGTATCTATTATTGAAACACCACTCATTTGGTAGATATTTTGGGCTGAACAATCTTTGTGCTCAAAGCACGTGCTATAATTTTTCAGTTTAAAGCTATTTGCATTTGTTTGTTGCTAAAAGTGAAAATACTTGTACTGTGCTGTTTTTGCAAATTATAAAAAACCAAAAGGCACATATAAATGAAATATTATTCCACTCATTTGATATATTTTTGTGCTGAACAACTTTTGTGCTCAAAGTACTGTGCTATCATTTTTCAGTTTAAAGCTGTGTGCATTTGTTTGTTGCAAAAGTGAAAATAATTGAACTTTCTACTGTTTTTGCAAATTATAAAAATACTAAAAGGCACATATAAATGAAACACTATTTGTTTTGTAGATATTTTTGTGCTGAACAAATGTGCTCACTGTACCAAGCTATCAGCTTTTTGTTTTAATGTTTTTTGCATTTGAAAGTGAAAGTAATTGAATTTTCTGCTGCTTTTCTTTATTATTTTTTTTTAAACTAGACAGTATCTATAAATGAAACACCAATCATTTTGTAGATATTTTGTGCTGAACAACTTTTGGGCTCACAGTACCATGCTATCATTTTCAGTTTAAAGCTGTGTGCATTTGTTTGTTGCAAAAGTGAAAATAATTGAACTTCTACTGTTTTTGCAAATTATAAAAATACTAAAAGGCACATATAAATGAAACACTATTTGTTTTGTAGATATTTTTGTGCTGAACAAATGTGCTCACTGTACCAAGTTATCAGCTTTTTGTTTTAATGTTTTTGCATTTGAAAGTGAAAGTAATTGAATTTTCTGCTGCTTTTCTTTATTATTTTTTTAAACTAGACAGTATCTATAAATGAAACACCAATCATTTTGTAGATATTTTTGTGCTGAACAACTTTTGGGCTCACAGTACCATGCTATCATTTTTCATTTTAAAGTTATTCACATTTGAATACGGTTAGCACAGCTAGAATCCACCTGCACAGCTGGGCATCTCTCTCTTCAATTACATCATCAAGGCAGCCATTTTAGGATTCTTAGAGCAGGATTTTTGAATCAGGAAAGGCTGTTTACAATTTTCAAGTGTACGAAACTGCATCTTATCCTGTTTTAATAAATGCTTTAATAAATGCAGTTTCAGTATGACTGTAAACAACAGACTCTCCTTTACAAGACTATGGAGTCATTAAAAAAAAGTGTAAAAAGATGGTTTAGGTGTCCTTTAATGCTCTGCCTAATGAAATCTCCTCCTTAACTAATTTAGGACAATACAAAATTAATCTTCGCCAACACCTCATAGCCTGCAGTTCCTGTGACTGTCTAACCTAAACTGGGCTCTCTCTCAGCACTCTCTGGTTGTCCGTGTGTGCTCTCACCACATTGTGCTTCTGGCCTGTCCATATTACCCTGTCCTGACCTGTGCCCTTCCCTCCTTTCCACTCCACTTGTGATCTCTGCCCACCCCTCCCCTGCCTTCTGCTGTATCTATACCTCCAGTCTATACTCATTTCCCGATCTGACAATGCGCCTGGGCTGCAGCCTTTCTTTGGGTCCTATGTTTATCCTTTTTGACGCACTGTATGCTTGGGCTTCTCTGCCTCCCTACTTAGATTGCCTGTTTATTGTCAAGTTGCTGTCTTGTTTAACTTCCTATTGTGTGTATGTGTGTTTACCATTCCCTGCTGACGTGGAGCCTTTGTAAAAGAGCCGGTTTGTGCTCAAAGGTTGTAATCCAAGAAAGAATAAATAAATTAAAAATAATCCTTTAGACTCTACACTATGCCTGTTTGCTTAATTAGACTACAAAGAAACAAGTTGCAGGAAGGTATGAAATACCACATTTACCTTCAGTTAATTTTGCATAACTGTCTGAGTTGTAATGCAGGGTTTTCCTTTAAACTGCATTCAGTTTATGTGTCTCCTGGGAGTTTTGCAGGGTATTTGTTCTTTCAGCATAGAGATATGTGGTATAAATGGGTGATGTGACATCATGTTGTCATATGCTAATACAGCTCTCATGGACCATGAGATTTCAACAACCATAAAATGGAGACCCCCAGGGTAGTCACAGGGGCTACCATGAACAGTGAAAACAAACTAAAGCAAGCAGTATAGCCCTAACAGCTGCAGGAGAAGAATTGTCTGTTGATAGAGAAACAAATAAAGTGTACATGATATCAGGGTGTAGTTTTCCTTTAAACAGTTTCAGACTTATCAGGCCATGTGGGGAAAAAGTGGATAGAAAAAATCAAAATCCCAGTGATCAAATGGTTAAACAGTTTCAGAATTATTGGAGCATGTGAGCCAGACCTGGAAGTCCTGATGAGTGACATCATCATTTCACTGTGGAAGCACTTTAGTGATTGGCTGCATCAGAATAGCTGACTGATGACACACATCAGGAGACACTTCCTGGTATCGTGCATTGAGGCCTTCTTATTCAGTTTTCTTTTCAAAGATCCCTGGTGGGCAAGTTGCTCGTTTTTGTTTTTAATTTTACATTTTTTCTATTTTCAGTGTAGCGGTATTGAAATGTTACGGTATAAATGTCTGTATTAAAAAGAAGAAAAACAAAATAAGATATTATTACAACTGATTTCATGAATAGCCATAAGGAAATATGTCCCTAAAAAGCCTCGGTATCAGGCATTATGTAGGGAGTTCAGTATGTAGCTGAGGGAGTTAGGATTGCTTTAAAACTGAATAAACAGAATTTCTGAACCTATATATGCGCCCAACTTCTGTCTCATGATGTCTTGGGCTGCTTTTTGGCTTCGAGCGACAGCACAATTATGGTGATTTCAGTGTAGCACATTTGTTGTCTGTGCCACCATGTACAGATAAACAGCACCACAAATTGTGAGACAACAAACCCAGATTCTGTTCCTTTGGTCCTCTTAACTTCATTTCTGTAATGGTATGGGAAGGATTTGAAGTAAGATATAATCTTCGACATTTGGGTTACAGTCTTGGTGTCCTTCGAAAATGCTTCTCATACACAATCCGATATTGTAACAGCTTTGAGAGTTAGTACTGTTCTTTTTTGTTATTAAAGGTAGCTTATATGTCCCTGATCTCGTCATTTGTCTCTGATTTTGAAAGCCTTGTCTATGATTTGTAAGGCCAGGGAGTTGAGAGGAGTAGGGATGGAAGTGTCTATCAGGAGAAAATAGGATCTTGATTCTGTTTTCCTTTTCACAGACATGATAGAGCGAGCCATTATCAACACTTTGCCGGCCATGACGTGGTGGAACCAGGGAACTACGTGCAGATGTTTCCATCCCTGCTACACTCGGATGAGTAAGTACCACTTGCTGTGGCAGATTAGGAGACTGTGCTGTGTCAAACAGTTAGAGCAAAGTGCTTTGTGACAGCTGATCCTGGTTCCAGTCCAAGCTCCCAGATAGCATGGTGGTGGATGCAGGGAGGTTGTGATGTAGTGCCTTTTCCCACTTTGACTAGCAAAGAGTAGCTATTGTAGCCTAATTTTAGCTTTAAATGTAGACATTTAACATTTTTGGAGAAAGTGCTTATAGCCTTGACAAAACTGTTACCCTTGAAAAAATTCTTGATCTAACTTAGGTTTGGTTAGCTAAAGTAACATCAACACTGTCTGAGAAAAGACCAGTGGTTCATCCAGTCTGCCTGAATAGGTATCCCATCCTCACCCCTTGGCATAATGTATTGATGGGGCTTCCAATTTCCCATCTCGCTCCTTGAATTCCCTATCTCCCTAGTCCCCTTGGTGGAACACTCAGTCCCCATACACTGTCCCAGCTGTGCTTGTCTCCATTTATAGTAAGTGGTAGACCCTTATTGTGCATGAAAACAGTGTCTTCAAAATCCTTGTTGTGCATGTTGTAAGTTCTAAGTAAGTTGCTGAGCACTTTCTATAATCTGTGCAGCTGTGCCCGACATGCACTGACTCGGTCTGCTTTATCCTGCTGCACTGTAGCTCACATGAAAAGAAAGTAAAAGTCATAGCACCCATTATGTTGAAGCACATAAACATATCCTCATACAAACCATATGCTATAAAAAATATGCTATGGCTGGCTCACTTAACTCGCCCTGTGTTTGTATCTCGGGGTTCATAACACCATGGACCTCCGAGCTTTGTAATCAAGATCTGTATATCTCAACTCCTCGATAGAAATACAGGCTTGTTGTGTATGGGCGGTATAGAATTTGATGGCAGATAAGGACCGCTTGGCCACCCAGTTGCCCATTTCCTACCTTACGGATAAGCTGCAGATCTTAGTTAACCAACAGCCTACTTCCTCCTACCCCCACTAGAATTGCCTTATGTCTGTCCCATGCATTTTGAATTACCCCATGTTTTTTGACTCCCACGACCTCCTCAGGAAGGCTGTTCCATGTATCCATTACCCTCTCTGTGAAGAAATACTTCTTCACATTACCTCTGTGCCATCCCCCTCTATCTTCAAATTGTGTCCCTTGTTCTTGCACATCTCTTTTCTGAAAGATGCTACCCTCTTGACTTAGGTGATTCTCTTGGGGTACTTGAAAGTTTCTATCATGTCCCCCTCCTCCTTTCCTCGAGGCTATACATCTTAAGCTCCTTTAGTCTTTCTTCATATGTCTTCTGGTGCAGACCCAGCATCATTTTGTTGCCCTCCTCTGGACAGCCTCCACTCTGTCTATGTCTTTGCAGAGATGGGGTCTCCAGAACTGTACACAGTACTCCAGATGTGGTCTTACCAACTGTCTGTACAGAGGGCCAACAACTTCTGTTTTCTACTGGTGATGCCTCTCACTATGCATCCCAATATCCCCCAGTCCTCCTTACTGCCTTCTCACATTGCTTGGCCCA
This sequence comes from Neoceratodus forsteri, assembly GCA_016271365.2. NCBI lineage: Eukaryota > Metazoa > Chordata > Ceratodontiformes > Ceratodontidae > Neoceratodus > Neoceratodus forsteri. The sequence goes on from JADMNL010000022.1 coordinate 553,795,922, forward strand.
CCTTTAGGTCGTCTGATACGACTACCCCAGGTCCTTTTCCATTTTGTTGTTGTCAGTATTTAAACCCCCCACTGTGTACTCTTCCCTTGGGTTTTTCTTTCCCAGGTGCATTATTTTGCACCCTTTGCATTGCATCTAAGCTGCCATAGATTTGACCATTCCTCCAACCTTGCCAAGTGTACAGTATTCCTTATATAGTCCCTACTCCACCATCTCTGCCAGAAATCTGTTCCATGGGTCAATCACCTTCTCAGTGAAGCAGGACTTTCTCACATCCCTCCTGAACTTCCTTCCACCATCTTCCCTGGAAGAGAGGAGAGTGATGGGGACATGAGAGAGACCTACAAGTATCTCACAGAGGTTAGCAGGGTGCAGGAGGGAGTCTCTTTCAAATGAGTATGAGCACCAGGACGAGACAGCATGCAATAATGCTGGGGTGGGGTCAAGAGGATGAGGGACTGTTTCACTGAAAGAGTGGTAGGTGCCTGAGCAGGCTGCCAGCAGCAGTGATGGAGGTGACATTTGTAGGGGGCTTCAAGCATCGTGGGATAGACATAAGGGAGTATTAGTAAATAGGCAGGAGGAGGGGGTTGTCAGAGACCAGTTAGGGTCTTCATAGGTGGCCTAGGCAGGGATAATCTGGGCAGACTGGGTTGACCTGGTTGTTTTCTTAAAATTCTGCTTTCATGCCCCCATCCTTACTATTGTTTGTAAGTAGACCCTCACTGTGCACTGCATTTATTCCTATTAGGAACTTGTAGGTCTCCATCATGTCACCCCCGACCCTAGTGAGTATACTTTCAGGGCCTCTAGCCATCCCTCACAGGATTGGCCCTGCTGGCCTGAATCATCTTGGTGACCCTTCACTGCACGCACTCCAGTCTATCTCAGGTGTGGACTCCAGAACTGGGCACAGTACTCCAGATGGGCCTCATCAGTGAACTATACAGGGGTAATAAAACTTCTAGTCTCCTACTGTCGAAACCCCAAAGCAACCCAGCATTTTAGTTGCTGTACTGTATACCTTGTTATGCCAACTGGTGTATTTGAAGGAGACCCTGATAATGACTCCCGGTCCCTTTCCTTGGGTGCAGTGGCCAGCCTTACTCTTCCCATCCAGTATTCCCCGTGGGTCCCTCTTCCCTGTGTGCATTACCCGCACTTCTTAGCGTTGAATATTAACATTCTACCATTTCTCTCCAGTCCTTGCAGATCTCTGTGTAACTCTTCCACCCAGTTTTCACTACCACCCTGCCACGTAGCTTTTGTGCCATCTACAAAGATGCATATTACCTTGTATGGTAAGGTGCAGAGGACCTTTAGCCCAGCCAGGTGCCACCAAGTCTGCGTGCTCACCTTGAGGATGCCTAGTCAGAGGCAGAGCAGATGGACCTTGTGGGCTCCAGGAGGGTGGCGCTGGGACAGGTGCACCCTCCTCCAGCTATACTACTGCAGAACTTTTTTGCCATAGTGGCAGGACAAGGCAGGCAAGAGAAGGTGCCCATTGCAGTTGGATGGGAGGAGGTGGGGTTCCTTAGAAGCTGAGGTCCCAAGTAGGAAGAAAGAGGCACCCAGCCTAAGAGGAAGTAGCTGCTTGTGGGGAACTCTGTTGTGAGTGGATAGAGTGGGAGGGAGGGATGATAGGTTAGTGGCATGCCTGAGAGGTGCTTCAGCTTGAGGGATGGAAAGTGCATCCAGGGAACACTATGTAGCAGAATCTGGCAAGCAGCTAGATGTCATTGTCCATCTGGGGACCAATGACCTGGCAAGTGGTAAGGTAGGAGTAGTGCTGGGCAACTTCAGGGACCTGGCCAGCCTGTTGGCGCAGCGGTGGGATTTCGCTTGTGGCCCGGTGACCCGGGTTCGAGAGCGGACAAGTCGTCGGAGGACCGGGCAGGGGAGAGGATGGAGCGTCCCTATGAATTGCTCTCCTTCTTGGGAGGTTGGGGCAGCATCCGAGCACTGAGGACCATGGGGAGGCTGGGAGCTCTCAAGGCCACTGCGGCAGTTTCTGGGAGGCAGGACGGACGCTGGTGTCATTGCACGCCCTGCCTCCAGGAGGAAAACTCAAGAAAAGAGGGAGGGGGGTATCCTCCGCTCAGGTGATTCACCCTGCCCGCACTCCCAACTAGTTACTGGTTCTCTGGTGCTGGAATCGGGGAACCAGGGGTGTTGGCCCCAGCCCTGGGTAAGCTGGGTGACCGGGAGGGGTGGCAAATAGGCAGGGTGGTAGAAGCTCCAGGGGCCGTGACTAGGCAGATGAGCGATGGAGGACCCCAAGGAAAAGGGAAATTAAAAAAAAAAATTCAGGGACCTGAGGAGGGGCCTCAGGCAGGTGGCACGTGCCGTGGCATATCCAACATGTTACCTATGTACGGCTGGAGAGAGGTAAGGGTACTCTGCATCAGGGCATTTAGCAAATGGTTGAAGGCATGGTTCACGGAGGAGGGCTATGGCTACATCGGGATGGGGACCAACCTGAGAGGATATGGGACTCTATAAGGGAGCTGACTGGCATCCTTCCAGGAAGGGACTGCAGTCCTTGGTGTGATGAGGGAGCTGAGCTGCATCCTTCCAGGAAGGGGACCGCAGTCCTTGGTGGGATGAGGGAGTTGAGCTGCATCCTTCCAGGAAGGGACCGCAGTTCTTGGTGGGGGTTTAAATCCTACTTGGATGAGCATTTAAACTAGCTGGGGAAGGGTAGTAAAACCAAAGGAGGCAACAGTTGCCTCACCCAGATGATGGAGCATCAGGAGGGAGGGCCCAAGGAAAGAAAACTCTCCTAGGGCAGTGACACAGAAAGGACAGACAAGACAGAAGTAAAGGAGAATATAACTCAGGTGAGCAAGGCTAGAGGACTGAAGGTGACAAGGAATGGTGAAGATAAAACAGGAATAGGCCAATCGAGGGGCTTGAGGAACATCACAGGCAGAAATGCGTGAGGAAAGCAGGCAGGGGAGGCACGTGAGGAGAACCATGTGCACCAATGCAAGGGTCTTGGGAAACAAAATTCCAGACATGTAAGCCATCATGATATGTATATGATATATACATGATATAATCATCATCATATGTTTCTATGGCTGAGACTAACTTGGATTGTATAGGTAACTGGTAAGGCCTCATCTAGAGCATGGGGTTCAGTACTGGTGCCCACACCTCAAAGGCATTAGCCTGCTGGAGAAGGTCCAGAGGAGAGCTACAAAGATGATAGCGGTCAGCAGGGTGAGGCATATGAGGAAAGATTGAGGGCACTGAACATGTACCCCTGGAAGACAGGACAGAGAGGGACATGATTGGGACCTTCAAGCAGGGCTGCAGCTATGAATCCTGGGGCCCCAGACAAGTCACTGGAATGGGCCCCGCTTCCCAAACCAGCTAATGACAGAGGTAATGCCAGCTCCTCAGGAGGGCCCGGACAACTTCCCACTTACCCTCCCATTATTGTGGCCCTGCCTTCAAGTACTTGAAAGGGATAAATACGTTGATATGGAGAGTTCTTTAAGCTGAGTGGCAACCATAACATGAGAGGCCACAGTCTTAAGCTGGAGGGTGGGAGGTTTAGGAGGCGGTCAGGAAGCACTTCTTCACAGAGAGCGTGGTGCACAGTTGGAATGCACTGCCGAAAGAGGTGATCTCATTGAAGATAGTGAGCAGCTTTAAGAGAGGCTGGGATAAGCATGGGGAAAGGTAGGATCATGAGTGGGGAGGATGGGAGGCGTGGGAGGCAAGGGCAGTAGCTCAAGCTGTGGATCCTGCAACATGAGCAGACTAGATAGACCAAATGGCCTTCTTCTGCTGGCTTCTTCGTATGGATTTAGTGGCCATAATGGGTTATGGTGCACTGTGCACCACAACTAGGGCATGGCCATATTAGGCTACTATCCGTTCAGGAGAGACAGGGCAGGGAGGGAGGAGGGGTGTATTATATGTGAGGAGGGAATAAAGGCCATGGAGGTACACGGGCATCTGGAGGAGGAGAAGAAGGGTCTGGAGGTGCTGTGGGTCATCCTGGAAACAGACTCTGGGACCGCTATCCATACTGAGGTAGTGTACGGGCCTCTCTGGGACTGCTATCCATACTGAGATAGTGCACGGGCCTCTGGGACCACTATCCATACTGAGGGAGTGTACGGGCCTCTCTGGGACCGCTATCCATACTGAGGTAGTGTACGGGTCTCTCTGGGACCGCTATCCATACTAAGGGAGTGTACGGGCCTCTCTGGGACCACTGTCTATACTGAGGGAGTGTACGGGCCTCTCTGGGACTGCTGTCCATACTGAGGTAGTGTGTGGGCCCTCTTGGACCGCTGTCCATACTGAGGTAGTGTACGGGCCTCTGGGACCGCTATCCATACTGAGGGGAGTGCATGGCCCTCTGGGACTGCTGTCCATACTGAGGTAGTGTACAGGCGTCTCTGGGACCACTGTCCATACTGAGGTAGTGTACGGGCCTCTCTGGGACCGCTGTCCATACTGAGGTAATGTTCAGGCCTCTCTGGGACCGCTGTCTATACTGAGGCAGTGTACGGGCCTCTCTGGGACCACTATCCATGCTGAGGTAGTGTACGGGCCTCTCTGGGACCGCTGTCCATACTGAGGTAGTGTACGGGCCTCTCTGGGACCGCTGTCCATACTGAGGTAGTGTATGGGCCTCTCTGTGACAGCTGTCCCATACTGAGGGCAGTGTATGGGCCTCTCTGGGACCAATATCCATGCTGAGGTAGTGTATGGGCCTCTCTGGGACTGCTGTCTATACTGAGGTAGTGTACGGGCTCTCTGGGACCGCTGTCCATACTGAGGTAGTATATGGGCCTCCTCTGTGACAGCTGTCCATACTGAGGTAGTGTATGGGCCTCTCTGTGGCTGTCCATACTGAGGTAGTGTATGGGCCTCTGGGACTAAATATCCATGCTGAGGTAGTGTACAGGCTCTCTGGGACCGCAGAATCCATATTGAGGTAGTATATGGGCTCTCTGGGACAGCTGTCCATACTGAGGTAGTGTATGGGCCTCTCGGGACCGCAATCCATACTGAGGTAGTGTATGGGTCTCTCTGGGACAGCTATCCATACTGAGGTAGTGTATGGGCCTCTCTGGGACTGCTGTCCATACTGAGGTAGTGTACGGGCCTCTGGGACAGCTGTCCATACTGAGATAGTGTATGGGCCTCTCTGGGACAGCTGTCCATACTGAGGTAGTGTATGGGCCTCTCTGGGACCGCAGTCCATACTGAGGTAGTGTACGGGCCTCCTCTGGGACCGCAGTCCATACTGGAGGTAGTGTATGAGCCTCTCTGGGACCGCAGTCCATACTGAGGTAGTGTATGAGCCTCTGGGACAGCTGTCCATACTGAGATAAGTGTACACGCCTCTCTGGGACTGCTGTCCATACTGAGGTAGCGATGGGCCTTAAGCACATGAAAAGTAGTTAGATAAGGCCTGTACACTACCTGTTCAGGAGAGATAGGATAGGGAGATTGAGAAGAATGGTTGTATTATGTGTAAGAGAGGAAATCAAGACCACGGAGGTACGGTGTCACCCAGAGGAAAAGGAGGGTCTGGAGGTGCAGTGGGCCCTCTGTGAGACAGGCCCTATGCCACTATCCATGCCAAGGTAGTGTACAGACCTTCAGCACAGGGAGAGAAGTTAGATAAGGCACATGGGGCGCCATCATCAGAATGGTCGTAAGAGGGAGGTACTGCTGGTCGAAGATGTCAGTCTGGCAGACATGGAGTGGAGCCTTCCAACTGTGGTTTCGACAAGGAGCAGGACAATTCTAGACTCCCTACAAGAGGCATTTCTCAGGCAGCTAGTCAAGAAACCACTAGGAACAGCACAATGCTGGACCTGGTGTTTACAAATAGGGATAGTATTGCAGATGTCACAGCGGGCAGTCTTTTGTGTACTAGTGATAACCGTTCAGTGTAGTTTAACATAAAGACAGGAGCAGAGGCAAACCACATGAGGACGAGGGTTCTGGACTTCAGGAGGACAGTTTTAAAGAAATGGGAGACTGCCTCAGAAACTGCCTCACAGGGCTGAATTGCTAGGTAGAAGCACAGCTGGAGAAAAATAAGGGATGGTATGATTAAAGCAACCAACCTGTGCAAGAAGGAACTGAGTAAAAGCAGAAGGAAAAAGAGATTGTTCTAGGGACATGGATATGTTGTTCATCCACACTTATTGGCAGGTTCCTTGCCGCTTAATTCTTGCCGGAAGGTCTTCAAGCTGGCTCCTCCCACCCACCCGGTGGTAAAACTCGGCTCCGCCTCATGGCGCCAGATCTTCCTTACTGCTTGGAAGCTCAGGTTCCCTCCTTAGGCTCTGCATTTTCGACTGGTTCCTGGAAATTTTGGTCTTGAATTCAATTGGAAGTTTTCTGAAACTCTGATCTTCCTCTTCTTCGCTGCGGCGATGGCTCATTTTTTTTCCGGCTCATGGAGGCGCCCGGCATATTCCTCCAGAAAAGACCCGCACTCCACGTCGTTTACTGCCTTGACTTGGATCATGATCCTCAACTTTGCAATTTTGCTGTGCCCTTTCGCCAGCTCTCTGGAGGATCGTGGCCTGTTCTGGGCTCGGGCGACCGGAAATTTTTCCACTCCGGAAAATTCCTTGGAGGCTTGTCGGGCAGTGTCCACATCGGCGTCCTCGGCTGAGCAGCTTGATCTTCCTCCGGGAGGGGGTGGCCCCTCCTCTTCCTCGGTCACGGCACTTATCCCACTCTCCTTGAGTTCTCCTCATGCAGCTTTGTTCAGGGAGCTTCGCCAGTCCCTTTCCTCGAAGGAGAGGGACCTTTGGGACCTGCCTCTTGGCCCAAGTCCAAGGAGTGCATGAGCTAAGTCCCTTCGTCGGCGCTGGAGGGAGCGGAGAGTTCCCCTCCCTGCCGGCCGACGTCTCGACTTCGGTCGAGGATGCGGGTCTGACCGCTGGCCTCACGGGTGTCCCGCCAGGTCAGCCGGCCAGGACTCCGTCGGCGTTGTCGAGTCTCGACCCGTCATCTGGGCTGTTTTCTGCTGGAGCCGCCATCCCTTCGCGCGGTTCCCCGGCGGAGGCTGAGATTCTGCCTGTAACACCTTGGTCGACAGACCTCGCCCTTTCTTAACCGTCGAAGGAGGAGCGGGTGCGCCACCCTTCCTAGGCCGCTTTTGGTTCTCCCGAGGATCTGGTCTCGGCCTTGGTCCTCCTCTCGGTTCAGCCGCTCACGCCGACCTCGGGCGTTCTCGGTCAGGGCACCGAGTCAAGTGGCATGCCGTTTCTTCCTCGTCCCCTCCCTCGGATGAGGAGGGCTTTGATGCCGTTGGTGTCAATAGTTACGAGGAGTTTATGTGGCAGCAGTTGTTGTTGTCCGGGAATCAACTCCACCCGATTCATTCTCCGGGTAGTAAGCAGCTGCCACCCGGTCGCCGACGAACTGCTCGAGGCAGTCGAGGTGCCCTCTCCAGGGCCGGGTTGCTCGTCCGATCCCTGCTGCCCCACCGTCCTCGTGGGAACCCAGGCCGGGTCATGACCTGTCCCGCAGGTTATCTGTTCCCTCACTCCCACCTCTGGCGGACGAAGAGTGACTCAGGCTCGCGGCAGCTTTTGCAGACCCCTCAGAGCCCAAAATCGGCTCCTCTATGTTTCCTAGCAGGGAGGACTCAGGGTCTTCTCCGAACATTCCTGGGATCGACAGCCCATCGTCCTTTATGGGTCTGCTCCAGCTCATCTCGAATTCACCGGGATGCAGCTCGAGCCCATTTCCAAGCGGGCCTCTTACGGAGATTCTAGACCGAGGGGGTTCACCGGAGGCCTTCCCGTGGCTGAGGCAGCCCAGCCTTGGAGCTCTGGCAGCGCCTACTTCCTGCCCTGCGCCATTGGCCAGGATGGCCAGGAAGTACTCTGTCCCTGTCGGTTCTCTGCCGGTTTCTGAACACCCTCGGCTGAGGGGTTAGTTACCGACAATGTTTTCCAATGTTCTGGAAATGCTAGGGATGTGGATAGGCCCCTGACAAAGGAGTCCAAAAGGATGGACTATGTCGGTGCAAAGGTTTCACCATGCGTCTTCCCTAGGCCTCCGTCCAGACCAGCTCGGCTGCACTGATGGCACATTTCTCCCACGCCTCTTGAGCTCCCTGGATGAGGTCCTCCTCATCTCCCGCCGACCTGCGGACCATGGTCCGTCGGTTGCAGACCAGGTAGGGTAGTGATGAAACAGCAGCTCCAGACAGCTCTGGATCTGGGCGACCTGTGCTAGATCGGTGGCGCGCAGTGGCCATGCGCCGCAGGGCGTGGCTGAGGTTACCCTCCTTTCTTTGGAAACCCAGCACGAGTTGGCGGACATTCCCTTCTTGGGGACTGACCTTTTCAGCCCTGGAGTGGAGGGACACCTCCAGGGGTCGAGGAGTCTGATGCCACTCTGGACTCGGTCACTCCCGCCTGGAGGGACAAGGGCAGCCGGCAGCCTTTGCGTAAGCCTTTGCCCCGGTCCCTGCGGCTCGACCGGCCCAGCACGAGGGCAGCAGGCATCGCTGGGCGGCCTGACTCAAACCAGCGCCTTCCTCCAAAGGAAGCAGGGAGGTAAAGGCCCGGAGCTCCTCGGCCTCTTCCTCCCCAAGCCTGCTCATGACGGGCTAAGGGGCGCTGTCCCAGCCCTGCCGCCCTACCCGGTTCCCTGTGGGGACGGCTCCTCCTCCTCCACTTGGTCCGCTTTCCGGACCTCTAGGGTCGGAGGTGCTAAGTGAAGGCCCTGTCTTGGGTTTGAGCAGGTTCCACCCTTTCGAGCCGTTGTCCCACGGGGATCTTGGGGTCCACAGCCTCTTCGTCAGCCCGCTGAGCCGACTTGCCTGGCCCTATCAGGAAGGTTGCAGATCCTCCTTCTGACCCTGGGTTCGTGTCCAGGTATTCCTGGTCTCAACGACGGGCGCGCACGCCTGGATGTTCTCTCTCGACTTAGCTATCCCATCCTCAGAACGGGCGTGTGGCTTCGCCTGGGCCTCCAGGACGACTTACCCTCGTTCCGTCCGCTTTCCTGGGAGACCTTCCTTTCCTAGCGGGGATCTCCTTACGAGTTCCAGGCCAGGCCCTTCGTCTCTGCCCAGCAGCTTTCTGCGGCATCAAGGTGCCCGGGCGTAACCCACCCGGATGGCGGCCTGACTACATCCCTTCCAGGTGGAAGGGCCGATCCAGAGTTCTGGATCTCAGGCTGGTCTCCTGTTATCGGAGCCATGTTGGAACTCATGCCTTAGCGGGTGACCCTTCTTCGGGACCAGGCTCGACTCTTGAGTCCGAGCCCGGCTCCTGGCGGACAGGGCTGGGGTTCTTCCTCCTTACCTGGTCAGGTCTGACTAGGCAATTGCGCCCTGCTGGGACCTTCTGCTCCTCCTGGGCCTCGCGGCGGCTGGCTCCAGCGTGGTCTGTTGGACTCGCTGGTTCTTGTGTTCCCTTGTGGGGACTGGCCAGCCAGCGTCACAGTGCTGCATTCTTCGGACCAGTTCGTGACTACAGCCCAGGAGTTAGGGAATGCTCTCCTTCGGACCGCTCCACCTCTTGCAGGAGAACATCCTGTTCATCCACCCGAGTCGATGGTCTGCTCCGACCGATGCTTCTCGGATGGGTTGGGGTGCCCATCAAGGGAATATAGAGTGCTCCGCCTCTGGTCCTCTCGGGAGTCCCGATGTCTTTCCTACCGCTGGAGCTCCTGGCGGTCTGCTTTGCTTGCACCACTCACTCCGCTTGTGTGGGGTCTAGTGGTTTAAGTCCAGGCGGACAACACCATGACCATGTGCTACCTACCCCGCCAGGTTCGGGACGAGCCCTTGCATCTCGTAAGGAGATTCTCCGTATTGGGTCTTTCGTCGGGAGGCGGTTTTCCTGGCCATTCGATGGCAGGAACCTCCAGCACCCTGGCTGATGCCCTAAGTCGGACATAGGCTGCGCCCACAAGTGGTCTTCCTGCCGGAGGTAGCACAGGATCTTCTCCCTCCTTCCCTCCAGGAGAATACGGGGCTGAGACTGTCTCATGCCTGCCCCTCAGCAAGGTTTGCTGTAGGGGATGCCATCGAGGTCGCGGACCCGGCCTCTTCACGCCTCTCCCATTTCCCTTGACCCACGGGCAAGGCGAGGAGGACTAGGTGCAGGCGATGCTGGTAGCCCCAGACTGGTTGGCCAGCTCTGATATCCAGCTCTCCTCAGTCTCAGCCCCAGGCTCCTGAGGCGGCTTCCAGCCCGCCCGGTCCTGATCTCTGTTTTCAGGGAAGGTTTTCCATCTGGACCTTCAATACTCGCACTTAAAGGCCTGGTCCCTGTGGCTAGGGGCCAGGCCTGCAGTCTTTCGGCAAGGTCCTCGACGCTTTTGAGGCATCCTGCTCGAATCGGCCAAACATGCTAGCCTTCAAATGGTAGAGTTCTGCATTTGATGTTGGGACAGGGCAGGGGCCCTCTCCTGTCCTCGGCGAGCATTCTGGACCATCTGCGGTCCATTCTTTTGAACCAGGGCTTCGCACGACGACCCTCTGGGTGCTTCTGTTGGTCTCCTGTCTTCTGGGCATGGGCCGAAGACAGTTGGTAGAGCAGGAAAAGGTGATCTGGCGCTTAGGCTCGATCACACCTCCTTCGGGAGAGTATCCCTATTCTGTGGGATCTTCGCTGGTATGGGCTAGCTCATGGGCAAGCTGTTCGAACCTTTGCACAGGTGTGAGTTCCCCACCTGTTGTAGAAGAACACCTTCTTGGGGCTACTCTGTCATCCAGAAGGAGGGAGAGTTCAGGCACTCCTTTGAATCTCCTATCTGGTCTTCCACAGGGACAAGGTTGTCCTGCACCCCACCCAAGTTCCTTCCGTTGGGGTGGCGGAGTTTTTTCCCTATCCGGTATTGCCTCTGCTGGGGTTCATCCCCATTCACGCTCAGAGGCCGTATATAGGTTCCTTGGGGACCCTATTTAAACGCCGCCTACCCAGGGAGCGAGGGCTGAAGTTCGGAGAGGTTTGCCAGCTGTTTTTCATCTACGCTGAAGCCACACCTGGCAGACCTGCAGCCAGCGGCCGACGATGGGTGGGTCACCTCCTGTATAGGTCTCCGCTATAGGTGGGCGGGCATGGAGCCCCAGAGGGATAAGTGCTCATTTTACCCGCCCTTCTGCTGCATCGGTGGCTGCTTCCGAGGATACTCGGTCCAGAATATCCGCAGGGCTTCTACCTGGAAGCAGGCTTTACTGTTTTCCCTTCCACATCGACCTTAGGTCACGCCCGGGATGTTGGTCGGGGCCCTCGGTTCTCCAGTCTTTCTACCTAAGTAGGGGTGTGCACCTTGCCTCCCTCCTCCTGGAGAACTGCTAGGAGTCTGCCAATAAGTGTGGGTGAACAACATATCCATGTCCCTAGAATACAGGTTACTCACCTGTAGCAGGAGAGTTCTAGGAAATGGTATATGTTGCCCATCCACACGACTCACCCGGCCTTCGCTCGACGCACAACCTGGCTCCAGAGGGCTAGATCTGGCGCCATGGGGCAGAGCCGAGAGTTTTACCACCGGGTAGGTGGGAGGAGCTAGCTTGAAGACCTTCCGGCAAGATTTAAAGCGGCAAGAAACCTGCCAATAAGTGTGGATGAACAACATATGCCATTCCTAGAACTCCTGTTACAGGTGAGTAACCTATATTTCTGGTTCTCTAAGGAAGTGGCAAAGGTGGTGAAGGAAAAAGGGTGTCATTTAGGAGGTACAGGGCAACGTAGAGAGAGGAGGAGGACAGTGAGGTATACTAAGTAAAACAGCAGGAAGCAGGCAGGGTGGTGAGAGGAGCAGAGGTACAGAAGTGCAGAGGAGGGATCACGAAAAGGGTTGTCAGGCGGGATAAGACCAGATACATAAGTGATAAGAGGAAAGAAAGGGAGGAATAGTGAGGATTAGGAGGGTGGCAGGGGAGACTGTGTAGAAGTGGACCAAAATAAAGCTGACATCCTAAACAGGTACTTCTAATCAGTCTTTACGGGGGCACCACCAGGGAGTAGTGGGGGGGTAGGCGCAAGTCCATTTTCAGAGGAAAGACTCCACTGGTTACACTAGGATGCCTTTTCAGGTATAGGGCTGGATGGAATGCACCCAAGGGTACTACAGAAGTCAGGGAGGTGCTAGCTGCCCCACTAACAGCCTTATTTTGGAGGTATGGAGATAGGCTGATGTGCTCCCTCTACATGAGAGTAGCAGTAGGGAGAGAATAGCAACTGTAGGTCGCCAATCATACTTCAGTGGTAGGGAAATTAATGGAAAACCTACTGAAGGAGAGACTGGTAGAGTATCCTGAATTAAATGGGTGCAAGACCACAGGCAGCTCAAATTCACGGGGAAGGTCATGCCAAACTAATCTGATAGATTTCTTTGACTGGGTAACCAGGAAATAGATCATGGCAGGGCAGTGGACGTGGGCAGGGCCTGTCTGGACTGTAACAAGACAATCGGCACTGTGCCACACAGGAGGCTGATAAAGAAATGAAGCAGCTGGGGGAGGGGTGAGATCCAAAGTGGTGAAATGGGTTAGAAACTGGTTAACCGATAGGGAACACTCCAGCATCCCACTAGCCTACCTAGAGTGTCGGCCCTGTCTGAGACAATGGCGGTAACACCACAGACCCTCCCACTGGTTTTGCCTATAGCATAATCAAGGTCGCTGTGTCTCTGAGAGGGCTGACACTCTAGGTACTGATTTTATACAAATAAAGTATGCAGTGTTTGAAATAGGCTAGCCTTGTTTCGGTACCTTCATTTTGCAACTGATGGTTGGTGGTGCTGGATTTGTTTTCTTTGGTTTTAGCTATATGCTTCAGTACACCCACCACCGGGCGACATTTGTCATGTTTTATTATCTGTTCTTTAGCAAGACCTTCGACACTGTGCCGTACAGGAGACTGATTAAGACATTGCGCAGCCTAGAGTGGGACTAAAGTGGTCAGAAATTGGCTAATGGACCAGAGACGGAGGGTGTCAGTTAACGCACTCGCTGTAGAGATAGAAGAGTGACCAGTCTTTGGAAGTGACATTGCAGATGACCTGAAGTGAAGGTGTGTTTTGCAGATAACACCAACATTTGTTGATGTTAGTTATCGCTGAAGAGAGCGATCACTCTGGACGGTGCTCCCAGCTGTTCTATAAAGTTTTGAGTTTATTTAGGTAGTATATGTTTGCTCGTGCTTCTGAACTGTGTTTTAGGGCAGACTAGTGTTTTTGGCTTTTAACACAGTTGCAGGAACCGCACACCTAATCTGAGTAAGATACTCGACTCACAATGACTGTGATGGAGTTTGCATTTTAAAGTAATAGCCAGATGGTTCTGTTCAAGTGGTTCCACTTTAAATTAAAGTGCTTCTGCGTTTGTTCATTTTAGGCAGTTTTCAGCTCACAACAGCTGCGGTCAAGCGTGTTTAGAAACTGGTTAGCTCACAATGACTGTGGTCGACAATCAAGTGCTTCTGCCAACTTTATTCTTTTTACTGAACTTTAGTCTGTTTCAGCTCACACCTGTTGTCAAATGAACTAACCTGTTCAGCTCACAGTGAGTGGTCAACGTAATACACTGGCTGTCAACGACCTGAGGCTGGGGACTTTACTGTCATGCATTATCCTGGTCTCACGTCGTGGTCATAATGAAATAAAAGCTTAAAAAGAATAGGGCACACAGATTTCCAAAAGTAAAGCCAATATTTGCCTAAGGCAGACTAGGCATGCACAGAGCTTACAAGTGTTTGGGCCCAGATCGCATTGACTAAACTGTGATCTGTGCAAAGTGTTTTGTCCTAAGCTGCAGAAAAACAGACAGCCTAAAAAGCACTTACTAACAGATCCAGCCTCTGGCTGCCATCAAAGAGTGTTCCTATTATGCCGGCTCAGAACATCTCTTCAACAGTATCGTCCGCACAGCTTCCCTAAAGACCAGTATAGAGCAGAGTCTGCAAGAAAACCTCTAAAGAGCATACATCCTCAACTGTGGAATGCTGAGAGAAAAGGGACTCTGAGAAAATGCAGGTAGAGTCATCGTTCTCCTCACATCTGCCTTAAAGAGTTGGTGACACGTTCAAGAGAACTTTAACAAAACCTAATATTTAGACACAGTCCAGCTTGTATTTCCATCTGTATTCCTCCTCCCGTTATTTATTACTGAGGTCATCTGTATGAAAACAGGGTCTTTGCTCCTGAAGAGTTTGTCTATTCCTGCTGCTTCCTCCCTACCTGAAGTCATAGAGCACTGCTTGTGACCTCACAGTTACTCCCATTGCAACAGATTGTGATGTCACAACAGAGGATCATGACTTGCATTAGAGAATTAGCTATAGAGGCAGATGGACTCTAAAGAAAATCTAAGCAATAAAGATCATATATTCATGCAAAATTCCTTAGTAATAAATAATGGGAGGAGAAATATATAATGGAATGCAGGCACAATTGTACCTAATTATTCCGCTTTTTAAAGTTTTTTCTAGGCATCAGTAGCTCTTTAAAGCAGCAGTTCACCATATACTTTTTCTATCAGTAATGTTCGCCTGGCAAAATATCAAGGTATCCTTTTTCCTTTTGCTTTCTTTCAGTCATGAACCAAGATTCAAGATTCTGAAGTTTTTAACTCCCGTGCAATGCCAGCCATGAAAGAAATTAAATATCTTGGTATAGTGTTATACTGTTTGCCATCAAAACAAGTGGTAACATCATCCTAATACATCCACATTATGAATCTAGCATGTACATTCAGCAGGTAACCTCAGCATAGAAGTTGTTGACTAAGATAAAGTCCTCTTGGCCCATCCAGTCTGCCCATTTTCCCAGCCTCCGTCCTGTCACAGCCCTTGCACAGTCTCCAGTTGTCACCAACCCTTGTGTTCCTTCCAAGATCCCTTGTGTCTGTCCCATGCATGCTTGAATCCTGTGACTGTTTTGCTACCTACCATCTAAGCTGGAAGGCTGTTCCAGGCTTCACCACCCTCTCTATGAAGAAATATTTCCTTACATCCCTCTGAGCCTCCCACTCCAGCTTCAGCGTGACCCCTTGTCCCCGAGTCTATCTTTCTGTGGAAAATGCTACCTCCTTGTACCTTATTAATACCTGTTATATATTTGAATGTTTCTCTCATATCCCCCTTCCTCCAGTGAGTACATACTTAGTTCTTGTAGTATCTCCTCATAGGGCTTTTGATGCAGTCCCTGTACTATTTCGGTTGCCTGCTTCCATACCGCCTCCACCCTATCCCTGTCCTGCTGGAGGTGGGGCCTGCAGTACTGGACACAGTACTTGAGGTGTGGTCTTATCAGTGACCTGTACAGGAGCAACATTATCTCGTCCCTTTCTATTGGTGATACCCTCCCTGTGCACTCCAGCATTCTACTAGCCTTTCCCACTGCCGTTTCACTCTGCTTGTCTACCTTCAGGTCATCAGAAATGATTACCGCCAGGTCCCTTTCCTGTTTGGAGGTTGCCAGTACCTCCTGCCAATTTGTACTTAGCACCCTGGTGTCTCAGCCCCAAGTGCATGATTCTGCACTTTTAGCATTGAAACCCAGCTGCCAAACACTTGACTATTCTTCTAACTTCCAAATCATTCTTAATGGAAAAGATTTTTTTTTTTTTAAATACCAAATTTTATTAAACCACAATACACAAGTATACATACATGAAGCAAGTTACATAATTAATGGTTTCCTTATCTTTAAAAGAAAAAAGGAAAGAAAAGAAAACCTTTCTCCCCCCACCACCCCTCGTAACCCCTAAAAATAAGAAAAATTACCCCTCCCCCAGCTATCCAACCCGAGTAACAATATATCTTGAACATACAAAGGAAAATTCTTGCCAGAGTATAGATTCATATTTGATACCCAAGAAGTGCTAGTGGAATATACAAATGGTACCTAGACAAATAATACAATTTCAGGTAGCTAGAGAGAAGAAAGTAAAGGGTTGTAAAAAAAAAAAGGGGAAGTAAGGAAGTTAAGAGAGGGGTGAAAGAGTAGAAACAGAAAGAAAGAAAGTGTATGGGTAAATAGAGGCAAGACAGAAAAAAAAAAAAAAAAGGAAACATTTATTCAGCCCGAATTCCAAATTAGACTTAAGGTACTGAAGAAGCCTTTCCCAGTACCTAGAAAATTTAGATAGGGTTCTCGATAAACTAACAGCGATCTTTCCATAGAATGTTTAGAAACTCTTCCCACCATTCCTTATGGGAGGGAGTCCAATTCTCCCGCCAATGGCTAAAAATTAACAACTTAGTAACTCATGAGATTAATGCTAGCTGATATTTCTGCTCCTTCTTTAAATTTAGAGCATATCTCCCCAATATACAGGTCTCAAAACAAAAGAATGGGGCAAGATCGGTGTATGGGCCACCCAGACGGCCACCAGGGCTCACAACCTTTGTATTTTTGGGCAAAACCAAAACTTATGAGTAGTCGTCGCTAAAGGGTCATTACAGTCAGTACAAGACGGAGAGGTCAGCTTACCTACTCGTATAATCTCGCTGGAGAAAATACATATTATGTAATAATTTAAATTGCATATCTCAACCTTTCTTGTTGAATACAGAGGTAAGTATCCTTCCACAAATTTGCCCATATTTCCACTGACCAATCCAGAGCTAAATTAACTGACCAATACATTAGAGATTGTACAGATGAGGTGCTTTCTTCCAACAAGAATTTATATATTTTGGAAACACTTTGCCCCTTAAGGAGAGGTTGCCTAACACTTTGAAAAGCTAACTTGCTCTGTCAGAACAAGTATTTTCCCAAAATACCTTAATAACAGAATGAAATTGTAACAGTCGAAACCTAAAATTAGGACTCACCCCAATTTTAAAAACAATCGACCGATGGCAACAATGAGTTATTGGAAACAAAGTCAGCCAGAAGTGGTCTAGGGCAGGAGGTGAAAAAGACTGTCTAATAGGTCGCTTATTAATTAAAAATTCGGGTTGTTAAGTATTGGTTGGGCAAGATCGAATTTTTGGCGAATGTTAAACTTTAGGCACAATTGACGCATTATACGAATGTCCCAACCCAAAGGTGAATCTCTAACTGATTTGGGAACCTTTGCCCAGGAATATATAATAAGGCCTCTAGGTCCAGATTAACATTTCTGACAACTGCCCTGTCAAGAGCCAAAGATGGCGTTGTTACACTCAAATCTTGGGTCCATAAGGCCCTACGCTGCATGTATTGCCAAGTAATATATAAAAATTTGATAACTGTAGACCCCCTTTCCCCTTGGATAGCACAACTTATAATACCCTCTCGAGGGCAGGTTCCGCACATAGAAAGTTAGAGCAGATTCTTGTCAGGGGCCTAAAAAAGGATTTGGGAAATAAGTATTTAGACAGGCAAAGGGGTAAAGAGTCTGGGTAAAACTACCATCTTAATCGTATTGGCTCTACCAGAAAGGGATAAAGGGAGTTTCATCCATCTATCTAAGTCGTCCTTAATAGATTTTATAACTGGTTTCAGATTTAGATTTGGCAAATCTTGTAAATTCCTGAAATCCAATACCTATATGAAGTCTTGGCTGCTACTGCAGCCCCAAGGACTAGCACCAACTTTTAGAAAGACAGGGAGATAATGGGTATAACATGGTTTTGACAAGTTTAATTTATAACCTGAGAGTTCCCCAAAACCTGTAATAAGATTTAAAATTTGAGGAAGTGAGCCAGAAGAGTTCTGAATATGAAGCAATAAGTCGTCCGCAAAAGCTGACACTTTAAATTCTTCGATCCAATTTTATGCCTTGAACTGGGGTCCACATTAATGGCTCTTATTAGGGTTCAATATATAAATTGAACAAATATGGGGATAACGGACATCCTTGACGGTTCCTCTTAAGGAAAGCCTCTGAAATCAGGTTATTGCACTGGATTCTAGCTGAAGGATGTCGATACAACACTTTTACCATATTAATAAAATGCTCCGGAATACCCATTTTATATAGGGTTGCAAACATAAGTGACCCATTCCACCCAGTCAAATGCTTTCTCTGCGTCTAGAGACCAGGGATGCTTCAACCCTAGCTCTCCGATGCAGAGATTAGGTAAAATAGTTTTCTAGAATGGTCAGACAGAGAACGTCCCTCCACAAAACCTGCTTGTTCAGGACTTACCAAACCTCCCCAAACTTTTTCAACCTAGATGCCAAAATTTTGGCAAAAATCTTAACGCCTAAATTCAACAAGGATATAGGTCTGTAATTACCTACTAATTCCGAGGATTTATCTGACTTTGGAAGAAGAATGATCTTGGCCTCAAACAAAGAATGGTCTCCGACCCCTTTATCTATCCAATAACAAAGAGTTGTTTCAGTAGGGGACCACAAATTGTTTAAAGGATTTATAAAGAGGGTGTAAAACCGTCTGGGCCTGGTGCTTTTCCAATTTTAAGGAGTCATTTGCTTGCTCAATTTCTAGCTCAGCAATAGGAGCTGCTAGGCTGGGTTTTAAATCCTCTGATAGGCAGGAAGAGGAATGCTAGACGAAAAACTCTCTATATTAGAACCGTCTTGAGGTGTAGATGACTTACTCAAATAGAGTTCTTGATAGAACTCTACAAATCTCTGTAGTATGCCTACAGGGTAGTTATTAAGGTATCTGTTACAGGGTGCCGTAGAGCTGCTACCCATCTAGATGCGGCCTTCTGTTTCAGTTGCCAGGCTAACAATTTTCCAGCCTTATTACTCCTGACCTATATAGAGGGCCGAATTTTGGCTGCAGATGCAATCACCCTTTCTCTTAGAGTGTCAGCATACCATGCCTTCAAGGACATCAGCTCTTGCTCCTGAGGCTCAGGATCTTTACCCCCTGAACACTTTCCAGCCTTTTAATCCTCTCCAAGCAATTCTCCATTTCTGAAACTAGTTTAGCTTTACGCTTAGGCGCTATCTGAATCAATTCACCCCTCTAAACCAATTTAAGGGCTGCCCAAGTATAATCAACAGCCTCTATAGACCCCAATTCGACTCAATAGAGGCTAATAGGAACTTCTTAAAGAAAGAAGCTGTCTCTGAGTGCTTCAAAAGGTTCTCATTTAGGACCAAGAGAAACCCTAGAAAAATTAAGGGGGCCCACTCTAAAAGTATTGGGAATGGTCAGAAATGACCCGAGGTAAAATAGTTACTTCATTAATACCCGCAAACAATCCTTACTCACAAAAAATAGTCTATCCTGAAAATGACCTATGGAGTGAGAAAAATGTAAAATCCCTTGTGGAAGGATTAATCAACCTCCAGGGTCTACTAACCCCAAGGAAGATTTAAATTCCTCTAAAGCAGACTGAGTTGGAGAGGTTTCACCCCTCTACTCCATGACCGATCCAGCTTATTCGATTGAACTAAGTTCCAATCACCTCCCAAGATGATTGGAACCCCCTAAAGAGCTAACATAAGTGACAGTTGAACAAAAAGGATGGGGACTTCTGGTTGGGTCCATACACCAATCCTAGTACCAAATTAGCTCCATTAATGTGCCAGAAACAAATATGTACCTACCATTAGGGTCCACAATAACCTCTGACTGGATAAATTGGATTCCCTTTGCTATCAAGATAGCCACTCCCCTGCTGTTAGAAGAAAAGCTGGACCCATAGACTTGCCCAACCCATTTCTTTTTAAAATGGATCAATCTATCTGTCAAAACATGTGTTTCCTGCAGAAACACCACTGCCCGGCTTGTAATAGGCGAGATGGTTTAATATAATAAATTTCTTACAGTTATCCCTCCCCTTTAATATTCCATGAAATCATACACAATCCACTAGCCATGAATAATTAATGATTTCTCTCTACGGGCATGGATAGCTGCACCCCAATAACAAAACCCATAACCCAAAATAAAAAAAATAAAAAATTTGAATCACCTTATCTAAGGGCCTAAACAACTCAGCCCCCATAGCATAAACACCCCAACAAAACCCAGGCCGAGCCTACTCCACTGCCTCCGAGTCATGAAGGCTATGGACGCTGGCCCCCCTCCATCCATACCTAAATATAGGGAGGAGTTTCCACAATAGGAGACAAATAGAAAAGGTGTACCCCTATAACCTCGCCAAGTTAGAACACACCCAACCTATATCTCGAGGGCTCTATAAACTTGCTTATGCTAGATTAAGTAACAAAACAATCATATGTGCAATCCTAAATTAACCATAACTTACAGCACTATTTGGACCTTAGGCCTGCAGTGTATCAGTTGCAGTACATATAATAACAAAAACACTTAGTAACACTTAATATCAACCCCATTAACACCCTCCTATGGAGTAGACATAGAGCACCCCAGTTATGTCCCAAAAATATGACACAATGGCTGAGATTAATAACATAAATATTGGGTGCATAATCAGCCTTATGAAAGGGTTAGGAATAGAATGTCCAAAGGTCCATTAAAGTCCTCTTTTAGTATAGGAATCTCTCTGAGCCTTCTCAACGAGAATTATTAAATGCCCGAGGTAAAGTCCACGGATACAACCAAGAATCGGAAATCCCCATGGTCCATCATACAGCTTCCCACCAATATTCTCTCATCCCTTATTTTTAGGAATAAATCAGGAAAATAAGTCTCTAGGGAGACGCGGGCATCCTCCACAGATTCAGTAACGCTTAGCTCCTTCTTCTTCGTCGAAACCTCCAGTTTTGCAGGATATAGTAGCCTATGGCAATTCCAGCTGCCCAAAGCTTTGAAGTTAAG
This sequence comes from Neoceratodus forsteri, assembly GCA_016271365.2. Taxonomy (NCBI): domain Eukaryota; kingdom Metazoa; phylum Chordata; order Ceratodontiformes; family Ceratodontidae; genus Neoceratodus; species Neoceratodus forsteri. The sequence goes on from JADMNL010000022.1 coordinate 553,816,602, forward strand.
GGACCTAAATGCCTGTCGTGTTTGCCTCATCTCCGGCCAATCTGGTGCCAGGCTAAGCCTTTACCTTCCCACTGAAAGAGGGCTAATTTTCAACTTCCTTCAGAATGTGCTCACGATCCAAAAGTTCAGCAATTTGAATATTATTGGCCTTGGTGGATCCGAAGGCGAGCTTAGCTCTCAACGATCTATGGCCCTTTCAATTATATATTCAGGGCCATTGGGTGAAGGGCCCACCATTTTATTTAGCAATTTTGCAAGAAAACTATTGTGTTTGCCCTTCTTCACCCTCTGGCAGGCCAAAGGACCAGGTTATTAAGCCTGCTTCTGCCCTCAAATCATCAAAGGCGATCCGCTAGTTACTCTAGGCTCCTCTTGCACTCCTTGAAGTCATAGGCCCAGCTCTCTCTAAGGCCCTTTCGATCGTGAAATTCTTGCTTCTGCATATGTAACACGCCTGGCTAATTGCGAGCCGGCTTGAATTCTGCCATTCTCAATAAGTTTAAATAAAGCATCCTTTATAGTTGCCAAATCGTCGTAAATTTTTGCTGGAGCCAATTTCTCCAGTTCCCTGTCTAGTGAGGAGCTTCTCACGTGAATAACAACATAATTCGGTTCGACAGCCTGCATTTTCGCTGCAAAGACGCATCGCCTGAGACTCCTTCTGAAACTTAATATCTGGACTGGTAGGATATCAAAACTGGCAGGATGAATGTCTCAAAAAGCCCAAAACACAGTGCTGGAGAGGAGACCCGCAAGTCACTGCTCTCCTCCATGCGTCACATGATCCCACCAATGGAAAAGATTTTAAAAATTGCTAGTGGCAGCAGTCTTTAATGACAGAAGTCAGTAATTACAACGGTATCTGAAAATGCTGCTTTACCAATATCTGAAAACAGTAAAATATACTGACTATGAATCTGAGGATTTCAGGAATACATTTTAGCTGAAAAAACAAAAAACAAAACAAAAACTATATGATGATATTTTGGTGACTAGCAAATACTGCTGCTTTTAAAAGGCAAGAAAAGAAAAACATTTGGAAGCTGAAAAAGCAAAAGTAAATGAGCCCACCATGCTGGTGATGCTCCGATGCCCTGCATGGAGAGTTGGCAGAAATGTAACGACACTTCCAGGCCATGAAGGAACAGGCATCAAAAATCCTGCCTCAGCACTGCCACCTTGTGGCTCGTAGGAGGTGTACTACTTTGAAGAGCAGTAACCAGTTGCTCCTGTAAGACACCGTGATTAGGAGACAGGCTCATCTCCATGTCCTTAGAGGATTTTTCTTCATATTCTATGCCTTTGGAGTGTGGCAGAACTAATTAATATCCCTGCTGTGAAACAGAGTCTGGAGTTGGTGAGTCAGAGCCGTAAGCATATTGGGACTGACTTCTGCAGAAAGAGTCGGTACTGTATCCCCATCCGTGACACCTTTAATATCGGCAACAGCAATTGAAAGAAAGCGGACAGTGATATATAAACACCAGAACTGGGTCAAAATATGTTTAACAGCACCCTAGTTGTGAAGGTCTGGTACAGGCAGCGGCATGTTAATAGGTGAAAACCTTTTCCACAGCTCCTCTGACAGAATCTAGAAAATCTGGCATATTTGGCGAAAAAATCATACTCTTATGCCACCCTTATTATGAGGCGGTATTTTTTGAGTTACAGAGCACATTACCAGGAAGCAGTCTGGAAAGTTGTGCTACCCTGTTGTGACAGCCTCCGTGTTACAACAGGCCACATATCCTGCAGCTTGTAAAAATAGGTCAAGATACAGCCAAACACCAGTAGCAAGCGGCTGTGGACATTAATGATGTAGCAACCAGAGATTGGTACATGCAGTCTCTGTCCGAAGGTTTGCAGGGCTGCGAACCACAGGATTATTGGTGGACCTCAGAGTAAAGCTGCTGCCGACCCCTATGAAAGTACATCTGTCCTTGGAAACTAGACAGAGAGCTACATGAAACAGTTGATTAAAATAAAACTACTTCCGGAAACCTTGTATAAAAAGAAAAGTGCAGAGTAATACAGAGCTTATGGCAGGGGAAGGCAGAGGAAGGGTACAGCCACTATCAGTAACACCTTCAACCGTATATTACACCCAGAGGTTCGGATAAAACTAGAGGTGGAAGCACAAAGGAGCAAGCAGCGGTTCCAGACCAGCCACCACAAACAAAAACTAAGCCCAGATGATCACAGGTCACCATATCTCAACCCCTAGTGGGTTGGGAGTACCTCTCTCAACACTTTCAGCATTGGCAGTTTGTCTCAGCAGACAGCTGGGTGCTAGAGACTGTGAGAGAAGGCCTCAAGCCTATCTTTTGTTATCATTCCAAAACAAATGAAGACGCTGCAGTTAAGTCAATAAATGCATGTGGATTTGAAAGAAGTGCAGTTCAGAGTGTTATATAACATTAGGGGTAGGCAGATGTCTGACCCAGTAAATCGCTCTGGTCGGATAATCATGACATGTGCGGTGTTTGTCCCAGCAGGGATAGTACCGTTTGTACATGACAGCAATCAACAAAGAAGAATAATGGGAACCGATTGGAGGAAATACATCAGGTGATCAAAGTTGAGCGGGATTAATCACTGGTAATGCCCCTTCAAACAGTAGTGCCACATCTAACCATGCTAAAATGCTAGAGAGGTGTCGGAGAAAACAAAGGGATGACCACAGTGAAAGTGGCAGGCAGATCGCGAATTAAAACCCAAAATGATATGCCCGTTTTGTACTACACCTATCCACCCAGTGAAAATGTGACTTTCTAAGAAGGAGGCAGAATCTTCGCCAGTTTCTCAGTATTGTGCAAATGATTAAATTATATCTTGTGTCCCCATTCACGGTCCTGTGAGTGACTGCGTGCTCCTATGCAGATATAGTCCCAGCCGCATCTGAAGAGCAAGAAGTCATTACCCGACTCTGGATGCGAGGTAAGAAATGCTTGCAATGAGGAGCGCCCAGACGCTTTTGTTAAATACATACAAAATAAAGCTGAGAAATACAGCATAGAGCATGCAACGGAGGAGTAATGAATATGCAGGAATGTACATAAATCAATCCGAGCAGCAAACGTTCCACGATATAATAGCAAATGTTGCACAGAAATAAGTACCGCATCAAACTGTGGGAAAACTGCAGGAATCGTGTATACTACTCAGAAACAGTTACACAGTAATACCTTTGTTTTGCTACACCACAATATAAATAAATCTCATAGTTGTAACGCCAGATGTTCAAAACAGTGAACTTGGTAAATGTGTAGTTATGTGCATATGTAATCATTTTTGATAAATTCAACCTATTTGAAATACCTAAAAAATAGCACTTGTCATGTTAAGCGCATTAAACCACTCCAAAGTCTGCTTCTACTGGGGAATTAATGGACATTGTAGGCACTTGCCTAGCCCCCCCACCATACATTAATTCCCAGTAGAAGCCGACTTTGGAGTGGCTTAATGCTTACTTAAGACGCCGGAGCAAACGCCAAATCATGGGATAAAAACAATTAATTACCTCAAAGCTGTTCATCTGATGTCACGTGAAAGCACCACTATAAACAAGGTGCTGTGTGTTGCCTTCAGATACACTCGAGTGCTGAAGCGGTGCGGAGGGGGTTGCTCGTCTCGGGCCCGATTTGCTGCCTTGTCAAACAGAAGTATAGTCTGGACATATTTTATGGTCGATCAGGAGAAAAATTCAAGGACTAAGTGTTATTTGTGCCTTACTCCAACATTCATAATTCGTGGCGCTTCATTCAATATCTTTGGGACCTCAGGTTTGTTTAACTGTTTACTAAATTAATATAATGAGAGGCGGTCAAGGCTCACACTGGAAACTGCCAACATGCTCCTTTTATTGAGCACAACTTCTCATGCTTTCGCTAATATATTACAGCTGCATTTGGCTTTTTACTGGCCTTTTATGGCTTTTTACCTGAAATTTTATTTAGTAAAGTTTTCCACAGCTATGCATTGACGCCCAATTTCTGGCTTGTTCCACATCTCAGGCACTTTGTTTTGTCACAGTCAGTACCGGGCCGTGTCTTGTTCCGCAGCTCATGCACTTTGTTTTTGTCACAGTCAGTACTGGGCCGTGTCTTGTTCAGCTCATGCACTTTGTTTTGTCATAGTCGTGTACCGGGCCGCATCTCATGCACTTTGCTTTTGTGACAGTCGGTATCGGGCCATGTCTTGTTCCACATCTCATGCACTTTGTTTTTGTGACAGTCGGTACCAGGTCGTGTCTTATTCCGCATCTCATGCACTTTGTTTTGCCACAGTCAGCACCGGGCCGTGTCTTGTTCTGCATCTCATGCACTTTGTTTTGTCACAGTCAGTACCGGGCCATGTCTTGTTCCGCAGCTCATGCACTTTGTTTCGTCACAGACCGTCATCGGCCGCGGTCTTGTTCCACATCTCATGTACTTTGTTTTGTCACTGTCAGTACGGGCCATTGTCCAGAAACCGCTTTTGGACCAGATTGAAATCAAATTGCAGTTTAGCATTAAATAACTTAACAGAGGCCCATTTCTGTATAGGACAATATTGTCCGATAAAAAAAAAAAACAGCCGACAAATATGACAAAAACAAAGGCAAGTCATTTAAGAAGATATTAAAGACTACAGAGCCCAAAATGGAGCCCTGTGGACACAAATATCTGTCTTAACGAGCAAAGAAATACCACTCAAAGTAATGTTCTGAAATCAATCTCACGAATACATTTTAAGCCAATTAAGTGACGATAAAGAGAGTCTGATCCACTGGAGCAGTGAGAGCAGGCAACCGTGCTGCACCAAGTAACAGGGCTTAGAAAGATCTAGGAATAACGCACCGCCACGTCGCCGCTGCTCTAGGCTGCATGAAGAAGCTAGTGAATTCAACCACTGCATTTGAGTACTGTGACGCTGACAAAATCCATGTTAAAATGCTGTTAGAACTTGGTTTGTCTTTGTACTTTCAGAGTAGATATTTCTGCAGGTCATGTGGCAGGAAAGGACCGTCCTAGCAGACTCTTAGCAGGATGGATTATGTCGATATGAGTGATCTCTAAAAATAAGTGTGCAATGGCAAGTTTTCAGAAAGTGGGGTGATCCAGAAGTGGACCTTATCGCCCACGGACAAAACAAAGCTACTGCTATTCTGCTGCAGAACCCCATGTCTGGGCACAGTCCCAGAAGATGTTCTGAGCATGCGCTGGGGAAATATGTTCCTTTATGACCCCCTTTTTTCCCCCAGTGCAGAATGTTCTGCTGAAATGGAAGTGGAACAGGTAACCTTGGTTTTCAGAACTGAACTTCTAACCAGGTTATATTGGTCTTTATATGTCCCCAGAGCCATCCACAAAGAAAATACAGAAAAGATTCTCTTATCTGATGTAGGAACAATTCCCATTAGGCTGAGTGCGCAGAGGTTGCATTAATCTGGGTCTGTTTGTTACATTTCAAGTCCCTGGGCTTAACCCTTGCTGTGCCTTGAACTTCTGTACATGTCCTGAATTCCTATTCATTTTAAATCTACTGGCAGCCTAAACATCTTTAACCTATACATTCTGAATCTGTTGGCAACCTAAACATCTTTAACCTATACATTCTGAATCTGTTGGTAGACTAAGCATCTTTAAGGAGCTCCTGCCATTGTTGGGAAGACTTTGAAAAGTGTAAGATTTAGACACAACTCTGTTTTTAATTCATATATTTTCTGCAGTTACTGCTTTATTATTAAGACGAATTGCACAAAAACAGGAACACTGCCCCTCAACTTTGTCTGCTCTGCTTGTCTACACCTATCATAATCCTGTTTACGCTATAATCTTTACAGCAGCTGCTTATGATGTCATAAACAGCACTGTGATGTCAGTGTAGACAGTCAGTGCAGATAGGGCAGAGATCCTGTTTTCATGCAAATGTCCTTAATAATACAGAAACAAGAAACAGGTGTTCGCCATTCTATTGTAAATTGTAAAGAGACACTCAAACTGTAAACAAACTATACCAAGCTGAATAGTGTCCACAGTAAATTCCCTGCTATACCAAGGCAGGAGAGTACCCTCAGACGCCATCACAACACGCCCATTAGGAGAACACCAGCAGCAAGTAGGCATTTTATTTATTTATTGAAATGTTTCACCAGGAGGGCACACTGAACAACAAGTTGCTTGTCTCCCGACTGGGGGTAGAATTGATAAAAAATTACACATACAGTTTACCATTTTAACATGTCCGAGAAATTAAACATTGTTACATTTGTAGCAAGACATACAGTTAAACGGTATTTGTGACAGTGTAAACCCTACACTGGGAAGCATGGGGTTAACATCCCTGCTGAGCCTGAGGGAATGCAACATGAAGGGGAGTTGCTAATTAGAGGATAACTGAAAGGCAGACAGAACCCAGCAAGGAGGCAGTTGGAAGCTGGAAACTGCTGCAGGGAGGAGATACTCCTAGGCAGAAAGGAACCAGAGCAGAAAGCCCAAGGAGAAGGGTTAGTTGCTGGAGAGAGCATTTGGGGAAAAGCTGAAACCTGCTGCTGAGAAGGAGACCATTTCTAGAGCAGGGAACCCTGAGGTAAAGGATCAGCCTGCAGCTGGGGCCAAGAACGGTGAGTGGAATGTCTGCGAATAACAGCCTGCAAATAAGGCTAAAGGAAAACTGGTTATGTTTTGTTTGAGACTGCATTCAGAAACTGCTGGCCCACATATGTGGTTCAAAGACTCTTTGTCAAATCAGCCAGAGAGAAGCTGTTTTGTGTCATCCTTTATGTTTCCTGACCAGGCTGGAAAAGTCGAATGTCCTGTGTATGATTTTCCGAGCTATAAATTACATTTGGAGCAATAAAAGTACATTTTCCTCTGTGAACTTTAAACCCAGCTTGTTGCCTCTCCATCTACCATAGGCCAGCTTATTACACGTGGTGAAAAGTGGATCTGCCCGTGCTGGAGTGAGCAGAACTAGTTACATTCTAGAAAATGGATATGGAGAAATTGCTGAAGTTCCTCGTGGAACAACAACAACAGGTTCTCACCCAGCTGGCTCAGCAGTAGCAGGAGGTGCAACAGTGGGTGCAACAAGCACAACAGGCTCAGCAACAACAGGTTCTCACCCAGCTGGCTTAGCAGCAGCAGGAGGTGCAACAGTGGGTGCAACAAGCACAACAGGCTCAGCAACAACAGGTTCTCACACAGCTGGCACAGCAGCAGCAGGAGGCACAACAACAGGCGAGCAAGCACAACAAGCACAGCAGGAGGCACAACAGCAGTTTCTTATATAGCTGGGTCAACAAAAACAGCAACTCCTGCAGCCCCTGGTGCAGCAGTCACAACAAGACCCTACTGGGAAGGCTGGTCCGGCTATTGTGGGGCCAGGGTTCCAGGATGAACGCCATGCTGACCAAAATGACGCCTGAGGATCATCCCAAGGCCTTCCTGGTAATGTTCGAGTGAGTGGAAGAAGCTGCTGGATGGCCCAAACACCAGTGGGCTGTCCGCCTTGCCCCTGTCTGACCGGGAAGCCCAAGTGGCCTGTTGAGCTATGGACAGTACCACAGCCGGGAGTACACAGAGGTGAGCGACAATCCTGGATCACCTAGGCATCAACTTGGAAAGTTACCACGGAGGTTCCGGGCTTTAGGGTGCAGCAGGTGCATGACCTACAGCAATGGGACAACAATTGTGAGAACTGTGTTGGCACTGGCTAAAACCTGATCGATGTAGTGGCCCCAAGGTGGCTGAGTTAATCGATTGGAACAATTTCTGAACATCCTTCCCCAGGAATTCAGAACTGGGTCCACAAACAGAAGATCACCACCCTAGCAGAGGCCATGCATGGATCTCAGAACAAGTGCTGGATGCTGAACTCTCCTCCTGTCCCATGATCCAGCCTACAAGGCCACCGGGAAGATGGAGAATCGTCCAGGAACCAGACTGAAGGAGTATTGTCTGGAACAGTGAAGGGACCTTCGGCATTTGAGGGTTATGGGCCAACTAAGGGTCAGACTCTGGGAAGGATGGCAACCCAGCAGCTCAGGGAGACATTTCCTGAATGCCCACTGCCTAAACCTGGAGGCTGTCATATAGCTGAGACACAGAAGCATGTGTCTCTATGTGGACAGAAGGACACTTCACAAAGAATTGCCCCACATGGACTGTACCTTCATAGACTGTACGTTTACAGATGTATATTCACTTTGCAGTGAGGTGGGGGCTCTGATTTTGTAATCCCTGTCGAGGTAGAAAGGATAGAGATAGAGGCTCTGGTGGACTCAGGAAGCTGCCAGACCCTATTCAGAAGCGGTCCTTGTGAGACCCCGATGCTGGCAGGACCAGAACCCTGTCTCTATCCGAAGTGTGCATGGAGATGTGAAGGCCTACCCTAGTGCTATGGTTACTCTTACCCTGGGAGGCTAAACAGATACTATAAGGGTGGGGGTTGCTCCAGGTTTACCCTATCTGGTGTTACTGGGGAGAGATTGGAAATGGTTTGACGACTTACGGAAGGCAGACTTATCTTTGGTAATTACACCGGTCTAAGGGTCATGAAGAGAGAGGTCAGTCTCCCGAAGCTGATGGAATCTTTCCTTTCCGGACTCAGGGATTTTTAATCCCCAGGCGAGAAAATGCAATCCAAGTGGGAACGAGGGCAGCAAAGGAAAGGGGACCCAAAGGGCAGGTGCGCAGGAGGAGGTGAAACTGAGGCAACAGCGGTCCAGACCCACAGCGTGGCCTAACCCTAACCCGCCTAACCACAGTCCCAGAGGGCCATCCTTGACAGAGCAAGGTGTGTTAATGCACTGCCTGGACATTGCCAAAGAACAGTGGGCTAATGGTATACTCGGCCGGGTATACACCCAGTTGGCTATTAGGAAGGGAGGTGGTAGATGAGGATCGAGCAACACGCTATCCTCATTTTGAGTTGCAAGGGGTATCTTGCATCAAGTCAGCAAAGAGGCCCAGATGGGGAAATATGGCATCAATTGCTGATCCTTCAAGCCTTTCAGAGGAATTACTATGCCTTTCCCACTCCATTCCTGTGGCAGGCACTGTGGGGTAGAGAATACACTAGCTTGACTGTTACCCTCGACTTTTTTGGCCTGGCATCTATCGACATGTTAAGGATTATTGTGCATCCTGCCCTGAGTGCCAGCTAGTAGTCCCAAAGAGCAGTTAAAAGGTCCCTTTAGTACCCCTACCCATTATGGAGGCACCATTTGACCAGTTTGGAGTAGATATAGTGGGACCCCTTGAAAAGAGTGCAGGGAGGCACCAATACATTTTGGTGATTGTAGACTACGCTTATCCGTACCTCAAGGCCATCCAATAGACCACTATTTCAGCCAGAATTGTTGCCGGAAACTATTAAAGGTCTTTAGTCCTGTGGGAATACCGGAGAACTGTTGACTGACCAGGGAACTAACTTCATGTCCCGCCTGACTCAGGAGGTTTGTACTTTGTTATGAATTGGCTGCATAGGACTTCAATTTACCATCCCCAGATGGATGGCCTCATGGGCGATTCAACAAAACCCTCAAAACGATAGCTTGAAGTTTATGACCACTGAGGTCAGGGACTGGGACAAGTTACTTCCCTTACTGATGTTTGCAATGCGGAGATCCCCAAGTATCTATGGGATTTGCTCTTTGAACTCCTTTATGGGCGCCACCCACAAGGTGTTTCTTGACGAGTAAAGGAGATGTGGGAGAAACCCACCCCAAGACTGAAAATGTGGTGCAATATGTCTTGCAGTTGAGGGACAGATTAAATCGGGTGGGAAATTTGCCCGAGAGAATCTGGTGAAGGCTCAACAAAGACAAGAGTACTATTGTAATCAGGGAGCCCGTTGAGGAAATATAAAACTGTGGATCAGGTACTAGTTTTGTTGCCGAGCAGCCAGAATAAACTTCTACTCAAAGGGAAGGGCCTTTACGGTTACCCGGAGGGTGGGCCCAGTTGATTAAGAAGTTTGCCAGCCAGATAGGCAAAAAGAGACCCAGATCTACCATATCAATTTGCGAAATTATGGAACCAGAGGATAGCCTGTTGCTTTCCCTGAACCAGACATAGTGGATCTGGGACCCCAAGTGCCTGATGAGAACTGGGATACAAGTCCCGATGGGAGAACAGCTGTCTTGCACACAGAAACAGCAACTAGGAGAGTTGGTAAGCCAGTTTTTGGATGTTTTCTCCTCCTTCCGAGGACAACCCGTGTGATAGCTTATCATATAGAAACAGAGCTGGGGAGAAGGTGTGGCAGTGACCTTATACGCTGCCAGAAGCCATCGAGACACTGTTAAGAAGGAGTTACAGGACATGCCAAGTTGGGGGTGATTGAGGAATCCAGCAGTGATTGGTGTAGCCCCATAGTGTTAGTACCAAAAGAAGGTGGGGATACCCACTTCTGTAGTGATTCTTAGGTCAGTGCCATCTTGAAGTTCGATGCCTATCCCATGGTTCAGGTAGACGAACTGTTGGATAGACTAGGAGAAGCCAAGTACATCACGACTTTGGACCCTAACGAAAGGGTATTGGCAAATCCTTTTGACCCCGGACTCTCGGGAAAAGACAGCATTGCTACCCCTTTGACTATACAAGTTCGTGCAATGCTTTTTGGCTTATATGGGGCACCTGTGACCTTCAAAGACTCATAAATCACCTGGCTACACCCCATGCCTCAAATATGCAGCTGCTTACCTAGATGATATGGTGATCCACAGCGCCGACTAGGAGTCCCACGTATCCAAGGTGGCAGCGTATTGCAGTCCTTACGGAATCAGGGCTGATTGCTGGTCCAGTGAAGTGTGCTTTGGCCAAAGCTGAAACAAGTATTTAGGGTACTGTATAGGCAACGGACAGGTGAAACCCTTGATCGGTAAGATCCAAGCCGTAGCAGAGTGCCCGATACCCACCACGAAAACCTAGGTGAGGGTCTTCTTAGGACTGGCAGGTATTACCACCGTTCATACTGCACTTCTCCACCCTTGCCAGCCCCCTACAGACGCCTCCCAGAAATCTGCCCCAACAAGGTCCACTGGTCAGAGGAGTGACCAGGCCTTCACACAGCTCAAAGCGACACTGTGCAGAGAGCATAGGTGCCGACTCATGGGTGCTGGGGTACTCGGGCACCCACAATGTTGACTTAAGCACCCTCAATATTTTGAGGGAAGACTGGAAAAACGATTACTAGGAACCTGCCCATTGGAAAATACTTCTTACTGGCAGTGCGCACTCCATAACGATTTAAAAGTTGGCACTCCTGGCAGAGAGCCAGTATTATGCAGTCCTGATTTGAACAGGATCTTTATTCTGCAGACAGACACCTCTGACGCCGATCTAGGAGCCGTGCTTTCCAGGAGTTTGAGGGGAGGAACATCCTATCCTTTACCTCAGTTGGAAACTCTTTCCCTGGGAGAAAAACTATGTGGTAATAGAGAAAGAGTGTCTTGCGTCAAGTGGGCTGTGGATGCCCTCTGCTACTACCTACATAGCCGGCAGTTTATCCTGGTCACAAATCATGCCCCTCTGAGATGGCTACAGGTGATGAAGGTTTACTACCCCGCTCACCAGGTGGTACTTGGCACTGTAACCATTCTCCTTACGTGCATCGCGGGACCCAGAATGGAAATGTGGACTTCCTGTCCCAGGAGGGAAATGGTCAGGGGTCGACCAACTGTGCCTTCGCACAAAGTGAGGAGGTATGTGATGGTGTAACCCCTGCGCTGGGAAGCAAGGAGTTAACATCCCTGCTGAGACTGAGGAAATTCAGGAATGCAACATGAACAGGCAGGGGGGGGTCCCTCCCAGGTGTTGCTAATTAGAGGATGGCTGAAAGGCAGACAGAACCCAGCAAGGAGGCAATTAAAGCTGGAAACTGCTGCAGGCAGGAGATACTCCAGGCAGAAAGGAACCAGAGCAGAAAGCCCAAGGAGAAGGGTTAGTTGCTGAGAGAGCATTTGGGGAAAGCTGAAACCTGCTGCTGAGAAAGAGACCATTTCTAGAGCAGGGAACCTGAGGTAAAGGATCAGCCTAGCCAGCTGGGGCAAGAACAGTGAGTGGATGTACTATGAATAACAGCCTGCAAATAAGGCTAAAGGAAAACTGTTTCAGACTGTGCATTCAGAAACTGTTGGCCCATAGGTGGTTCAAAGACTCATTTTGTCAAATCAGCCAGAGAGAAGCTGTTTTGTGTCATCCCTTATGTTTCCTGACCAGGCTGGAAAAGTCGAATGTCCTGTGTATGATTTTCCGAGCTATAAATTACATTTGGAGCAATAAAAGTACATTTTCTTCTGTGAACTTTAAACCCAGCGTATTGCTCTCCATCTACCATAGGCCAGCTTGTCATAATATCATAAATAATTATACAGTTGCATTTGTGACATGACATACAGTTAAATATATCATACCTGTGAAACATGCATTTGATTACAAGTGGCATATCTGAGGAACATAGTACAGAAATTGAATGTAACCTTGGAGCCAACTCCTTGCAGGAATGGATTACAGTTAAGAGGCAGATAATTTAGCAATTATTGAATGAATGAATGAGGTGCAGTGAGGGACATCAAGAATGGTAGAAAATAGACAAAGGAAACCAGCTGGGGAAGGAGAGGATAACGATGGGGGAAACATAACCAGAGCAGACTGAGCAAAAAAAAAAGTAAGTTGCAGGGGGCCAGTTAACACAGTGCAAGTGCAATCTGGGAGAATCTCAGACAGAAGAAAAGTGCAAATTATTAGCTTAAGTGAACTGATTCCTTTGTTTACGTGCAGGGGGTGGGGGGATAGAGTAGGGAAGGACGAAGTCATACCTGGAACTGGCCCTTCAGAGTGCAGAGATCGCTGCCACTGATGGCATGAGGCCAGGACTTAGAGTAAGGAGCAGGAGTAGGCAAGGACAAGTTGGGTGGAGATAGTAGAGGGATGGTAAAGGGAAGGAGGAGGAGGAGGAGAACTTGGCCAAGACTAGGCCTCTTCAGGTGCTGAGAACCCTGCCAGAGAACAGAGTTGGGCGAGGACAAGTTAGGTAGAAAGGTTGGAGGAAAGGGATGGAAGAAAGAGTCATTTCACAGTGCTAGAACCCTCCAGGATGTTGAGAACTGTGGACGGGGGCAGAACTAGGTGAGGACACGCTGGGAAGAGAGAAAAAAAGGATGAAGGGAAAGGAGGGAAAGAAGAAACTTGCCTAAGACAAGACCACTCCAGGATGCTGAGAACCCTGCCAGAATGCAGAATCAGGCAGGACTAGTTGGGTAGAAAGGATGGTGGGGTGAAGGAAGAGTGATTGCCCAGTGCTGGGTCCCTCCAGAATGCAGAGAACCCTGCAAGGGATAGAATTAGGAGGACAAGTTGGGCAGAGGGAAATGGGGGATAGAAGAGGAAGGAAAAAGAGGGAGGAAGAAACTTACCTGAGAGTAGACATCGCCAGGGTGCTAAGAATCCCAACAGAGGGTAGATTTAGGTGAGGACAAGTTGGGTAGAAAGGAGAGGAGTAGGGGAGGGAAGGAGGAGGCTTGCCCAGTGCTAGACCCCTTCAGGATGCTGAAAACCCTGCAGAGGTCAAAACTAAGCAGGGCAAGTTCATAATGGAAGAAGGTTAGGGGTAGAAGTGAGGGGTAAGCGGTGAAGGGAGAGGAGAGCATGCTGGGAAGCAGGCTGGGGGAGGAAGGTCTAACAGGGGATGTGAGTCATGGAGTGGAGCAGAGGTATAGGAGGGTGGTTAAGGAGGGTTAAAGCAGGAGCAGTTAGGTGACAGAAAGTTGTGTAAGGTGGAGGCAAGGGAGTAGGAGGAGTAAGCAGTATTTGTGGGGAGGGAGTTCCAGATTTGTGGTGAAGCCTGACTGACCAATGAAAGTAGTTCGAGGGACCCACAAAGTGTGAGTGTAAGAGGATCTGAGGGAGGGGAGGGGGAAGAGAGGAACATGGGAGGAAGGAGGGAAGTTCTCCTAACCAAAATTTAGAAGTGAGTTTGGCACAATGAGTGAGGCACCTGTTGGCAAATGGGGAAGGGACAGGGTGTGGTAGAGGTCATAGTGATCTGTGCGTGATGGAGCATCAAGGGCAAAATGACAGGAAGCGTTAAAGAGAGTGTCCAATCTGGTTAGGGAGGATTTGGGAGCGGCACCATAGACTACATCATAGTAGCTCGAAAATGGGAGGATCATCTTCTGGACTAGTTCACGCCATGCCATAGGAGGATCCAACTACAGTTCCTGAATTAGGCACCAAGCTTGGGGCACAGTTTTTTCGGGATGGCGTTAGTGTGGCAAGAGAAGTTGAGGTGTTGGTCCAACCAAACTTCGGGTATCTGAATGAGGAGGTGTCCTCTAGGATTGTCCCATCAAGGGTATGGAAAGAAGTTAAAGGGTGGAGCCTAAAGATTCTTCTGCCTAGTGCCAAAGGTCATGAGTCTTTTGGCATTTAGAAATAGTTGATGTGAGGCAAACCATAGCTGAACCTGGTGGAAGTCGTTGAAGGGTGGTTAATACATCGGTGGGGCATTTGCCAGAGGAGAACAGGACAGTGTCATCAGCATACATATGGATAGAGGAAGAGGGGAGCAGACTGAGGACAAGTCATTTAGGAAGATGGAGAAGAGAATGGGTCCAAGCACCGACCCTGTGGGACTCCTGTGGAAATAGGGAGGGAGGAGAGATTGTATCCTGTATCTTGACTGATTGTGTTCTGCCTGAGAGGTAAGCTCTAAACCAGTTTTGGGCAGAAGTAGACAACTCAGTAACCATGAGGAGTCAAGTAGGGCATGGGAGACTAGTCAAAAGCCTTGGCGAGGTCTACAAAGATGGCAGCGGTAATGAGGCCATTATCCATCCCGTGAGGATGGAGTCAGTGAGCCTGAGTAAGGAGGTGATAGTAGAGTGGTTCTTCCGAAAGCCAGATTGGAACGGGTGAAAAGGAAGAGTCATCGAGGAAGGAAGGTTAGTTGAGAGTGGACCAGGTGTTCTTTGAGCTTAACAAGGGCAGGAGGAGGAGATTGATTAAAATTTGCAGGGACGAGGGTCACCACCCTTTGGGAGAGGAGGACCACCCACATGTTTCCAGGACAAAGGGATAGATGAGGTTGAGAAGGAGAGATTTAGGGTTAAGGAGAGAGGGTAGGCTATAGCAGAAGCTGAAAGGTAGAGGAGTTTAGGTCAAGGTCATCTGGTGATGAGCTTTTGAAGGATTAAGAGAGAGAAGAGCCATTAGTGTTTCCTCTGAGGAGACAGCAGAAAAGGAGAAGGAGAAGGAAGGGTGGGCATGGAGGGGTTGAGTGATGGGTATGGGAGGATGAGGAGGGGAGGTTAGAGGGAGGGACTTTGAAGTGCTGTGGTGCAGGAGGTGTAATAGGACTTAAACTGTAGAGCCACTGTGCATGGTTCGGAGACCAATGAGTTGTTTATTTTAAGCACTGGGGAGGCGGATGTGAAGGGGAGAATAGGGTGTGGTGCACTTTTCAGAATTTGGAGGGGAATTGATGTTTTGAGAAAAGATGATTTTAAATATTCAGACTGGGAAGTCTGGTAGCTTTTGTGCAGGCATTTCTAATATGCGATACCTGGCATAGTCTGGGGAAGCTGGGAGTCCTTATGTTTCCTCCAAGTTTTGTCTCGCCCCTGAGACAGGTCAGTAACTCGGGGAGACCAGGGATGATAGTTGCCACAAACTCCAGTGCTGTGAATGGAGCATAGGAGATCCATGTAGTTAGAAATTTATTTTAAAATAAGTGAGGGCTTGATAATGGAAGGAGCAAAGGCACTAGGCGCACCATTCGAGCTGGCCAGTTCGTTAAGAAGAGATTAAGGTTTAAGGAGCTGAAGGAGCGGAGTTGCAGAATTTGTGTGGTGGTTTTGGTCTATGGACTTTCCTGACTATGAAGATTGGGTGATGATCACAGAGGGCATCTGGGAGGATGCCTGATTTAATGACTCGATGGGGGTGAGAGCCCAGTCAATCAGGGAGTGGTTAAGGGTTTTATGATTTAGGCGGTGGGTTCCAGGATCAGTTGGGAGAGACTGAGGGCCGTGATGTCATTCGTGTCTTGTCAGTTGTTGGTGATAGCCAGTTTTGGTTTACATCACTCAGGATGTATAGCTTGCCTTTATGTGAGAGGGGTTATGGAGGTAATGAGATCCAAAGTATTGTATGCCTTGGAGCCAGGTCGACAGTAGATGCCAGCTATTTATTTATTTTATTTATTTTTGTTTTGTTGACGGGTAAGTGCACTAGACAAATCCTGCCTATTTTCAGGCATGACCCGGGGAGGATACAGATGAATGCCAACTGACCTTGAACCAGATTAAGCTGTTGGTGGTATTTTCAGTGAACGAGGGAAATTCAGCCAGGACACCGGGAAATTACCTTACTATTTTCGATAAGTGCCATGGGATCTTTAACATCCACCTGAACTACCACCAGTGCAGGCAGATGGGACCGTGGTTTAACGTCCTCATCCGAAAGCTATGAAGATAGGGGAGGAAAAGGCAAGGTAATGTTTACTACGAGTGACTTGTAGAAGCGGAGGGTAATGAGAATGGTAGAATGGTTGAGAACTGAAGTGAGGACAGAATATACATAGCTACTCCGCCACCCCTGCCAATCCTATCCTGCCTGATTATGGAATAACCTGGGACATTAATGGCGAGATCATTTTAAGTGGGGTGGATGCACTGGAGAGCCAGTCTAAGCTGAAGTCCCCTAGTATAATATACTCTGAAGATACCAAACCCAGGATGTTTCTGAGATGTTTTAACAACTATAGTCCAGCTGATGGGGGTCTGTAGCATCCTATTATACATAATGAGAGAGTAGCAATTTCAATCTTTAATGACAAGCTTTCAAATTCTTTTGGGACAGTGGTTGAGTCAATTATGGAGGAAGGAATTTATCCTTGATGTAATAGCTACCCCACCACCTCTGGTTTGCCTGTCGGCTTTGAACAAAGCGAGGAGGGATGTTAACTCATTGTTACTGGACAGCTGGTCAAGCCAGGACTCAGAATCACCAGAACATTTGGAGCAGTATGACATACCCAGGCCTGAACAGAAGTGATTTTTTTAATAGGCTACATACATTAACATGCAAGAATGTAAGCCCTTTGAGGCTTTGTAGCTCTGCTGGGATTCCATGGGTGCCAGAGGGCTTGGATTAAGCTCAACATTTCCTGAGCATAGTAAAAGCAGGAACAAGAGTTTCCTCCAGAGTCCTAGGAGAAGTGTGGGTGGCTGGGTCTTCTTTCGTTACATGATTTGTCTGCAGCAGTACAGGGAGTTCTGAGGCTAGTTCCCAGTTTGCCTGATGCTGCATACAATAATACCTTGACCGAGAGAGTCAATGGGAGAAGGGGGAGTATGCAAAGGTGGTGTAGCCCTGTGGGCAGGCTCTAGGACAGTTCCTGTATGCTGGTGCAGGTGAAGGACCAGCAGTGGGCTAGGGAAGTTAGAGCACATACAAGTTCTTCTACTTGATAGGAAAAGTCCAGGTCGCACAATGTAAAAGAGAGCCATTCTCCACTCTAGGAGTTATTTTTGATTCACGCTCGGGTCCAATACTTGTAAGAAGAGCAAAGACAAGCATAGAAGCAGGTAATATGCCCTCATTATGAGACTATCACCCAATGGGCACTACAAGTGCTGGCAAGAGAAAGGATTCTCAATGAAGGAGAATTTCTTAATCCCTGCAGAATACTACTATAGGCAGTGGAGCCTGAAGCAGTAATCCTGAAGTACAGCTCCTAGTCAGGCTAATAAGAAAAGAGTTCACCTGACTATAGAGTAGTACTAGGGGCAGAGAAGCTTTGAAGCACATTTTTTAGCTACTACTCTGGAGCAGACTTAGTACTAGAGAGATCACGGTGATGAGTCCCAAGGGTGTAGATAGGTATACCACTGTACATTTGTGTACAGTTTTGTTGAGTGCCTGTCACAAACCATAAGCCACTCTGTTAATATTATCATTCTAATCTGTAGTATTTGTTAATGTAGGCCACTGAGGAGTGTCCAATACATGTATAACCTCTTTAGAGAGTAGAGGAGTCATCTGACAACAATCTGACTTGTTTGAAGGGTGCCATTTGAAAAGGATGTATACATTTTTAATTGGGGTGTAACTGTTGGAGATCGTGTACAAAATGGAAATTTCTGGCTACACTCCTGAGATCACCTGACCTAAATCAACTGCCTTAGCAAGACAGGATATGATGGTGAGCAATAAGAAACCTAACACATAAAAATGGGACTCCTCAGCAAGACAGAATAAGGCCCTGTCCACACTATGCCTCTGTAACGTTACAGAGGGCCCACACTGTTACCGTAACGGTTTGCGTTTACACCTGTAGCATTACAGAAGGTGTTTTCAAAGCCATTATTGAAACTGCCCTGTCTACACTACCCTTGAAACTCCCTCTGTAACGTTACAGAGGATCCAAACCGTTACCGTAGTGGTTTGCATTTACACTGGTAACATTACAGAAAGTGTTTTCGTAACCATTACAGAAACCTGTTGTGAGGTGGTTTCAACAATGGTTTTTGTTACGGTTTCAAAACTCTGTTTGGTCCTGTCCACACTACACAGGTAAACTCCTGTAATGTTTTCAAAATGCTTTCAAAACATTTTCAGTGGTAGTGTGGATGCACTGTAACGCTTTTCAGTCTGTAACGGTTTCAAAACATTACAGATTTTCAGTGCAGTGTAGACGGGCCTAAGTTTTCAGTGACGGTTTTGAAAACACTTTCTATAACATTATCAGTGTAAACGCAAACCATTATGGTAACGGTTTGGAACCTCTGTAACATTACAGATGGATTTTCTGATGTAGTGTGACAGGGCCTAAGATAAAGCTGCTAGCAGGCTTAGTTCAAAATGGGATGGGAGGAATGCCAGTTGTTGACAGTAAGTAACCAATAAATTGAAACATCAGATAGGAGTGGGCGGAGACTGTGTGCATTCAAAGGAGTCTGGGGGTGTACGGAAAAATCAAGGGAAGTTTGGAGAACTAGCACTGAATCAGTGCACATACAGTTGGAGAGAAACTGCAGCAGGGGAGAATGGTAAAGTTAATTTACACAGGCCGAGCAGAACAGGCTAAATTAAAATATATAAATTAGGAGCCGAGTACAGGGATGCAGGTTTACATTAAGTCAAGACATCTCGGGGCTCTGGTCTCAGGCAAGTGAGATCAGCCAATCAGGAGCTCTACAGAGGCGTGGAGCGAATAGCGCTACCCTGAGAAGGCTCTGTTACAGAGCTTTGTGTCATCAGCGAGCAGGGAATTCTGCCTTCTAGGTCTTGCGCAGTGTCGCTGATGACGCTGAACAGGACTGGTCCCAGCACTCTGTGGAGTGACAGCCATTTATCACCAACCTCTGTGTCCTGCCCGGCGCAGCCGTTACCTACCCACCACACTACTGTCCTGCCCACACCCATATTCCCTAGTTTGTTAAATACCCTTCTATGTAGCACAGTGTCAAAGGCCTTACTGAAGTCCAGATAGGCCATGTCCACTGCCCTCCCTGATCCACCTCCTTGTCACCCAGTCGAAAAATTCAATGAGGTTATTCTGGCATGACCTCCCTGGTGAAACCATGCTGCCTTGGGTCCTGTAGTCTGCTGGCAACCGATGTTCCACCAGTCTCCTTCAGTAGTGCTTCCATGATCTTCCCCACTACCGAGGTGAGGCTGACTGGTCTGTAATTCCCTGTTTCCTCTTTGTTCCCACTTCTGTATAAGGGGCTACATCTGTTGTCCTCCAGTCTTTGGGTACCTCCTGTTTCCAGTGATCGGCTAAATAGGATTGCCAGAGGTTCAGCCACCACCTCTCTTAGTTCCTTTAGGACCCTGGGGTGCATCCCATCTGGCCTCATTGCTTTATCAAATCTTGTTCCTTCCAGTTCCTTTAGGACCCTTTCCCCATGTAAAGGGACTTGTGTCCATTTCTGCACTGTTCCTCCCTCGTATTCTCGTCAGGCCCATTACCTCATCTTCCTCAGTAAAGACTGAGCAGAAATATCTGTTCAGTATGTCAGCTTTACTGCAGTCATCCTCCACGCCGCCCCATCCTCCCCTTCAGTCTCACTATCCTCCCTTGTCCTTTCTTTTTCACTTATGTACCTGTAAGTGTTTTGTCCTCTATCCAGGTGATTTTGTGATGCGCCTTCTGTCTGAGCTTGGCTTCCTTACTGACATCCCTGCCTCCCTTTGCTTCTCCTGGTACTTCTCCCTATCCCCTTCTGCCTGTGTCTTTTTGTATTGCTGGAATGTGATCTTTCTGGCTTTCACTTTCTCCGCTACCTCCTTGGAAAACCATATGGCCTCCTCTTCCTTTCCCTTGCTAACCTGCTTAATGCATAATTCTGTTGCTCTTGTAATCCCTGTTTTAAATATTGCCCACTGTTCCTCAACCCTGATTCCTCCCATTCCCATTAGTGCCTCTTTCAAGCATGTCCCCATTTTCCCAAAGTCTGCCCCTAAAATCCAGGATACTTTTTTTTTTTTGCACGTTTGTTTCTGTTCCTTCTGTGATTTTAAACCACAATGACTGGTGGTCACTGTTCCCGGGTGCTCCCCACAGTTACCCACATCACACGGTCCCCATTTGTGAGCACAAGGTCCAGTATTGCCTTCTGCCAAGTTGGTTCCATGACCAGTTGTTGAGGAAGGCACCTTGAAAGGAATCCAGGATAAATCTGCTCCTGGTTGATGCTGCTGAGGCTCCAGTCGTATGGAATGCTGAAGTCTCCAACGAGCACCACCTCACCCTTGTCTGCCATCCTTTGATGGCTAGCATCAGCTCCTATCTGTTTCTTCCTCCAGGGCTGGTGGTCTGTAGACCACCCCCAAAGTGATGGCTGACCCCATTTTCCTTTTCCAGCTTAACCCACAGTATCTCTCCCCATTTTGTTACTCCTGGATCTCTGTGGCTTTTATGCTATCTTTCACATAAAGTGCCGCTCCTCCTCCCTTTCTGTCTGCCCTATCTCTTCTGAATATGTTGTAGCCAGGTATGGCCATCTCCCATCGTGGTTATCATTACACCAGGTTTCGGTGATGGCCACAATGTCCAGGTCTGACTACACCATGACAGCCTCCAGATCTTCCATCTTGTTGCTAAGGCTCCTGGCATTGGCATACATGGCTTCCCATGATTTGACCTCCCTAGACTGTTTCGCTGTTCTACTCCAGCCCCTTCCTTGGTTGTCCTTTATTCTGGTTCTCCTGCTGTCTGCCCTTCTGTTGAATGTTGCCCCTTTCTGCCTGTCCACCCTTTGGGTGCTTATCTCCATCTTTTGCACATTGCTTTGTAGAGACATGTGACAGTTCACGTGATCAGAATTTTGTATCCATTTTATATTTAAATGTTACACACTGAAGTGGCAAGTTATTTTCTAATGGATTACAACAGTCAGTACAACTTCAGGCCCAATTTGAAAATGTACTCAAATTTTAGCAATATAAAGTTTTAGCTTTAGAAGAAAGGGCTTTAATGAATCAGAACAAGCATCAGTAATCACTGAAAGCTAGCAGGAAGAATAAATTATCCTGAAAAACAACACATTACCTAATCCTGAAAACGAAGGCAGAGAAGGTAGACTGTACTGGCTCTCGTGATCCATTAAAAGAAAACTGTTACTATCATGAACAACTCTTCCTTCTAACCACATGAATTAGAAGAGTCAGTCCATTTATCAAGACTCAAGCAGTACCCGACTTGGAGTGGTTTGGATTACCTGGGGAATAGTTTACAAGGTACAGAAATTCCAAATCTAGGATCCTTTCTGCCTGTGTGCCCAGGTAATAATGACATATAGATGTGTGGACTTTGGACCAGGTTAGTAACTTACTCAAATTTCTGCCAGGGGCACAGGCATCCTCTCATAGCCCTTTGGGCTAGCACCACCTCCATGGTCACCTCCGGGGTGATCTACACACCTCCATGGTAAGAAGAGCCTGTTGCCATCCACTCTTGAGCCCTTGCTTGCAGGCACCCTCTCATAGCCACTTGGGCTAGCACCGCCTCCGTGGTCACCTCAGCGGGATCTACATGCCCCACAGCGAGAAGAGCCTGCTGCGATCCACCCTGAGCCTTTGCTTAGCATATGGCCCACACAGCCCGGGAACTCAAGGCTGTGGCTATGTTTGTAATTCTCAAATGGCAGGCGCCTTTCTTGGGACAGCTCTCACTGGTCACCTGTAGTCCACGCTAGCCCTGTTTGGCTCCTCATCCTGCCCGGCATTTTCAATTCCTCCTGACAGGACTATGTCACTACCATCGGTCAAATTAACCTTATTTTTCCGCTAATCCTGTACTGCCTCATATTTCTGGATTATTTTTATACTCAGTGCTGCGTTGTAATTTTACGCCTTCTCAGGGAATTGGCGTCTCCCGCAAACCGCTGATGTTTCTCATCGACCACTGCCAAATTTCTTCAGTTTAAAGTGTAATTTTACTTGTACTTAAACTGCATGTTTGAGCTGAGAATTTTAGAGGGTTAGATTGTATTCCTGATTCTGTTAGACCTTGAACAATTCTGTGCCTCTGCAAGCTAATTGGGATTTTCTGTGAAAACTATCTTCAGTTAATTTCTCCTGTACACCTCGACTGTAGCTTCTTTAGTTTCTCCCTCTTTGCAGACCCGGCTGGCACCTAGCTCGCTGTCTGTGACCTGCCCCAATTTAACTTCCATTATTTGTGATTTTCACGCTCATTTGCAAATTATACTGCAAGTTACTAGAGGGCAACAACTCAATTAATTTGCTGCTGCTGGCAATTGTTACTGTCCACCGCTACCCACAGTCACTTTACTTCTGCCAGTGCCACTGATCTACTCCCTACTGCTGATTTGTATACTCTGATCTATTCTTGCTTCCCAATCCATACAATATGCCTGCCCTTCCTTCACCACTTCCCTCCTTCTAATTCTTCTATCAATTTTACTCACCTCAGCTCCGCACTCTCCTCCGTCCAAATAAACCTTTCTCAACTTTCCCTCCACTCTCCTAGCTCCTACCTTTATCCTTGCCATAACTGCTACACCCCTCAGAAATACAAAATCACACATACTCCCATAATGCAAAACATCATGAGCTGTATATGCAAATCACCGCAGAATATTACGCTGGTTCAACTTTAAGCAGAAATGTATGGTGCTGAAAGGCCTCTCACACAGTTTGCAAAGGGTCCCACCAGGACTCATCAGTGTGCCTCGCCTGTACGACATCCTAGTGGAATGAACCAGCTACCCTAAGATGGTCTAGCTGGGTTATGTTGTGGTGAACCCAATAAAAACAAAAAACAAGTTAAAGACAAAGAACCTCTGTGCACAAGCACTGAGGCAGTGGTTACCCCAAAGGGCATTGTCCAAGCAAGTTTCAAAGAAATACAAAATCATACATACCCCCATAATGCAAAACATCATGGGCTGTATAAGCAAATCACCACAGAATATTATGCTGGTTCAATTTTAAAGTAGACATGCATGGTGCCGAAGGCCTCTCACAAAGTTTGCAAAGGGTACCAACAGAAAGACAGACCGTGTTTTGTCCCACCGGAATCATTAGTGCCTCGTCTGTATGACACCCCAGTGGGATGAGACCAGCTACCCTAAGATGGTCTACCTGGGTTGTGTTGTGGTGAACCCCACCCTCAAATACCCTGGTCTCACTTCCCTCACCTCCCTGGGCTACTCTATTCTCAGCCCCTAGCCACTTTGCTTTTCTTCACCGCCTTATCTTCACCCCACCTTGCCTCAATCCCCCTCCAAATACTTCCAAAATCCTTGGCCCATCACAAATGCCTAAACTCCACTCCCTCATAATCGCACTCCTCTTAATCGCGTCAGGAAATGTTCATCCCAATCCTGGCCCTTCCACACCCACCTCTGCCAGTTGCAATTTGTCCACTAATGTACCAACTTCCCCATCACTTCTGCCTCCCCAAGGGCCTGAAAATCCTCCACTTAAACATCTGCAGTCTCGCTCAAAATTGACCTTTACATCCTATAGTAATCTCCTCACACCTGATATTCTGATTTTAACGGAAACTTGGTTAAACACTAATGTTCTGTGATTCCCTTGGGTTGTCACAGCTAATAAATGAATCTACTTGTCCTAACAAGCTCAACCCTAATAACAGTACTCTCTTGGATATCATTTTAGTTAACAAACCCCATTTATTCTCCCATGCTGGTGTCTTTTCTCTGATATTAGCGACCGTTGCTTCATCAGTGTAAGATCCACTCTTAAATCCACAACTGCACAAAATTCTCCTTTAAAAGGTGCATACGCAGCTTGATCTCCATGGTATATATCAAAGCTAAGAGACTCCATGCGATGGCGGATTCTATCTAGCCAAGTCTCTGACTACGGCTTATGATATTTTCTCAGAAATTGTGCTAGGGGCTCTCAACAAGTATGTTCATAGTAAACGTCATGCCAGAAACAAATCCTGTCGGTGGTTTACGGAAGACCTGAAAGATGCTTTGTGGAGTAGGGATGTACTCTGGAGAATGCTAGGAAAACTAATTTAATAAATGACTGGAATTGTTTCCGGAGGGCTAGGAACCTCTGCACCAAAATGGTCCGAGAAGCCAAAGCTAATTTCTACCGCTGTCAGCTGGAGAGCTCTCAAGAAATGCCTCCAAATTCTGGAGGATGATCAAAGACATTGAAGGTCACACCACTGTTAATTCCCTACCTACTAAATTATTGATCGACAATACTGTCATCTCCGACAGACCATCTGTCCTCAACGTCCTCAGTAGTCATTTTGCCACTGCAGGACTAGCCTTTGACCTCTCCCGCAAATATCCTCCACCAACAACTTGGATTGGCTAAACAAGAAAACCCATCCCCAGTACATCCTTGTCTCTGCAGCCTACTTCCCTGAAAGAAGTTGAAGATCTTCTCCGTCAGCTGGACACTAGAAAAGTGCTGGGGCCGACCTCATTGACCTGTACTTCTAAAGGTCAGCTACCGTGTCCTCGCAGTCCCAATTACTCATCTCTTCAACTTATCCTTGTCCCAGGGTGACCTACGCCCATTTGGAAAAATGCACTTGTGGTCCCTTTGTTTAAGTCAGGAGATCCTACTGACCTCAATAACTACAGGCCAATCTCCCTACTTTCAATCCTGTCAAAGATGCTGGAGAAAATAGTGAACTCCCAGCTTAGGAGTACCTGGAATCAGAAAAATTGCTCAACCCGTTACAATCTGGTTTTAGAGCACAGCACAGTACAATCTCTGCTCTAGCCAAGGTGACAAGCGACTGGCAGCTTGAATTAGACAAAAAACTTTGCGCAGTTTTCTTGGACCTAAGCAAGGCATTCGATACAAGTGTATCACAGACTGCTTCTGTCGTCCCTCCGTAACATTGGTTTGGATTCCCTATCCCTTAAATGGTTCTCCAACTACCTCTTGGGACAATTTCAATAAGTAAAGGCAGAAGAAGTTTCTTCACCAAAACCTCTACTGAGGGGTGTACATCAAGGCTGCATTCTTGGTCCCTTGCTCTTCACCATTTATATTAAGAAAGCACAAACACAAATACACCTAATGCAGATGATACGGTACTCTATGCTAGTTGCCCCACACCTGATGCGCCTGTAAAGCCCTTCAAAATTAATTTAAACTGCTGCAACATCAGCTTATAAACCAGAAACTGCTCTTAAATGCAAAAAAAAAAAACAATGTTCCTCTCACTCCTTCAAAATGCAATAAATCCTGCAATTGCTGGGACACTCCCGAGATCACTACCATTCTAGGTGAGCAGTTGGACTACGTATCAAAGTTCAAGTACCTGGGGGTCTGGTTAGACAATAGACTTACTTTCACAGATCACTTAGAAGAACTGGCAAAGATACTTAGACAAAGGCTTGGTCTGTTCCTTAGGATGATTAATCTCCTCACAAGAGACGCTAAACTGAAACTGGTTCAAACTTTCTTTCCTTATTGGATTACGTAGATTTTCTATATAGTCAGGACCTGCAGGTACCCTAGCCAAACTCGACACGCTTTATCACAGAGCCATAAGATTTATCACGGGTCTTCCATACTCAACCCACCACTGTGTACTGTACACGCAGAGGGATGGTAATCTTGCTCACAGACGCAAAAAATGCTGCGGTTTGGACATATAGCTATCTCAAATAAACTGCCCCAGCATATCTCTGTCTGTTTACCTTGTGCACTCTGGGAAGTATGCCCTGAGAAGCACCTCATATATCCACCTTTATGTCTACAAAGCAGAATCTCGCATTGGCAGAGCAGCCATCAGCTTTGTGCTCCTCAACTGTGGAACAAGCTGCAAAAACTTTGAAATGAACTCACCCCATCAGCCTAGCAGCTTTTAAATCTCTATATCTACATCATAATAAGGAGTCCTGTGCCTGTCTACCCTAAATAGTGACTCTATAAGTCCAAGCACACTCTAATTACTGCTGTTAAACGACTGATCACATCTATAATCGCCTCTTCCCTTTCCCTTTTCCTGCCCCCCATATCTGTCCCTTCCACATTCCTTTGACCTGGTTCCAGCTCTACATTCTCCATACTGTATCACTATATATCTTTTTATATTAGGTTTTATTTGTGTTTAGTGCACCTGATATGCATATTTCTTTACTTATATGAAAAATTGTGTCCTACCCAAAACTAGCTGTATCTTCTGTTCCAAACATATACTATTGTCAATGCTACCTGATGATACTTTGTGTATACTGTATTATTGTATCTCACTTTATTTTTATTATTATTTTCTTGTGTGCTGCATCCCATGTATATTGTCCCTTGTTCCTTGTTGACAAACCCAGGTCCACCTCGAAAATTAGCTTGCTCAATGGTGATCGCCTGGTTAAATAAAGACTTTGATTGATTGATTGATTAATTGATTGAACAGAGCGGACATGCCAGAGGGGCAGACAGAATGAGGAGGGACCTGCAGAAGCTTGAAGAATGGTCAGGTTTGGCAGTTGAAATTCAGTGTGAAGAAGTGCAAGATAATGCATATGGGGCACAAAATCCTGGAACAGCATATCAGTTGGGGGTGAGGATATAGCATGCACCAATCAGGAAGGGGACCTTGGGGTTATCATCTCTGATGACCTCAAGATAGGAAACAATGCGACAAGGCAGCAGGTAAAGCAAATAGGATGCTGGGATGCATAGACAGGGGCATCACCAGCAGGAAAAGGGAGATCATAACTCCACTATGCAAGACACTAGTGCGACTCCCATCTGGAGTAACAGTGTACAGTTCTGGAGACCATACCTACGAAGGACATAGGGTAGAGAAGGTTCAGAGGAGGGCAACAAAGATGGTGCATGGATTGCATCACAAGTCCTATGAAGACAGGTTTTAGGAACTGAACATGTACTCCTGGAGGAGAGGGGGAGAGATGGGATATGATAGAGACATGCAAGCATCTTACAGGGAGGAACAGGGTGCAGGAATACACTATTTTCCAGCAAAAAGATGTTCCAGGACTAGAGGGCATGAGATGAAGTTGGAGGAAGGTTATTCAGAGGAAACGAAGGAAGAATTTCTTCACAGACATGGTGGTGGATAAGTGGAACCCCCTGCCAGAGGAAGTGGTGGGGCTGAAACAATCACGGATTTAAGAATGCATGGGATAGACATAAGGGAATTCTGGAGGTCGGGCAAGGGCAACAGACTTCTAGAAAAACAAAGTGAACTTACAAGCTCAAATGGGCAGACTGGGTGGGCCATATGCCCTTATCTGTTGACAGTGTCTGGTTATTTGGGCATAACCAGACAGCTCTTGCAGCTGAGTCTTTTGTTAAATGTATGCATTTTATTATTTAAAGACTAATTGCTAAGTGCACTAACATCCTCCTAGGTGTCTAGTTAGGCAGCAATACAATCACTCTGAGTTGTTGGAGGCATGAGGAGGTGAGTCCCTTGCAGGCATCTGTATATTTCAGGATGCTGGGACACCTTTGAGGGTTATTGCTATGATACAGTTGCTGTTATTCCTGTTGATGTTTTGTACTGTATGGAGCTCAGCTCCTCCTTTCACCTCACCAAAAACTCCCTCACCACCGCTCAGGTCCTCACTTCCGCACAAGCTCCTTTACCTACCATTGAGAGCTCCCTTCAGCCTTGGAGGTTACTACCGCTTATATGCCCCCCGCCCGCCCCGGTAGGACCAGACATGCTAACATAACTCAGTAAGTGGAGATAGCACTATGGAATAAGTCTAGAGCAACTCAACTGGTCAGGATCTTCACCTTCCTTTTCTGTTGTTTTCTTCCCTTCTGGTGGTGGTGGGGGAGGTGCAGAAAGGCAGCCTGGCACTGTCAAGAAGTGAAGTGAAGTCAGATCACTGTCTGCCTACCAGTATCTGCCACAGTTGTGCTGCGCTCCCTGCAGCCCTGTAGGGGGTTGTCAGGTGTGGATTGATCTGGGAGTTTATGTTTGAAAAGTACGGCAAACTGGGAGCAGGGTGAAAACCCATGTTGCTAGTATTGCAAATGGCCTCCTGCTTCTGTGCATTCAGACTGAGAAAAAAGAACAGATAATTGGTGATAAAATGACCCAGCCTGACTCCCAAGAGCAGCTAGGTATTATAACCTACTAACGTTTTCCAAGACTGTTCGCTTATATTAAAGGGAGGAGAATGAGTGCTTCTTCATTTGAGTTATTGGGTTACCTGTACTGTACATAGTTATTGGGTTACCTATCGGTAGGTAATTATTGGGTTACCTGTACCTTAAGTAGTTATTGGGTTACCCTGTACTGTACGTAGTTATTGGGTTTCCTGTGTTGCAGGTGGTTATTGGGTTACCTGTGCTATATGTAGTTATTGGGTTACCTGCACGTAGGTAGTTATTGGATTGCCTGTACTGTAGGTAGTTATTGTGTTACCTGTACTGTTGGTAGTTATTGGGTTATCTGTGCTGTGCATAGTTATTAGGTTGCCTGTACCATTGGTAGTTATTGGATTACCTGTACTGTAGGTAGTTATTGGGTTACCTGTACTGTATATAGTTATTAGGTTGCCTGTACCGTGGGTGGTTATTGGATTACCTGTACTGCAGGTACTTATTGGGTTACTTGTACTATATGTAGTTATTGGGTTACCTTTACGGTAGGTAGTTATTGGGTTACCTGTGCTGTACAAAGTTATTAGGTTGCCTGTACCATAGGTAGTTATTGGGTTGCCTGTAATGTAGGTAGTTATTGGGTTCCTGTACTGTAGGTAGTAATTGTGTTACCTGTACTGTCAGTAGTTATTGGGTTACCTGTACTGTAGGTAGTTATTGGGTTACCTGTGCTGTACATAGTTATTAGATTGCCTGTACCGTAGGTGGTTGTTAGCTTACCTGTACTGTAGGTAGTTATTGGGTTACCTATGCTGTACATAATCAAGTTGCCTGTACTGTGCATAGTTATTAGGTTGCCCTGTACTGTAAGTAGTTATTGTTTTATCTATACTGCAGGTAGTTGTGTTACCTATACTGCAGGTAGTTATTGTGTTACCTATACTGTACGTAGTTATTGAGTTACCTGTACAGTTGGTAGTTATTGTGTTACCTGTACAGTCGGTAGTTATTGTGTTACCTGTACTGAAGGTAGTTATTGTGTTATCTGTACTGTCGGTATTTATTGGGTTACCTGTACTGTAGGTAGTTATTGGGTTACCTGTGCTATACATAGTTATTAGGTTGCCTGTACGTAGGTAGTTATTGGCTTACCTGTACTGTAGGTAGTTATTGGGTTACCTGTGCTGTACATAGTTATCAGGTTGCCTGTACTGTACATAGTTATTAGGTTGCCTGTACCGTAGGTAGTTATTGTTTTATCTATACTGCAGGTAGTTGTGTTACCTATACTGCAGGTAGTTATTGTGTTACCTGTACTGTACGTAGTTATTGAGTTACCTGTACAGTTGGTAGTTATTAGGTTACCTGTACTGTAGGTTGTTATTGTGTTACCTGTACTGTACATAGTTATTGTGCCACCTGTGCTGTAGGTAGTTATTGGGTTACCTGTACTGCAGATAGTTATTGGGTTACCTGTACTGTACATAGTTATTGTGCTACCTGTACTGTAGGTAGTTATTGGGTTACCTGTACTGTGGTAGTTATTAGGTTACCTGTACTGTAGGTAGTTATTGGGTTACCTGTCGGTAGGTGATTATTAGGTTACCTGTACCGTCGTAGTTATTGGGTTACCTGTACTGTTGGTAGTTATTGGGTTACCTATACTGTAAGTAGTTATTGGGTTACCTGTACTGCAGGTACTTGTTGAGTTACCTGTACTGTATTTAGTTATTAACTGTACTATATGTAGTTGTTAGGTTACTGTATGTGGTAGTTATTGTAGTTGCCTGTACAGTAGGTAGTTATTGGGTTGCCTGTACTGTAGGTAGTTACTAGGTTGCCTGTACTGTAGGTAATTAGGTTACCTGTACTGTAGGTAGTTATTGGGTTGCCTGTACTGTGAGGTAGTTACTGTGTTACCTGTACTATATGTAATTAGGTTACCTGAACTGTAGGTAGTTATTGTGTTACCTGTACTGTAGATAGTTAATGGGTTGCCTGTACTGTGCGTAGTTATTGGATTACCTGTACTGTAGGTAGTTATTGTATTACCTGTACTGTAGGTAGTTACTGTGTTACCTGTACTGTATGTAGGTATTAGGTTACCTGTACTATAGGTAGTTATTGTGTTACCTGTACTGTACTTAGTTATTGGGTTACCTGTACTGTAGGTAGTTATTGGGTTGCCTGTACTGTAGGTAGTTAATGGGTTGTCTGTACTGTAGGTAATTATTGGGTTACCTTTTATTGTAGGTAGTTATTGGGTTGCCTGTACTGTAGGTAGTTATTGTGTTACCTGTACTGTATGTAATTAGGTTACCTGTACTGTAGGTAGTTATTGTGTCACCTGTACTGTAGGTAATTATTGGGTTGCCTGTACTGTACTGTAGGTAGTTATTGGGTTACCTGTACTGTGTAGTTATTGGGTTACCTGTACTGTATGTAGTTATTGGGTTACCTGTACTGTAGGTAGTTATTGTGTTACCTGTACTGTACTTAGTTATTGTGTTACCTGTACTGTACTTAGTTATTGAGTTGCCTGTACTCTAGGTAGTTATTGTGTTACCTGTACTGTAGGTAATTATTGGGTTGCTCTGTACTGTACGTAGTTATTGGATTACCTGTACTGTAGGTAGTTATTTTGTTACCTGTGCTGTACTTAGTGTTACCTGTACTGTATGTAGTTATTAGATTACCTGTACTGTAGGTAGTTATTGTGTTACCTGTACTGTAGGTAGTTATTGGGTTGCCTGTACTGTACTGTAGTTATTGGTTACCTGTACTGTAGGTAGTTATTGGGTTACCTGTACTGTAGGTAATTATCGGGTTGCCTGTACTGTACGTAGTTATTGGATTACCTGTACTGTATGTAGTTATTAGGTTACCTGTACTGTAGGTAGTTATTTTGTTACCTGTGCTGTACTTAGTTATTGTGTTACCTATGCTGTACTGTATGTAATTAGGTTACCTGTACT
Organism: Neoceratodus forsteri; assembly: GCA_016271365.2. Taxonomy (NCBI): domain Eukaryota; kingdom Metazoa; phylum Chordata; order Ceratodontiformes; family Ceratodontidae; genus Neoceratodus; species Neoceratodus forsteri. The sequence continues at coordinate 553,848,124 of JADMNL010000022.1, forward strand.
GTAGGTAGTTATTGGGTTGCCTGTACTGTAGGTAGTTAATGGGTTGTCTGTACTGTAGGTAGTTATTGGTTACCTTTATTGTAGGTAGTTATTGGGTTGCCTGTACTGTAGGTAGTTATTGTGTTACCTGTACTGTATGTAATTAGGTTACCTGTACTGTAGGTAGTTATTGTGTCACCTGTACTGTAGGTAGTTATTGGGTTGCCTGTACTGTACTGTAGGTAGTTATTGTGTCACCTGTACTGTAGGTAGTTATTGGGTTGCCTGTACTGTACTGTAGGTAGTTATTGGTTACCTGTACTGTAGGTAGTTATTGGGTTACCTGTACTGTGTATGTAGTTATTGGGTTACCTGTACTGTAGGTAGTTATTGTGTTACCTGTACTGTACTTAGTTATTGAGTTACCTGTACTGTAGGTAATTATTGTTGCCTGTACTGTAGGTAGTTATTGGATTACCTGTACTGTAGGTAGTTATTGGTTACCTGTACTGTATGTAGTTATTGTGTTACCTGTACTGTAGGTAGTATTGTGTTACTTGTACTGTAGGTAGTTATTGGGTTACCTGTACTGTAGGTAGTTATTGGGTTTCCTGTACTGTAGGTAGTTATTGGGTTGCCTGTACTGTAGTAGTTATTGGATTACCTGTACTGTAGGTAGTTATTTTGTTACCTGTACTGTATGTAGTTATTAGATTACCTGTACTGTATGTAGTTATTAGGTTACCTGTACTGTAGGTAGTTATTTTGTTACCTGTGCTGTACTTAGTTATTGTGTTACCTGTGCTGTACTGTATGTAATTAGGTTGCCTGTACTGTAGGTAGTTATTGGGTTGTCTGTACTGTAGGTAGTTATTGGGTTGCCTGTACTGTAGGTGTCAACAATCTGAAATATCCAAGTCTATATCCACATCTAAAGCAGCCCTATTTTGAGTCACACGGAGCAGCTTCATGACAGCTTCCCAACCTGTGACATCACTTTTGTGTCAAGGCTTAGTGAAATGGCTGTTATTAAGTCAGTATAGGGTTTAGACGTGATTCTTCTGGACTGCCCACACCTGCAGGTTAGTGGAATGCACTGTTTAAAAGAGCCTTTCAGGGCCTTCTAGTATGTGAGGGATTCTGCACACCACATTTCCTTTAAAGTGGTCTGAAAGCCACCCCGTTAAGAGTGCCTGTTTATTCCAGTTCATACACTGAGTGTTAGGAGACCCTGAGTATCCCCCAAACACCATCTGGATTGTGACCTTGAACCTCACAAAAGTTGCAACCTTGTGGAGTAATTTGTTTTTCAATTCTTTTATGCCCCCATCTCTCCAGCCTCTTCTAGGTCCTCAGGGCAGCTGGCAACCCCCATCCCCTGGTCGCTGTCTCCCACTTCCATGAAGCTTCTGGCTATGCCCCACCAGGCAGGGTCAGGGCGAGAACATTCCCCAAATTCTGCGTTTAGCCAGGCAGTGGAGGCCGGGGAGCTCCTGTGAGCCGTCATCATGGAGGTAACGGGCCGTTGTTTGTAGTTGCTTCTCCTCAGGTGACATTGCCTATGAGGATGTCAGTGCAAGTCCGCATGCACCCATGCACGCTCAGCCCGCTGACTTCAGCGATGTCCCCACCCTCGTGTTTTCTGGCCGCACTATCACCCATGGTCACCCAGGTGCAGTACTGCGGCGGAGGATGGAACCATCCTCCCCAGAGGGAGGCAGACATCCCCGGGATGCTCAATCCTCCTCCCCCCTGCCGGCCGTGATGACTCTGCCCATTCCAACTCAGGTCACCCGCGCCGAAGCGGTAGTGCTTCCGCTTCGCTGATGGGCCAGCTTGTGGGCATTTTTGAATTCCAGATCCTATTGGCAGTTGTTCCTGGATTCAATCAATCAAATCTTTATTTATCCAGGCGATCACCATTGAGCAAGCTCGTTACAAGGTGGACCTGCTGTTGGCAGGGAAAATTGTACAGTTACATATAAATATACATAATACAAAAGGAACAACATGTTTACAATACTGATAGGAGCAGAGTATTTATATTCCAAGTCACATGCACAAGAAAGATATACATAACACAACCTGAACGTAATATATATATATATATTTATTATACAGTTCCAGTAGCAGGACGTGTATGGATGTCATATACAAACCATAGAAGAAAAATAAAGATTATTTGTATTAAAACTTTATATTCAGACTCGCATCTCTGGGATACAGCACACCACCGCGTGATTCTGGGTGGCAGGGCAGTTTCGAGGGTTCAGTGCAATATGGAGTTTGGTTCCCACTGACAGAGAATGCTCCTCTGAAATCTTGGCAGCTAACCATCTCTTCTCTCTCAGTTTCCTGTTTGTCATTGAACACATGATGCGCTCTGCATGGTCATCTCCTGGGTCTACTCCGTCGCTATGATGATCCAGCACATCGTGAGCGAAAAGGAGCACCGGCTGAAAGAGGTATGGAGATGGTCGTTGGTCTTACAGGCTGAGCACTGTTCAGGAAAACAGTTACGCAGCTCAAAGTGAACGCTTTCTCCCTTAGAGTTAAAACTGAAGGAAATACTGCTAGTCTACACGGGTGGGACTAACAGCTTTTTTAATTATAACCTAAATACAATTTACAAGGTTCTTGCTTTCAGACCCAATTTCTGGCCCAGAAATGAACTTATATTTTGATTAATTATTTGCTGTTTTACTCTTATTTACTTATTTGAAATATGTTTGCTGGAAAAACACACTGAGCTGGTAATAGTTCATTTCTAGATGTGTTCTGGGTCGGGGCAAGGGACAACAGATAAAACATCAGTGTATCAGAGTGCTGTAAATCAACACAGATAGCAAAGCATAAATACAAGGTACACAGAAATACAAGGTACACAGAAAATGCAGTACAGTCAAAAATAGAAGGCACACAGAAAATGCAATACAGCATAAATACAAAGCACACAGAAAGTGCAATACAGCATAACTACAAGATACACAGAAAATGCAATACAGCTTAACTACAAGGTACACAGAAAATGCAATACAGCATAATATAGGTACACAGAAATGCAAATACATTTTAAATACAAGGCACGGGAAAATGCAGTACAGCATAAATACAATACACACAGAAAATACAATACATCATAATACATACACAAAGAAAATGCAATACAGCATAAATACAAGGTACACAGAAATGCAGCACATCAAAAATACAAGTATGCAGAAAATACAATGCAGCATAAATACAAGGCACACAGAAAATGCAGTACAGGGTAAATACAAGGCATACAAAAAGTGTAATATGGCATAAATACAAGATACATAAAAAAATGCAATGCATCTTAAATACAAGACACATGGAAAATACAATACAGCATAAATACAAGGTACACAGAAAATGCAACACATCAAACATACAAGTACATAGTGAATACAATACAGCATAAAAACAAGGTACATGGAAAATGCACTACAGCAGAAATACAATGTACACAGAGGCCCAGATATCCAAAGGGGTTGTGCATGGCGCAACAGAGTTTCCCAGCGCAACCCTGCGTGTCTTGACGGGATATTGAAAAGATGCGCCCGGTGCAGGCGCCGTCAGTGCGCCAGTGTAAGCATATGCGAGCGCAGATGTGGGGGTGTGCCCATGGCGCGGCACATCATGATATTCAGCCCAGGATCTGTGGCGCATATGCTGGCACAGCCTGCATTACGGCCGCATTGGGGGCTCAGTGTTGAGACCGTGGAAAGTGGAACAAATTCTGGCCACCCACAGGTGGGCTGCTGTATTGCAGAACGCAGCACAGCAGTCATTAGCCGTGAAGGTGGCCATCCGCCCACCCAGAACACTGTCCACATGCATCCACAGCTCCATGGTGGTCAGTGGCACCCCTCTCCCAATCACGTGAAACGGGCGAATGAAGCACCCCTAGCGTCTAGTGGCCTCCGATCACCCAAATGTAGTAAGATGCATACCCTGATAGTCTAGTGGACCCTCCTCCCTCCCGACTGCCGTAATTGTAGAAAGACCCAGTCCCTAGTGGTCTAGTGGAACCCCCCACCCTCCCGTGTCCCCGATTGCCGTTGATCCGCTGTATTAATCTCCCTGGTAGTCTGATGGTACTCTCGCCCGCTGCTGCGATTGCGGTACAACCTTCGTAATATGAATCCCTGGTGATCCAGTGGCACCCCCACCCTCCAACCCACACAGACCCCTTTCCCACCCTGCCTCCCCATTTTGAGCGGGCAGCTGCAACCCATCCGCGATACCACCCGCTGCCCGCGAATGACAGGTACAGATGGCTGATTGCTCATTGGTCCACAGTGTGGGACCAGTGGCTTGCAGGGCGATTAGCTGAAGAACAGTCCCAAATATGTGAATGTTCACATATTTGGGACTGTTCTAGCAACTCCTCATGCGCTGGGGTGCATAGGTAATGTATGCAGCGCAATGCAGGGGCGGCCCATGCACAAGTGCACATCTGATATTCAGCTGGATGTGGGCAGATATGCTGGTGCAACCCTGCATTGTGGCCGCATGGGGTGCTCAAGTTGAGCCCTTGCAGAGTAGGAACAACCCCGCCACCCAAAGGTGGGCTGTAGTATTGCAGGGCGCAACACAGCAGCCCAGCCGGGGTGGCCACTGCCCTCCCAGAACACCGCCCACAAGCACACACTGAACCCGGACCCCCCACATAGCCGCAATCGCTGTATATGTTTAAAAGAAATCCCTGGTAGTCTAGTGGCCCCCAGTCCCTGATTCCCCGATAAATACAATACATGGCCATCCCTGGTGGTCTGGTTGCCCTCCCACCTGATTCCCCCTATATGTAAATATGCCTGTCCCTAGTGGTCTAGTGGACCCCTCAACCCTTTGCTGCAATCGCTGTAAATGTAAATTAAAAATGTCGTTGTAGTCTAGTGGACCCCTCCTCCTGAGTCCCTGATTGCGTGGAAGTATTATAATCCATTCCCTGGTAGTCCAGTGGTACCCCTCCTCCCTCCCGATGCCACAATGGATGTATAAAAATACAGTCCCTGGTGGTCTAGTGGACCCCACTCCTCCTGGGTCCCCGATTGCGGTAAACGCCCACATGTACTCCCTGGTGATTCAGTGGCACGCCCACTCCTCCCACCCACACAGGACCCCTTTCCCACCCCCACCATCATCAAGCGGTGGCTGCATCCGCCTCGCGATACCGCCGCGCTCTGAATGATAGGTGCAGTATGGGCTGTAAGCCCATTGGTCCCCTGTGGTGATGCAGCCGCCCAACATTGGGGGAGCAGGGTGGGCAAGGCACCCTGTGTGGGTGGGGGGTGCCACTGATCACCAGGGAATTACGTGGTGGGCGATTTACCATGATCAGGGACCCGAGGAGGGAGGGGTCCACTTGACCACCAGGGTTGGGCATATTTGCATATGTCGGGGAATCGGGTGGAGGGGACCACTAGACCACCAGGGATGGTCATATATTATATTTACTCAGCTAATCGGGGACTGGGGGCCACTAGACTACCAGGGATTTATTTTTGCACACATGTTGCCGCGATCGCTGCGGGGCGGATGCCCCTGGATCCCACAGCACATGTCATGCTGTACAGGGTACCAGGTGCAAGTCACTGGCTGCCCTGTGCAAGGCATGCAAATGGGGCTATAATGACATGCAAATTGCTCCATTTGCACCTTGCATATATTATGGCCCTCATTTGTATGCCCCAGCTGAATATCATGGGTGATGCACCTAGCGCAACTGCACTTGCACTGGCGCATCCCTGTGCTCCCTATCTGTGGTTTGTGCTGGTGTGAGGGTCATTCGCGCCATGCGCAGTATGCGCTGACCCCTGCTATATTCAGTGGTGCTGCACCGTGGCGCATCCCTGTTGAATATCACCTGACCTGGCCCCAGCTCATCACAGTTGTTCTCCGCACAGTCTGAATATCTGGGCCAGAAAATACAATACGGCATAAATACAATGTACACAGAAAATGCAGTACGGCATAAATACAATGTACACAGAAATGAAATACGCCATAAATGCAAGATACTCAGAAAATCCAATACAGCATAAATACACAATACACCAAAATGCAAGACAGCAAAAATACAAGGTACAGAGAAAAGCAATACGGTATAAATACAAGCTACACAGAAAATGCAGCAAAGCATACATTCAAGAAACACAGAAAATGCAGTAGAGCACAGCATAAATATAAGGTAATGAAAATGCAATACAGCTAAATACAAGTTATATGGAAAATGGTACAGCTGAAATACAAGGTACACAGAAAATACAATACAGCATAAATACAAGGTTCACAGAAATGCAATATAGCATAAATACAAGGTACGTGGAAAATGCAGTACAGCATAAATACAAGTTACATGGAAAATGCAGTACAGCTGAAATACAAGTACACAGAAAATGCAACACAGCAAAAATACAAGTTACACAGAAAATGTAGTACATCAGAAATACAAGGTACATGGAAAATGCAATACAGCATAAATACAAGTTACATGGAAAATGCAGTACAGCTGAAATACCAGGTACACATAAAATACAACACAGCAAAATATAAGTTACAACAGAAATGCAGTACAGCAGAAATACAAGGTCCAAAGAAAATGCAATACAGCATAAGTAATAAGGCATTGCAGAAAATGCAATACAGCAAAAAATACAAGTACACAGAAAATGCAATGTAAGGTAAATACATGTTACACAGAAATGCAATACAGCATAAATACAAGGTACACTGAAATGCAGCACAGCAAAATACAGGTACCCAGACATGGAAAATGCAATATAGCATAAATACAAAGTACACATAAATGCAAAATAGCATAAATACAATGTACATGGAAAATGCAGCACAGCAAAATCTAAGGTACACAGAAATGCAATACAGCATAAATACAATGTACACAGAAAATGCAATACAGCAAAAATACAAGTACATGGAAAATGCAATACCACATAAATACAAGGCAAACAGAAAATGCAATATAGCATAAATACAAAGTACACATAAATGCAATGTACATAAGTAATAGGTACACGGAAAATGCAGCACAGCAAAAATCTGAGGTCACAGAAAATGCAATAAGTATAAATGCAGTGTACACAGAAAATGCAATACAGCATAAATCAAAGGTACACAGAAAATGCAACACAACTAAAATATAAGGTGCACAGAAAATGCAATACAGCATAAAATACAAGGTGCAGAAAATGCACACAGCATGAATAAAAGGACACAGAAAATGCAGTACAGCATAAATCAAGGTACACAGAAATGCAGTACAGCATAAATAAGTGCACAGAAAATGCAATACAGCGTGAATACAAGGTACAGAAAATGCAGTACAGCATAAATCAAGGTACACAGAAAATGCAAAAGCATAAATACAAGGTACACAGAAATGCAATACAGCACAGTGCTGATATGGATTAAAACAAACAAATGTATGAAAGCAGTGCAGCTGTACTGTAGATTAAGATGAGGGGTAGATTTGGGCGAGGGAGGATGGGCTGGGGAGGTAGCAAGGGTTAGGAGCAGTTGCAGGAGTGAGTCATGAAATCACGACTAGAGACTTGAGGGAGTAGAAGGAAGAGGCGGAGTGGTTGATCAGGTTAAGAGAGAACCAGATTTGTAGGGAAGCAAAAGGAGAAGGCAGTGTGACCTGCGATTTCCATAGAGAAAGAGACTGGGAAGACGAAGAGGCGAGCTAGGAGGGGATGGAGCTAACCAGAATACTGAGATGATGGAGGCTCATTGGTGAAGTGCCCGACATCAAGCTAGGGAGGTAGAGGGATGAGTACGTAGAGCAGTGGTGAATACTGGGGAAGGGGGTACGGGGATCAGGGTACTGTTATGTATAATGTGCATTTCAAAACCTCTATATTCAATTTTATTTTAGTTTTCCCCATTTTGCCTTTTGGTCCCCAGCCTTCCCAGGCCAGCTCTTCACCTCTCCCGTAAGTGCCTGGTCTGATACTCCCATGAGTCTCTCTTCGTGGCAGTGCCGAGGAGGAAGGCTGTCCCCAGTACAGCAAGTCCAAGGTGGATCAGTTCACCACTGAGCAGCGGTACGGTCGTGGAGATAGCTGGGCCAGGTTTATGAAGCCCACCAAGTGTCCATTTTTCACTTTTCTGTTCCACCCTTCCTGCAGGAGTGTAGTGTCATGCACGGAGGCGCATATATCCCATGTTCCCCGCAGTCCCTTCAATACTTTGCCTCCTGGCCTGCTCTACCTGCAGGTCTCCACCTGGGGAAGCTGAGGCCTGGATGACAAGCCACCCCTCCACCGTGAGGAGAGCATTCCCTTGATGCTCAATACTCTTCCTCCCAGCCAATACCCGATGACTCAACAGTTCCAGAACCGAGGGGCCATCGTGGCAGGAGATAAGGTGCTTTGCAGTGCTTCAGCTCTCCACGCCACTGGACTGTCTGGTGTGGGCCTGTTTTCACAGCCAAGGCTAATGCCATTTTTTCACTAGTTAAGCAGTACAAATAAAATGAACGCACACACACCTAGAAAGGGACTAAAATAAACATCAAACTCCAGGTTTGTAGATCTTTCTTTACTGGAAACAAAGACTACAAGTGCTGAGCTAAGGAAGGTTGTGAAAACTGCTGTGGAGTAGCCAACCGCAAAGGAGGTGGGTCCAAAACCATGAATGGGTTCAAGTACATATGGGACAGAGGTAAGTTAATAGTTACCAGGGTGCGGCAGTAGTGCAGGGATCAAGGGGAGGGCTGAACCTCGCCTAGACAATCGATCACGGTGTAGAGCAGTGTAAAAGGGCAGACTGGATGGACTGACGCTATTTTCTTCTGAGATTGTCGATGTTTCTATAACAACGCATACCCCAAAGTTTTAGTGCCATTGGTGATGGGCACAGTTCCTCAAAGAGATGTCACCAATGATGCAGAAATGGTGGATAGCCTGGTTTTTTTCCTCTATTAGCTCGGCACTGATATTTTTGTTGCCCACGTGATAAAATGTGTTCACCTAAAGTTCTGATATGTATCTTGGTCTTTTGGGGGATTTGTGTGCGCCATTTTCCGTTGTATTGTTTATTGGGTCCGCAGAATGTTGCCCTGACTTTACTTGGCAGCACCACCACGACCCTGGCTGCATCGCTTTCTGCTTCTCTTGTCCTTGATTGGTCAGATAGTGCTGCGTGTAAATGCTTGATGGCCTGCTCCGTCACACCCAATGAAACCGAATCGTCTTGTTTGTGAACTGCCTGACCCATGAGGTGGCTTTGCATGGGTTTCTTGGGGCCTGTAAGCAAACCCCAGTTTCTCAGGAAGTGTGCAGTAAGCTCATGCTCCACCACTGGATACGCCTTCTAGAGATTGGTTTGGCTTTAAATTCTGAAACCAGTTTTGTGTTAGGATGTTGATTTTCTTTCTTTTAGGACTGACTCTGCCCCTCCTGGTATAAATGTAATACAGTTTTCCTGCTCACAGTTCTGGACCCAAAATATGGAGTACCAAGGTGCTGGAATTGTTTTTCTATAAAGGAGCTAGTATCCAGTTCAGCACAGCTTTTACATAGCAACATTCGGGAATTCACATGCATGGTGGTCATTTATAACTGTTAGACGGCATACTTTTGGGGGAGCTCTCATGCGTGGTCCCTTAAAACTGTTACATGGCACCACTGTGGGGAGCCCTCATCGTGGTCCTTTATAATTATTACATGGCACCATTGTGGGGAGCCTCATGCGTGGTCCCTTAAAACTGTTACATGGCACCATTCTGGGGAAATTGTTATTTGTGGTCCCTAATAACTATTACATGGCACCAGTTTATGGGGAGCCCTCATGTGTGGTGGTCACTTATAACTATTACTTGACACCAGTCTGGGGAGCCCTCATGTGTGGTTCTTTATAGTTATTACATGGCACCATTCTGGAAACCTTATTTGTGGCCCCTAATAACTATTACATGGCACCATTCTGGGGAGCCTTCATGTGCTGTTCTTTATAGTTATTACATGGCACCATTCTGGGGAAACTTACTTGTGGCCCCTAATAACTATTACATGGCACCATTGTGGGGAGCCCTCAAGCATGGTGGTCACTTATAACTGTTACTTGACACCAGTCTGGGGAGCCCTCGTGTGGTTCTTTATAATTATTACTTGGCACCATTGTGGGAGCCCTCATGTGTGGTTCTTTATAATTATTACATGGCAACATTCTGGCAAAACTCTCACATGTCCCTTATAATTATTACATGGCACCAGTTTGGGAAGCACTCAAACATGGTACCTTATAACTGTAACATGGCCCCATTGTGGGAAGTTCTCACTTGTGGTCCCTTAAAACTAATGCATGGCACTATTCGTGGAATCTCTGTCACGTGGTCCCTATAACTGTTACATGGCAGCATTCTGGGAGAGTTCTCACATGTGATCCCTTCAAGTTTTACATAGTACCATTTTGGGGACACTCACAATGTGGTCCTGTTCAACTATTACATGGCACAATTTTGAGACGCCTCACACCTGCCATACATGGCACCATTCTGGGGAAGCCATCACATATAGTCCATAATAACTACCACATGCCACCATTTTGGGATGCGCCACGTGGTCTGTTATAAATATTACATGGCAGCATTCTGGGACAGCTCTCACACATGGTCCCTTATAACTTTTACATTGCACCATTCCGTGGAAACTGTCAGACATCTCTTAATGGCACCATTCTGGGGAAGCTCTCACACGTGGTCCCTTAAAGATATTACAGGGCACCATTCTGGAGAAGGTCTCCCATGTTGTCCCTTATAACTGTTACATTGCACCATTCCGGGAAAATCTTACATGTGATCCCTTGCAACTAGTACATGGCACCAATCTGAGGAAGCTCTCACACATGGTCCAGTATAACTTAAACATGGCACCATTGTAAGGAAGCTGTGACGTGGTCCTTATAACTATTACATGGCACCATTTTGGGAAGCTGACACACGTGGTACCTTGTAACTGTTACATGGCACCACTCTGGGAAAGCTGTGACACATGGTCCCTTATAACTATTACATGCCACCATTTTGTGAAAGCTGTGACTTGTGGTCCCTTATAGCTATTATATGGTACCACTATGGGGAAGCTTCACACATGGTCCAATATAATTTTAACATGGGACCATTGTGTGGAAGCTCTGACACGTGGTCCCTTATAACTCATTACATGGCACCATTTTGGGATGCTCTCACACGTGGTACCTTATAACTATCACATGGCACCACTCTGGGAAGCTGTGACATGTGGTCCCTTATAACTATCACATGGCACCATTTTGGGAAGCTGTGACATGCGGTCCCTTATAACTGTTACATAGAACTATTCTGCAGAAGCTCTTACACCTGCTGCTTCATAACTTTACATAGCACTATTCTGGGAAAACACTCACACATGGTCCCTTATAAGTATTACATGGCACCATTCCGGAAAGCTCTGCTACATGTCTATTATAATTATTACATGGCACCATTCTGGGAAGCTCTCATATGTGGTACCTTATAACTATTACATGGCACCATTCTGGGAAAGCTGTCACACGTGGTCCCTTATAACTATTGCATGGCACCATTCTGGGGAGCTCTTACACATGTCCCTTATAGTTATAAGGGACCACGTGTAAACTTCCCAGAATGGTGCCATGGCTGTTAGGACCACTGCAGATAAAGTTTTTCTCAGAATGGTGCCATGTAACAGTTGGTTATAAGTTATAACTATTACATGGCACCATTCTGGGAACACTCACACGTGGTCCCTTAAAATTATTGCATGGCACCATTCTGGGAACACTCACATGTGGTCCCTTATAATTATTGCATGGCACCATTCTGGGATAGTAAAGTCCACCAGTGATGTCTTAGGTACACTTGAGAGTCCAGGCTGTAATGTTCAGTGAGGGGCTGTGTAAGGCAGAACTTCAAAGCCGCACACTTTAAATGAGAAACAGCCACTCCAATTACAGTTTAGTATTATGTCATCCAGTTCTTTTGTTTAACTCAGCTTTATTCAGAAAATAAATCAGTTACAATTGAAACACTTCATTCCAAACGTTAACAACATTAAAACTTGTAAGTCAGTGATTCTGTATTCTAAAAGAGTTAGGGCTTGGAGAAAATTATACTACCTTATTACAAAAAAATCATCTCAGATAATTTGATTAAAATGTAACCCTCTAAAGTCAACTAGGAATCATTAACATGAACAGGAAGAAACAACAACCAAATTAATTGAATTTGATATAATTTAATGCCACAGTGCACAGCACCATAAGAAGGGAAAACAAAGGGGAAGAGGAGGAAAAATCTTCCATTTGAAGGCTCTCGAATATAAGCTCCAGATGAACCTGGAAAACTCTATAGATTGACTGGTATAATCATTATGGGCCAAGTAGCGAGGAGGGTACAAAGGTACCCCATGAGTAAGACAAAAGCCCATACTGGGGACCCACCCCAAGCTGCTAGATTCCAAATCCCATTGGGCCAAACATTATTTACCTTCGCAGAAGCCAAAAATCTTACTTTGAGTGGGAGCTCTTGCAGCAAGCTATTACCATTAGGACTATGCAGAGGCACTAGGACCCACCGGAAAACTCTTACCTAGCAGTACCCAGCAGGGGCTGCCCCTGACATTGGCTCTGCCCCGACATCAGCCGTGGCTCAAAAAGGCGGTCCCCACTCCACCTCAATTTTTTCCCGCTTACAGATCCGCCTCAACGTTGCTCTTAGCTTGTTGTTTAGCAGTTCAGCTAAGTTTTCAGCGTTTGTCATGATTTTTCTCCAGTATTCCTCTTCTTGATTGAGTGTTCATCATATGTTTTCTTCACCATTGTCGGCGCCTTGTTGGGACCAAAGAAAACAGTGTTCCTGTGGCGCCAGATCCCTGCCAAGACACCCACGAGGCTCAAGTGATTCTGCCTCAGACCGGCCACACACCCAGGCCTGCAGGATCTGCAGAAGCTTTACCAGCAGGATGAGGATTTAACGCCTGAAGGCATTAAAAGCCCACCTTCTATAGAAGCAGGTCCCCGTAATGCAGAGCTGTCCAGGAGAGAAATCCAAGTGCAAGAACCAGTCACACCATAAGTCCCATGACGAGGACTGTGACCCGGTCCTGTCTGCGCTCCGCTCACCCCATAAAAGGCTTCTTCTTTGGGCTCTGGTGATTCCGACTGCTCTAATCACTCAAGGCACTCCCAGAACTGGGGTAGGTCTTCCGCCACACTAAAACCCTGGCGCCGTAGAAGGTAAGCAGGGCCCGGCTGCCCAACCGTGCCACCCGCTAAGGTGAAGACCACGCCTGTGCCCTGCCTACCTTGGGCACTGTGTCTAAGGCTTCCTCTTTGGCGCACGCCTGGCCCAGCCAAAGAAGGCTCCCAGTCTCGGCCCTACCCAGGACTCGGTAAGGCCTCTTTGAAGGAGCGGAAGCTCAAGTCTCCCCTGTTTCCTGCCCTTCCAAGACTCCGTCAAACATGACCCAGTGCTGGTCAAGCTAAGTGGCCAGAAACTGGCCTCGGGTACCAGAGCCAGTCATTCTTTAGACCAGGCAACAATGGACATGGCACAGTTGCAGTGCAGAGAGCTCCACCTTGGAGGACTTGTCTTGCGGGCATTTTACCAAGATCTCCCTGACTTATCAGCCTCGCCAGTTCTTCAAGACCAGCCTGTGATGCCTGATGCCCCAGCTGGGGAGCAGCATCCCAGTTCAGCAAAGAGGAACTCGCTGAACTGTTTCAGTTCTGGTGGAGCCAGGTCAAGCATGATGTTATCCCTCCTAAATCTCGATTCAGCGGCGGTCCCCGATAATGCAGAGGATCAGGCCCACTAAGGGCAGTGCTTGACACCGCTGACAGACCTGCTCCCGACGAACGGCCAAGCCTTCTAGGTCTCACTCTTCTTGGTGGTCCGCTCCACTGCAGGTCACAGGACCATCAACAGTGTCGGTGTTCTCGGTTGGTGACCCAGCATCAGCCACCTCGCAGGTGCAGGTCTAGTAGCCATCGTAGGTCTGGCAGTCACCGTGGGTGCTCTACCAGCCATCGTCAGCCCATATCCGATGGTTCTCCTACCGTCGCTCTGTGTCCCAGCCGACAGCGTCCCACAGCCTACGCCGGGTCAGTTAATAGCCGACACTCAGCAGACAGAAACCCTCCAGGTCGCGGTCAGCTTCATCCCATTCTGATAGGGGCAGGTCTTATTCCTCTTCCCATTCAGACTGGTCCCTTTCAGGGAGAGGGTCTCCTTGAGCGATAAGAAAACTCCCCTGTTCGGCCTCCGGATGATCCCACTTTTATGGACTATGAGGCACATCCAGGCCTCCAATGGATGGGAGATGGAGGATCTGGATCCGAATGCCAGAGGTTGGCCAAATACCTGAGGCAAAAGGAGCCCAAGCCTCTAGTGGGCCCTCCTTTGTTGGATATTTTCCAGGACCTGACCTGGCTTACCTGGAAGCATCCAGCCACTACCCGTGGTTCCCAAAAAATTAGATAGGCTTTATAGAGCACTGAGGGTGGAGCCCTTCCTGGTGGAACACCCTCAGGTGGACTCAATGGTCATCATGGTGGCTCATGATAAGTCTAAGGAGCTGAAGTACCTTTGCTCACAGCCTCCCGACGCAGAGTCCAGGTACTTGGACCAGGTGGGCAAGAAGATTTACTCTGCCTCCACCTTCTCCTTAAGAGCGCAACTTCCTCATGCATATGGTCTAGTACCAAAACACATTGTGAGAGAAGGGCCAGGAAGTAGCCGAGGCCTTACCAGATTCGGCTCAAAAGACTGAATTGCTGGAAATTTGAAATCGGGTTTGGACGAGGCATGCATGTGTTACAGGCCTCTTACGACACTGCAGATACTAAGGCCTAGGGCTGCGGCTTCCAGCATTTGCCTTAGGCACCATGCCTGGTTAAGGGTCTCCGATTCTCCCAGGATCTGCAGTCCGGAATCAAGGATCTTCCCTTCCAAGGTTCCATCCTGTTTGGGGAGGAGACTGAGAAATTGATTTCTTGTCTCTAGGAGTCCGGAAGTCAGTTTGGTCCATCTGGAAACTTAACAAGGGAAACCAAAAGCCCTTTCATGAGCGCTCCTTTTGGAAGTCCTCAGGGCAGAACACCCGTGCCCAGTTTGCGCAGAAGGCGGTTTCAGAGGAAAGCCACAAGCCAGCCTGGTGGCGCTGGATGCCACCTCGTGCCACACTTGCGAGCCAGGTTCTGGAGTGAACTCGGGGTCGTGGTGGGGATGGAGGGATTGAGCGCCTGGAGGACTGCTTTCCTCTCCTGGGGTTGGGTTGTGGGACTGTCCGGCATCCTGACTGCCCCAATGGAGATCGAGGCATTACAGGACAGCAGACTAAAATTAGAGGGGTGAGCGTGACAGATGCCGGCAGGGTTGATATGCGCCATGGCGCCATTGCACGCCATGCTCACATGAGGGATGGGCATAATGTAAGAAACTTCCCCAATGGCCAGAGGAGATGGAGGGCTCCAGGGCTTGGTCCATATCCCATTGCCGCCCCAAGCGCACAGGAATGAGTCCCCAGGCGCCAACCCAGCCATCAGGTAGGCTCTTGAGTCTGTAAGGTTGCCGAGGGCATGCATGCCCTTCCCGGGTACCCAGTTGCTGGGGACTGGGTCTCAGCATGGTGGCTGGGTGGGGAGTGTACTGGTAGCAGAGGGTTCAGGCAGGAGTGAGAGGTCAGTGCCATGTGGGCTCCTTGGAAGGATGCCTTGTCCAGATGGATGCATAAATAGATTCAACAAAAAAAAAAAAAGAAAGCCACAATCCAGCAAACCGGGGTCACCCCTCTAGAGGCCTGAAGTCCTCCCAAACCTCTGCCCACTCCCGGATACTCCCAGTGACCCCCCATCCTCCAGCGGAGGCAGAAGGGAGGCAGTGGGGGCCGCTCTCCTCCATTTGGAAGGGTGGAGCAGAATCACCTCAGACCTCTGGGTCTTGGACATCATAAGGAGAGGACATATTGGAGTTCACGAGATCCCTCCGGAGAGTCCGCCAAGGTCCTCCCACTATCTTCCTTCCCACATCCAGTGAATAGAAGGAGAGATCAAGGCCCTCTTGCAGAAATGGGGTGATAGAGCTGATTCCACAGGGCAATGAGAAAGAGGGTTTTACTCCACTTCTTCCTGTTTCAAAGAAAACACGTGACCTTCGCCTATCCTGGACCTCAGCTCTTTAAATCACTTTATAGAAAACAAAAGGTTCCGGATAGTGACTCTGCCAGGTCTCATTCCTTTGTTGCACCAGGGATTGGCTCCTCTCCATGGACATGCAAGATGCTTACATGCACATAGGGTCTTCCCTCCTCACGGAAGTTTCTGAAGTTCCACTTCCAGGGGAGGCGACATCATTTTGGGTCTTCCGCTTGGCTTCTCCTCCACTCCTTGAGTCTTCAAGTGCTTAGCAGTGGTAGCTGCGGCTCTCAGACTAAGGACCATTATGGCTTCCCTTAGCTGGACGACTGACTTTTAGAGCTCCTTCAAGAGCGCCTTCTTCACACTCTGGGAGACACCTATACACTATTCCAAGAGTTGGGAATCACTCTGAATCTTAAAGTCATCCCCAGAGCCCAGCCAATGACTCTCCTTTATAGGGATGGTTCTGGACATGGTCCAAGGCATAGCCTTCCTCCTGCAGGACAGGGGATCGCCTGCAGGAAGTGGCTCGAGTGGTTTCCATGACCCCTCAAGTCCAGGCCAGGACTTTCCTCAGGTTACTGGAGCATATGGCGGCAGCCATCCCTGTAGTTCCTTAGCGCGCCTCCATGAGGGTCCCTCAGTGGATGCTCAGGGTGCAATGGGACCAAAGATCCAATGGTCAAGACCAGTTGGTCCGGATCTCTGACCCAGTCGGAAGACCCTTACTTGGTGTCTGAACCCTTCAATCTGGAGAAAGGGTTCCTTTCTAGCAGGAGCCACCGAGCCGATCCTGACTACGGATGCTTCCGAGCTCAGTTGGGATGCGCAACTAGGAGACAGCCAGACCAGGACATTTGCTGCCCGGATGAGTGCAGGCTTCATATCAGTGTCCTAGAGATGCAGGTGGTCCCTCAGAAACACCCTACAGGCTTTTCAGGAGGACCTAGCCAGGCTCTCTTCTTATCCAGACAGACAACACGGCCATCGTGTTCTATATCAACCAGCACGGGGCACGATTCCTACCCCTGAGCAGGGAGGCGATGAGAGTCTGGTATTGGGCCCTGGAACATCAGATCAGTCTAGCTGCGTGCATGTTACAGGCGTCCAAAACATCTTGGTTGACAGCCTAAGCCAGTCATGGTCCAAGGCGCATGAAAGGGAGCTACTCCAGTCAGTAGCAGACCAGCTTTTCGCACATGGGGTCTTCCAGAGCTGGACCTCTTTGTGTCTCCACGCAATGCCAAACTGCCAAATGTCTGCTCACGAGCATGTGCCTGGTGTTTTCTGGCCAGACACATTGTCCCTCTGCTGGACAGGGAGGTTTCTGTATGCCTTCCTCCTTCCCGCTAACACAGAGGGTTCTCTTGAAGCTTCAGGCCAAGGGGGTGCACATGATTCTCGTCCACCCGCTGTGGCTTCGGCAGATTTGTTCCTACTACTTCAGCAACTGGCAGTGGAACCTCTGATTCAGCTGCCTCGGAGCCTCGCCTCCTGTTGTCGCAAAATCAGGGCACGTTGATCCATCCGGATTTCAAGTCCCTGCACCTTCATGCATGGCTCCTGCAGACATAGTCAAAGCAAGGTATGGGGTCTCTCAGGAGTTGGCGGACATTCTTGTCTCTGCAAGAAAGCCTTCTACTAGGTCCACTTATGCTATGAAGTGGAAGCGTTTTTGCCTTTGGGCTTCTTCCTGTGACTTAGACCCACTTACCTGTCCAATGAACTCTGTTTTGCAGTATCTCCTCCTTATTGAGTCAAGGCTTGAGCTACTGCTCCATCAAAGTGCATTTGTCTGCACTTTCAGCCTATCGTATGCTGGTGGAGGAAAAACATTCTCCCAGCTGGACGTGTCCAAAACCTTTTGAGGTCATTCTGCACATGAAACCTCCCATCAGAGATCCAGCCCCCGGGATCTCCTTTTGTGCTGGAGAAACTTGCCCTTCCCCTTTTGAACTTGCTGCAGATTGCAAGCTATGCTTCCTTTCTGGAAGATATCCTTTTAGTTGCTATCACTTCCGCTTGAAGAGTTTCCGAGCTTCAGGCCCTGATGTGTGAGGAGCCTTATTTTGATTTTTCATAGGGATAGGGTTTCCTAAGAACAAATTCTAAGTTTCTCCCAAAAGTGGTTCCAGAATTGACTCTGAATCAAGATGTCAACCTTCCAGTTTATTATCCTGATCATTCTAATAGAGGGACATGCTCCTGCACACTTGGGCTGACCACAGGGCACTGAGGTATTATCTCAAGCGCACTGCTCCCCTGCAGGTCGGAGGGAGCTCTTTGTTGCCTTTGCACCTCAACACCAAGCTAAACCAGTGTTGAAGCAGGCCATTTCTAGGTGGTTGATTTATTGTATAGTTTACTGTTACAGTAAGTTCAACAAGCCCTCCCGGGCTGTCAGAGGTCATTCTACCAGGGAGTGTCACCTTTTGCCTCTTTGAGGAACTTCTCATTGAGACATTTGCACAGTGGCTACTTGGAGCTCAATGCACACTTTCATTAGGCACTACAGTCTGGATATTGCTTCCAGGTGTAGGGCAGGTTGATCTAACGGCCTCCAGGGACTTCTCTTCTAGCATGCCATGTTACAGCACTGGTGCTTCTAGGAGTGTGGATATGTTGTTCATCCACACTCTTTGGCGTCCTTTCCTTAAGGATCACCGAAGTCTTCAGGCTTGCTCCTTCCACCCACCCGGTGGTATATACCTTGGCTCTGCTCCATGAAGCCAGATTTTCCTTTCCGCTGGAAGATTCAGGTTGCCTCCCTCAAGCTCACGCATTTAGTAGGCCCTGGCTTTCAAACCTTGGTTTTGCGAAACTTCATATCTTTAGAGTTAGCGATACGCTTTTTGCATCTTGATTATGGAAGAAAATCTTCCCTGATTTCAAGTGTGCACATGCAGCCAAAAGATGTCGTGACACCGATCCCACTGCATGCGCCTACTGCCTTGGTGTTGGCCATGACACCATCCTGCAGTTTCTGCTTGGCCTTCCATCCCAAAGTCCTGGACGACACGTCTTGCACGCTTATAACTGGGTAGACCGGAGAAGGGATTCCTCCAGTGAAATCTAAAGAGGCTAGGTGGGCAGTTTGCATGGCTGCGGGATCTGCCGAGCAATTGGAACACATACAGGCATTCAAGGAAGAAGCGGCTCGTGCTGCAGGTTTTCCCGAGCTTCTTCGTTCTGCTCAACCTGGGCTTCACCTTCTCGGGTTCCTTCAGGGAATTGTGCCAGTCTCTTCCCATGGCGGAAGGTGCCTGGGCCCGTCTTATTGATCCTGTATTCTGGATAAGGATCCGAGCAAGTCTGTGTCTCGGACGGCGTTCTTGAGACCGAGAGAGGTCTCAGTCCAGGAACATGTGGTCTTGACTTCGGTCGAGATCGTTTCTTCTTAATCAATCCCCTATCGCCGACTCCGGTTGTGACTTTTTAAGTGGACTCTGGTCCTTGTTTTCCCGATGAGGAGACCCAGCCTGCTGGAGTCCCCATCGAGGATGAATCCCAGACTCCGGGAGTTACTGGCCCGCGTGTCTCCTAACCAGCTGAGTTGGCCTGCCCGATCTCGGTCGAGGTCTAGGACCCCTCATTTGACAGGCGAGGAAAACCACAAGCGCTCTAAGAAGAGGAGACACCATCAGTTGTCCTCCTCGGATGAGGAGAGGCTCTGGCGGAAACTCCGGCGCTACGAGGACCTCATGTGGCAGCAGCTGATTCTGTCCAGGCACAAGCCTACCATGGCTTCCTCCCCAGCCATTACTTGACTTTCGTCCTCCCAGGCCAAGCCGATTGCTTTGGAGCCGACTAATCGGTTCCCCAGCCCGCTGGCCGGCAAGACCATCTGTTTGGCCCATATTGGTCTCTCCACCTGTTGTGGTGGAACCTCTGCCCAAGCAGCCTGTGAGAGTGGCTCCTTCCAAAGAAGACAGACCAGACACCAGGCTTCCCCAGCATTTGTCGGTCACGGTCACCCCCAGACCGCCTCAGCGAGTTGAAGGTGACATGGGCGGTAACATAGAATTTGACGGCAGATAAGGACCGCTTGGCCCACCTAGTCTTCCCATTTCCCTACCTGATGGATAAGCTGCAGATTCAAGTTAATCAACAACTTACTTCCTCCTACCCCTCACTAGAATTGCCTTATGCCTGTCCCATGCATTCTGAATTCTCCCACTGTTCTGGCCCACAGACTCTTCAGGAAGGCTGTTCCATGCATCCACAACCCTCTCTGTGAAAAAATACTTTCTAACATTACCTCTGAGCCATCCCCTCTATCTTCAAATTGTGCCCCTTGTTCTTGCACAACTCTTCTTCTGAAAGATACTACCCTCTTGTACTTTAATTCCCATGAGATACTTGAAAGTTTCTATCATGTCCCCCTCTCCTCCTTTCCTCAAGGGTATACATATTAAGCTGCTTTAGTCTCTCCTCATATGTCTTCTGGTGCAGACCCTGCACCTTTGGTTGCTCAATTTTGGTAGGCCGTCTATCCAGATTCTTGATTCGGACGTCACCAGTCTTCATTCACATCCAGGGATGATGATTCGACCGCTGGCCTAGAGACAGAGGAAGGTCCCTCGTCCTTTCAAGGGATCCTCCGCCTCATCTCTGAGTCTACAGGATGCCCTGGAGCCTATCCAGAAAAAGGTGGAGTACCTCTCACTGGCGTCCTCAAGAGAGAGGATGCCCTGACGGAGGCCTTTCCTGTGGCCGAGACCATTGTTGGACCGGTCTTAGAACTTTGGCAGCATCCTGCCTCTTGTCCAGTCCGTCTGTCCCATGGCATGCAAGTATGCGGTGCCCATGGGGGCCCTTGCGGGTTCACAGAGCACCCTTCGGCCAAGAGCCTTGTAGACCGCCTCTGTGTTCAGGCATACTGGCAGTTCTGCTGTACACTGACCAACCTCTGATAAAGAGTCCAAGCTCTTGGACCATTCAGCCAGGAAGGTCTTTATGGCTTCCTCCATGGGCCTTCGTCAGGCAAGTTCAGCTGTCATCGTGGCACACTTATCTCATGCCCTTCTGGGGTCGTTGGATGAGGTCCTCCCACATCTCCCCATGGACATGCAGACCACGGTCAAGCATGTCTGGGATCAGGAGCCAGCTGTTGCCAAACAGGAGCTTCAGATGGCCCTAGATCTTGGGCATTCTTGTGCCCGTTCGATAGCTGCCGCAGTGCCTCTCGTCACAGGGCTTGGCTGAGGCTTTCCTCCATCCCGGCGGATACCCAGCATAAATTAGCTGACGTGCCCTTCCTTGGGACTGACTTGTTCAGCCCAGGAGTGACCAGTCACCTTCAGTGCATTGAGCAGTCCAGTGCCACCTTGGACACTACCTCTGCCAAGAGTTCTTTCGGCAAGAACCAGCAGAGGAAAAAGAAAAGCTTTTGGCATTCTGCCCCGCTCGACTCAGCAGTCCCCTTTTCAAGGCAGACAGCAACACCAGCAGGCTCAAGCTTGCACTCGGCCCAAGCAGGGTCTCCAACAGGCCTGTCAAGGAGGCCGAGATCCTGGATCTTCCTCCTCCATGCCTGCTCAGTGATGGAGCGGGGCTGCCATCCCGCTCCGGCACTCCAGCTCTGGGTCCTCCGGTGGGGGACCGGCTCCGCCACTTTCTTTCCGCCTGGTCCGTTGTCACCACGGACAGGTGGGTGCCGAGAGGTGGTCAGTCAGGGACTGCCTCTGGAATTCTAGCAGTAACCTCAAGCCCGAGTCCGCCCCTTGGGAGGAATGAGTATCCAGTCGGCTCTCAGAGATGACATCGCTCAGCTCCTCCTCAAGGAGGCAGTAGCTCCATTGGTGGATCCTGAGCAGACCCAGGCTTTGTTTCCAGGTACTTCCTAGTTCCCAGGCTAACAGCGCCCCATTCTAGATCTGCATGACCTGAATCAGTATCTCAGGTCACACACCTTTGGATTGTCACTCTGTCCCAGATCATACCATCCTTGGAGCGAAACATGTGGTTCTGTTCACTAGATCTGCAGGACATGTTCTTTCACATCCCAATCCATCCATCCCATCACGGTTCCTCTGCTTCAGGGTCGAAGGGATCCTTTACGAGTTCTGAGTCATGCTGTTCAGCCTGTCATTGGACCCATGGGTCTTCACCAAATGCATTGCAGTGGTGGTGACCCATCTCTGGCGTCAGGGGTCAGAATTTACCCCTACCTCGATGATCGGCTCCAGACCTGCTCTCAACTCGTGCCTTCTCAGGTGATAGGCTTCATCGGGCAGAGCTTGACTCTTGTCAAGCCAGAGCTCGCTCCCGCAGATGGGGCAGAGGTTCTCTCCTCCTTTGCCCAATCATTTCTTATTGGACACTTGCACCCTGCCGGGACTTTCTGCCTTCTGGGTTACATGGCGTGCACCTCAGTGGTCCATTGGGCCCAGTTGCACATACGCCCGCTTCAATGGGAGCTGGCCATCCAGTGGACTCAGAGCCACGGTCACTTGACCAGCTGGTCACTGTAACCCAGAAGATGTGGGACGCTGTCCAATGGTGGACTGTCTCAGACCGGTTACAGGAAGGGATCCCATTTGTCCGCCCCGACCCGATGGTCGTCCTTCACGACTGATGTCTCTCCATGGGCTGGGGAGTCCACATGGGGATGAAAGGCCCAAGGCTCTGGGGCCCCAAGGAGTCCTGATGCCACATCAACCTGTTGGAGCTCAGAGCAGTCAGACTGGCACTGTCAGCTTTTCGCTCCTTGGCTCCGAGGTCAAGTGGTTCAAGTCCAGATGGACAATACCACGACCATACTACTTCAACAAACAGGGCGGCGTGCACTCCTGTTTGCTGTGCAGGGAGGTGCTCCGCATCTGGACCCTTGTGAGCGGTTGGAGGCAGATCTCCTGGCCATCCATGTGGCAGGAGCCTCAAACCATCTGGCGGATGCACTCAGCTGCTTAGGCCAGACATCCCACAGTGGTGTCTTCATCCAGAGGTAGCTTACAGCCTGTTCTTCCACTGGGGTACCCTCAGCTGGACCTGTTCGCCTCAGGGAAAACACCAAGCTGAGGCTGTATCATGCCCACCCCCTCAGCAGGGCTCTGCTGCAGGGGATGCCTTCTCGAGGTCTTGGACCCCAGGCCTTTTGTGCCTTCCTCCATTTCCCTTGATCCACAAGGTGCTCCTCAAGGCAAGAAGGGACAAGACACAGGTGATCCTGGCAACTCCAGACTGGCCCTGCCAGTTCTGGTATCCAGATCTCCTCAGCCTCAGCTGCAGGCTCCCGAGACAGCTTCCAGCCCGCCTGACCTGCTTTCTGTCAACAAGGGAAGGCACTCCATCCGGGCCTTCAGTCCCTGCACCGATGGCCTGGTTCCTGAGTGTCTAGAGTTCCAGGCCTTGGGTCTTTCCGACGAGGTCCTCAGTGTTGTTGAGGTGTTCCGTAAGGAGCCCACCAGAAAATGTTATGCCTTTAAATGGAAGAGATTCTCCTTTTGTGTCATGGCAAGGTTGGACCCTCATTCTGCCCGTTGACTAGCATTTTTGACTACCTGTGGTCCCTTTTCTCAGCAGGGGTTTGGTCCAGCGACCCTCAAGGTGCTGGCAGCCATCTCTGCTTACCGGATGTGGGCGGCAAGCAGTATGTGGGCAGGAGAAAGTGGTGTGGCGCTTTCAAGGGCCTAGATCACATATCCCTCCAGTGCGCGAACCTCCCTCCGTGGATCTACTGCTGGTATTGGTTAAGCTCATGGGCAAGCTATTCGAACCGATGCACAGGTATGACATCTTCTCACCTGTCGTGGAAGACCGCTTCTTGGTGGCTGTCACGTTAGCCAGAAGGATTGGGAGCTCGGGCGCTTTCCATCGAATCTCCCTACCTGGTCTTCCACCGGGACAAGGTTGTCCTGTGCCCTAGCTAAAATTTCTTCCGAAGGTGGTGTCAGAGTTTCACCTGAATCAGGTGCTGACTCTGCTGGTGTTCTGCCCGAATCACACCTCGGAGGCCGAGTACAGGCTCCATACTTTGGACCTGAGAGGAGCGCCCTTGCTATCAAGAGCTTACGGCGGAAGTTCGGGAGAGGTTCGCCAGCTGTTTGTCACCCACGCTTGAAGCCGTGATCTGGCAGACCTGCAGCCAAGCAGACGATTGGCAGGTGGATCACTTCCTGCATTGATCTCTAGGAGGCAGTATAGCACAATGGGCTAAGGCTCTGAGCTGCAAATCTGGTGACATCCATCAGACCAGACCTGGGTTTGAGTCCCACAGCTTCCAGTTGCATACTGTGTGACCCTGAGCAAGTCACTTAACCTCCTTGTGCTCCCAGGTCGCTCCTGTAAAAAACCTTTCAGCTTAGTGTGTGCTATACCTGGTAAAACAACTAAAATAAAAAAATAAAAAATCTCTGCTATACGTTGGCGGGCAAGGGCCTCCGTGGGTTAAGAGCTCATTCCACCCGCCATACCACTGCTTCAGTGGCTGCTTCTAGGGACGCTCCAATCCAGGAAATCTGCAGGGCTGCTACCTGGAAGTCAGCACACCTTTATTTCCCATTACCACATTGACCTCGAGTCATGCCAGGATACTGGTTTTGGGACCTCAGTTCTCCAGTCCCTGTTCCCTAAGTAGGGGTGCACCTTGCCTCCCTCCTTCCAGAGAACTGCTAGAAGTCTGCCAGACAGTGTGGATCGAACAACATATCCAGGTCCCTAGAAATACAGGTTACTCACCTGTAACAGGAGTTCTAGGAATGGTATATGTTGTTCATCCACACGGACCCACCTGACCTCCCAGGCTTCAACGCGCAACCTGGCTTCCAGTGGGCTAGATCTGGTGTCATGGGGCGGAGCCAAGGGTTTTACCACCGGGTGGGTGGGAGGAGCAAGCTGAAGACCTTCCAGCCTATCTTAAAGCGGCAAGGAACCTGCCAGACAGTGTGGATGAACAGCATATACCACTCCTAGAACTCCTGTTACAGGTGAGTAACCTGCATTTTAAGTCCCATCAGCAGGTAAGTGGATCACCGTGGGAAGGCCCAAAACCCAGTCTGTAAAATTATTATGGATATCAGATTGTAGTATTTGCAAAACCACCTCCTGTATGTCTGCTCAAACCCACTTAATTTTGGTTAGTAGTACAGAAATCTTTAGTAATTGTAGGCATTCAAAATATTGAACTGTGATCCTCCAAAAATTCACGCCAGGTTGGAGAGGATGTTACTCTCCAGTCTAACCTCAGGCGCTGATCCCAGTCCTCATTGGTTATGGTGCAAGTCGCACCCTCTCCCTAGCCAATTTTATTTTGCTAAGAGGATTTATGTGTTTGTTTATTTATTGAATTCTCAGATTACAACCTTTGAGCTACAAGCTCATTTACAAAGGTTCCACGTCAGGAAGAAATGTGATTGTACAATATGAAAACACACAGCGTTGCAATTAACATTAAACAAAATGACAACAGTATAATGACTGACAAAGTACATGGTATAGGTTTGTGACTCAGCATACAGGCTAAGTCGGTACTTCAGTAGTAACTGGAAGAGAGAGAGGGCAGGAGGAGGCAAGGTAGTTAAAGAGGTAGGAAGAGAGGGGTGCTAGAGGAGGTGTTAGCGGTTTTATGTGATATGGGCGTCGCTAGCAGCGCCGCCACAATAGTGAGGGAGACAGAGTGAATGCCACAAAGGTGACCGCACAATGGCGCCGACCACCCGAAAGGCTGACAGCAGCAGGGGCAGCTAGAAGGGTGCCGAGCTCACGGTGCGCCTGCAAGGCAAAGGAATAAGCACGCCTGCGGGCAGCCCGGCCGAGAAGGATGACTCACAGTGGGAGAGAGTCTGGGTACACGAGTGGCCAGGGATGGCCGAGGGCTGGGCATGACCACATGGGAGGCATGGCGGTGGCAGCGGGCTGGCACCCAGGGACAGGGAGCCCAGCATACGGGCATGCAGAGGGGGATGGTCAGAACGCCAGGGGTGCAGCCAAGGGGTAGTGCAGATGCCTGCCCCACCGTTCAAAAGCATGATGGGTCAAAGGGTGACTACAGGGAGGCAGTGGATGTGGGCAGCCCTGGAAGGGCATACCCATGCAGGGTAGTGTTGGAAGGCACACACTGCGCACTATGCGCGCTGCACAGGGCCACGCTGCTCAGGGATGGACATCAGTAGCAGGGGCTGGTGCATGCCAGAGGCGACTCTGCAGCAGGTCACACATGGAAGGCGAGTTATGCGCCAGCCCACGAAGGTAATCGTGGTGGCTTCTGGTCGAATACTCGACCACAATGGCGCGGATCCTGGCATCAAGGTCCCGATACCATCTCCGGGTCGTGGTGCCTCTGCCTCTGACACCAGCATCTCAGATCGCACAGCTGTTAGACGCTCCTCCTCCTCAGACACTCGAGGAGGTGCCAGATGCTGGGGTGGCAGGCATCAACCCGTGTTAAAGGCCCTGTGCCACCCTTCCACTGCATTGTTTGTTCTTGCCAGGCCCTGGAGGGTGGACTGCGTAGCAGTTCACTGCCTCGGGCAGGAGCAGAGACGCATGACACCCAACACTGTGGGCCACCTGACCACGTGTCCTGCTCATAGTCCAGCAGTGGCTGGAGGACGCCTCTGGTGGTGGTAATGTACTCCCATTCCCGCAGCTCCTCGAAAACTGCTGGCACGTTGGCAGGTGGCAGGAATGCCAACGCCAGCAGCATCCGGACATGCAGCGCAAAGTCGAGGTCATTGGTGTACCGTCCAGGACATCTGGCAGCTGCTGCACCTTGCGCCATAGGGCCTGGGTGAAGTGGAAGAAGCAGCCCCTGACCCGTGCCTCGGGAATACGGTGGCACCCGCGCCAGCTGGCACATCTGAAACCATCAGGACCATGGCAGGTGTTATGGCTGGGTTGTGCAGTTAGAGCTGGCCTAGCAGTCGGATGTACATCTGTGCCCGCCTGGTGCATGTCAGGGCAGCAGACGGCGGCAGGACTGTGCTGGACTGGATGGCATGTATCGTGGTAGAGCTGATCAAACAGGGCTGGGCACGCCCTGAATGTTCCATCCATGAACCAGTCCATGCTGCTGGCCAGCTGCTGCATGCCAGTTCGTGGCGTAGATGATGATGCGGTATTGCTCCCCGCTGTCATACAGGAGGAAGCGCGTGCCATCTGCCGCAAGGGTGTTCTCCTCCGGGATGGTAAGGCTCTCCATGGATTGTGAGGTGGTTGGCCAGCTACGGGCCACATGTTGCTGCGCTGTACTGTCCGCAGACACACTCCCGGCGGCGACCGGCCACAGTCGCAGGGATGCCACATGCTTGCCATGACTGCTTGCAAAGCGGTATCCATGGTATGCCGTGCCCTGTCCCACAGCGTTCCCAAGACGCGTCATGCCCGCTCTCATGTCTGCCGGTTATGCTCCCTGATGGTGGCTACCGCCGCGTCTTCCAGCTGTGTGCAGGCGGGCCATGCAGTGGTATGCCGCTCGGCACACCTCCAATATACCTTGTCAGGTCCCACTCATTTGCGGCACACAAAGCCATTGTGGACAGCCATGGGCTTGCCCTTCTGGCTCTGCATGTAACGCATCTCCATGGAGTAGATGCTGACACATCTGACAGGTATGCTGTGGCCGCCATTGATATGGGCGCTGAGTGCTCCCGCCAGGCCGCCTCCTTCCCACCTGTGCTGCATATCAGGTGGTGTTATGCCGCCCTTTCCCCATTGCCACCATGCCTTTTGGCCATGCTCACCGTGGATCACCATCATCCTCTGTGTTGCCCCGTGCAGTTTCCTCGCTCCGTCCTTCCATGTTCTGCCCAGTGCGGTGTCAGCGTGTGCTGTGGTGTCAATGGGGTTGGGGGTGTTGCACTGCGCCCTGTCCATGAGGTGGGCCTGTTGCAACCCGAGGTGGTGCAGGCTCATACTGCTGCCCTCTGCCCTGTGCGCTGCCTGTGGTACCTTTCTGTGTGTGCCTCTGCGGTGGTGCTGTCTCCTGTGTATTCTACTGGTTGCTCATCCATTGCCTCCTGCTGCCACCGCTGGCAGTGGCCTGCTGTCTTGGCGCAGTCCTGTGCTCATTGTCGGTGGTGTCTGTCTGCTGGTGGTGCCTCCTCCGCCTGTGGGCCTGCTAGGACTCACGGTTCTGCTGCTTGCTGTGCGTAGGGTGCCCTTATCGAGCTGCAGTGCTTTTCGCCTTGTGTTGTCGTTCTCCATTTATGTGCACTTTCGCCCTTCCTGTATTAGCGCTTTCTGCCTTGCCCCTGTTACCGCACTGTTCCTTTGGTGCTCATCTTGGCTGTACTGGTGTTAGCTGCGGTAACCTCTGGCTAGAGTCGCCTTGTCGGGTAGGGGTAAGGAGTGGAAGGACAGAGGTTTGGAAAATGGTGGGGGCTGTGAGCCCCAGGGAATGGGGGAGTGGGTCTGGGGCTGTGGGAGGGGAAGGGGTTGGTGGAGTAGGGTAGGAGGGAAAGTAGCAAGTTGGCTTGGATTGGCCCCTGCATTACTTAATTAGCCATAAAGAACAGAAATACACTTTATTTTTCCCTTCAGGGTTACCTAATCATAGGAAATCTTCCTAAGGGGTCCTAGACAGCTCCAGCTGAGCTTTATCGGTACCATTGTGAATCAAATGTTGACTTGTAAATACCTCAGGAAATCTTGAGGTCTCAGTTGAAATTTGGGTTGTAGAGTTTGAAGCGATACACAGGTTCCCTGAGCTAGAAGCTGGGAAAAACAGGTCAGTTCCGCTGTTCCCACCTGATGTACCTGCTTCCAGACGTGGAGGCAGAAAGTTCGGACAGCCATTTCTTTTTATTTTAAACTTATCCACCAAACACATTGCCTCAATGTTTTATCTATTTATCACTTGGTCAGAGTAGTGGCTAGAATAAAAATATTTTAAATTATAAATTTCATAATCCAGAGTAAGTTTTTAACCACTACGTTTAAAGCATCACACAAAACATAACTCACATGCTGTTCCTGGTTTAAAATACTTAGTTGTTAAGTATGTGATTCATCATTGCTGCATTTAGTAAATCTGAGCAGGCAACAGTAAAGGTACTTAAATTAGAATAAAATTATATACATTTCATTATACAGGGTTCAACATTTACCCTTTCAACAATCTTTCTTATTAGCACATCATATGCTAACTTCATACCAAAAGCATTCCAGTCTAATGTAAAAGATTAATCAAAACCCCAGTATCTTGTTTTATAAATAACCAGCTTACAGATTTGTTTGGATACAGGAGGGAGCATGTTTCAGAGAAGAAAGTGCACAAGGACAAGAGGACATAAGGTGAGGTTGGAGGGAGGAGGAAGGCTTAGGGGAATGCTAGGAAGTATTTTTTCACAGAGAGGGTGGTGGATGCATGGAACAGTCTACCAGCAGAGGTGGTGGAAGTGAAACGGTATGGGAATTCAAAAGTGCATAGGATAAGCATAAAGGCACCTGCTGTACAGCAGAGTGGGGAAAGGCAGTCCAGATAAGAGTAGGGATTGCCAAACTAAGTAGAAAATGGGCAGACTAAGTGGGTTGTATGGTCCTTATCTGCTGACAGAGTCTATGTTTCTGTATGTTCACGCTTTGCAACATCTCCTCTGTTCTCGTCTTACATTAAGTGCCTCCAGCTCATATTATTAAATCCCAACAAAAACGGCACAGTTCATACCCCAACTGGTCAGTTATAGTGCGTGACTATTCCTTGTCCATTTTACAGTTAAGAATGTAATTTATTCACAAATATTATAAACTGCAAAGCCTTCACCATGGGTAATGAAGTGCTCAGCTGTATGCACTTACACCACAAGCAAGTACTGTACATGATTGAATTAGAAGATGTCCGTAAGTACTAAACCTTAACAACAACAAAAAACTAATTTCCCAACAGCATGCACATTTAAGAATAACATATTTACATTTACGTGGTACCATTCTGGAGAAGCTCTCACACATGGTCGTTATAACTACTCTATGACACCATTCAAGGAAGCACTGACACGTGGTCCCTTATAACTGTTACAGCGCACCATTCTGGGAAGCTCTCATGTGATCCTTATAACTATTACATGGCACCATTCTGCAGAAGCTCTCACAAGTGGTTCCTTATAATTTATACATGGCACCATTTTGGGAGGGTCTTACTCATGGTCCCTTACAGTATAACTATTACATGGCACCATTCTGTGAGCTCTGACGTCTTCCCTTATAATTATTACATGGCACCATTCGGGGCAGCTCTCACACGTCCGTCTTTAACTGTTACATTGCACCACTCTGTTGAAGCTCTCACATGTGGTCCCTTATAACCATTACGTGGCACCCTTCTATGGAAGCTCTGATCGCCTTCCCTTATGACCATTACATGGCACCATTCTGTGGAAGCTCTCCTATCTTCCTTTGACCATAACATGGCACCATTCTATGGAAGCTCTCGCCGTCTTCCTTATGATCATTACATGGCACCATTCTGTGGGAAGCTCCTGCATGTCTTCCCATGACCATTACCTTGGCACCATTCTATGAAGCTCTTGCACGTCTTCCCTATGACCATTACATGGCACCATTCTGAGGAAGCTCTCACACGTCTTCCCTTATAATTATTACATGGCACCATTCTATGGAGCTCAACGCCTTCCTTTATAATTATTACATGGCACCATTCTGTTGAAGCTCTCATGTGGTCCCTTATAACTAATAGATTGCACCATTTTGGGGAAGGTCTTACACGTGGTCCCTTACAGTATAACTATTACATAGCACCATTCTGGGCAACGTGCTAGCATCCTTTCTTCTGTTGGGGTGGTGGTGCCACCAGCAGTACCCCCAGTCACAGTTGCCTATTCTTGAGGATTGGTCTACTGGGCCATTACAGCATCCCCTTAGTTAAAACATCCTCAAACTATTTAAAAATCCAATTTTTCTAAGTTTCTCTTAAAAGAAGTTAACATTATACAGAAAGAAAAAGAGCTAGATTAAATATGCACTGAAACTAGACGGTAAAATTAGAGCTGCTGTGACCGCAGGCCTTCTTCATCAGTTGTCATCAGAGATCTGTTATAAATGTAATTAGAGATGTGAGGATGTATGGGTAAAGCGTTTATTAATGTAGTAGTCCACACCGCACAGCACTCATTATTTTTGTTCTCATTACTTTACGAAGTCAGTGAAGAATGAAAGTTTTCATACCAACATTACCCACAATACCTTGTTCTGCTTGCTCACCACTTGGAAACGATACTTTATTACATTTGTTTTTCCATTATGTATTTTATGTGTTTTTCCCATTTTTGTCCACCCCAGTCTCGGATGCACATGCGCACGCTGCTCTGAGATGCCCTTCCACTGCCGCCCTCCCACCTGTGTTGCCACCAAACCCACACGGTGGCAGTGGAACCACGGTGGGGAGGGTGACAACTAGTCAAGGAGGTGACCTCAGCGGGAAAGCAGTGGACCCCAGAGGAGGAGGAAGCGACTCTGGTGGGGACTCCATCATAAGAGGGATCCAGCTAGGAACACAGGAGGGGAGGACAGGGAGGTGAGGTGCCTACCAGGTGCCACGGCATGGAGGGATGGAAGGAAGATCCTGGGGATCACTGGGAAGGCAAGACGGGAGGGTGAGCTGGATGTCATTATCCACCTAGGTACTAATGACCTGGC
Organism: Neoceratodus forsteri; assembly: GCA_016271365.2. Classification (NCBI taxonomy): domain Eukaryota; kingdom Metazoa; phylum Chordata; order Ceratodontiformes; family Ceratodontidae; genus Neoceratodus; species Neoceratodus forsteri. Next base: position 553,879,885 of record JADMNL010000022.1, read on the forward strand.
AAATGGGGAGCCAAAGGAAGTTCAGGAAGAGTTTAGGAAACTGGGAGGGTCTCAAGCAAGTAGCTACTTCTGTCACTTTTTCAGAAGTACTACCTGTGAGAGGCAAGGGAGAACATAGAGTGCATGCACCAGGAACTTTAACTCATGGTTGAAGAACTGGTGCTGTGGAGGAAGGGTTTGATTCATTGGTGACTGGGACCCACCTGGAGGGATGGAGGTTTGTTCAAGCCTGACGGCCTGCATCCATCCTGGAGGGAATCAAGCATTCAATGATAAGTTTAAATGCTACATTGACAAGCATTTAAACTAGCAAAGGGGGTGGCAGGCCAGCAAGGAGGGTACCTACTTGCTCACCCCCACAGCTAGCAGTGGAACCAGTGAACCAAAGGAGGGCTATCTCTGCAAAGCAGTGTGCAAAAGATGGAGATTAGTGCCCAAGAGGTGGATAAGCAGAAAAGGGGCAAAATTCAGCAGAAGAGCAGACAGCAAGGAGAACCAGGGATAAATGACAACCAAGGAAGGGCTGGAGTAGAACAGTGAAACAGTCTAGGAGGTCAAATCATGGAAAGCCATGTGCAAATGCCAGGAGCCTTAGCAACAAGATGGAAGATCTGGAGGCTGTCATGGTGCAATCAGACCTGGGCGTTGTGGCCATCACTGAAACCTGGTGTAATGATGACCACAACTGGGAGATGACCATACCTGGCTACAACATATTCAGAAGAGACAGAGCAGGCAGGAAGGGAGGAGGAGTGGCACTGTATGTGAAAAATGACACAAGGGCCACAGAGATCCAGGAGGAACAAAATGGGGAGAGATACTGTGGGTTAAGCTGGAAAGGAAAATGGGGACAGCCATCCCACAGGTGTGGTCTATAGACCACCAGCCCAGGAGGAAGAAACTGATAGGAGTTGATGCTAGCCATCCAAAGGATGGCAGACAAGGGTGAGGTGGTACTGGTTGAGACTCAATATTCCAGACGTGGACTGGAGCATCCCAGCAGCAGCATCAACTAGGAGCAGATTTATCCTGGACTCTTCAGGGTGCCTTCCTCAAGCAACTGGTCAACAACCAACTCGGTAGAAGGCAATACTGGACCTTGTGCTCACAAACAGGGACAGTGTGATGGGGGTAACAGTGGGGAGCACCTGGGAAACAGTGACACTCAGTCATTGTGGTTTGGAATCACAGAAAGAGCAGAACCAAACCACACAAAAACACGTATCCTGGATTTTAGGGGCAGACTTTGGAAAATGGGGCATACTTGAAAGAGGCATTAAGGGAATGGGACAGGAATCGGGGTTGAGGAACAGTGGCAGTATTTAAATGGGGATTACAAGAACAACAGAATTATGCATTAAGCAGGTTAGCAAGAGGAGACCATTATGGTTTTCCAAAGAGGTAGCAAAGAAAGTGAAAGCCAAAAGATTGCATTCAGGCAATACAAAAAGACACAGGCAGAAGGGGATAGGGGAAGTACCAGGAGAAGCAAAGGGAGGCAGGGAGGTCAGTAAGGGAAGCCAAAGCTCAGACAGAAGAACACATTGCAAAATCAGTGGGTAGAGGGACAAAACCTTTTACAGGTACATAAGTGAAAAAAGAAGACAAAGGAGGAATAGTGAGACTGAAGGGGAGGATGGGGCGATGGAGGATGACAACAGTAAAGCTGACATATTGAACAGGTATTTCTGCTTGGTCTTTACTGAGGAAGAGGAGGATAATGGGTCTGAAGGGCGCACAAGGGTGAGAATGGTGCAGAAATGGACACAAGTCCTTTTACATGAGAAAGGGTCCTGAAGGAACTGGAAGTAATAAGAGTTGATAAAGCAATGGGGCCAGATGGGGTGCACCCATGGTCCTTAAAGAACTAAGAGAGGTGGTGGCTGAACCTCTGGCTATCCTGTGTAGCCAATCACTGGAAACAGGGAGGTACCCAAAGACTGGAGGACAGCAGATGTAGTTCCCTTATACAAAAGTGGGAACAAAGAGGAAGCAGGAACTACAGACCAGTCAGCCTCACCTCAGTAGTGGGGAAGATCATGGAAGCACTACTGAAGGAGATTGGTGGAACATCTGGTTGTCAATGGACTACAGGACCCAAGGCAGCATGGTTTCACCAGGGGAGGTCATGTCAGACCAACCTCGTTGAATTATTTGACTGGGTGACTAGGGAGGTGGATCAGGGAGGGCAGTGGACATGGCCTATCTGGATTTCAGCAAGGCCTTTGACACTGTGCCACATAGAAGACTGTTACACAAACTGGGGAATATGGGTGTGGCAGGACAGTAGTGTGGTGGGTAGGTAACTGGCTGGGCGGCAGGACACAGAGGGTGGTGGTAAATGGCTGCCACTCTACAGAGGAAGAGTGACCAGTGGGTACCACAGGGATCAGTACTGGGACCGGTCCTATTCAACATCTTCATCAGTGACATTGTGCAGGACCTAGAAGGCAGAATTTCATTGTTCGCTGATGACACAAAGCTCTGTAACAGAGTAGACACACCAGAGGGTGTAGACAGAATGAGAAGCGACCTGCAGAAACTTGAAGAATGGTCAGGGTTTGGCAGTTGAAATTCAATGCAAAGAAGTGCAAGATAATGCATATGGGGCACAAAAACCCTGGCACGATATATCAGTTGGGGGTGAGAAATAGCATGCAAGCAGGAAAGGATCTTGGGGTTGTCATCTCTGATGACCTCAAGGTAGGGAAACAGTGTGACAAGGCAGCAGGTAAAGCAAATAGGATGCTGGGATGTATAGGCAGGGCATCACCAGCAGTAAAGGGAGGTCATAATTCCGCTATACAAGACACTAGTGAGGCCCCACCTGGAGTACAGTGTACAGTTCTGGAGACCATACCTACGTAAGGACATAGACAGGGTAGAAAAGGTTCAGAGGAGGGCAACAAACATGGTGCATGGATTGCATCACAAGTCCTATGAAGACAGGTTGAAGGAACTGAACATGTACTCCCTGGAGGAGAGGAGGGAGAGATGGGATATGATAGAGACATACAAGTACCTTACAGGAGGAACAGGGTGCAGGAAACACTATTTTTAAGCGAAAAGATGTTCCAGGACTAGAGGGCATGGGGTGAAGTTGGAGGAGGACGATTCAGAGGAAACATGAGAAAAGATTTCTTCACAGAACGGGTGGTGGACAAGTGGAACACCCTGCCAGAGGAAGTGGTGGGGCTGAAACAATCACGGATTTAAGAATGCATGGGATAGACATAAAGGAATTCTGGAGGTCAGGGTAAGGGCAACAGACTTCTAGGAAAACAAACTGAACTTACAAGCTCAAATGGGCAGACTGGGTGGGCCATAGGCCCTTATCTGCCGACACTGTCTATGTATCTATATAACTACCCCAGGAGAGGAGAGCTGCTCCAACCGTCATTGTCTCCCCTCTCCTGGTGCCAGCACCGTGATGACCCAACATCATTCCCATATCCAAGCCGCCAGCACATGGCGAGGTATGGCATCCAGCACCTCAACCCTCACTACCACCAGGGCCGCTTATGTTTGTTTTAAGTGAAATTTGCAGAGATCGATGCTGACGTTACACTCCTGTGTTCAGTTTTGGTCCACGGAGCATGCAGTGTGGACAAACCCAGATTTCTGAGGTGAGGGAAGAGGCTGTTTAGCCGCAATTAACCATGATAAAACAAAGAGAGCATAGGACCACGGGAAAAATATATCTGGACAATAACTGAAAAGTGTGTTTGTATATATATATGTGTGTGTGTGTGTATGTATGTGTTTCTCTCTCAGTTACAGGGTCCTTTCCTTTTTATCCTTGGAACATTAAAGTTGCATAGCAGAAACTATATTCTCTGATTTCCCAGTTTGTCTCATTAATCCAGTATTCTCGTGGCCTTGGAGCTGAAATTTCAACTGTCTCCAGCCTCTGCAGCACGGCTTTGGATTTCCAAATTAACTTTGTGTCATCATAACCCTTGTGGTCTTGTCTCTGTCAGCATCACTCCCAGCTGATCTTAGCATCAGCATTAGTCACGCAGGCAGTGATTCTGGGGAGGACGCAAGGGCACATTCAACTAGTTGTCTGAGACTGATGGTTACAGGAACACTGACAGTGCAGCTCACTCTTAACAACACTGCACCAGAAGGGAAGCACTTCATTCTTTTTTTTCCATTATGTATTTTTATGTGTTTTCCGTTTTAAGCCTGCCCGCAGTCCCAGATGCGCACACCACATTCTGAGATGCCCTCCCAACTTGACACCCGCCTGCGCTGCCACGGACCTCCACCTGGTGGCAGTGGAACTACAGGGGTGGGTGGGGACAACCACTCCAGGGAGGAGACAGGCACTTGATCCTGCTCTGCCCTTCTCCTCCCCATGCCAGCACCCCAAGGTTGTTCCTGAACCCAGGTCACTGACATGGCGCAAGGTGTGGTGTCCATCGCCTCAACCCTCAGCACCATCAGGCTGGCGGGAAGGGCTTTATTCTGAAATCACTTGTGCATGTAACTTTAGTTTCACCCCTAGTTTTGCCCTTTGCCCCATCCCAGTGACCGGAGTCATCGTGACTGCCACCCTTCGCCTGCAGTGAGGACATGTGAGTGACCTTGCATAGCCAACTCCATTGCTGCTCTGTGGATGGTCACTAGGGGTATACTAATGCTGGGCACTCCAGTCTGTCTGTGCAAGAACAGAACACCATATTTCTGCACATGTCCAGCTACCAGATGGCCAGTTTATGGAATTCCAGGGTTACACTTGACCCCTGACCTCGAGATAGCAGTGCAGTGCACTGCCTCGTGCCATGGAGCAAACTAAATAACTTGCATTTTAAGCCCTCGGCGCTTCCCTGAATTGAGGAGAAATATATATTTTGTTTTTATTTGGCACTGTATTTTTCCCAGGTAGTCCAACTGAGATATGGCATCACATTTTATGTGGGGTCCTTCTTCAACCCATTTCTGCAGCTGGGTGGATTGGGACACTGGGAGGAGGTGTCTTGTTCACAGTCACACAGTGAATATTTGGCTCTGGTGGGATTTGAACTTGTGGTGCCCTGGTCTCCAGTTTGATGCTTTAACTGCTAACCTGCACTGTGTCCCAGACAGTCCTTGACTGAGGCGGTCCTGTTTTTTTATAATGCAAGTCCTTGCACAAATAAATAGGACAGTTTTCTGTGTGGGAGCTAATGGACTGTGCAGAACAGGATGGCAGGGTGATAGGAAAGGCTACCCCCAGTGGAGAATTTTGCTAGAGTCTGTCCCATCAGTGGGCAGGTCATCTTCTTCTTCTAGACTTCCTGCAGTTGGGTATCCAGAGCCACAGGCATTTGTTTCATCAGGGTTGTGAAGGATGATTGGCACCTCATTGGGGAAGAGTCTGTTGATATACTGCCTCCCAACAACATGTAGTCAACAGAATGGTCAGTGCATCTAAGTTAGGATAGAGGGTCGATGACTGTCAACACTGGATGTAGATGACACTCTCCGATGGTGTAGCCACCGTTGGCATGAGATGAAGCCTGGACTGCAGTCTGCAGTTCTTAAACAGAATGCCATCTGCCAGGTGTGGAGGGAGGCTCCACCAGAATCGGTCTGTGTGGCACAGCCAGCAGTGCCAGAGGGAGCTGCAGAGTGCACAGCCTTAGTTGGCACCCAAAGGGGCAGCTAAGGCCATGACAGAGTGAAGCAGCATTGCCAGCTGATTCTGATCAAAGGCAAAGCCCACCATAAGCCTTCTGCTGCCAGGCCTCCCTCTCCATCTGCAACAGGCTTGATGTCAGTGGCAGAAACCAGATGATGAGGAGAAGGAACTTGCGCTACTACTGACAGTGATGTCGACATCAGGAGCACCACTGCGACTTCAGCCGCCAGCCTGGAGATCAGCATGGCGCCAAGTCTCCAGGCCTGGACATCTCCGTGGAATGACCCTAAGTCAGAAACAGTGCTGTGGTTGGGCTGACCTAAGGCTGTTGAATCAGTGGGGCCCAACTGGGAATCTGTTGGACCCAATCCATCCTCCCTTGGGTTGGGTCATTCAGCACTGTGGTCTGAGAGAGATAGGGATCCAATCCATCCTGCATCACATTCAGCACCGTGATGAGACAGAGAGAGAGGGAGAAATCTTCCACCTTTGTTTTTAATTTAAGTTTTATGCCCCCCTTTTTCCCCTCTGTTTCTCCCAGCCCTGTCCGGTTATGCACTCACATGAGGAGGCATGCACATGCAGCGGCATTGGAATGCCCCTCCGCTACTTTGCTGCCCCTCTGCTTACACTGACCATCGGGGGCAACAGCCTCCAGGAGAGCTGTCTTTGGCTGCTCAGTCTGGCCCCCATGCCAGCTCTCCAGTGACTCAAGATTGTTCTTGAACCTGGGTGTCCAGCATGATGTGAGGTAAGGTGTCCAGCTCCTCAGCACTCTGCACCACTGGGACAACAACGAATCTTCCTCCTTAAGGACTCATCTTTCACAGGGTCGGCTGCCAGATTGACTGTCATCGACTCAGTTGGCTTTCCCAGTGGAAACTTGGTGGACAGACCAACAGGTACCATGGATGGCCTGACTACACCTTGGGGTGACCGACCACTTAAATCCCTGTCAGCGGAAAGCATGAATGGTCACTGGGCCAACATTGACTACACAACTGCCATTGCCTGTTCTTCTGGTGTACATGTTGGTGAGATGGGGACTCGCTTTCAAAGGGGAGAGATGGAAGAAACTTGTGGAACCCTCGTCCTCCCACAAATGAACGGTCATGCTGACATTCAGGAGGCATCAGCCCTCCTTGCCTGCGTAGCTTCAGCCATGTGGCAGGCGTGGCATGGAGCACACTGCCCTCCCTGGAGGAGGAAGTCTGTCTCTCGGATACTTAATTCTTCTGCCCTGGCTGACTCCCAGTGACTGGGCCGGTCTTGAACTTGGGTCGCTGAGGTAGCGAGCGGAAGTGCCACCAGTGCAACTCGGCTGGCACTGATGTTCAGATAATTTGATGCTGACTGAGCAACATGAATTATTTTTGTTCTTTTAAATTTCTGCAGCCAGGATAACCCCAAGAGATGCAACATCACATTGGTGGGGAGGTGGGCTCCTTCTGGGAGGACAGCATAAACAACAGTACTGCTTTGTGGCACTAGTAAGAAATGCAACTGGATAAATGCATTGAAATGAATACATAGTAAGCGTCTCAAAGTCAAGGTAGCAGGTTGTAAATTCAGAGGTACTGTAGACAGAGCCAAATAGCAGCGCTAACCAAATAACGTGAGCTGTGTCAGCAACTGTGGTTACTGTGGTGGATAGAGGCTGAAATAGGCCATGGGACCTTTTGAATCTACCTCCCCACTGCTCAGAAGTCATACCCAAAGTTTTCAGATACATCCACGGGTTTGTCTAGTAGAACTTTAAAATTATCGCCGTGTGTGTGCCATAATGACCATTTGTGGCCGCAAGTTCCATAATCCAAAGCCCAGGACCCACCTGGAAATGAGCTGTTACCAGCCCAGTATGTCTTCACAGGTAAAAGCTTTTGAATTAAATAAATAAATAAACACTTTTACCGCTCTTTGTGAATATAATAACTGTTTTAGTGGTTTTATAACGTCTCTCTGCTAGCTGTTGATTGTGCCCGTGTGTGAAATGTTCCTTTCCTTAAAACCAAAGCCCATTTCCGCATATAACGCGATCGTCCCTTAGAACATTGTACAACAAAATAAGGTCCTTTCTGGTACACTAACTGAACAAATAACACATCCATAAATCAAGTTGACGTGCCCTCAGGATGATCACAGTAACGGGTTATCAGGGGAGAGAGCGCCCAACCTTGAAATCATATGTATGGGGGGCAGTTTTGAGGTGGCTAAATAATTTGTTTCCTGAGTCAGGTGCATAAAGCCAAATTTCCCCATTCACTAAATGTACCACCAATAGCTTAATCTGGTTCAAGATAAGTTGGCATTCATCTGTATCCCACTCCCCGGGTTGTGCCTGAAAATAGGCAGAATTTGTCTAGTGCACTTACCTGGTCAACAAAACGAAACTAAAATAAAAAATATATATAAATTTCTGCTTTAAGATGTCACTGTATGATGTGGGACTGCAGCCCTACATGGCCAGAGACCCCATTACCTGCAAGACCTTCTGCATCCCTACTGTGCCTCCTGTGCATTCCGATCTGCCGGCGAGGGATTGCTAGAGATTCCCAGAATGCTGACTAAAAACATTTGGCGCATGATCTTTTGCCTTTATGGCACCTACCCTATGGAATTCTCTACCTCGCTGGATACTAGATAGTCTGACCGAGGGTTTACAGCTAACCTCAAAACACATTTTTTCTTCAAGCATTTAATGGGTTTTGACTTCCTGCTATTTATGGATTTGCATTTTGTTTGTAATCTTGTAATGTTTTTATGAATATTGTTCGGTGCCGTGAGCTTTGGAAGGGCATCTTTTATAAATAAAGCGATGAGGATGATGATGAGCTTCTACGTGTGGGATGAATGTCTGCTGAGTGGTAAAATGAGAGACATCCTTTGTGATGTGAAAAAGCTGTGGTATGAATCCTACTGTACACTGCGTGGCAGAGGGTTTCAAGTAAAGTGAATAAAGTCCCTCCTTTCTTGGAGCATTGAGAGGTACTGAGAGCACTGAGGGAATGAGAAGGAAAAAAAGTGGGGCAGACAAGTAAGGGAAAGGTTAAACTAAGGAAACTGAAGGGCATCATGCAATGCAGTGGTTTCAGTGCAGCGGTGTTGAGGAGGACCTTCTGGGCACTGCAGTGCTGCCCCATCTGCAGGCACCTCTCTGTGTTGAGGGTGGAGGTTGCAGAACTCCAAGCAGAGTTAGCGAGGATCCAGGTAACCTTCTCCCCACAGAGGGACCACCGTCTGCCACCACTCCCTCAGAGGGTGCCAGTAAGGAGGGATGGACTACAGTGGGCTTGGGGAGGGTGAGGGAGGTGGGGCGGAGGCATCCCCAGCCAGTGCCACTTCAAAACATATATGCCATCCTGGCAGAACATGACAATCGCACTTCATCTCCAGAAGTGGACACTAAGGGGGATGGCGGGTCATCCGTGGACGGAGCCCTGAGGGCAAAGGGAAGGAGAATGCACAGGAGGAGGAAGCAAATCCTGTTTGGAGACTCCATCGTTGGAGGGATAGAGCTGGGAGTGGGTAGCAACACGGAGAGGGAGGTGGTGTGCCTGCCTGGTGGCACAGTTCAGAGGAGGGCAGGTGGATCCTAGGGATTGCTAGGGTGGTGGCAAGGAGGTGGGAGCTGGACATCATTGTTCACATGAGGACAAATGACCTGACAGGTAAGGGAACAGATGTATAAAAAGTGCAGGAGGAATTTAGGGAACTGGGGTGGTGTCTTGGACAAGATAGCGCTCTGTTACCTTCTCAGGGTTCTACCTGTCCATGGCAAGGAAAGGGTCAAGACATCCACGCTATGGAATTCAACACGTGACTGAAAAAGTGGTGTGGAGAGGAAGGGTATGGCTTCATTGGGATTGGGATCTCACCTGGAGGGATGAAGGACTGTATTCACCAGACGGCCTACATATATCTGGGGTGGGGGGCAAAGGTATCCATACTGAAAATTTCAAATGCTTTCTCCTCGAGCATGTAATCTATCCAAGGGGAGGCAAAATCAATCAGCGGGATAAAGGTAACGCCCGCAACATAACAACATAACATATCTGAAATAAGGAGATCCAATTAGTAAAGGGCACTATCAATCCCGATAAATAAATTGGATACAGTTGTAGGGAGGACAGAAGATGGAACCAAAAAGCGTCTACAGGGCCAAAAATGGAAAGGAAGGGTGGGCACTCAAGCTAGAAAGTAATGTGCACAAGCCCGCAGTCTGAGGAACAAAATCCCAGAACTAATGGCATTAATGGACGACGCAAACCTGGACATATAGCTATTACAGAAACATGGTACATAGGGAACAATGACTGGGATGTAGCCATATCAGGATACATACTTTTTAGGAAGGATAGGGAAGGGAGAAGGGAGGGGTAGCTATGTGCATGTGAAGGAGGGATTAAAGCTTTAGAGGCTCAAGGTTACAACAAGGAGCAGAGGCACTGTGGGTCACTCTAGAGGTGGGAAAAAGGATGACCATTCGCACTGGAGTGATTTACAGGCCTCGGACACCGGGATGAATCGGATGACGCTCTTGTGGAAACCATCCACAAAATGGCAGCCAAGGGAACTGCTACTAATGGGCAACTTCAACCTGCCTGAGGTAGATTGGAGCACTGACTCGAATACAAAGAGGAACAGGGACTTCATGACTGCCCTGAATAGGGCAAACTTGAAACGCTTAGCAGAAACCAACCCACCAGGTGGCTATACTGGATTTGGTCCTGACCAGTGGAGACAGGATCACAAATGTGGAGGTGGGCAGTTCCCTTGGTACCAGCGATCACAGAACAGCATGGTTTAAGGTAACCACAGTGGAGGAGGCAAGTCATACAAGGATAAAGGTCCTAGATTTCAGGAAGGATAACTTTAAGGAGATGGTGAGAAATCTCAAAGAGCCTAGCAGTGGAAGTGCACGGGGAGATGTGGAAACAGTGGTCTAGACTCAAGCGAGTCATAACAGAAGTAACAGGTTACTGTGTCAAATGCATAGCAAGAGTAAAGAAAGAAAGCAAAGGCCACTATGGTTCTCGAAGGTAGTGGCTGAGAAAGTGAGGGACAAGAAATGAGCCTTCAGAAGATACAAGGAAACACAAAAGGATGAGGACAGAGAACAATATCTGGAGAAGCAGAGGAATCTGGGAAAATAATTAGAAAGGCTACAGCACAGACAGAGGAAGGCATAGCGGCTATTAATAAAGGTGACAAGACCTTCTTCAGATACATTATCGAGAGGAAAAGACCAGAAATGGGATTGTTAGGCTGAAGAACAAAGGAGAAGAAAGGGTGGAGGATGATCTAGAAAAGGCTGAGATACTGAACAAGTACTTTTGCTTAGTGTGTCAGTGGCTCAGCAGGTAGCACATTCGCCTCTGAGGCCGGGAGATCAGAAGGCTGTGGGTTTTATCCTCACACCAGCCAGTTGGGAATATCCCAATACTGACACTGTAGTGCAGCATGAGGGGGTGCTGCTCTCTGAGGTGCCGTCCTTCGGATGAGACGTTAAAACCGAGGTCCCATGCGCCTGTTCTGGTGGTAGTTCAGGTGGATGTTAAGATCCCATGGCACTTCTCAGAAAGAGTGAGGAATTTCCCAGTGTCCTGGCCAAGTTTCCCTCATTCACTAAAAATAAATACCACTAACAGCTTAATCTGTTCAAGGTCAGTTGACATTCATCTGTATTCCCTCCCTGGGTCGTGCCTGTAAATAGGCAGAATTTGTCTAGTGCACTTACCCGTCAACAAAACTAACTAAATAAATAAATACTGTTCACCAGGAAGGGATGGTGAGGGACCAAGACTTAGTAAAGAGGTATTCAAGGGAGGGAGGTAGACAATAGCCCATTCATGGTGGAAAGAGTCCTAGAAGAATTCGGGGATGAAAGCAGGTATGTCAATGGGGCCAGATGGGATCCACCCCAGAGTATTAAAGGAACTGGGAAGTGCTGGTGGAACCACTGGCTGCCCTTTTCAATGCATCACTAGAGACAGGGGAGATACTAGAGGACTGGAGGATGGCAGATGTGGTCACTCTCCACAAGAGTGGAAGCAGAGAGGAGGCAGGCAATTACATGCCTGTAAGCCTGACCTCAGTAGTGAGGAAACTAATGGAGTCCTTACTTAAGGAGAGGATTGTGAAGTTTCTGGAGGATAACGGGCACAAGATCCAAGGCAGCATGGATTCTCAGTGGGAAGGTCCTGTCAGACTAATCGTATAGCTTTCTTTGACTGGGTAACCAGGGTGGTAGATCAGGAGGAGGCGGTGGATGTAGCCTCCTGGATTTCAGCAAGGCCTGACACCGTCCACACAGGAGATTGCTAAATAAATTGAGGAGTCTGGGGGGTCCCACGGTAGTAAAGTGGGTTGGGAACTGGCTAAGGGACAGGACTCAGAGTGTGGTGGTAAATGGCATGAAATCTGAGGAGAGGAGGTGACCAGCAGGGTGCCGCAGGGGTCGGTGCTGGGGCCAGTCCTACTCAGTGTCTTCATTAGTGGCATTACAGAGTGTCTAGAGGAAAAGTTGCCTCTTCATAAATGACACCAAGATATGCAACAGCGTTGACACACGGAGGGGCTGGAAAAATGAAAAGGACCTAAGCCTATTAGAGGAGTGGTCGGGTGTCTGGCAGTTGAGTTTCAATGCTAACAAGTGCAAGATCATACACCTGGGTCACAGGAATCCAAGGGAGGATGGTGGGAAATTTTGGCCACCACAAGTCAGGAGAGAGACCTGGGGTTATCATATCTGATGACCTGAAAGTGGCCAAACAGTGTGGAAAGGTGCTGGGGAGAGCAAACAGAATGTTGGGTGCATAGGGACCGGGAGGGGCATAACAAGACGGAGGAAAGAGACAGTTATCCCACTGTACAGATCACTGGTGAGGTCTCAGCTGAGTACTGTGTCCAGTTCTGGAGACCACATCTCCAGAAGGACATTGACAAAATAGAGGCAGTTCAGAGAAGGGCAACAAAGATGGTACATGGACTGCACCAGAAGCCCTACAAGGAAAGACTTAGGACCTTAATATCTATTCACTGAAGGAAAGAAGGGAGAGGGAGATATGATGGAGACTTTCAAGTACCTTAGGGAATAAACAGGATACAGGTGGAAAGTATATATCAGAGAAAACTCTGCACAAGAACAAGGGGCATGATATGAGTCTGAAGGGTGGAAGGCTCAGGGGTAATATTAGGAAGTACTTTTTCACTGAAAGGGTGGTGGAGCAGTGGAACAGCCTTCCAGCAGAAGTGGTGGGTGTGAAAACAATATGGGGCTTCAAGAGTGCATGGGATAACATAAGGGTACCATGGAGATGTGCAGAGCAGGAGGCTGCAGATCAAATAGGATCTGGGGCTGCAGCAGTGAGCAGGGAAATGGCCAGACTAGGTGGGCCATATGGTCCTTATCTGCCGACAGATTCTGTTTCTATGTATGGTAGAGGTTTCTGAGGGGTAAAATGAAGGCATCCTCCTGATATGGGACCATTAAGATGTATGAACAAAGGGTTCTGAGATATGAAATGAGGGCCTAGCTAATGTGGGATAGTTGACAGGTGTGGACAAAGGAGTTCTGAATGGTAAAATAAGCATTTCTCCTAATGTGGGATAGTTAAGAAGAAAGGCCTTACTGTATCATTCATTCCCCAACAGGTGATGAAGATGATGGGTCTGAATAACATGATTCACTGGGTTGCATGGTTCATAACGGTTGTCCAGCTCTCTATCTCGAGTTCTGACCCTCACTGGAATCCTGAAGTACGGCAAAGTCCTCATGCATAGTGACCCATTCATCATTTGGCTGTTCCTCTCTATCTACGCTGTCGCCACCATCATGTTCTGGTGGTGGAAAGCTCCAAAAAGCGGCGTGAGCACAAGCCTTTATATAGTGTGTGAATGCATTCAAGTTGTTGGTGTCAATTCATTTGTTATGCAGTCGACTCCACAGGCATCTCAGGCAGTAACTGTGCAGCACAGGCTGTAACTCCCTAGTGTTTCGTGTCACTTTGACACTTTTATAAATGAGGGAGTTGCTGCGACATAATGTTACTTAAATAATACAAAATTGAAGGAGACAGTGCCTCTTAAATATCTCACATATTTAAATGTATACATTAGTTGCAACTTACTTTTTCTTATACCATTGGACAACAAATGTTTGCTGAAAATGGAATGAGAATTTCAGCACTTGAAAATAAGACACAGCAACCTGGACTGGAATTGGCTGGTAGCAGTGGAAGCTGGTCCTGTGTTTGTGAAAACAGTATAGTGAAGTGGTTGTGTGTGTAGTGGTATTGGTACTAGTCCAGTGGAAATGGGTGTGTGTGTGGAGTGGGGAGGGGTGACTCCAGGCCACCCACCATTGACAAAAGCAAACAAATGGTGTGGGTGTACAGATAGGAAGGGGAGAAAAACAGGAAACCCTGTCTGAAGCAACAGCCACCCTGTGAGGTAAGGGTGAGATGGGTTGGCAACAAGGGTCGGGTACACAACAAGAGGGGTCTCAAGTGCTTTAAAGAGCTAGTGTACTGCCTGGAGTAAATAGTGACTTCCAGAGTTGTCAGCTATCACTTCTTATATCCTGAAGTATTTGTTTCTTTTCTGTATTGCTAATTAGAATATTTTCTGCCTGTATTGCTAATTGCAGGAGTTTCTACCTGACAGTACTAGGTGTAATGTGTGGAACGGCACTCTGCCTACAGGCTGACACAGTCCGTTCTGTTCTTCCTTATATGTTGTCAGCATTGTGACTTCACAGACTTTGACACTGCTAGTAACCAAGACGAGCCAGTCTCCTGTTGCTTGATTGGTAACTTGTGACACATGTGGCCAATCAGGCAGCAGGGTCTGTGATATAGCAGTGAGTGAGGTCACAGCTGATGATGTAATGGGAGGAAAAGAACTAGTTACATCTGCTTCCAAGTAAAGTACTGTTTTACACATCACGCCCAGTACTATTGGGTACAAAACTAATTAGCACATAGACTGTATGACACTGTTTAAAGGTTTCAAACAATAAATATTTATAGACTGTATAAGACTCTAAAGGTTTCATACAGTAAATATTTATATACAGTATGATATCGTTATAAGTTTCATACAATAAATATTTATATATTGTAAGACTTCACAGGTTTCATACAATAAATATTTATATGTTGACACTTTTACAGGTTTTATACAATACATATGTATATACAGTATGACACGTTACAGGTTTCAAACAATAGTTATATACTGTATGACATTGTTTACATGTTTCAAACAAATATCTACTGAGTATGACACTTTACAGTTTTCATACAATAAATATACTGTAAGACACTGTTTATAAGTTTCATGCAATAAATATTGATATACTGTGTGACACTGTTTACATGTGAACAAAAGAACATATGAAAACGCTCAACAGAAACAGGCCTAACGGTTCTATCGAGTCTGCCCAATTGTACAGCTAGCCTCTCAACTTGCAGCTTAGAGGTTTCATACAATAAATATTTATATATTGTATGACGCTGTTTACAGGTTTCATACAATAAATATTTATATACTGTATGACGCTGTTTACAGGTTTCATACAATAAATATTTATATACTGTATGATGCTGTTTACAGGTTTCATACAATAAATATATACTGTATGTAGCTGTTTACAGGTTTCATACAATAAATATTTATATACTGTATGACACTGTTTACAGGTTTCTTACAATAAATATTTATATACTGTATGACACTGTTTACAGGTTTCATACAATAAATATTTATATACTGTGACACTGTTTACAGGTTTCATACAATAAATATTTATATACTGTATGACACTGTTTATAGATTTCTTACAATTAATAGTTTTCTAGGATCGTAGATGTGTTCGATCCACACTTCTTGGCAGGTATCTTGATGCTTTAAGATGTGCAGGAAAGTCTTCAGGCTGGCTTCTCCACCCACCGGTCTTATAACCCTCAGTTCTGCCCCATGACCCAGATCTTCCTTTCCGCTGGAAGGCTCAGGTTTTTCCTTGGCGCTCCTGCATGTAGTAGGCCCTGGCTCTAGAATCTTTGGATTCGCTTCCAAAACTTATTTTAACTCTCTCGAGTTTTGTCTTCTCATTCTTCTCTCGCTACCGCAATGGAAGACAAATTGGTTCCTGGATTTCAGCGATGCCCTGCAGGCAGAAAATGTCTCACACCGATCCACACGCTACGTACGTCTGCTGTCTGGGACATGACCACGATCCTGCAAGCTGCGATCTTTGTCAGTCCTTTTCACCTTTGATTCTGGAAGACAGCACTGTCCGACTCGTTACCTGCGGTTAAATCCAAGGATGCCCGTTGGGTGGTCTCCACGACTGCAGGGGTCCATTGAGCAGCTGGAACAGCTTAAGGCCTTCAAGGAGGAGGAGGAGGCTCAGGCCATGGCGGGCTCCTCTTCGGCTTCGACCTTCATTCCACTACAACTGGGGTCCTCCTGTTCGTCTTCCTTCAAGGAGTTGTGCCAGTCTCTCTCTCTCTACCAAGCAGAGAGGGCCTTGAGTCGCATGTTTAGGTGCTCTCGGAAGAAGGAGTTGAAAAGGACAAGTCACAACTTAGCGATCTTGGGACCGGAGAGAGGTCCCGCCATGGGGAAAACCCTGTTTCGACTTCAGTCAAAGTCGTGGTGAAAGGCTAATGGTTTCACGGTAACCCCATTAGACCAATTGGCTGAGATGCCTGTCGGCGTGGCCGAGATTTTTCTCGAGCCAATCGTCAGGTTGTCACCTGATCTGTCCGACAACACTTTATTGTGGACGCTGGTGCTTCTGTTGCCCTCGGACAGGTCAGCTCAGCCCATTGGGCAGGACCCATCCCAAGCAACCTGACCAGGAGGAGCTGTGAGTTTCCCGATTCCTTCTGAGGTCCCTTTCAGCCCGCCAATGGTCTTTTCTCATTCCTTGACTTTGGCGTCAGGCAAGATCCGCCCTCATCGGCGATCTCGCTCTCGACACAGGCGCTGCTCCTCATCTTCATCCCCCTCAGGTGAGGAGAGGCTCCAGCGCAAGTTGTGTCAGTGCTACGAAACCTAATGTGGCAGCAGTTGGTCCTGTCTTGGTCGAAACCGATTACGGTTCTACCTTTGGACCATTAAGTGGCTTTTGCCCGAGCAACCGATGTCGCCACGGCCACCATCACTGAGGTGTCAGTTAAGGCCCTGCTGGCTCAGCTGAAACCGCTACTGCACCGATCTGGGTGAAACCACTGCCTGAGCAAGCGAAGTCTGGGACTCCGACCAAGGAATCTCAGTCGGCCCAAGGCCTGTCCCATCAGTTGTCTGTCACTCTTACTCCCGAATGCCCAGTGCAGGTTGAGAGTAACACAGGTAGTCAACCACTTTATGAGGACTCCTCGAGTCCGGAATTCCTCCATGGTCTCCCATCCTGTCGGCGCCAAGTCTCTTGGGGTCTCTCCATCGACGAGGGCCCTATTTCGCTGATGGTATTTGTCAGCCCATTTCCGACTCCACGGGAATGGAGCTCGAACCTGTGCAGAAATGGGCCAGGTATTCCTCACAGAGATTCTGGACAAAGGGGATACTCTGATGGAGGCCTTTGCGGTAGCTGAGGCCATTGTGGGCCCAGCCTTGGAGCTGTGGCAGCATCCTGCATCTTGCCCTGTGCCTTCTGCCCACATGGCCATAAGTATGCAGTCCCTATAGGGTCCCTTTCAGGGGTTTTGGAGCACCCCTGCGGTGGGGTTAATGGCTGACTCCATCTTTTGACAGGCAAGAAAGGGATGTGGACAGACCCCGGACAAGAAATCCAAACAACTGGACCATTCCGTGAAGTTGGTCTATGCAGCCTCCTCCTTGGCCTTCATCAGGCCAGTTTGGCTGTTATCATGGCACATTTCTCCCATGCCCTCTTGGACTCCCTGAACGGGTGATCCCTCATCTCTGGCAGACCTCCAGGCCACAGTCAAGCAGGTCCGGGACCAGGGTAGGGCTGTGGAGCTAACAACTGCAGACGGCTCTGGACATTGGTGACTCCTGTGCCCGTTTGGTAGCAGCCATGGCCTTTGCCGCGGGGAAGCATGGCTGCACATCTTGACCTACGGCTGATATGCAACACAAGCTGGCAGATGTCCCTTCTTGGACCACGACCTGTTCGGGCCACCTCCAATGTATAGAGAGTCCAGTGCCACCTTGGACTCCACCACATCTGCCCAGAAGGACAAGGGGCCCCAAGCATCAGAACCACAGGCTCTTTCATTCATGCATGCACTCCTGCGGCCAGACCGGCCTAGCAGCAGCAGGCCAGCAGGCTCAATCTTGGTGTCCTCTGGCCAAGTCTGTGGCCTCCTCGTTCAGGAAGCCCGAGGAAAGGTCCTGGGGCTCCTCTGCTGGACCCTCCTCCAAGCCTGCCCAGTGACAGGTTGGGGTGCCTCCTCAATCTTGTCACACCTCCCTGGGACCTCCGGTGGGGAGCCGGCTCAGCCATTTCCTTTCCGCCTGTTCCGCTATCACCATGGACTGTTGGGTTCTGGAAGTGGTCATTCGAGGCCTGCCTCTGGAATTGAGCAGGCCCCTCCATTTTGAGCCCATATGCCACGGGGAGGGGATCTGGTGTCTACAGCCTCTCAGTCAGCTCTCCGAGATGAATTAGCGCAGCTCCTCGTCAAGGAGGTGGTGCGCGAGTAGTGGACCTGCCTTCAGACCCAGGGTTTGTTTCCGGCATCTCCTGGTACTGAAGCGGACAAGGGGCTGGCATCCCATTCTAGATCTACACGACCTGAACAAGTTCCTCAGGTCCCATCTTCCGGATGGTAACTCTGGCTCAGATCATATCATCCTGGAGCAAGGCATGTGGTTCTGCTCCTAGATCTTCAGGGACGCGTTCTTTCATGTCCCAATCCATATGTCCCATTGACGGTTCCTCTGTTTCGAGCCAAGGGAACCTCACTAAGGTTCAAGCCATGCCCTTGAGCCTGTCTTCAGCCCCCAGGGTGTTCACCAAATACATGGCAGTGGTGGCGGCTTAGCTGAGGCACCGAGGGTCTGGTGTACCCTTACCTGGACGACTGTCTGATAGCAGGTCTCTAGGTGGGAGGTGGAGTGGTCAGGATCTGGCCCTCCAGACTTGCCTCGACCTTGACCTTGAGCTCAAGTATCACTGGAGTTTTCAGTGGGATGTTTTGACCCTGATTTGCAGCATAGCTGGGGTTTTAATGGGGTGTTTTGATCCTAATTCCAAGTATATCAGGGGTTTTAAGTGGGATGTTTTGACCTGGATTTCAAGTATAACTGAAAATGAGCCTCGACTCGGTGTGCTTTTCCGGTTATCAAATGTTTTTAAGTAAATAAATAAATAACTGGGGTTTTCAATAGGGCATTTTGACCCTGATTTTAAGTATAATTGGGGTTTTCAATCGGATGTTTTGACTATGATTTGAAGTATAACTTGGGTTTTCAATTGGATGTTTGTCCCAGATTTCAAGTATAGCTTGGTTTTGATGAGGTGTTTTAACCCTGATTTCAGATATAGCTGGGTTTTTGTGGGTCATTTTGACCCCGATTTCAAGTATGGCTGGGTTTTCAGTGAGACATTTTGACTCTGATTACACGTATAATGTTTTTTAATTGGGCTAGTTGACTCTGATTTGAGGTTTAGCTAGGGTTTCGATGGGATATTTGACCCTGATTTCAAGTACAGCTGGGGTTTTCAGTGGGATGATTAAACTCTGATTGCAAGTATAACTGGTTTTCGATGGGATGTTTTGACTCTAATTTCAAGTATGATGTAGCTGGGGGTTTTGATGGGACAGTTTGATCCTTATTTCAGGCATTACTGGGGTTTGCAAGGGGCATTTTGATACAGATTTTAGGTGTAATTGTTTTTTATGGAACATTTTGACCCTGATTTCAAGTATACTTGGGGGTTCAATGGGATATTTTAACCCTGAGTTCAATTACTGTCGGGGTTTTCAGTTGTATGTATTGATCCTGATTTCAAGTATAGCAGGGTTTTCAGTGTGATGTTTTGACACTGATTTCAAGTTTAACTGAGGTTTTGATGGGACATTTTGACTTTGATTTCAAGTATAGCTGGGGATTTCGATGGGGCATTCTGATCCTGATTTCAGGTACAGTATAGCTGGGGTTTCGGTGGGACATTTTTGTCCTGATTTTAGCTGGGGTTTTCAGTGGACGTTTTGACCGTGATGTCAAGTATGATTGGGGTTTTCAATGGGATGTTTTGACCCTGATTTCAAGTATAGCTGGGGTTTTCTGTGGGACATTTTACTCTGATTTCAAGTATAGCTGGGGTTTCTGTGGGACATTTTACCCTGATTTCAAGTATAGCTGGGGTTTTCTGTGGGACATTTTACTCTGATTTCAAGTATAGCTGGGGTTTTCTGTGGGACATTTTACCCTGATTTCAAGTATATCTGGGGTTTTCTGTGGGACATTTTACCCTGATTTCAAGTATAGCTGGGGTTTTCTGTGGGACGTTTGACTGTGATGTCAAGTATGATTGGGGTTTTCAATGGGACATTTTACCCTGATTTCAAGTATAGCTGGGGTTTTCTGTGGGCGTTTCACCCTGATTTAAAGTATGATACAGCTGGGTTTTGATGGGATATTTTGACCCTCGTTTCAAGTATACTTGGGGTTTTCAGTGGGATGTCTTGACCTGATTTCAAGTATAGCCGGGGTTTGATGGGACATTTTGACTTGGATTTCAAGTATAGCTGGGGATTTCGATGGGACGTTCTGAGCCCGATTTCAGGTACAGTATAGCTGGGGTTTGGTTGCGGCATTTTGACCCTGATTTCAGGTGCGGTATAGCTGGGGTTTTCAGTGGGACATTTTGACCCTGCTTTCAAGTATAGCTGGTCATTGTCCCTGCTCCCATGTTTGTGCAGTGGTACCCTGACAACTAGCACCCCAGACTGCAAGGAGCAGTGGAAGAGGTTCACTAGTGATGCCACCTGGGCCTGCCCTTTCTCTGAGAACCCTGGGATGTATTCCATCCAGTCCTGGGCATTTGTTTATTTACTGACTTTTCAGTCACTTGTAAACCGTTAATTTCTCCAGTCGCTGAGAACTTTACCCCACTGTTCTTCCTGACTGGTTTGTTAATACTGAACTAAAGCAATCATTGAGGTTGTTAGCTTTTCCTACAGCATCCTCCACAATGACACCTTGTTCAGCTTCATTTCACGGTCTTCTAGCCTAAACAGCATTAGATAATTTTGTTGTACTGTAAGAAGCACCCCAACTATCGTATTAATATATAGTATCTGCCTCTCAATGGTTTCACTTATTTCCTTCCACATCCACATTCAGCCTGTCTGCAAGTATTTTACCTTCCTGCTAAGGTTCACTCTTCTAAAGTTCAGGACCTCCACAGTCGAGATGAGGCACTTGGGTCCCAGTGTGATATCAAAACATCACTGTGTTATGATCCCTGATGCCCAGAGGTCCCTTAGGCCACTTATGTCCTAATTAAGCGTCGTGATCCAGGGTATTTATTTGTTTCAAAATTACTCCAACCAGGACACAACATCTACGCTTTCATGGGGGTCCCATATCATCACTCAACAGGTTAACATGCTACAGAAAGAAAAAGTTGCATACTGGCTAAAATATTCACTGCAAAAAGCAAACTGTAAAGGCAGACCAATGCAAACAGTAATCAAAGCCAGCTAACAGAGTGGGATCTTAGCAGATAAAAGAGCAAGAGCGTTGATATGTAGCGTGATCATGGTGAGAGAGGGATACAGAACCGATATAAATACAGGGGCCAGAATAGTCAAACAGTTTAACGAGTGCAACAGGTTTAGTGGCTTGTTAACCGTCATTTATGCTAGAGAAATGGAATTGCAAAAGTGCCCCATTAAAGGCACAGATAGAGAGTCACTAACCTGTCATAGAGTAGCGCTAACAACAGCCGATCAGAACACTGATCAAGGGTGGGGGCCACTAGACTGCCAGAGATTGCTTTATAACATATTAGAACAGCGATTGTGTTGGGGGATGTCCTGGACTGCCAGGGATTGCTTTACAACATATTAGAACAGCGATTGCTTGGGGGGTCCTGGAGTGCCAGGGATTGCTTTATAACATATTAGAACAGCGATTGCAGTGGGGGTCCTGGACTGCCAGGGTTGCTTTACAACAGATTAGAACAGTGATTGCGGGGGCACTGGTCTGCCAGGGATTGCTTTACAGCAGATTTGGAACAGTGAAGTTGTGGCCATTAGACTGCCAGAGATTGCTTTATAACATATTAGAACAGCGATTGTGTTGGGGGATGTCCTGGACTGCCAGGGATTGCTTTACAACATAGAACAGCGATTGCGTGGGGAGGTCCTGGACTGCCAGGGATTGCTTTACAGCAGATTTGGAACACTGAAGTGGGGACTACTAGACTGCCAGAGATTGCTTTATAACATATTAGAACAGCGATTGTGTGTGTGTGTGGGGGGGTCCTGAACTGCCAGGAATTGCTTTACAGCAGATTAGAACAGTGATTGCAGAGGGGGCACTGATCTGCCAGGGTTTGCTTTATAACATATTAGAACAGCGATTGTGTGTGTGTGTGGGGGCGCACTGGTCTGCCAGGGATTGCTTACAACAGATTTGGAACAGTGAAGTGGGGGCCACTAGACTGCCAGAGATTGCTTTTATAGAAGACCCGAACAATGAAGGGGATCCTAGACTGCCAGAGATTGCTTTATAGAAGACCCGAACAATGAAGGGGGCCACTAGACTGCTGTGGATTGCTTTATAGCAGACCCGAACAATGAAGGGGCCACTAGACTGCTGTGGATTGCTTTATAGCAGATTGGAACAGCGATGGGGGAGCTGCACTGCCAGGGATTGCCTTTAAAGAAACCGAACAGTGACGGGGGGCAGTGAAAGGGCTTACTAGACTATCAGCGATTGCTTCACAGCAGATTGGAAGAGCAGTGGATGGGGAGGGGGCACTAGACTACATATGAACATATGAATGTGCCAGCACATAAAGGCCTTGCTGTCTATCAGATCAGCTCGAATGTGCAAGTTCTCACTGTGTTTACAGAGGAGCCCCACCGTATCTGTATGTGACCCCTTTCACATAACCCTCTCCCTCTCTGCTTGCCAAAAGACTGCTAGGATTGCTTTACAACAGATTGAAACAGTGATTGGGGTGGGGACACTAGCTGCAAGGGATTGCTTTACAAAAAATCTGGACAGTGATGGGGGCACTAGATTACAAGGGATTGCTTTATGACAGATTGGAACAGCGATTGGATGGCCACTACACTGCCAGGATTGCCTTGCAAAAGATCCAAACAGTGATGGGGGGCACTAGACTGCCAGGGACTGCTAACAACAGATTGGAACAGCAATGGGGGGCACTAGACTACAAGGGATTGCTTAACAACAGATTGGAACAGCAATGGGGGGCACTAGACTACAAGGGATTGCTTAACAACAGATTGGAACAGCAATGGGGGCACTAGACTACAAGGTTGCTTAACAACAGATTGGAACAGCAATGGGGGCACTAGACTACAAGGGATTGCTTAACAACAGATTGGAACAGCAATGGGGGCACTAGACTGCAAGGACTGCTACCATTTGGGGGTGGGTACTAGATTACCAGGGATTGCCTTCAACAGATTGGAACAGCAGTGGGCGCACTAGACTGCCATGGATTGCTTGACAGCAGATTGGAACAGCGCTGGAGGGCACTGGACTGCCTGAGATTGCTTTACAAATGATCCGAACAACGATGGGCAGTAGGGGCTCACACAGACTACCAGGGATTGCTTTACAACAGATTGGAACAAGCTTGGGTGGAGGGTGCTGTCCAGCCCAGGAATGTCTGTTTTTTGCTCATTCCTTTGTAATGAGGCCATAATGAGGTGCAGATGACATCATAGTGCCTTGCCTGGACTGTGGGGTAATTTGCATGGGAGGTTTGAAGAAGGCACATGGTGCCACAGAAGCAATTGCTTTTACTAACGCCACTAGCCTGCTTTCTCCTCGCGATTCCTGTGGTTCCTAATTGGCTGGTGGGGGCTTTTGGTTTGTGAGAAGCAAATGGGGTAGTGCCTCTGTGCTTCAGCCGGAATACTGGAACATGCTTTCCCCACTCCCAACGTGCTAGAGGCATGTTTCACTATACCTGTAGCTTCCTCCAGGCACTGATTTGTTCCTGGAGCAAAGTTTTACTGAGCGCTATTCCTGGATTTGAATATCCTGGCCGGGGGTGTTAAAGTGGCATGAGGACTGGACTTTATTTGTTGCCTTTTTGGTCCCTGAAACCCAGCCCCTGCACATGAGGCACAAGGACGAGTGTCCAGGCTGTAGATGTGCTAAGCATGTCTCAGCCAAACGCCTAATGGCGCCTCTCCTCCTTACACCAAGAGGCCTGTGCCACCACCCATACATCCACAGGCAGTAGTAACGGACAATGTAACAGCTCTCCCCCTCGGAGGCGGGTCTCCTACAAGGCTTGACTCTCCCAGTGGGGCCATAGGCGAGTAGTGCTACCTCCTTAGCTACAGGCTGGCTTCCTCCATTACTTTAAAGGAAACGTTCATGTCAGTATTCCCCACACCTCAGTGTAAGTACCCTCCCCTCGAGGAAACGCCCATGTCAGTATTCCTACACCTCAGTGTGGGGCACCCCTCCCCAAAGGGAAATGTCCATGTCAGTATTCCCCACACCTCAGTGTGGACACCCCTCCCGAAGGAAAACGTCCATGTCAGTATTCCCCACACCTCAGTGTGAGCACCCCTCCCGAAGGGAAGCATCTATGTCAGTATTCTCCACCTCAGTGTGGGGCACCCCTTCCCGAAGGAAAGCGTCCTGTCAGTATTCCCACACACTCAGTGTGGGTACCTCGAACAGCATTTTGCCCAGTGTTAAAATAATTTAAATGCCAACATTCTGAATGCAGTGCATCCCACAGTCGCCTGTATTTCACGCCAGAGCCAAGGGACAGCTAGAGGTGATGCATTCAAAATGCTGGGCGGGAAGGATGGCAGAATCAGCCAGACAAAACATCACTTCAGAAGCAGGCACCCCAATTTTTTAACACTGGGCAAAATGCTAATCAGGGGGGTTTACCACTACGTGTGGGGCGATTGACATGGGGGTTTTCCTTTAATAACCGCTGGAACTTTTCATAATCAGAATTAGGATATAACTGGGCACCAGCTATAGTAATGCCCAGATTAGCTTGTCACATGTCATCTACAGCTCAGGAAAGGCAGTTCTGTTACTGTGCGCCTTTTTGTGGGGCTTTGGGGGGTTATAAAGTAAACAAAATCAATACATAAAGAAATAAACACCGATTTCACATAAATACAAGATAAGCACTTGAAGATAAGAATCAAAATAAAACAAACTGAAAAATAGCTTTAGGAATTAAGAGTGTGTGTGTGTGGGAGGGAGGAAACAAGGAGGTTGCCCCAGCACTGAATCCACCTGCCAAATGCAGGGGACAGAACTCGGAGCTGCTGTTAATGTAACCTCTTATTTTGTGTTCTGCTTCTGCCTAGTTTCCTCGTGTCTGTGCTGTACTCCAAAGCAAAGCTGGCTTCTGCCTGGAGGGATCATCTACTTCCTCAGCTACCTCCATACATGTACGCCGCCATCCGGGAGGAAGTGGCTCACGACAAGATTACTGCCTTTGAGAAGTGCATAGCGGTTAGTATGGCTGTGTTGAAAGTGTACCCCTCCCGTTCTGCTTCAGAGTAGGGCGGGTGAGATTACTAAATAGGAGAGTGAGTGGTCCACCATTCATTCCTACTGGTATAGTCCATGTTCCAGTTACAGCTTGTGTGGCACCATTGAAAAGGCGCCTTCTATTACTGGTATTACTATAATCATTAACAGCACTGGAGTAATAACCGCTTCTTTCTGGAATGAGGAAGCTGTCAGTTTTACTATAGGAGCCAGACTGGGTCTGACTGTCTGATGACAACCAATATTGTATTTTTGTTTATTTAGTTTTGTTAACTGGGTAGGTGCACTAGCCAACAAGACTATTTTCAGAGACGACTCGGGAGGGTACAGAGACAAACTTACTGAAAACATTTAGTACAATACTACAAATGACAAGTAAGTGTTTGAGTGAATTAACAGCGGAAAAGCTGACAAGAACAGTGCATCATTCAGGTTAAGCATGTATCAAAAATACAATCAGGTCAATTTTTAGAATGACTGAGCAGTGTACAAGGGACAAGGAAATGAGCGCAAAGAGAGCAGGTAGTAATAAAGTAGGAGACAGGTTGGTGGTGGGCAGAGGAAGAAAATGAAAAGGAAAAAGTGCTCCTGTTGGAGTGGGAATCCAGGGTCAAGGACAAACAGAGGAGAGGGCCGGAAGAGGAAAGTGAGGGCTAGGGTGATTTAAAGCAGAGAAGAGAGATAGTGGCATAGTTCTCTTTTGAAGGAGATATGGGAAGTGGATTGATGTAGGGTTAGTGGGAGTGTGTTCCAGAAACTGGGAGCATGGCAGGCAAAGGCGAACCACCTTGGAAGTGTGGTGTCTGGGGATTAGAACAGGGGCCTGGTCAGCAGAGTGCAAGGCATAGTTGGTTTTCTGGTGCAGAAAGAGGCTAGCGAGGGGTTTGAGATGCAGGATCTGATGATATTTCCGGTAGGGATCCAGAGCATAGTATCCTAAGCTCTTGGGGGAAAGCCAGCCCAGATCTGAGTAGAGAAGACAATGATGTTTCAGCTGGGAGGAGGAAGTGAAGCGACAGATATTAGTATTTATTTATTTAATTTTTGTTAACCGGTAGGTACACTAGACAGTTTATGCCTATTTTCAGGAACGACCGAGAGTACAATAGGGTATAACAAGTACAACAATACAGCAAATAGGGTATAACAAGTACATCGATACGATAAGCAGGAGAGAAAGACAGTTTTACAGTTGTACATTTGATTGGAAAGTACACCCAGTTACTAATACTGGGGCAAGATACAAGTGTGAAATAAATACAATGACCAGCAGGGCAGGCAAAGAATAATGGCGTAGGAACACCGTAGAGGTCAGTCAGTGAGGTAGCGAGTGAGATCAGGTAGCAGCACAGGAGGGTGAAGCCAGCCAGCTTGCCAGTGGGCACCGGGAACTATGTGCTAGGGAGGCTTTAGGCATTCGTAGCGAGAGGCCAGCTTGAGATGTTCCCACAGGAGGTCCGGAAAGCTTGTGAGAAGGGGCATTATGGACTCTTTCAGGAAGGGAGTTCCAAGCCTGGGAGCATGAACAGTAAAGCTCTGGTCCCCATGATGGTGTGGGTGGTAGGTACATTTAGTAGGCCAGGGCCCTGGGATCTCAGAGGGTAGGGGAGAGGTCAGCTGGGGTGAGAAACCGGGCCAGTTCCGGAGGGTGCGGAGCTGATTACTTTGCTCGGTGAGGCACCCAGTGCTAAAGTTAAGGTGATTGACCAGGGATAGCCAGCCAGCTTATCATAGAGTCACAGTGATGGGTGAGGCGGGGTGCGGCCAGGGCAAACCGACAGATGTTGTTGTACGTCGGCTCCACTTGTTTAGGAGGACCTTGGAAGTATGAGCAAATAGGAGGGAACCATAGCTGAGGGAAGGGATAATACTCCTGGCAAGAGCTAGACGGGCCGCAGGGGTGAGGTTGTACTGAGCCCTGTAGGCCAGCCCCAGCTTATGGTTTACCCGCTGCAGAGCATTATGGATGTGACTTCTCAGGTCCAGTTGGGGATCAAGCGTCACACCAAGATATTTAAGGAGGTCACAGTAGGAAGAGGGGTACCATCGCTATAGTTGATTTGCAGGGGAGTTGAAGAGGCCCGAATTTTGGCTGAGGAGCTGAATAGCATGGCCTGGGTTTTTTTCTGGTTAAGGACCAACTTATGATTGGAGAGCCATGCCTGGATGTTCCGGAGGTCCTCTGATAAGTGACGGTTAAGAGTGGCTGGATCATGGGAGGGCCAGGAGGACCAGGTCATCCGCATACATGGTAACTCGGCAACTGGTGACCACAGCGGGAGATTGTTATTAAACAGAGAAAAGAGTAGGGGACCCAGCACTGAGCCCTGTGGGACACCAGAGTTACAGGCAGGGGCAGAGAGGACTTTGTTGAATTTAGTTAGTTGTTTTCTGCCATGCAGATAGTCAGAGACCCAATTTAGAGCAGAAGGGGACAAACCAAGGGACCCTATCTGCAAGGCAAGCAGGTCGTGGTCGCGAGGTTGAAGGCCTTGGATAAGTCAATTGACACAGCACCTGAGAGTTGCCCCAGATCCATTGCTGCTCTGATGCTAGAAGAGACAGAGAGTGCCGTGGTAGTGCTGTGCCCTTTACAAAAGCCGTGTTGGGCAGGGGACAGCAGTCCATGGGTGTGATATACTCCGAGAGTTGTTTGGCTACCACCTTTTCCAGGAGCTTACTGACAGCCGAGAGGATGGCTATAGGATGTAGTTATCCAGGATTTTGGGGTCTCCCTGCTTAGGGACAGGGACGACCTTGGCAGCCTTCCAGACATCAGGGATCTGACCCTGGTAAGGGATAGGTTGAAGATGTGGGCCACCGGGAGGCTATGAGGGGGCACTAAGTTTGAGGAGCTTGGCTCCAGGTTATCTAGGCCAGGGCTTGCATTCTGGGAGAGGCCTTGAAGAAGAGACCGCACTCGTTAACCGATACCACCCTTAGGTGGAATGGAGGGCAGGGCAGACCAGACTCCGCTGGTCGTGGAAGCAGAGCAGTTTGAACTCCAGGCCATAGGGCCCGAGTGGGAGGACGGTAGGGAGGTCAGTGAAATTGGAATTAAGAGCATTGGCAATCACGTGGTGATTGTTGCAGGAGACATCTCCGATGAGCATGTCAGAGACCCGGAGTTGGAGCAACCACTGACCAGTGTTTGGATGGTTCTCCAGAACTGTCTGGGGTCTTTAGCAGAGCTGAGAAGGGTGGCCTTACAGAAGTCACTTTTTGCCCCTGATAGTTTTCTTGCACTCATTTCTGTGTTTTCTGTATTGCTGAAACAGGGCAGTGTCGTGTGAGCGCTTGAACCGAGCCCAGCACTTGTCTCTCGTCAGATAAGGGAGAGGAGACCCATGCAGCCACTGGGTGGCTGTCCCACGACCCCACGCCTAGTGATAGGGGCATGCCTGTCTTGTAGATCGACAAAGATGTGGTGGAACGCGCGACGGCAGAGGAGGGGTCCTGGGCTCTGAGGACTTCTGTCCAGTCCGTGAGCCTTAGTTCCTCCATGAACAGGTCCGGGTTAATCTGGCAAAGTTTCGACCTGGATGATTTTATGGGGACCTTAGGGAGGGATTTTCCATATACAGAGAACAGGAGAGTGGTCAGAGATGGCGCGGGTAGGGTCCCTACTTAGTAGATCCTCTCAGGATAATTTGCCATGATCTAGTCCAGAAGGGAGCAGGAAGTGCCGTTAGCCTTCGTTGGGTGGGCCCTTTACAAGTTGTGTCAGGGTTTGGTGGTGGCAAGGCCTCAAACAGCTTGACGTTATCCCTGCCCACTTTAGGTTCACATCCCCAGGATTAGAGTTCGCTGTCCCCGTGCACTGGGACAGACAGTATCGAGGAGATGGGTGAGGCCCTGGAGCCCTCCTTGGGTGGTTGTAGGACACACCACGTGCAGTTTCTTGGCATTATCCCACTTTTGTAGACTTGAGCTGCAGGCAGAGACGTAAGCGGCAACTTCCTAGGTAAGTGAGGGGAGTAATATCCCATGGGAAATAGCCAGCCTAGCTGAGGGGTGAGTGCATAGCTCGTATGGTAGCGATGCCTAGTTTAGAGCTGACCAGCATACAGGTAGATTGAATATGGAGGTCAGAACTCAGTGACGGGTCAAGGGTGACCCCTAAATATTTGAAAGAGTTAACCACCCCAACTGAAGAGCCATCCAAAGAGGAGACATTGAAGTGATCTTGGGAGTGTTTGAGTATGAGCTTGGACCCAAATAGCATAGCTTGGCTCTTGGTGTTATTTAGGATAAGTTTGTGATTAGCAAGCCACTGTTGTATAAGCTGAAAATCAGTGGAGAGTCGAGAATTTATGTCCTCTATGCTGTGTGAACTGGTATACAGCAATGCGATGTCATCTGCATACAGTAGAGAGAGAGCTGTTTAGAAGATTGGAGGTGATATTGTTTATAAAATTGAGAAAGTAGTGGACCCAAGATGGACCCTTGAGGTACACCGATATTGATGGTGACCTTGTCAGAGAGGGCGAGTTGAATTTCACATATTGAGACCTATTCGTCAGGTAGCAATTAAACCAGTTCACAACATTTGATGAGAAACCTAGAGAGACGAGAGTGGCAGTGAGAATGGAGTGGTCTACAAGATCAAATGCCTTGGTCATGTGTATGAAAATGGCACCCTGAGCAGCCAGAATCCATGGCCGCTAGGGTGTCAGACGTGAGTTTGAGCAGGGCAGTAGTAGTACTGTGTCCCTTCCGAAGCCATGTTGAGCATCAGTTAGAGGTCGTTTTCAGAAGAAAGTCAGTAGTTTGGAGGGCAACCAGTTTCTCGAGAATTTTGCAGAGTGCGGATAGTATGGCAGTAGGTCTGTAGTTAGAGGGGTTAAGCGGATCACCCTTTTGAGTACTGGGGTAACTCTGGCTATTTTCCAAATGTCAGGGACGGAGCCTTGACACAAAGAGAGGGTGAAAACCTTGCAAGGGGACTGCATGTATGGGGCAGTTAATTTTAGGAGCTTTTGCTCCAAGTTATCAGACCCCAGCTGCTGTGTTACAGAGAGATGTTTCAAGAAGTCTGAGAACCTCATGCCTGTGTACTGATTTGAAGTGGAAAGTGGGCCTAGCAGGGTTTGCTTGAGGGACCAGATCTGAGAGTGGGGGAAAGTGGAGGGTATTGAGGAGGTCAGTAAATTGCATGTTAAAGAAGTTTGCAATAGTGAGGGATTGTTACAGTGGATGCCATTTAGAGTCATGTTATCGGGCGTAGGGACTGACGTGAGCCTAGGAATTGCTTAATATGGACCCAGAATTTTTGGGGTCACCCTGGGAGTCTGTTAGCAGAGCCTTACAGTAGGAGCGCTTTGCTTGCTTAATGTCTTTTTACAGGCATTTCTAAGTTCCCTATAGGTAAGTAAATCTTCTGGTAGACCAGATTTCCTAAACTGAAACCAGCTTTTGTCCCTCAGACTTAATTTAGCGAGAAGATCAGTTTTCAGCCAGTGGGACTGTCTATTTCTGACTCTTTTAGTCACTAGATGATTGTGGGTTTCTTGGAGTGTCAAGAAGGTGGACAGAAAGATATCTAGGGCAGACTGTGCATCCGAGGCGCTATGGAGAGTGAGTCCAGTGTGCAAAGCAACGTCAGTCAGGAAGGCCTGCGGTCAAAATTCACATAATTTCGGAAGGTAATGAAACGGGCTTCATGGGTTCAGGCCTACTTGCCCCATATGCAGAAAGTGGGGAGTGGTCAGAGATGGCATCAAGAAGGACACCTACATCCACGATGTTCATAGGGTGGTTCTCACAGTCCAGTCCAGTAGGGTGCTGGTATTAGATTGAGGAGCAAATCTAGTAGGTGAGGAAATAAGCTGGTGGAGGTTGAAACTTTGAAGTTTAGACAGGGCCGTCACCTGTGAGCCTCCCAGCCAGTTAATGTTAATATCCCCAGCAAAGAACTTCACTATTTCCAGAGAGAGAGGTGGTTTGGTCAAGGAGCCCACGAGTCCTTGTAGGCCAGTGTGTAGGGGATTGTAGGCACAGACAATAAGTTGCTTCTTTGTGCCAAAGGTGAGGAGGGCATGAAGGGCCTCACAGTGATGCAAGGGAGATGAGTTAATTAAGGAGAGCTGAGGTGAGACTTGTAATATAAAGCTGTTCCACCACCCCGCTTCAAGAGGGCCTGTCTTTTCTCAGGAGATTAGATGAAGGAAGTGAGTATAAAGAGTCAGGGGCGGATGGCTTGCCAGGTTTCAGTGAGGCATATTATGTCTGGCTTATAGAGGGTGGTCCACGATTCTAGTTCAGCTGAAGGTTTCGCACAAGGCTCCTAATGTTGATGGTGTGTAAAGAGGAGACCTTGGCATCTGGAATAGAGGCAGCTACTGGAGTAATAGGCCCTGGATTTGGTTGTGTATCTCCAGACAGCAGAATGGCTAGCAAGAGGAGGTACCAGAGCTACGGTGAGAGAAAATGACAAGGCACAAGCTTGTTGGAAGCTGAGGTTGCAAGCATAGGCAACCAGGTGGACCCATGTCTTATTACGGAGTAATGGGAGGGATCACAATGTAAGGCAGGCACCACAAGAAGATTTGAGAAAACAGTCATTTTGTTTATAGTGGGAGAATGCTTACTAAAGGAGGGGCCTTTGATGGACAGATGTAGCAGAGGCAGAGTAACTTGTGAGGAAGAATGTCATCCACAGTTTATTCATTTTGGCCCCAAAACTAGCAGGCCAGGTGGAGTGGCAGAGTAGAGAGCAGTGGAGCAGGAAACGGAGGTAGGGAAGTAGAAGACATTGAGGGCAGACAAAGAGGGAAGGGATATAAAAGAGTGGCCACTAGTTTACAGGGCTTGGCAGAGCAGATTAGAAAGAGGTTGTCTGCAGAAGGCAGAGGGTGAGAACCATGAGCCAAAAAGGAGGAGAAAGGAGCCATGGGCAGTATGGAAGCAAAATTGATAACAGTCACCAGACTATTACTAGCAAAGGAGTAGGAAGAGTTTTAGGGATGGGGAGGACTGCTAGGTCGATAAGAAGAAGGTGATAGAGGGTAGCTTATGTAGCTATGGGGTATGGATAAAATACCAACTGGTGGTTACGTCTAGGAGGGAGGCAACTTCCAGTGACAGAGGACAAAGAATTACTGAAATGCTTCGATAGTAGAGTTTAATGTTGTGGCTCGATTAGGAGTAGTAGGGTAGTGGAGTATAAGAACAGACAGATGGAATGGGCAGCACTGGAGCGAATCAGGATTAAACTGGAAGGAGAGTAGGATAACTATATAGTGCAGAGCAAGCCACGGAGTGACGTGTAGGGGAGAGGAGTGAGAGAGCCAGTGGGTGTAGTTGGAGAAGAGGTAGGCGGTACAAGTAGAGTATTTAATAGGAGGCCTGGGTGTGGGGGGGGAAGAAAACATTGGGTAAAGTCAGTCCAGGAGCCCGGTTTTAGCCCGGAAAAGTTAGGGCAGAGAGGCACACCAATTGGAAGCCGCACTGCTCAGAGGACCAATCGGTAGTCACCAGAAAAGGTGCTCCAATCCGAGTTGATGCAGCCACTCAGCTAGAAAGAAAGTGTCAGCGGTAGTACCTGGGTCAGGGTCCATGGAGCAGGACCTGGAGGGCAGCTTGAGGTCCTGGGTTTGCGGTAGTGGCGGCAGCCAGAAAACAGCCGAGTGCCGCCTTGTCCAAGAGCACCGCTTCAGGGCATGGGGCCGGTCTGAATCTGTGAGAGAGAAAGGAGAAAACAGAGTTAGATATAGGGATTGCAATGGGCGGGAGGCTGGCGGCAGACCATCAGCGAGGGGTGGGGTTGCTAGGATTGATACAATAAGACAGCGATTTGTGACAAAAAGGTAGGTGGGGTTGAGAGGGACAAAGAAGATGGAAATGACTGTGGGACAGAAATAGGTAACAGGCTGGATAGACGAGGGGGTGGGTAGGGTCAGATCAGTCAGGAGAGAGAAGAGAGTAGCAGCAATTTCAGTGCTGGGGTGGGGGAGCAGAGGTAGAGCAGAGAGGAAAAGAGGTGAGAAATAGCAAGAAGCTATACTGGACAGAACTTAATTACAAAAGCAGTCAGCAGTACTTAGGAGACAAAGCTAACACAATGTGCCGCACTGGGCAATCACAACACTGATACAGTGCTGGACAGAACTTAATTACAAAAGCAGTCAGCAGTACTTAGGAGAGAAAGCTAACACACTGTGCCAGACTGGGCAATCACACTGATACAGTGCTGGACAGAACTTAATTACAAATAATTGAGATATACAAAGTGGCTAGCAATTACAGTAAAATTACAGAAAACCAGAGGTGAAGTAAGTCCAGGAGCCTGGGTTTTAGCCCAGGAAAAGCCAGGGCAGAGAGGCACACTAATTGAAAGCCGGCGCTGCTCAGAGGACCAATGTCAGTCGCCAGAAAAAGGCATTCCAATCCTAGTTGATGCAGCCACTCAGCTAGAAAAGAAAGTGTCAGCGGTAGTACTTTGGGTCAGGGTCCACGGAGCAGGACCAGGAGGGCGGCTTGAGGTCCTGGGTTTTAGCGGTAGTGGTGGCGGCCAGGAAAACTGCAGCGCCACCTTGTCTGAGGAAGCACGCGGCTGGTCCGAATCTTGGGTCAGGGTCCATGGAGCAGGACCAGGAGGGCGGCTTGAGGTCCTGGTTTTATGCGGTGGCGCGCCAAGAAAAATGGCTGAAAAGCGCTGATTTGTCTCAAGAGCGCCACTGGGGCGTGAGCCGTCCGACCAGTGATAGAGGGAGACAATACCTCACAGTTGTCCCTGATTTTATAGGAAGGCAAGAAAATTGTCTCCAGCAAGTAGGCAAAACAAGTTTTTGTTAGTCACGTATTTACTTATGAAGTCAAAATTCTCTAGGTACAAACATCCTGTGTGCAAAAGTGCTATAGTAAACACTGCTCATACCCTCAACTGCTATGAATTTCACATAGCACTATGATTTTTACTCTCAATATACCCTTGTTCTGAAGAGTTTACAGATGTTCCTCATAATGTTAGAGCTGTTTCTAGATACACAGACTATTAAAACATTGAACTAACTTGGTAGAAGTATTCTTTAACGCTAAACATATGGGACCCACTATTCAAAGACATATTATTCTTTAAAATAAGAAAATGCAACACGTTCTGCCCATTTGCTTTGTATTTTGAAGGTCAGTGCTTTGCATTTTAATGTTGAGAAGTTTAGAGGTAGGGTGCTGCTGTTAAAGGCAGAGTGATGGAAACAGCCGTCACGGGACTCTGACCAGTTTCAGGTCGGTGTGCCTCTTCAAGGAGGAGTCTGGTGTGCAACAGAACACTTATAAAGGAATCATTTAAAGTGAAAATGGCCATATGTTTCTGAGAAAGTGTGATTAAAATTATAAGCAGTGTAAAATTAAGAACACACACATTATCATATTGACGACAGTAAGTTAGATATAATTTCATAATCATAAGGATCCCACTTACGATCACATATAATACTGATAGAACCCAAATTATAGAAGTGATCTGCATTAGATCTAGCGGCTCCTGTGCTGTGTATAACAAAGATCGAATTTCCATGCAAATGCTAAAAAGAATTAGAGACGAGACAACATTATAACAAAGTTTGCAGAAAAATTAAGTTCAGTAGTGCATTAAAAAGGGAATATTTTAGAACCAGCACTATATAAGGCAGTAAATGGTCGACTGGGGCGTAAAGAAAGCTCACTCCCCTAACATGGGTTCTATCAGTATTATAGCTGTGACAAAGGAATGGGTCGTTTGCCCTGTGGGAACAGAGCACTGTACTGTGTGGGCAGTGGCTGTAGTGAGATTCAGACCTAGAGATACCCAGAGTGAGAGTCATGCTAGTGGTGGCAGCAAACCAAGGTAACCCATTCAGACATCTGAGGACTGCTCTTCTCTCCTGGGGTGGGTTGGGGATTGGCGTCGCTCTGTTGTGACCCCGTGGAGGCCAGGGAAGCTCAGATACAGCGCAACTAGGGAAAATCGGAGGAAAAATAGAAAATGGCGCCTCCTCCTTCCGGATGATGGACGCCTGAACTAGCGCCTCCCTCAAGCTCCGCGACAGCCGGCCCGCCACAGCAGCACCCAGGGCCAGTGCCTATGCCGACAGGCCATTCTCTCCCTGGAAGAGGAGATCCATCCAGCGCAAGGGTTACGCCGAAGCGGCCTATGGCTGCAATGTGGGGTCGGAATGGGCGGTGGAGACGAGTGAGAGGTGAGCATTCTTGTGGCAATTGACCTGAAGGAGAGGTAGGAGGTCACAGGGGATATAAATAGACAACACAAAAAAGGGACAATGTCAGATTTTGTATGAAAAATTAAAAATGAATATATTGTCCCTCTAGTAACATTAGTATTGTTACTGCCCATAAACTGAATGTCTGTCTTTTCTTGTTTTACATTTTAACCAAAATCATAATATTGAGCATTCACAGCCCTGGCTCCAATTTTCAGATGCATCGCTAATGGGGTTCCAGTGCTGGTTTTTGCATAATACGTACATCAATCCTTTAGTCTGAGCACACACTTTCTGGATAGGTATTTAGTAAACAATGTTTATATTTTACCCAAAACAACTAATGCAGCCCTGAAGGAGAGGGACCAGGTGCCATTTTAAAACTCTGCACCTCGTTTTCCAGTGTGCACGCAGTGCACGCCCCGACGATCCCATCAACAAAGCTGGCTGCTGCTTTTGCTACAGGAGCGGAGGTAGGAGCAACCCGCTCAGTATTACGATTTTGGTTAAAAAGGTGAAAAAGAAAAGAGAGACATTCAGTTTATGGGCAGTACTGAATACTGAATATTGGTACTGGTACAGGCACTGACACGTTACTGTATATTTAATTTCTGTATTAAAACCTAGTAACGCCCCTTTAAGATGCTGAGAACGGGACGTGCGCGTTACTCCTGGTGGTATCATGTTGTACTGCAGCGCAGGAGCTGGAGGTAGGATTTGGC
This sequence comes from Neoceratodus forsteri, assembly GCA_016271365.2. Classification (NCBI taxonomy): domain Eukaryota; kingdom Metazoa; phylum Chordata; order Ceratodontiformes; family Ceratodontidae; genus Neoceratodus; species Neoceratodus forsteri. The sequence continues at coordinate 553,916,157 of JADMNL010000022.1, forward strand.
CCATTTTGGGGCTGGATTTTGATTATAGGGGACTCAGCCTCTGCGTAAATGCTTGTAACCAAGGTGGGAGTCCCAGCATCATGGACTTGTACTGTGAGAGAGTGGCAGAGAGACTCAGGAGCAGTGGGGAGGGACCCAAATAGAAATGCCTATTGCTTGATTAGAGATTCTGTATGTTATGTGTTGGTTACATTGTGCCTTATCAGGCACTGCGACACATCTGCAAGGGCCAGCTAGTCACTGTTGTCTGCATGGTGTAAACAGGACTTTGGTCCCTAGAAACACTTTGGAACTGAGGATGATCGGTTATGAAGTCTGACATTTCATCAGCCAGGCCATACAACTGCTGTGCCACATCTCTTGTCATTCTCAAAACACAGAAATAATTGTGACGGACCAGAGGGTTTTGCTAACCCTTTATCAGCTTTAATAGCTGTCATAGTGGCTGGCTAAGCAGTGCATGGAACTAGTGGCCCCTGCTTGAAAAAGATGGTGGTGGGGGGTCAACAATGGGTGATAGAGCAGGCAGAAGCATCTGCTTCAAACTGTGCATGCCCTGAAATATTTTGCCTGTCAGAAATCTCTTGTCAGGGATGTTGTGTTAGCATGAAGAGAACAAACTGGCTGAAAAAGACATTTTATTTTCTAGTGCTCTCACCAGGTAATCAGAATCTAAATAAATAAAGAGGGTTCCCAACAGCAGTGCTCAACATACAACGCAATGAGTCCAAAGGAAGTGAAATACTACGGCTGGTGAAAGTGCACATCACGGTTTCTGGAAGTAGTGGGGTGAAACAGTAGAAGGGTTCAGAAATGCCTGGGACAATCACAGGGTTGTAGAGATAAGGACGGGAGGAGAAGGTTGGCGCTGTAGTTCTTGTGTGTGTACTGCAGAAAAAAAAAACAAAGACAATATGGGCAGATTGGATCGTAGGCGCCATTATCTGCCGTCACAGTCTGTGTTTCTGTGTGTTCCAAAGGCACGATAACTCACAGGAGACAGGTAGCCTCTCCAACGCCAGATGCTGAAATGTGCCAACATAAACCACATACTTACTCCCTCCCTCCTCTGCCATGAACTACTTTGGAGAGGTTGTCCCAATATCTATTTTATAAGGGGCTAGGCACAAAATAACAGTTTGACCACTGTGTGTGGTGTATGCTCAAAGTTCTGTACTAACGAAATTCAGTTTTGATGAGATCAAGCATAGGTCTACAAGTGATTTAAGGGTTAGAGAGGCGGAGCTACTGTAGAAGAATATTCTGTGCTCCTGTGTTGACTGTGTGTGTATTTCTCTTGATCTCTCTGCAGTCACTCATGTCTACCACAGCATTTGGGCTGGGCTCCAAGTACTAGCACTGTCTTGTGTCCGGGTGGGCATTCAGTGGCGCACCCTCAGCCAGTCGCCAGTCGAAGGTGATGACTTCAGCCTGCTCCTCTCCATGGTCATGCTTATCACTGACGCCTGGTCTGCACGGAGTGTTGACGTGGTACATCGAAGCGGTGTACCCAGGTAAGGAAGACATGGGAGCGGTGGTTGGAGGATCGTCCTCCCGCTTCCTACGTTTGATGTGCTGCACTGCAGTTTACATTTGTAGTGCTGTATTTAACATCCCTACGAATCCATCGAAATAATGAAACTGATCAGAAATGGAAGATGGTAACAGTTGATTGTGTTGTGACATGGATGTGTTGCCAGCTGGGAACCCCACTGTTGATGCATGTATAAGCAGACAGTTTCTCCATTTTATTCTCAGAATGGAGCACAGTGTGAAGAGAACTAATGATTTTTCCATATATAAATGTTGACCTTTAAAAACTGTTTTCATTTTATCATAGCAGTAAGATCCTTGTGGGAGTAAGTTACTGCCTCTAGAAGACACAGGTGCTTCCCATGTGCCTCGGCGCATCTCTTGCCACGATCAACTCACAGTAACCCAGACCATTTGTGTTGTGTGGCTTAAGTAAGGCCACAGCCCCAAAAAAGTGATGTTCTGAGATTGTGTCCCTCCCACCACTGAAAAAGATGATTTTTGATGAGCTTGGAAGAAACATTCACCTGACTTCCAGGTCAATACATCATGCAGTACCAGCTGTCAGAATTGAGAGGCAGATCTTCATGGAAGCGGCATTTTTGTTTAAAATCCTAGTGTCCCTACCCTTCCCTTCCTTTCCTGTGTTGGTGCCTCTTGGTTGTCCATCTGAATTGGTCAAGAGAAGTTCTGTCCCTAGCATCTGACATCCCCAAAATATCAAAATCACAGTCCGCACTCACCACCTTATCAAAAGACTGCTCACATAGATCGCTGTTGCAAATATCTGTTTATTTGTAGCAATAAAACCACCTCCTTACGCGTGATGCATCTCGGAAAGTTCCTTTTTCAAAAGCATAAGGTAACAATGTAACGATCCGTCTTAAATAGCGAATATGACATCGTCAGTAAAGGACATATCACAAGTTCAAATACACAAGCTGCATAGTAGATAAAGTGCGTAATAAATATACAGGTATGCTGTCTATAATCAATACATATTTATCATGCATTTGGGAAAAAGAAAACCTAGAATACCTTACAAACTAGGAAATATTGTTCTGAAAACAATAGATGAGGAAAGGAGTTGGGTATTATAGTGTCCAGTAACATGTCCTTTACACTCAATGCCAAAGATAGCTCAGAAGGAAATAGAATTCTTAACTGCATATTTAGACACACAGTGGCAAGAAGTAGAGTTGTCATGTTGCCATTGTATACTTGCCTGGTTAGACCAATTATAGAATACGGTGCCCAGGTTTGGATAGAATACAGAAAGCAAAGATATTTTACTGTTGGAGAAGGTGCAGAAGGGAGCCACCAGGCAATACAGGAATGCTGGTAAAACTACGAGACTCGTTTGTCCGAGCTGAATTATGTACTCCTGGAGGCAAGGAGGAAAAGGTGACATGTGCTTGGTACACAGGGCATGGAATAATGAGGCTTTCTGGGACATCACGGTCTCTAAAGTAATACAAGTACATACAACACTAGGTCCCACCAATGCAGTTAACAGCACCACGCAGAAAGAAAGTGTGTAGCACATGGTGGTTCAGCCAAGCAGTGGTACACGACTGGAACAGGCTACCATTGAGGTTGTGGCTAGTCCATCAACCGCAGTTTTAAACTTAGATGAGACACATACATAAATAAAGTTAGAGCTTAGACAGTCACATGGTGAGCACGTGAGGACGAAGTCCATTAGCTCGGTATCAATCCTATTTCACACAATACAGTTTTATGATTTCTAATAAATCCCAGCACTCAATTTACTGAAGGCCAAAACCAATCCTATTAGTACCACATACAATATAAGTTATGAGATTTTTAAGGGGGACAGAACAAAAGAGGGAAGGAGGATATTTATTTATAGAAAATTGGTACCGGAAAGGCATACTGGGCCAAGGCTAGGTTTCGGGTAACACAGGGATGGGGTACAGAACTAAGAATACATAGGTGATTGCCATTAAATGGAAACTCAATGTTCAAGTCTGTTTGGGCCTTCATGGACAGTCTGTCCCCTGGCTGCTCCTTGCTGTGTAAGGCCTCTCGATGTCAGACTACAATCGGTTCCCCGACAGACACCTACTGTTATCCTACTAGGTTTCTCCCACTCCTGCTTCTGGTGAGACTTGGCACCGCCAAGCCAGTCTTAGGGTCAGCATTAGGCAGATAGGGGTGGGCAGATACTTTATTTTGAATATTCAGGGTCCCAAATATTTGAAAATCCGTTATTGTATTCATTGTTCATGTGCCTGTGAGGAAATAAAACAGCTTCCCACCCTCCGCCCATCCCCCCACCCTCTCTGCTGCAAACCGTATGCCACCCTCCCAGCAGTAACAATTTTATGTTTTAAACAAGCAAAATCCCATGGTGAGCGACAATGCACAGCCTACCTGCCTCCACGGCCAGCCACCTTCTTGGCTTAAGTACTTTTCTGTGATTACCCCCACCAGAAACAGCACCCATCTCTCACCCACCTCACCCCAACCACCCAAATGTTGTTTAACAGAAGGCCCCAGGCATGATGAGGACGAACAACACAGCCCACCCTCCTCCACAGCCGGATACCTTCTGGCAAATGAGCACTCCCGCGTTGCCCATGTAGTAAAACAACTGATCATGTGATCACACCCTCATGCAGGAACGACCACATTACAACCTAACATCAAGAAATATAACTGAAACAACATTATAAATACAGTTTTGTTTTGTTTGGGGGAGGGTCTTTGTTCTTTAGGTTGGGTTCCTGTTGTGGGATTTTGTCTTGTGGTTTTATTTAATTTACGTAGCTGCATAGACACTGACAGCAGAAAAGGGCCTGCCGCCATCCAGTCTGCTCACTCATAACTACTCTGCACAGGCCCTAGTTACCAGTCCCACCCTTAGTTTGTGCCTCCCCTGCTCTGACTAAGCCTATATGCCTGTCCCATCTCTGCAGTCTCCCCTGCTAGTTTAAGTGAGTTCCCTCCGTCCCTGTAGTTGAGCTCAAGAAAAGAAATTTCTTGGCATTCACTTTGTTTGTCCAATGCAGGTACGTGTACATTTCTGTCGTGTCACCCTTTGCTTTCTCTTCTAGAGAGTATTACCTGTCCAAGGCTGATAGCCTCTCCTTGTATGACTTGCACTGTAGTCCCTGGGCCATCTTGGTTGCCCTGCACTGAGGCACTTCTACTTTTTGCAGTCTTTCCTCAGGCTGGACTCCTGTACTTTGCGCAGTACTCAGGTGTAGCTGTCCAGTGACCCGTACAGCGGGAGGGGTCACTCCGACTTCTGCTGTTGATCCTCTCCCCTGCTCATCCCAAGGTCCGGGTTCCTTTCCCACTGCTCTGTTCCAGTCTGCTCTGGATTTAGGCTCTGATAAAATGACCCTAGGTTCTGTTCATCCTTGGTGCATTCCAGCACCACCCCCACACCATATAATGACCTCTTGACCATGAAAGGTTACATTTCTCTTCAAATGTTGTTCAAATGTGAGCTGGGTTTAACCTGTTTTTAACATATCCCAAATGACCAGGTTTAATCCACTCAGAAAGTGAAATGTTTCAGATTCCGTTTTATAAAAGGTTGAACTGTGCTAACTGCCCATGTCTTGTTTTCAGGAATGTACGGACTGCCAAGGCCATGGTACTTCCCGTTGCAGAAATCTTACTGGCTTGGAAGCGGGCGGATTGAAACCTGGGAGTGGACTTGGCCCTGGTCCAGAACCACTCGGCTGAGTGTCATGGAAGAAGACCAGGCCTGTGCCATGGAGAACCGGAGAATGGGTACAGTCCGAGAGTAGTGTGAATGTGTCTTGTGCAAGCTTGGGGAGAAAGTATGGAGTGGAGTGAGCTAGTTTAAAATACCTGCCTGCACTAATAGTTTAGAATCACATTTTGCTGAAGTGTTAAAAGCATTACGGATGCTAGCCTTCTGTACAAACAAGCCTCCATTGCATACAGCAAGTTAGACCTGCATTCGATGAAGCTGGCTTGAACAGTAACTGCCGAATGTATTACTGTCTGCTGGCAGCAAATCCATAAAATATTTACTGGTTGTGGTGAGATTTATTGCTGGTTGGCTAGTTATATACTGTATGTGGGAGAACTCTCAAAATCTGGGATTGAGCTTGGTGCGGGGATATCCCCATACAGTCTTTCTAGGTGTGTTCAGAATCTTCTAAGGGGGGTGAGGATTGGGGTGTGGGCTGTTGGGGACTACCTGCCCAGGGTGTAGTGAGGCCTGACAAGACAGGTGGAGGGTCTTACAGCCTCTGGAAATGCCGCTGTCCCCCAGCACCCCACAATCCGAAGGGGTCTTACTGCGCTTAGAAATGGACTAGCCAAATAAAAAGTAAAATTAATTTAAAACATTCAAAGAAAAGATTTGTATGAAACATAGTCCTTACGCAGGTACAGTGCCAGCTGTTTTTATTAATAATGTATTATTATTTTTTTTTTATTAAGAGAGCTGTTTCGCTGAAAAGATGGCTTTGGAATGCTGTCAGCCAATCAGATTTCAGGATTTTCTTAACACAGTTTCTATAAAGGGATTGAAGAACAGCAAAATAAATTGATACTGTGCAAATAAAAACAGGTGTAAATTATGGATCATTTATGCAGAATGAATTACAGTGCAAAAGATAAAACACGGTGCAGAAAATTATAGCTTTGAGAAATGTGGCACAGAAAGGGCGGCTCTATCCCGAGGCACCTATGAAATGAAAAGGCGGTCATACCTGCATTACCACACTGGGGAATAGCTGCTTTTGGGGCGGAGGGGGAAGGGACATCAGTAGAGGACAAGGGCAAATTAGGCAAGAGAAAAAAGGGGAGGGAAGTAGGATGAGCAAAACAGACAGGGTGGGTCATCATGAAGGTCAAGCCAATGAAACTGTTCACACAGAAATGCACTAATTCCCAGTGTTCTGAGCTTGCATCTCCTTGATGGGATGATGTGAGTAGGTATGCTACTGGTATGTGTTTGCACAGCATTCTTTCTTATTTATTACTAGCTACAAAGCTGCCACAGGGCAGGCGAGATGGCCTAAGAGCCCTTCTGACTCTAAATAACTACGTATGTGTCCCACATTTTGAGGGCCAGTGTTCCACATTTCAGTAACAAAGGTGTGTGTGGCAACATCCCATTAGCTTTCTTTCACGTTAGTCACAAATCTCTACATGTGAAAGCAAACACTTGATTATGTCGGCCTAAAATCTCCTTTCTAATGAGAAGTGGTCTACCTTGTTACTCCTTCCCTCATAGCTTCCATTCCAGGCTTGGAACCACTTTGTCTGCCCTGCTCTGCACCTTATACAATGCAATAATGTCCTTCCACGGAATGGTGATCCGACATTGGCACATCACTCCAGCGTTCACCACATCTGTATATTTTCAGAAAACCTCTCAGCCAGTTAGAAGCAGCAAACTTTATTGTAAACAGTAATGCTTTGGGAAAACGAAATGGCAAGGATAACTCCTGCTGTCCTCATTAGCTGAGTGTGCCTTTGATTTTCAAGTCTGCCATCTAGAATATACCAAAAAGTAGAACAAAAAGTCCCATTAAAGTCTAGGGCACATGCCCCAACACTCTCCAGACTGTTACATCACAAAGTGTCCGGAGCTTGGGGGTGGGCTCACAGTCAGCAAGTAGATGGGATCCAGCTCACAGCTCCATGGAACCTAAATACGATCCCTTCCAAAATCCCAGGATTCTAAAATTGTATTTCTTGAAGCAGATAACTCTAGAGGAGGCAAGTTTCCTATTTTGTGGTTTGAGGATTATTTGTTTTACGATTCACACAGTAGGTACTCTTTAAAAGAGGCATTGTGCGTCTCTGTGGCTGGCAACAGTCCAGAGATATCCGTTAAATCTGGCTATATAATGATACTGCACCGCAACCAGTTTTTGAACCTTGTATCGGACAGTCTTAGTCTGGGATATCGGAGTATTGCACTGCTGCCAACCACAGGAAACCTAACACATCAGTTATAGGGGCTTCTCTGGCTTTTACACAGGGACTAACATCTTTATGATATTTCCCTTTAAAGAGCTAGAAGCACTGAAAGATAAAAACTGTAGTCCTTATTCGTTTATATATGTAGTGTTTTAGTTTTTCTGTGTGCTAATTGGATGGTTCTACCTCATAGTATCAGTCATGATGTGAAAAGCAGTGTTTTACCTGGAAGCAGACATATCTGGTTATGTTCCTCCCTCATCAGCGTGTAACATCACTCATTGTTCTATTATACAAGCCCTGCTGCCTGATTGGTAATCGGTGTTACAAGTTACCAATCACAGCAGGACGCTGACACTTCTGGTTACTAGTGATGTTGCGGTCAGTGAGGTCACAGTGGTACTGCGGATATACAGGAAGAATAGAACTGACTGTGTCAGCCTCCAGGTAAGTGCTGTTCCACACGTCACACCTGGTACTGTCAGGTAGAAAATCTGCTCGTGAGAAAACCAAAGAAACAAACTACTCCATCTATCAGACGGGTCGCTGACCACTTCTAAAGTTATTTTAATGAGCCGCCCACTGATACAGAGGTACGGCTACCGCCCGAGGTGCTGTTGGATGCGGGTTCAGGAATGAGCTCAAGACGCCAGAGGCCTGCCTGGAGGAGATGCAGAGTGTCCCAGAGGACACTCTCCACCCTGGGGAGGGAGGGAGGGGAACGGACGCTGATGCACGGGCGCCATCTGGGTGACCACAGGTGGCGGTGCATTAGGCTCTGTGGAATTGGGGTGGAGGACGTTGGCTACACTATGGTGCACTGGCCTGCATTGCAAGTGCACACACTAGAGTTTGGCCTCCTAGGGGTGGGCACTAGAAAAGAGAGAAAATCCCAACCCACCCCAGCTGCAGGAGGACATCCACCCTCACTGCCGACTCGTCTCTTGCTTCAGTTGTATCGACCAAGTCTCCATCAGGGCAGCAGGGTCCACCCCAGTGGCCCCACCATGTGGGTAAGTCAGGGTGTTGCAGAGTCCGGAGAAAGCGAGTGATGGGGTTGGGTTAGGGGCCAGGACTAATGGGGCCGGAACAAAACCCCACAGTAAATTAAAAAAAAGTTGCTATTAGTTGCAGGCAGAACATTGGCTCTTTAAAAAAAAGGTGCGCTGATGAGATAGGCAGGCAGATGGGATCAAAGAAGGTGACGATGTGTGATGCAGTTTCATGTTAATATGGAATTCAGTCTTTGATGGTAGACACAGGCAGCCTGTGTCTAAGTATTCACGTTGTAAATAAACTGGTACTTTTCTCCCTTTCATTCAAGTGTCCTCCAGAGTAAATGGGGCTGCTTCACTGATGCTTCTGAAATGTTTCCTTTCCAAACTGTGCATTTTAAATGTCTGTTTCACCTCTTTTTGCCTGCAGAAGAAACTCGTGGGATAGAGGAAGAACCAAATCACCTGCCTCTGGTGGTCTGCATCGACAAAGCTGACCAAAGGTCTATAAAGCGGGCCAGAAGCTGGCTTTGAACAAGCTGAGTTTGAACCTCCACGAGAACCAGGTGGTGTCATTCCTGGGCCACAATGGAGCTGGCAAAACCACCACAATGTGAGTCTCAGATGGCATTAGAGCCATTCCTTCTACGAACTGGGAAAGAGCTACCAGGTCCTTAGATATGTAACCATAGAACGGGCCTGTGTCCCCACTGAGTTGTGCTCCGAGGCTCTAGCGTTGTGCCCGCCCACCTTTTCTCCTACTCTGTTGCTGTCGTAGTCATTTTATTGTCATAAATTCAGAGTTATGATGGTCCATAAAGCAGCAGGGAATTCTGCGTGCAAATAAACAACAGTGTTTGTTCACGGTGAAATTTTGACCTAGACTTTTACTAATTTAAATTTCCCTTCCTCCGTCTTATAAATGACACATTTTCCTAATTCATGTGTGTTTTAGCACTTTATTTACATTTTGAAATGATAAAGGGTGCTTCTTTTAATATGTCTCGGACCAGGTTTTGCTAGTTGTTTTAGCTGTTTTTGACACCTGCTGTCCCATGAGGTCAGGAAATAGTGTCTGCTGCATGCTAGTTCATTTTAGTCAGTCACAAGTGATCTGGAACAACTGGGGCTCAATTTTCAAAGCCCCAAGAAATGCCTGACCCTGTGTACCTCGTTTGGTGCCCGGGGCTGCACATCAATCTCGGCCGGTGATCTGGATTTTCAATCCTGAGTGCCAAATGTCTCAAGTTAAACCAGCTTTTCCCTGGTCTAACTTGCGTCATTCGAAAACCCTTTTTATGATATTTGGCAGCAAGCTGCTGTGGATTGAGGAAACTGTCACTACTGCAGCCAATAATGTAAAATTGGGTGTAGTTGCGTAAAGGAGTTTGCATGAGCTGCGCTAAAAAATGGCTTTGACGTAGGACTTGACGAAACCCTGCACCAACCTTTTGAAAACGAGCCCCATGTGTTCAGAAACAACAGAGAATAATGATAAAACCGTGGGCAAGTCACCGAGTCATTTTAAGACAAACTTCCGTTTATTATTATAGATGTTTTAAAAAAGTGCTAAGGTAGACTCAAAATGGGCTAGAACAGGTTTAGTACAAGACCGGAGATAATGCAGCATCAGGCCCTCATTAGGTCTATCGGGTGGTCCAGTATTGCCTAATACTGCCTCCCCCATCGGGTATTATTTCTAGCTTATCCATACATTCCTAAGATTTGTGTCTCTTCTCTCATACCCTTTCCAAAATTCAGAAAAATACTCCAAACACCTTCCTAACATTTTACCGCTTACCACCAAAAGCAAAATTTGAAAGTTTTCCCAGAGTGCATTCTTTTTTATGTACCACTTCCACGCTTAACACACCACTCCCCTAACACAAAATAGTAAACGCTTCCAGCACTACTCCCCAAATCTGCACTTCATCCCAAATGTCTACCCTCATCCCTCTATCCCTCACAATATCTGTACCGTTAACTCCATGCTCCCTACAAAATTTATACCGTCTAACCTGCTTTCCTCAAAGATTTGAACTCTTACATAACCCAACTGCCATGCCACTACTGAAATTAATACCCTTAGTAAAACTTGCAACCTACCTTCTCTATGCTCCCCTAATTTTACCCATACCACTACACCCCTTCAAAAATCTATACCCCCTTGCCCCTGCAACTCACAGAATTGTACTTTCACTGCACTACTCCACAAATGTGTACACCACCCAGTATGTGTACCTTTGTTTTTGCACCTCTCAAAGTTTACACCTCATAACCCTATCCTCCCAGAGTTTGCATCTCTGTCCCGACACCCATCCCAAAGTGTGTACCCCAACTCTGCTGTTCCTACAGAGTGTGTACCCCAACTCTGCACTTCTTACAAAGTTTGTCCCCTAACACTGCCATTCCTACAAAGTCTGTACCTCTAACTCAGCACTTCCTACAAAGTTTGTACCCTTAACTCTGCATGTCCTAAAAGTTTGTACCCTTACTTCTGTTCTTCTCTCATGGTTAATGAGGTTCTCTGTTCTAAAGTTGATACCCCAACTATCAAGCTCCCCAGAAATTTCTACCCAGTGTCCCTGCACCGTTCACAAAATTTGCACCCCTGCTTTTGTTCCCACCCAGCAATGTATACACCTATACTGCATGACTCCCAAAATGTGTACCTCCCTTATAATACCTGACAATTGGCAACTCCCCAAAATATATGCCGCCTACACCAACCCTCATTCCACAGTTTCTACCACTGGCCTCTGCAACAAATTGTGTATCATATACCCTCTACTGCACCTCCACCAGGCAAATTGTTAGTCTAAGATGAAGAGAGTGTAGAAGTAGGGTATGCTTTTTGTAAGGATGTCAGTGGTATACAAATTTGGGGAGGGTTGCAATTTTGGAAGGAGAAAAGGGGTAAAGGTGCAGGTATTTGGAGTGGGACAAGGGGTGTATTTTGGGAAGAATGTGGGATGGGGTACACATTTAAGAGGTGATGTGGAAGCACCAGTTGTGCTCGACAATAAATTCCCGATGTCCCTAGTGACGGCACAATATCGACACTGGTATTGTGCCATCACAAAAGATAATCAACTTCAGGTCAGAGTTGTTCGGGAGGGGCAGACCTCTGGGAGAAGTTGAATCAATGAAAACAGACCACTACAGCGACTGTCGCTATAATTGTCTGTTTTCGAGTTTCACTGTCGGGGTGTCATGCCAGAGTGGGCCACGGTGAAATGGGAGGGTAAAAGTCTGGGAGAAGTACAGGGAGAGGGATGCTAATTTCAGGGAGGCTGCAGGGGTACAAGTTCAGATTTTTGGAGTAGTATAATTGAACATTTCTGGAGGCTTGCAGGACTAAGGCACATGCGCACTTTGAGAGATGTGAACTGAAAGATCAAGTTTTGGAAGGTGTGCGGAAGGAGGATTTGCATTTGAAGGGGTGCAGGAGCAGGTGCAGGAGTAAAAAGGGCAACATTTGAGAGAGGAAGAGGTACCAAAATATTTGTATGGGTACATAGCTGAGGTTCACATTTGGGAAAGAGTATTAGAGGTCTAACATTAGCAGGGGCACATGGCATAATTACTTAATAAGGAAGAGGTGCAGAGCAGAAGCACATATTTAGAAAGGGGTGCAGGGGCAGTGGGGCAGATTCTGTGAGAACTCATTATAGATCCAATGCGTGAATGTGGGACAGTTTGGAAAAACTAGTGACTCGAGCTAGTATACAGAAGCAGAGAGCCAGAGGAAATAGAATGTACATGACTTGATGGGCCTTGGCGGACCATCTCGCTTAGTATTGCCCCTAACAAAAATTAGTCTGTAAAAGTAACTAGATATTTATCTGAGATGCTGTGTTGTTGCAATTCGGTGGGCAAAGGTCCTTGTACAATTGAAAGTAAACACAAGTTTTTGCCATTTTACAGTCTGATGTACTGTGTGTACTGAGCTGCCAGGGCCTTGAGGAAGGTAATGTCATTCTTGCCTAAGTGACATCAGCACTCATTCAAGATTCCACCAGCTAGTCTGAAAATGTCTGAGGGAGTTTCTGTGAAGCCATTGGATAAGAGAGCATTAAAATAGTTATCTGTATACGAGAAATTGCAATTAATTCATTTCATTTGTAGTAAACAAGTCCAGTTTGTCCTTACGTGAGGGAAGATGAGTGTTTATAATATATAGTATCTGCATTTGATCTTTATACACAGCTCAAAATTCCCTATGCATAGCTTATTAGGGGCGGGGGTGATGATTGATACAAAGGGAACCACTGGAACAGTGCAGGAGATCAGTGGCTAAGGCTAACAAAATGCTTGGTGTATTGCCAAGGGGATAACGTCCGGGAGAAGAGAGGTTATAGTTCCCTGTACACCTCAGTAGTGAGGCCGCATCTGGAGTACTGATGGGCAGTTCTGGTGCCACGTCTATAAAAAGACATCACACTGTTGGAGAGAGTCCAGAGAGGGCGATGAGGATGATCAGTGGTCTGGAGGGGTTGTCATATGAAGATAGACTCAGGGAGCTGAACATGTACTCTTTGGAGGACAGAAGGGATGGGGATATGATACATACCCTCAAACACCTGAAGGGTTCAACAGAGGGAACAAGGAGTGTCTGCTCAAGTTAAGGGAGGAGGGACTATGAGAGGCCATAATTTAAAGTTAGCAAGGGAAGTACAGGGGAAGCGAGGGAACATTATCTCACAAGAGAGGGTGGTGGTGCCCTGAATGCACTGCAGGATGATCTGGTAAAAATGGGAACTGTGGGAGGTTTCATGAAGGGTTGGGATAGGCACAGGGGCATGGTACAGAGTGGGAGGTAAGGTGATTACCAGAGTTGTACAAGGTGGGAGAGTGGGTGGGAGGAAATAATGGGGGAGGTAGAGCAACTACTGTGCACTGCCAGTGAGCCGCGCTGGGCAGACAAGATGGACCATCAGGCCTAATCTGCTGGCAACTATGTATAAATGCAAAATATACTGGTACATAGCCTTATAAACCCCTAGATATCGCCTCAGAATCCCCTAGATACAACCTCAGAATCCAGGACATGACCTCAGAATACTAGACATGGCCTCAGAATCCCAGCATTGACTCAGAATCCTCTATACATGGCCTCAGAACCCCAAACATGGACTTGAAATCCCTAGACAGGACCTCAGAATCCCAGCATGGACTCAGAATCCCGCAGACATGGCCTCAGAATCCTCTATACATGGCCTCAGAACCCCCAGACATGGACTTAGAATCCCCAAGACATGGCCTCAGAATTCCCTAGGCATGACCTTCAGAATCCTAGATATGGCCTCAGAATCTCCTAGTCATGGTCACAAAATCCCCTTTATATTGCCTCAGGACCCTTTAGACATGGCCTCAGAATCCAGCATGGACTCAGAATCCCTTAGACAAGGCCTCAGAATCCTCTATACATGGCTTAAGAACCCCCAGACATGGACTTGGAATCCCAAAGATATGGTCTCAGAATCCCTGGACATGGCCTCAGAATGGCATGATGCTCAGTGGATAGCACAGTTGGCTAAATACACCACTGTCGCATCCAAATGAGAGAAACCTCTTGCATGCTGGGCTCAGTTGTAGATTCATAGGATTTGGAGACGTTAAAAGTTTGTCGTGGCAGCTCTGTGTACTGCTTCCAGATCTTTCCATTAAGGTACACAATGGTGTGAAACCCCACTACCCCTGCCAGCAGTAGTATTAGAGATGCATTCTTCTTCCACCCTGAATCTTAAGATGATGTGATTGACATTCCTGGCAGTCTAGTGGTTTCCTCTCCCATCTGATCCCTGAGGTACTGTAAAACCTTTCCTGGTAGTCTAGTGGCCCTCCCCGAAATATAGATTTTGACAGCACATAAGGACCGCTTGGCACACCCCTCACTCTGCCCAATTCCTACCTACAGGATAAGCTGCAGATCCTAGCAACAGCCCATTTCTTCCTACCCCCCACAAGAATTGCCTTATGTCTGTCCAATGCATTCTTGAATTTTCCCACAGTTTTAGACCCCACAGCCTCCTCAGGAAGGCTGTTCCATGTGTAACCCCCTGCAAATGGGGGTTCCCAAAAGACTTCCAGGAGCTTGCTTGAATGCTCCAAGCCTGAATGGTGTTTGGCATTTAAGCCATTTATCAGTGAGTGTTTTTAGAGCCTCTGGTACTGTCTCTTTAAGAGCTGTCTGCTTGCAGACATAATTAGTTTGTATGGGGACTGTGTGCTTCTCTGAGTACCACTCGAGCTGCTGCCAATTCACTTCATTTTGCAGTCACTAGAGTGCAAAGGAACCTATCTGAAAGATGTAACTGTTTGCCAGAAATTATTTAGAGTAATAATGAAATTACAGTTTGTCTAACCTGCTTTCTTTGCAGTCAGAACTGTGTCTGCTAGTTCCCCATTCTAGTTTTGAACTGCTGAACTGGACCAATCAGTGTGGGGTAAGCTAGCTCTAAAATGGTGCCTGGACGAATCAGAACTTGGACTCATAATCTGAGCCAGCCACAAGAGGATTGTATGGGCAGTGACTCTGGGAGATGTAGTTTAGACTTCAGTGCCTTTTGGACCAACAGCAGCAGTCTATTGTGAGTGACAGCCAATCCAGTCAAGAACTGGGAGGAACTCAAAGGAAATGCCGGTTTTGTCGGTTGGAGTTGGAGTTGAGCTTTGGCAGTGAAGAAGGAAGGAGCCCTGTGCTTTTTCAGTGTGCAGTTTTAGTCAAAAAAGCGTGTGTAAGGCCCAGAGTTCGGTCTGCAGCTTGTAGGACTGAATCTCCTGTGAAAGAATCAAGGATCTCTGAAGAGTAGAAACCAGGCTCACCCTGTAGAAGACTGGAAGAATTGCTGAAAATTGCACTCGGTCTGTCAGGAACTGAATCTGCTGTGTGTTCTCCGGGTATTGTGCAGTAATTGCGATCGGGATACAGATGCAGCCTGCCTGGTATAGTGCTTTCTTTTATATAAATGTGTGAAGAGGTTTGTGTACCTCAAGTGAGCCCTGCTGACATTGAAGGACCCTATCTTATTTGGAGGTCGTGAGTACTAATTCAGGGTCGCTCCTGTTGAATTGCCACATTAAATCCAAATGGAATTACTGTACTGCTGACTGTTTAATTCTCCTTTTCTCTGTGTGAAAGGGCCCCTACCAGCTGCCACGGTTTGGACTAGCCACTAGGGCTTGGGTACCCAGGGACAGTAACTGATAGGGATAGGCCTGTGCACAGAGCCATAGGTAGATTATTAGAGTGATAAGCTAATTAACCTGATTTCCCCTGTCCTTGTTATATCCCCTAAATAAATCAGAGCTGCTTGTTTCAGCAAAGTTATACTGCCTGAGGTATTTGTCTATGTTAAAGTACTGTACTGTGATTGTTGCACTGTATCTCATTTCACAGGAGGTCCCAGTGCGAACCAGACCTGGGGGTAAGTGTATACTGTGAAGGTAATTCTGATATATTGTGTGGGCCACTAGTGGGAAGAAAGGGGTTGCAGTGTCCCAGAGGGCTGTGACCAAGTTAGTTTAACTATTGCAAACCCTGACCTCTGGGTGGAGGCACCCGCCATTGGATCAGGCCCCTCAACCTGTTAGTGGCAAATCAGGCAGGGGTAGCAGCCCTGGGATAGCGCCATCTAGGGGTTACATCTTGGAGGCTCACCGCTGGGATTGTGTGTCCTCTAGTGGCCATATTTACGAACCACTGTTAAGAAAAAATGGGTACCCCGACAGAAGTGGCTGTGCACCGGCTGGTGGAGTGGTGTACTGGGGAGGAGATCGACCCCAAAATGCTATGCTTATCCTGGACATCCCACTGGGTATCAATCACGGACACTGTGCAGGAGTACTTTCCAAGGTGGAAGGTTTACAAAACCCTGTGGTGGTGGGTCGGCATGCTAATCTGCTCACCCACACTTTCCTGGCCCTAGTAGAGTTTAAGGATCCCATAGATAGCTCCAAAGTGCCACAGACCATTACCCCAGAGGGAGCCCTCACTGCTTGGAGAGTGATAACTAAGGACAGTAAAGACCGGGGAATCAGCCCCACCACTATCTGAAACTTTTGAGGAGAAATTTGCTGAATGGTTGCTGGGAGAGGGGAAAACTGTGGAGGACTTGAAGAAACTATTCTTGCCACCTGGGGTGTTCCTCCCCAACACCCTGTCCTGCTCCAGTGCCCGTAATGGTGGCTGAGACCAATGCAGACTCCTATTTCTGCACCAGCTTAGTCACGACTCTTCACCGAAGGTTGAGGATCTTCTCTGGCACCTCCCACCCCCAAGGGAGGATGACTGGGAGACCTGGATAGACTATGTTGCCCCCAAGTGCTAGAATGGCAATGCCGGAAGGCAAGAGAAAGAGGGTTAGTGAGAGCCTCCGAGGTCCTGCCCTGGCTACCATCCGCGCAAACGGGCCAGTAACCCTGAAGCGACTGCACAGGCCTATCTTGAGGCCTTGGAGAATGTGTATGGGAGCCCAGATTCTGATGAGGACCTATGGTGGAGAGTAAGAAATGCACAACAGTACCAAGGGAGTTGTTGTCTGTGTATGTCTCTCGGCTGGAAAAATTGTTGAAGAATGCCTCAGAAAGGGTAGTTTGCCAGCGATTGAACTGGACCGAACCAGACTGGACAGAATCTTAAGTCTGCCCCTTCTCAGAACTGCTGTTGCTTCAGTTACGCCTGGCAAATCGACTGGAATCCCCACCTCCTACGATGAGTTAATGAGAGAAATCGAGGAGTTGAGAAAAGGCGACCTCGGGAGGTACCTGCACCAACAGCTGTGGCTACGACCGAGTGACTGAGGGTGACCCATCAAGTGAAGTTCAGGGCAGAGGTTGACAGTCAATGAGTGCTCTGACAAGGAAAAGATATGCCACAATGGGGCGAACTGTTGAGAGAGATCCAGAATTCAAAACAGTCCCTTTATGAAGGCCACGCCTGCAAGTGCAGGCCCTGACCTATATCCGACTGCATCTGCTATGGGGTGGGGGTACCCACCCATGTATCTCCTGCTGATAACAGCTCCAAACTCAATTCCTTGACCATGGAAGTGGAGAAACTGACGAGATGTCTCCAAATGCTTATCACGCCGCAGACAGAGATGGCACCCAGGTTTCCAGTTAGTAATACCCCGCCTGGCTCCCAGTGTGGCGCCTCGGCCAGCTCAAACTCCAGAAAGTATGTTTTGCTATAATTGTGGGAAAGATGGGCACATGAAAAGGAATGCCAGTCCCAAAAGACACTGACAAAGTTGCATATAGGCTACAAGGAGAGCTTGGAGAAGAAATCAGTGGTTAAGAGGTGCACGACATGATCCCAGTGAGGCACCAAAAATGCTAATTCACGTCCTTTTGTGGCAAGGTCAGTTGCCCAGGCCCCCTACCGCCTCTCAGACTGGTCCAGAATAGTGGGTCCCTCCATGGAGACCACTGTAAAGGTGAACGGAGTGTCTACAAGAGCTATATTAGACAGTGGCTCCCAAGTGACAATTATGTTCCAAGATTGGTATCAAGCATTTGTCAGACGACCCTTACAACCATTAGAAGGACTGCATGTATAGGGGTTAAGTGAGAAGGCCTACCCCTATTCCGGGTATATCCGAATTTGGCTGTCTTTCCCACCTCCGTGGCTGGAGTGGCCAACAAGTAGAGACCCTAGCCTTAGTGTGTCCCCCCACTGGACTGTATGATGGTGTCCTTTGTTGATTGGAACAAATGCTCATATGTTCGGAAGGCTGGCAATAGCTAGTTATGAAAACAGGGTCAAAGACTAGTAGAGCTTTAAGAGTTCGGCTTTAATTAAGAAGGCCTATGAGGCCCAGAGAGATGCTGAAAAACAGAACCAGAGGAACCAGTCGAGATTGTATGGAAGAAGGATCCTGAGTCTCTGATCCTGGCGCCAAATGCCCAGTGTACCTTACAGGGAGAGGTCCGTGTCAGAAGGATGTTAAGAATAAATATTAATGTTGGATGCACAGGCGATGGAAAATTGCAGAGGGACTGCTGGTCAAGCCTAGTATTTTTGCCCGCTAGAGCCCATGCTTATGCCAGAAGGGTAATGGTCCAAGTTCATAATGTGTCTGAAAGAGACATTCGAGTAAACAGAGGTTGCATCCTGGCTAATGTGCATTGTGCAGACACTGCAGTGCTACCCAGCAGCAAGAGTTCAAGGAAGAATGACAGAGTAACGCCTGACTTGTTTGATTTCGGCGACTCCGCTGCCAGCTGAATGGAAAGTGAGGATCAGTGAGAAGCTTGCCAGAGAGACCAGGTGTTTTCTTTTAAAGGAATGGGATGTAGGATCGTGCAAGGCTGAGCACAATATCCGGCTGCATGACTGAACCATTTCGTGAGAGTCTCGACGCCTGGCACCTGCTGGCATAGATGATGTGAAGCTGGCATCTGCAAGAGATGTTAGCTGCTGGTGTAATACAAGAATCCAGAAGCCCTTATGCTTCCCCATTGTGGTAGTGAGGAAAAAGAATGGAACAGTAAGGATGTGTGTGGATTATGCACCTTAAACGCGGACTATCCCTGATCAGTACACAATGCCCCGCATTCAGGATGCTTTGGACTGCCTAAGCGGGAGCAAGTGGTTCTCTGTGCTGGATCTCCAGATGGGTACTACCAGATCCCGATGGCCCCAGAGGACCGTGAGAAGACTGCCTTTATCTGTCCGCTTGGCTATGAATTCATGAGGATGCCTCAAGGGATTTCAGGTGCCCCAGCCACTTTTCAACGATTGATGGAGCGTGCAGTGGGGACATGAACTTACTAGAGTGCCTGGTATACCTAGATGATGTTATTGTGTTTGGCAGCTCACTGGAGGAACATGAAGCAGATTATTTAAGGTATTGGACCACTGGAGGACTTTGGCCTATGAACTGTCCATTGATAAGTGTCAATTCTTTCAAACATCAGTAAAGTATGTGGGACACATAGTATCCACCGAGGGAATAGAGACCGACCCAAGTAAAGTTGAGGCCTTGACCACCTGGCCACAGCCCAAAATCTAAAAGAACTGCAAAGATTCCTGGGATTCTGTGGTTATTATCGGCGCTTCATCAAGGACTATTCAAGAGTGATCCGCCTTTACTTAACCTTACTCAAGGTATCCCCCAACCCACAAAAAATAACAAAAGCAGCGCCCTCAAGACTGAAAGAGTGTATTTTCATCCGTGAAGTATTTAGCCCGGCTGGACTCATGATTAGGAGACTGCTTTTCATGAGATCATATATCAACTACCCATGCTCCAGTGCTGGCCTATGCGATCCAAGAAAACCTTCGTCCTGCACACTGATGCTAGCTTGCAAGGTTGGGGGCTGTGTTGTACCAAAACACGAGAATGGCCTGAGACCAGTGGCCTTTGCCAGTAGAAGCCTGACCCCATCTGAAAAGAACTATCCTGTACATAAGTTAGAGTTCCTAGCTTTGAAGTGGGCTATTGTTGACCAATTCCATGAGTACTTGTGGGGCTAAAATACTAGTAAAACTGACAATAATCCTTTGACCTATGTGCAGACCTCAGCTAAGTTGGATGCCACTGGCCATAGGTGGCTTTCTGCATTATCTACATATGACTATGCTCGAATACGAGCAGGTCTAAACACATAGATGCTGATGCTCTCTCCGGAGCCTGTTCCCCAGAATGATTGGGTCCAACTGGCAGAACCTGACATTCGGGCACTCTACGGAAGTTTGACAGGGAGGAACAAATGTCCACGGACGCAGTGGACTGCATGGTGGATTGCTTGGGAGCCTCTGAGAATTGCATACCTGCTGCTTATTGCCACTTTTCTGCAATAGACATTGGTGCACTGCCTCAGCTGGACAATGACAGTATTCGGGCGGCCTAACTCGCGATCCCATGATCAAAGCAGCTAGGAAGCCTCTATGCAGAAAAGATGTGTCCAAATTACGCCCACTGATTTGAGAACTGCACTGTTATACAAAGAAGGTCCAAGTTGAAACTGATCAATAAACTGTTGTACAGAGAAACAGTAGACAAGAGGGACAAGTAGACAAACAACAACTAGTGCTGCCCACTGCCTTCGAGGACTCAGTACTGAGGTCCTTGCACAACCACATGGGGCACCTTGGTATAGACAGAACACTTGGACTTGGTGAGATCCAGATTCTATTGGCCCAAGATGGGGGCTGATGTGGAGCAACACATTCGAACTTGTAGTCATGGTTTACAGAGGAAAGCTTGCCCCAGAGGGCTGCCCCTTGTTAACATCACCACCAGTGCACCCATGGAGCTGGTCTGTATTGATTTTCTGAGTTTGGAGTCAGATCAAAGAAATATCAGTAATGTGCTGGTGGTCACTGACCATTTCACGAGATATGCCAAGCTTTCCCACCAAAGACCAGAAAGCATCCACTGTGGCCAAAGTACTTGTAGAAAACTTTTTGTTCACTATGGGCTCCACAAAGAATCCATTCTGATCAAGGAGACTTTGAGAGTCGTCTGATCAAAGAGATGCTTTCTCTGTGGGGAGTGCGAAGTCCAGAACCACTCCTTACCACCCCAGGGGACCCACAGCCTGAGCGTTTCAACCGCACTTTGCTAGATATGCTAGGCACCCTGCACCCAAAGGACAAGCCTAGATGGAGCCAACAAATTAGCACCCTGGTACATGCTTATAACTGCACCAAAGTGATGCCACTGGATTCTCCCTACACGCCTGATGTTTGGAAGAGAACTGACTACCAGTAGATGTGTGTTTTGGGGTCTCTCCGATGGGGTTCAAGCTGACAACTATTTACAGTATGTGCAAAAGTTAAAGGCCCAGCTAACTCATGCGTACTCAACTGGCTCCAAACCATGGCTGCCAAAAGAAATCTGGCCAACAAAGAAAGGTATGATAAAAGGTGAAAGCACAGGAACCCAGGAGGGAGATCGGGTATTGCTAAGAAATCTGGGACTGCATGGCAAGCACAAGATTGCTGACAGATGGCACCATCTCCCTCACATTGTAGTGGGCAAACTAGATGATCTGCCAGTGTACAAAGTAAGGCCTGAGAATAATTCAAAAGATGTAAAAACAATGCATAGAAATCATTTACTGCCCATTGGACAAATCCTGATTGAGTCTGAGCCCCAGAAGATGCCCCTCTGGACCAGTGACTAGAGCTGCTAAGAAAAGATCAAGAAAGTCTGCACCTACAGAAGCAAGTTAAAGTGTTCCCTCCACAAGTCCCAGTTGAGCATGACTGTCAGTCCATATCAGAAGAAGTGAGAGTGACTTTGAATACTATCCTTCTTACGAACTGAGTCAATTGTTTGGGGCAATCCTAGTCAATACTGGAGACAAAGCTGGGCCTTCTGGACTGTCTAACCCCCAGCTTCATCCCTGGAGCCAATGCTCCCAGAAAGTGAAGTGCAAAGCATCAGATCAGATGAAATGGAATCATTGTGCATGGTTGAACTGTTTGAGCTTTCAGGAGGAAAATGATAGATTGGGGCAGACTGGTGATACACCAACAAGAAGAGTATTTTGAGTGCCCTGACAGTCCACTGCCAGTGTCCGAAAGCTCTCCATGCGAGCCAAATGTTGTGGACTCAGAAACTGTAACTCCTGGAGCTGAAAGTGCCCCAAGTTCTAGCCTCTCTACCCCATGGAGACTCCCCTGACAAGTGAGGACAATGCTGAAAATGAGGCTCAGAGTGCAGAGACTATAACAGTTCCCCTAGAAAGACTGGTCGAGCTGTAAAGCCTGTGGTGCACCTCAGTTATGATTCACTTGGGAGGCCTGTGGACTTGCCTCTCAATGTTGTCCATAAAGGAGTGTATGTGTCCCCAGAGCTCATTGCCCAAACTGAGCATCAGTGCTAACTCCAAGTTACTTGTGTTGCCCTCTAAATATGGTGCCCTTGCCCCATCCAGCCCCAAGGTAACTGATAGGAAGGGCCCCTCTCTTCAGGTTTCATGTACAAGAGATAATAACTTGAGTTGTGGTACAATGTGTATGTAATACTGTGTAAAGAGCGCGTACTGCAATGTTTCAGAAATGTGTTCTTGGTAAAATGATATATTGACTGATGATTACATATGCGAGCCTAATGCAAATGTATATGGTTGCAGTTGAAACTTATGGGTACTTGCTGTGACGGAATCAGCTTTCCCAAGCCAGGAAGGTGTAACCCCTGCAAATGGGGTTCCCAAAAGACTTCAGGAGCTTGCTTGAATGCTCCAAGCCTGAATGGTGTTTGGCATTTAAGCCATTTATCAGTGAGTGTTTTAGAGCCTCTGGTACTGTCTCTTAAGAGCTGTCTGCTTGCAGACATAATTAGTTTGTATGGGGACTGTGTGCTTCTCTGAGTACCACTCGAGCTGCTGCCAATTCACTTCATTTTTGCAGTCACTAGGAGTGCAAAGGAACCTATCTGAAAGATGTAACTGTTTGCCAGAAATTATTTAGAGTAATAATGAAATTACAGTTTGTCTAACCTGCTTTCTTTGCAGTCAGAACTGTGTCTGCTAGTTCCCCATTCTAGTTTTGAACTGCTGAACTGGACCAATCAGTGTGGGTAGCTAGCTCTAAAATGGTGCCTTGACGAATCAGAACTTGGACTCATAATCTGAGCCAGCCACAAGAGGATTGTATGGGCAGTGACTCTGGGAGATGTAAGTTTAAGACTTCAGTGCCTTTTTGGACCAACAGCAGCAGTCTATTGTGAGTGACAGCCAATCCAGTCAAGAACTGGGAGGAACCCAAAGAAATGCCAGTTTTGTCGGTTGGAGTTGGAGTTGAGCTTTGGCAGTGAAGAAGGAAGGAGCCCTGTGCTTTTCAGTGTGCAGTTTTAGTCAAAAAACGTGTAAGGCCCAGAGTTCGGTCTGCAGCTTGTTGGGGACTGAATCCGTCCCTGTGAAAAGAGATCAAAGGATCTCTGAAGAGTAGAAACCAGGCTCACCCTGTAGAAGACTGGAAGAATTGCTGAAAATTGCACTCGGTCTGTCAGGAACTGAATCTGCTGTGTGTTCTCCGGTATTGTGCAGTAATTGCGATCGGGATACAGATGCAGCCTGCCTGGTATAGTGCTTTCTTTTATATAAATGTGTGAAGAGGTTTGTGTACCTCAAGTGAGCCCTGCTGACATTGAAGGACCCTATCTTATTTGGAGGTCGTGAGTACTAATTCAGGGTCGGCCCCTGTTGAATTGCCACATTAAATCCAAATGGAATTACTGTACTGCTGACTGTTTAATTCTCCTTTTCTCTGTGTGAAGGGCCCCTACCAGCTGCCACGGTTTGGACTAGCCACTAGGGCTTGGGTACCCAGGGACAGTAACTGATAGGGATAGGCCTGTGCACAGAGCCATAGGTAGATTATTAGAGTGATAAGCTAATTAACCTGATTTCCCCTGTCCTTGTTATATCCCCTAAATAAATCAGAGCTGCTTGTTTCAGCAAAGTTATACTGCCTGAGGTATTTGTCTATGTTAAAGTACTGTACTGTGATTGTTGCACTGTATCTCATTTCTGGGAGGTCCCAGTGCGGAACCAGAACCTGAGGGTAAGTGTATACTGTGAAGGTAATTTGATATATTGTGTGGGCCACTAGTGGGAAGAAAGGGGGTTGCAGTGTCCCAGAGGGCTGTGACCAAGTTAGTTTAACTATTGCAAACCCTGACCTCTGGGTGGAGGCACCAGCCATTGGATCCAGGCCCCTCAACCTGTTGGTGGCAAATCAGGCAGGGTAGTAGCCCCTGGGATAGCGCCATCTAGGGGTTACACATGCATCCACTACCCTCTCTGTGAAATAATGCTTCCTCACATTGCCCCTGAACCGCGCTCCTTCTATCTTCAAATTGTGTCCCTTGTTCTTGCACATCTCTTTATGAAAGATGCTACCCTCTTGGACTTTGTTGATTCCACTGAGGTACTAAAAGTTTATGTCATATCCCCCTCCCTCCTTTCCTCAAGGGTATACATATTAAGCTCCTTTAGTCTCTCCTTTGTATGGCTTCTCTTGCAGACCCTGCACCATTTTAGTTGCCTCCTCTAAACTGCCTCCATCTTGTCTATGTCTTTGGCGGAGGTGGGGTCTCCAGAACTGGACATACTCAGATGGGGTCTCACCAACTTTCTGTACAGAGGGATAACAACTTCCTGTTTTCTGCTGGTGATGCCCTCCCTGTACATCCCAGTATACCCCAGCCCTCCCTACTGCCTTCTCACATATTGCTTGCCAACCTTAAGGTCATCTGATATGATTACCCCAGGTTCCTTTCCATTTTTTTTGTTGTTACTATTTCCCCACAATGTGTATTCTTTCCCTGGGTTTTGTTTCCCAGGTGCATTATTTTGCACTTCTTCGCACTGAATGCAAGCTATCATACTTCTGACCATTCCTCCAACCTTGCCAAGTCCCTTCTCATCCTTCCCCGCCTCTTTGTGTATCATCCTGTTGCAGATCTTTGTGTCATCTACAAAGGGCATACTTTTCCTTCCAGTCCTCTGCAATGTTACTTATAAAGACATTAAAAGGACTGGACCCAGTACTGAACCCTGCAGTACCCACTTGTAACCCCTTCTTCAGAGTGGCCTCCGTTTACAATTGCCTTCTGTATCCTGTTGTCCAGCTAATGTTTTACCCAGGCTACCACCATGGGACCCACTCCCAGGCTGGTTAATTTGTTTATTAATCTTTGTGTGGGGCTGTGTCAAATGCCTTGCTAAAGTCTAGGTAGGCCATGTCCACAGCCCCTCCCTGGTCTACTACTTTGGTCACCCAGTCAAAGAAATCGATTAGATTCATCTGACATGACCTTCCCACTGTGAACCCATGCTGCCTTGGGTCCTGTGCCTCACTGGCCTCTAGGTACTCAACAATTCTTTCCTTCAGAAGCGATTCCATCATTTTCCCTACCACAGAGGTCAAACTGACAGGTCTGTAGTTTCCTGCCTCTGTCTTGCTCCCACTTTTGTGTAGAGAATCACATCCGCCTTCCTCCAGTTCTCCAGGTACACACCATCCTCCCATGATTTGTTAAAAGGGTAGTCAGTGGTGTCACTAGTTCTCCCCTTAATTCTTTTAAAATTCTGGTGTGAATCCTGTCAGGTCCCATTGCTTTGCCCACCTTTTAGTTTTAGGAGTTCTTTCAGAACCCTTTCTTCTGTGAAAGGACTGGGATTGACCCCCCTCAATCCAGAGTGCTTCTGTTAATTGGATTAGGTACCTCCCTCTCTCTCTTTTGTGAATACTGAGCAGAAATATTCAGTTCAGTATCCCTGCTTTTCACTGTCCCTTTCTGCCCACCCACCGTCCATTCTATTCAGCCTCACTATCCTTTCCTTTTTCTTTCTCCTCCTGATGTACCTGTAAAAGGTTTATCCCCTTCTTAACCGAGTTGGCTATCTTTTCCTCAGTTTGGGCCTTTGCTATTCTGACTTCCCTCCTGCTTCCTTCTCGTTAACTGGTACAGTTCTTGGTCCTGCTCCTTCTGTGTTTCCTTATACTTCCTAAATGCTATCTTTTTCTCCCTAACCTTCCCTTAGCTCTTTTGAGAACCATAGTGGCTTTTCTTTCTAGTTTGATTTATTTGCTTCACACAAGGCTTGTTGCCTCTCGATGGCAGTTAGATAATTCCCATTGTTGCTCCACCCTCCTTCTTGCCTGTTTGGTAGTGCTTTTCTAAGGCACTGTTCCATCTTGCCAAAGTCAGCCCTCCTGAAGTCCAGTACCCTCACTTTTGAATGACTTGACTCTACACCTAAGTTTATCGTGAACCACACTGTTTGATGGTCACTTGTTCCCAGATGGATACCCACTTCTAGATCTGAGATCCTCTCACTGTCCCCATTTGAGAGTCACGAGTCTAAGATTGCTCCTTCATGAGTGGGTTCCAAAACTAGCTGTCTGAGGCATGCGCTTGGCAGGAGCAACGAGAATGGCCCTCCTCTTGGATGTGGCTGCAGCAAAGGTGCTCAGTTAACATCTGCCCTATCTGTAAGATATTTAAAAAAAAAAAAACATAATTTAATGGTTCCTCCCTCCTGCCCTGGTCCTGAGATACTGTAAGCCCTCCCTGGTATTCTAGTGGTCTCTACCCCTCCCCACCCCAGTCCCTTTGATAGTATTAGTCATACACGCAATCCCCTCCTGGCATACCCTTAGCATCCTTCTACCCCCATCTGCCATCCGACTCACCCTTGGAAAGTCCACTGTGTGCAGCAGTAAAGTCGGCACTGGCACAGACCTTCTCACCGCCACAACCATATGAATTAAAGGACTGAGCATTTGTAGATTGTTGTAGCATTGAGAACACCACAACTGAAGTTTTAGAAGTCTTGGTGGTTATTTCTGTCCTGTGTACATTGTGTGGTAAACCAGATGTCACCTGAGAGAGGTTAGCGTCCTTCCTCATTGGATGACCTCTCCTTGGCATCTGATAATCAGTTGCCTTTTCCCTAAATCTGGGCACTTTTGTTCTTCCTCTTCCAGGTCCATACTAGCTGGTCTGTTTCCACCACGTCTGGCTCTGCGACAATTTATGGCCATGACATACGGACAGAGATGGATGAGATCCGGAAGAACCTAGGGATGTGTCCACAACACAGCGTACTCTTACGACAACCTGACCGTGGGAACATCTCTGGTTTACTCCCAACTCAAGGGCATGGCAGAGGAGGAAATGCATGAGAGATGGATAAGTAGGAAGTGCTTTCATTTCTTTGGTTTGTGGTGCCAGTAAAACACTAAAGACCTCAAAATTCATTCTTAGCTATGCCTTGTAACTGTACTCATCACAGAAGTTTTGAACTCTTCTGTCTGAAATGGTGTCATTGCAGGAGACCGATAGGATCACTTGACTGAGGCCAAAGGTACCGCTGCGTCTCAGAATGGTTTTATGAGGGCATGTTGTGCCCTGCAACATAGTACGTTCTTTGATAGGCTGACCAGGAGGTAGACACCAGCAGGGCTGTGGACATAATCGGTTTGGACTTTAGCAAAGCCTGCACACTGTGGTGTGTGATAAGTTTCTGGGTGAAGTTCAAGTTTATTGCAGGAAGACTCCGTTCAGCAAGCTCATTCACAAGGAGATCCTGAAGCATGTACATAGTCAGCAGACGTTGCATAGAAAAAAAAGGCATCCTAAAAATACAGTTAAAGTTCATGTGAACCATTACATAGAATACTACATCACAGTTTAATACAGTACAGTTAAGGTCATACTAGTACCCCAGTACCCCAGTGTGGTATACTGAGGCATACAAGGGGCATTACTTACTGGTTTGGGGCAGGAAGCAGAGGGTTGTGGGAGATAGACACTGCTCTGAGTGGAGAGGGAGACTGAGTTGCATCCCTGAGGGTTCAGTGCTGGCACCACTGCTTTCAACATTTCATCAGTGGTCAAGAAGCAGGGGTCTCCAGAAGGCTACGTAAGTTTACTGGTAATACTGGTATAGCCAGGGTGGTGAATTCCCTTGATGATTGGGTACAAACTCAGGAGGACGGAACAAGCTGGGAATCAGCTTGGACTCCTGCTATCTTAGATTAGTGTAGCCAACTGCAAGGTTCTTTACTTGGAAATAAAACTGGTAGGACCTACACATTGTGCAGGGCACCTCTTGCCACACTAGAAGAAGAAAACAGCATGAGGTCATAATAGGCCAAGGCGAAGCATGACAAGTAGTGTGAAGTCGCTTTTAAGAAGGCAGGAGGAATGCTGATCGGCACAGGGGTCCTCTCACCAGAAGAGCAGGCAAAGTAATCCTGCCACTTTACAAGGGCCCTGGTCAGAGCAGGGAAGTAATTCTGCCACTTTACAAGGCCCTGGTCATGGCAGGGAAGTAATCTTGCCACTTTACAAAGGGCCATAGACAGAGCAGGGTAGTAGTCTTAACACCTTGCAGGGCACTGGTCAAGACAGGGAAGCTGAAGTACATAAGCAACTCAAAAGGAAAAATGATTGAACAAAGTAGCAACTGACACGGGATCAGAGATGCGTGAACCTCTAGAAATGAGGCTTAGGGTGGCAGACTAGGCAAGGGAATCAAAACGGGTGTGCATACGCTTTGAGAATTTTAGTGGAGTTAAGATTGTTCTGGAGGTTGCAGAAATGTAGCGTAAGTTTCTGATGGCTTTAGTGCAGGCATTTCTGAGCTACTTGTAGCACTGCCAATCAGAAGGGGAATCAGATACCTTATGAAGATGCCAAAAGAGTCACAGGTCGATGATCTCCGCTGAGTTCCAGTGCAGATGAAACTCCAGCCTCAAGAACGAGTGGAAGGAGGCATGGTTGTTCCACACTGCAGTAAATTTATTGAGGAATTAGAAGAGAGTCTCGTGCTTCTCAGATGACATGGTGGGGGAGGGGCAGTCAGTATCCTCGGGTTCATCAAGCAGAGTGGCCAGGTTGAGAGACCTCATTGCTTAGCCCAAATGAACTTTGGGGAGACCTTGGGATGATGGATCTTAGGATACAAGTCAGCGGGTGATCACCAAAGGCATCTGGCAGAGTGCCTGCTGAGACACAGAAAAAGGCATGGATGAGAGAACCAAGTGTTAACAGGGAATGGTTGGAGCCAGCCGGTGGCGCTGAGGTTAGGCGCTGGATGCCAAACCTCATGCGCTGGCGGCTGGGTCGAGAGCGAGCCTGGATCACTGGGGGTCGGCAGGGAGGGGAAGGATTAGGCGTCCAGAGGACAGCTCTCCTTCCTCGGGGGGCCAGGGGCGATGCCCGGCACCGGCGACATCTGGTGGAGATCGGAGGTACCATAGCGTACTGGGCCAGAGAAGAGGGTTGCAGAGCCACGGCAAGGCGTTCCCTGGCGTCATTGCATGTCGGGGCTCCTTGCGGGAGGGAGAGGAGTACTAGCTGATGGCGATGGCACCTTCCCCACAATCCACACTCCTGTAGTCAGGCTTGGTCCTCTCTGCTTCCCCTGCCCTCTCCGGCCCGGTTAGCTCAATACTGGAAGAAAAGGCGCCCTGGGCGGGGCCACCCTTTCCCGGAGGCAGACCCGGGGTATGCCGGTGCCGGAGAGTAGCGGAGGAGGACACAGTGCCATGCAGGAGGTAGAGATGGTGGAAAGGAAGGTCATTGGAGAGAGTTCAGCTGTGGGGGATGAAAAATAGAGTTCGAAAAAAAAAACAGGGAATGGTTGGAGGAGCGGTGGTGGAGGCAGGCGAGTTCAGCACTGAGCTGGATGAAACTGAGAAACTAAATTGCATGAACAACAGGAGTAGTGGAGGGCCAGTTGAGGTTAAAATTGACCAATGGCAGCAATTTAACAGAGGGGAGAAGACAAGGAGGAAATGGAGTTCTGTTTGGCTTCAGGACATACACACATACAGTACCACCAACAAAAATAGGGTGTGAGCAGTGGAGATTGAGCCGACTCAAAAGGAGCTCATGAGATGAATGGAGAGGGAACCTGGAGACCATACCACAGTGAACACCAAGTCAGGCATAGATAACTCTGCCACCGTGCTTGCCTTGATCCTGCCTATGAATCACATAGTAAGCTATGGCAGCATCCCTGTCACTAACCCTGGCTTGAGGAGAGGGAGGATTCAATGATAACCAGGCTGTCTGGCTGGTGCTGCAGAGCCCATGGCCTAACCTGGTCAAGTGTAGGAAGAAGGCTATAAGTGTTTAGATGACAGACTCTTAGATCTTTAGGGAGGGAGAAGGAGGAATGAGGGAATTGAGCTTGGAGTTGACTCACTATCCCTAGCAAGAAGGATGAGATGATGTCGTAAGGATACTGTTGATGGGAGACGCTGCCTTATTGTACATCGCTGGCTGGCTGTTGTACCACTCGTGTATTAGTTAAGCAAAATGGGTTGCTCGTTTGCAGTGCCGCAGTTTAAATATTATATGGGAGGGGTGGAGAGTTTGATTGGGTTCAAAGGTGTATCCTGCTTTATAAAATGGGTAGGAAATCCCGGCATCCTGACTGGCTAGGACCTGTCGTTGAGACAGAACAATGCACAGTAAAAATCAAGTGCTGCCAATCAAGATAGTCAGGAAGCCGAGCTTTCAGGACAGGGCGTTTAAATAGCTGCTCTCCTGTTCCCTCCCTAAAGCAAATTGCCAAATGTGAGACATACCAGCACCAGCCACGGTAGCTGGCCCAAAACCCATCTCAGCTGATGTCTCCAGTCTAAAATGTGTTGCAGTCTCAGTATGGTTTGATCTTTCTTTTCCTTTAAATGTAAGCTATCTCAGCTCTGTCCATGCCACCTGCTTACACGACCAGTTATGTGCCCGCTTCCTTCCCTGCCTTGCAAAACCGATTCCACGTACACTGCACCCTGCCCTCCGTAACCACTTCAGCCTACATATCATGAGGCAGGAATCGAGCATTTCCTTCATTGTTAAAAATGTGTTTTTTTTTTATCAGAAACCCCTCTCATTAGCTCTGCACTTTCTGTGTAAGACTGCAACTCTGAGGTAAACTGTGGACATTTTATTTCAGTCATGTGAAAACACACTAAGCCTGTAAATGAGGACACTTTAAAGATGCAGGTTCTTTAAGGCAAGCTGCCTGTTGTATCGCAGCCATAAACTTCACAAGGCAAGCACAGCCAAGCTACTTGTGCTTCTCTTCTAACTGGAGGCTTTGGCAGAGAATACTAATTTATTCTCGAAGAAGCCTCCAGTTGGAAAGAAAACATGTAAGATTAACCCATGACAGGCGTGGGTCTCTCAGGATTAATGTATGGTGAAGGGGGTTGGCCTCGTGGTTCCAACCACCCAGCCATACATTAATCCCCTGAGACCTGCTCTGGAGTGGGTTAATCCTCTTGTAACATGGGGAACAGAAAGGGTTCAGCACTCTTTTATGTTTCTCTTCCTCATGTTACATTTGCGTACAAGTGATTGTAAAGTACAAAATTACAAAGGTTGCAGGAGGATATTAAGGTTCCTACCATGGGGAAGAGAATGGGTGTTGCACCTGACTGGAGAAACTCATGCTTAACTTTTTATATTGTGGTTGCAACAATAAACAGTTACTGATTACTTTCAGATGTGATACATTTCAGAATATATGTGCTCATTTTAACTGACTTAGTTTTGTAAAATGTGGAATCATCTCCCTGTGTTTGATGTTTGGAAATTTGGCTGCTATGCATTTGGGAAATGCTTGTATTTAAATGCAGATGAGATTTGAGCTCTGGTAATTGTTGCTGCAATTCCTTGGCTGACCAACAGATGGTAGTACACTGAGGCTTACATCGTTTTCTCTGTGAATGTTACAGCTAGCATTGCACATATAACTTTGCTCCTTTTCAACTGATTTACATGAAATTTAGAAAACAGCCTCTGCGTCTGGAACTCTTGATCCTTTAAATTCCATGTAGATCGGTTCAGGAGCAAAGGTACAGAGGTGCAAAAAAAAAAAAAGCAAAAGTCTCAGTTTTGAAAATGTTAAGCCTTTTTGCCACCCAATAACTAAAAAATAGGAGACTTTGAAACCTGAAACTCTCAGGTTTGATATAGATTGGTCCAAGGTGTGTACTTTTGTGTTTTTTAGGTTCCACTGTTAAAGTAGTTTTTTCAAATATTTAATAAAAGACATGGCGGCAATCTGGAAAGTCATATGTGGCATACATTACTGTGTAGTTACTGAAAGGGTATGTGTTTCTGAGCCAATAGACCAGGTTGAAAAGAAAACACATTACACAGATTGATTTTAGCAGTGTCAGTGGCTCAGTGGGTAGCACACTCGCCTCTGAGGCGGAGATCAGAGGGTTTGTGGGTTCAGTTCTCATCTGGCACTTGGGTTAATATCCCAGTATTGACACTGTAGTGCAGCATGAGAGGGTGCTGCACTTCTAAGGTCGCCGTCTTTCAGATGGGACGATTAAACCGGGTCCTATCTGCCTGGATTGGTGGTAGTTCAGGTGGATGTTAAAGATCCCATGGCACTTATCCGAAAAGTGCAGGGAGTTTTCCTGGTGTCCTGGCCAAATTTCCCTCATTTACTAAAAATACCACCAACAGCTTAATCTGCTTGAGGTCAGTTGGCATTCATCTGTATCCCTCCCCCAGGTCATTCCTATAAATAGGCAGGATTTGTCTAGTGCACTTACCCGGTCAACAAAACTAACTAAATAAATAAAATAAAATAAAAGATGTTTTCAAGCTACTTGTAACGGAACTACCAGAAATTTCCCTTAAGAATATCTATTCTTGTTTGACAGCCATCTGTTGGTCACCCCTGAATTGCAGGCTAAGACTACTTTGGGACAGGACACTAACATGGGAACAGAATGTGGGTGCACTTTACCATTGATTAATTCAACTGTGGATTACTTGAAATTAATCAACAGTCACCTGATGCTGTTGGACCAATCCTGCACAACCCTTACTCTTCCCCATGTTACAAAAGAGTTTGGAAATGCTTGTCTTGTGAAATTTATGGCTGCAATAAAATAGGCAGCTTGTCTTAAAGAACCTGCGTCTTTAAAGTGTCCTTATTTACGAGGTAAGTGCATTTTTCTACATGATTGAATGCTAAACTGACTAAAACAACACCACCATCCATATGTACCCACCATCTGAGCGACATTTTTATTTATTGAGGGCACACAAGAGGTTCGGAGTCGTAGTCCTAGATGGCAGTTATAGCACTAACAAGACGAGGGTTTCTGTCAAGGAAAATAAACACATGTTTTAAAGATTAAGTAAATCATTCCAGTTCTGGTATATGATGTTGGTGGTTACATTCTTCATTCCTAAACAATTGCAGCACAAACCAACCGGAAACTTACAAAAATGAAAGAATTCTTTTTCAGTGACTCTTCTTTGTCACTCAAATGCCACACAAGTCAGTGGAGATATACTTCATATTCAATTTGTGCAAATGTTTAATGTTTTGTTTTACACTTGTGTCTTTTTTATTATATAAAATTAGACTGAAACCCATTTTATAAATGCAGTAAGGCACACTGGGTGTTAGCTGTGCTGGTTTACCCCACTTCCAGGGTTGAAGCTCACTGTGCCCTCTTGTGTGTGTATGGTACAACCAGTGCCCCATTGTGTCCTGGTGCTTATGTGACATGCTCCTTACCCGAATGGCATTAATCGTCTCTTTCTGATTTCCCTCCCTAGGATGATAGAGGACCTGGAGCTATCGAGACAAGCGACACTCTCTGGTGCAGACCCTCTCTGGAGGATGAAAGCGGAAGCTGTCGAGTTGCCATTACTGCTATGGGTAGGTCCACGCCGTGATCTTGGATGAGCCCACCGCTGGTGTCGAACTTACGCTCGCAGGGCTATCTGGGATTTGATCCAAAATACAAGCAAGGTGAGAAGAAAACCATGGATGGGAGTTACAAGGAATGAGACGGGCAAACGTTGTACTGTTTACTGTAGCACGGTGGGGTGTAAACTCTGGTGACTGTGATATTTGATTTTTCAGATACGCCCACAGGTTCATTGTCATCAGTTTTATTTTTCTGTGAGCAATCAAGTGCATTACAATAAAATCATAGCGTACAAAATTACGCATTTACACAGAAAGATATTGCATTTCAGTATTTCCGGGCCCATTCATAGTCTGACATGATGTGCTCTTTCCAACCTTTTAAGCGCCACGCGCACTTTGCAGCTTTGTAGAGCTATGCTGATCAGAGGTTCCAAATTCTACCTGAGTGGTCCCGAAATGTATGCGCAGCCAGTAGGGATGTGGGAGGGACATCATGCGAATAATCCCCAGAGCCATTGTAAATGGTGTGGCACCTCGCAAGCACGTTGCAACCTCTTTCACCTTCCCAGGTTACTGCCTTGTCAAATCAGGTGATTACAGGGACACAGCACTGTGATTGGGCACAGCATCCATGCAGCCAGACTGGACTCTGTTGGTCAGCCATGTACCAGTGGATGCTGGGTCAAGGGAGGGTAGCCACTGGACCACCAGGCTTGGATACCTATAGGCAAGTGGGTGAGAGGCCTACCATACTATCAGGTGACACTAACAGTGGGAGGTCCATGTGCTGCAGAGTTTGACCAGGTCGCAGTATTGCACTGCACCTTGTGCCTGGCACAGTGGCATATTGCATCCTGGTCACAGGTGTTATCCCGATTGCTCACAGGTTCAAACGCTGAGCCCGCCCAGCCTACACCTGGATTCCAATGTCCATTTCACCTGTGCCACAAGAGGCAGAGAACAGCAAGAGGAAGGAGCTGCTGTTATAACTGTACTTCTTCTCTACTGGGACTATATTACCCTCCACGCCTCCCCACCCCTTAGCCAGTTCTACTTTTATAGGCACAGGATTTGACTGACAACAGGAACTTCCTGTTTGGGAGCAGGAAGGAGTGATCATAGAGCCACAAGACTCACCATCCTAGAAGGACAAGAGTAGCTCTCCGTCCCCCCCAGCTGCTGGAGGTCTGACTCTGAGCAAATAAGGAGACTGCTGAGAAATATAGGAACTTAATTTCTCGGAATAGGAAGGTCAGGAGCTTAAAAGGTACAGAGGCAGTAAGTAAATAGGAGAATAAAATAAACAGAGGAAAGAGTAAGTATTCAAAAAGCAGTTAAGGGACCAGAAATAAGACATGATGGGAGTGATGCAGTGCGGTTGCTGTGGAGCAGCAGTCTTCGGGAGGCGTTTTGGAGGATGCGGTGTAGTCCCATAGCAGGCACCTCTCTGGGCTGAGGGAGGAGTTTGCTCTTCTCCAGGCTGAGTTGGCCAGGATTTGGGGACCTCCTGTCCCATCCAGGGACCACCAGGGCCACTGCTGTTGCCTCAGAGGTTGCCAAGAAAGAGGAGTGGTTGGACCACAGTGGGCTCAGGGAGGCTGAGGGTGGTGAAACAGAGGTGCATCCTCCAGTTGTACCTCTCCACAGTTCATATGCTGTTCTGGCAAAGTGTGGTTCCTCTGTGGAGACACCCGCAGTGGAGACCAAGGAGGATGCTGGGAACCTCCACAGAGAGACCCACAGAAAGGTGGCATGGGACCCCACAGAGGAAGGAAACAACTCCTGGTGGGGATTCCATTGTTAGGAGGATAGAACTGGGGAAAAGGGAGAGGGAGATAGGTGTCTGCCTTGCACCATGGCTTGGAGGGACAGGGAGCGAATCCTCAGG
This sequence comes from Neoceratodus forsteri, assembly GCA_016271365.2. Classification (NCBI taxonomy): domain Eukaryota; kingdom Metazoa; phylum Chordata; order Ceratodontiformes; family Ceratodontidae; genus Neoceratodus; species Neoceratodus forsteri. The sequence continues at coordinate 553,951,686 of JADMNL010000022.1, forward strand.
ATTGTGGGAGCAGCTGTACAGGGAGGGAGCTGGATGTCGTTGTCCACCTAGGACAAATTACCTGGCTGAAAAAGGGATCATAGCTGTGCAGGAAGAGTTTGTGAAGTTGGGGAGGGGCCTTAGACAAGTAACATGCATGGTAACCTTCTCAGAGGTACTGCCTGTCTATAGCACAGGTGGGGCTAGGGTACTCCACACCTGGGATTCAATCAGTGGTTGAAAAACTGGTGCAGAGCTCAGGGTTTGGCTTCATTGGGGACTGGGGTCCACTTGGAGTGATGTAGGCCTATACTGGCACGATGGTCTGCATTTGTCGAGGAGAACCAGGATCCTAGGTGATAGGTTTAAATACTTCATTGGTAAGCATTTAAACTAGCCAAGGGGAAGCACTGGGAAGGAGCAGAGAAATCCTAGCCCCCAAAAAAAAATCAGGGTAATAACTGAGTAAACATCAAGATAGAGAAATCGATAGGGAGTAAGGGCAGGGGTAAATGTAGAAAACAACAAAGGCAATAAGGACAGGGATGGGGCAAAAGGGTAAGGTCATCAAGAAATGGAGGTAATGAGTACCAATGCCCGTAGTCTGGGCAACAAGCTCCCTGAACTGGTGACCTTGATGGAAGAGGGATGCCTGGATATCGTAGTAGTCAGAGAAACATGGCACACAGAGAACCATGACTGAGATGTTAACATACTCAGGGTACACAACCTACAAGGAAAGACAGGGAGGATAGAGAGGAGGAGTATCTCTATGTAAGGAAGGGATAAAAGCAATGGAAACAAAAGAGTAAACGGGAGGAGAGGAGGCACAGTGGGTCACCCTGGAGACTGGAATGGCACCACAATCCACACAGGGATTGTATACAGACCCCATCTCAGGAGGGTATGGACAAGGATATGATAGAAGGCATTCTTAGGATGGCAGAGAAAGGGGAGATACATTGATGGGGACCTGAATTTGCAGATGTTAACTGGAGCACCTTTGCTGCAGTCACGTGTAAGTGCAGGGCCATTCTTGATGTTCTGCAGGGGCATGCCTCAGACAGCTAGTGTTGGAACCCACTCGGGAGGAGCAGTCTTAGACCTCGTGCTCTCAAATGGGGACAGTGAGAGGATCTCAGATCTAGAGTGAGTAGCCATCTGGGAACAAGTGAGCACCAAACAGTGTGGTTCACAATAAATTCAGCTGCAGAGTCAAGCCATACAAAGGTGAGGGTACTGGACTTCAGGAGGGCTGACTTTGGCAAGATGGGAGAGTGCCTTAGAAACCACTAGCAAACAGGCAAGAAGGAGGGTGGAACAACAATGGGGAAACATCAGAACTGCCATCACAGAGTCAACAAGCCTTTATGTGAAGCAAATAAACAAATCAAAATGAAAGAAAAGCCGCTATGGTTCTCAAAAGAAGTAGTGGGGAAGGTTAGGAGAAAAAAGACAGCATTTAGGAAGTATAAAGAAACACAGAAGGAGCAGGACAGAGAACTGTACCAGTTAAGGAGAAGGAAGCAGGGAAGGCAGTCAGAATAGCAAGGCCCAAACTGAGGAAAAGATAGCCAACTCGGTTAAGAAGGATAAAACCTTTTATAGGTACATTACAGAGCGTAGAAAGACAAAGGGAGGGATAGTGAGGCTGAATAGAATGGGACGGTGGGTGGGAAGAAAGGGACAGTGAAAAGCAGGGATACTGAGCAGAATACTTCTGCTCAGTATTCGCAAAAAGAGGAGGAAGGAGGTACCTAATCCAATTAACAGAAGCACTCTGCATAGGGAGGTCGATCCCAGTCCTTTCACAAAAGAAAGGGTTCTGAAAGAACTCCTAAAACTGAAGGTGGACAAAGCAATGGGGCCTGATGGGATTCACCCCAGAATTCTAAAAAGAATTAAGGGAGAATTAGTGACACCACTGATTACCCTTTTAGCAAATCATGGGAGATTGGTGTGGTACCTGAGAAATGGAGGAGGGGGTGGATGTGATTCCCCTTCACGAAGTGGGAGCAAGACAGAGGCAGGAAACTACAAACCTGTCAGTTTGACCTCTGTGTAGGGAAAGTGTTGGAATAACTTCTGAAGGAAGAATTGTTGAGTACCTAGAGGCCAGCGAGGCACAGGACTCAATGCAGCATGAGTTCACAGCGGGAGGTCATGTCAGATGAATCTAATCGATTTCTTTGACTGGGTGACCAGTGTAGACCAGGAGGGGCTGTGGACATGTCCTACCTAGATTTTAGCAAGGTTTTGACACAGTCCCACACAAAAATAAATTAGCCAGCCTGGGAATGGGTCCCAGGGTGGTAGCCTGGGTAAAACATTGGCTGGACAGCAGGACACAGAAGGTAATAGTAAATGGAGTCAACTTTGAAGAAAGGGGGTTACTAGTGGGTACTGCAGTGTTCAGTACTGGGTCCAGTCCTTTTTAATGTCTTTATAAGTGACATTGCAGGGGGACTGGGAGGAAAAGTATGCCTTTTGCAGATGACACAAAGATCTGCAACAGGATTGATACACAAGGAGGCGTGGAAAGGATGAGAAGGGCTTGGCAAGGTTGGAGGAATGGTCAGAAGTATGGCAGCTTGGATTCAGTGCAAAGATGTGCAAAATAATGCATCCGGGAAGCAAAACCCTGGAGAAGAGACAGAATTGGGGGAGGTAGTAAAAACAAAATGGAAAGGGACCTGGGGTAATCATATCAGATGACTTTAAGGTTGGCAAGCAGTGTGAGAAGGCAGGGAGGGCTGGGGATACTGGGATGCTTAGGAGAGGCATCAACAGCAGAAAACAGGAAGTTGTTATCCTCTGTACAGACAGTTGGTGAGACCCTATCTGAGTACTGCATCCAGTTCTGGAGACCCCATCTCCGCAAGGACATAGACAGGATGGAGGCAGTCCAGAGGAGGGCAACTAAAATGGTGCAGGGTCTGCAAGAGAAGCCATACAAGAAGAGACTAAAGGAGCTTAATATGTATACCCTTGAGGAAAGGAGGAGAGGGAGGACATGGTAGAAACGTTTGAGTACCTCAATGGAATCAACAAAGTCCAAGAGAGTAGCATCTTTCAGAAAAGAGATGTACAAGAACAAGGACACAATTTGAAGATAGAGGGGACGGCTCAGGAGCAATGTGAGGAAGTATTTTTCATGGAGAGGGTGGTGGACGATGGAACAGCCTTCCTGAGAAGGTTGTGGGTCTAAAACTGTGGGAAAATTCAAGAATGCCTGGGACACACACGAGGCAATTCTTGTGGGGATAGTAAGAAATAGGCTGTTTAACTAGGATCTGCAGCTTATCCATTAGGTAGGAAATGGGCAGACTAGGTGGGACAAGCAGTCCTTATCTGCTGTCAAAGTCTATGTTTCTATGTTCTATGAGACATTCACCAACCGTTATGTAGCACTGTACAGTGGTAGAAGCAGATGCTGCAGCCAACATCCACCTATTCTGCTCTGCCCATGACTGTGACTGAATGGGCCCCAAATGTTTTCCTTACCACTGGCCAACTAGTCCTTCCTAAGTTTGGTACCTACATATTGATTCATCACATGGTAACATAGTAACTAGTCCTTGCTCAGCTTGGTACATACCAAACAATGCAACATTCACCACCTTGTAATACAATAACTAGTCCTTCCTAAACTGACTTCTTCCCATGCTGGCACCTGAGTACAGTACTGGTGGGATACAGTACTGTTTATAGAAGTAGTCCACCCTTGTGATAAGATGTTAACTGAGGTCCCTTCTGCCCATCTTTGGCACTGTCCAGGTGGGTGTCCAGATGGAAGTAAAGGAAGCAAAGGGAATTTTTTATATTTTGTATTTATGCCCTTCTCCGCCTTTTCTACGCCACAATCCTTCAGGAGTCGCCAAGGTACTCTTACTGCTGTTGTCCCCTTACCTGCACACCGTGTACCTGGCCCATTCCTCATTGAGCCGTGGCTTCCCAGGCGGGACGAGGTGGAGGAGAATACCCTTGAAGTCTTGCATGTGTTGAGAGACTGGAGTGGTGGGACAGGAAGGAGGGATCCAAAGTAGTGCAGGAGCTCAGTCATCCCGTGGGCATAGGGGTAATTTTCTGTGCATTTCCCCGTGCGGCCGGCACACAGAAGAGATGCAAGGGAGCTGCACATGGAGGTGTAGGCGCTCTGGATCCCAGCTGATGTCCATCCCTTCCCATGCACCTCCAACTTCACTTCCACCTGTGGTCATCCAGGTGGCAGTATTGCAGCGGAGATGGCCATCCTCCTCCCTGGAGGAGGAGAGCACCCTCTGGGATGCTCAGTTCTCCTCCCGGACCACCCCACGATGTCCCTGAGCTCGCCTCTGAACTCTGGTTGCCAGTGTCGTGAGCAGTAGTGCTACCACTGCAACGACAGTTACCTAAAGTGGAATTTTTATTGGTCAGGAAAATATCTACGAAACAGTCCATGAAATCGGACAAGAGTCGTGACAAAATCTTATAGAAATACCAAAAAGGAGAAATAGCTGGTAAAATCGGAGGCCTCTTATTTAATTTAACCCTTGAAAAGGATAGGTTGTCTTCCATGTCTGACATTACATGGTCTGCTCAGTGTTTAACCTATTTAGGTATCTCAATACAATTCTGTTACCGCACAACGGAATCCAACCTAGGTCATTAATCACACAAATTATGAAGGCCTTTCTTTGTGGGGGAAAGTTAACGCCATTAAAATGGTTGTAGCCCTCCAAATTTTCCGTGTTCTGAATAATTTAACTGTAATGATTCAGTCCAAATGGTTCAAAAAATTAGACTCTTCTCTTTTTTATGGGAAGGGAAACCACCTAGGCTAAGCCTCCCCAAATTTTGGCCGAACAAGAAAGAAGGCAGGTTTGCATTTTGGTGGCAAAGATATCACTCAGCGTTCTCCTTTAAACAGACTTCACGGTGGTTCCAGACACCATCCTCTGAAGTAGATCCTCTGTGGTTAAAATGGAACAAAGTCTAGTCCAGCCACTACCTTTGACTGACCTACTATTCCTTAAATTGCCCAATCATTTGATTGGCCACACCATTATTTCTGCATCGATTAGGTTATGCAAACACCTTTACCTCTAGCATGAATAATAAAACTGTGCCACTACAGTACTGTCCTTTATGGAATAATCCTTTTATTACCTATGCTGGAACTCCCTTAAAGATATAGGATGGGGCAGAACTGGTGTAAAAAATCTTAGGGTGTGCTAAACTAGAGTACTAATTGTTATCCTTCTGTGAGCTTTAATCCAAAACAAACTGATTGTCTTTTCAGCAGAAAGGAGAAACAAAGGGGAGGACGGTTTACTGCAAGCAACGGGATTCCACGGAGCTGTTCTGAGCCAAAGGACAGAACAGCTGAGATAGTAACTAGATTCTTTCTTACCTTGTGGAGTACAAGCTAGACCTCATCTGTTCAACAGCTGCGTGTTTGTTTTATACAGCATACAGGTAACAGTCGGATACACAGGTTACCGTTACACTGGCATTGACATGAGGAGAGGATAGGGGCCTTAAGGCAGCTTTAAAAGGACCTAGATAGCCAGACCAGTGGCGCTGAGGGCTGAGGCACTGGATGCCTTATCTCATGGCATGCAGTGACCTGGGTTTGGGAATGAGCTTGGGTGCCAGAGGTCAGCAGCGCGGGGTGGCTGGATTGAGTTGTCGATGGCAGGCTCTCCTCTCCGGGAGGATCTGGGCACCCCTCTGCCAATGGTGACCCCTAGTGGAGGCTGGGAGTGCACGGGCTGGAGGGGCCAGGGTGTTAGGCCATGGGGTGGGGAGCAGAGTCATAACTGGGGCTGTTGGGTGCATCGTGCTTCCACATGCATGTGCTTCTACTACTGAGGCTCCTGGGTGATAACCGGAGGCAGAAAATGCCAGTGGCAGCAGGATGAGGACCGACTTCTGCAGCTCCTCTCCCGGGCGGGTATAAGGTAAGCTCTGGCCATTCCGGGGACGGCGCTGGGGGGTCCGGTCGGAATGGGGCGGCCAACCAGAGGAGGAGAAAAATAAGATGTGATAAAAAAAGAAAAAAAAAAGACCTAGATTGGTGATTGATGTGACGCGGTGGGAGGGCATTGTACCAGGATGGAGCTCTAAGGGGAAGGACTGCTGGGCCAGGGTGGTCCTGACCCTAGGCACCTTCCAGATAGTTTTTGGGTGGCCCATGCGGGACGTAGATGGTGGTTGCCTGAAGAGAAGTCATGACACCTATTGGGTTAAACCCAGGTGGATTTTTGGTGAAGAGACAGGTCTGGTATAATAGTCTTTCCTCAAGGGACAGGATATTGGTGAGTGCTGATAGGGTGCAGGTATGGGTATTTCTGTCGGCACGAGAGGAGCCGGCAGGCCTTAATGATGACTACTTGTATTTGATTGGGATGCCATATGGGCAACATCGACCATCATATGGTAAGCTTTTAAGGTAAACATAACCCAGGACACCAGCTGCATAAAGATAAAGGTGCTAGATTTCAGAAAGGCTGACTTCCAAAAATGAGGAGCAACATAAGTAGCCAGTTAATGGAAATAGAGGCTGAAAAGGTGGAGGTCATGTGGGGAGAGTCAAGAGAGCAGTAAAGACTGCCACAGATCAATGTGCCAGATGGATCAGCAAAGCAAAAAGAAATCCTATGGTTTTCCAAGGATGTATACCGCAGTCAAAGAAAAAAAAAAGAAGGTGCAGCATATACTAGGAAACCAACACTGAGGTAGACTGGGATGCACAAGGAGAAATGAGTCTAACAAACAAATTAGAAAGGCAAAAGCCCAGACAGAGAAACAATAACAGATGGACAAGAGAGGAGACAAATCATTTTTAGATACATTAGGGACATAGAGAAGGCAAAAGGGGGATAGTAAAGATTGCTACTGAAGAAGGAAATGCAACAAACATGACCAGAGAAAGCGAAATCCTCAACAAATACTTCTGCTCGGTGTTTACCAAAGAGAACCTAGGGATAGCCCGCCTTGAAAAACACAACACCCAAGGACCAGGGGTAGACATGAGTCCTTTTATAGAAGCTAAAGTACAGGAGGTGCTAAATAAACTAAAAGTAGACAAAGCCATGGGACCAGATGAGATTCACCCCACAATCCTTAAGGATCTGGGGCAGAATTAGCAGCCCTCTGGCACTTCTATTCATGAAATCCTTGAAGAGTGGTGTGGTACCTGTAGACTGGAAAAAGCAATAGTGGTTCCACTTCACAAATCAGGCAGTTGCGAAGAGGCTAGTAATTACGGACCAGTGAGCCTCCGTCTATAGTAGGGAAACTAATGGAGACACTACTCAAACAGAGGATCATAGCATTCCTGAAACTAGCAGCCAACAAGACCTTAAACAGCACAGTTTCAGCAGGTAGGTTGTGCCAGGCAAATCTGCTGGAGTTTCTGACTACGCTACAAAAATAGTGGATGACAGAGGGGCAGTAGATGTGGGCTACCTAGACTTTAGTAAGACCTAGACTCTGTTCCACACAGAAGGCTGGTAAAAAGCTTGACACACAGGGTTTGTTCAGAAGTAGTCAGATGGGTACAAAACTGGTTACAAGGCAGAACCAGAGGATACAGGTTAATGGAACGAGTTGACAGAAAGCGGTGTGACCACTGGGTGCCCCAGGGCTCAGTGCCAGGGCCGCTGCTCTTTCAGTGTTTTATAGCAGACATTGCTGATGGACTGAAGGGAAGGTGTGTCTGTTACTAAGCGACACCAAGATATGTAACAGGGTGGACACCTCAGAAGGAGTGAGCAAGATGGAAGCCGACCTCAAGAAACTAGAAGAATGGTCTGGAGTGTGGCAGCTGAGATTTAACGCAAAAAGTACAAGTTCAAGCACATAGGAAAGAAAAATCCAAGAAAGGTATTACCTAGGAGGTGAAAGACTGGCGGCCTCAAACCAGGAATGAGATCTGGGAATGATAATCTCAGACAGCTTAAAGGTTAGTAAGCAGTGTGAGAAGGCAACACTGAAGGCCAGCAGAATTCTGGGCTGCATTGGGAGAAATCACAAGCAGGAGGAAGAAGGTGGCACTACCACTGTATAGATCGGGTGGTCAGGTTTCACCAGAATCTGGGTCAATTCTGGAGGCCTTACCTCAGGCAGGGCATTGACCGGTGGAAACAGTACAAAGAAAGGTGACAAAAATGATTCGGGGTCTGCAGTACATCTCCACGAGGAAAGATTACGAACTGAATATATACTCCTGGAGCAGAGAAGAGAGAGGGACATGATCGAAACATTCAAGTACATCAAAGGCATTGACAACGTACAGGCACAGAAACATTTTCACTTCAGGAGGGCTGCAGGACCAGGGACATGACCTCAGGCTGCAAGGAGGGAGGTTCTCTACCAACACCAGGAAGGTTTCTTCACAGAAAGAGTGGTGGATGCTTGGAACAGTCTGCCCCAAGAGGTTGTAGGGGGTCAACACTGGGGATTCAAGAATGCATGGATAGACACAAAGAGGCCCTGACTACAAAGGGCAACTAGAGTGTCAAATAGGTCCTAAAACAAATGGCAGACTAGATGGACCTAGTGGTCTTCTGCAGTCAACTTCCATGTTTCTATGTTAAGATTATAAAACTACAGTTTTGGTTTTACCTCCAACTTAGACAGGCCCTTTTGTTCTCTGTATTAACTACAAATCACACGGTACAGTATAATGAAGAATGGATCCAATTTTAAAATTGCCCAGATGAAGAGAGGGCCAGTTTGTTGTACAAAGTTTTACTTGGATCTAATTCTTCTGTTCTAGGAGCGTGGATATGTTGTTCATCCACACTGTCTGGCATTGTTCCTTTCTCCTTTAAATCTTGCGGAAGTCTTCAAACTGGCTCCTCCACCCACCGGTGGTAAATACCTCGGCTCGCACCATGAGCTTAGATCTTCCTTTCCGCTGGAAGATACAGGTTCCCTCGTGCTTTTCTGCAGCGATTTAGGCCCTAGATTCAATTATATAGTTCACGCATCTTCTCGCTTTAAAACTCGTAGGAGTTCTGACTCGGATTTGGACATGGATGATAAGTCATCCCTGGGTTTCTCTGGTGTCCTTGCGGACAGAAAATGTCACGCACCGACCCCCACCTCTCGTGCATTTACTGCCTCGGTACTGTACATGATACCTTGCAATGTACCATTTGCGCTTCCTTCCATCCGACCGCTTTGGAGGATCATCAGGCATGCCTGAAGCTGGGGAGACAGACTTCGCAATCCACGGTAAAATCTAAGGAGGCCAGGATGGCGGTTTCCGCAGCTGTGGGATCCGCATGAGCAGGTCGAGTAAATGTGGCCTTGAGGAGGAAGCCGCCCAGCCGGCAGCCGAGGGGCTCCTTGATGCCGCTCAACTTGGGCTCCACTTTTGCAGGATCCTTTCGGGTTTGTGCCTGTCTCTCCCTACTAAGGGTGAGGCGCCTCGGGCTCGCCTCCTCCCGTTCTAGGAAAAAGATCCTAAACCTCCTTCTTCAGGTCAAAGAAGACGCTCCTGGGACCGGGAGCTGTCCGAGTCTTGACTACGGTCGAGATGCCTCCTCGGCTGCCGGTTTTCAGACCTTCCGTCTGGACCAGACACAGAGGTCGAGGGACGGCTGAACCGGCTGAGATTTCTCTTGACCTCATCGAGCCGTTGTCACCGACACCTGTCGATGATTCCTTGGAGAAACGCCTATGGGGCATGCCTTAGACAACTAGTACTGGAGCCCACTCGAGAGGAGCAATATTAGACTTGATTCTCTCAAATGGAGATGGTGAGAGGATTACAGATGTAGAAGTGGGTAGCCATCTGGGAACTAGCGACCATCGAACAGTATGGTTCACAATAAACACAGCAATAGAGTCAAGCCATACAAAGACAAAAGTACTGGACTTTAGGAGGCTGACTTTGCCAAAATGGGTGAGTGCCTAAGGAACGCACTAGCAAATGGGCAGGAAGGAGGGAGGAAGAACAATGGGGAATAATAAAACTGCCATCACAGAGGTAACGAGCCTTGTGTGAAGCAAATAAACAAAACAAGATGATGTAAGAAACCACTATGGTTCTCAAAGGAAGTGGCAGTGAAGGTTCAAGAGAAAAGAAAGCATTCAGGAAGTACAAGGAATGCAGAAGGAGTAGGACAGAGAACTGTATCAGTTAAAGCAAAAGGAGGCTGGGAAGGCAGTCAGAACAGCAAAGGCCCAAACCGAGGAAAAGATAGCCAACTCAGTTAAGAAGGGGATAAAACTTTTATAGGTACATCAGGGAGCAGAAGGAAGACCAAGGGAGGGATAGTGAGGCTTAATAAAGGGAGGGAGGGTGGGCAGAGGAGACTGTGAAAAGGCAGAGATACTAAACAAATATTTTTGCTCAGTATTTACAAAGGAAGAGGGAGGTACATAAAACAAACAGTAGTAACACTCTGGATACAGAAGTTGATACGGCCCATTTACAGAACAAAGGGTTCTGAAAGAACTCTTAAAACTGAAGGTGGACAAAGCAATGGGGCCTGATGGGATTCATCCCAGAATTTAAAGAACTAAAGGTAGAACTAGTGACACCACTGACTACCCTTTTAACAAATCATGGGAGGATGGGGTGGTACCCGAGGACTGGAGGAGGGCAGATGTGATTCCCTTCACAAAAGTGGGAGCAAGGCAGAAGCAGGAAACTATAGACCTGTTAGTTTAACCTCAGTGATAGGGAAATGATGGAATCACTTCTAAAGGAAAGAATTGTCGGTATCTAGAGGCCAGAGGGCTGGGACCCTAGGCAGCATGGATTCACAGTGGGAAGGTCATGCCAGACAGATCTGATAGATTTCTTTGACTGAGTGACCAAAGTAGTAGATCAGGGAGGGGCTGTGGACATGGCCTACCTAGACTTTAGCAAGGCATTTGACACAGTCCCACACAAAGATTAATATGCAAGTTAGCCAGCCTGGGAGTGGGTCCCAAGATGACAGCCTGGGTAAAGAATTGGCTGGAGAATAGGACACAGAGGTAATAGTAAATGGAGTCCACTCCAGAAGAAAGGAGGTTATTAGTGGGGTACCGCAGAGTTCAGTATTAGGACCGGTCCTCTTCAATGTCTTTATAAGCGACATTGCAGAAGGACTGGAAGGAAAAGTATGTCTCTTTGCAGATGACACTAAGATCTGCAACAGAGGTGATGCACAGGGTGGGGTGGAAAGGATGAGAAAGGACTTGGCAAGGTTAGAGGAATGGTCAAATGTATGGCAGCTTAGATTCAATGCTAAGAAGTGCAAGGTAATGCACCTGGGAAACAAAACCCAGGGAAGAGTACACAATGGGGGTGAGATACTAACAACAACAAAAATGGAAAGGGACCTGGGGTAGTCATATCAGATGACCTAAAGGCAGACAAGCAATGTGAGAGGCAGCAAGGAGGCTGGGGGATACTGGGATGCATAGGAGAGGCATCACCAGTAGAAAACAGGAAGTTATTATCCCTCTGTACAGACAGCTGGTGAGACCCCATCTAGATTGTGTGCAGTTCTGGAACCCAATCTCCATAAAGACATAGACAGGATGGAAGCTGTCCAGAGGAGAACAACTAAAATGGTGCAGGGTCTGCAGGAAGACATATGAAGAGAACTTAGGAGCTTAATGTATAGCCTCGAGGAAAGAGGGAGGGGGACATGATAGAAGCGTTCAAGTACCTCAAGGGAATCAACAAAGTCCAAGAGGGTAGCATCTTTCAAAAGAGGTGTGCAAGAACAAGAGGGCTGATTTGAAAATAGAGGCGGCTCAGGAGGTAACTTAGGAGTATTTTTTACAGAGAGGTTGTGGATGCATGGAAGGCGGCCTTCCGAAGGAGGATTTATGGAGTCAAAATCAGTGGTGGAATTCAAGCATGCATGGGATAGTCATAAGGCAGTTCTGGGGGATGGGGGTAGGAAGAAGTAGGCTGCTGGTTAACTAGGATCTGCAGCTTATCCAGTGAGTAGGAAATGGGTAGACTGGGTGGGCCAAGCGGTCCTTATCTGCATCAAATTCTATGTTTCTATATGTTTCTATTCTCTCCTTCCTGACGAGAGACCCATCCTGCGGGTCTCCGATCGAGACAAGAACCAGATCTCGGTTTTCATCGAGTCCGGTTTCTCCCGATCGACAGAGCCGACACTGTCAGTCTCGATTGAGGAGTAAGTCCTCTTGATCGATCGACCCAGAAAGGACACAAACACTCCTGAAAGAGGCGCCACCGTTCCTCATCCTCCTCGGGACGAAGAGCTCGATGGAAGATCCGTCCCGACGCTACGAGGATCTTATGTGGCAACAACTCTACTAGCAGACCAGAAGCTGACTTCCTCTGTGGTCCTGGCTATCACTTGGCCTCTGCCTCTTGGCTACGGCACCAATTTCTGGCTCCCGGTCCCTTGGAGGCTCGGTGCATGCTGGTGGCGGCAGATGCACATCCCACCAATATTGGTGGAACCTCCACCAAGCTGCCCTAGGAGGGTTCCTCCAAGGAGGACCCGACTGGTCTTTGGGTCTCCCTCCTGGACTGTCGTTACAGTCACCCCTGATCGCCCTAGGCGTGTCGAGGAGATTTAGGTGGACAGCCTTTGTATCTGGACTCCTCTGATTCAGATAATACAGGCCTTCATTCTCACGATGAGCTATCGACGTCAGGCCTGGAAGAAGGGCCTTCTCCTTCCAGGGCATCCTCCGGCTCATCCTCTGAGTCCATGAGGATGCCCCTGCAGCCTACTCAGAAGAAGGCAGAATATCCCCGCCACGGATATTCTTAAGAGGATACCCTATGGGGCCTTTCCAGTCACGAGCCATAGTTGGCCCGGCCCTGGAACTCTGGCAGCGTCCTGCCTCTTGCCAGCTCAATCTGCCCGCATGGCACATAAGTATCTGCGGTGCCCACAGGGTCCTTGGCGGGGTTTACTGAGCACCCTTGGCGGAAAGCCTTGTGCTGCCTCAGTGTTCAGGCGGCCGGGCAGCTCGGCGGATACTGACCGCCCTCTGGACAAGGAGTCAAACTTATGGACCACTCGGCCGGAAGGTCTATGCAGCATCTTCCTTGGGCCTTCGTCAGGCAAGCTCAGCAGTGTTTATGGCGCACTTCTCTCATGCCCTTTTGGGGTCACTGGGCGAGTTCTTCCTCACCTCCCAGCTGACATGCAGACCACGGTCAAGCAGGTCAGGGACCAGGGCAGGGCTGTTGCTAAACAACAGCTCCAGACTGCACTGGACATGGGTGATTCCTGCGCCCGTTCACTAGCTGCAGCGGTATCCACTGCGCCGCAGGGTTTGGCTGAGGTTATCCTCCTTTCCCGTGGATACTCAGCACAAGCTAGCTGATGTGCCCTTCCTTGGCACCCACCTCTTGAACCAGGAGTGGCAGGTCATCTGCATCGCATCGAACAGTCTAATGCCACCTTAGATGCCACCTCTGCTAAAGGTTCTTCAAGTAAGAACCAGCAGAAGCGCAGGAAAAGCCCTTTGACATTCTTCCCCTGCGGTCAGACAACCACCCTTCAGGGTCAACAACAGCAGCAGGTCATTCTTGGCACCTAGGCCCAAGGAAGGTCCCCAGCAGCCCCTAAGGAGGCCAGGGTGCTGGTCAGGTGCCTCCTCCTCCTCTAAGCCTGCTAGTGACGGGCCGGGTGGCCTCCCCATACCCGTCCACACCAGCTCTGGGTCCTCCTGTGGGGGCGGCTCTGCCATTTCTTTCCGCCTGGTCCCGGCATCACTTCCTGACAGGTGGGTTCTAGAAGTGGTTGGGCAGGTCTGCCCCTAGAATTCGAGCAGTACCTCCAGCTGAGCCCGTGCTCCACGGGAGAAAGGATCTCATCGGCCCTTCCGGACAACATTCGCTACTCCTCCTCAAAGAATCAGTGGCCTGAGTGCGGATCCTCCTTCAGACCCAGGCTTTGTCTCCAGGTATTTCCTGGTGCCCAAGCGGATGGGAGGTTGGCACCCATTCTCGATCTACTCGACCTGAATCGGTATCTCAGGTCTTGCACCTTTTAGATGGTAACTCTGAACCAGATCATACCATCTCTGGAGGCGGAACATGTGGTTCTGTACACTGGATCTTCAGGATGCTTTTTCCACGTTCCTATCCATCCGTCCCATCAGTGGTTCCTCCGCTTCAGGATCGAAGGAACCCTGTATGAGTTCAGAGTCATGCCATTGACCTGTCATCACCCCAAGGGTCTTCACCAAATGCATTGCAGTGGTGGCAGCCCATCTATGGCGTCAGGGGTTTGTATTTACTCCTACCTAGGCGACTGGCTCCTGGTGGGTTCCTCCCTTCAGGAGGTGGAGAGGTCAGGACCTGACCCTCCAAACCTGCTCACACTTAGGCCTTCTGATCAGCGAGGCCAAATCGAACTCGTACCTCTCTCAGGTAATGGGCTTCATTGGGGCAGAGCCTGACTGTCAAGCCAGAGCTCGCTCCCCGCGGACAGGGCGGAGGTTCTCTCCTCCTTTGCCCAATCATTTCTGGTTGAAGCTGCGCCCTGCCTGGGACTTCTGTGCCTCCTGGGTTACATGGCGGCGTGCACTTCAGTGGTCCGCTGGGCCAGGACTGCACATGCGCCCCTTCCATGGGGCTGGCGCCCAGTGGTCTCAGCATCAGAGTCTCTCGACCAGCTGATCACAGTCACCCAGAGGATGTGGGACTCCTCCAATGGTGGACCGTCCTGAGTCATCTGCAGGGAGAATCCCATTCGCCCGCCCCTAGCCGATGAGTGGGTCCTTGCAGCTGATGCGCCTCTTATGGGCTGGGAGCCCACATGGGGACAACAGGGCCCATGGCCTCTGGACCCCCGAGTCCGATGCCACATCAACCTGCTGGAGCTCAGGGCAGTCAGACTGGCTCTGTCAGCTTTCGCTCCTCAGCTCCGGGGTCAAGTGGTTCAAGTCCAGACGGACAATTCCACAACCATGTACTACCTCAACAAACAGGCGGCACGCACTCCGTCTGCTATGCAGGGGCGCTCCCGGATCTGTACCTTCAGCAGCCGGCTGAGGCAGATCTCCTAGCCATCCATGTGGCAGGAGTCATGAACCAACTGGGCGGATGCTCTCAGCCACTTAGGCCAGACATCCCACAAGTGGTCTCTCCATCCAGAGGTAGCTTCGACCTGTTCTCTCGTTGGGGCAAACCATTGGTGGACCTGTTTGCCTCAGGGAGAACACCAAGCTGAGCTGTACCATGCCGCCCCCCTCAGCAGGGTTCGCTGCAGGGGATGCCTTCTTGAGGCCATGGACCCCAGGCCTCTTTACGCCTTTCCCCATTTCCCTTGATCCACAAGGTGTTACTCCAAGGTGAGGAGGGACAAGCGAGGGTGATCCTGGTAGCCCCAGATTGGCTGCGCCAGTTCTGGTATCCAGATCTCCTAAGCCTCGGCTGCAGGGTCCCAAGCGGCTGTGTACACGCCCGGACCTGATATCAATGAACCAGGGAAGGTCTTTCATCCGGACCTTCAATCCCTGCACCCTCACAGCCTGGTTCTTGGCGGCTAGAGTTCCAGGCTTTGGATCTTTCTGAAGATGTCTACACCATGGTTGAGGCATCTCGAAAGAATAGACCAGGAAATGTTATGCCTTCAAATGGAAGAGATTTTCCATTTGGTGCCAGGGCAAAAGCCTGGACCCCTTATCCTGCTCTGTGGCTAACATTCTAGACTACCTTTGGTCCCTCTCCAAAGGGGTCTTTGGTCATCGACCCTTAGGGTTACCTAGCAACCATATCGACTTACTGGGCGCGGGCGGTCAGCGGCGTTGAGCTCAGGAAAATGTGATCGGGTGCTTTTTCAAAAGCCTGGATCACATATCCTTCGAATGCGTGAACCTCCACCTCCATGGGATCTTTTGCTGGTTTTGGCAAAGCTCATGGGCAAGCCATTCGAACCCATGCACAAGTCTGCGCTTTTTGCACTTGTCGTGGAAGATGGCCTTCTTGGTGGCTATCACGTCAGCCAGAAGGACAGGGAGCTCCAGGCGCTTTCAGTGGACTCCCCTATCTGTTCTTTCACAGGGACAAAGCTGTCCTGCCCCCACCTGAAATTCCTTCTGAAGGTGGTGTCAGAGTTTCACCTCAACCAGGTGTTGACTCTGCCGGTGTACTACCTAACTACACCTCGGATGCAGTACAGGCTCCATACTCTGGACCTCAAGGCGTGCTCTGTCCTACTATAAGGAGAGGACGGCGAAATTTGGGAGAGGTTCGCCAGCTGTTTGTCACCACGCTGAAGCCGCTTCTGGCAGACCTGCAGCCAAGCGGACTATTGCAGATGGATTACATCATGCATGAGGTCTGTGCTATGAGTTGGGGAGTAAGGCCTCCCAAAGGGATGAGGGCTTATTCTACCACGCATACCGCTGCTCGGTGGCTGCTTCCAGAGACATCCCTATCCAGGAAATCTGTCAGGCCGCTACCTGGAAGTCAGCAAACACCTTTATTACCCATTACCACGTTGACCTAGAGTCACGCCCGGGATGTGGAGTTTTGAGGCCCTCTCTTCTCCAGTCTCTGTTCCCTAAGTAGGGGGTGTGCGCCTTGCCTCCCTCCTCCAGGAGAACTGCTTGGAGTCTGCCAGACAGTGTGGATGAACAACATATCCACTCTCCTAGAAGAACAGGTTACTCACCTGTAACAGTAGTTCTAGGATTGGTATATGTTGTTCATCCTGCACTACCGACCTCCCTGGCTTTGGCACAACCTGGCTTCCAGCGGGCTAGATCTGGCATCATGTGGCGGAGTCAAGGTATTTACCACCCGGTGGGTGGGAGGAGCCAACTTGAAGACTTCCGCAAGATTTAAAGGGAAAGGAACAATGCCAGACAGTGTGGATGAACAACATATACCACTCCTAGAACTACTGTTACAGGTGAGTAACCTGTTCTTACTAACCCTATAAAGTTTAAATGGGAAAAGGAGCTGGGTGCAGCATTACCTCCTGACGTATGGGCATCTCTGTGGGAAAATGCATACTTGTGTGCCTGTGAAGTTCAGTTCAAACTGATACTGTACAAGATACTTCACCAGTATTACCTGTCACCTGATAAAGTTACTTGAATGGGCAAATTCCCTTCAGCACCTGTCCAAGATGTAGTGCCCCACGTGGTAATCTTCTCGTGCTGTGGTTAAACCCTGGTATTCTAACTGGTTGAGACAAATTTATGTCACTTGCCAAAAGATTCTTAAACAAGCTGGCCCAGTGGCAGTGAGGGTTTAGGTGGTGGAAGCCTTACCTCACGCTGGTGACCCGGGTTTGGGAATGACCTCAGTCAGCGGAGTGCTGGAATGGGGAGTGGATCAAGCAGCTGATGGAAGCTTTCCCTCCGGGGTGGTTGTCCAACCCCCCATAGTTCTGCACCCATTAGGTAGAGGTCCGACGGGAAGCGAGGTGGAGGGGCAGCAGCGATTGCCAGGGTAGAGGTGAAGGGGCCGAGCCAGTACCCGGCATGTGTGTGCGCCTCCATGCGGACACACGCGTGCCTGCTGGGGTTCTGAGTTGGGGAAAAAGCTGCAAAACTACATATAGAAAAACATTCTTAAACGGTCCCTTCCCTTATGTTCCAAGGTTTGTATTTTGGGAGACTGTTCTTCCTTGTACTTCCATGACAAATTACATCAACAACGGTTACTGGCTGTGGCATTATCATATCAGAAACTTATTCTTAAAAATTGAATTCTTCCAACATCCCCGACTAGGAATGGCTGGATTGGATGGGCATCATGGCTAATAACAAAGGTATTGCACATTCTGTCTCTGACAAAAGGAAATATTTATGAGAATGTGGATCCTTTCCTTGCTTTTTGTTCCATGAGCTCAAACACTCTCTAAAGTTTAATAGCTCAAAAGTACTTTGTGCTCTGTATTCTGCATGTTTTGTTCTGTATCTGTTTCTTTTTCAGGTTTTAATTGTGTTATTTGTAATAGGTTTTAATTACTTAAATTGCAAGTTATTTTCTTTCTATTGCTTTTTATGAAAACCAATAAAGAAATTATATTGGGGGAAAAAGAAATAAAACTGGAGCAAACTAAGAAAACCAAGAAAACTACAGACCCCCCACTGCCTATTCAGTACAAAGAAGAAAAACTATATACAAGAATGAAAACATTAAGGGCCAGATATTCAAAGCTTTGCGCCTGGCAAAAACGCTTATGCTGGATTAGTGCTGGTCTGTTAGGTCAAAGGCCAAATAGCACCCACAAACCGCATAAGCACTAGGCAAACCATAAGTATGCAAGGAGGCAAAGTGAACATGAATACAAGTGCAATGAGATATTCAGCGACAACACGCTAAAGGTATTGTGACTTAGCCAGCAGTACAAATTACACATGAGGAAAAGGTGGTCTTAACCCTGGGCAGACAGCTTTGCACGACATTGTTGCTTGCGCAGTGATACGCTCCGAACATATGAGTATGACACTTAGAAAATGCCTGACATGAAGGACACATGCTGCTCACTGATGGCACCACCATGATGCCAGCAGCTGCCACCAGTCCCAGCCAAGCACAGACAGTGATGGGTGATCTGACCCACAGAGACAGCATGGTAGTGTGGCCTGCACCACACCTGCAGACCATACGTTTGTAGTGCCCAACAGATGCCAGCACACACAGGCAGCATTGTGGGCATGATGGCCATTGAGGGGAGGGTATACGGATGGCCAGACCTCACCACAGCCTAGGTGTGGCCACAATACTGGTACACAGCACGCAGTGCACATGGGCCAGTAGTGGAATACCCACCGCCTGTGTGTCTGTTGGATCCTACATGCCCTCGCCACATACAGCACAACTGTACAGATGCCACGCACTCACAACTGGCCATGTATATGTCGCTGGTGCATCCCATGCCACAGGTGCGCATCTGTTGATCACATAACAGTGTAACAGTAATGTCCACAGTCAGTAAAACCCGCACATTGGGCCTGTCACTGTGTCAGTGCAGTCAGTATCACTGTCTACACACCATAGGTAGTGCTGTGTACCTCACACTACTGGCTGCCCTTGCTGTAGTGTCTGCTGTGCACTGTTGCATGCCCACGGTGTGACAGTTGCATACAGCACCACCACCACCTGTGCTATGCTGTCTTGTCCCTAGGGTACAATATGCTATGATATGCTGTACTGATTACATGTAGCCTGCAACTATCATCGGTACTGCCAGATCGGACCTACAGGTGAGCTGCGGTTGGACTTGGCCAGCCCTTGTTCTTCCAGACTGACGTACAGGTGGCTCTGTGGGACCCTTGCAGCAACGCTGGGCAAACTGCATGCAAATCAGGGTCTAATGAGATGCTAATCTGGATGTTTGCCCAGAGACTACCTAAGTAGGCTCATTTGCATGTCCCTTTGAATATGGCAAAATTTAGTGCAGGCTCAGACGTGGTTGCACCTGGCAAACAGTTTAGCTCCACGCTAATCTCGTGCAAATCGTTAGCTCAGCTAATAGTTCGGGAATATTATATTGTTTTGCACACTGTACTTTCCATAGGCTGCTCCCTGCAGCTGTACTGGTCCACGCATTTGCCGGAACACACTTTGGCCACATAGGTCACCTCTAGCTACCTTCACGTCGCTGTGCACTGTGTTGTTGTTGTTGTGGTCTGCACATCCTGGTTGCTATATTCAGAGCTGTCTTATTCCAGGGCTAAGGTTGCCCTGCACTCCCAGCCCAGTTTGCCGGCCTCATTCCCATGCTATATTCAGAAGCTGTTTGCCCCGGGCTATTCTTTTTGAATATAGCTTGCTTTGTGCTCAGACTAAGTTTGCCCGCCCGGGCAGTGCTAATTAGCCTAGGGGCAAAGCTTTGAATATCTGGCCTTAAATACAAAGAAAAATCCTAGTGTAATGGAAAGAAATCAAAGGTTTAAGTCATGGGCTTGTCCAAGTCCGTAAGGGAAGTAAAGGGATTTTCCCTGATGTGGCCATCATTCCCATTCTCATAAAACTGGTTTGGACAGTTTCCAAGACAATGTGAGTGCTGATGTGCAAATGGCTTCAACTGCAGTTTACAATCTCTTTACAGCAAGTCTCTCATTTGATTGTAAGCTAGTGGTCCTTGGATATTATCCACCAGAGTCGGATATCACTGGATACCCTCCTTTTCCAGATTTCAGATGCCGTCTGATACCGATGGTATCCTGCCATTGATCCAATCACCTCAGGTCCTGTGTATGGATCCAGTCAGAACCAAAGGATCTGATCGCATCTGAGGGATCATGGTCAGATCTCAACTATCCTAAGGAATCTCCAGAGGTGTCAGCCAGGGCTGCAGCTATGAATTTTGGGGCCCAGGACAAGCCAATTGAAATGGGCCCTATTTCAAACCAGCTAATACCAGGGTAATACCAGCTCCTCAGGTGAGCCCTCCTGAGCTCGGGGCCCCGGACAGCTTCCCCACTTTCCCCCTATTACCAAGCCTGGTATCTTCAAGCTAAGCTCCTCCTACCATCTGGGTGGTATATCCTCTGGCTTCTCCCTGTGACATAAATCTTTCTTTTCACTGGAAAGCACAGGTCTCCTTCACTACTCTGCAGGGTTGAAGGAATTAGAGTTGTTCAAGCGCTTTCTTGGCAAATCTTCAACTTTACAAGTCTTTTTCCACTTAAGTTGCTCTGCAAATCACGTGTCTGTGCCTTGCAATCAAAGTTGGCGTATGGAAATCAAGAAACTGGTGTTGAAGTTCTGCACCGTGCAGACAGAAAATGTCAGTCACGGATTTGCACAACATGTGCCTCTACAGCTTCGCGATCACCACAACATCACAGAATTTAGTTTGTGCTCGTCTATGCTGCCAAATCTATCAAAGACCAGAAGGCTTCATTGGCCCTTAGTGGGCCTAAAGACCACAAGAAGGCCTCGGCAGCTGTGGGTCAGCAGCTGAGCTTGGGGTCATGGAAAAAGAGGGTGGCAGCTGCTGTGAGTTCCTTGTTAGTCTTGGTCCAGTTCCGAAATAAGGCCAGCATCAGAGGTCGTTCTCTAATCAATTCAGAGAAATATGTCTGGCCTTCTAGACCTTGGGAGAGCCTTCTACGCAGCAGAAAACACAGAAATGCTGTCGTCGGTTGTGGGATTGGGAATGATCATGTTCTTCCCTTCTTTGACTCCTAACCACCAGACCTTGGTCGAGCTCCTTATGGTCAAGGATACTGTTGAAGGCTCCACAGTGACCCTGTCTAGACTTGATAACCTCTGTCTCCAGTCGAGAAAATGGTCAAGATTTTCTCAAGCCCGTGAACTGACTATTGGAGGGAACTGATGAGGAATCGATCTTCCAGACCCTAATTCTCCCTTCCTCACTCAGGAAGACCTTGGCCCAGTTGGTGACCCCAGCTGAGCTGCCTCAGGAGTTGTGTCCACTGGTGGTCGTGCTTCTGAAGCTTCTAGTGCCTCACCTGCCAAGGAAGGTAGTTTATAGAAAGTCTCTGGAGGAAACCTGTCGACTCTCGACCTTGGGTAGATGTCAAGGCGCTGCTCACACTCTTGATCCCACTCAGCTGGGAGGCATTGTCATTGATGCTCCTCATCCTTGGGTTGAAGAGGCATTAAAGAAAAATACGTTGCTACGAGGAGCTCCACTGGCAACAGTGGACCATGATGGTGAGGGGTAGGCCCTGCCCTGGACCTTGGGGTCTCTTAGCCTGCAACAGTCATTACTGCAGGATCTGCACTTCTTAGCAGCCCCCCGTGTCTGCTTCTGCTCCTCTTTCAGGTGTGGAGCCATCTCCTCTGTAGCCCTAGTTTGGGGTCCCACCCAAGGAGTCCCACTTGCTCGGGCTTGCCAGGCCAGTTCTCTGTGGATATCACCCAGGTGAAGAATACCCGCGTGGGGGCATGGTGGCAAGCGTTTGAGGCCCATTTTTGTGGAATCATCTGATGACTCTGAAGGTGAGCGGTCCATGGCCTTGACCAGAACATTATACTGGGAATCAGATGAGGAGCTGACTGTCACCAAGTTTGCTCAACCGGTCAGCCTCTACTCCCAAAATGCCAACCTCTGAGCGTATGATTTATGGACAGTGAACAGTACAAGGTAACCTCTTGTCTGTTTTGTGGGTTCTAGTCACCTTAGTCTCAAGTTCTGAGGGATTCAAACTGATAACCTCTTGTTATCATACCCAATTACAGGCTCAGATAATTCTGTCTTCGGGGCCAGATATCTTTGCCTACGGGCATCTGACCAGGACTACAAAATGAACCCTTAGAACTCTGTGCAAGACTTTGCTTGAACTCTATCCGTTTCCCAGTTTGGTATTACAATAAGCCCATACACAGTGTTAACTATAACCTTTAAAAGCTCCACTTAAATAAAAGAACTGTCAAGGCACTCCAGGCAGTTTCCGCTTTAAATATATATCTTTACTTTAAAATAGAAAAATAGGAAAACAGTAAAATTACAGAACAAAATATCCCAACACATATAGCCTTAAAACAAATGGGTTTAAAGTGCAAATTCCTACAAATAATAACTTAAGACTAATCTTGTCTAAGGTCCTTACTTCAATGCTTTGATGGTCTCTCTTCTCTCAGTCAGATAATGAATGAGTCTGTCCGGTTCTTTCAGCAGTTAAAACCAGTCCTGAGTCGGCCTCTTCTGAGGTCACTAAACTCTGCCTTGGTGTAACAAAATCTATGTTTTTGATAACACCAAGATGGCCTTCTAAGGTATTTAAAAAAATGAGATGACATAATAAATCTTCTTCTTATGTTTACTGATCTAAATCTGTTTGTGCTTTGATTCACACACACTTCAAAAGTCTATTTGATATAAGTCACTGTATTCAAAGCAGATGTGTATTTGATATCTTAATTTCTTTGATGAAATGCTGGTTTCCTGGCAGGTTATTCATAACACTGGCCAGTGTCCCTTTTCACAGGATATGTAGTGCAGATCAAAGGACTTTTCCGAGGACGCCATGAATGGCTAACTTTATTTCCTGGGATCAAAGCAAATTGACAAGATAATTGCACCCCAGATATCTGCAGTTTAACAATATCCTGTCCTTGAACTTATCCCTGGGGAGTTTGAGTGTCAGCTTCAGCAGCCTGCACCTCCCTCTGCCACAGTCCATCATACATTCATTTCTTTTTATTTACAACAAAAATTATACAGGAATCAGAACCAGCTGTCCAGGTGTGACAATTCCTCCCCACCTAGACTGAATTTGAGGGTCTGTCCCTGCATGAGATGAGCTTCCCAAATCAGTTCACTCCTTATACGGCCTGGACAATCCATCTGAGTTCTGATTGGTCACCCGCCCTATGTAGAGTGGCCATATAATATCCTTGCAAAGCAAAACTCCATCTTAGTAATCAACCATTGTTTTTCCCCATCTGCGTCAGCCAAACTAGGGGTTGTGGTCACTCTACACCACAAAATGCCCATACAAGTATGGCTCCAATTTCTTTAGGGCCCACACTATGGCAAGACACTTCTTTTCCACCGTGGAGTATGACTGCTCCCTGGGAACAACTTTTTACTCAGGTAGGCTATGGGTGGTCACTTCCTTCGCGGATGTCTGGCTTAGTACTGCCCCAATACCCATGTCTGAGGCATCAGTCTGAACTATAAAGGTTTTACTATAGTCCGGACTTGTCAAAACAGGAGCACTGCACAGTGCCTCCTTTAGTTGGAAAAGGCTTCCTCACAGGCTGGACCCCAGGTAATTTTCTTGGGCATCCGTTCTTTGTCAGGTCAGATAGGGGAGCAGCCAGGGCACTGTAATTTGGTACAAATTTTCTATAGTACCCCTGCTGTACCGAGAAAACTCCTGACCTCTTCTGAGTTTCTGGTCTGGGCCATGCCAGGATTACCTTTATTTTTATTTGGTTAGGATGGAGCTATCCCTGGCCTACCACATGCCCAAGGTATGCCGCTCTCCCATGGCCACCTGGCACTTCTCGGCTTTGACAGTGAGCCAGGCCCTCTGTATCCTGTCCAGCACTTCTCTAGGTGTGAAAGATGTTCCTCTGAGCTGGTACTGAAGATGGCAATGTCATCCAGGTATGCCACGGCCTATTCCTCAGCACCATTTAACACCTGGTTCACCAACCTTTGGAAAGTGGCCAGGCGTTCTTCATTCGAAGGCATTACTTTGAACTCAAATAAGCCTGTCAGAGTGATGAAGGCCGACCTCTCCTAGCTCTGTCCATCAACTCTACCTGCCAACGCCCTTTGTCAGGTCAGTGGTCAGAGTAGGTCGCCCCTCCAACTGTCCAGGAGTTCATCCGTCCGGGGCATCGGGTGGGCATCTGACTTCGTGACTGTATTCAGTCCATGATAGTCTACACAAAACGTGTCATGCCATCTGGCTTGGGTACAAGGACTGCGGGTGAGGCCCAGGGACTGTGGGATCTCTGGATTGCCCCTAAATCCAGCATCTCCTCCACTTCCCTCCTAACGTCCTTTTGGACAGCCTCTGACACCCGATATGCTGTCCGCTGTATGGAGCTCTGTGTCCCTGTCTCCACATGTGTCGCTAAGGGGTTAGTCCAGGCTTGGCGCTAAACAAGGGGCAAAGTCTGCTAAAACCTCCCTTACTTTCTGGATCTGGCCTGGATCAGGTGGGAGACAGTTTCACTGCCTCCACAGAGGACTCCGCTACTCTCTCTCCAGCAAGTCCAGAAGGGGGTCCTCCGTCCTCCCTCCCCATGACTCACACACGTAACACCATGTCAGCCCTATTTGCATATGGCTTCATCATGTTGACATGGTACATCCTTTCTGTCTGTCTGCGGTCAGGTAACTCTACAATGTAGTTCGCATCATTTACCTTCCTAACCACTTTGTACTGTCTGGCCCACTCAGCTTGCAGCTTGTCTTTCTGGACCAGAATAAGGACCATGACTTCCTGACCCACCATGTATGAGCGAGTTCTGGCTCTCATGTCGTATCATACTTTTTGTTTCTGTTGGGCAGCTGCTTAGTTGCTGTGGGCTGTCCCCATAAGCTCCTTCAGCCTTTCCCTAAACCTAAGGACGTAATCCACAAGGGAGTTCCCTGGGTGTGTGTTTGCCTTCCCAGTCCTCCCGGATCAAGTCTAAGGGCCCACATACCCAGTGTCCATACAAGAGTTCAAGGTGGAAAATCCTGTTGACTCTTGGGGCACCTCCCTGTGCGCACAACAGGCGGGAAGGTATTTCTTCCAGTCCCTCCCATTCTGTTCGGCAAACGCCTGGAGCATTGACTTTAGGGTACCATTGAATCGCTCCACAAGTCCATTGGCTTGTGGGTGATATGTGTCATGCATCTCTGCACCACCCCACACTTCTCCCATAAACATTTCATCAGGTCTGACATGAAGAAACCCCTCGATCGGTGATTACCTCCTGTGGAAACCCAACATGGGAGAAAATCCCAAGTAAGGCTTCTGCCACTTTTTCTGTCCTCAGAGAGGATAGGGCGACTGCCTCTGGGTACCGGGTGGCATAATCCACCACAGTCAGGATGAATCTCTTCCTCGAGGAGCTGGGGTATTTAAAGGCCCACAGTATCCATTCCCGCACTCTGGAATGGCTCCTCCACTATGGAAAGGGATCAGGATGGCTTGGATTTTCTTGCCCGCCTTCCCTATTTCTTGGCACCGGTGACAAGACCTGCAATACCTTCACCTGCTGGGTGAAGTTTGGCTCAGTAGAAATTCTGGGCCAACCGCTGCGTAGTAGTTGTGATCCCAGATGACCAGATAAGGGAATATCATGGGCGACCTTGAGCAACTGCTCATGATATCCCTGGGGAGCGGCAAGCTGCCTGCCTAGCATCCCTCCCTCTGTCTGTACTGCCTGTGTATACATAAGTCCATTTTCCCAATAAACCTTATGTCTGCTGTTACTGCCCTGTGTTCCGTCAGAGTCTGCCCAAGCTCTCAGCTTCTCAAACTAGGGTCACTCCTCTGAGCAGCTGCAAACCCCTCACACAGTCCCAAGGCATGGGACAGGTCCCTTCAGTCGCTAAACTAGGGTCCCTAGCGCCAGGACCTTCAGGATCACTGTCCATCCCAACCTCTGACAAGGGGTCACCCTTCTCTTCAGAGTAACCCTCTGTAGCTGTGTGGTTACTTGCTACTGGTGAAATTTTTACCCCTTTTTATCAGTCTCCCATCTGAGACACAGGCTGGGAACCAGCTTCTCAGTGTTTCCACCTGGTTTCTTTGGGGTTCAGGGAACTACTATTTTCCTTTGTCGCTTGACTATGGGTAACTGCACATACCACCCCTGCTGGAGATTGTTACCCAGGATCACACAATCCACTGCTAATGTGTTGGCTACAGCCACCTGTTGCACAGTTCCCCTGTTTCACCCTCAGTCCAGGAGAACACTAGCGAGTGGCAATGTTTTCTCTTCACCAGTAAACCCTTGTACAGTTATGTATTTATTGGGGATAAGCTGACCAGGCTGTACAGATCCCCTTTACCAATGTCAGGGATGCCCTGTGTCCCTTAACCCCTGTGTCTGTACACCATTTACCATGACTGGGTGCATGTGTTCCTTCATGTTCACTGGCATGCTCCCAGGGATGCACACAAACAACCCACTTCTTTTCTAGCACCTGGTTTTGTGTTATTGCTCACCTTTTGGGACACTGTCTGGCAATATGCTCAGTTTCCTTACATAACCAATAAGCATTTCTTATTTCAGATAAATCTTTTCATGGAAACCTGGGGCTAACTGGTTTCGGTGGAGGCAGTGAGGGTTTAGCTGCCCTGAAGGCCGCTTTTCCTTTCTATGCTGCCATGCCTGCCCCACTCATTCTCAAGAGCAGGTCTGCTCTTGGCATAGCGGTCTGAGAGTTCAGCAGCCTCTTGCACTGTTTTTGGATCTTGATCCTCTAGCCAGGTTTTAGCTCTGCTGGGCATGCCCAATAAAACTGTTCTAATAAAATCACATTTTCAATTTTATCAACAGAGTTTTCCTCAGTTCCTTCCCACCAACGCTTTAAAAACTGACGTTGTTGTGGCTAGCCTCATAGCTCATATCAGGCTTCTTCTGAGCTAGTGGAATTTAGCTCTGTATGATTCAGAAGTTAATTTAAACTTTTTAACAGTGCAGCTTTTAACTTGCTGTAATCGCCACTGTCCTCATTGTTTATTTGACCCAAGCTTTCCCAGTAAGTAGCGGGATAGCTGAAGCACCAGGACTGTCTAGGAATTTTAGCCTGAATACAAACTTTTCAAAAGAATTTAAAAGGCATCCATGTCATCCCTTCCTTAAACTCGGCTATTAATTTGGAGTTGAATTTGTAACCCAGTCCTGTAGTCCCAGTTAAACCAAGCCACTTACCTGCTCTGGTGCTGCTGGGGATTGTATCTTCTCAATCGTGTTGCCTCTGGCGCTCCTTCTCCTCATGGTCTCGTCTCTCTCTGTTCTCGCTTTTCCTTTCGGCATTCGTGTTCTCTTCTCCTCTGGAGCTCGCTGTGCTCACGCTTCTCACGGTCTGCCTCCCTCTTGTCGCTCTGCCTCCAGTACCATCCTGCGCAACTCAGTTTGCAGCTTGAGTACCTCTGGATTCAGGATACTGGTTACCTTCCCTGCTGCTTTGGCCCTTCACTGACAGTGGCCCTGCTGTCCTCCTCATCTGCTCGGGACCCCTCACTGGTCTCTAGTCCTGCCACACTCGAGGTCTGGTCCCTTTCAGTCATGGTCTGTGATCTCGCTGCTCTGGGTATCTGCTGCCATCAGGGCCTCTATGAGGTTCTGCTTTTGGCTGTCACTTACGAACAGGACTTCTCTGTCCTCGCACAACTGTTTTAAGGTACTACAGTGGGCCTGCTGTAGTTGGACGCCATCTTTCCCGTGACTACTGCTAATCTGACTAGCACTTTAGAAAAAAAAAAAATGGTGGAACTCTGACTGTACGCTAAGGGATACAGTTCTGTTTCCTTTAAAATAAAACACTGCCTTTCTTTTCCAAGTGAGCTGAACAGTCTCAAGCTGACACACGAGCAATAAAGCTTATACTTATACTACAAAACTTTCTATGCCACGCGCTAGCGAATCTGTCACAAATTTGCTCAACTGGTCAGCCCTCTGCTCCCAAAGTTCCAACTCTGGAGCGTATGATTTGTGGACAGTGAACAGTACAATGTAACCATCTTGTCTGTTTTGTGGGTTCAAGTCACCTTAGTCTCAAGTTCTGGAGAGATTCAAACTGATAACCTCTTGTTAGCCTACCCATTTATCAGGCTCAGATAATTCTGTCTTTGGGGGCAGATATCTTTGCCTCACGGGCACCTGACCAGGACTACAAAATGAACCCTTAGAACTCTGTACAAGACTTTAGAGAACTCTATCCGTTTCCCAGTTTGGTATCAAAATAAGCTCTTACACAGTGTCAACTATAACCTTTAAAAGCTCCACTTAAATAAAAAGAAGCGCCAAGGCACTCCAGGCAGTTTCCGTTTAAAATATATATCTTTACTTTAAAATAGAAAAATAGGAAAACAGTAAAATTACAGAACAAAATATCCAACTCATACAGTCTTAAAACAAATGGGTTTAAAGTGCAAATTCCTACAAATAATAACTTCAGACTAATCTTGTCTAAGTTCCTTACTTCAGTGCTTTGATGGTCTCTCTTCTCTCAGTCAGCTAATGAATGTGTCTGTCCAGGTTCTCTCAGCAGTTAAAAACCAGTCCTGAGCCGGCCTTCTCTGAGGTCTCAAACTCCGTTTGATGTAACAAAATCTATATTTTTGATAACACCAAGATGGCCAACTAAGGTATTTAAAAAGATAAGAGATGACATAATAAATCTCCTCTTCTCATGTTTACTGGTCTAAATCGATTTGTGCTTTGCTTCACACACACTTCAAAAGTCTCTTTGATATAAGTCACTGTATTCAAAGCAAAAGTGTATTTGATTCCTTAATTTCTGTCTCGCCTTGGTATCTACACATCAAAGGTCGCTTTATGAAATGCTGGTTTCCAGGTTATTCATAACACTGGCCAGTGTCCCTTTTCTCAGGATATCTAGTGCAGATCAGTGGACTTCCCGAGGGCGTCATGAATGGCTAACTTTATTTCCTGGGATCAAAGCAAATTGACAAGATAATTGCACCCCAGATATCTGCAGTATAACAATGTCCTGTCCTTTGAACTTATCCCTGGGCGGGTTTGAAGTGTCCGCTTCAGCAGCCAGCACCTCCCTCTGCCACAGTCCATCATACATTAATTTCTTATATTTACAACAAAAATTATACAGGAATCAGAACCAGCTGTCCAGGTGTGACACTGACCACCGACCATGGTTCAGTATCTTTTGGGGCTTTGATCCAGCTTATATCAGAGTCCATGAATGTGCTCTTGGAGACGGGTCACTGACATACTGGATAGGGACGATTCCCCAGGGTTGCTTTCCCATGGCTGAGGTCATCTTGGGACCAGCCCTGGAGCTTTGGCAGATTCCAGCATCCTGCCCGTACCCTCTTCTCATATGGTCTGCAAGTATCCGAGTATGGTAATCCGAATGCTTAAATAAATAAGTACGTGGTACCAGTGGGCTCCTTTTCTGAATTCTGACCACGCTTCTACTGAAGGCTTGGTTTCAGAGTTTATCTTCCATAAATCGGGAGGCCAAGAGGATGTGGACAAGTCTCTAGTCAAAGAATCCAAGAAGATTGGTATGCAGCAAAAAGATGTATGCTGCTGCCTTACTGGTCTCTCGACAGGCCAGCTGTGCTGTCCTAATGGCAAACTTTGGCCATTCCTGCTTAGAGTGTTAGGGGAACTCCTCCCCATCTTCCTGCCAACAAACTGTTGCCAGTGAAAATAGTCAGAGACCAGGGTAAATTGCTGGCTAAATATCAGCTCCAGATGGCCTTGGACATGTCATGGTGGATATTCAGCACAAGCTGGATGATGTCCCTTCTTGGATGCTGACCTCTTTGGCCCCAGGGTGGAAGGGCATTTCACATGGATTGAGAAGTCTTTTGCCACCCTTGATTCTGTGGCTTCGTCCAGAAGATCCAGACACCTAAAAGAAGTCATTTCAGTCACAACAACCTCAGCTGCAGCTCCAGCGAGGCAGATTCAGCACTGGTGTCTGAAGCCCATGTTCGATGGCTGTGGCAAAAGTTTGGGTGGGGGCAGAGGTGGTGGTGACTCCATGGCTCCTGCAGCTGGCATCTCCTCCAAGGCTGCACAGTGATGGGTTTCAGGGTGTCATCCCACCTCTTGTCCAGTCCCTGTACTAGCTCTTGGTCAGGGGTCAGTTGTAGCCACTTTTTGGCACAACAGTCCGCCTGTCTTGGACAGATTGGGGCTTGAAGTGGTTGGCAAGGGTTGCCTCTGGATTTCAAGACTCTCCTGCTGTACTGACTCCGGCTCCTTGGAAGTCCAGGGTGTCAAGGACACATCCACGCTATGAGCCAGCATTGCTGAGCTCCTACAGCATGAGATGATAGCCTGTGTTCCCTCGCCCTGGCCCTCAGAAATGTGTGTCCTGGTACTTCCTGCTTCAAGCGGATGGGGACTGGTGCTCCCTACTGGATCTGTATGATCTTAATCAGTTCATGTGGAAGTGCAAATTCTGGATAGTCACTCTGAATCAGAACATAAGGTCTCTGAGCAGGGCATGTGGTTCTGTGCCCTGAATCTCCAGGAGGTGTTCTTCCACATCCCAGTTTTTCTGTCCCATTGCCAATACCTTCAGTTCCAGGTAGAGGGGATACTGTACTATTTCCACGTCATGTCCTTGTCGTCTTATCCATGCCCAAGGTGTTAAGCCAAGTACATGGCAGTGGTAGCAGCCTTCCTGCAGCCCAGTGGCATTGGGGTGCATCCTTACCTAGACGACTGATAGGAGTCTAAAGAGGCCATGGAGCGGTTCCAGGAATCTGGCCCTTCAGCCCTGTCAGGACTTAAGCCTTCTGTCAGTCTGGCCAGAGTACAAGTTGGTCTCCTCACAGGTGGTCAAGTTCATCAGGGCAGAACTAGACTCCCTTGCGGGGAATGCCTTCTCTGTGTGGACTGGGCATTGGATCTTACCACCTTTGCTCAATCATTTCAGGTTGGGCTCTCACGCTGTTGGGCTCACTGGTAGATTTGCCACCTGCATTGGGAGTTTGGCTGACAGTGGTCCCAGCACCTAGGTCACTTGGATCAGCCTGTTGTAGTGACCCAGCCGATGTAGGATGCCATCTGGTGTTGGCTGGACCCACAACGCCTGGAGGAGAATCCCATTTGTCTCCCAGAACCGCCTGTCATGCTCACTATGGATGCATCTCTGGTAGGGGTGGAAAGCACATGTAGGGAGACCACAGAGCCCACTGGTTCTGGTCACCCCTGGTGTCCTGTCACCACGTCAGCCTGCTGGAGCTCCATGCAGTTTGTCTGGCTCTGATGGAGTTTATACCGTTGATTCAGTGTCGGGTCATTCAGGTCCAGGCGCCACACAATACCCTTTTCTACCTGAACAGGCAGGGCAGAACTCATTTCTGTCCATTTTGTTGGGAGTCTGTCTGCACCTGAACAGTTGTGGACAGCCTGAGTGTAGATCTGGTGGATCATGTTGCGGAAGAGAACAGTCAGCTGTCAGGTCTTGTCTGCTGGGTCGGAGAGACTTCACATGCAGTGGTCCCTGCATCAGGAATTGGTAAACTACCTGTTCTCTTAGTGGAGCACCTGTTTGCCTCATGTGAAACAGAAAACTATGAGTGTTTTGTGCTCACCCCTCACAGTCTGGGACACTGTTGGGGTTGATGCCTTCATGAAGCTGTGGATCTGGTCCTCATATATGTCTTCATTCTCTTCCCCTGGTCCAGAAGGTCGTGGCCAAAACCTGGAAGGACAAGGCACGGATGATCCTGATAGCCCCAGACTGGCCCAGGTAGTTTTGATATCCAGATCTCCTCAGCCTAGTTACTCCAACATTTGAGTGTTTTTTAATGTTTAATGTTTTTTCTCAAAAACAAGATGAATGCCACATTTGGCTAAGAAGTAGCATTGTAGACCTGGTAAGTGCTAGCTAGCATGGCGCAAAAACAAAAAAAACATGCACAGCATGTGATGCACCTGGCAAGGTAGATTTGATGGGTGTGCTAAAATTTTTGTTACTTGTAGCTGAAACCAGTTTTTTGAAAACACCTATTTTTCTTTTTGCACTGTTTCTAGAAATTTCTAGAATCTGGAGAAACGAGCCAATATCTTTCATCTAATTGCAGGAAACAACAGCTGAAGTGAGGACCAAGACACAATCTCTCTAGAGGACAGTAGTAATGGGGTTAGGGAGTAATGCTGGGTCCTTAAAGAGTTACTGACACCATTTGGAAAACTTTGAAAAACGTAAGCTTTAGACACAGTTAATTTATAATTTATATATTTTCTGGAATTTTTCCCTTATCCATACTACCCAGTACAGCTGCGTGAAAACTAGGTCACTGTACCTTAGACTTTACCTGCTGGTTTTGTTAGTCTCACGCCTGACATCATAATCCCTTGTTTATGATATTATAGTTATCTCCACAGCAACGGATTGTGATGTCACAAACAGAACTGTTTTCAGAGATAGATAAGCGGGCAGAGCAGATAAGGCAGAGATCCTGTTTTCATGCAAATGTCATTAATGAAGAAATAAGGGTGAGACTCTTTGGGAAAAAAAAAAATTAAATATAGGCTGGATAATGTATCTACATGACATTTTTTCATAGTCACCCCAATTGCATTAGGAGCTCTTTAATGGTTCTTCATATAGATCAACCTGCTATTAGGACACACCAGAATAGGAATTAGAAAGGGGTTCTGGCTGTCACAGATATGTACAAAGTAGGGTGGGCCCACCAGTGTAGCTGTGCGCTACCGCTTGCAGCGTTGGCGACATGGGTTCAGGAACAAGCCCACAGTGTCGGCCCAGGGAGGTAGAATGAGAGTTCCATGGACAGCTCTCCTTCTCTAGGTTGGGGGGGACGTGAGCTCCGGTGCTTTGCTGCCACCCCTAGTGGAGACTGAGGCGTATATAGACTGGGACCACACAAACTGGTGTCATTGCACATTTGTGCCTCAGGGAAACCATTCAGGAGAAGACCCTCTGTCTGGCAGGCACAGACCCTCAGTACCACTGAAACAACCACACATAAGATCCGTCTGAGGCTCAGAGGGTGGTCTGTGTCTCTCCCTGAGGGAACCCCTCTGTGAGGGAAGCGTCATGATCCTCCTGAACCAGGCAACAGGGGAGTGCCAGGGTGAAGAGGATCTGGCGGTGGACAAAAGGTACGTCCCCACCCTGTGCAGAAGTGTAACAAAGCGAAATTGGAAAAAAAGAAAAGCCATCTGAAAAGGTTTAATTAGATTTTTATTTTTTGTATGGATTAGCAGAGCATTTTACAGCTCAGTGATGAATGTTAGGAAGCGTATACATTCTCCCTACCCAAAGGCTGCAGGGGCAGAGGTTGGGCCAGAAATTACCAAGTATCAAATCCCTGGTGGATGCTTCATTAGCATTTATGCTGGGTAGCCAGCTGGAAGGGAGACACCCTTCTATAGCAAAACAGGAGGTGCCACTTGGGGGTGGGGTGGGATGCTTTCTATCTATTTAAAATGTGTTGACTGGGTAAGAACCTGAGGGCATAAATGCCCATTTTGCTCATTTTAGATACATAAATACATAGATGCTGTCGGCAGATGAGGATCGCTATGCCCTCCAGTATGCCCATTTAGCTGCCTTACGGCGTCCAGTGACCCTATCTGGTCATTGGCTTTGGCTTTCTTCCAATCTCTGTTATTCCTTTGTTTCTGTCCCATGCATGTTTGAAGCCCGCCACTGTACGGGCTGCCACCACCTCCTGGGACAGGCTATTCCATGCATCCACCACCCTTTCCATAAAAAGAACTTCCTGACATTTCCCCTTACAGCCACCCTTAGTCTCATGTCATGGGTGTGTAGTGATATGAGCAGCTCAATATGAAGCGACTCAGTAATACCACTCGTAATTTAGAGTGACTGCCACAAAACACTGAGAAGTAGCTATAGCGAGTGGCACTAAGCTACACTCGCTGCACTTGGCTGCCTGTTTAAAGGGTATATTGGGATTGGTTTGGCTGAGCCCTGCTGAGCTGGGCATTTGGTGTAGTGGCTTGAGCCACTGCCCCTGAAACCTGTGGTGCCAGATTCAGGTCCTGGTGCAGGAATATATTTTGCTTCCTTTGGCTGTTCTATTTTTCTGTGTCCGCTCTCCCTGGGTTTGTAATCATTATTTTATGGGTGGGGGCTTGCTTGGAGTGTGATACACCTCCACATAAAATGCTTGGTTAGTTGCCATATTTGATGTAGTAAGGGACCATTGCTGTTATGTAGTTTGCCCTTTTGGCGTTAGTCGCTTCTTTTTTCCTCGGTGTATGTGATTGGCGCAAAGACTTGCCCTTGAGGTACTTGAATGTTTCTGTCATGGCACCTTTCTCCCTCCTTTATTCCAGTGTGTACAAATTGAGGGTCCTCACTCTCTCCTCGTAAGGTTTGTGATGTAATCGCTTCACCATTTTAGTCACCCTCCTTTGCACCATCTCTGTTTTGTCCGTGTCCTTCTCAAGGTGTGGTCTCCAGAACTGTACACAGTATTCAAGGTGAGGTCTCACCAGAGTCTTGTACAGTGGAACTATTACTTCCCTCCTTGGGCTTGTGAGTCTCTTTCCAGTGTACCCCAACATCCCACTGACCTTTCCCACCGCCTTTGCTGTCTGCCTAGTGGCCTTCAGGTCATCTGTGATTATGATCCCCAAGTCCCTCTCCTCCTTAGCTACTGTCAGCAGCCCCCCAACCTGTAGCTACTTCCGGGTTCCTGCTCCCCATGTGCATGATTTAGCACTGCTTTGTGTTAAACCTTAGCTGCCATGCCCCTGACCATCTCTCCAGCAGTTCCAGGTCTTTTCTCATCCTTTCCAGCCTGTCTGGAGTACCCACTCTGTTACCTCCAGTGTATCCATCCTCTTGCATATCTTGGTGTTGTCTGCAAACAGTCAGCCTTTCCCTTCAGCCCATCTGCAATGTCACTGATGAAGACATTGAAGAAGACTAACCCAGAACTGACCCTGAGGTACCCACTGGTCACCTTCGTTTCATCTGATTGGGTTCCATTCACCACTACCCTCTGTGTTCTGTCCCTTTCCAGTTTCCAGTCCAGTTTACCACCTTGCATCCCAACTCCAGGCTGCCTAGCTTCTGACCAGTTTCCTGTGTGGGACTGTATCAAGGGCTTTGCTGAAAGTCAAGTAGGCAATATCTACCCCTGGTCTACTGCCTTTGTCACCCACTCAAAGAAATCTATCAGATTAGTTCATTTTTCATTCTTCCTTTGATTAACTAAGAATAGCCAATACAATCACATACAACTGTACAATAAAATCCTATAAATAAATATTTCCAGGAGGCGTGGATATGTTGTTCATCCATACTCTTTGGCTTGTCCCTTCCACTTTAAATCTTGCTGGAAATCTTCAGACTGGCTCCTCCCACCCACCTGGGTGGTATAACTCGGCTCCACTCCATGGCCAGATCTTCCTTTCTGCTGGAAGATTCAGGTTGCCTCCTCGTACTCCAAGCATTTGTAGGCCCTGGCTCGAAAACCTTACGGTTATTCGAAAATCCATCTGGTCAGCATTAGTGATTGCAACTCCATACTTTTGATTATGGAAGACAAGACTTACCCCAGTTTACGTCGGTGCCCTTGTGGACAGAAGATCGGCGCACCGATCCCCACATCATGTCTCTTTATTGTCTCGGTGTAGACCATGACACCTTGAAATGCGATTTGTCTCACTTTCCATCCTAATGTCTCGATGACCATCTATACGTCTGAAGTTAGAGGCGAGAAAGCGGAACCCTACGGTGAAATCCGAGGAGCTCAGTGGGCAGTTTCTGCGGCTGCGGGATCGCCAAGCATTTTGGAACAGATGCAAACATTCGAAGAGGGAAGCAGCTCAGGCTGCTGAAACCCTCAGACTTCTTCGTTCCACTCAACATAGGCTCCCAC
Source organism: Neoceratodus forsteri (assembly GCA_016271365.2). Classification (NCBI taxonomy): domain Eukaryota; kingdom Metazoa; phylum Chordata; order Ceratodontiformes; family Ceratodontidae; genus Neoceratodus; species Neoceratodus forsteri. The sequence goes on from JADMNL010000022.1 coordinate 553,987,608, forward strand.
CTTCTCGGGTTCCTTCCAAGAGTTGTGCCAGTCTCCCTACCAAGGAGAGGGTCCTGTAAACACGCACTCCTATTGATCCTGTAAGTGGGAGAAGGATCTGGGATAATCTTCATTCCGATGAAGATGCTCTTGGGAGCAGGAGAGATCTCGGTCCCAGGAACATACGGTCTCGACTGTGGTCGAGATTGCTTCTTTGACGCTGGCTTCTTGGCTTTGCCGTCTGGTCAGTCGACCAAACAGTCGATTGATGTAAATTGTCATCAATCAATCGATCCTTTACCGCTGACTCTGGTGACGACTCTCTTGATTGAACTCAATTCTGACTTTCCCTGACGAGGAGACCCAGCCTGCTGGGACTCCCATTGAGAAGTGGTCCCGAAGCCAGGAAATTACTGGTCCCTTCGGTGTCTCCTGAGTGACCAAGTCGGCCAGTCCAGTCTCGATCGAGGTCTCGGACCCCTCGACGAAGGCGAGGAAGGAGCCATAAATGCTCTAAAGAGGCAGTGCCATCGATTGAACCTGGTCCCCCTCCCGGATGAGGAGAGGCTCAAGCGGAAACTCCGGCTCTGAGGACCTCATGTGGCAGCAGCTGATTTTGACCGGAGCACAAAGGCGACCCCCAGATTCCACCCCGGCCATTGCTTGGCTTTCAGCACCTAGCCCGAAGCCGGCTCCTCCGGAGGCGATCAAGTCGGTTCCCCTACCGTGGAGCCAGCAAACCTCTGGTTCGGCCTAAACTGTCTCTCCACTGATGTGGTGGAACCGTCACCCAGGCAGCCTATGGGAGGGCTCCTTCCAAGGAAGATTGGCTGGACACTGGGTTCTCCGGCGTCTATTGGTCACTGTCACCCTGGACTGCCCTCGACAGGTCGAAGGTGACCTGTGTAGTCGATTGTTATATCTGGATTCCTCAGATTCGGATGTGACTGGCCTGCATTCTCATCCTGGGGATGACAGGTCACCGGTGGGGTAGAGATGGAGGAAGGTCCCTCGTCTTTCCAGGGCATTCTCCGCCTCATCTCTGAGTCCAAGCGATGCCCATGGAGTCAATCCAGAAAAGGCGGAGTATCCTCTCACTGACATCCTGAAGCGAGGTGATACCCGATGGAGGCCTTTCCAGTGGTTGAGGCCATAGTGGGCCGGCTGTTGAACTTCAGCAGCGCCCTGCCTGTTGTCCAGCTCCGTCTGCCCACATGGCCTGCAAGTATGCAGTGCCCATGGGGTCGCTAGGAGTTCACAGAGCACCCTTGGCCGAGAGCCTGGTGACCGCCTCTGTGTTCAGGCATACTGGCAGTTCTACCCGTATACGGATCGACCTCCTGAGAAAGAGTCCAGGCTCTTGGACCATTCAGCCAGGAAGGTCTATGCAGCTTCTTCCTTGGGCCTTTGTCAGGCAAGTTCAGCCATCATCATGGCACTTTTCCCATGCCCTCCTAGGGTCTTGAAGAAGTCCTCCCACATCTCCTGCAAACATGCAGACCACAGTCAAGCAGGTCCAGGATCAGGGCGAGCTGTTGCCAAACAGCAGCTCCAGACAGACCTCGACATTGTGGATTCTTGTGCCCGTTCGATGGCAGCCGCGGTTGCCTTTCACAGGAGGCTTGGCTGAGGCTCTCCTCCTTTCCGGCGGATACTCTGGCGTGCCTTTTCTAGGGACTGACCTGTTCAGCCCAGGGTGGCTGGTCACCTTCAGTGCATTGAATAGTCCAGTGCCACCTTGGATGCTACTTCTGCAAGGGTTCCTCGGGCAAGAGCCAGCAGAAGAAAAAGAAGAAGCGTTATCGGCATTATTCCCCTGCGGCTCAGCAGTCCTCCTTTCAAGGAGGACAGCAGCACCAACAACAGCAGCAGGCTCAAGCTTAGCCCCCAGCCCAAGCCCGTAAAGCAGGCCGAGGTTCGGTCCTGGATCCTCCGCCTCAAGCCTGCTCAGTGACAGGGCAGGGGCTGCCAAGCCCTCTCCCATTATGCCAGCTCTGGGTCCTCCCGTGGGGGCCGGCTCTACCACTTTCTTTCTGCCTGGTCGCTGTCACTTCAGACAGGTGGGTTCTCGAAGTGGTCAGTCAGGGACTGCCTCTGGAATTGGAGCAGTACCTTCCAAGCCAAGCCCACGCCCTCAGGAGGAAGAGTCTCCGCTCAGACTCTGTCGGCTCTCTGAGGCGACATCCTCAGCTCCTCCTCAAGGAGGCTGTAGCTCCAGTGGCGGATCCTCCAGCAGACCCAGGCTTTGTCTCTAGGTACTTCCTGGTGCCGGCGGACAGGTGGCTGGCCCCATTCTAGATCTGCATGACCTGAATCAATATCTCCGGTCACGCACCTTTTGGATGGTCACTCTGTCCCAGATCATACCATCCTTGGAATGAGCATGTGGTTCTGTTCACTGGATCTGCAGGAGACGTTCTTTCACGTCCCAATCCGTCCGTCCCATCAGCGGTTCCTCTGCTTCAGGGTCGAGGGCCCCTTACAAGTTCCAAGCCATGCTGTTCGGCCTGTCATACTTCGGGTCTTCATCAAATGCATTGCAGTGGTGGTGGACCATCTCGGGGGTCAGGATTTTCCTTACCTCGACGATCGACTCCTAGCAGGTTCCACCCAACAGGAGGTGGACAGGTCCAAGGACCTGGCCTCCAGACCTGCTCCCAACTCAGCCTCCTGATTAATGAGGCCAAGTCAGACTCGTGCCTTCTCAGGTGATGTGCTTTCATCGGGGAGGCATGGACTCTTGCCAAGTCAGAGCTCGGCTCGGCAGACAGAGGCGGAGGTTCTGTCCTACTTTGCCTGATCATTTCTGGTTGGGAAAATGCTCCCTGCCCGGAATTTCTGCACCTTCTAGGTTACATGGTGGTGTGCACCTCAGTGGTAGGTTCTTAGTTATTATTAGTATATAGGAGCAAATTATGGGCCTTCTGGCTCTTTGGCTCCTATTAAATTCAGTATCCTAGTATGATCCGTTGGGCGGTTTGCATGCGCCCCTCCAGTGGGAGCTGGCTGCCCAGTGGACTCAGCGCCGTGGTCATTTCGACCAGCTGATCACTGTAACCCAGAAGATGTGGGACACTCTCCACAGGTGGACTGCCCCAGATCGGTTGCAGGAAGGGATCCCATTTGTCCGCCCGAGCCGGCAGTGCGTCCTCACGACCGATGCCACTCTCATGGGCTGGGTGGCCCACATGGGAGACAGAGGGCCCACGGGCTCTGTGCCTGTGAGGAGTCCCGATGCCACATCACCTATTGAAGCTCAGAGCAGTCAGACTGGCACTGTCTGCTTTTGCTCCTCAGCTCGAGGTCAATGGTTCAAGTCCAGATGGACAATACCATGAGCATGTACTACCTCAACAAACAGAGTGGCACGCACTCCAATCTGCTGTGCAGGAGGCGCTCTGCATCTGGACCCTCGTCCAGCCATCTGGAGGCAGATCTCCTGGCCATCCACATGGCAAGAGCCTCAAGCCATCTGGCAGATGCTCTCAGCCACTTAGGCGAGACATCCCACAGTGGTTTCTCCATCCAGAGGTAGCTTACAGCCTGTTCTCCCACTGGGGCAAACCGATGGTGGACCAGTTTGCTTCCAGGGACAACACCAAGCTGAGGATGTTTCATGCCCACCCCCTCAGCAGGGATCGCTGCAGGGGATGCCTTCTCAAGGCTGTGGACCCCAGGCCTCCTCTCGCCTTCCCTTGATCCACAGGGTGCTCCTCAAGGTGAGGAGGACAAGGCGAAGGTGATCCTGGTAGCCCCAGACTGGCTGCGCCAGTTCTGGTATCCAGATCTCCTCAGCCTTAGCTGCAGACACCGAGCAGCTTCAGCACACCCAGACCTGATATCACTCAATCAGGGAAGGTATTCCATCTGGACCTTCAATCCCTGCACCTCACAGCCTGGTACCTGAGCGGCTGGAGTTCCAGGCTTTGGGTCTTTCCGAAGATGTCTAACATAGAAACATAGACTTTGGCGGCAGATAAGGATCCTTGGCCCACAGTCTGCCCATTTCCTACTATTGGATAAGCTGCAGATTCTAGTTAACCAACAGCCTACTTCCTGCAGCCCCTACTATAATTGCCTTATGTCTGTCCCATGCATGTTTGAATTCCCCACTGTTTTAGACCCCACAGCCTCTCCAGGAAGGCGGTTCCATATCCACCACTCTCTCCGTGAAAATAATTTCCTCACATTACCCTGAGTTGTCCCCTCTAACTTTAAATTGTGCCCCTTGTTCTTACACATATCTTTTTCTAAAAGATGCTACCCTCCTGGACTTTGTTGATTCCTTGAGGTACTTAAAAGTTTCTATCATGTCCCCGTCCCTCTTTTCATCAAGGGTATACATATTAAGCTCTCTCAGTCTCTCTTCATATGGTTTCTGGTGTATACCCTGCACCATTTTAGTTGCCCTCCTCTGGACTGCTTCCATCCTGTCTATGTCCTTGCGTAGATGAGGTCTCCAAAACTGCAGGTACTCCAGATGGGGTCTCACCAACTGTCTGTATAGAGGGATAGCCACTTCCCTTTTCTACTTGTGATGCCCCTCCTTATGCATCCCAGTATCCCCCTGGTTCTTCTTACCAGGAAATGTTATGCCTTCAAATGAAAAAAGGTTTTCCATTTGGTGTCAGAGCAAGGGCCTGGACCCTTTGTCCTGTTCAGTGGCTAACACTCTTGACTACTTGGTCTCTCTCCAAGGGGTCTACGGTCATCGACCCTTAGGATGCACCTGGCAGCCATCTCTGCTTACTGGCGTGGGCCAGTCAGCCGCCCGATGGTGTAGGAGACAGTGGTGGGCGCTTTGTTAAAGGCCTGGATCATGTCCCTCCAGTCGTGAACCTTCACCTCGTGGATTTACTGCTGGTACTGGCAAGCTCATGGGCAAGCCATTCGAACCAGTGCACAAGTGTGAGTTGTCACACTTGTCGTGGAAAACGACCTTCCTGGTGGCTATCCGTCTGCCAGAAGGACAGGGAGCTCAGGCGCTTTCCGTGGACTCGCATTATCTGGTCTTCCACAGGGACACGGTTGTCCCCCCACCCAAAATTCCTTCGAAGGTGGTGTCAGAGTTTCACCTTAACCAGGTGTTGACTCTGCGGTATACTACCCTAAATACACCTTAGATGGCCGAGTACAGGCTCCATACCTTGGTACCTGAGAGAGCCCTCTCCTATTATAAGGAGAGGACGGTGGAAATTCAGGAGAGGTTCGCCAGCTGTTTGTGACCTAGTCTGAAGCCACTTCTGTCAGACCTGCAGCCAAACAGACTATTGCAAGATGGATCACATCATGCATAGGTCTGTGCTTTGAGTTGGCAGGCAAGGAGCCTCCCAGAGGGATAAGAGCTCATTCTGTCTGCCAAACCACTGCATTGGTGGCTGCTTCTAGGGACATCCCTATCCAGGAAATCTGTCGGGCTGCTACCTGGGCGTCAGCAAACACCTTCATCACCCACTACCACATCGATCTTGGAGTCACACCGGGTGCTGGTTTTGGGGCCTCAGTTCTCCCATCTCTGTTCCCTGAGAAGGGTGTGCACCTTGCCTCTCTCCTCTCAGAGAACTACTAGGAGTCTGCAAGGGTGTGGATGAACAACATATCCACGCTCCTAGAAAAACAGGTTGCTCACCTGTAACAGTAGTTCTAGGAGTGGTATGTTGTTCATCCACACAGACCCACCCACCTCCAGGGCTGCGGACGACACAACCTGGCTTCCAGTGGGCTAAGATCTGGCATCATGGGGTGGAACCGAGTAGATACCACCCGGTGCGTGGGAGGAGCCAGCTTGAAGACTTCTGTGAGATTTAAACCGAAAGGGACATGCCAAAAGAGTGTGGATGAACAACATATACCATCCTAGAACTACTGTTACAGGTGAGTAACCTGTTTTTTTTGCCTACCTTACTGTCAGTCCTGTGAATGAAATGTAGTGAAATGTGTTTATCCTTGTTTTGTTTTTAAAAAAAAATTGATAAATCATACTGAATATATTGGTAGAATGCACTGACACTGGATATATAGGTAAAATGTACAGTTACGTTATTTTGTATTTTGAAATTAATTTCGATAAATATTTTAAGTGGAATGATTTTCAGTATAGAGAATGGCTGTGTAGCAACCATACACAGCAAGTCTGTGTATGACTTTTCAGGCGACTGTGGCTACCAGGAACCTCAAGAAGAGCTTGAGAGGTCTCCAGATTGCCATGGATACCTCGAATTTAGACTCAAGGTTGTCTACGTATGGCTGCCATACGCAATATTTTATAGTGGGTGGGACACACACACAAGCAAACCTGACAATGCTCTCATTTTTTTGTAAGGAAAAGGTCAAAGTGTTGTCTTGGCTCTTGCTTTTTCACCCTACCTTGCTGGCATTACTGGGATTCATGGCTTTTCGTAAGGACAGTTCTTGCATGCCACAGTCATGCCTCTGGCGATCGCGGGCTGTACTGAGGGGCAGGTAAAGGCTCAAACCACACTCTCAGTATTGAAAATGTAGAAATAACAGCAGCTTTGAGGATCGCCAAAGCTGTTTATTTATTATTTTTTTATTTACCATTTTCGGGAGCCTCCGTCTCGTCTCTGCCCTGGTCACGGCCCCCGCAGCTCCCACCAGCTGCCAAGTGCCGCTACTCCCGGGTTACCCCGGCTTACCGAAGGGTGGGACCCCAGTGCCAGTCCCCTCAATTCCAGTGCCGGGGACTAGTATCTAGTGAGTGCGGCGGCAGTGGCTAATTGAAGCCGGGGGAGGGCTTCATATAGACAGAGGCTTCCCCTCCATTTTCTAGTTATTCTTCCGGCGGGGATGTGCAGTGGCGTCCAGCATCCGCCCGCCTCCCTTAAAGTGTGAGTGCTGGTGCTGTGGACCCCGGCCTCGCTAGAGTCCTTCCTCACCGGACAGTTCCCCACCCTCCCTCCGGAGAAGGAGAGCTGTCTGTGGATGCTCAATCCTTCTCCCCGGCGACTTGGGTCCGTTTCCGAACCTGGGTCGCTGGTGTACTCAAGCGGAATTCCAACGCTGTGCGGTGGGCTGGCAAAGCTGTTTAGTTTGTATCAGTATTGGCAATTGGAGCTGCGGCTTCAGTGAGGTAGTCACGTGTGGAAGTTTGAAGTTGTTTTGCTGCAGTAGCAGCACTTAAACACAACAACATGACATCACTATTGCAGCACAAGCAACACTGTTTTAGGCAAGGAGTTCCATGCTGAACAGTGTTGCACAATAATACAAATATTTCAAAGTGGGGGGACTGGTGACCAGGATAGGCACACTGAGCCAGACCTTCTTTCCAAGTGTGACCCCGGTGGGGAGGGATTACAGCAGGAGCAAAACAGCAATAATCAAAAAGTGACACCTGCAGGTGCTTCTACGTGAACAATAAAAAGCAAGCAATTAGTAATAAATGCTAGAAGGACTGGTGGTAGGTGGGATATTTTATGCTCATACCTGCATTTAGGTTACATTGTTTTTCCTACTGCCCGTTCCTGACATTCGCAGTAATGAGGTCTTGCTGCATCATGCAGGCATGGAGTTCATTTCCCAGGGGTCCACAATGACATGCGTTGTGTCTGATTCACAAGGGCTTTCAGAGTCTGTGTGTGTGTTAAAACTGTTTTTAGATGCAGCAGTGCAGTTTTAACCTTGAATGCCATGGATGAATGTTGCCATCGTCGAGTACTGTTGAATCCCTCCTGTATTTGAGGAATTTGTTGGCTGGTTCAGATTGCCTGCTGATCCCTGACAGGCATCCTCCGCTGCACTGCTGCTTTAATGCTTGGTACTTGATTTCTCTTTTCAGGAAGGACCATCCTGCTCTCCACCCACCACATGGGAAGAGGCCGACCTCCTGGGTGACCGATTGCGATCATCTCCCATGGGAAGCTCAAATGCTATGGCTCTCCCTCTTCCTCAAGAGCACCTATGGCGATGGCTACAAACTGACTCTCGTGAAGAAGCAGCTGGACTCCAGGAACAGTGCAGGTCAGTAAGTGGGACTCCAGAACTATCTGTGTCAGGTTTGGAGACTCCAGGAGCACTCCACATCAGTTAGGGGACTCCAGGCACATCCAGGGTCAGTTCACGGGGACTCCAGGAACTATCCAGGTAAGTTAGGGGACTCCAGGAGCTATTCAGATCAGCTAGGGGACTCCAGAAACTATCCTGGTGAGTTCTGGTGACTCCAGGAGCACTCCCGTCAGTTAGGGAAACTCAGGAACAGCTCAGGTCAGTTAGGGGACTCCAGGAACTCTCCAGGTAAGTTAGGGGAATCTAGGAATAATCCAGGACAGTTCAGGGGACTCTAGGCGTTATCCAGATCAGTTTAAGAGGACTTCAGGAATGCTCCATGTCAGTTAGGAGGACTCTAAGAACTACCCAGGTCAGTTAGGGGACTCCAGGAACTATCCAGATCAGTTAGGGGACTTCAGGAACAATTCAGGTCAGTTAGGAAGACTCCAGGTGCTATCCAGATCTGTTAGGGGACTGCAGGTACTATCGAGGTCAGTTAGGGGACTCGAGGAACAATTCAGATCAGTTAGGGGACTCAGGTACTATCCAGGTCAGGTGGGGACTCCAGGTACTATCCAGGTGAGTTAGGGGACTCCAGGAATGATCCAGGTCAGTTGGGGACTCCAGGAACTATCCAGGTCAGTTAGGGGACTTCAGGAACTATCCAGATCAGTTAGGGGACTCCAGATACTATCCAGGTCAGTTAGGGAGACTCCAGGTACTATCCAGGTCAGTTAGGTAGACTCCAGGTACTATCCAGGTCAGTTAGGGGACTCAGGTACTATCCAGGGTCAGTTAGGGAGTCCCAAGAACTATCCAGGTCAGTTAGGGGGACTCAGGTACTATCCAGGTCAGTTAGGGGCCTCCAGGAACAATTCAGGTCAGTTAGGGGACTGCAGATACTATCCAGGTCAGTTAGGGGACTCAAACAATTCAGGTCCGTTAGGGGACTCTAGGTACTATCCAGGTCAGGTGGGGACTCAGGTAATATCCAGGTGAGTTGGGGACTCCAGGAACAATCCAGGTGAGTTAGGGGACTCCAAGTACTATCCAGGTGAGTTAGAGAGACTCCAGGAACAATCCAGGTGAGTTAGGGGACTCCAGGTACTATCCAGGTAAGTTAGGAGGATTCAGGAACAATCCAGGTGAGTTAGGGGACTCCAAGTACTATCCAGGTCAGTTAGGGGACTCCAGGTACTATCCAGGTCAGTCAGGGAGAGTCCCAAGAACTATCCAGGTCAGTTAGGGGACTCCAGGTACTATCCAGCTCAGTTAGGGGACTCCAGGTACTATCCAGCTCAGTTAGGGGGACTCCAGGTATTATCCAGATCTGTTAGGGGACTGCAGGTACTATCGAGGTCAGTTAGGGGACTCAAGGAACAATTCAGGTCAGTTAGGGGACTCAGGAATGATCCAGGTCAGTTGGGGACTCCAGGAACTATCCAGATCAGTTAGGGAGACTCCAGGTACTATCCAGGTCAGTTAGGTAGACTCCAGGTACTATCCAGGTCAGTTGGGGGACTCAGGTACTATCCAGGTCAGTTAGGGGACTCCGGGTACTATCCAGGTCAGTTAGGGGAGTCCCAAGAACTATCCAGGTCAGTTAGGGGACTCCAGGTACTATCCAGGTCAGTTAGGGGGCCTCCAGGAACAATTCAGGTCAGTTAGGGGACTCCAGGTATTATCCAGGTCCATTAGGGACTGCAGATACTATCCAGGTCAGTTAGGGGACTCAAACAATTCAGGTCAGTTAGGGGGACTCTAGGTACTATCCAGGTCAGGTGGGGACTCCAGGTAATATCCAGGTGAGTTAGGGGACTCCAGGAACAATCCAGGTGAGTTAGGGGACTCCAAGTACTATCCAGGTCAGTTAGGGGGACTCCAGGTACTATCCAGGTCAGTTAGGGAGAGTCCCAAGAACTATCCAGGTGAGTTAGGGGACTCAGGAACTATCCCAGTCAGTTAGGGGACTCCAGGTACTATCCAGGTTAGTTAGGTAGACTCAGGTATTATCCAGGTCAGTTAGGGAACTCCAGGTACTATCCAGGTCAGTTAGGGGACTCAAACAATTCAGGTCAGTTAGGGGACTCCAGGTACTATCCAGGTCAGTTAGGGGACTCCAGGTACTATCCAGGTCAGTTAGAGGACTTCAGGAACACTCCACGTCTGTTAGGGGATTCCAGGAACTATCCAGGTAAGTTAGGGGATTCAGGAACTATCCAGGTAAGTTAGGGATTCCAGGAACTATCCAGGTCAGTTAGGGGACTCCAAGAACTATACATGTCTGTCAGGGGACTTCAGGAAATATTCAGGTCAGGTAGTAGGACTCCATGTACTATCCAGGTCATTTAGGGGACTCCAGTACTGTCCGGTCAGTTAGGGGCCCCATCCTTTCCCTCTTACCTATTTTTATTTTGACTTATGGCAGCTCATTTGCCCTTTTGTATTCATCACTTGCCGACTCTTAACTCTCAGAGCTCTGCTGCTGAACAGCCGATTTAAGCCCACAGGAGGCAACCCAGCCCCCAAAAAAAAAAAAACTTCAGGGCTACAAAATTGTCTGTTGACCTTGTTGATTATTGAATAATCTGTTGAATATTTTCACCAGATAAGCACAGTGTGCCGTAAGCAGCTTGTTTCCAGATGCCTCCAGGGAGAAGGGGACTAGGGCACAGATAAGCAAGATCTAACATAGGGTGCAAAACAAACAAACCGTGCTGTCAGTGCACACAAACTAGACAAAGGCGCGAGGTGTAACATCTGGAAAACGTGCTAAACAAGTGAGCAGTGATCACTGTACAAAATGATTCCACCCATGCAAGGAAGGCTGTGCAAACAGGTAGAAAGGTAGTCAGGACAGTTTAATGTGCTTAAAGTTGTGCATACACTTTTCGCTTGTTAGCCCCTGACCTCATACAGGTGTGTTTGGATAGTCACCTGTCGGTCAGGCATTGCACAGAGTTTCCCTAGTTATGGGTTCTTTTCCTCTTCCCATGGACTGGATCATGACTGTATGTTGCTGTACTGTAGGTACGCGAGTAGCTTCTGTGGCCTGTTACTGTACTTTTCTGTGGCCTGTTACTGTACTATTTTGTGCAGCGTTGCTGTACTGTAGGTACAGCAGTAACACTTTCTGTGGCTTGTTACTGTACTATTTGTGCAGCATTCTTTTACCACAGTTTGTATTGTAGTTGTTTTCTACTGTTTGCCTGCTCCTCCAAGTTCCTCTTTTACATGCCTTGTTACATGTCCTATTACGCACCTTGTTAGATGCCTTGTTACATATGTTCTGTGTCTTGTTAAGAGCTGTGTTAAGTGCCTTGTTACATACACTGTTACATGTCCTGTTAATACCCTGTTACATGACTTGTTACCTGCTTAGTTACTTGCCTGGTTACATGCCCAGTTACATGGCTTGTTACGTGCTGTGGTACATGCCCTGTTACATGCCTTTATACATGCTTTGTTGTGTGTCCTTTTAAGGCCTGTGTTACATGCCCTGATCCATACCCTGTTATATGCCTTGCTAATGCCCTATTAAATGACTTGTTACATGCCCTGTTACATTCCTTGTTGCATATCCTGATACATACCCTGTTACATGCCTTGTTACATACCCTGTTACTTGTACTTTTATGTGCCTTGTTACATGCCCTGTGACATATTCTTTACATGCCCTGTAGGGATGCTCTCTCACATACATTGGTATGTGCCTTAAATATACTTTGTTACATGTGCCGTTACATAGGTTGTTACATGACCTGTTATATACTTTGTGACATGCCTTGTGACGTACTGTTACATTCCCTGTTACATGCTTTGTTACATGCCCTGTTACATGCTTTGTTACATGTGCTGTTACATAGGTTGTTACATGACCTGTTATATACCTTGTGACATGCCTTGTGTTTACTGTTACATTCCTGTTACATGCCTTGTTACATGCTTTGTTACATGTTTTGTTACATGCCCTGTTACATGCCTTGTAATATGCTCTATTACATGCTTTGTTACATGTGCTGTTACATGACCTGTTATATACCTTATGACACCTTGTGATGTACTGTTACATTCCCTGTTACATGTCTTGTAATATGTCCCATTGCATGTCTTGTTACATGTTTTGTTACATGCCCTGTTACAGCTTGTGTTTCATGCCCTGCTACATGCCTTAATATGCCCTGTTACATGTCTTGTTACATGCTCTTTAACATCTTGTGTAACATGCCTGTTTCATGCCTTGTAACATGGCTGTTACCTGCCTTGATACTCGTCTTTTTACATGTCATGTTGCATTTCCTGTTACATGCCCTGTTGCATGCCTTTATTACATGCCTTGGTACATGCCCAGTTACATGTCATGTTACTTGCCCTGTTGCTTGCCTTGGTATGTGCTCTGTTACATGCTTATTACATGCCTTGGTACAATTTCTATGCTTTCTGTTACATGCTTTGTTAAATACTTTGTTCTAGGAGCATGGATATGTTGTTCATCCACACTCTTTGGCATATCCCTTTCCCTTTAAGGATCACCAGAAGTCTTCAAGCTGGCTCCTCCCCCACCGGTGTATATACCTCAACTCCTCCCATGATGACAGAGCTTCCTTTCGCTGGAAGATTCAGGTTGCCTCCCTCGTGCTCATGCATTTCGTAGGCCCAGCGTTCAAACCTTCAGTTTTGCCGAAACTTCGTAATCTTTAGAGTTATGATCGCTTTTTCGCATCTTTGATTATGAAGAAAAATCTTCCCCTGATTTCGCCGTGCTTGTGCGTCAAAAAATGTTGCATACCAATACCCACCCACATGCTGCTCACTGCCTTGGTGTCGGCTGACACCTCGTCCTGCAGTTTCTGCTGGCCTTCCATCCCAAAGTCCTGCATGACCATCTTGCATGCTTACAACTGGGGAGACAGGAGAAGAGGAATCCTCTGGTGAAATCTAAAAGAGGCTAGGTGGGAGGTTTCCACAGTCACAGGATCTGCTAAGCAATTGGAATGCATGCAGGCATTTGAGGAAGAAGTGGCTCAGTGCTTTCGCTGGCTCTTCTCCTGAGCTTCTTTGTTCCACTGAACCTGGGCTCCACCTTTCGGGTTCCTTCAGGGAATTGTGCCAGTCTCTTCCCACCAAGGGAAGGTGCCTGCGGCCCACACCTTTCTCGATCCCATAATCGGGATAAGGATCTGAGCAAGTCTCCGTCTCCGACAGAGCGCTTGAGACAGAGAGGTCTCATCCCAGGAGCATGTGGACTTGACTTTGGTAGAGATCGCTTCTGTGCGCTGGCTTCTCAGACCTCCCGTCCAGGCCAGCCGACCGAGGATGTGGTCAATGAGGTCGAAATAGTTATCGGCCAAATCGATCCCTTGTCGCTGACTCGGTCGGCGACTCTTTAGAGAGAGTCTGGTCCTTGTTTTATTCGATGAGGAGACCCAGCTTGCTGGAGTTCCATTGAGGATCTGGTCCCGGACCCGGGAAGTCACCTGCCCCACTGGTGTCTCCCGACCGAGTTGGCCTGTCTGATATCGGTTGAGGTCTAGGACCCCCGCCTGACAGGCCGCAGGAAGAGCCATAAGTGCTCTAAGAATAGGCGATGCCATCGGTCATCCTCATCCTCCCTCGAATGAGGAGAGGCTCCGCAGAAACTCCGGCACTACGAGGACTTCATGTGGCAGCAGCTGATTCTGTCTGGACACAAGCCTACCATGGCTTCCCCTGCCATTACTTGACTTTCGCCTCCCAGGCCGAAGCCATCTCCTTTGGAGCCGACCAAATCGGTTCCCCAGCCTGTGGAGCCGGCAAGACCACCTGTTCGCGCCCTAATGGTCTCCCCAGCTGTTGTGGTGGAACCACCACCCAAGCAGCCTGTGGGAGGGTCTCCTTCCAAGGAAGACAGACCGGACACCAGGCTTTCCCTGCGATTGTCAGTCAGAGTCACCCCAGACCACCCCTGGCGAGTCGAAGGTGACATGGGTGGTAGGCCATTGTATCCGGATTCTTGGATTCGGACGTCACCGGTCTTCATTCACAGCCAGGGATGATGATTCAACGCTGGCCTAGAGACAGAGGAAGGTCCTCGTCCTTTCAAGGGATCCTCCACCTCATCTCTGAGTCTACAGGGATGCCCCTGAGCCTATCCAGAAAAGGCAGAGTACCCTCCTCACCGACATCCTCAAGAGAGGGATACTCCGATGGAGGCCTTTCCTGTGGCCAAGGCCATTGTTAGACTGACCTTAGAACTTTGGCAGCATCCTGCTTCTTGTCCAGCTCTGTCTGCCCATTGGCCCACAAGTAATGCTGTGCCCATGGGGTCCTTAGGGTTCTACAGCACCCTTTGGCCGAAAGCCTGTGACTGCCTCTGTGTTCAGGTGTAACAGCAGTTCTGCCAGCCCTGACTGGGCTCCTGATAAAGAGTCTAAGCTCGTAGACCATTCAGCCAGGAAGGTCTATCGGCTTCCTCCTTGGGCCTTCATCAGACAAGTTCAGCCGTCATCATGGCAGACTTCTCTCATGCCCTTCTGGGGTCATTGGGTGAGGTCCTCCCACATCTCCCTGCAGACATGCAGACCATGGTCAAGCAGGTCTGGGATCAGGGCAGTTGTTGCTAAACAACAGCTCCAGATGGCCCTAGATCTTGGGATTCTTCTGCCCGTTTGATGGCTGCCGCGGTTGTCTGTCATCGCAGGGCTTGGCTGAGGCTTTTCTTCTTCCGGCGGATACCCAGCATAAATTAGCTGATGTGCCCTTCCTTGGGACCAACTTGTTCGCCCAGGAGTGGCCGGTCACCTTCAGCGCATTGAGCAGTCCAGTGCCACTTTGACGTTATTTTCTGCCAAGAGTTCTCTAGGGCAAGAACCAGCAGAGGAAAAAGAAAAGCCTTTTGGCATTCTGCCCTGCGACTCAGCAGTCCTCCTTTCAAGGCAGACAGCAGCACCAGCAACACCAGCAGGCTCAAGCTTGCAACCTTGGCCCAAGCAGGGTCTCCAACAGGCCCGTAAAGGAGTCTGAGGTTCAGGTCCTGGATCCTCCTCCTCAAGCCTGCTCAGTGATAGGGCAGGGGCTGCCATTCGCTCCCGTCCACGCCAGCTCTGGGTCCTCCTGTGGGGCCGGCTCTGCCACTTTCTTTCTGCCTGGTCCGTTATCACCATGAACAGGTGGGTTCTGGAAGCGGTCGGTCAGGAACTGCCTCTGGAATTCGAGCAGTACCCTCCAAGCTGAGCCCTTTCCCTTAGGAGGAATGGTATCCATCAGACCCAGTTGGCTGTCAGAGACAACATCGCTCCGTTCCAGCTCCAGCGGGATCCTCAAGCAGACCCAGGCTTTATCTCCAGGTACTTCCTGGTGCCCAAGCGATGGGGCTGGCGCCCATTCTAGATCTGCACGACTTGAATCAATATCTCAGGTCATGCACCTTTGGATGGTCACTCTGTCCCAGATCATACCATCCTTGGAGCGAACTATGTGGTTCTGTTCACTGGATCTTCAGGATTTGTTCTTTCACATCCCAATCCGTCCGTCCCATCAGCGGTTCCTCCGCTTCAGAGTCGAACGGACCCTGTGAGTTCCGAGCCATGCCGTTCGGCCTGTCATCGGCCCCATGTGTCTTCACCAGATGCATTGCAGTGGTGGCAGCCCATCTTCGACATCAAGGGATCAGAATTTACCCCTACCTTGACGATTGGCTCCTAGTAGGTTCCACCCAACAGGAGGTGGAGAGGTCCAGGGACCTGGCCCTCCAGACCTGCTCCTCAACCTCGGCCTCTTGATCAACAAGGCCAAGGTGGAAATCATGCCTTCTCAGGTGATGAGCTTCATCGGGCAGAGCTCGACTCTTCTCAAGCCAGAGCTTGGCTCCGGCAGACAGGGGAGAGTTCTCTCCTCCTTTGCCCAATCATTTCTGGTTGGGCTCTTGTGCTTCCTGCCTGGAACTCTCTGCACCTTCTAGGTTACATGGGGCGTGCACCTTAGTGGTCCATTAGACCCGGTTGCACATGCACCCCTGCAGTGGGAGCTGGCTGCCCAGTGGAGTCAGCGCCATGGGTCATTTTGACCAGCTGGTCACTGTAACCCAGAAGATGTGGGGCTTTCCAATGGTGGACCGCCCCAGGCCAGTTGCAGGAAGGAATCCCGTTTGTCTGCCCTGAGCCGACAGATGTCCTCATGACCAATGCCTCTCTCATGGGCTGGGGAGTCCATATAGGGGACAAAGGGCCCACAGGCTCTGGACCCCTGAGGAGTCCCGATGCCACATCAACCTGTTGGAGCTCAGAGCAGTCAGACTGGAACTGTCAGCTTTGGCTCCTCGGCTCCAGGGTCAAGTGATTCAAGTCCAGATGGACAATACCATGACCATGTACTACCTCAACAAACAGGGCGACACGCACTCCCTTCTGCTGTGCAAGGAGGTGCTCCACATCTGGACCCTTGTCAGCCAGTTGGAGGCAGATCTCCTAGCCATCCATGTGGCAGGAGTCTCAAACCATCTGGGGATGCTCTCAGCCACTTAGGCCAGACATCACATCAGTGGTCTGTCCATCCAGAGGTAGCTTACAGCTTGTTCTCCTGTTGGGGCAAACTGATGGTGGACCTGTTTGTCTCCAGGGAAAACACCAAGCTGAGGCTGTTTCATGCCAGCCCTCCTCAGTAGGGATCGCTGCAGGGATGCTTTCGAGGCCGTGGACCCCATGCCTCCGCTCGCCTTCCTTCCATTTCCCTTGATCCACAAGGTGCTTCTCAAGGTGAGGAGGGACGCAGTTCTGGTATCCAGATCTCCTCAGCCTCAGCTGCAGGCACCTGGAGCTGCTTTGCACTGCCTGGACCTGATATCACTCAGTCAGGGAAGGTTTCCATCCGGACCTTCAATCCCTGCACCACAGCCTGGTACCTGTCGGCTAGAGTTCTAGGCTTTGGGTCTTTTCAAGATGTCTACACTGTGGTGAGGCATCTAGAAAGAATCGACCAGGAAATGTTATGCCTTTAAATGGAAAAGGTTTTCCATTTGGTGTCAGGAAGAGGCCTGGACCCTTTATCCTGTTCAGTGGCTAACATTCTTGACTACCTTTGGTCTCTCTCTCTCTCCAAAGGGGGTCTCGGTCATCAACCATTAGAGTGCACCTACCTGGCATCCATCTCTGCTTACTGGGCCACGGGCTGGTCAGCCGATGTTGGCGCAGGAGACAGTGGTTGGAGTGCTTTTTCAAAGGCCTGGATCACATTTCCCTCGTGTGTGAACCTCCACCTCCTGGGATCTACTTCTGGTACTAGCAAAGCTCATGGGCAAGCCATTGAACCAATGCAGGAGTGTGAGTTGTCACACCTGTCATGTAAGACTGCCTTCCTGGTGGCTATCACATCTGCCAGAAGGACAGGGGAGCTCCAGGCGCTTTTGGTGGACTCCCCTTACCTGGTCTTCCACAGGGACAAGGTTGTCCTATGCCCCCACCTGAAATTCCTTCTGAAGGTGGTGTCAGAGTTTCACCTTAACCTGGTGTTAACCCTGCCAGTATACTACCCTAATTACACCTCGGAGGCTGAGTACAGGCTCCATACTTTGGACCTGAGATCGCTTCTCCTATTATAAGAAGAGGACGGCGAAATTCGGGAGAGGGTTCGGCCAGATGTTTGTCAACTATCCGAAGCCGCTTCTGGCAGACTGCAGCAAATCAGACCATTGCAAGGTGGATTATATCATGCATAGGTCTGTGCTGCGAGGTTGATGGGCAAGGAGCCTCCCAGGTGGATAAGAGCTCATTCTGCCCACCATACTGCCGCATCGGTGGCTGCTTCCAGGTACATACCTATCCAGGAAATCTGTCGGCTGCTACCTGGAAGTCAGCAAACACCTTCATCACCACTACCACATGACTTTGAGTCACGCTGGGGTGCTGGTTTTGGGACCTCAGTTCTCCAGTCTCTATCCCCTAAGTAGTGGGTGCCTTGCCTCCCTCCTCCTGGAAAACTGCTAGGAATCTGCCAAAGGTGTGGTTGAACAACATATCCACACTCCTAGAAGAACAGGTTGCTCACCTGTAAAAGTAGTTCTAGGAGTGGTATATGTTGTTCATCCACACAGAACCACCTGCCCTCCCGGCTGCAGATGCACACAACCTGGCTTCCAGCGGGCTAAGATCTGGTGTCATGGGGTGGAGCCAAGGTATATACCATCCGGGTGGGTGGGAGGAGCCAGCTTGAAGATGTCCGGTGATCCTTAAAGGGAAAGGAACATGCAAAGAGTGTGGATGAACAACATATACCACTCCTAGAACTACTGTTACAGGTGAGTAACCTGTTCTTGCATGCCCTGTTGGATGCTTGTTATATGTCTTGCTATATTCTCTGTTTGTTGCCTTTGTACAAGCCCTGTTGCATACCCTGTCACATGCCCTGTTAAATACTTTGTTGCATACCCTGTTACATGCTCTGTTGCATGGCTTGTTGCATGTCCTGTTGCATGCCTTGGTACATGCCCGTTACATGCCTTGTTATACATTCTGTTACACGCTGTGTTATATGCTTTGTTACATGCCCTATTACATGTCATGTTACATGGCTTGCTACATGCTTTTAAATGTCTGTTAATTGTTGTTACATGCCTTGTTATATTCCTTTTACATGCTTTGTTGCATGCCCTGTTTCATGCCCTGTTATATGACTTGTTACATGCCCTGTTACATGCCTTGTAACATGTCCTGTTACATGCCCTATTACATACCTTGATGCTTGCCGTGAAACATGGCTTGTTGCATGCCCTATTGCAAGTCCTGTTACATGCTGTGTTGCATGCCTTATGTGCCTTGTTGCATGCCCTGTCACTTGCCCTGCTTTGTGCCCTGTTACATGCTGTCACATGTCTTACATGCCCTGTTACATACCCTGCTACATGCCCTGTTAAATACCCTGCTACATGCCCGGTTACATACCCTGCTATATGCTGTTACATGCCTTGTTGCCGTCCTGTTACTTGCCTTGCATGCCCTGTCATATACTCTGGTACATGCCCTGTTACATACCCTGTTAAATACTTTGTTGCATACCCTGTTACATGCTCTGTTGCATGCCTTGTTACATGCCTTGTTATGCCCTGTTACTTGCCTTGGTAATGCCCAATTACTTGGTTTGTTACATGTCGGTTACATGCCATTACATACCTTGTTACATGTTCCATTACATGCCTTCTTACATGCTTTATTGTATGCCCTATTACATGCAATGTTACATACCCTGTTACAGTCCTTTTAAATGACTTGTTGCATGCTTTGTTCTAGGGTCATGGATATGTTTTCAATCCACACTTACTGGCAGGTTTCTTGCCACTTTAAATCTTGCGGAAGGTCTTCAAGCTGGCTCCTCCCACCCACCGGGTGGTAAAACTCGGCTCAACCCAATGATGCAGATCTTCTTTACCACTGGAAGCTCAGGTTCCCTCCTTTGTGCTCTGCGTTTTAGGCCTGGATCCAAACTCTTCGGTTTACGAAACTAATCTTAAAATTTACAAGACTTCTGTCTTTATCTTCCCTCGTGGCTGCGATGGACAAATTGACTCGGACTTCGTTGGTGTCCCTGTGGGCAGAAGATGTCCTGGACTGATCCTCACTCCACATGCGTGTACTGCCTTGGGCTTGAGCACGATTCGCAGGTATGTAACTTGTGCAAGTCCTTTTCGGCCATGGTCTTAGAGATTGCGCTGCCAGATTGCAACTTGGGCAACTCGAGAAATGTTATCCTCCGTCAAGTTGAAGGAGGCCCATTGGGCAGTGTCTGCGGGCGGCAGGCTCGGCTGAACAGTTTGAACAAATGATCACCCTCGAGGAGGAGCGGCCCAGGCCGCATCATCATCTTCTTCGGTCGCAGCATTTATCCGCTCTCTTTGGGCTCCTCCTACATGGCTTCATTCAAGGAGCTTTGTCAATCCCTCTCCACTAAGGGGAGGGGCCTTGGGACATTCCTCTCGGTCAAGAAGAAGGACTACAAGGGTAAGTCCACCGTCGATGGTCGTGGGAGTGGGAGATGTCCCATCCCTGGATATCGACTCTCGACTTCGATCGAGGTTGTGGCTAAGGCCACTGGCTTCATGGTGTCCCGTCAGGTCAGCCAGCTGAGACACCCATTGACACAGTCGAGATTTTTCGACTCGGTCAGACGTGGCTGTTGACTGGAGAAGCCAACAACCCTTCTTCACCGGTTCCCCGGTGGAAACCGAGACTTGCCTGTGCCTCCTGTGCCAGAATCCCGGTTAAGGTCCTGAACCGAGGGAGGAGTGGGTTTCCCCACCCCTCAGACCCACCCTCAGAAACTCTGAAGGTCTTGGTCTCAGACCTCTTCCGGTCCAGCCGATCCCGTCGACATCACTCTTGGTCTCGGCAACATGGAAGCCGGTGGCGCTGCTCATCCTCATCTTTGTCCTTTTCAGAGGATAGGCCCAGGCCCAAATTGCATTGGCGCTCGAGGATCTGATGTGGCAGCAGCTCCTTTTGACCAGTAATAAGCTGACTCCAGTCAGCCTCCACCATTAAGTGGCTGTCACCAGAGCGGCGAAACAACCCCTTATTGTAACGAGGAGCCAAGCTGGCACCGGTTGTTCGCCGAAACCGGCAGCACCAGCCATTGTGGTGGAACCCCGCCTCCACAACCTAAATTTGGGGCCCCGACCAAGGATTCTCGGTCAGGTCAGGGCTTGCCCCATCAGTTGTCGGTCACCCTCACTCCCGATCGGCCTCGGCAGGTGGAGGGTGGCTCAGGCCCTCGGCAGCTATTTGCAGACTCCTCGAGTCTGATGATGACTCCTCCCTGTTCTTCAGGCCCCTCGATCAGGAGTTCACTGGGGGTGAGTTGGTGGACGAGCCCATCCTCGTTCCTTGGAATACTTTGGCTCATCTCATAGTCCACTGGGAAGAAGCTGAACCCATTTCAAAATGGGCCAAGTATCCCCTCACAGAGATACTGGACTGAGGGATTCCCCATGGAGGCCTTCCGGTGGCTGAAGTCATTGTTGGCCCAGCTCTGGAGCTGTGGCAATGACCAGCTTCTTGTCCAGCACCTTCGGCCAGGATGGTTTGAAGTATGCTGTTCCACTGGTTCACTCTTTGGTTTCTCGGAGTACCCCTCCGTGGAGAGCTAGTGACTGACAGCGTTTTCTGGTGCTCCGGAAATGCTCGGGATGTGGACGAGCCACCCAATAAAGAGTCCAAGAAACTGGACTACTCGAGGGAAAGTCTATGCTGCTTCCTCCTAGGCCTTCATCAGGCCAGCTCGGCCATTCTGATGGCACACTTTCCATACGCCCTTGTGGGCTCCTTGGATGAGGTGATTCCTTATCTCCGCTGACTTCCAGACAAGGGTCAAGCAGGCCGCGGATCAGGAATGGCGGTGGCCAAACAGCAAACTCAGAACTTCCTTGGACATAGCTGACTCATGTGCCGGTCAGCAGTGGCCGGTGGCCATGCACCGCAGAGCTTGGCTGCGGATCTCCACTTTACAGCGGATACCCAGCACAAGCTGGCAGGACGCCCTTCTTGGATACCGACTTGTTCGGCTCCTCATCTACAAAGGATCGAGAGTCCAATGCCACCTTGGACTCAGGGCCGTCTGCTCAGAAGGACAAAGGCCGCAGCAGCAGCATAAGCCCTTTTGACCTTCAGCCCCTGCAGCATGTCCGCCCAGCAACACCAGCATCAGGGCAAGCAGGCTCTCACTTGGCACCCCAAAGCCAGAGCCTGCAGCTTCCTCCAGCAGGAAGCGGGAGGAAAGGTCCAGGAGGCCCCTCGGCCAGCCCTTCCTCCAAGCCTGTCCAGTGATGGGTTGAGGGTGTCATCCCCAACCTCATCACTCCTCCCTGGGTTCCCCGTGGGGATGGCTCCATCACTTCCTTTCCGCCTAGTCCGATATCACCACGGACTGCTGGGTGCTGGAAGTGGTAGGAAAGGGTCTGCCTGTGGAATTAGAAGTCCCCACTCTATCGAGCCATCGCCCCACAGGGGCTACAGGGTCTGCAGCCTCTCTGCGCTCGTCGAATTGACATTGCCCTGCTCCTCCAGAAGGAGGTGATCAGGGAGGTGGCAGATCCTCCACCAGACCCAGAGTTTGTGTCCAGGTACTTCCTGGTCCTGAACGGACGGGGAGCAGGCACCCCATTCTAGACCTACACAACTTGAACAAGTTCTAAGGTCTCTTACCTTCCGGGATGGTCACTCTGGCTCAGATCATTTCATCCTTGGAAGGAGGCATGTGGTTCTGCTCTCTGGACCTCCAGGACGCATTCTTTCAAGTCCCAATCCGTCCATCTCACCAGCGATTCCTCCGCTTCAGGGCAGAGGGATCCCTTTATGAGTTCTGGGCCATGCCCTTCGGCCTCTCTTCAGCTCCCAGGGTCTTCACCAAATGCATAGCAGTGGTGACAGCATTCCTCGACTGAAGGGTCCAGGTGACCCTTACCTGGACGACTGCTGATTGTAGCCCCTCCAGGCTGGAGGTGGAGGGGTCCAGGGATCTGGTCCTCAGGTCTGCTCTCAGATTGGCCTCCTCATCAATGAGGCCAAATTGGAACCTCGTGCCAATGCAGGTGATTCAGTTCATGAAGCAGAGCTCGATTCTCTTGAGCCAGAGCATGGCTCCCAGTGGACAGAGCTAAGGTTCTTTCCTCCTTTGTCCAGTCATTTCTGGTTGAGCAATTGTGCCCTGCCTGGGACTTTCTCGCCTCCTGGGCCTCATGGCGGCCTGCACCAGCGTGGTCCGTTGGGCCGCTGGCATATGTCCCCTGCAGTGGGGGCTGGCCCGTAATGGTCACAGCGCTCCAGTCCTCTTGACCAGCCAGTGATAGTGACCAGGAGATGGGGAATGCTCTCCAGTGGTGGATCGTTCCGCCTAATCTGCTGGAGGGTATCCCTGTTTGTCCGCACGAGCCGAGGGTCGCTCTAACGACTGCCTCTCTGATGGGTTGGGGTGCCCATCTAGGGGAGCTCAGAACGCATGGCCTCTGGTCCCCTCAGGAGTCTCGATGCCACATCAACCTGCTGGAGCTTCGAGTGGTCTGACTAGCCCTCACCGTCTTAATCGTTTATGCGGGGTCAGTGGTCCAGGTTCAGAAGGACACCACCGCGACCATGTACTACCCTAAACTGCCAGGGCGGGACACTCCTTGCCTCTGTGCAAGGAGGCTGTCCGTGACTGGTCTGTTGTTGAGTAGACTGGAGGCAGATCTCCAACATCTATGTGGCAGGAGCCTCCAACACTCTGGCCGATGCCCTAAGCTGGATAGTTGATGCATCTCACGAGTGGCTCTCTCCTGCCAGAGGTAGTTCACGATCTGTTCTCCCACTGGGGCACACCTCTGGTGGACCTGTTTGCCTCCAGGGAGAATGCGAAGCTGAGGCTGTTTCATGCCCGTCCCCTCAGCAGGGCTCGCTGCAGGGGATGCCTTCTCAAGGCTGTGGACCCGGGCCTCTTCTATGCCTTCCCCATTTGCCTTGATCCAGAAGGTGCTTCTCCAAGGTGAGGAGGGAGAGGCACAGGTGATCCTGGTAGCCCCAGACTGGCCATGCCAGTTCTGGCATCCAGATCTCCTTAGCTCTGCTCCAGGCTCCCAGGCTGCCAGCCCACCCGGGCCTGATTTCCAATCAACCAGGGGAAGGTACTCCACCTGGACCTTCAGTCCCTGCACCTGACGCCTGGTTCCTGGAGTGGCTAGAGTTCCAGACCTTGGGTCTTTACCGGAGGTCCTCGACGCTTTTGAGGCATCCTGCAGGAGTCGACCATTTGGTGGCAGGATAAGGGGTTGGACCCTTCCTCCTGTTCCTTGGCTAGAATTCTAGACTACCTGTGGTTCTTTTCAGCTAGGGCTTTGGTTGCGACCCTTAAGGTGCACCTGGCAGCCATCTCTGCTTACCGGGCACGGGCTGGAAAGCAGTCGGTGGTGCAGGAGAAAGGTGGTCAGGCGCTTTTTCAAAGGCCTTGATCACATATCCCTCTGAGTGCGAGAACCTCCACCTCCGTGGGATCTACTGCTGGTATTGGCTAAGCTCATGGGCAACTCATTCGAACTGATGCACAGCCGCGATATCTCCCACCTGTCATGGAAGACCACCTTCTTGGTGGCTATCCGTCAGCCAGAAGGATGGGAGAGCTCCAGGCGCTTTCCATTGAGTCTTGTTATCTGGTCTTCCGTAGGGACAAAGGTTGTCCTCGCCCCCACCGAAATTCCTTCGAAGGTGATGTCAGACTTTCACCTTAACCAGATGTTGACTCTGCCGGTGTTCTACCCCAATCACACCTCGGATGCCGAATATAGGCTTCATACTCTGGACCCTAGAAGAGCTCTCTCTCTTATAAGGAGGCGGACTGCTGAAGTTCCAGGAGAGGTTCACCAGCTGTTTGTCACCCGCGCTGAAGCTGCACCTGGCAGACCTGCAGGTGAATCACCTCCTGCATAGATCTCTGCTATAGGTTGGTGGGCATGGAGCTTCCCAGAGGGATAAGAGCTCATTCTACCCGCCATACCGCTGCTTCGGTGGCTGCTTCCAGGGACGTCCCTATCCAGGAAATCTGCAGGGCTGCTACCTGGAAGTCGGACACACCTTCATTACCCACTACCACATCAACCTTGAGTCACGCTGGGATGCTGGTTTTGGGACCTTGGTTCTCCAGTCCTTATTTCCCAAGTAGAGGGGCGCCTTGCCTTCCTCCTCCCAGAGAACTGCTAGAGTCTGCCAGTAAGTGTGGATTGAACAACATATCCATGTCCCTAGAAATACAGGTTACTCACCTGTAACAGGAGTTCTAGGAATGGTATATGTTGTTCATCCACACACCCACCCGACCTCCCCGCTTCAACGCCAACCTGGCTTCCAGTGGGCTAGATGCGTGTCATGGGCTGAGCTGAGAGTTTCACCACCTGGGTGGTAGGGAAAGCCAGCTTGAAGACCTTCTGGCAAGATTTAAAACGGCAAGGAACCTGCCAGTAGGTGTGGATGAACAACATATACCATTCCTAGAACTCCTGTTACAGGTGAGTAACCTGTATTTACATGTCCTGTTAATTGTTGTTACATGCCTTGTCACTTGCCTTGTTATATTCCCTTTTACATGCTTTATTACATGTCCTTGTTATGCACTGTTACATACCTTGTTGCATGCCGTGTTACAAGTCCTGTTACATGCTGTGTTGCATGCCTTATGTGCCTTTGTTACATGCCCTGTTAGCGGCTTGTTGCATGCCCTGTTACATACTCTGCTTCGTGGCCTTGTTACTTTCTGTTATATTCATTGTTACATGCCTGTTTACATGTCTTACATTGCCCAGTTACATACCCTGCTACATGCCGGTTACATGCCCTGCTACATGCTGTTACATGTCTTGTTACTTGCTTTACATGCCCTGTTGTATACTCTGGTACATTCCCTGTTACATGTCCTGTTACATGCCATGTTGCATGCCTTGTAACATGTCTTGTGTGCTATTACATGCCCTTGTCACATGCCTTTACATGCCTTTTACTTGCATTGTTACATGCCTTGTTACATGTACAGACATTGTTACATGCTTTCCTGTACTGTCCCAGGTCGCATCTGTAAATAGACATTCAGTTGCCTGGTGTACCTCACCTGGTGAGCAAAAAACAAATCAGTTGTGCAAGAATAAGTCAAAATGCAAAGTAGGTGTGGCATAAAAGTGAAAACATTAAACAGGATTCAGCTAGAATTGTGACTTCACGCATCTCTCAATCCCTGGCACTGGGCCCTGGGCTGTTGCATCACTTCCATTCTGTGCTCCCTCTTGGCCCAGCCCCCACATCTGATGATTAAAATGAACTACTTGCTAAGCTAGAGCAAGGGACAAGAGTTGAGCCACTTTACATCTTCTGGCCTGCCAGCGATTATAATACCTATAGGCAGCAGCTGAATGCCTGCAAAAGAAATAAGAATGGCCAAAGGCTCATACTACAAGCTTACTAGTGAATGCCTCAGGCAACTCCCAAAAATTCTGGTCACACATAAAAACCTTCCTGGGGTCTCCTACTCCGCCACCCCAAATGACCTGGTCCTAAATGGTACTCACTGTAACAGTCCTCAGACCAAAGCTAACTTATTTTAATAATCAATTCTCAGATCTAAATAAATACACATCCTCCTTCCCTGCCTCACAACACCACTGCCCTCCTGTGACCTCCAGCCAAGAAGTCATTGGCCCCTCCTTCTACTTTAAGGCTATCACTCGACAGGAGGTCTCTAAATTACTTAGCTCAATCTCAGACAGCACAGCTACAGGCTTGGACACAGTCTTGAACCCAGACAACTAAAAATAGCAGCCCGGCTCATTGCTGCTCCCTTAGCCAAAATGTTCAAGCTCTCTCTATGTCAAAGTAGTGTCCCTGACATATGGAAGATAGCCAGGGTCTTCAAAAGGGTGACCAAAAGACCCATCTAAATAAAATCTAACTACAGACCCATTGCCATCCTCTCGGTTCTGAGCAAAATTCTGGAAAATTAATTGCTACACAAACCACTGAATTCCTTCTCAAAATGACCTTCTCACAACCAACCAACATGGTTTCTACAAGGGCCATGGCACCTCAGCTGCCCTGCTTAAGTTTACTACTGACACATCTCACTGCTATGGACTTAGGCCTTCTAACTGGAGCTGTTTTTATAGACATGACAAAGGCCTTTGACTTGGTGAACCACTCCTTGTCACTCTGAAGTCTTTGGGCTTCATGCATAATGTTGTCAACTTACAAAGAACATAGAAACATAGACTTTGACGGCAGATAAGGACCACTTGGCCCACCTAGTCTGCCCATTTCCTACTTAGAGGATAAGCTGCAGATCCTATTTAACCAACAGCCTATTTCTTCCTACCCCCACAAAATTGCCTTATGTCTGTCTCATGCATTCTTGAATTCTCCACAGTTTTAGACCCCAACCTCCTCAGGAAGGCTGTTCCATGTGTCCACCACCTCTTTGTGAAAAATACTTTCACATTCCCCAAGCCGTCCCCTCATCTTCAAATTGTGTCCCCTTGTTCTTGCACATCTTTTTCTGAAAGATGCTACCCTCCTGGACTTTGTTGATTCCTTGAGGTACTTGAACGTTTCTATCATGTCCCCTGTCCCTCCTTTCATCAAGGGTATACATATTAAGCTCTCTCAGTCTCTCTTCATATGGTTTCTGATGTAGACCCTGCACCATTTTAGTTGCCCTCCTCTGGACTGCTTCCATCCTGTCTATGTCCTTGCGTAGATGAGGTCTCCAAAACTGCACACAGTACTCCAGATGGGGTCTCACCAACTGCCTGTATAGAGGGATAATCACTTCCTTTTTCTACTTGTGATGCCCCTTCCTATGCATCCCAGTATCCCCTGGCTCTCCTTACTGACTTCTCACATTGCTTGCCCACCTTTAGGTCATCTGATATAATTACTCTTAGGTTTCTTTCGATTTTTGTTATTAACTCACCCCCATTGTGTACTCTTCCCTGGGTTTTGTTTTCCAGATGCGTTACCTTGCACTTCTTTGCATTGAATCTGAGCTGCCACATATTTGACCATTCCTCCAACCTTGCCAAGTCCCTTTTCTTTCTTTCCACCCCACCTTGTGTATCAACCCAGTTGCAGATCTATGTGTCATCTGCAAAGAGACATACCTTTCCTTCCAGGTGCTCTCCAATGTTACGACATTAAAGAGGACTGTTCCCAGTACCAAACCCTGCGGTACCCCACTAGTTACCCTCCTTTTTCACTGTGGACCTGTTTACTATTACCCTTAGGCCCTCTTGTCCAGCCAGTTTTTTATCCAGGCTACCACCTTGGGACCCACTCCAAGACTGGCTAACTTGTATATTAATCTTTGTGTGAGACTGTGTCAAATGCCTTGCTAAAATCTAGGTAGGCCATCCACAGTCCCTCCCTAGTCTACTACTTTGGTCACCCAGGTGACCCTAAAGGTGGGCAAGCAATGTGAGAAGGCAGTAAGGAGGGCTGGGGGATACTGGGATGCATAGGAGAGGCATCAACAGTAGAAAACAGAAGTTGTTATCCCTCTGTACAGTCAGTTAGTGAGAACCAATCTGGAGTACTGCGTAATTCTGGAGACCCCTCTGCAAAGACATAGACAGAATGGAGGCTGTTCAGAGGAGGAGACCAAATGGTGCAGGTCTGCACCAGAAGACATACAAGGAGAGACTAAAGCAGCTTAATATAGTATCCCTTGAGGAAAGGAGGGAGAGGGGACATGATAGAAACTCTCAAGTATCTCAAGGAATTAAAGTACAAGAGGGTAGTGTCTTTCAGAAGAAGAGATATGCAAGAACAAGGGGCACAATTTGAAGATAATAGGGGACGGCTCAGAGGTAATGTTAAGTATTTTTTCACAGAGAGGGTTGTGGATGCATGGAACAGTCTTCCTGAGGAGGCTGTGGAGTCAGGAACAGTGGGAGAATTCAAGAATGCATGGGACAGGCATAAGGCAATTCTAGTTGGCTGGGGGTAGGAGGAAGTAAGTTGTTGATTAAATAAAATCTGCAGCTTATCCATCAGGTAGGGAAATGGTCAGACTAGGTGGGCCAAGCAGTCCTATGTTTCACCCCCAGTACAGTACTGTGACAGTACAAAGGCATAGCAATTTTTTTTCAGCCTCATGGAAAACAATCCTTCACGCTACCATGAAAGAAGGCACTTGCAATGAAAACAGTCCCCCACAAGCCCAGAATAAAGCGTGGCATTTGTTTAACTTTCAACACCACACCATCACAAAGCCATGGCATTTCTCCTCCCACCCATAGCATGGCATTCTTTTTTCATTTGAGACAGCAGTCCCCACATAC
This sequence comes from Neoceratodus forsteri, assembly GCA_016271365.2. Lineage (NCBI taxonomy): Eukaryota > Metazoa > Chordata > Ceratodontiformes > Ceratodontidae > Neoceratodus > Neoceratodus forsteri. The sequence goes on from JADMNL010000022.1 coordinate 554,016,400, forward strand.
AGTACGTACTGTACCCCGAGTAAAGCATGGCACCTTTATAAGTTTTAGGGACAACATTCCACCACACTGTCACAAACCATGGCATTTTCTCCCTCCCATGCACGTGTATAGCATTTTGTTGCAATTTAAGAAACCACAGTCCCCACATGCCCAGAATAAAGCATGGCATCTGTGTAACTTTGAGGAAAAGCATCCCACCACACCATCACAAAACCACTGCATTAGCTCTGCCACCCATAGCATGGCATTTTTTTCATTTAAGAGACAACTGTCCCCACATGCCCAGAGTAAAACCTGGCACCTTTTAACTTTCAGGAAAACATTGCACCACACCATCACAAACCATACCCCCACAGCAGCATGGCATTCTTTGTCACTTAACAAACCACAGTCCCACATGCCCAGAATAAAGCGTGGCATCTTTGTAACTTTGAGGAAAAACATCCCACCACACCATCACAAAACCGTGGCATTCCCCCCACCCATAGCATGGCATTTTTTTTTTTATTTAAGAGACAACAGCCCCCACATGCCCAGAGTAAAACATGGCACCTTTTAACTTTCAGGAAAACATTCCAGCATGGCATTCTTGTTGTAACGTCGAAACCACAATCCCCCCCACATGCCCTGAATAAAGCATGGCATCTGTGTTAACTGAGGAACAACATCCCCACATCATCACAAAACCATGGCATTCCCCTCCAACCATCACATTGCATTTTTTTTTAACTAAGAGACAACAGTCCCCACATGTCCTGGGACTTACCAAAGCCCATAACATCACAAATAAAATGAAATGCACGGACTTACAGTTCAAGTGCCTCACAATTCACTGCCTTCATCATCTTTTTAAAGAATTGCTCAATCACAGTCTAACATGACATTTCTGACCCACAACAAAAGTTTTTGCAATCAGGGCCGGATGCAGTCAATATCCTTTATGTCGAAGATATTCATATACTGTTCTGCATATCCCAAGGCAACTTCCAATCCATGACGGGCATCCACTTGCAGTCCGGGTGACAGGTGTTTCGTGTCATCGATGCTGCCAATGTCTTCATCGAATGTTCTGCTGCATTGGATGGTTGCACCATCTGAACAATTTCCTCTTCGTCTAGTGCTGCACAGGTTTCAACATTCTCATCAGCCGTACAGCATTGACATTTGTGGTGTCAGGCAGTTGGTCAAGAATGGAGGCGATGGGTTGACCACAGTCTGTGGAGTTGTTAGCATGTTCTTGGGTGGCACTGTTGTCGGTAGATGGCTGAGCAACAGGTACAGAATTTCCGTATGTTTCCAGCAATTGACGATTGCTGTTCACTGATCGTGCCAACTGTCCCTATGAAATACAGAGCCTCCTTGATGTTAACTTCTGCTAGTTTGCCATCATCCAGGCAGTTGACATAGTGCTGCAGTTGCTTCGCCGGTACAGAGCCTTAAAGTTCTGGATTATGCCAGCATCCAATGGCTGGATTTTACAGGTAGTGTTTGGAGGAGGAAATAAAGGGTGGCATTACGGTGGCACACTGTGTTGAGTGCGAGGAAGCATTGTCAAACAGCAAAATCACACAACATCTCTGTAGAGCATAGATTGGTCAAACTCCTTTAGCCATTCTTCAAAAATTGCGAGCTGCCATCCAGGCTTTTCTGTTAGTGTACCAGTAGCAGAAACTGTTGGGATCAAAGTCCTTTCCAAAGCACGAGGGTGGTTAAATTTCCAGATGACCAGTGCCTTACATTTGTCTGTGCCACTTGCATTGGTACATAGTGCCACTGTCAATCTATCTTTATTTTCTTTTTTCCAGACACTGGGCCTGTTGCAAGTGTAGCACTGGGTTCCATCTGAAAGAACAGACCAGAATCGTCCTTGTCGTAAATGTCATTAGGGTCTTACTCTATCAAAACATGTTGCAGCTGCAGATGCCCATCAGACACAACGCCTTCATCCACATTTGCAGCCTTACCTGCAATTTGCAATGCCTAATGTTGTTACACTGTTTAAATCTTGCAGCCACCCCACTGAATAGGAAAAGGAGTCTGGCACACCCAGACACGGGCAAGTGGTTTTGCTTTGGTTAACAGGACATCATCACTTACGGTTACTTTTTGCATCCTGGCATCTGTGAACCATAAAATAGGAATCCTCTAGTTGCTTATGCTGAGGCTTTCTTACTTTAGTTGAGGCATCGGAGGATCTAACAGGCTAACCACTTGTCCTTGTCTCTCAAAATGTCTGAAACTGTGGATTTTCCTAGTGACAGTTTATCCTCCTTTAAAAGATGGGCAACAGTGTCAGACCTTGAGCATTTCAGATTTTTGGTATGGAAAACACAAATGCTGCGTTTCACATTTGCAGCAGTGGCTGTCCTGGCCTTTTGTCTGCAAGCTCCATCTTACTATACGTAGTGTGCTGTGCAGATTACAGTTTACTGTACTGTAACCACTTTCAATTTGTAAAAAAAGTTGCTGTTTACTGTACTGCACAGCTGTGCCCCTCCTCTGCCTTCTGCCCTCCCCATACACACATTAAACAACAGCTGGTGCACCAACATTTAGTTTATGGCTGCTGTACCCCTCTCCTCTGCCTTCTGCCCCCACATTAAACAACAGCTGGTGCACCAACATTTTGTTTATGGCTGCTGTACCCTCCCTCTGCCTCATCTACCCCCCATATTAAACAACAGCTGATGCTCTAACGCTTAATTTATGGCTGCTGTACCCTCTCCTCTGCCTTCTACCCCCACATTAAACAACAGCTGGTGCTCTAACATTTAGTTTATGGCTCCTGTACCCCTCTCCTCTGCCTTCTCCCCCCACATTAAACAACAGCTGGTGCTCTAACATTTAGTTTATGGCTCCTGTACCCCTCTCCTCTGCCTTCAACCCCCCACATTAAACAACAGGTGGTGCTCTAACATTAAGTTTATGGCTGCTGTACCCCTCTCCTCTGCCTCTACCCCCCATTAAACAACAGCTGATGCTCTAACATTTAGTTTATGGCTGCTGTACCCTCCTCTGCCTTCTGCCCCCCACATTAAACAACAGCTGATGCTCTAACATTTAGTTTATGGCTGCTGTACCCTCTCCTCTGCCTTCACCCCCATTAAACAACAGCTGATGCTCCAACATTTAGTGTATATGGTTGCTGTACCCTCCTCTGCCTTCTGCCCCCACATTAAACAACAGCTGGTGCTCTAACATTTTAGTTTATGGGTGCTGTACCCTCTCCTCTGCCATCTCCCCCCCACATTAAACAACAGCTGGTGCTCTAACATTTAGTTTATTGCTGCTTGATTGGTGGCAAAAACAGTTGCTGTACCCCCGCCTTTACAACAGCTGGTGCTCTAACATTTAGTTAATGGCTGCTGTACCCCTCCTCTTCCTTCTGCCCCCCATTAAACAACAGCTGATGCTCTAACTTTTAGTTTATGGTTGGTGTACCCTCTCCTCTGCCTTCTACCCCCACATTAAACAACAGCTGGTGCTCTAACATTTAGTTTATGGCTGCTGTACCCCTCCCTCTGCCTTCTACCCCCCATTAAACAACAGCTGGTGCTCTAACATTAAATTTATGGCTGCTGTACCCTCTCCTCTGCCTTCTACCCCCCACATTAAACAACAGCTGATGCTCTAACATTTAGTTTATGGCTGCTGTACCCCTCCTCTTCCTTCTGCCCCCCCATTAAACAACAGCTGATGCTCTAACATTTAGTTTATGGCTGCTGTACCCTCTCCTCTGCCTTCTACCCCCATTAAACAACAGCTGGTGCTCCAACATTTAGTGTATGGTTGCTCCCCCACATTAAACAACAGCTGGTGCTCTAACATTTAGTTTATGGCTGCTGTACCCTCTCCTCTGCCATCTCCCCCCACATTAAACAACAGCTGGTGCTCTAACATTTAGTTTATTGCTGCTGATTGGTGGCAAAAACAGTTGCTCTACCCCACTTTAACAACAGCTGGTGCTCTAACATTTAGTTTATGGCTGCTGTACCCCTCCTCTTCCTTCTACCCCCATTAAACAACAGCTGATGCTCTAACTTTTAGTTTATGGTTGCTGTACCCTCTCCTCTGCCTTCTACCCCCACATTAAACAACAGCTGGTGCTCTAACATTTAGTTTATGGCTGCTGTACCCCTCTCCTCTGCCATCTACCCCCCCATATTAAACAACAGCTGATGCTCTAACGTTTAATTTATGGCTGCTGTACCCTCTCCTCTGCCTTCTACCCCCACATTAAACAACAGCTGGTGCTCTAACATTTAGTTTATGGCTCCTGTACCCCTCCTCCTCTGCCTTCTGCCCCCCACATTAAACAACAGCTGGTGCTCTAACATTTAGTTTATGGCTCCTGTACCCTCTCCTCTGCCTTCAACCCACATTAAACAACAGCTGGTGCTCTAACATTAAGTTTATGGCTGCTGTACCCTCTCCTCTGCCTTCTACCCCCACATTAAACAACAGCTGATGCTCTAACATTTTAGTTTATGGCTGCTGTACCACCTCCACTGCCTTCTGCCCCACATTAAACAACAGCTGATGCTCTAACATTTAGTTTATGGCTGCTGTACCTCTCCTCTGCCTTCTACCCCCCATTAAACAACAGCTGGTGCTCCAACATTTAGTGTATGGTTGCTGTACCCTCTTCTGCCCCCCATTAAACAACAGCTGGTGCTCTAACATTTAGTTTATGGCTGCTGTACCCTCCTCTGCCTTCTACCCCCACATTAAACAACAGCTGGTGCTCTAACATTTAGTTTATGGCTGCTGTACCCCTCCACTGCCTGCTGTACCCCCCGCCTTTAACAACAGCTGGTGCTCTAACATTTAGTTAATGGCTGCTACCCTCCTCTCCCTTCTACCCCCACATTAAACAACAGCTGATGCTCTAACTCTTAGTTTATGGTTGCTGTACCTCTCCTCTTCTCCTCCCCCCACATTAAACAATAGCTGGTGCTCTAACATTTAGTTTATGGCTGATGTCCCTCTTCTCTGCCTTCTACCCCCCATTAAACAACAGGTGGTGCTCCAACATTTAGTGTATGGTTGCTGTACCCCCTCCTCTGCCTTCTCCCCCGCATTAAACAAAAGAAGTGATGCTCTAACACTTACTTCATGGCTCCCTGATTGGTGGCTGCTTTGCTGCTTCAGTTTATCTGCACAAGAAGTTTGAGTGCAAATTACAGTACTTTACATGTACTGTACAGGTACCAGTACTGTTTTTTTTTACTTTAAAGCTGTAGAGGTATTTTCTTAATCTTCATGATGGTGTTTGTGATGGTGCCTTTGCAGAGCTCTCCCGACATGGCTGGATCCTCCTTGATGTCCTGCTTCTTCCGATTGGTCCGCTTGGGCGCCTAGAAGACGTGCTAAAAGCGTGATGTTTCAACATTTCGCGGAAGGTTGGTTATCTGAGAGCGGAGACTGTGAGCTGCATAGGTGAAAAATTGTAGGATCAATGATGGATACGGATCACGCGGAGAGGCCGGTTAAACGGGTGATAACACAATGGGCGGAAAAATAATCCGTCACGACGGATATATGCATGTGTTGGTAAAATGCTAGTCGATAAACGATCGCTGAGTGTACAATTCAACCTATTCAAACCTGGCAACAATGAATACTGGTGTACCACAAGGCTCAGTTTTGGGGCCACTGCTATTTTCTATATTTATCATCAACATCCCTCCAATCTTACATCCACCTCCTCCTCCTCTACGCTGGACGATATAGTCCATACAACAGCACGAAAACATTCTGACGCCAGTCTGTGGCTCTCCACTGACTTTCTCAGTGCACTAAGCCTGACCTCACATCACAAACGAGTCCTTTTTTTTTAAGCTCTGTTTTATATTGTTTTCCACTCTGTACTCACAGGGAACTCTCTCAGGCATCCACCTACCTTGTCGCTGTACCTCCGTGCCTGAAACTCTCCAGCTTCCGATTCTGAGCCCTCTGGAGGTAGGGGCCGCCCTTTCCTCCCAGGGCACTCTATCTATAATTCGGCAGGCCAGGCTGGGCTCAGCCAAGGGTGAATAGAGTCGGGCAGATGGAGGCGTGGCGGTCAGCGGTGGTGCCATTGCTTATCCCCATGTACAGAGATTTTTAGCTTTTGTTGCCCTGGAGAGGTGGCATGCAATGACGTCTGTGCACGGCTGCCCTGCTGGCGCCTGCCGCGACTCCCTGTCCCCTTACGACTCGAGCTGGTGATCCATAGTACCCCTGATCTCCACTCAGGGGTCACTAGGACACTGAGCTGCCCCTGAATCCTCCCCAGGAGAGGAGAGCAGTCCTCCAGACACTCGGTCCTCTCTCCCCCTGCTAACCCCGGCTCCTGAGTTTGTTCCCCAACCCACATCGCCAGCGTGGTGTGAGGTGTAGCGTCCAGTGCCTCAACCTCAGTGCCACCAAGTCAGCCACAAACTAGTCATTAATGAGGCCAAAACTCAATCCATGCTATCTGGGACAAATTCTAAACTCAAAACCTGCCACAATAATTTTGTAGTCTCTTGTCTGGATGGCTCCCTGTTGGTTCAGTGACCTCATTTAAGTACCTATGGTAACACTGGACCAATCCCTAAACTTTGATCTTCACATCCAGCACTCATGTAAATCTGTCAACTCTAAATTAGGTATAACGTGCGGACCAGATGTGCACTAACCCCTGCAGCAAGGCTTTTCTTGTGGTATTCTTTACCCGCCCTTACATACGGAGCTGTGACCTATACTGCCTTACCTAAATCCAGTCTGCATAGATGGTGAGTCACCTATAATAATATCTGTTGCTATGCCTCTTTCTCCCATCGGGAAAACCACTGCCTCCTCTACTCGGATCTAAACTGGCTGTCATCAAATGTTGCTAGACTTTACCCCTTGGGGGACTGTCGACAAGTATTATGCGGTCTCAAACTTCAAAACCTTAGCTGATCTACTTGTTCCTCAGATATCTGGCTGTGGTCTACGCCGGCTGGAAAATCCCTTCTATGTGTCCCAAAAGTAACACCATCAAAGGCGCCACTGCTTTCACCCACCATGCTCCTCAGCTATGGAACTCTCCCTTTAGGGATCCAGCAAGCATCCTCCCATAATGCCTTTAAAAGGAGCTCCGTGAGCTACCTCATCTCCTCTAATTGATGCCCTTGCTTCAACCCCCTTAGCACCTCCTACTCTCACCGCTCTGCACTTGATCTGCTTTCTACCTATGCCTTACACTTAATCCTCCCTGCCTGTCTACTTGTCTCCTCTCAATTTGATGTGCTTCTCCTCTTGGCTTGTTATCTCAAACCCTTGCTCTGTCCTACTATAACCAATTCTCAACTCCTTAGATCCTTTTAATCATTGCCCGAAAAGCTCCGACCACGCAGTACTCTAACGCCCATCTCCCAAACCATGTGAATGTTTCTCCCCTAAGAATCTGCTCACCGTATGTTATTTTGTTATTTTCCTGCTCATTATATGTGATACTTCCTTGCAAGTATGTGGTTGGTTGTTTTCAGTGAACTGCTTAAACTTTGCATCATGATAATTCCTTGCAAATATGTGAGCTATGTCCTGCACCAGCAACAAATTGCCTTATCGCATGTTTTGTCATGAATCACACTGTTTTGTACCTTGCTTGTATTTTTACTGTAAAACCTTGTTTTGTTTCTGTGTTTTATGTAATTCCACTCTGTAACCTCCCCGGTTGTGCCTGAAAATAGTAATTTCTATGGCTAACACAGCTATCCGGTAAACAAAAACTAAATAAAACAAAGAAATTAGTGCCATTCCTCACTCCCTTGTCCCCTGTGTTATGCCATTGCTTCCTCCATAAACCCTTTATTGTTTACTGCACACTGTTAATTGTGTTCCGTCAGCACTTTATGCAGCTTAGTGTACCTACTGTACTTACCCAGAATCCTTTGCCCCCAGCACACTAGTTAATTCTATTTGTTTGTGCTTATTGCCATTATATGTGTTATTTGTACGCCTGTACCTCATTGTTCTTACTCAGATTTCCTTTGCTCCTGGGACACATCTGGAAACAAGATATTATCAGTTCAGTATGTCTTTCCTGGTAAAAGCGTTTAAAATGAAGAAATAAAAAGGTAATACATACGGTATAGTAAGAGGGAGTCTGGGGCAAGAACGAAAATGTAAAGGTGGGGTAGTACAAATCTTACTTGGATGCAATAAACAAGCTGGATTCACCCTCCAGATACTTGACAGCTGTTTCTGGCATGCAGCAGCCATTTTGAATCCAAGTTAAGCAGTGGAATGTTCAGACTTCTAAGAATGCTGTTGGAGGAAATGACAAGTTCCACAGTATATTTGGTGACCTAGGTTCCCGTCTCCTTGAACTAAGTCCTGTTATGATTATCATTACTCACCAGCTGCCTAGCCTGCACTGCTCTCACCATGTCATCTCCACTGCTTATCAGAGTGTGGTGCATTCTGATTGGCTGATGTACTTTAGTCCTGGTTGATGCCCTGTGGTTTACCGGAAGTAAAACCATTAAATGATGCCAGAGAGTGGGCCGGGCAGAAGCTGTGGCTTATTTCCTGTACAGTGTGGCTACAAGTTGCTGATCCAGTTTTACTTTTTCTTCCTTCTGCAAGCCACGCAACAGATTTGTGCTTCTCCCCAGGCCATAAAAATCAGAGCTTCTCACATGCTGCATCTGTCTCTTGCTATCTTACCAAATGGTGAGAAAAAATGTGTTCTCTGTCCTTCTTCTAATCCACCCTTTACAACCTAATGTCTAAACCGTGATTCAGCCGCTACTTACTAAACCGTGGTACAAACTGCAGTACTAACTAAACCGTGGCACAAACTGCAGTTCTAACTAAACCGTGGTACAAACTGCAGTACTAACTGTGGTACAAACTGCAGTACTAACTGTGGTACAAACTGCAGTACTAACTAAACCGTCGCACAAACTGCAGTACTAACTAAACACGTGGTACAAATTGCAGTACTAACTGTAGGTACAAACTGCAGTACTAACTCAACTGTGGCACAAACTGCAGTGCTATTTAGGAGTGAGTGTTTTTAGGAGACAAGCAAGGGAGAAAGTGAAGGTTGTTCATCGAGACCACGAGGATATGAAACTGGCAGTGGGAGCCAGCACATGAGTGGCTGGCAGCATTCTAACTGAGCTACTTGGCTGCCTGCTTCGACCAATGAGCACCTACAGTGAAGATAATTTTACTTCGTGGGGGCTTAGCGTGAGAATATTGAGATATTCTCCTCTTGGTCTGGAGGAGCAAAAATATCCCTGATAAGTGCCATTAAATAGTCTCACAAGTGTTGCGATATATATATATATATATATATATATGTATAATTCATTTTATTTTATTAGGAAAGTCAGAAGTAAATCCTTTGAGCTAAAGCTCCTTTATGAAGGATTCCTCGTATACAATAAAACAAATAAATAAAAAGGAGGGAGACAAGACAGGTGGGAACATATGCAGCTGTGAGGCACTGTCAAAATAAACAGTATTAAATACACAGAGTATACAGCATCACAGTAATGTCAGCAATATTCCAGCATTCACAGAAATTTGGAACACCAGATTATAAGGGATCTCACCCATGCTGAGGAGGAAAAGTGCAAAGTCAGAAAGGTACAGGAACAGAATAGTAGTGAGTAGGTAGTGGCAGCGGCACTAGGAATGAGCCTGGGTCTAACCTAAGGTGTGCCCAGACGAAAGGTGGGAGAGAGTGACAAGACCCAGCAGGTTAGCTAGTTGTGGATGTGGTGTTAGAGGGTTGAGGGAGGTAATAGTGGAGGGGGTTAAAGTGGGATAGGAGACAGGAGAGACAATAGGGAGGTAGTAGGGAGGAGGCAAGACAACAGAATAGAGCATGCAGTCTGGGCCGGGCCAGGCTTTTGGGGAGCTAGTGCCTATAGGTGGTTAGAGGTGGCAGAAGCACTGCTCAGGGGCGTGATGAATTTTTCTTAGTTGTGTATATATCATGTGAGATGCAACATCTCATTTCACATGTGGTCCTCCTTTCTTGGGGACACATAAAGTCAAGCCAGTCATGTCAATGCCGACACCTCAGCAAGGGACTCTTTGCTCTGTGACTCACCACCTGTATACAGTTTCGTCCCCGGCCGGTTTGTTTTCTAATATTTACTCTTGGGCGAATGGTCTAGGGACAAATTGTGCAGAGTGCTGATTCATGCCAAAGCCGAAGAGTCTGAGATGAGGTGTCGATGGCGGCATGACCGGCACAAGTTGTCATGTGTAGTCTAGTATTTGCCCCATGTCTACAGTTGGTGAGTGAAAATGTGCATGACAGTTTTTCAGTGTTGATTTAGAAACTTATGACCCTAACTGTCCTGATTATACTAAAACCTCAATCACTGTACTGATGTATTTAAGGATGTATAAGGGTAAGTATATACCTGTACCTTTGATTAACCCCTGTATGAAAATATGTTGATACCCTCGTCCCTGGGACCACCATGCAAATTAGATGTTTCATCTAGCTGAGGGTATCCTGGTGCGGACAGAACTAACTAAATAAATAAAATGCTGACCCTGGAATGTGATGTAGTTCTACTAAGTTGGCTGTGGGATCTGGCCCACCCTTTCACTCCTTCATCTTCCCGTTTTCACACTTAGCCATGCCTCATGCCACTCAGTGTAATATCCCACTGCCAGTTTCTTTACTATTTTTTTCTTTTTATTTGTGCTATTCAGACACTGGAAGATGCACAGCCCCCATCTCACTGCTCCCTCAGCCCCTGCTCCGAGCCCGTGTCTCCCAGTTCATTTCGAGGTTCGTCTCCTCCTGCATGCTGATCTCTGACACCAACACTGAGCTCTCCTATGTCCTGCCCAGTGAGGCGGTAAAGAAAGGCTGTTTCGAGAGACTCTTCCAGGTATGTTGCTCTTGTTACCTACTTTATAAGCTGTACCATAGCCTTGGAGTTGTTCCTTGCTATCAGTGTGGAATGTACATCCCCTTATGGGAGTGGGTATGCATGCATTCACACTCCCCAGTAAAGTGGTGCACTCGCAGTGGCTGATTCTACCAGGAGCAAAGGAAGGACCATGGTTTTGAAGCCTTGTGCCTTCCACGAACTCTGGTATTTTAAAATGAACTGCACTGGCCCTAATGCCTGGGTACAGTTTTCATTGAGCGTGTGCAGGACACCCCAGAACAAATCCACTTATCCATCTGTGGAAGGGGACCAGGAACTAAGTTTGACTAGATAATTTATTACTGGTCTAGCCTGACATAATGCCTAAATGGTAGGTGCATCCAGCTCTGCATGTGGTTTTGGATACTGCAAATCCAGATGTGTAGCTGCATCCAGCTGTGGGTGTGGTTTTGGATACAGTGAATCCAGATGTGTGATGCATCCAGCTGTGGGTGTGGTTTTGTACTGTGACTCCAGATCCCTGATGCATCCAGCTCTGAATGTGGTTCTGGATACTGCAAATCCAGATGTATGATGGCCACAGGTTGATACTGCAGAAAGCAGGTGCATTTGCAAAGCCAGACAAGATTAAGGCACACTCATCCAGAAACCAGATGTGCAGTCAAACAAGTAGTTCACAGATACAGGTATTGTTCTGAAGATAGCAGCCTGCACATCAGACAGTGCCAGAAACAGGTGGGTAGGTGCCCTGCACTTCAGCCAACTGAGTCTCATAAGGGGCCAGCAAATACAATAAATGCATCTGCAAACTACTTGTTTGGACTACATGGCTAGTTTCTGGGTGAGTGCACCTCAATCTTGTCTGGCTTTGCATTAGTTGTTTTGTTTATGCTAACCCAGAGGCTTCACCAGATATTGTGTACTGAATGCACATACCCTTCCTGGTTCATCTGCAGATCCATCCGGTTTGTGTGCAGGCCCCACTCCTGTAGTTTGTGCACAGGCCCACACTTGGTTTATTGTGGGTCCCCTCCTAATTTGAACAGGCCCCCTACTGATTTGGGTGCAGGTCCACCCTGGTTTGTCCGCTGGCCTCTTCCTGATTTATTTATTTATTTATTGAAACGTTTCACCAGGAAGGCACTCTGAATAACAAGTTACAGCTACAGAGAACAGATACAATGAGGAGCATTTGATTCAGAATAATACACTCTTCACAACAGCGAGAATCAGACTTTAGGCTGTATCATTTAAAAAGAGCTTTGCAGTTCAATTTATACAGACAGTTAAGGCATAGACAATTGATACACCAGTGGAGGACACAGGATACATGAGACAGAAACCTGTCGGATAGTGATGCAGCCGTAAGTGCAAGGATACATATAGAGCTGCGACAGAGATAGGCAGAAGTGTAGAGTACAAGAAAGTGCGGGAGCAGGCAGTTGCCCAGGATTGAGAAGTGAGGGAAGATGCTAGGGAAGCTGTAAAGGAGGTGGGGTAATTTAAGAAGAGGATGAGGGAGAGAGGGAGGGCTGCGATACCAAGTACCTCTCAGGGTGTAGTGAACCCTGCCAGGGGCGGAATCTGAGAGCAGACAAAGAACAGAGAAATTAAGAGGAGGAGGAAGAAAGACTGCCGAGACCAAGGTAAACCTCCATGGTGTAGAGAACCTGCAAGGGGGTGGGATCAGGCATAAGACAGGAACACTGAAAATAGGAGAAGCTGGCGGCAAGCCTACAAACTAGTTCTTGTTCTCCCTCAGGATCGTGAACTCTGCAAGGGGTCAGGTAGTGGTGAGCTGGACAGGGTATATAGGGGTTAGGGTGGATTATAGCAGGTGCAGCAGGAAGAGAAGTAGTTGTGTAGAGCAGTACCAAGGGAGTAGGTGGAGGAGGAGTGACATGGGGAGAGCATTCCAGGATTTGGGAAGTGGTGGGAAAAGCTGGTCTGGCCTACAAGGGTGGATCTGCGTGGGATCAACAGGGTGCGGGTGTCGGCAGATCTCGGGAGTGAGAGATATGGAGAGGTGAGATAAGAGAAGTCTGAGGTGGGAGAGAGTTCCCAAGCCAGAATTTAGAAGTCAGTTTAGCAGTGTGGTAAGCTGCTGGTTGGACAGCGGAGGAAGGCTGAGAGCATAATAAAAGGCACAGTGTTGAGTACCGAGAGAGGGAGCATCTAGGGCAAAGCGGCAGAAGGAGTTAGAGTTATTCTAATTTGGTCAGGGAAGATTTGGAGCAGCACCATAGACTACGTCACAGTATTAAAAATGGGGAGTATCATCTTCTGGACAAGTTTGCTCCTCGCAGTCATGGGATGCAACTCGCGGTTCCTGTACAGGGTGCCAAGATTGGGCAGTTTCTTCAGGATGGCGTCGATGTGTGCAGAGAAGTTGAGATGTCGTCAAGCCAAACCCCAAGCTATGTAAATGAGGAAGTGTCCTCCAGGGTTGTCCCATTTAGGGTGTGGAAGGCAGGCATGTCAGAAAGCCTCGAGAGTCTCTACCTGGTGCTGAAAGTCATAGGGACTGTCTTCTTGGCGTTGAGTGAGAGCTGGTGTGAAGCAAACCAGAGCTGGACTTGGTTGAAGTGGTGCTGTAAGCTGGTTACCATGACTGCAGGGTTACTGCCAGAGCAGAACAGGACAGTGTCATTGACATACAGTACATATGGATGGAGGAGGTGGAGCAGACTGTGGGAAGGTTGTTTATAAAGAAGAAAAAAGCAGGGGACATAACATTGCTCCCTATGGGTCACCAGCATCGACAGGGAGAGGAGGGGAGGTGGAATCAGAGATTCTTACTGATTGTGTCCTACCGTGAGGTAAGATTTATACCAGTCTTCACAAATGAACCATGCACCGGTAACAGTGATGCTTTTGATAAAGGACCTATGTCCAAAACGTCAGGTGGACTGGTTGGTGCAATAAATACTTAAAACAGTAGCTCTGGGTCCAGCTATAATTGGGGTGAGTGAGTGCATCGGCTTTCTAGAGACATAAGATTTAAACAAGTTTGGCAGATGTGGCGAGGCCAGCATCAGAGAGGAGCCAAAGAGGAGAGTGGGAAACAGTGTCAAACGCTTTTTAGGTCGACAAAGATGGCTGAGGTGATCAGACCATCATCCATCCCAAGTAAGGATAAAGTCGGTGAGCCTGAGGAAAGTGGTAGTAGTAGAATGGTTCTTCTGAAAGCCAGATTGAGCGGGGTGAAAAATAAGGTATCTGAGAAAGAGGGGTAAGTTGGGAAAGAACTAGGTGTTCTTGAAGTTTAGTAAATATAGGGAGGAGAGAGGGTAGTAGTTGCCAGGAGCTGATGAGTCACCACCCTTGGGGAGAGAAATAACTGCAGCATGCTTCCAGGAGGTGGGGACTTGTGCTGTCATAAAGGAAAGGTTTAGAATTAAGGAGATAGGTAGGCAATAGCAGGGGCAGGAGGTAAAGAAGTTTTGGATCGAGGTCATCTGGAAGGAACCTTTGAGGGATTCAGAGAGAGCAGGGCACTCAGGCGTCAGTGGGGAGGTCGAGAGAAAAAGGAGTAGGAGTTAGGCAGTGTCTTGGGGGGAGAGTAGGTGGGTAGGAGGGAGGGAGGGAGCACAGGAGAGACTTAAGCGTAGGAGGTGTAATAGGCATTAAATTCACTGGCCTGCATGGTTCCAAACCAGGGAACTGTTAATTTTTTTGGGGAGAAGAGAGGAGAAAATAGCATGCACCACCCACAAAATTTGGAGGGAATTGATGTTTGTGTGGAAAGAGGAATTAAAATAATCAGACACTGGTAGCTTTGGTACGTGAGGTGGGGAACATTCTGTATGCGGTATAGTCGTTGGGGACTCTTGATGATTTTTTTTTTTCCAGGCACAGCACGCCTCGTAAGCAGGCCAATAATTCAGGGGTAATCCATGGGAGGTGTAAGCCTTGAACTCTGGTCCGCCTGAAGGAGCAAAGGTATTCAGGTGGAGATTAATTTGTTCTTGTAGTAGGCGATGGCATGGTCAACAGAGGGCTGAAGCCAGAGGGCCCAGTCAGTGGAGCAAGCTGTGTCAGAAGGAGAAAGGTCTAAAGTTTAAAGGAGCAAAAGCGAATTGTTTTATGAGGCGATTTTGGACGGTGCACTTTGTGAACCAGGAAGATGGGATTGTGGTCGCTAAGTGCATCAGGGAGCAAACCTGACTTTATGACACGGTGAGGTGAGTGGCATGTGCCCAGTCAAGGAGGGTGGTGTTATGAGTTTACGATTAGGATGTGTTGGCTCCTGGATAAGTTGAGTGAGGTTAAGTGCATCAATGTCGTTCGGATCTTACTCAATTTAGGTGACAACCAATTTATATTCAAGTCACCCAGAATGAACAGCTCACCTGGTGTGAGATGGGAGTAATGGAAGACAAAAGATCAGCAGTGACTGGGGGGGTGATGGTGGGTGGGCAGTAGATGCCAGCTACGAAGAGAGGGGCAGTGAATGGGAGAGAAATTTGTGAGACTAGGGCCTCGTGGGTTGCAGGGACTGAAGTTGAAAGCATTATTGTAGTTTGCAATGTGGACTGGATGTACATGGCCGCCTCCACCCCGACCTGCCCTGTTGGTTTGAGTGCAGACCCCTCCTGGTTTGTATGCAGGCCCCACTACTGGTTTGTGTGCAGGCCCCACTACTGGTTTGTGTGCAGAGCCCGCTCCTGGTTTTCGCGCAGGGCCCCACTCTTGGTTTGTGCACTGGCCCCACTCTTGGTTTGTGCACTGGCCCACTCCGTGGTGTGTGCTGGCCCCCTCCTGGTGGCGTGCTGGCCCCACTCCTGGTTTGGGTGCAGGCCCCACCCTGGTTTTTGTGCAGGCCCTCTCCTGGCTTGGATGCAGGCCCCACTCCTAGTTTTTGTGCAGCCTCTACTCCTGGTTGTGTGCAGGCCCCCTCTATGTTGATACTTGAGCCCACTCCTGGGTTGTGTGGGCCCCATTCTGGTTTGTGTGACCCTCCCTGGTTTATGTGCAGGCCCCATTCCTGGTTTGTGCACAGGCCCCACTCCTAATTTGGGTGCAGGCCCTGCTCCTGGTTTGTGTGCAGGCCCTACTCCTGGTTTGTGTGCAAGCCCTACTCCTCGCTTGTGTGCAGGCCCCTCCTGGTTTGGGTGAAGGTCCTGCTCCTGGTTTGGGTGCAGCCCCACTCCTGGTTTGGGTGCAGGCCCTGCTCCTGGTTTTTGTGTAGGGCCCCACTCCTGGTTTGTGTGCAGTCTCCACTCCTGATTTGTCTGCAGGACAATTCCTGGTTTGTGCACAAGCCCCACTCCTGGTTTGTCTGTGGGACCACTCCTGGTTTGTGTGCAGACTCCACTCCTGATTTGTCTCAGGGCTCCACTCCTAGTTTGTGTGCAGACTCCACTCCTGGTTTGTCTGCAGGACCACTCCTGGCTTGTGTGCAGACACATTTGGTAGGCTTTTACTATCAAGCCCGTGTTGTCGTATTCCACGAGTAGTACAGATTAGTCTGAAATGGCCGCATCCGCAGCCATGAATGACTGCACTGTCAAATGCCCACCGTGTATCTGTGGCTACTTGCTCAGCAGCTGCCCATAGGATGGCAACCTGGGAAATATGCAAATATAGGTGTGACACTGATGCGGTGCCTGGGCTAC
This sequence comes from Neoceratodus forsteri, assembly GCA_016271365.2. Lineage (NCBI taxonomy): Eukaryota > Metazoa > Chordata > Ceratodontiformes > Ceratodontidae > Neoceratodus > Neoceratodus forsteri. Next base: position 554,032,898 of record JADMNL010000022.1, read on the forward strand.
AGTACTTTCACAAGTACATATACCTGTAAAATCAGGCCACATTTTCACATTTCTACATATCGCAGGAGTGTGTCATGTGACTACAGTAGTTATACACCTGAAATGTGCCTGTTGTAGTTACTGATTGACACCTGAAATATGACTACAGTGGTTATAAACTTGTAATGTGGCTACAGTAGTTGAACACTTGGAATGTGACTATAGTAGTTTTTATACACTTGTAATGTTACTGTAGTTGTACACCTGTAATCTGGCTAAAGTACTGTTAGTATACTTGAGCAGGTAACTACATTGGTTGTTTTACATTTGTGCTGTGACTGCAATAGTTGTACACTTCTGTCTACAATTTAATGCTTGTAACTACAATAGTTGTAGATGTATAATGTGACTACTGTAGTTCTGCCCTTGTAATGTGACTACAGTAGTGTACAATTGAATTGTAACTACAATATTTGTATGCATGTAATGTGATTTCTGTAGTTGTGCATTTTAATGTGACTTCCTTATTTGTACACTTGAAATGTGATTACAGTAGCTGTGCATTTTAATGTAACTACAGTAGTTGTACACTTGTAATGTGAGCGACAGTAGTGATGCAATTGTAATGTGAATACAGTAGTTGTACACTTATAATGTAACTACAGTAGTGTGCACCTGTAATGTGACTACAGTAGTGGTACACGTAATGCAATGTTACTGCAGTAGTGGTACACATGTAATGTGACTACAGTAGTGGTGCACTTGTAATGTGACTATAGTAGTAGTACACTTGTAATGTGACTGCAGTAGTGGTGCACCAGTAATGTGACTGCAGTAGTAGTACACTTGTAATGTAACTACAGTAGTGGCACACTGGTAATGTGACTGCAGTAGTGGTGCACCTGTAATGTGACTGCAGTAGTAGCCCCTTGTATTGTAACAACAGTAATAGCACCTGTAATGTGACTACAGGTAGTGGTGCACCTGTAATGAGACTGCAGTAGTGGTACACTGGTAATGAGACTGCAGTAGTGGTACACTTGTAATGTGACTACAGTAGTGTGCACTTGTAATGTGACTACAGTAGTGGTGCATCTGTAATTTGACTACAGTAGTGGTACACTGGTAATGAGACTGCAGTAGTAGTACACTTGAAATGTGACTGCAGTAGTGGTACACTTGTAATGTGACTACAGTAGTTGTACACTTGTAATGTGACTGCAGTAGTAGTACACCTGTAATGTGACAACAGTAGTGGTACACTTGTAATGTGACTGCAGTAGTGGTGCACCTGTAATGTGACTACAGTAGTAGTACACTGGTAATGAGACTGCAGTAGTAGTACACTTGAAATGTGACTGCAGTAGTGGTACACTTGTAATGTGACTACAGTAGTTGTACACTTGTAATGTGACTGCAGTAGTAGTGCACCTGTAATGTGACTACAGTAGCGGGTACACTTGTAATGTGACTACAGTAGTGGTGCACCTGTAATGTGACTACAGTAGTGGTACACTGGTAATGAGACTGCAGTAGTAGTGTACTTGTAATGTGACTGCAGTAGTGGTGCACCTGTAATGTGACTGCAGTAGTGGTGCACTTGTAATGTGACTGCAGTAGTGGTGCACTTAGTAATCTGACTGCAGTAGTGATGCACTTGTAATCTGACTACGTGTGGTGCACTTGTAATATGATTACAGTAGTGGTGCACTTGTAATTTGACTACGGTAGTGGTACACTGGTAATGAGACTCGCGGCAGTGGTACACTTGAAATGTGACTGCAGTAGTAGTACACTGTAATGTGACTACAGTAGTGGTACACTGGTAATGAGACTGCAGTAGTGGTATACTTGAAATGTGTCTGCAGTAGTGGTGCACTTGTAATGTGACTACAGTAGTAGTACACTTGTAATGTGACTGCAGTAGTAGTACACTTGTAATGTGACTGCAGTAGTGGTGCACTTGTAATGTGACTGCAGTAGTAGTACACATGTAATGTGATTACAGTAGTGGTATACTTGTAATGTGACTACAGTAGTGGTATACTTGTAATGTGACTGCAGTAGTAGTACACTTATAATGTGACTGCAGTAGTGGTGTACTTGTAATGTGACTGCAGTAGTGGTGCACTTAATGTGACTGCAGTAGTGGTGCACCTGTAATGTGAACTGCAGTAGTGTGCGCATGGAAATGTGACTGCAGTAGTGGTGTATTTGTAATGTGACTACAGTAGTGGTAACATTGTAATGTGACTGCAGTAGTTGTACACTTGTAATGTGACTGCAGTAATAGTACACTTGTAATGTGACTATAGTGATGGTGCACTTGTAATGTGACTACAGTAGTGGTACACTTGTAATGTGACTGCAGTAGTGAGTGTACTTGTATATGTGACTACAGTAGTGGTACACTTGTAATGTGACTGTAATAGTTGTACACTTGTATGTGACTACCGTGTTTGTACATTTGAACTGTGACTACAGTATTTTTATTTATTTATGACTTTGATAACCGAGTAGGTGCACTGATCCCAGGGACTGTTTTCAGGCACGACCCGGCCTCTTACAAATGGCACAGATTACATAGTACAGAAAACACAAACAAAAGACAGTAGAAACTGTGATATAGGTTACAGGCTACCTGAAAGATCTCCTTTGTCCGTACTGTCCCTCCCATCCTCTCTGATCCACCGATGAGGGATTGCTAGAGGTTCCCAGGGCACGCCAGTAGACATCGAGCAAGGGCATTCAGCTTTGCTGTCTCGTCCCTATGGAACTCTCTACCTCATTGGGTACTAGATTGCTTAACCGTCCTGAGTTTAAAACTGCATTAAAACCTATCTTTTTAACCTGGCTTTTGGTAATTGAAGTGTTTATTTTATGTGGTTTTATATTGTTTATTGGAATTTATATAATGTACATAATTTTACTCTGTTGTATTTTATTGTACAGGTGCCTTGGGTTTGAAAGGCTCCATTTTACAAATAAAAAATTGACTGATTGATTGATTGATTGACAAATAACACAAGATTGGATACATAAGTCAGTTATTACATATACATAATGATTCTATACATAAGTACATTTGGCAGGTAGGCAGTATGAGTACATAAGCCTGCAATCAAAAAAATGCATTGGTAGTGTGAGTCGATGAAGAGGGAAACACTTGTAATGTGACTACAGTAGTCATACACTTGTAATGAGACTACAGTAGTCATACACTTGTAATGTGACTGCAGTAGTTGTACACTTGTAATGTGACTACATTAGTGGTACACTTGTAATGTGACTGTAGTTGTTACACTTATAATGTGACTACAGTAGTCGACGCTTGTAACGTGACTGCAGTAGTAGTGGTACACTGGTATCGTGACTGCAGTAGTCATACACTTGTAACGCGGACTGCAGTGGTAGTAGTACACTTGTAATGTGACTGCAGTAGTGGTGCACCTGTAATGTGACTACAGTAGTCATACACTTGTAATGTGACTGCAGTAGTAGTAGTACACTTGTAATGTGACTATAGTAGATGTACATTTGCAATGTGACTGCAGTAGTAGTACACTTGTAATGTGACTGCAATAGTGGTACACTAGTAATGAGACTGCAGTAGTGGTGCACTTGTAATGTGACTGCAGTAATAGTACACGTGTAATGTGACTACAGTAGCTGTACCCTTGTAATGTGACTGCAGTAATAGTACACTTGTAATTTGACTCAGTAGTGGTGCACTTGTATTGTGACTGCAGTAATAGTACACTTGTAATGTGACTGTAGTAGTTGTACACTTATAATGTGATTACCGTAGTTGTACATTTGAACTGTGACTACAGTAGATGTGCATATAAAATGGGACTACAGTAGGTGTGCACTTGAAATTTAACCGAAGTAGTGTTTACTTATAATATGACTACAGTAGTTGCTGTACAAATGTAATGTGACTACAGTAATTGTATACTTGTAATGTCACTACAGTAGTTGTACACTTGTAATGTGAGTACAGTAGTTGTAAATGCGCAGTGTGATTAGAGTAGCTGTACACTTGTAATCTGACTAGCAGTACAGGAGTAGTATGGCTACTGTAATTATACACTTAGAAAGTGACTACAGTAGCTGCTGTACACTTTGATGTGAGTGCAGTAGTTGTACACTTGAAAACTGACTGAAGTAGTTCACTTGTAATGTTGAATACAGTAGTTGCTGTACACTTGAAATGTGCCTAAAGTAGTTGTACACTTTGTCACTAGAGTAGCTGTACACTTGAAATGTGACCACAGTAGTTTTACACAGGGTTGTGATTGCTGTAGCAGTACACTTCCTACACGACTACAGTAGTTGTACATTTGAAATGTTACTGCAGTAGTTTTGCACTTGTGTCTACAGTAGTTGGTGTACACTTGTAATGTGATACAAGTTATAGACTCATAATTGACTATGGTAGTTGTACACTTGTTACTACAGTAGTTGCTATACACCTGAAATGTAGCTGAAGTAGTTGTACCTTACTTCACTACATTTGTGCACTTGAATGTAACTTCAGTAGTTATACACAAGGATTGTGATTGCTGTAGTTCACTTAGCAACGCGACTGCAGTAGTTGTACATTTGAAATGTGACTACAGTAGTGTACACTTGTAATGTGAGTATAAACATAAGAAATTGACGCAGATGAGGACCACTAGGCCCACCCAGTGTGCCCATTTTTTCTGCCTGCTGCAGAAACCACAGGACCTACTTGATCTCCAGCCTTGACCTTTTATGAACATACGAACATACAACATTTGTCAGCAGATAAAGGCCCAGAGGTCTACCAAGTCTGCTCGAAATGCAGCTAGCACCCCTTATTCCTGCAGCTGCTCTTCCTCTCCATTGACCCTCCCCTTGTCCTGTCCCATCCCCTTTGAAGCAATCCACTGTTCTACTGGATACCACTTCTGCAGGTAATGCATTCCACCCAGGTACCACCCTTTGTGTAAAAAAGTGTCTCCTCATCTCCTCCTGAACCTTCCTCCTCCACTCTCATATCATGGTCCCTGTTGTCCTCTCTCCCTTACTTTGAACAGCCCTCTGTACCTGTCTTGTTTATTCCTTTCATGTACTTAAAGGTTTTTCCCATCGTTAGGACTCCTCTTGCCTATCCCAAGCATTTTGAATTCCCCTCACGAATGCCCCACCACCTCCTCTGGGAGGCTGTTCCATGCATCCATCACCCTTTCTGTGAAGAAATACTTCCTCACATTACCCCTTATTCTACCCCATTCCAGCCTCATGTCATGACCCCTTGTTCTAGAACATCTCTTTTTCTGAAAGATGCTACCCTTCTGTACCTTATTTATGCCCTTGAGAAATTTGAAAGTCTCTGTCATAACCTCCGCCTCTCTCTCTCCTCCAGGGTATACATATTGAGGTCCTTTAATCTCTCATAATATGACTTCTGGTGCAGGCCCTGCACCATTTCTGTTGCCCTTCTCTGAATTGCCTCTACCCTACCTATGTCCTTGTGGAGATGTGGCCTCAGAACTGGACACAGTACTTCAGATGAGGTCTCACTAATGATTTGTACAGAAGCCTCTCCTCCTTCCTTCTGCTGGTGATACCTTTCCCTTTACACCCCAGTACCCCTGACCTCCCCACAGCCTTCACATTGGCCACCTTAGGCCATCTGATATGATTACCCCCAGATCCCTTTCCTGTTTGGTGGCTGTCAGTATCTCTGCCCCATCATGTAAGCCTCCCTGGGTTCCTGTGCCCTAAATGCCTGATTTTGCCCTTTTTGCTTTGAATATTAGTTGCCACACTCCTGACCATTCCTCTAGTTTACCTAGGTCCCTCCCTCATTTTTCCACCTCTTCCAGAGTGTCTACCCTGTTGCAGATCTTAGTGTCATCTGCAGAGACATAACTTTCTTATAGCCCTGTGCAGCGTCACTAATGAAGCCACTGAATCGCTTACTGCCCCAGAACCGATCCCTGTGGCACCCTACTGGTCACCCTCCTTTCCTTGAATTGTGCTCCATTTGCTACTACCCTCTGTGTTCTATCCTCAACCAGTTCCTAGCCCAGTTTATCACTTTGGGACACATTCCCAGGCTGCCTAGCTTGTTTACAAGCTTCTTATGTGGAATGGTGTTGAAGCCTTGCTGAAATCCAGGTAGGTCACATCCATCACTCCCCGATGCACTTCCCTGGTCACCAGTGAAAGAAATCTATCAAATTTGTTTGACATGACCTTCCCACTATAAATCCATGCCTCAGAGTCTGTGCTCCACTGGATTCAAGATGTTCCACAATCCTTTCTTTTAGCAGTGATTCTATTATTTTTCCTGCTACGGAGGTCAGGCTGACTGGTCTGTAGTTTCCAGGCTCCTCCCTGTTCCCACTTTTGTGTAGAGGGACTACATCTGCTCTCCTCCAGTTCTCTGAAACCACTCCTGTTTCCTGAGCTCCTTTTAATATTCTAGGATGTATACCGTCTGGTCCCATTACCTTGTCCACTTTTAGCTTTACGAGTTCCTGTAGAACCCTCCCTCCGTAAATGGACTGGTGTCCACATTCTTCCCTTATTGTTCCTGCCACTTAATTGTGGTCCCTCACCTTCCCCTCTTCTGTGAATACTGAACAGAAATATTTGTCCAGGTTTGTTGCTTTTCCAAGTCCCCTCCACACCTCCTTATTTATTTATTTACTTGAAGAGTTTCACCAGAAAAACACACTGAGCAACAAGTTGCTGGTCTTACAGTGTGTCCTGCAGATCGGCGAAGAGGAACAATAGGAAATACAGTACAGATAAATGGAATGCAAGTTTTCAGCAACAGTTTGGTACGCATATACATAGCAAACCAGTGCAGATAAAGCGAATGCACGATACAAAATAGTTCTTCTCTTCTTCCCCTTAAGCTCACAGTCCCACCACTTGCCTTTCTCCTTTGACTAATGTACCTATGAAATGTCTTGTCCCCTTCTTTACTGCCTAGGCTGTTTTTTCCCCATCCATTTGTGCCTTTGCGCTTCTGCCTCTCTCTGCTTATCCTGATACATTACCCTGTCCTCCTCCCTCCTCCTGTGTTTCCTTGTAGTTCCTGGAAAGCCAACATTCGAGGGACGGGATATGTTTTTCTGTCCACACTTCTGGCAGTGTCCTTTCCTCTAAGTCTTGCTGGAAAGTCTTCAAGCAGCTTCTCCCACCCACCGGATGGTATAATCCTTGGCTCCGCCCATGGCCGTAAATCTTCCTTTCCTCTGGAAGAAGCAGGTTCCCTCCTTCCTCGCGTTGAATAGGCCCTGTCACTCAGATCTTGGTTTACTTCCAAACTTAAACTTGTTAGAGTTCCATCTTCAGTATCGATCTTTGATCGCGACTGCGATAAGGAAAGTCCTCACTCAGATTTCCAGTGCCCATCATGCGGCAGAAGTCATGCACCTACGCACGCCGCTATATGCATTTACTGTCTGGGCCACCGAACACAATTCCAGGCCTGCAACATTTGCTGGTTGTTTCAGCCATTGGTCCTTCAGCACCACCTTGCCCGCCTGAAGTTGGGCCACCGGAAAACTGAATCCGCTAGTCAAATCCAAGGATGCCTGTTGGGTGGTCTCTGTGACCATGAGGGGTTCACGAGCAGTTGGAACAACTTAAGGCCACAGTGCAGTGGTCTTCAGCTATGGCATTTGTTCCGCTCAAATTGGGCTCCAGTTTTTGGCTCATTCAAGAAGCTGTGCCAGTCTCTCCTGACCAAGGAGAGGGCCCTTTGGGTTTCGCGGGAGGCGCTTCCACAAGAAGGTGTCTCGGAATGACAAGGAGAGACTCACCGTCAACGTTCTTGGGATCGTGAGCGATCTTGGTTTCAGGAATCCCTGTTTTGACCACAGTCGAAACTGCGGCCTTGGTCACTGGCTTCATTGTACCCCCCATCAGGTCAGCCTGCCGAGATGGTCTGACGATGAGGCCAGCCTGGTGACCACCGAAGGGATGGATCAGCTTGTTGAGCCAGACCTCTAGTCGCCGACCCAGACCAGGAGGAGCCGGGCACTCCCTGGCTCCCTCCGAGATCCCCATCAGCACCACCAGCAGCCAAGATTGTGGTCTTCCTCATCCAGTGGGTTGAGCAGATCCCACCCCACATCAGCGGTCCTGCTGTCAGTGCCACCGGGAAGCAGTGCCGCCGCTTATTCATCATCGTCATCCTTCTCGGCTGAGGAGAGGCTTCTGCGCAACTGGCGCTGATGTTACAAAGACCTCATGTGGCAACATTTAGTGTCATCTGGTCCAAAGCTGACCCTGGCTCCCACTCCGGCCATCACATGGCTGTTGTCCGACAGGCTGTTGCACAAGCCCCCAGAGGGCCGTTTGTCACCATTCCTCCACCTGTGGAGCTGCTTCAGGCCACCTCGGTTCAGCTGAAGTTGGTCTCTCCACCGATTGTAGTGGAGCCGCCACCCCAGGACCCTCTGACTGGGGCTTCATCCAAGAGTCTTGGCTGGCTGAGGTCTTCCCTATCAGCTGTCGGTCAGTCTTATGCCCGACCATCCGGCGGTGGGTCAGGGCGAGACTCAGGTAGTCGGCCGCTTTATAGCAGGTCTTCTCTGGAGTCAGAGGACCTCACTACACTCTCGCTTGGTTAACATAGAGTCGGTGGGGTCTCTCGATGGAGAAAGACCCATGTCCTTCATGGGCATCCTCCATCTTATCTCCGAGTCCATGGGGATGCCTCTTTAGCCCATTTAGAAGCAGGCTCGCTATCCCCTCACAGAGATTCTGGATAAAGGGACTCTCCGACAGAGGCCTTCCCAGTGGCGAGGCCATTGTCAGCCCAGCCTTGGAGCTTTGGCAGCATCCTGCTTCCTGCCCAGTGCCCTCGGCCCAGATGGCCCGCAGATATGCAGTACCCACTGGTTCTCTCTGGGGTTCATAGAAACACCCCTCAGCTGAGGGTTGGTGGCGATTCTGTGTTTCGGTGCTCGGGCAACACAGGTGATGTCAACAGGCCGCCGGACAAGGAATCCAAGAAATTGGACCCCTTGGCCAAAAAGGTCCATGCTGCTTCCTTTGCTTGGCTTCTGCCAGGCGAGGCTCGGCCGTTCTGATGGCACACTTCTCTCATGCCTCCTTGGGCTCCCTGGATGAGGTGATTTCTCATCTCCCTGTGGACCTCCAGACCATGGTCATGCAGGTCCGAGACCAGGCTGGGCTGTGACCAGACAGCAGCCAGACAGCAACTCAGATGGCTGTGGACGTAGGAGTCCTGTGCCCGCAGTTGCGTGCACCGTAGGGGCTGGCTGAGATCTCAACCATCAAGGCAGACACTCAGCTCAGACTGGCACCACGTTCCCTTCCTAGACACCGACCCGTTCGGGCCTGGTGTGGAGGTCACACCTCAGCGTGAGGAGAAGTCCAGTGCCACCTTGGACTCTGGTACATCCACCCAGAAGGATCCCAAGGGCTCCGAGAAGCACAAGCGCAAGCCCTTTCGTCCCCAACTCCTGCGCAAACCCGCCCAGCACCAGCCAGGCCAGCAGGCTCAGCCTTGGCACCATAGGCCCAAGTCAGTGGCTTTGGTGGTCCGAAGTCAGGAGGAAGGGACCCGTGGCTTCTCAGCTGGGTCCTCCTTCTTCAAGCCTGCCCAGTGACGGACTGGGGCTGCCACCCTCATGCCTATCACGCCTCCCGGGTCCTCCTGTGGAGGCCGACTCTGCCACTTTCTTTCTGCCTGGTCTGCTGTTACCATGGACAGGTTGGGTTCTGGAAGTGGTCGGCCAGGAGTCTGCCTCTGGTGTTTGAGCAGTACCCTCCAAGCCAAGCCACGCCTCATGGGAGGACCTGGTATCTGCAGACATTCCTGGCAGACCTGCAGCCAAGCAGGCGATTGGCAGGTGGATCACTACCTGCATTTATCTCTGCTATAGGTTGGCCGGGTAGGAGCCTCCCAGAGGGCTTAGGGTTCATTCCACTCACCATACTGCTGTGTCAGTGGCTGCTTTTAGGATGTCCCTATCCAGGAAATCTGCAGGACTGCCACCTGGAAGTCGGCACACACCTTCATTTCCCAATATCACATTGACAAAGAGTCATGCCAGGATGCTGGTTTTGGAGCCTCAGTTCTCCAATCCTTATTTCCTAAGTAGCTGGTGTGCTTGCCTCCCTCCTCCCAGAGAACTGCTAGGAGTCTGCCAGAAGTGTGGATAGAACAACATATCCTCCCTAGAAACACAGTTTCCGCACCTGTAACAGTAGTTCTAGGTGGTACATGTTGTTTATCACGATGACCCACCGACCTTCCATGGCTGGCGCACAGTACTGCTTCCAGTGGGCAAAATCTGGCGTCATGGGGTGGAGCTGAGGGTTATCCACCCAGGTGGGTGGGAGGAGCCAACAAGACTTTCGGCTGATCTTAAAGGAAAGGACACTCCAGAAGTATGGATGAACAACATATACCACTCTTAGAACTACTGTTACAGGAGATTAACCTGTGTTTTTGCTCTTACCTTCCGGCCACTTCCTTTGAGAACCATAGTGTTTTTCTTTCTCTCTTGCCCGTGTTTGTTTGCCCTAAGCAAAGGTTTGTTGCCTCCACTGTGGCTCCTTTCAGATGGTCCCACTGTTCCTCAACTCTCCCCGGTCCTCCCTCCCTGCTAGGGCTTTTCTAAGACATACCCCAAGTTTTCAAAGTCTGCCCCTGAAGTCCAGGACCCTTGCTTTTGTGTGGCTTCACTCTGCCACTGTACTCATATTGAACCACACCGTGCGATGATCACTGGATGCCAGGTGTCCACCACCATGACATCTGCAATTCTGTCTCCATTGATGAGAACCAGGTCTGAAATTGCACCCTCATACGTGGGCTCTAGCACTAGCTGTCTGAGTCATGCTGCTTGCAGGAGTCCAGTATGTCACTGCTCCTGGCTGAGGCTGTAGCTGAGATGTTTCAGTCAACATCTGGCAGATTGAGGTCACCTACCACAAGTGGTTATACACTTGTAATGTGACTATAATAGTTGTACACTTGTTACTACAGTAGTTATGCAGCTTGTAACTCTACAATACTTGTAGCCTGCAGTAAGGCACTTTTAATGTGATTGGAGTAGTTGTGCATTTGTAGTGTGAGTACAGTAGTTGTACACTTGTAATGTGACTACAGTAGTTGTACCCTTGTAATGTGACTGCAGTAGTCGTGCATTTGTAATGTGACTGCAGTAGTTGTACACTTGTAATGCGACTGCAGTAGTCGCATTACTCTGTAATGCCACTGCAGTAGTCGACACTTGTAATGCACTGCAAGTAGTCGCACACTTGTAATGTGACTACAGTAGTTGTACCTTTGAAATGTGACTGCAGTAGTTGTACACTTGTAATGTGACTGCAGTAGTGGTACACTTGTAATGAGACAGCAGTAGTGGTGCACTTGAAGTGTGACTACAGTAGTAGTACACTTGTAATGTGACAGTAATTGCACTTGTGTGGCAAATTGGTTTCTCACAGACTAGTCTGTTACTGTTACCAGCTTTCTTACACCCTTCATTCGCTTGTAAGGATACTCAGTAGCTGCCACCACTCAGCATAGACACTCTCTCGGAGTATCTCCAGGTATGAATCCCTCCATAACCACTTGTCACACAGTACAGTGCTCCTTGATCAAGGGCAGATAACCTACCCTCTCTGTCACAGCTGAGACCCTTTTCCTGCAGAAACTAATTATAGTGAGGGTGGGCGCTGTGGAGCCTGAGCAAGATGGCTGAATGAGAAAATCTCTGCAGCAAAGAAGAGTACTTTGGCTGGCCCGTCGGCTGGCGGTTGGATTTCCGCTTGCGGCGCCAGTGACTCGGGTTTGGGAGGCGAGCCGGGGAACTGCAGGGCAGCCAGGGAGAAGGAGACCGTCTTCTTCAGGGAGGGAGGCGGGCGGGCGTCTCTGTGCACATCTGGCCCTAGGCAGATGCCTGTTGTACAACAGGTGCAGAGGCTGAAGCAAGGGAGGATGTTGCGACGTTGGCGCTATGCGCCTTGACATCTGGGGTGCCACGCAACACCCAGCAAGAACACCAGAAAAGGACTCTCAGGCTCCAGTAGGCCAGTTCCCGAAGCAGACCCTCAGTGCTCCTGCCTGCCTGGTCGGTTCGGATCCTGACGAAATGTTAAGTTCGGGATTGTTGAGGCTCCACCTCGACCCCACCAGGGGTATAGCAGTTCGTGGGAGAATCACAGGCAGGTGCAGGTAGGTGGCAGGGGTAGGGCAGTCTCCACTGGGATCCTGAAGGTGCGGAGCTTTAGGAGTTGTGTAGGGAGGGTAAAAGAGATAAAAAAAGAAGAGTACTTTTACTTTTAAGAGCATTCTGCGCTACTGGGCGACTAAAAATAACTTAATCTTGTACTGAAACCTTGGTATCGACATGGGAAACCCGTGTAAAGATCAATCACGGAACAGAGCAAATCAAAGAACTACTGCGTAGCTCTAGCCACGGTCGCGGCACATGGCAATCGAAGGAACCACCAGATGCGTCGGGTGAAGAAACACTTCAAACCATTAAACTTACTCGACTGATTGCATCTGTGTCCACTTTAACGGACAAGTTTGATGGGCTTACCAGCAGAATGGCTACATTGGAGACCGGCTTGGAACAAACTCAGACAGAAGCTGTGGATGCCTTGAAGCGTGCTGATGCAGCTTTGGGAGCTGTAAACACTGTCATAACAGAGAGTTCTCACTGGAAGAACCGATTGGAAGCGCTGGAAAATCAGGTCAGAGCCCCAAATATCAGAGTCCTGGAGATACCTGAGGGCAGTGAAGGGACCACCTCTTATTTTTCATTTGTACAGCAATTAGGTGCAGTCGCTCAGAAAGCATACAGAGTAACACCTCGGGGCAGATTAGACAATCCAGAGAAGCCCCAAACTATTGTGGTCATTACCGGACGGAGCTGGCACCAGGGACTTTTGCTGGAACTAGCTAGGCGTAATAGGGATATCCTGCTGCAAGATGGTCAAAGGATACAACTCTTCCCAGATATCAGTTTGCCACCTGGCAAAAAAACAACACTTGTGATGCTGAGGCATAAGGCCTCCATTCAGCACGGAATGATTTTCCGCTTGCCTGAGAATCGCCCATAACGAGAAGATACATTTGTTTAACGACCTGCAGAGGCGATGAAGTGGTCTCAAAGCCGTGCCCCAAGACGGTCTAATGAAGGATTAAAGCCTGTCTGTCAGAGGATGAGGATACCCGAACCTCTCTTTCTTGCTTTTGTAAGCACTGTTCCTTAGTTAGCTTGATGGGTGAGTGCTGTGACTTTTGAAATGAAGGACTGGGAAGGGATAAATATTTTTGAAATAAATCTTGGACTAAAAGTCTAGTTTGCTTTTAATTTTCCTCTCCCTCTTATACTCCATATTTCTGTGTTGTTAATACCTTGAAATTATTAAAGTAATCAGGGTTCTAGAAAGCACATTACCTATAGAAATTAGGAATATGTAGATCGTTTCTCTTTTAAAATGTTTAAACTGCAAAATGGTCACTTAAAATATTCGTTTTAGTGCTAGCAGTTAATTTTTTCTATATCGTTGTAGGAATAGCTTTACGCACATTGTAAGTTTGCATATCTTGTGCACAAGACGATAATGCATGGTTATCCCCTCTCTGGTAGGAGGTTTGGATATTTGGACAATATATCCTGGACTTAACGGACAAAGCACCATGCAGCTCATGGGCTAAATTTACAAAGCTTTCTTTGTTTTAAACTATAGCTAATGATTCTTTGTTCTCCCCCACAGATGTATCTGTAAGTATAGGACGGACTAGGAGTGATTAAGAGGGTGGCACCCTCATGTGTTATATTGATGTATTGTGTTATGTCCTTGTGTTTTCAAGCTGTATGTTTGAAAGAAAAAAGAAACATAAAGTTAAAATAGAAACTCATTATAGTAACTTTTGCCTTCTCTTTAGAAGTGTAAACACAGTTTTTCAGGTATAAATCAGTTAGCTGTACTTCAGAAGACTCAGTCACAGAAACATGAAGTATGTAAAAATATTTTAGAAGATTTTACGCAGACGGTACAGGATACTTCAGAAAGACTATGGGAACAGAAGTTCATAGAAATGAAAATAAAATTGTTTGAACAGTAGGTAACACACAGAAAAAGCATATCTCACTTCTTTCTCTATTTATCAAGGTAGAGTGCTCACTTCACAAGACACCAGCTGACTAAGGATGAACCGGACAAGACTTAAGTGCTACTGGTGGACTTAGGTATCAAAAGGCGGTGGGACTGAGGAGGAGAAGTAGCTAAATTACATCTCTGGCCCACTAAGTTTGCAGCCAAAGATAGGTGAGCTATCTGGGCATCATTATGGACCACAAGCTGACTACGGAGTCTCAGGTGTCCGCCGTGATCTGTGGTGGTTTCTTTTGCCTTAGGAACATTGCCGGATCAAGCCCTTTCTGAGCCCTGAGGATATGAAGCCCTTGGTGACACATCTTGTGACATCTGGGCCAGACTCTTGTAATGCTCTGCATCTCGGGAATCTAGAGGTTTGATGTGCAGCTCACAGGTGGTGCAGAATGCCATGACTAGATTGATTGCGAAGTTTCTTGCTCTGAGCATATCCCTCTGACTGCCTGTGAGTGGCATAGCTCCTTCAGGATAAGTTTTTAAAGGAAAACTACACCCTCATATCTTGTAAATTGTAGTTGTTTTCATGTCAACAGACAATGCTTTTCATGTAGCTGATAGAGATATATGCAATTGCTTTAGTTTGTTTTCACACTTCATACTTTTTTTATCATGCATCAGTTTTTACACACCTCCAGAAGGCCACCATCTGACCCGACCCCCCCAGCCCTGTCATCCGGAATTACCGGGCTTACCTGATGCCCGGCCAGGAGTGGAGCCTGCGGGAGTCGGTCGCCATCTTGCTGCCAGTGATTTTCCTCCATTTTACACCCAGGGGCCCCAGGAGTGGGCGCATCGTGTAGAGGCATGCATTAGTCCCACGATCCAGTAATGGACCCTTTCCTCCCACGCCAGGCCTAACACCTGGCTCCTCCTGCCCTTGCTGTCCCCATCCTCTACCAGGTGTCAACCATCAGCTGGAGAAAGCCTTTACCCACCCCAGAAAGGAGGCTGCTTCATCCATCTCCGCCTCCTCCTCCCCCCACCCGTTGCTGACCTCCAGTGGCCGGGCTTATTCCTGAACCTGGGTCACCAGCATGTCTCGAGGTAAGGCGTCCAGCGCCTCAGCCCTCAGTGACACCGGGCCGCCCTTCACACTTCACACTTGGCCATGTAACTGTCCCGGGGTCTCCATTTGCTGGTTGATGAAATCTCATTGTCCCTGAGAGCTGCATTAGCATATGAAAACATGATGTGTAATCACTCTTTAAACTTTACAGTATGTCTGTCTGCGGATCCCGGCACCACATCGACCAGTTTCTTGTCCTTGACGTTTCTCCGACACCTTACCATTGACCGCAGTTCGCGGTTGGGATGGGGCTGGCGAGATAAATCCCCGCACCCTTATGCAGGGGCCATGTACCACCCCAATTAGGATTCTCAACTCCGAGATGGAGCTGAGTCAGGGATGGGGTACAGGACCTTGAGGAAGGATGCGGGGTCCCAGGCAGACTTTACAGCGATGTGGTGATGTTGTCGGTATCGGTAGTGACGGTATACTTCTGTCTGCTTAGATGTCAGTGAAACAAGTTTGCAGGAAGGTGTGAAATACCACATCTACTTTCAGTTAGCTTGGCAAACTGTCCGAGTTGTATACAGGATTTTTTACTTTGAACTACATTTGGTTTATGTGTTTCCAGAGAATTTTTGTAGGGTATCGTGAGAGCTACATGGTATAAATGGGTGGTTTGACATCATGTCCTCATACACTAATGCAGCTGTCATGGACAATGAAACTCCCAACAACCATAAACCGATACCCTAGGGTAGTCACAGGGGCTACCATGAACAGTGAAAGCAAACTAAAGCAAACACATACAGCCCTACCAGCTACAGGAAAAGAGTAGTCTGTTGACATGGAAACAAATAAAGTTTACATGATATGATGGTATAGTTTTTCTTTAACATACAAAGCCCTACAGGATCTGGGTTCTGGCTACCTAAAAGAGCTCCTGTGTCCATATGCTCCTAACCCTCCCGCTCTTCCGAGGTGGGCTGTCTTGAAGGTTCCCAGATCCTGTCTGAAGCTGTCCAGGGATCATGCCTTTGCTGTGGCTGGTCCAGTTTTCTGGAACCAGCTGCTGCAAAAACTTTGGGAGGCCCCTCAATTGGTAGTGCTTTAGCTCCGCTAAAACTATCTTTTTATAAGAGCCTTCCTAGTGATTCCTAACCTGCTTCTATAATATCATTTATATCATAATTAATTATGCTGCAGTATTTGTTGTTTATATTGAGTTGTATTCTGCCCAGAGCCTGCAGGATTGTGTGTCTAAGAAATAAGTATACTACTACTATACCTTAATGAATCAGGGCAGACTCAAACCTTAGATGGTCGCTGTTCGTAATTCCAACCTGACTAACTCTTTCAGGTTCTGCCAGACCTCAGGACCCTCCAGCTGCCACTCCCCCATGACATGTCATCCAGCATGTCACTCTGATATCATAAATTCGACCATCATTTGTCCTGGAAAACCTCCCATCTGGAAAGCCTGGACCAAGCTGGAATCCTGAGTTTCGTGCATTGCAGGGTTCATCATTGTTGTTTGCTCTCATGCCTCACATAGCAGGAGTGACTTCATGCAACATGAACGCATGCAACATGAAAGGGTTGTGTTTCCTATCAGCTCTCCCATTAACTGGCCAGTAGACCCTGTAGTACAGGCCAGAGAGATTGCAGTCTCTCCTCAGACCCATCTGTCATGCCTCTAGCAGCTAGCTTTATCAGACAGTTTTCATCTCAGCTGATATACTTGCAAGAGGTCTAACTGATCATAGAAATAAACGTAGGAACATGAAAAAGAAACAAAATTATACAAAGGTTGTCACAACTTGTAGTGGGACTTCAGTAGTTATTGTATGCTAGTGATGCATCTGAAGTAGTGGTACACTTGTAATGTGAGTTCAGTAGTAATTGTACACTCATAACACGACTATAGTAGTTGTGTACTTTTAATGTGACTACAGTCATGGTACAATTGTGACTATAGTAGTTTCTGTGCACTTCTGACTACAGTAGTTCTACACTTGTAATGTGACTATGAATTGTACACATTTAACATGACTTCAGTAGTTGTACACTTGGGAATATATTTGTGGTACACTTGAAGAAGAAGAAGAATCAGCATTTATGTAGTGCTTTCATACATCCCAAAACACTTTACAAGCACTGCTAGACTGGTAGTGAAGTGACTGAATGTGTGGTGGCGGCTATATCGCACATCATCACCCACACACAGCCTGGATAATTGTATGAACCGGTTTATGGGAAGGGGAATGTTGGCCAGGACACTAGGAATGTTCCCTACTCTTTGTGAAGAGCGCCTGGTTCTTTTACTTCCACCTGGACACCCACCAGGACAACACTAGGATGGGCAGAAGGACCTCGGTTTAACGCTCGTCCAGGCGGACAGCACACCCCAGCAGTACAGCACCCCCAATACTGCACTCGGATGCCAGCGATTTTTAGGTGCAAGTCCAGTCCCGTGTGGGATGAGAACCTACCCACCTTCTGGTCCAGGAGGCTGATGTGCTACCAACTGAGCTATGCTGACACCTGTGAAATGATAACTGTAGCTATATGTAACCCCTTGCAAATAGGGGTTCCTAGAAATGCCTGCCTAGGCTTACCTTAGCCCTGTCCTTCTCCTGCTGTCTCGGTCTCCTCGCGATCTGGCCCCAATTGTTTTCTGCCCCTCCCGTCCTGTTTGCTTCTAGTGCCCCAGAAATCCAGCCCAATAGAAATCCAGCCCTGGGGCTTGGAACGCTGACCACGATCTCCCACTGCAGAAGTGCTGCTCCAGGGCTATGGAACTGTACTACGTGCTCTAGCACCTTTGATGTGGAGCTGGCTTGTTTGTGGTGGCCCCTCAGGGACTGTGCCATGGGTCCTGGGATCCCTTCCACCTATTTGGGATCTAGTGACCACGGACAGTCTGCTGGGGACCACTTGTCTTAAAATTGAAAGAGTTTGACTGAGGCTCCATTTAAGTATGCCTCAGCAGAGTCCCGGTCATCTGTAGAGATAACTGTGTGCCTGGCTGCCTCCTGGTAGTATGTTTGTCTGCTGAAAATGTAAATAATTTAAATATTTTAACTAATGAAACGTGTTGCTGCATATTGGGAACATACTGTACATGTGGGGAAAGTGATCTCAAATTAAAATAAATGCTTTACCCTGGCAATCCCAGTATTTTGGGACTGTAGTGTCAGCCGGCTGCAGGGGAGCTTGCAAAGTGCAGTAGTGACAGGAAAGCTAAAGGAGCCCATTTTCAACTGTACAGTGATTGCAAGTACAGCCTTTAAGCTACAGAACTGTGGGGCATTTAGGGCAATAATTACTTCTTTCTGGCTGTACCAGGACATTTTTCAGGACTGTATCTAATCTGCTATAAGGACAGTGGGTTAAGCAGCCATTGCCAGCAGTCACAGCCAGTTGGGGAGCCAGAAATAGAAAAGCAGAACTTATGGGACATTCACTGCACCTCATGGGTAACCTCGGGGCTCGGATGGAGTGATGAAGTGAGAGTGATCAGATCGTTGGTGGAGCAATTCTGACACTAGTGACAA
This sequence comes from Neoceratodus forsteri, assembly GCA_016271365.2. Classification (NCBI taxonomy): domain Eukaryota; kingdom Metazoa; phylum Chordata; order Ceratodontiformes; family Ceratodontidae; genus Neoceratodus; species Neoceratodus forsteri. Next base: position 554,051,600 of record JADMNL010000022.1, read on the forward strand.
GCCACAGTTATTTCGTGCTCAAGTCTTGGTGAGTACCTTCACGTGGTGGGCCCTGTTTTAACAGAATCTCACCAAGGCGATACTACTGTAGAGACATTATTAGTACGGAAAGAAACAAAATGAAACTGAAAGCTGGGCACAGATCCCAGCATAAAAGTGCCCATCCCCAGCTCAGGCACCAAGGCAAGGGTTGGACGCATGTGATAGTGCCGCGATCCCCTAGCAATAGTACCACCCCGCCACAGTGTCAGACCATGGAGGGCACTGTCCCACAGTGGCAGCAGTAATAGTACCACCCCTGCCACAGTGTCAGACCATGGAGGGCACTGTCCCACAGTGGCAGCAGTAATAGTACCACCCCTGCCACAGTGTCAGACCATGGAGGGCACTGTCTCACAGTGGCAGCAGTAATAGTACCACCCCTGCCACAGTGTCAGACCATGGAGGGCACTGTCCCACAGTGGCATCAGTAATAGTACCACCCTGCCACAGTGTCAGACCATGGAGGGCACTGTCCCACAGTGGCAGCAGTAATAGTACCCCCCTGCCACAGTGTCAGGCCATGGAGGGCACTGTCCCACAGTGGCAGCAGTAATAGTACCACCCTGCCACAGTGTCAGACCATGGAGGGCATTATCCCACAGTGGCAACAGTAGTAGTACCACCTCTGCCACAGTGTCAGACCATGGAGGGCATTGTCTCACAGTGGCAGCAGTAATAGTACCACCCCTGCCACAGTGTCAGACCATGGAGGGCGCGGTCCCACAGTGGCAGCAGTAATACCACCCCTGCCACAGTGTCAGATCATGGAGGGCACTCTCCACAGTGGCAGCAGTAATAGTACCACCCTGCCACAGTGTCAGACCATGGAGGGCACTGTCCCACAGTGCAGCAGAAGGCAGCAAGCCAAACAGTAAAAGACTGATAGGCCAGCCCAGAGGACTGCAAACAGTTAAGTGGATTTACGAGGACAAACTAGAAATTATGTATTGTTATTATTATGGTACGCGACCCTGAGTTTCCAGTAAGAGGATATACCATCAGACTTAGGAACAAATTGCAGCAGAGAGAAATAGTTGCCACAGACAAACTGAACAGTGTGACAGATGCAAACTTTAGATCTCTAATAGGACAAATAAAAACAAAAAGTACATAGATGAGATTAACTTGGGCAGACTACAGAAGGAAGCAGGTGAAGAGGTAGCAAAAGAGAAGGAAGAGGTACCAGAGGATTTCACAGCAGGAAGAGCAGATACATGGGACACAGCAAAGAAAAGGGATCTGATATGGTGTAGCATTTATGCCAAAAGAAAGTAGCTGTTACCAGCACAGCAACAAAAATTGCAGATATATTCGAACAGACATATAGACAGAGACATCCAGATAGGGCAAACATCACAAAGAAAAGAATAACCACAAAAGTGGAATGTAATGAAAAGTGCAGTTTAGTGATCTAGAAAGGCAACACATCAAATAGAAGCCCTTGAACAGTTAAAGAAAGAAGGATTTGAGGTAGAGACTCAGCCTCCACCAATATCATCTGGTAAGCCGTTACAGCAGACAACTGCTCAGCCAATATTGGTACATGAAACGAAACATGACACACCTCCTAAAGACACCCAGCAAAGTGTACATCAAGTGCCATATCCGAGCAAAACAGCTGAAGTTCCAGTTCAACCCATACAGAGAGCGGAAGAGCAGGAAATGCCAATTACAGGAACAACCCTTAACCAAGAGGAAGAAAACATGAGAGAAGACTTGCTGGACCTAATTGACATGGACAAATATATCAAAATACATCAAAGGGAAAGACTGCAAAATTACGCCTGACATACACAGTTAGGGAACACATAAAACAGATAAAGTTATTGGAACCATCCAGAGAGATCCATATGATGTCACTGAAATAAACAGAATACATTATTGTGCACCGAGACTAATAACAAATAGAGCAGTGCCAAAAAGCAAGGAATGAAGAACAAAAGAGAGGGAAATTCAGCATACCACCATGGAAAAGCGGATAGAAGGGACAATTATGAAACTAAGATCAGAAGTATCACTGCTGGAGGAGTTTAGAAAAGGTAATAGATCAATGAAAGTCATCAGGAAAGTGGATGAAATCAAAGAAAAATGTTGTATTAAAACAGATCAGGACCTAAATTTTACCATCTCAAATAACAAGCTTAAGATCTCTGCTCAAGCCGAGAAGCTCAGGAGATACATAGAAAGGAACAATGAAAAATGCAAAATAGATGGTTTAGAGAAGACCAAGAAATTCTATAGGAGTTGAAAGAAAAACGTCAACATAAAAACTCCACCAGTAAAGCAAGAAATTGAGGAATTCTGGAGAAGCATTTATGAAGACCCAGTTGAACAATAATAGGGATGCAAAGTGGATACAGGAAATAAAAGACAGCATTAGAAATGGTACTACTAGAGATATGGAGTGGTCTGACGTAACAGTTAAGGAGATAGAAATGAAGATAAGGAAGGCCTCCAACTGGAAACCCCAGGTCCAGATGCAATACCCAACTTCTGGCTGAAAGTACTAACATCTTTGCACCAAGATTTAGCTACCTCAAAAACTATTTATACGCACATCCTGACTTGACACCCATCTGGTTAACGACAGGAATACCACACTTCTATTAAATCTGAACCTGCCAGTCTCCCCAAGAACTATCGCCAATAACCTGTTTACCAACAACATATAAACTATATACTGAATCGATGCAGATAGAGTCTACAATCATTTAGACTGCAATAAACTCATGGCAATAGAACAAAAGGTAATAAAAGAAAATCACATGGCACAAAGGACCATCTCCTGTTGAACAAAGCCATTATGGAGAGCTGCAAAAATGCCGAAAACTTAGTGTAGCATGGATCAACTACAAAAGCATTTGACAGTATCCCACACTCCTGGATCACTGAGTGTTTATGGATCTACAGGATACATCCCACACTGATAAACTTCATCACAACAACAATGACAAAGTGGCAAACCACCCTGCAATTAAATCATGATAAAGGTCAAATCACCATCCCAAATATAAGTATCCAACGAGGGATATTTCAAGGTGACTCCTTGTCACCACTTCTGTTTTGCCTTGCCCTCAATCCCTTGAGTAGCCTAATCAACAACCTAGGCTATGGATACAGCTTGAACCCAGAAACAAAAACAATCAACAGCTAACATCTCACCTTCTATTTGTAGACAACCTAAAACTTTACAGTTCATCTGACAAACATTTGAAAGAACAACTACAAATTGTTAAGACCTTCTCTGATGACATACGGATGACGTTTTATCTAGACAAATGTGCCAAAGCAACATTTGTAGCAGGAAAGTTAACTCATAAAGAAAACATGAATCTGGCGGAGGTTTGTGACATAAAAGAACTTGAGCAAGAGGGAGTGTATAAATACCTGGGAATAGATGAAGGAGCAACAGCACAACATGAACAAATGAGAGTAAAAGTAAGCAAGGAATATTTTAGAAGGTTAAAGCTAATTTTGAAAACTGCTTTGACAACACAAAACAAAGTGCAAGCTTATAAACCAACTCGCTTCTTCCAGTGATATCATACAGCTTTGGTGTAATAGACTGTCACAGAAAGTGTTGAACCAGCTAGATATAAAACAAGAAAATGTTTCATGCTCACCAATTAATATACAAAATCAGTGCATGCCAAGATTATACATCCCAAGGGCAGAGGGAGGCATGGGCCTCATTGAGATTGATTACATATAGATCCACAATAGTGGGGCTACATACATACTTACTGACATCCTTGGACCCAAATATAGTCAAGGTCTTGCATCATGAAGAAAATAAGCCTAAATGACTTCACTCATCAAATTAGGAGAAGCCTTCAGAAGGGTAGCAGAGATTGATGTCAGTCCAAAAGTAGATAAGGAATTGTCAGCAACAGAAAACGCAAAGAATAAGAAAAGGAGTATAAGGATAAAGACCAACAGAAGAGAAAAAAAATTGGAAAGTCCATAATTATAGTGGAAAATACAGGAGCTACTGGAGCAACCACAGGTCAATCAAGCCCTGACCCATGAGTGGTTAAAAGAGGTGAATTTAGGCCACGGATGAGAGACTAATAATGGCAGCGTAAGATAGTGGACTACGCACAAGATGGTTCACAAAATCCATAGAAAAACAGGAGAAACAGACAAGTGCAGGTTCTGTAGTACAGAATTAGAAACAGTTGCACATCTCGTGGCTGGACGTGAAGTACTCATTGCAGAAGGCCTGTTTACTGAAAGACAACAATGTGGCAAGAGTGATCCACTGGAAACTATGCAAACACTATAACATACAGGTAGCAGAGAGACACTGGAAACATGAACCACAAAGAATCACAGAGAATGAAGAAGTAATGATCACATGGGATCACCCATACAACAGCCAAGAAAGTGGAAGCAAGAAAACCTGATATTGTAATACAAGAAAAGAGAACAAAGGTAGCATTACTGATTGAAATAGCTACCCTAAGTGACTACAGTGTGCTGCGTGCATAGAGAGACACAAAATCATGAAATACCAAGATATGCAGTCAGAAACCAAACTGATGTGGAATAAGGACACACAGATTGTTCCAGTAGTGCTTGGAGCAATGGGACTAATCAAAAGAACTTTCAGGCACATTTAAATATGCTACCAATACTTGTGACACCTTATGAACTTCAAAAGGAAGCTATTTTGGGGACTTGCGTGTGCTGAGGAGAAGAGCGCTCTCAGCAAACATCAAAGATTAATACAGTACTAATTTCTTGAGTTTTGAATATGCCCTGGCTAAAGAATGGGGTCCATTCTGCCACGGGTATTAGAAATCCCTAAACATTTGGAGACACTAACCCCATAAGTAACCACCCAAGTGCTCATGGGGACTTACAGAGACATCATTTTAGGCGCCAAGTCTACAATCGAGTTGTGCCTGGAGTGTTTTGATTGACAGGTCCCTCAGCTTCTTAGAGACCTGTCACCCCATCTCTGCTGCCAATCAGGAGTCAAGCTAAGAGCCCTATAAAGAGACAGTGTTGCCAGTTTTCAAGAGAGAGATCTGCCAGAGTGAGGAAGGAGAGCAGGCTGCAGCCTGCTGGGAGGCCCACAGGGGGCTCAGGCCCCAGCCATGCCACCAGGCCTGGGCTACTTATTCCAAGCCCCTTAGTCATCAGGGGCATTTATCTTTAGTTAAAGTAATTTGGTTTCTGTAACAGCTAGTCTTGAGGTTGCCAGGAATGTCCTCCAGAGGCTGGCCCTCCCTCCCACGTCGGGGAAAGATGTGGAAAAGAACATCTGCCATACCTCAGCAGTGAGAGCGGAAGAGACTTCAGGATGCCTTCGATTGTGGATGAGACCCGTGGAGGACCTGGGTTGAGTACCCTCGACTTCCCCGTGATGAAGAAGATTTAAGAGTAATCTTGGGGACCTCAAGCCTCGCTGTAGATGTTTCCTGCGTGTGATAAAATCTCTTGGTTATCAGTCTGGGACGAAAAGCCCCTACAGTGACTGTCTAGTGAAAGTTAAGATGGATGCATCTTGTCTGTGACCCAAATGGCTAAAGTGGCAGGTGTAGCAAGGCGCCTGTCTAGTAAATCATATAAATTGTTGCAAGTTGTATAGCTATGGGTTAGAGTCCTGCCTTCGTGGGACTGACTGCCAAGCCGTGTGGTGCCACTTCATGAGCCAGAGGCCCTGGAGCAAATCATGTCTAAGTTGCACTGAAGAGAATTTACCTGTGTCTGACCAGAATTTTGTCTGAGAGTACTTGGGATAAGTGTACAATGTCTAGACATGCTGGATAAGACTCTGCTTGTGAATAATGTTCTTGGTATATAGAATGTACTGGATGTGACTGCCTGTAACTAAAGTATTGAATGCTGGATGAAAGTGTCGCTGTCAACTTACTCTGGATGGATCCCTTTGGTATATAAAGTACTGGATGTGACCGTGTTTAAATTGCATATAGGTGCTTGACAAAAGTATCACTTTCATTGCATTGGATGGGACTTTCAAATATTGTGCTGAATGTTTTGGGATGTAAGATCCACATAGCTTGTCCTGGAATGTTCGAAGTCCCAATGCAGGCAATCCCTGCTGTGGTTGTAAATAGTAATCTGTCATCTTATAAGAATCTGTTTCAAGTTGCCCTCCTCAAATCAATAGCCAGTCACCTTGACCAGCTGCAACGCCCACCAGGCCTGCAACATCTTGGACTGTGGTATCTGGGATTCCAGTTTGGTATGAGATAGCAGGGTGTCTGCTGTATCTGGGACGGGTACCAGTGTGGGTATTAATAATAATCATGTTTAATATCTGATTTGTCAGCAGCTAGATAGCCAGTGCGCTGGATGTCTTAAGTCGACTGGTGAAATGTGATTTATGTCTGCCTATTACCTACGTAGCCACCTAGCTGGAGGGTTCACCAGCAAAACCAAATAACTTTGTACATTTTGTAAATAGGATAAGATAACCTCTACTTCTCCTGTATCCCTTCCTAGCTCCTATACTACCCTAAATAAATATCTTGTTGTTTAAAATTCTGGTGTGAGCATATTATCAGAGAGCCTTTAATATAAAAAAAAGTCGAAATGTGGGAACTGTGTATTCTGGCATGTATGGGAAGGTTACTGATCATTGTGGGTGGTGTAGTATCTCAGGAGGCTACACCCAGTACCATCTCACCCACGTAAAGCACCCTGGGTGGAGGCACTGCGCCAAAGGTTAAAGCAGTATGGTCATTAGTTAGCAAACCCAAGCCCTTAGCCTATGTCCAGGGTAGTAGGCAGGGGTGTAACACTAGGGATAGCGCCTCACAGAGGTTACATATACACTTGTGATATGACTACAGTAGTTGTGCACTTGTGACTGCCTTAGTTGTACACTTGTAATGTGACTACAGTAGTTGTACACTTGTAATGTGACTACAGTAGTTGTACCTGTGTAGTGTGACAACAGTTTGTACTCTTGTGGCTACAGTAGTTGAACACTTGCATCGACTAGTAGTTATATATTTGTCATAGTAGTTGCACGCTTGCACTGTGACTGCATATGGACTTTGTTAGTTGGAAAACTTAAGCACTTTGTTCTTTTGTAACATATGTGTTGGTCCAATAAAGGTATCAAACCATTTTGCATCTGGATCTGTTCTTATAAAGACCAATCGGCAAAACCTGAAACTGTGATGGCAGTAATTGTACACTTACAATGTGACTACGGTCATTCTACATTTGTAATGTGACTACACTAGTCGCCGGACACTTGTAGTGTAGCTGCAGTAGTTGTACACTCAGAAAAGTACTACAGTAGTTGTAACTTAAAATGTGACTCCAGTGGATGTGCACTTACAATGTAACTACAGTAGTTGTGCACTTCTGTAATATGACTAAGTAGTTAGAGACTTGTAATGTGAGCACAGTAGTTGGACACTTGTAATGGGATTACAATAGTTATTGTACATTTGTAATGAGACCACACTTGTTGGATACGTGTCTTGTGACTGCAGTAGTTGTACACTTTGTAATGTACTGTTATTGTCCTACACTTGCAATGTGACTAACCACATTTAAAACAATATGAGCCTATGTTGCCCATACTGTTACAAAATCAAATTTATAGACCCCAGAGGATACGGGCACTATCATTGGGTGGGGATTTGGTAGGGCTGCATTTAATGTTGAATATGTTGGGCAGCAGGGATAGGAAAAAGAAATCGTCAGTAGTCACTTTTCTAGGATCGTGGATATTTTGTTCATCCACACTTATTGACATGTCTCCTTCCCTTTAAAGATCACCGGAAGTCTTCAGCTGGCTCCTCCACCCACCGGGTGGTATAATCCTTGGCTCCGCTCCATGACGCCAGATCTTCCTTTCCGCTAGAAGATACAGGTTTCCTCTCTGTGCTCACACATTTTGTTAGGCCCTGGCTTCTAAACCTTTAGTTATTCGAAACTTCGTCCTAGTTGCATTAAGCGTTCCACGGCTATCTGTCTTGATTATGGAAGACAAGTCTTTCCCAGTTTTGTCGGTGCCCTTGCGGCCAGAAGATGTTGCACACCGATCCCCACACTACGCATGCAGTACTATCTTGGTGTGGACCATGACACCTCAAAGTGCTATCTTTGCCTCACCTTCCATCCTAATGTTCTTGAGACCATCTTGCATGCCTGAAAATGGGAGGCTGGAGAAACGGAACTCTGGTGAAATCCAAGGAGACTTGGTGGGCAGTTTCATCGACTGCCGCGGAATCCACTGGCAATTGGACGCATGCAAGCATTCGAAGAGGAAGCGGCTCAGGCTGCAGAGACCACTCGGAGCATCTTCATTCCACTCAACCTGGGCTCCACCTTCTTGGATTCCTTCCAAGAGATGTGCTAGTCTCTCCCGACGAAGGGAGAGGGAGAGGTCCTGCGATCATGCACTCCTCTCGATCCCGTAAGCGGGAGAAGGACCTGTGACCATCTTCATCCCGATGGAGATGCTCTTGGGATCAGGAGAGATCTCGGTCCCAGGAACGGCAGTCTCGACCTCGGTCGAATTGCCTCCTCATCACTGGCTTTTCGACTTTCTAGTCTGGCCAGTCGACCAAGGTTTTTGGTCAATGACATGGAAATTGTCATCGATCCTATCGACCCTTTGTCACCGATTCCAGTCGCTGAGACTCTGGAGTGGACTCTGATCCATGTCTTCCTGATGAGGAGACCCAGCCTGCTAGGAATCCCATCGAGGAAGTGGTCCTGACCCCAGGAAGTCACCGGCCCCGCCGGCGTCTCCTGAGTGACCGAGTCGGCCTGTCCGATCTCGATCGAGTATAGGACCCCCTCGACTGACAGGCCGGGAAGAGCCATAAGTGCCATAAAGAGGTGACACCACGGTGGTCTTTGTCCTCCTCAGGCGAGGAGAAGCTGCGGCAGAAACTCCCGGCTATGAAGACCTCATGTGGCAACAGCTGATTTTGTCCAAGCATGGCAAACCTGGCTTCCACCCGGCCATTACTTGGCTCTGCGCCTTCAGGCGAGCCAACTCCTTGAACCAATCCAAGTCGGTTCCCCAGCCCGTGGAGCCAGTGAAACCTCCAGTTTGGCCAAAACTGGTCTCTCCTCCGATAGTGGTGGAACCACCGCCCAAGCAGCCTGTGGGAGGGCTCCTTCTAAAGAAGATCAGCCAGACACTGGGCTTCCCGGCGTCTTTGGTCACCAACACGGACCGCCTCAGCTGGTTGAGGGTGATCTGAGCGATCGACCATTATACCGATTCTTAGGATTCCGATGTGACCAGCCTACATTCCCATCCCAGGGATGACGAATTGACCAGTGGGATAGGGACAGAGGAAGGTCTTTTGTCTTTCAGGGCATTCTCTGTCTCATCTTTGAGTCTACAGGGATGCCCTGGAACCAATCCAGGAAAAGGCAGAGTACCCTCTCATGGACATCCTCAAGAGAGGATACCCCGACGGAGGCCTTTCCAGTGGCCAAGGCTATTGTTGGCCAGCCTTAGAACTCTGGCAGTGTCCTACCTCCTGTCCAGCACCATCGGCCCACATGGCCCTGCAAGTATCACTGTACCCATGGGATCCCTTGTGGGTTTTGCAGAGCACCCTTGGCCGAGAGCCTGGTGACTGCCTCTGTGTTCAGGCATACTGGCAGTTCTGCCAACACTGACCAACCTCCGAGAAAGAGTCCAAGCTCATGGACCATTCGCCAGGAAGGTCTGTGCGGCTTCCTCCTTGGGCCTTAGTGTCAGGCAAGTTGGCCGTCATCATGGCACTCTTCTCCCATGCCCTCTTGGGGTCTTTGGATGAAGTCCCCTACATCTCCCGTGGACATGCAGACCATGGTCAAGCAGGTCTGGGACCAGGCTGAGCTGTCTCTCAGCAGCAGCTTCAGATGGCCCTGGATATCGAGGGATTCTTGTGCCGTTCGATGGCAGCGCGGTTGCCTCACGTCGCGGGGCTTGGCTGAGGCCCCCTCCTTCCTAGTGGATACTTAACACAAACTGGCTGGCGTGCCTTTCCTAGGGACTGACCCTGGGTGGCGGTCACCTCCAGTGCATTGAGCAGTCCAGTGCCACCTTGGATGCTACTTCTGCCAAAGGTTCCTTGGGCAAGAACCAGCAGAAGAAGAAGAAGCCTTTTCAGCACTCTCCCTGCGGGCGCAGCAGTCCTCCTTTCAGGGTGGATAGCAGCAACAACAGCAGCAAGCTCAAGCTTGGCACCTCCGACCCAAGCCTGGGTCCTCCCAGACCTGTAAAAGGAAGCCAAGGATCAAGCTCTGGATCCTCCTCCTCCTCCAAGCCTGCTCAGTGACGAGGCGGGCCTGCCTCCCTTTTCCCATCATGCCATCCCTGGGTCCTCCCATGGGGGCTGGCTCTCCACTTCCTTTCTGGCTGGTCCGCTGTTACCATGGACACGCTGCTCTGAAATGGTCAGCCAGGGACTGCCTCTGGAGTTAGAGCAGTACCCTCCTGCCGGAGCCCGCGCCCTCGGGAGGAGAACGAGTGTCCACCTCAGTCCCAGTCGGCTCTTCGAGACGACATTGCTCAGCTCCTCCTCAAGGGAGGCAGTAACCCTAGTGGTGGATCCTCCAGCAGACCCAGACTTTGTCTCCAGGTACTTCCTGGTGCCCAAGCAGATGGGGAGCTGGCGCCCATTCTAGATCTCCACGACCTGAATCAGTATCTCAAGTTACACACCTTTCGGATGGTCACTCTGTCCCAGATCATACCATCCTTGGAGTCAAACATGTAGTTCTGTTCACTGGATCTGCAGGATGAGTTCTTTCACATCCCAATCCATCCATCTCATCAGCGGTTCCTCTGCTTCAGAGCGAAGGGCCTGTATGTGTTCCGAGCCATGCCGTTCAGCCTGTCATGGCCCCCGGTCTTCCCAAATGCATTACAATGGTGGCAGCCCATCTCAGGCGTCGGGGTGGGGGCTGGAGTCTACCCTACCTTGACGATTGGCTTCTAGCAGGTCCCACAGAGCAGGAGATGGTGAGGTCCAGGGACCTGGCCCTCCAGACCTGTTTCCAACTCTGCCTCCTGATCAGTGAGGCCAAGTCGAACTCGTGCCTTCCACGTGATGTGCTTCATTGAGGCAGAGCTCAACTTTTGTCAAGCCAGAGCTCAGCTCCGTGGGTGGCTGGCTGTGCCACTTCCTTTCTGCCTGGTCCGCTGTCAGTTCGGACAGGTGGGTTCTCCAATGGTCATGCAGGGACTGCCTCTGGAATCGAGCAGTACCTTCCAAGCTGAGCCCCTTGCCCCTTGGGAGGAAAGAGTATCCGCCCAGACTCAGTCGGCTCTTCAAGACGACATTGCTCAGCTCCTCCTCAAGGAGGCAGTAGCTCCAGTGGCGGATCCTCCAGCAGACCGGGCTTTGTCTCCAGGTATTTCCTGGTGCCTAAGCGGACGGGGGCTGGTGCCCATTCTAGATCTGCATGACCTGAATAAATTTCTCAGGTCACGCACCTTTAGATGGTCACTCTGTCCCAGATCATACCATCCTTGAAGCTAAACATGTGGTTCTGTTCGCTGGATCTGCAGGACATGTTCTTTCACGTCCCAATCCATCCGTCTCATCAGCGGTTCCTCTGCTTCAGGGTCGAGGGACCCTGTGACGAGTTCTGAGCCATGCCGTTCGCCTGTTATTGGCCCCATGGGTCTTCACCAAATGCCATCAAGTGGTGGCAGCCCATCTCCAGGCATCACGGGGTCAGGATTTATCCCTACCTCGACTATTGACTCCTAGCAGGTTCCACCAAACAGGAGGTGGAGAGGTCCAGGTACCTGGCCCTCCAGACCTGCTCCCAACTCAGCCTCCTGATCAGCTAGGGCCAAGTCGGAACTTGTGCCTTCTCAGGTGATTGGCTTCATCGGGCAGAGCTTGACTCTTGTCAAGCCAGAGCTCAGTTCCGGCAGACAGGGCGGAGGTTCTCTCCTCCTTTGCTAATCATTTCTGGTTGGGCAGTTCACGCCTACCAGGACTTTCTGCATCTTCTGGGTTACATGGCGTGTGCCTCAGTGGTCCCATTGGGCCCGGTTGCACATCGCCCCTCAATGGGAGCTGGCGCCCAGTGGACTCAGAGCCACGTCATTTTGACCAGCTAATCACTGTAACCGGGAAGATGAGGATGCTCTCAGTGGTGGACTGCCGCAGACTGATTGCAGGAAGGGATCCCATTTGTCCGCCCGAGCCAGTGGCCGTCCTTCCGACCGATGCCTCTCTCTGGGCTGGGGTGCCCACATGGGGACAACAGCCACGGGTTCTGGACCCCAAGGAGTCCCAATACCACATCAACCTGTTGGAACTCAGAGCAGTCAGACTGGCACTGTCAGCTTCGCTCCTCAGCTCCGGGTCCAAGTGGTTCAAGTCCAGACGGATAATACCATGACCATGTGTGTTACCTTAACAAACAGGGTGGCACTCACTTCCATCTGCTTTGCAGAGGCACTTCACATCTGGACACTTGTGAGCCATCTGGAGACAGATTTCCTAGCCATCCATGTGGCAGGAGCCTCAAACCATCTGGCAGATGCCTCAGCCACTTAGGCGAGACATCCCACAGTGGTCTCTCCATCCAGAGGTAGCTTACTGCCTGTTCTCCCGTTGGGCAAACCACTGGTGGACCTGTTCGCCTGCAGGAAAACACTAAGCTGAGGCTGTGTCTCATGCCTGCCCCCGTCAGCAGGGCTCACTGCAGGGGATGCCTCTCTCGAGGCCATGGACCCCAGGCCTCCTCTACACCTTCCCCATTTCTCTTGATCCACAAGGTGTTACTCAAGGTGAGGAAGGACAGATCTAAGCGTGATCCTGGTAGCTCCTGACTGGCTGCGCCAGTTCTGGTATCCAGATCTCCTCAGCCTCAGCTGCAGGCCCCGGAGTGGCTTTGTACAAGCCGGACCTGATTTCCATCAACCAGGGAAGGTATTCCATCTGGACCTTCAATCCCTGCACCTCACAGCCTGGTACCTGAGCGGCTAGAGTTCCAGGCTCTGGGTCTTCTGAGGATGTCCTCACCATGGTGGAGGCATCTAGAAAGGAATTGACCAGGAAATGTTACGCCTTCAAATGGAAAAGGTTTTCCATTTGGTGTCAGGCAATGGCCTGGACCCTCTGTCCTGATTCGACTACCTTTGGTCTCTCTCCAAAGGGGTCTTTGGTCATTGACCCTTAGGGTGCACCTGGCAGCCATCTCTGCTACTGGGCATGGGACGGTCAGCCAGCGGTGGTGAAGGAGACAGTGCTCGGGCACTTTGCTAAAGGCCTGGACCACATATCCCTTCTCGGCGTGAACCTCTACCTCCGTGAGATCTACTGCTGGTACTGGCAAAGCTCATGGGCGTTTCATTCAACCAATGCACAAGTATGAGCTGTCACACTTGTCATGGAAGACGGCCTTCCTGGTGGCTCACATCTGCCAGAAGGACAGGGAGCTCAGATGCTTTTGGTGGACTCCCCTTATCTGGTTTTCCACAGGGACAAGGTTGTCCTCACGCTCCACTCACAATTCCTTCCAAGGTGGTGTCGAGTTTCATCTTAACCAGGTATTAACTCTGCCAGTATACTACCCCAGTTACACCTCGAGGCCGAGTATAGGCTCCATACTTTGCACCCGAGACGGCTCTCTCCTATTATAAGGAGAGGATGGCGAAATTCAGTGAGAGGTTCACCAGCTGTTTGTCACCTATGCTGAAGCCAATTCTGGCAGACCTGCAGCAAAAGCAGGCGATTGCAAGATGGATTACATCATGCATTAATCTCTGTTATGAGTTGGCGGGCAAGGAGCTTCCCAGAGGATAAGAGTTCATTCTATCTGCCATACCGCTGCCTCGGTGGCTGCTTCCAGGGACATCCTATCCAGGAAATCTGTCATGCTGCTACCTGGAAGTCAACAAACATCTTCATCACCCACTACCACATCGACCTCGAGTCACGCCGGGATGCTGGTTTTGGAGCCTCTGTTCTCAAATCTCTGTTCCTTAAGTAGCAGGTGTGCACCTTGCCTCCCTCCTCCCGGAGAACTGCTAGGAGTCTGCCAATAAGTATGGATGAACAACATATCCACGATCCTAGAAAAACAAGGTTACTCACCTGTAACAGTAGTTCTTCCACAGAATGGTCTCTTGCGGTAAGTCATTACTTCTGGGCGTTCCCAATAGGTGGTGCTCTCATGGCAGTTTTCCTCTAGAGTCTCACACCAGGGACCACCCACACAACCTCACTTCCTGGGCTGTGCCAATAAAAGTGGGTGGCCCCTGGTAAGCTCCGTTCATTTTCCGTCGGCTTCAGCTCTGACAGCAGCTAGAACAGTCTTCTGCAAGCAGTCTCAAAGTGGATTGAACCCATAGGCTTGGGTGCCTGAGCTAATACACGGCACCAGATTCCTGTGCTCAGCCAGAGCATTAATAATGGAAGATATTTCCCTGTTACAGACTCAGGGACTCGACCAAAGGGCTCCAAAACTACCGAGTCCTCTTCAAGAAGTAAAAGGTGAAGGAAACACCCTCACCAAAAGGCCTGCCAGACCACAGTTCACAGGTCATATCTACGAAAACGTGCCTCATCAAGGAGGCACTCTGCATAGATGGCGATATTTCCCATGGACAGCAGGCACTTCTACATCTTCAAAAGAACATGAAGTTCAACTTCTCACAAAAAGAACGTTCCCGCCGATGGAACATCATTCTCCAGCTCCTCCGTTGAGGAGGCAACATACGCCATCGACATCAGGGATGCGCCTACATTCATTGTCGACGGGAATAACTCCCGCCGACGGAGGTGTTCCAGAAGACTTTTCATCTGTGAGCACCTCCACTGTCGACGAACAAACTCCCAATCGACGGGGATGCTCATAGATCTTCATCGCCGACGAGGAGTATACCACCCCACCATCAGCTAAGCATGCACTGGCTTCCCATCATCAACGCAGGAGTATCCCACTGTTGACGGGCATGCTCACAGGTCTTCATTGTCGATGGAGTATCCCACCGTCGATGGAGCATGATCACAGGTCTTCCGTCGGCGAAGTATCCACCGTTGGCGGGGCGCACTCCACAGGTCTTCATCACCGATGGAGGTATCCCACCGTCGATGGAGGATGATCACAGGTCTTCGTCTACCTAGAAGTAGCCCAACGTTGGCGAGGCATGACTTTACACTTCTTCCATCGACAGAATGAATCCCACTGTCAGCGGAGCAGCCTCTACATCATAGAACAACACAACTGAAGGCATATACTCCATTAATGTGGGATCCTTACAAAATATTGGCCTCAAAGCCATGAAAACATTTATAAAAGCGTTATCAAAGATGCCGATGTGAGGCTCGTCATCACAAAGTGTAGTCGATACTACTGAGCATAAGGCAAACCTGCTTCTTTGCACTCATGCAAGACACTCACCAAATATGTGCTGGGTCATATTATCAGGAGGCACAAATTGACCCTCTGGCTCCAAGTACACAGGGCTCAAATCCCTCCTATATGGATATTCCATCCTCACAAGTGCCAAATGTAGAACAGATAATAAATAAAGTTTTACAAACTCTGGGTTTTGCTAAACGTACACCTGATTTATTAAACAGACCTCATTCGTATACTTTAGCTCTGCCTCCATCAAAACAGGCATGTTGGGCAGGAAACGCTCACCATTCCTGCCTCCTCCTGAATCTTCAGAGGCATATTATTCAGATTCTCATATTATTTCGAACCTTTGTAAGACATATATTCTGACGATTCCCCTACCAGATGGGGCCTCAGACTCCTTACTCCATATCGTCCTATTGTGACCAATAAAGGTCATTTCCCCACCAAATGATCCGTCATTCCCAGAAATGATGTTACAAATACAAAAAAACATGGGGTTTACCACAATGGAACAAGATAAATTAAGTAAAGATATGGCAGACTATCTAGATATCCCAGACGCACCCATCCTGGTGGTCCCACCTTACATACCAACATTTAAAATGCTATCACAGAGGCATGGAGTCAACCCATGACTGCACAGGAGTTACTCGAAAAGCACATAGGCTTTATAAAACTCCTTTAGAATGTCAGTATTTATCAGATACTCCCACTGCAGACTCAGTGATTACTACAGCAGCTCATGAACGTGCTGTAAAACCAAAACATACAAGTACAATACTCCTGATAAAGACTCCAAACGTTTTGATCATGTGGGAAGAAAGTGTTTAAGCACATTAATTATTAGACTACTTAATGATATGGGCCATATGCTAAAGTTTCAGCGCATTGTGGGTGCTTCTGCTTCAGAAGTCATTGATAAATTACCTACATCCCCTGAAAAGAACAACTCACATTAATGATCAATACACTTTACTTCCCTCTCCCGACACCTACTAAGGTCGGGATATGGTATTGCCAACGCTTCAGCCAGGGCCTCGGCCACCGGAATTACTATACGCTGTCAGGCATGGCTCAGACCCTCAGGTCTTGCACCTGATATCCAACGTCAGTGGCTAACGCCCCCTTTTGGGTGAAAATCTCTTTGGGCCAGGTATACAACCATACTGGACAACCTACAAGCCTCAGGGAGACAACTGAGAACAGTTCAGAACCTGTACCATAAACTACGACTCAGCATAATTATTCTTACAAGGCTTGAAATTACTAAACAAGGAAACTTTAGAGGCAAAGAAAGATCAACAAAGGGTGCATCTGCCCTTATAAACCGATGAAGGACCGCCTCGCCAGGATGGGCGGTGCCTCTGTCTCATTAGTTCTCCAGCTCCCACCCCAGTCTCCTCTCCTAGGCCTCGGAGACCTTTTTTTATAATTTAATTTTGATAATTTACTGAGTCCCTTTCACATGAGGCTTTGTGCATCTAACCACTACAAACAAAATGTGTCAGAGAGGTGTCATGGTTACTGGTCATTACGACCATCACATAAGGATACCTCTCAGCCTGGTCAGTGGTGGACCTTTCTGTCCCAACCTCAGAGAGTGCTACTACGCAACATAGTGAAACGACTCATATTTCTAATATTATGAGATGAACCGTAATGTTCTTACTAATTGGTACTGCTATGCAGGTTTCTTGGCCATTCAAAGAGGCCAATAACACAAGGGTAATGTAGTGTGTGTGTGTGTGTATATATATATATATATATATATATGTATATATATACACACACACACTTTAGACCTTGTATTTATAAACTATACAAGGCTCATTGCTATTATGGTCCACTCAGAGAAACATAGAATTTGACAGCAGATAAGGACCGCTTGGCCCACCCAGTCTGCCCATTTCCTACCTAATGGATAAGCTGCAGATCCTAGTTAACCAGCAGCCTACTTCTTCCTACCCCACCCCTAGAATTGCCTTATGACTGTCCCATGCATGTTTGAATTCCACCACTGTTTTTGACTCCACAACCTCCTCCGGAAGGCCGCTCCATGCATCCACAACCCTCTCTGTGAAAAAATACTTCCTTAAATTACCTCTGAGCCACCCCCATCTTCAAATTGTGCCCCTTGTCCTTGCACACCTCTTTTTTGAAAGATGCTACCCTCTTGGACTTTGTTGATTCCCTTGAGGTACTTGAAAGTTTCTATCATGTCCCCTCTCCTTCCTTTCCACGAGGCTATACATATTCAGCTCCTTAAGTCTCTCTTCATATGTCTTCCGGTGCAGACCCTGCACCATTTTAGTGCCCTCCTCTGGACAGCTTCCATCCTGTCTATGTCTTTGCGGAGATTGGGTCTCCAGAACTGCACGCAGTACTCCAGATGGGGTCTGACCAGCTGTCTGTAGAGAGGGATAATAACTTCCTGTTTTCTACTGGTAATGCCTCTCCCTACGCATCCCAGTATCCCCCAGCCCTCCTTGCTGCCCTCTCACATTGCTTGCCCACCTTTAGGTCATCTGATATGACTACCCCAGGTCCTTTCCATTTTGTTGTTGTTAGTATCTCACCCCCATTTTGTACTCTTCCCTGGGTTTTTGTTTCCCAGGTGCATTACCTTGCACTTCTTAGCATTGAATCTAAGCTGCCATACATTTGACCATTCCTCTAACCTTGCCAAGTCCTTCTCATCCTTTTCACCCCACCTTGTGCATCAACTCTGTTGTAGATCTTTGTGTTATCTGCAAAGAGACATACTTTCTTCCAGTCCCTCTGCAATGTCACTTATAAAGACATTGAAGAGGACTGGCCTTACTACCAAACCCTGCGGTACCCCACTAGTAACCCCCTTCTTCAGAGTGGACTCCATTTACTATTACTCTCTGTGTCCTATTCTCCAGCCAATTCTTTCCCAGGCTGTCATCTTGGGACCCACTCCCAGGCCGGCTAACTTGTATATTAATCTTTGTGTGGGACTGTGTCAAATGCCTTGCTAAAGTCTAGGTAGGCCATGTCCACAGCCCCTCCCTGATCTACTACTTTGGTCACCCAGTCAAAGAAATCTATCAGATTCATCTGGCATGACCGTCCTGCTGTGAATCCATGCTGCCTTGGGTCCTGTGCCCTCTGGCCTCTAGATAATCGACAGTTCTTTCCTTCAGAAGTGATTCCATCTTTTCCCTACCACTGAGGTTAAATTAACAGGTCTGTAGTCTCCTACTTCTGCCTTTCTCCCACTTTTGTGAAAGGAATCACATCTTCCTCCTCCAGTCCTCGGGTACCACCCCATCCTCCCATGATTTGTTAAAGAGGGTAGTCAGTGGTGTCGCTAGTTCTACCCTTAGTTCTTTTAGAATTCTGGGATGAATCCCATCACTTGGACATTTATTTATTTAGTTTTTGTTTGCCGAGTTGGTGCGCTTAGCCAGCAGGTGACTATTTTCAGGCACGCACCGGAGAGTACAATACATCATAACACATGGAAGCAACAATACAATTGAGGCAACAACCATACAAGTACATTCCAGACATATAGAGGCAGTTCCAGCTAGTCTAACATGATTTAGGCTATACTAAGCAGTGACCAGCAGGCCAAGAGCAAGGAGGTGTTTACAGGGGAGTGTTGGTACAGGTAAGGGGTAAGGAAGGGAGTATAGGGCCAAAGGACTGCTGCAGGCTTTACCGGGAATGCGTTATGGAGACTGCTGGTTTGTGGTTCCCCAGCCAGGCAGGATGATGTGGAGTGACAGGGAAGGGCAGGCAACAGGAACAGGGGAGAAGTGGTCGGCCAGTGCATATCAGGAGGGGGGGGCCATATGGGAAACATAGAGCACCCAGCAGCGAGAAAAGTCAGGAGGAGGGGTAGAAGGATCCAGAATCTGGCGGCGGCAACAGCCAGCCTGAGCAGCAGCAGGGGGACCCAGGGAAGTAAGGGAGGATGCTAGAGACATCCCGGTCGGTGCTAGAGGGATGCCAGGTTCATGGCCCCACAGTCAGGGATGAAGAATATGGGAGGGGTGGACGGGAAAGAGGCTGACATAATCTTGCTTTGGCGGTAGGAGGTATGTAGGTGCAGCCGGGTCGTGGTTCCGAGGCTGGGCATGAGGGCCGGAGGCAGTCTCTGGCCTTGGACATCCCAAGTGCAAATGGTAGACAAGAGAAGGGAGGGAGGAGGTGAGGCCTTATTTTACCAACATCCACCTGTGGCAAGTTTGGGCAGTGCCCAGGTAGATGCAGAGGATAAGAGACGGAGGAAGGTGGAAGGAGCCATAATCTGTCGGCCGTCAGCAGCCAGCCAGAGCAGCAGCAGGGTGCTCAGGGGAGTAAGAGAGGATGTCAGAGACATCCTGGCGGCAGGCTAGAGGGACGCCAGGTTCATGGTACCACTGTCAGGGAAGAAGAAAATGGAAGGGTGGTGGGGAGTAAAGGCGGCTTGAAATACGGCTTTAGCGGTAGGAGGCGGTAGGTGCAGCCGGGCTCATGGTTCTGAGGCTGGACATAGGGCCGTGGCAGTTGCTGGCCATGGACATCTTGCGGTAATGGAGGACAAGTGAAGGAGAGGGAGGAGGTGAGGCCTTACAGTACCAACATCCACCTGTGGCAAGTTTGGGCAGTGCCTAGGTAGCGCAGAGGATAAAAACAGTACAAGATACAACAGTAATGTAGTAGTAGTAAGTAAGTGCATACATTCATAAACCTATACATAATAATAATTTAAGATAACGATAGGTGAGTTTGAGGAGGGGTTGGATTTAGGGAGAGAGAACAAAAGGAGGGTAGTATGGAAACCAGTAGCAGGGGCGGGGGAGTAGGGGCAGGGAAGATTCAGGGATCAGGTAGGATCAAAGCAGGTGCATGAATCTGAAATGGCCAGGTTTAGTCTCAGCCCACGCTTGAAAGAGGGATGCGAGGGTGCTTGTCTGAGGTCCAGAGGAGCTGGTTCCATAACATAGGGGCTGCGTATTGGAAGGAGCCTGCCCTTTACTGGTGCGGCAGCGAGGAATTTCCAGCAGGTCTTTATCAGTAGATCTGAGCGCAAGTGGTTTGGAATCGCAGAAAGAAGGAGCTTCGCCAGTGCAGCAGGCTGACTTTGTCTCAGTATAGAATCATTTAGGCAGGGCTAGGAAGTAGCTCCTGATGGCCGAGGGGAGAGCCACCCAAGGTCCTCATATAGCTGGCAGTGATGAAGAAGTCGTGGGGATTGTGAGGTGTATCGGCATATGTTGTTGTATGTAACATCCCATTTGTGCAGCGAGATTTGTGGGCAGAGGTAAGTATAGGCGCACAGTAGGTGCGTTGCTGTAGCAGGATCCCCTGGCTATGGCAAGTTTAGCGGAGGAGGTAAGCATATAGCTAGTTCTGTAGGCTGCCCCTAACTTGCAGTTTACGCTTTTGCAAGTGGCTTGGATATGCAGGTTTAAGTCAAGTGATTGATCTAGTAGGATGCCCAAGTAACGAAAGGAGGCAACTATCTGCAGAGGATTTCCATTTAAATCAAGGATGCTCAGGGGAGTGGAACACCTGGATCTTTTGAGTGGTGCCGAGTAGCATGGCATTGGTTTTGGAGGAATTCAGAATGAGGCAGTGGGAGTTTAACCAATTCTGGATGCTGGAGTAGGCTATATTGCTTAGGTGTTAATTTGCTCTACATTGTGGTGAGCTGGCATAGATAACTCAAGTCGCTCAGAGGAGCGAGGAACAGGCAGGTTTGCGTCTGGGAGGTTATTGATGAATAGAGTGAATAGAAGAGGACCCAGAATGGAGCCTTGGGGCACTCAATGTTCGTTACCACAGTGGAGGAGATGGCTGAGTTGAATTTAACAGCCTGGGACTTGTTGGTCAGGTAGTTCCTGAACCACTCAAGTACAGGGAGGAGCAGCCTATTTTCCTTAGGGAGGATAGGAGCAGGGGTGGTCAACTAGGTCAAATGCCTTGGTTAGGTCTATAAAGACAGCCCTGTGAGCTTTCCTTGATCCATACCAGTGAGGATGTCGTGGTGATCCTAGCTAGAGCCACACCGTGACTGTGGTTTTCTGAACCCATGTTGTGTATCATCGAGCTGCTTTGGTAGTTTCGAGGAATTCCTGGATCTGTATGGCAACCAGTTTTTCAAGGATTTTGCTGAGTGGGATAGTATTGCAATAGGCCTGTAATTAGAGATATCTTTTTGTTCCCTTTTTTGAAGATAGGAGATCCTGGCCATTTTCCATAGTTCTGGGACTGCACCGCTGGTGAGGACAAGGTGAAAATTCTTGCTAGAGGTTTAGAGATAAAGTGCGCAGCTAGTTTTTAAAGGTGAGGTTCAAGCTGGTCAGAGCCAGGACTGGTGTATCCCGATAATTTTTAGATGGTTCAGAACCTGAGAGCTGGTAATAGCTTTGAAATAGAGGAGGTGTGATATAGGTTTTGAGTCACTGGCAAGGTGGCAGAGTCAGTAAGAGGCACAGTGTCAGCAGTGGAGGCAGCTGGTGGCAGAGCGCTGGTATAGGGGAGAGGTCAGAGAACATGCTATTGAAAGCGCTTTGCTATGGTGATGGGGTTATTGCAATGGGAGCCACCTATTTCCATGTCAGATGGTGTAACTGATTGAGGTGTCCCCAGGAATGTTTTTATGTGGCCCCAAAATTTACGGGGGTCATGGGCTGAGTTCTTTAGCAGGTTCTGATAGTACGCACTTTTGCCAGCCTTATGTTCTTCCTGCAGGAATTTTTCTTGCCTGTAGTTTGCGTAGTCCCTAGTCAATTGAGAGCTTTTGTAGGTTTTCCAGAGCTTGTCCCTGTATCTTAGTTGTTTTAGAAGATCTTTATGTAGCCATCTAGTTTGTTTTCCCTGACTCTACGCGTGGTTTTGGAGCATGCTTGTTTTGTACAGGGAGAAAATGCTGTAGAAATGTGTTCAGGGCAGCCTCTACATTCCCCGCACGGTATATATCCGACCAGTCAATGCTTGAGATGTCCCGGAGGAAGGAGTCTGTGTCCATGTTTGCAAAATTCAGAAGGTGACCTGCCGAGGTTGGGGGGTGGCTGCCCTGCGCACCACTGGCAGTAGATAGGCGTGATCAGTGATGGTATCTGCCAAGATCCAGAGCAAGTCATATGTTCAGGTCTGTTTGTCAGATCCAGTCAATAAGCATACCAGACTGTGGCCCAGACAGTCTAGTGTTTTCCATGATTTGTTGATGAAAATTTAGGCCTTACACTAGTGAAGCCAGGGAATTGTGAGAAGGACCTAGCCAGTTCAGGTTGACATCACCAAGGATGATAGCTTCATTTTGTTGATGCGTTTAGGGTGAGCTGGAGTGCTTCCTGGAGCCCGCTTACTCCCCAGAGGGAGGGTTATAAATACAGATTATGTGAAGTTTTTAGAGCCAAGAGACAGGGAGCGTGCATTGATTCGCCGTGGTTTGGGGGTTTGAGTCATTGATGATACTAACGTCCAGGTAAGATTTGTGGTAGAGGGCAACTCCTCCACCCTCTTTGACCCCGTCTGTCCCTCTGAATAAGTGGAGTAGCCAGGCATGGTGCACAAGGTATCAGGGGTTCCAGGTTTCAGCAGTCTCCGACAGGCACAGTATGTCGGGATCGTGTACACTGAGCCATGCTTCTACTTCAGGCAGGTGATTTAAGAGACTTCTGATGTTCATATGCGATATGAGAAACCCTTAGTTTTGCTGAGAGATCCTTTCGGGAGCCCCACTGCTGGGCGGGCCTGGATTCAGTTCAATATCCCAGAAAGTATTATCAGGAGTGATGCTAGGTACAAAAGCGGTTTGCTAAGGAGGTCTGGAGCATTCTTGCATCTCCTCCATTTAATTCTGAGGGAGGACAGAGCTCAATAAGTGCAGCCTTTGTGGAGGAGAAGGTGTTCCCAGGAGGGTTTCGGTCTAAGGTCTGCAATCATGAGGTTGGAGAAACTGAAATCAGTGGCTGAGGGAGGGGTTCTGAGAGTCTCGAGCGCACTGACATAACTGCTTGGGAATCTCCCAGAAGTAATGACTTACTGCAAGAGACCATTCCATGGAAGATGATTCATAAAGACTTTTGCCGTAACAGTTGATCTTCTAGGAATGTCTCTTGCAGTAAGCTTCCCTCCTCTGACCCTCTGCCATTCTGTAAGTGGGAAAACAATATAGGGTTGGGAGGCTATGGTACCTCAGTTCCCCTTGGTCCCTCACCAATATGAGTTGAAACCGGCAGGGAACAGAGCTTACCTGGGGCCACCCACTTTTATAGGCACAGCCAGGAAGTGAGGTCATGTGGGTGGTCCCTGATGTGGAGACTGCTAGAGGAAAACTGCCGTGAGAGTGCCACCCATCGGGAACCCCCAGAAGTAATGAAATACTGCAAGAGATATTCCTAGAAGATCTACTGTTACGGCAAAAGTCTTTAGCAGTGAAGTTTCTAGGAGTGGTATATGTTGTTCATCCACAGGTCCCACCCGACCTCCCGGCTCATGGACACACAACACTAGCTTCCAATGAGCTAAGATCTGGCGCCATGCGGCGGAGCCGAGGATTATACCACCTTGGTGGGGGAAGCCAGCCTGAAGACTTCCTGCAATCCTTAAAGGGAAAGGGGACATTACAATAAGTGTGGATGAACAACATATACTACACTCCTAGAACTGCTGTTACAGGTGAGTAACCTGTTTTTCAACATTCCCAAAGTTGTTATACACAGGCATGACATCGATCTGGGTATAACAGGATTTATGATGTTGTGTCTGTGTATAACTTCTGTTTTTAGCTGCTTAGGAACCCATGTAGTCAATTACTGTATGATATTGTGCTTAACGCTTCCCCTTTGAGTTATTATTATTAGGCTGCAGAATCTTTAGAGGCTTACAGACTGAATGTCTACTTGTTCTCTAGTTGTATGGATTTTTTTGTTTTGCAAATTTGTGATTGTTGTAAAAATACCACAGCAAAAATCTATATGTATCATCCAGTATGTGATTGAATGTGTTTGTTTTTGCCCAGTTTTAACTTTTTGTCTTTATTGTTCAACTTAGGGTTTATTGCATTTCAAAACTACAAATTATAAATCCCTGTATAGGGCACTATATATTTGCCAGGAGATATTTAACAGCTGCTTGAGGGAAGGCTTCCATGTGAGAATGCAGAGTTATAGTATACCTTACTGCATGCAACCAGATAAAGCCAGGGCTGCCAGCATAGTCCATAGAGAAAGCCAGGGCTGCCAGCAGAGAAACATAGACTTTGATGGCAGATAAGGACTGCTTGGCCTACCTAGTCTACCCATTTCCCTACCTACTGGATAAGCTGCAGATCCTAGTTAACCAACAGCCTATTTCTTCCTACCCTGACAAGAATTGCCTTATGTCTGTCCCATGCATTCTTGAATTCTCCCACAGTTTTAGACCCCACAACCTCCTCAGGGAGGCTGTTCCATGCATCCATCACCCTCTATGTGAAAAAACTTCCTCACATTGCCTCTGAGCCGGCCCCGCTCTGTCTTAAAATTGTGCCCTCTTGTTCTTGCACATCTCTTCTTCTGAAAGATGCTACCCTTAGTCCATAGAGCCTTCTAGGACTGCTAATTACAGTACATATGTAAAGCCAGGGTTGCTAAGGGGTAGTGTTAGTGCGGCAACTGAAATTTGCTGTCACAATTGGAGCGCCACAACAATGGCAACAGTGACAGGGGTGATCTTGATTTTAGATTGCCACTCACTGATGCTGTCCTTTGCACCCACACCATTTCTGCCTGTGACAGGGCTGAATAGGACCCTGTTCCAGTTGTTATGGAGTGTTTGAATGCAGGGATCTGTTCTGTTCTACCTTTCCTGTCTCTTGTCTGTCTGGTTGCGCAACCACATTTTCTGTGAGACCTAGGATTTGATCACCCTGACAGTCTTGCAATTATTTGCCTCTCACTGTCTCTCAGTCTTCCCTTGCTGTTTCTGTCTTTTCCTCCTTGCATATCTGCTGGTTTAAAATATATGTAAATTATTATGTGGAAATGTAACTGATATCGGATCCCTTTGTTTAGAAATTATATAGTGTTACTGTTGAAATGTATATAATTATAATTTGAGATGATTGCAGGGGTTAACCTTGTAGAGAAAAAACAACAAATATGTTGCAGATGATACCTTTATTTGACTAACAAAATTATTTTTAAGACCAGCTTTAGAGAGATAAAACTCTCTTCCTCAGGTCAAAGTGGAAACAGCAGAGCAGTATGACAGATATAAAGGTTGGATATGGATTCAAAACTAGACTAGCAGTTTACAGATCAAAGCATTGCAGTCAGTTTGCACCTCTTACAAACAGGAACACTAATTTTCACTGGAGTGTGCCTGTTGGAGAGATCAACTTGTAAGATCAAAGGACTACCTAATTTTACTCTGACTCTGGACCATTAATTAACATTTCTAAAAAGTCAAGACAGAAAGAAAATGCATACCATTGTCTTAAGAAGGTACCTGTTAAAAAGCCAGAGGGTGCTGATGTGAGGGTTTAAAAGAAACTCTGAAGCACTGCTTTAAGCATAATCACTGGTAGTGTATTAAAAACAACATCTTTATTAAGTTGTTTTTCTTTAGTGTCAAAATATTGTATCATTTTATTTCAAATGTTTGCAGGTATGTCTGTTTTGAAGTTCCATTGTAACACTCTGAAAGTAAAATCACTGGTGGGTGATCTGGTCTAGAAAATGTTCCCTACTGGCTATTTTAATTTTTATGGGTAACTGTGAATCTGTGGTGATTCATTCTTGTTTTGAGTTCCTGTCCGTTTCACCAATAAAGCAGCCTTCCTCACATTTTTGCATTGCAGCATGTATACTACATTGCTAGAAGAACAGGTGTATGAGTTTTGGTTTGTAAATGTTTTTCCATTGTGACTGACACATGTCTCAGGAGAGGTATGTGCGCATAGTTTGCAGTGAGATGCTTTGCATGGTTTTGTACCTTTGTCACCTAGTTGGAGCTCAAGGGAAGTTTGCTTCGCATCATTTCTGCTTCAGGTTTGGTGGCTGGCAGAAGGCAAGCACTGGTGGAGTGGGAAATATATTTTTAGAGTTTCATCTTCAGACAGTAGTGGCTGTAGATCTTTATTTTCTGTAGTTTTTCCAGTTCTGGGTTGTAGGTTACTACCAGAGGTGTGCGATGAGTTATCTCTGTGGCTTGTACTGTAGTAGTTCTTCCCTAGGCCTACGGAGTGCAGAATGGATATTCCTGTCAATGGAGCTGGTTTTATATCCCTTCTGTCTGAAAGCTTCTTTAGTTTAATAAGGTGTCTGTCTCTGTTGTCTGCATTAGAACAAATGCAATAGTACTGGATGGACTGACTGTGTATAATGGATGTTTTGGTATGAGAGGGATGGTAGCTCGAGCTGTGCAGCTAACTGCATCTCTCTGTAGGTTTTCTGTACACAGATGTTTGCAGTGTTCCATTTTTAGTGTGACTCTGGTATGTAGGAAATGCACACACTTAGAGTAATTTATTTGGAATTAATGGAAGGATGGAAGTTATTGAAGCTGCCAAAAAATTGTTCTAAGTTTTCCTTTCTTGCTGTCCATATGATAAAGATATCATCAATATATCGATAGGATTGTCAGTGTCAGTGGCTCAGTAGGTAGCACACTCGCCTCTGAGGCTGGGAGATCAGAGGGCTGTGGGTTCAGTTCCCACATCTGGCACTTGGGTTAATATCCCAGTACTGACACTGTAGTGCGCACGAGAGGGTGCTGCACTCTGAGTGCCGCTTCGATGAGACATTAAACCGAGGTCCCATCTACCTGGATTGGTGGTAGTTCAGGTGGATGTTAAAGATCCCATGGCACTTATCTAAAAGAGTAGGGGAGTTTTATTGGTAAGACATAACATATACATCAACACTTTTCTGGGAGTAAAAAAGGAAAACAAACAGTCAATTTCAAAAAACCAAAACAGATAATACCTTTGAAAAATAAAAGCTACGCTGTTCGTTTAAATCACAGCAAATAAACCTGAATAATAAAAAAATAATAATAAAGAAATGTCTAATTTGACATTTAGCAAAGATAACATAAATAAATATACTTTAGATACCTTGCAAATGAATTACACTCTTCTTATTTAAACTTGATAAAATGTAAAAACCTTTCCACCATTTGCTAAAGTTCCTGATGTAACTCTTAATGCATCCTGAGTATAAATTTGTACCAGTTCCTTTATAATTAACTCACTTACACAAGAATAGGGCATTTTCTTTTGGTATAGGACCCATTGAACTCTAGCTTGCCATAAGTAATATCTCAAGCATCCCAGAAATAAAGTTAAAGTCCCTTCATGCAAGTCCGATAAGATGGTTGAATAACATCCTAGAATCAAAATTCATATGACATACTATATAACCAATTAAAACCCCACAATTTAGCTAAGTATTCCTATAAACCTATGGCATATGACATCTAAGGAAAAATGCTCCATTGACTCTTCAACATTGATGCATTCCAGATATGGACATAGTCTTTCCTGTAAAGCCTTGTACTTAGCATTGCCTCTAACATTTAATCTGCAGTAAAATTAACCACTGTGTTTCCCCATTGTTTCTAAGGCATTCTAGGATTATTTAATTGTGCCATTACAATGGGATTTAGAGCTGAAGGACAATTTTAAATCCAGGTTCTGAAGGGAGTAACAAGAGCATTAAATGGTGATATAACCCCTTTGTATTATGAGACAGTATTATCTGTTTGTGCAATTTCCATTTAAACAGCTTCTGAGCAGTAGGCCTAAAATATTCAGGAATATGCAAATGGCGATTTAGTTCTGGGCAAATTTTTGCCAATTCTTAAAATATTTGCCCATTGACTTTAGATTCCAAGAAACCTCTGCCCTTGATTCCGCTTTTAATCCATCTTTGATTGAATTTGAAATAAAATGCACGCAGATAAGTAACAGGGTCTATCATACCTAACCCTCCCGATTCTTTTTCAGGTATGTATAACCCTCTTTTACAGGATTTAAGCGGTTACCCCAAAGCATCTGAAAAAATATACTATAAACTTTTGTCTCAAATACTACTGGAAGTGGGAAAATCATAGCCACATATTGCACAGTGGGTAAAAGAAATTGTTTAATTACATGCACCCTTTTAATTTGGACAACCTCCACTGCTTCCACCTATTAACTTTACTCAATTCTTGCAATGACACCTTCCCAATTTTCATTAGGCATATTCTGGGGCCAAACTTAATCCCTAAAATTTTCAAGCGCATTCCTGGATATATGGATACCCTCCTGCACATTTCCTCAACACCACTTGCACCTATGAATAACCCCTTAGTTTTATTTAAGTTTAATTTTGCATTTGAAACTTTAGCAAAGGCCTCAAACGCTTCCATAAAGTGGGAAACAGATGCACTATCTTCAAAACACAACACTAGATCATCTGCATAGGCCTGTATCATTAATTATGAGTCCCTCCTGGCATTAACTAGAATACCCTTCCATTTCTGCTTGAAGTCACAGATTGCAAAAAGGGTCTATGGCAAAGTATAGAGAAGGGGCTGAGAGGGCACCCTGGCCAACCCTGTGGTTAATTGAAAACCTTCGCCTTATAACCATTCAGAAAAGGAAATACCATAACTCTATCATACAGTTTCTCAATTATTTCTACCAATTGGTATGGGACCCCATAATGAACAAGGGTAAGAAAAAGAAATGGTAATGCACTCTGTCAAAGGCTTTATCCAAGTCTGCAGCAGCCAAACATCTAGTTAATCCCATATCTGTGAGATGCTCAATAACATCTCAGATAACATAAGGGCATACTGAACCCGTCTATCTGGCAAGCCACAATATTGATAAGGTGAAATGACTCCTCCTGCATATTTTTTTAGCCGTTATTCAAAATGCAAGTAAAATTTTGTAATCCGAATTTAAAAGGGTAATTGGTCTCCAATTGACAATATTTTGTTTGTCCCCTGATTTGAATATATAAATTAACAACCCTTCTGAAAAGGAAGGAAAATGACAGCTTTGTCTAAAAAACTGAAATAACAGACCCAGACACTGACTGAGCTCTTCTGAGAAACTTTTATTAAAATTATTTGAAAGACCATCTATTCCAGGTGAAATATTAAGTTTCAGTGACCTAATAGTACATAAAATCTCTGTTTATGAATCGGGCCCTACCCTCTGACCTTCCAACCGTGTTAACTGGGACAACAATCTGTTTTAAATAGTTAGCCATATCTGTTTTGAAATTGTTTCGAGGGGTTTAAAGAGCGAAATGATCTACTATCACCTCCCGGTTGAGCCACCGAGGTCACCAGGTTTCCATCCGCTTTTTCAGTGCTCTAAACTCATGGAATCCCTTAATTGCTTACACATTTCAAATGGATCTCCTATGGGTGATTTTAACTCAGTTAGTTAGAATAGCCTGCATGGTTTTACCTCTATTATATTGAAACTCTCATTTTCTCTTTAGAGAGGAGATTTGATCAGAGTAATCCCACCTAGAGGTATAAGCTATAGTCATAAGTCTCTGTAACTGCTGCCTAAGACCTAGATAGCGTAAAAATTTGTAGTTTTTTGTTCTTATTCCCTGCACTTTAAACCAGTTTCTTAAATCTGCTTTGGTCTCTAACCACCAATCCCTAAGTCTGAATATAAAAGGCAACTGATAATCTAGCCCTCAAAAGATATTTGACCCCTGATTGTATAAAGGAAGATCTAGCTAAGAATTATTAAGCTTCCATCTTATCTGTCTTTTCTCTGCATATCAGAAAGGAGAAAACGCTTAACAGGAATGAGTGATCAGAAAATTCACAGGAAATATTTTAAAGGACTCTACTTGAATATTAGGTGAAACTAGCATATGATCAATCAGGAAAAGATTTTCCTTTTTAAAAGAAAATCTAGTTCCCACCTGCAAAGAGCTATTACAGTTTAAAAGACCAGCGCCTTTAATGATTTTACCTAATGCATTAGAATCACAATATATTTTTTATTTATTTTAAGAGAGTGGACGGAATTGGACAATTAAAGTCGCCTCCCCATAAAACTCTGACTGTTGTTAATAAGAAAGGCTTTACAGTTTTTAGGCAGTTAACTCTACCAGATTTTGTTTGAGGGTTGTAAATATTAATGAAACGAAAACATAGGCCTTGCCACTTCCATCTACTATTAATACTCTTCCGGTACCAAATCAATCAGATTATGTAACTGAAAAGCGATGAATTGAACACAATACCTATACCATCTGCAGAATCCTCCCAAATGACCAAAAGGATGGACCCCAAACCCAATCTCTTTTAAATGCTATAAGTTGCTCTAAGGAGTACATCCAAGTCTCCTGCAGAAAACATACTGAAAATGGGAAATCATGAATATAATGAAAAGGGCTTGTCTCTAACCACATTCAACAAACTATGAGTATTCAATGAACCCCAGATCAGCCTCTTATTCTGTTTTAATGCTCATACCCTTATTTTTTCTTTTTTTTTTATCCTTATAATTGTCAGCTGTCTGTGACCTAGTTGAAAGAGAGGATTTTGTGAATCAGAATCTTCTACCTCTAGCTCAGTATTACCCCATGGAGAAAACAAAGCAGCATATGAATTACTAGTCTCAATTTGTGAACTGGGGGTTAGATGCAAATTTCTGGAAGATCTTCTTTGAGGTAACACTGTCAATGATTCATTTACAGAGGTAGTTACGCCTACCTTTCCAGAAACCTCTTCTGAATAACATACAGGGGAAAACTTAAGGCATTAGGAGGGCCCATATTCGCTTAAACTAGTCATATTTGAAGTTGGCCCTTGTTGTTCGCACTACTTACTAACGGTGTCTTGTTTTTACCTGGGACTTTATCTTTAACTCCTTTTTAAATTCAGGAAGTTTCTTAGCAAAGGGAAGTTTAGCCTGAGAGGTGAAGAAGGAGGGGGCAAACAAGAGAGGGGATACCTGAGCAGTAGCTTCTTGTGCTTTTTGACTAAAAACCTCAGAATTAGAACAGGATGACATATTATGAGCAGCCTAAGGGCATACTTTAAACACATGACCCTTCGTTTCACACAAATCACAGCAAGATTGATTATTACAGAACATAGTCAAATGCCCTACCTCCCACAATTGTCACATCGAGGTTGATCACACACGCTGGATAGATGTGTTCTGGCCCCACATTTATAACATGCACGAGGCTGACCACTATAAAACATACCCTCTGTCCTTCCCCAATAAAAAGGAGTTAGGTATATGCTCAATCCCTGCTTCTGTTTGTCTAAGTTTAATTTTATACTTCCAACCTCCAGTCCAAAATGTTCTGTGTCCAAGATGGGTTCTGGTTCACTTAAAACTTCACACCTTTTTTAACAAAGGGTATATGTCCTCTACCCAAACCCTTCATTCCTAAACATGACTGTAATGAACTTGATCAAAGGTTTGGATAGAGGAATAACAATGAAAGGAGCCCATATAGGTGAAAACTTTACCTGACCATACCTAGTCCAAAAGATCTAGAGCATGCTGAGAACGAAAGCTTATATCATAATTATCCTCCCTGAAATATTTATAAAAGCATACACATCCTGTGGGGTGAAGTGCAATGAATCTTTTAACAACGTTTTACCCACATAATTCCTGTCTGGTCTAACCTCCAAACCACCTTTATACCTTAGACGCACAGCATTACGCCTGGGAGCTGCTTCCCTATGTGAATTTGAAAAAGTTCAGACATTAAAGGTTTCTGTGGGGGTAAAGAAAAGAAGACTCGTTAGAAGATTTCAGTGAGGATTCCTGCAGTTGCATTTCCTGATGTAGGGTGCTGTAGAAAGCTTAATTATCCTCAAGATTCACTAGGAGTTGTGAAGCATCTATCTCCATTTGTTTGTTTTCCCCATTGTTCATCTCTTTCTGCTGCTGATCAACAGGAACCCACTTAGGTGAATGTTGAGACAAAGATAAATCAGAATCCCAAGCAGGATCAGGCTTCCACACACCTGTGTTAGACTGTTTCAACCAGCCTCACGTAAAGCCTTATCCGTGTCCAAGAAACTTGATTAACCTCTTCTGGCAAATGAGAAGATTCTATCTTCCTATCCTGCATATTTGAGTTTAATATATTTTTTTGAGTTTTGTTGGGGAAAAAATCTGTGACCCCAATCTGAGAGTCTTCTGAGGTTTGATAAATTACTGATGGTGCATTCAAAGGCTCATCCTGGCTTTTAAGTACTAATCTCGCCACTTTGCTCAAAGGAGCTGCTTCATTTTGACCAAAAGTGACATTAGTAGGCAGGTAATTAAATCAGCATTTGAGCTTATGTTATTTATTTTTTGGTTGTCATAAGTCACAACAGGCTGTGGGCATTCGCTGTATGCTGCGATAAAACTGCCAGCCTGAGCGGAGTTAAGAGGAGCGCTTGCTTTTCAGCAGAAATCCTGGGGCTGTGCCTTACAAAGCTCCGTTCGCGAGACTTCTCTGCCTCCAAATTCAACGTTGCTCTCAGCACTGCAGTCAAGCACCCCAAACTTGTAATCGTTTAGACCAGTGCAGGGCTACAGAGCTTCTGAAGGCTGGAGGGAAGTATTTATATTTAGAACTGCGCGGATCACTTTCGTTTAACTTATGCACGCCCGCATTAAGAATCAAAGGGACACAGTACCTGTGAAATGTTTCGGTCCTCATTAAACGCGTAGTCCAGCTGCCGCTTGTTCAGAATCAGGCTTCCTAGTCCACCGGTTCACTTCGCTGACTCGGCTCCCAAACCACCTGCAGGCGCCATCTTTTCCATTTCACCTGATAATGATAGCACTGCTTCTCCGCCGTTCGGACTGCAGCTCAGCCGATTAGTGATTCTTTCCTCTGCAATCTGCATAGCTCCTGCTCCCCACGACTCACTTACAATTTAGTTGGCTCTGTTTTAAACGGTTTTCTCATTTTCCATTGTTTTGCCTGCAGAAAGCTCCCAATTAGCCACTGCATCCTTAAACTCTGTGTCAGAATCTATTTCAGCCATAACCAAGGCTGAAGCCTCCATTCTTCCTAGAGCAGGAGTTGAGGCTAACTCTCCCACTCTGCAGTCTTCCTCCTCCTTCCATGGTCCACTCCGAAGGCCATCTTGGAATGGCCTGTCCCCTACTGGCAACAGAGCAAACAGCCTAGTAGGGAATTTCCTGGTGTCCTGGCCAAATTTCCCTCATTCACTAAAAATACCACCAACAGCCTAATCTGGTTCAAGGTCAGTTGGCATTCCGCGTGTATCCCCCCTCGGTCGTACCTGAAAATAGGCACGATTTATCTAGTGCACTTACCCAATCAACAAAAACTAAATAAAAATAAAATTTTAATGGTTTATGATGTTGCATGCTGAGGAATTTTTCTTCTAGGTCTGCCATGAACAGATTGACATACTGTGGTGCCATCCTGAAATGCAATTTATAAACCATTTGCTGAAGCTGTGGAAAAGGGGCCTCAGTTCTGGGACATTGTGTTCTAGCTTCACATGCCTGATATTTACAAAACATTTTAGAAAAAACAGGATGCTTGTTAATCGGGGATTGCAAGAACTTATAAAAACAAAGCTGCAATTTCTTGCAAGAAACACACAGAGATTGAAGGAAAAGTCATCTATCTTCTCTGTTTATTCTACCTTTGTAAATAGTTGTTCTGAACAATTTAATTTTTTTGTTATTCATAATAAAACTCTTGTTGCTGAATTTTACAACTGCTTCTGGTTTTCCTATGCTTCCTGACCTGTGCTGCGTGACACTACCCTCTCCACGGCATGCCCACTTGGAGGAGGTTATATTTGGTTCTGAGGGGTTTGCGGAAGCCCCCATAAAACTGATTTGTTTCCTGGGAGGTTGCTTTGGCACTGTAACTCCCAGGAGACGTATATGCTCGCTCTGTAATGCCAGGTGGCATGTTGCCATGCCATAATCCGTGTCGACAGCATGGCTGTCACACCGCATGGGCGAACCTGTTAGCACAATCTGTAGATGAAGCCACACCTGCCAACACAGTCCATAGGTAAAGCCAGGGCTGCATATCAGAGTCCAAAAATATAGCCACGGGTTGCTACACAATCCAAATATAAAACCAGCACTACTAGTGTAGTCCACAGATAAATCCAGGGCTGCTAGCACAGTCTGTAGATAAAACCAAGGCTGCTAGCACAGTTTTAGGTAAAGTCATGGCTACCAGCAGAGTTTTAGATAAAGCCAGGATTGCTAGCACAGTACATAGATAAAGCCTGGTCTCACTAGCATTGTCCGTAGATAAAGCTAAAGCTCACTATTGTAGTCCAGATAAAGCCTGCGCTACCTAGCACAGTCCGTAGATAACACCAGGGCTCACCAGTATAGTCTGTAGATAAGCCAGGGCTGCTAGTACAGTCTGTAGATAAAACCAAGGCTGCTAGCACAGTTTTTAGGTAAAGCCGTCTACCAGCAGAGTTTTAGATAAAGCCAGGATTGCTAGCACAGTACATAGATAAAGCCTGGTCTCACTAGCATTGTCCGTAGATAAAGCCAAAGCTCACTATTGTAGTCCGTAGATAAAGCCTGAGCTACCTAGCCCAGTCCGTAGATAACGCCAGGGTTCACAAGTATAGTCCAGAATAAAGCCAGGACTGCTAGCACTGTCTGTAGATAAAGCCAGAGCTCACTGGTACAGTCCGAGATAAAGCCAGAGCTCACTAGTATAGGGAACAGGCAGAGAACAGCAAGAGGAAGGAGGTGCTACTAGAACTGTACTTCTCTACTGAGACTATATTGCCTCTTTCCTCCCTCCACCCATAGCCAGTTCTACTTTTATAGACACAGGATTTGACTGACAACAGGGACTTCCTGTTTGGGAGCAGGAAGTGAATGATCACAAAGCCACAAAAGACTCACCATCCTAGAAGGGTAAGAGTAGCCTCCGTCCCCCCTAGCTGCTGGAGGTCTGACCGAGCAAGTAATGAGACTACTGAGAAATACAGGAACTTCCTGTCTCAGAACAGGAGCTTTAAGGGCAACGGAAGCAGTAGGTAAGTGGGGTGTGTGTGTGTGTGTGTGTGTGTGTGTGTATATATATATATATATATATATATAAAAATAAATAAACAGAGAAAATAGTAACTATTCAAAACAACAGTTAAGGGGCCAGAAATAAGATATGATGGGAGTGGTGCAGTGCAGTGGAGTAGCAGTCTTCCGGGAGACATTCTGGAGCATGTAGTGTTGTCCCATCTGCAGGCACCTCTCTGGGCTGAGGGAGGAGGTTGCTCATCTCCAGGCTGAGTTGGCCAGGATTTGGGGACCTCCTGTCCCATCCAGGGACCACCAGGGCCACCGACGCTGCCTCAGAGGTTGCCAAGAAAGAGGAGCAGTTGGACCACAGTGGGCTCGGGAGGGTGGGGTGGAGGAACAGAGGCGATCTCTTCAGTTGTACCTCCACAATTTGCCACTGTGGCAGAGTGTGGTCTTCTATAGAGGCACTCTCGTGAGGGAGACCAAGGAGGATGTTGGGAACCTTCACAAAGGAGACCCACAGAGGGTGGCATGGACCACGGGAAGGAAACAGCTCCTGGTGGGGATGCCATTGTTAGAAGGGTAGAAACTGGGGAGGAGGGAGAGGGAAGTGTGCCTGCCAGGTGCCATGGCTTGGACGGACAGGGAACAAATTCTCAGGATCAAGGAGCAGCTGCATGTAATTGTCCACCTAGGGACAAATGACCTTGCTGGGAAAGGATCAGAACAGTAAAGGAGGAGTTGTGCAGTTGGGGAGGGTCTTAGACAAGTAGCACGCACGGTAACCTTCTCAGAGGTGCTGCCTGTCTATGGCATGGGTGAGGCTAGGGTGCTTCACACCATGGGATTCAATCAGTGGTTGAAAACTGGTGCAGATCTCAGGTTTGGCTTCATTGGGGTCTGGGGTCTACTTGGAGTGATGCAGGCCTATACTGGTGCGATGGTCTGTATCCGTCCAGGAAGGGAGCCAGGATCCTAGGTGATAGGTTTAATGCTTCTTTGGCAAGCATTTAACCAGCTAAGGGGAGGCACTGAAAGGAGCAGGAAATCCTAGCCCCCAAAAAATAAATATCAGGGTAGTTAGTGAGGCAAACACCAAGATAAATACATCAATAGGGAGAAGGGCAGGGGAAATGGAGAAAACAACAAAGGCAGTAAGGACAGGGATGGAACAAAAGGGTAAGGCCATCAGAAATGCAGGGTAACAAGTATCAGTGCCCATAGTCTGGGCAACAAGCTCCCTGAACTGATGCCCTTGATGGAAGAGGGATGCCTGAATATGTGGCAGTCACAGAAACATGGTACACAGAGAACCATGACTGGATGTTAACATACCAGGGCCACAACCACAGAGAGACAGGCAGGGAGAAGAGGGGAGGAGTAGCTCTATGTAAGGGAAAGGATAAAAGCAATGGAACAAAAGAGTAAACTAGGAGGAGAGGAGGCACTGTGGGTCACCAGAGACTGGAAATGGCACCACACCCACAGGGGTTGTATACAGACCCTCATCTCAGGGAGGGAATGGACAAGGATATGATAGGATGGCAGAGAAAGGGGAGATATTGTTGATGGGGACCTGAATATGCCAGATGTTAACTGGAGCAGCTTTGCTGCAGCCACATCCAAAAGCAGGGCCATTCTCGATAGCCCACCGGGCATGCCTCAGACAGCTAGTGTTGGAACCTGGAGCAATCTTAGACCTTGTACCTCAAATGGGGACAGTGAGAGGACCTCAGCTCTAGAAGTGGATAGCCATCTGGGAACAAGTGACCACCAAACAGTGTGGTTCACAGTAAACTCAGCAGCAGAGTCAAGCATACAAAAGTGAGGGCACTGGACTTCAGGAGGGCTGACTTTGTCAAATGGGAGCGTGCCTTAGAAAAGCACTTGAAAACAGGCAAGAAGGGAGGGTGGAGCAACAATGAGAAAACATCAAACTGGCATCATAGAGGCAGCAAGCCTTTGTGTGAAGCAAATAAATCAAAACAAAAGAAAAAGCCAATATGGTTCTCAAAAGAGGTGGCGGAGAAGGTTAGGAGAAGAAGATAGCATTTAGGAAGTATAAGGAAACACAGAAGGAGTAGGACAAAGAACTGTACCAGTTAAGGCAGAAGAAAGCAGGAAGGCAGTCAGAATAGCAAAGGCCCAAACTAAGGAAAAGATAGCCAACTTGGTTAAGATGGGGGAATAAAACTTTTATAGGTACATTAGGGAGCATAGAAAGACAAAGGAGGGATAGTGAGGCTGAATAGAATGGATGGTGGGTGGGAAGAGAGGGTCAGTGAAAAGCAAGGATACTGAACTAATACTTCAAGCCAGTATTCACAAAAGAGGAGGTGGGGGAGGTACCTAATCCAGTTAACAGAAGCACTCTGGATAGGGGGGTCGATCCCAGTTCTTTCACAGAAGAAAGGGTTCTGAAAGAACTCCAAAACTGAAGGTGGACAGAGCAATGGGGCCTGATGGGATTCACCCACTTCATTCTAAAAGAATTAAGGAAGAACTAGTGACACCACTGACTACCCTTTTCGCAAATCATGGAAGAATGGTGTGGTACCAGAGGACTGGAGGAGGGTGGATGTGATTCCCTTCAGAAAGGTGGGAGGAAGACAGAGGCAAGAAACTACAGATCTGTCAGTTTGACCTCAGTGGTAGAGAAAATGATGGAATCACTTCTGAAGGAAAGAATTGTTGAGTACCTAGAGGCCAGTAGGGCACAGGACCCAAGACAGAATGGATTCACAGCGGAAGGTCATGTCAGACTAATCTAATCGATTTCTTTGACTGGGTGACCAAAGTAGTAGACCAGGGAGGGCTGTGGACATGATCTACCTAGACTTTGTAAGGCATTTGACACAGTCCCACACAAAAGATTAATAAACAAATTAGCCAGCCTGGGAATGGGTCCCAGGGTGGTAGCCTGGAAAACACTGACTGGACAACAGGACACGGAAGGTAATAGTAAACGGAGTCCACTCTGAAGAAAGGGGTTACTAGTGGGGTACCACAGGGCATAGTACTGGGTCCAGTCCTTTAATGTCTTTATAAGTGACATTGCAGTGGACTGGAAGGAAAATTATGCCTCTTGCAGAAAACACAAAGATTTGCAACAGGGTTGATTCACGGGGGAGGATGAGAAGGACTTGGCAAGGTTGGAGGAATAGTCAGAAGTATGGCAGCTTCGATCCAGTGCAAAGAAGTGCAAATAATGCACCTGGGAAACAAAACCCAGGGAAGAGTACACAGTGGGGGAGGTAGTAACAACAACAGAAATGGAAAGGGACCTGGGAGTAATCATATCAGATGACCTTAAGGTTAGCAACAATGTGAGAAGGCAGTAGGAGGGCTGGGGGATTCTAGGATATATAGGAGAGGCATCACCAGCAGAAAACAAGAAGTTGTTATCCCTCTGTACAGACAGTTGGTGAGACCCCATCTGAGTACTGCGTCCAGTTCTGAGACCCCATCTCCGCAAGGACATAGACAGATGGAGGCAGTCCAGAGGAGGGCAACTAAAATGGTGCAGGGTCACTTGTGAGTTTGTGTGTGTAATGATGGACCAATGAGGCAAAATAGCAGCAAAATAAAAGATTTATTTTATACAATTATCCAGCGGACTTAAGGCGGCAAAATAACATAAAACAATACCGCATAGAAACAGCTAGCTTCTGCAGGATGTTAACAGCTTCACATCCTCCTACACACTGACTTACAACCGAGGTGAACAGGTTATATACTGCTCGGGACATGTGATACTCTAACTCCCCAAGTCTTTATTTTTCACATTTACCATTAAATACCAAAACGATAATTTTTATTTACAATGTTTATACATCTTTAAAGCAATGTAACAACACAAATATAGTCTGATAAGTGATTACACTCTTTTGGGTTTTTAACACCCAGACTGGCATCAGGAAGCACCGCCTTTCGGCTGTAGCATAAAGATAGCTGGGATTTGGCCGGCTCATAGGAGACTGCTGCAGCTGGAAGAGGAGCTCTAATGGTGCCTTACAACGCCTTGTGTAACAGGGAAACCTTCGCTTTTTCAGAAGTTCTCAAAACAGCAAGTAACCTTCTTTTTCCACCTCCGAGGGTATATAAAGCAAATCCTGCTTGTTTTTGTAGCAAACACATTAGTATTGGACAAGCGAATCTAGTAAAATTCCTTTTATGAGCAGTGCAAGTGTTCGCATCGGTAATTATTTTACCGGCGCCGCACCATCGTACTCGCCACATCAGTACTTGGGAGTTTGCGCTTTTAATATTGCTTGGCTACAGGGCATTTGCTGAAACAAGCATAGCAGGGATAAAATAAAGGACCAGGAGGTTCTTTAATTATTTCTTAAAACTTGCAAAGTGCAAGCTAGCCCTCAAGAGAACAGCAGAGCACAACAGGACTTTTCAAGTATTTTAACACAACGCCTGATGATTTAAGATACAGAGGGCTTTCTTTACTAAACCCTCAAGCAAATGGGCTCAAAGTAGATGCTTTAAAACAAGGGGAGCTCATGTAGCCTGTTTCAGTTTCAAAGTGCCAAATTAACCAGGCGCATATTCATTTTGAATTTTTTAAGAGAAGTTCATACAGGCTCCAGACAGTCAGACTGCATAGTAACAGTGCTGTCGATACGGCTATAGGTACAGGGTTTGTTTGTGAAATAAACGTGTCCCTAGGATGTACTGGAAAAGATGGACATATGGACACACAAAGACAACATAAAACAAGTAAACAAAGAGGGTGGCCAGCCCAACAAACAAACATGGAAACATACAACTGACGAATGGAAATGGTACATCTAGGGTCTTTATTTGAAAAAGGGGGTGGGTTACCTTAAAATATCATGTTCCTCCCACCCAAACCAAACACACAGCTTTGGTTTCAGTAAAACTGAAATAATGTACCTGTCATCAGATCTGTCACAAGGAGAGATGGAGCCATAGCCCACCCTCACCAAGGCGCCACCGGGTCCTCTTAATATCTTTACCAACAACTATGAAGGATTATTCCCTTCATAGTCCTATACATATCTTTACCCTGAAGTCGGATGACAGGTATGTGTGTCCTCCATCGCATAGTTGTTCATAAAATCGGCATTACTATGAGTCAGACTTTGCGATGCTTTTTATTGAACCTGTAAGGCTGTAATGTAAGGTACCATCGTATAATGTGAGGGTTTTTATCCTCCATCACATGTAACTGCATAAGGGGTTGTGATCAGTCCACAGCTCAATACTACTTCCCCATAAATAGAAGCGTAGAGCTTCATTGCCCATTTGATGGCTAAACACTTTTTCTATGACACAGTAGTGGCTTTCTCTCATGTAATTTTCTACTTATAAAAATTACTGAGTGTTCTTCCTTTGCTATTTGTGTCAGTACAGCCCTATACCATAATTAGAGGCCAGTCTGTAATATGAATGGTTGTGTAAAATCTGGGTGTTGTAAGATAGGTGAGGAACATATCCTGGCTTTTATGCAGTGAAATGCTTCCTCACGTCTGCTGTCCATATTACTTTCTCTGGTTTATTTTTCCTTGTCAAGTCAGTTAAGGGTCAGCTGTTGTAGAAAATTAGGTATGAAGCGCCTATAGTACCCAGCAAGTCCAATAAATGACCTTGCATCTTTTTTGTAATGGGACAGGGTTATTAGCCACTGCCTCTACCTTAGTTATTTCTAGTCTTGCCCACCCATTCCCAACCTGGAATCCAAGATATTTTGTTTCTTGCATTGCCAAGGAACATTTTGAGGGGTTTATGGTTAACCCAGCCTCAGAAATGGCAGATAAAACTGCCCCTAGATGATGCATATGTTCTCCCAAGAAGTGCAAATATGATCACATCATCTAGGTATGCTGCGCTATATGCAGCATTGGGGTTAGGATGGTATCCATAACTCGTTGGAACGCAGGTGGCAAATTCATGTAGCCCAAAAGGCATTACAGTAAATTGGTACAGTACGAATGGGCACTCAAATGCTGTTTTCCTTTGTCTTCAGGGTCAAGGGGAATTTGCTGGTACCCTTTAGTTAAATCTAATGTACTTAGCCTTTACCAGGTGATCTAAGATATCATCAATCCTGCGCATTGGGTAGCTGTCAGATCTTGAAATAGCTTAGCGCTTGAAATCAAGACAGATCCTGATACCCCTTCCTTTTACCCACCACCACCATAGGAAAATTCCATTCACTATGGGATGGTTCAATCATTCCCAGTTCTTGCATCTTGGTGATCTCCTGTATGACTTCCTTCGCACTCTCTCAGGGATCCTGTAGGCTTTTTGCCTGATGGGTACTTTTTCTGTCACTACCATGTGATGGACAGCGTCCTTAACTCTCCCAGGAGTTCCTGTAAAAGTGGTTTTAAAGGGTCGTAACACAGTCTGTAGTGCAGCAACCTGGTCTGTTATGTCTGGGTTATGTGTATATCTGGCAATTCTCCCATACTCTAATCTTTGGTATGCCAGGTTTAATTCAGTTTCAGGAGGCTCGGGAAGAATATAACTACATAAATGAGGAGGTCTATCTACCCATCGTTTCAACAGATTCGCATGGTAAATATGGTTTAATTTTTCTGTCTGGTAACTCAATCTCATAGGTTACTGGACCTGTTCGTTTTGTAACCATATAGGGCCTTTGCCATTTCATAAGCAATTTATTATCAGAGAAAGTCAACAAAAGCAAGACTTTATCTCCTCTACAAATTCCTTATGTCCTGTTCCTTTGTCATAATACCCCTTTTGTTACATCGCTGTTGTAAATTACTTTGATGGGCTTTTTGTACATATGTCATTAATCTTTGGCTTAATTGCTGCCAATATTCTAAGGGTAGTGTTCTTTGTTTACATGATCTGTCCTCCCATTCTTCTTTTATAATGTCTAGAGGGCCCTTGGATTATGGCCGTATAGCAACTCAAGCGGGAAAAACCTGTAGATGCTTGGGAACTTCTCTGTAGGCAACATTAGGTAGGGGAGATAGAGTCCCATTTATTCCTTCCTCTAACACAAACTTTTATAACATTCTTTTACGTAGTCTGGTTAAAATGTTGACCAGTCCATCCATTTGAGGATGGTATGGTGTAGTACAAATGGCTTCTGTGGGCGCTAATGAGAAGCTAACTGAGCGGTTATGCTTTCTTGTTTGCTCTGCCTGTGCAGCTGGTAATTAATGGTAATATAAATTTAAAATTACCCTTAAGTGGACAAAATTACAATCGCTGGGTCAAAGAAAGTAGGATGGACCAATTCTGACCCCCATGCCATCCAAGAACCAGCGGGCGGCCTGGAGGGAAAGAAGTGTCACGCCCGGCCTCTGTGGGTGAGGGTCGGGCCTGGTCTCACTCTCGGCAGCTGAGATCACGGCACTGGGAAGGAGCTTATGGGCCAAGTAATTGCGGCACTCGAACGCCTAATCAAGTTAGAGGACAAGCTAGATTGCAGGCTGCAGGAGGTTCTCGAGCAGCAAACACAGCAAAGCACCAGGCTGACAGAGGCGGAGGAAAGAATCTCTAGGCTGGAGGACAAGTGTTGATGGTCCCGGGCAAGTTAGAGCCCTTCAGAAGGAGCTGGAGGAATTTAAGGAGGCCTATGATTACCAAGAGAACTATCATAGGCGGCTGAACCTGCATCTGAGAGGGCTTCCAGAGGGGCAAGAGGGTGGTGATGGCCTGGATTTCTGTAGCAGGGTCCTGCCTGAGCTGCTGGGCCTTAGCACAAAGCATGGTTGTGTGAAGCTGGGCAGGCTCCCACCGCAGTTATACCGCGTTTTCGGCCAATCAACTGCCCCGCCAGATCATCATGCAGTTCCATAATTTTCAAGACCGGAGGAGACCCTGAAGGCTTACTCGCAAAGGGCTCCTTGAGCTTTGAAAGCCATCACTTGTTCCTCTAGAGGACTACTGCGTGCCTGCTGAAGAAAAGAAAGGCATTCAGTGGGCTCATGGCCCAGCTAAGAAGCATGAAGGTCGAAAATTTCTCGTGTACCCCGCCACACTTAAGATCAAACATGAAGGGGTGACCTATTCCTTCTGGGAGCTTGAGAAAGCAGAAGAATTTGTGAAGGCCTTAAAGAGGAAAGTGAGCTGAAAGGCGGCGGTGAGGGTTGAGGAGCTGGATGGCTGGGCTGGAAAGGGGCCTTACGACATATCATATCCCTGTTGGACTGTGTTGCTGTTTGGAACTTGTTAAGCGTGGACTGTTTCTGCCATTGCGCTTTTTGCCTGGGAAGATGTGGATTAAGAGGAGACAGTTGCTGGCCCAGATGGTATCAAGTTTATTGGACACTGAAAGACTGAGATGGACGGTGGTGGCACCTGATGTGTCTCCTCTGTTCCCCTTGTGGCCCTCGCTACCTTATAGGCCCGGAGTGCTCGTGGAGGATGAGGCCATGGAGTGTGCAGCCATCGGGACAGACACCTGATTCCTGTGAGGTAGGGGCGGGGGGCTTACGCATGTAGTTTGATGGGGCAACCTAGCCCTCGCGATCCTTAGTGTCTCTTCATACCTTCTCCCTTTGTTTGCTCCTGCTGTTCTCGAATCGGAGGGGTGCTGTGCAGTAACATAAATAAGGGAGAGTTTGTGTACACTGACTGCATGACTGAGCGGGGGAGGGGTTAAACTTGCCTGTGTTGGACACTGAGGCGAAGTGTTTACCTCTGGGGGACACCTGAGGGAGGCATAGACTGGGATACCCTGCTGTGTCTCCTTTGTCCCTCTTTCTGCCCCTCACTACCTTGTATGCCCTGGGGTGCTCGTGGAGGATGAGGCCATGGAGCTTGAAGCCAGCAGGCCAGAGGTCTGGTTCCTGTGGGTGGGGGCGGGCTTAGCGGCGTACAGTTAGATGGCGTGGCCTAGCCCTCGTATCCTTAGTGTCTCTTCATGCTTTATGCATTTGTTTGCTCCAGCTTTCTCCCGAGTTGGAGGGTGTCATGCAGTGGTATAAATGAGGAAAAGTTTATCTATACTGGCTGTATGATAGGGCAGGAGCTGGGGAGGGCAGAACAAACTTGCCCTTGCTATATATTGGGTGAAGCATCCATCTTGTGGGGACACGCTTGAGGGAGACATAGTTAGCGAGAAGGATGGATGAAGGATCTCTCCCTCTCGCTGGTATGCATTTGTGGAAGGCGGGAGATAAGACAGGGAGCAGGGTGGAAGCAAGGGCGAATAGGCCGCTTTGGGGGCTCCCATCTCCACCCTTCCGGTGGGGTGCCTGGGAGCGGCTGAACCTCCATGGAAAGGTAGGGTGCCCTGCTGCACAATAATTAGGGGCGATGGTACAGGGGAAGGTGGATGGGATTTTGACCAAGGGATGGGTTTGAGGGCTGGTCGGTAGAGTGGAGGGCTGAGGGATCTGGCCCCTGTATGACATCTCGGTCCCCCTCGGGCTGTCACTGAGGATGTCGGTACTCAGTGTGGTGCAGAGGCAGGTGCCACCAATGTACTGGGGCGGCCAGGTTGGGTGTGAAGGATTAGGAGGCTTGGAGGAGGTCCGGAATGAGGAGGAATGGGGGATCGGGGAGGCACAAGGGGAGGTATAGGCGATCCTGGCATTGTCTGTCTGAGTAATTTGAGATTAAATTGGAGACATCCCGG
This sequence comes from Neoceratodus forsteri, assembly GCA_016271365.2. NCBI lineage: Eukaryota > Metazoa > Chordata > Ceratodontiformes > Ceratodontidae > Neoceratodus > Neoceratodus forsteri. The sequence goes on from JADMNL010000022.1 coordinate 554,096,542, forward strand.
TGGGGGATATATTGTGGATTAATACCTGAAGTGCAGGAACAGGTGTCAGAAGGACGGTTGGGCACTTAGGGCCAGCGGGGGGACTAAGCCACTAAGAAGCTAAGAGGGTGGAGGCAAGGAAAGGCAGCAAATGTGGACCTACGGGGATAGGATGGGTGAATTGGTGTCCCGTGCCTGTGCTTTCCTCTGCAGGGGCCACTAGGGGAGGTCACCAAGAAGGATGGGTCATGGCTGGGGGGGGGGAGTGGCAGGCGCGCATCTCAGTTGTGGAGGAATGCATCTGATTGTTTATTTTTAAACACACTTGTGCTATGTTAGCAATTAGTGTTGATGGTGGGGAAGTGAAGGGCAGTGTGAGCAGGGAGGACAGGGAGGGTGAAAGGTCTGTGAGGGGAAGTGGGGGGTTTACCAAGTTCATAAAGTTAAAATGTTATCATAGATAGGGTTGTTGTTATTGTTATTACAGTTTTGTTTTCTCTAGATGCAATCGACTGTGTAGAAACCAAAGGCAATGACAAGCTTACTTAAAAATGCTCGGTTAAATGGAAATGTACTGGGAATGCCTGTGGGAATAGAATGGAAACTGAAAAGATGTATGGGGATGCAGTGAATCTCAGTGTTATCTCTTGGAATGTAAAGGCATAGCGAGCCCAGTGAAGAGGACAGCACTTTTGACGGCATTGAAAAGGGGGGCAGGTGGCATTGCTGCAAGAAACCCACCTGACAGAATCAGAACATGCCAAGTTGGTGCAGAATTGGGTGGGAAGTGTTTTGCTGCCTTTCATTCCTCTCACAAAAGAGGTGTTACGATACTCTTTCATAAAAACCTGCTTTTCGAGGTGAAAAGAGTTGTGAGAGACCCAAAGAGGGCAGGTATATTTTGTTACTGGATCGCTGCGAGGGAGCACTTACGTTTGGTTGCATATATGCCCCAGCGGTGTGAGCTGCAGTTCTATGCCTCTTTGCTGGGCTTGCTGGTCAGGGAGCAATTCCCTGGGCTTGTTATGGGAGGGATTTAATTGGACCATGGACGATGCATGGATCATTCCGCAGGGAAGGGGCGAGTCTCAGAGGCCATGAACCAGTGGCGGACTGGGGTAGCAGACTTGGATTTGGTGGATGGTTGGAGGCGGTTAACCCGGTTCGAGAGAGTATACCTTTTATTCTAATCCTCACAAGACTTGGTCCCGCCTGGACTACATCTATCTTCCCAGGTGTTGGGTGGGTAGGATAAGGGCGATATCTCACAGTCCCATCTTTATCTCAGACCATGCCATGATTATGCTGAACTTTTTGGGGGTGGGGTCTGAGGACAGACCCTCCACTTGAAAATTCCCTACTACCTAGTTAAAGACCGGCCTTTAGGGACTATTTAGTGGAACAGTGGAAGTTATATGAGGAGACAAACTTCACATGAGATCTCTAGTACCATTTTTTGGGAAGCAGGAAAGCCTATATGAGGGGGCTATAATAGCCTATGTAGCTAAAATTAAGAAACAGAGCAGGTGTAAGAGGGAGGAACTAGAGAGGCAAGTGAAAGAGCTGGAGAAGCAGCTTGGGGAGGAGAAGGTGGGATGCCACCAGATTGTTGATGATGGGGGAAGCCCTCAACACACTGCTAAGGGACGAGGCCTGGAAAGCATGGTTCTGTTGTCAGAGAAGGGTCTTTGAGTGGGGTAACAAGCCAGGGCCCATGCCTGTGAGGTTGATGAGAGGGTAGGTGTCCATCATGACTATTGAGGGTTAGGAGTGCGGAGGGCAGGTCTTTACTAGCTCGAAGGAAATAGCGGACTGTTTCAGGAGTTTTACGAGAGGTTGTATAGGCGGAACATACTGGGAGGGAAGATTGTATGTGGGAGTTCTTGGATGGAGTGACCCTGCAGAGGATCACAGAGGAGCAGAGGAGCTGCTGGGACAACCCATTTCTAAAGTGGAAATTCTAGGGCTATGCAGAAGTTGCAGCAAGGCAAGGTCAGTGGGCCGGACGGCTTCCCGTTGAGTGCTATAGAATCCTGGGGGCAGCTGGCGAAACATTGAGTAGGGTGTTTGAGGAGGGAGCAGAAGGGGAGGTCCCGTGCTGCCTGACTCATGCTATGACACGAACATCTGCTTAATACATAAGGTGGGACAGGATGAGCTAGACTGCACAGCTTACCGACCTATTTCTCTGCTTAATGTGGATCTAAAAATTTTGGCCAAGGTCCTGGCCACCAGACTGGAGAATATTCTCCCGAGTTGATTCACCCAGACCAGACCGGGTTCATTAAGGGACGACAGTCCTATCACAATGTGTGAAGATTACTTAATGTCATATGGCGGGCAGGCCGGACTCGAGAAAAAATGGGGTGATCTCCTTGGACGCTGAAAAAGCAGATAGGGTGGAATGGGACTACCTATTTGAAGTGATGGCCTGATTTGGTCTGGGGACTCTTTTATAGGCTGTGTTAAGGCCATGTATCTCAGGCGAATGCCGTGTCATAGTAAACGGGTGCCTCTCGAAAGATTTGGGCTGGGGAGGGGCACGAGACAGGGTGCCCACTGTCTCCCTTTGTTCGCCTGGTGATCAGACCCTTGGCATCGGTGATACGCCAGCATAAGGGTGTGGTGGGAATAGGGAGCAGAGGGAGGAGCATTAGGTGGCATTATGCGGATGATATGCTGCTGTTCCTGGGAGACCTGCACAACTCTTTGGGGCACTTGATGGACATTATTGAGAGGTTTGCAGGTTTCTCAGGTTATAAGATTAATGTTGGAAAATCTGAAGTCGTGGATTCCCGATGCTGGCCAAGAGGTACAGCGAATGGGATTCAAGGTGGTCCAGATGGATTTCAAATATTTAGGGGTCCGGATAGGTGGAGATGGGAAGAGCTGTACAAGTTAAATTATCACCCTCTGATTAAGTCGGTCTTGGCAGACCTCAAACGATGGATGCAACTCCCTGTGTCATGGATTGGGAGGATTAATTTGATAAAATGAACATCCTCCTCCATCCTATATCCTATGCAAATGCTGCAGGTGAGGTTAATGATGGGGATATGAAAAAATAGAGAGGGGTTCTCGGACTTTATTTGGCAGGGCAAGAAGCCCAGAATTAGCCTGAAATGGCTTAAGGTGGACAGGACTAAAGAGGGCTTAATTTTCTGGATTTAGGCATCTACTATGGGCGGTGCAGCTTAGGGGATAGCTGATTGAGTCCACAGGCCGGTGGTGGCCAGTTGGGTAGAGCTGGAACAGTGGGGACTCCAGGGAGACTTACAGCCTACCTACATAGCAAGGGACTCCAGGCATATAGGGAGTTGTGGAGTGGTAACCCACTAGTTAGGAAACATTGAAGCTTGGGATCATCTGTGCGTGCGGAAAGGTTTGGCCAGAGGGAGACTGTACTACCGATAGTGAAGAACCCTTTTTCTGCCTGGGATGGAGGATAGGGATTCCTAGAATGGGAAAAGGGAGGAGTTGCCTATGTGGGCGTCTTGCTGGAGAAAGGAGAGCTCAGTGCGTTTGATAAGGTTAGGCGAGACATGAGGTTGAGGACATCCCAACTATTTCGATACCTGCAGGTGAAAGCATTTGTGGGGAAGATGGGAATGGGGGACAGGGAGGCTGCACCCAAATATGGTAGAGCAGATGGTATACCAGGCTAGGAAAGACCGAAAGGATTCATAGGAAAGTGGCTAAACAGGGTAAGCAAAACCTGCGGTTTAACTGGTGCCACGAAGGCCCTTGGGAGAGGGATTTAGGACAGCAAATATCAGAAGGAATTGGAAATTAGTTTTGGGTATGCCTGAGGGGATCATGGTATGTAATGAGTTTAAGGAGGCCTTTTATAAGTTTCTGAATAGAATATACTGGCCCCAATGGCGGTCCACAGGGAACATCCTGCAGTATCCCTGCTATGCCAGAGATGTAACAGGGGCTGGGTACCTTTTTCCATTGTTTTGGTCATATCCGGTCCTGGTTAAGTTCTGGGGAGGTAGTGCAAGAGGTAAATAGAATGACTGGAGGGCGGCTGCCTTGGGACCCCTGGTTTGCCTATTTGGGGTGGAGACAGTGGGAGGAGGAGAGTGGCTACCATTGCCTAGATGGATGAGAGTCCTGTTTGAATTGGCCAGCATTGTATTCAGAATACTTGGGTCTCGGGAATAGGCCTCACGTGACCGAGTGGCGGAGAATGACCTTCGCTCTAGCATCGGAAAGGCTTACAGTACTGGTTAGAGATAGGGAGGAGGCTTTTCTGAGGGATCGGGCACCCTTCCTGATGCCCTTGAGTATCTCTGAAAATATGATGCTCCACACAGGGCTGAATATATAAACAGTAGCATAAATGCCAGTATAAATTGAAGGGCATCTTTCTTGAGGCCTCTCACCCTGTCTTTTGCAAAACAACAGGTGGCATGCTGTTGAAGCTGACAGCAGTACCTGGTGGGGACTGGGTTGGGGAGGACTAGGTTACTCGGCACAGGGGACCTAGGTTTGGCTACTCTGCACAGGGCACCCAAGTAATCGGAACACAGGAAGCAATAACTGTAATGTCCAATACCAGGAATGGGATTCTAAAGTGTGGCTTTTATTCACATCCAAACTGAACAAAGCATAGACAGATCCCACGGGGCTACATTCCTGGTAATGCAGATTAGAGATACAGAACACTTCTTCACATTTCAGCCCTCAGGCTCTGAACCCACCAGGCACACAGCGCAGACCTGCACGCAGTTTTGGGTACACAGTCCGACTTGTACACTACTTGGTTTCCCTGGCCTGGCTCCCCGTCGGCCACTTGATTGCAGGTCCATATGGCAGTGAACCAATTTTCTGTTAGTGGTTCCCCAAACCACCTTAGAGCCTTCGACTCCTTAAGGGAAATTTTCCTTCCAATACCTCGTCCTGGGTACTTCCCTCATCACTGGCCAAGTGCATGAGGCAAAGTAGAAATTCACAGAGCAAATCCGAGAGGTGTACCTGGCTACCAAAGATGGGGGTCTCCCACCTCCAGCTCCCACAATCCATACCCGGCCATTTCTCTGGACACTAAACAACTCTTTTGAAAGCTTGGCAATGTAGATTACAGGGTAGACGTATAGCACATGTCCTCTACATGTCTTGACTTTCCCTGTGGCTGGACTTGAACATACTTTTACTTTGGCTAAGCCTATTCCTCTAGGCTTCCCACTAATTCAGTAGTCCAATCCCACTTTAACACAGTTCAGGTGAACATGGGCCCTTTGGAAAGAGCAGAACTCACCCTTTGGTTGCAGGTGCCCCACAGGCGAATCTTAAAATCTTCTTAGTACCCCACACACGTGGACAAAATAAGGCAGCTTCTTCTCTAGCAGTAGCCAGGGGTTGCCCCTGGAATAGCAGGCAAACCTTCCACCCCAACCCCTGAGGGATGGGGCACAGAGACCTAAACAGCGGTCTCACCACTAAATAAACAGCTTACCGTGTCTCTCTTTAGGTGGAAACACACACCTTTCTTAATTGTAGCCCTGTTTCAGGGCTGAGGCTCCAAGAGCTTTGAGCACAGAGCTGCTGTGCTCCTCTCAACAAAGCTCCAAACTCCAACTGAACACAGACTACTGTTCAAACATCCCAACATTCTACTCTAACTCCCTTCTGCAGACTCCAGTGTGGCTCATGCAGCTGCGATAGTTCTATGGTGATGTCATCCCTCAGTCTCAGCTGAGACTGAGAACAGAGGAAACAGTGTGAAATCCATTTAACTGGAGTTTCACAAGCGGCCTTCACTGCCTACCACTAGGACTTACTGGGATTCTAGTAACATAGAACATAGAAACATAGACTTTGATGGCAGATAAGGACCGCTAGAGCCCATCTAGTCTGCCCATTTCCCTACCTACAGGATAGGCCATAGATCCTAGTTAACCAACAGCCTATATCTTCCTGCCCCCACAAGAATTGCCTTATGTCTGTCCCATGCATTCTTGAATTCTCCACAGTTTTAGACCCCACAACTTCCTCAGGAAGGCTGTTCCACGCATCCACTACCCTCTCTGTGAAATAATACTTCCTCACATTGCCCTGAACCGCCCTCCTTCTATCTTTAAATTGTGTCCCCTTGTTCTTGCAAGTCTCTTTTCTGAAAGATGCTACCCTTTTGGACTTTGTTGTTGTAGTAACCCAGGGTAACAGGAGGTTACACTTCATTAGCTGGTTTTCATTATTTATTATTTGTTAATGTTGTTATTAATTTGCACAGAATGGGTTGGTCTCCTGGTCCTATGTATGTAATTGTAAGTACTCATATATTTATAATGGTATGTAATGGAGCACACTCGATTGCATCTATTTATTATTATTTATCACTAGCTTATTTAGGGTCTTAGTTTGTCTGTTTTTGTAGTTGTCTGTTGTATGTTCTATATATACTGTGTGTAAAACTTTCAAGAAACTGAATATTAAAAAAAAAAAAAAAGGGCTTCTATGCCTAATGCCTGGTACAACGTTGCAACAGACTAGAGTAGAACTTGGTACCTCTATCAGTCAAGATGGTTTTGGGGATTCCCATATGACTGAAAATCTTTACCAACTCATCAGCTATTCTGGTGGCAGTAACACTTGAAGGGAATAGCTTCTGGATATTTTGTTGTATAATTAACAACCACTAGAGCAACGATTCCATTTAGAACTCTTAGGGAGGGCCCTACTATATCCATAGCTATTCGTCCAAATGTGTTGTTAACCAAGGGCATTGGTAGTAGAGGTACTTTATCCTTTTGGCCAATTCCTGCTACTTGTTGGCATTCACAACTTTTACAATATTCGGTCACCTGTCGTGAATACCAGGCCAAAGAATCTGTACAAAAGGCGACTCCAAGTGCGGTCCTTACCTAAATGTCCTGCCAATGGGATATCACGTGCTATATTCAGTAACTTATTTCTGTAAGGTAGGGGCACCATTAATTGTTCTACAGTTTCCCAGCTCGGGGTTGGTACAGACCCTGTACAATAAATCATTCTCTATTTCATATTGAGGTTGGTGAGGCTTACTTTCTACATTCACCTGTGAAAAAATGGGAGTTAGTGTTATGTCTTTTTGTGCGTCTTGAAATTCTCTACTACCAACTATTTTTACATTTTGTATCAGCTGTTTCAAGTTCAGAGTTTTCATGAGTCCATGCTTCCTTGTCTTTTCTTCTCTGAATTCTGCTTTTCTTATCTTTTCCAGCTTTTCAAAATGTCATTTTCAAAAGGAAATAACTGTCCCAAATCCTCTTTCTGTTGAGCTTGTGCTCGGGTGATAACAGACCCTACATTTGTATTTAGTAAGGATTCAAAATGGGGATAGTCATGTCCAATCACAACACGTCATAAATGGGGCACTGTGCCCACCTTCATCTTCTGTATCTTTCCATCCACCTGTATTACGGCTCTCTCAGTGGGTATCGTGTACATCCTGATGAATACCTCAACTCCAGTGGTTGGTTCCCCAGGTTCAGGTTTTATTTCCAGTAGTGATGTATGTACTAGTGTCTGTTTACTGCCTCAATCAACAAGTCCAGATACCACTGTCTCCCCAATTTGTACAGGTGTTAGATAATGTCCCCAGTTGGCAAGGGCTAAATATATGGGTTCCGATGTCCTCTTTGGACAAAATCTTGCCAATATGCCCTTTCCTTTGTACTCATGACATATTATAGAAATATAGAAGTTGTGACAGGTAAGGACAGCAAGGCCCATCCAGTCTGCCCATTTCTTTTCTACCTTATAAATGTGCCATCGGCCTTTGCTCTGTCAATGGCCTATCTAGTCATACTCATCTGTATTGCTCCCTTATGCCTATCCCATGCCTGTTTGAAGCCCTGCACTGTATTCATAGCCACCACTTCCTGAGGTAGGCTGTTCCATGCATCCACCACCCTTTCTGTGAAAAGAATTTCCTCACATTCCCCTTAATCGGCCTCCCTCTAATCTCATGTTGTGTCCTCTTGTCCTGCTATTTTTCTTATATTTAAACATGTTAGACTTTTCACCTTGTTAAAACCGTTAAGGTGTTTGAATGTTTGATCATATCACCTCTCTCCCTCCTTTGCTCAAGAGTATACGTATTAAGCTCTGTTAATCTGTCCTCATATGTCTTCTGATGCAGTCCCTGCACCATTTTGGTTACCCTTCTCTGGACTGCCTCAATTTGGTTAATGTCCTTGTGAAGATGTGGCTTCTAGTACTGCATGCAGTACTCCAGATAAGGCCTAACCAGTGTCTTGTAAATAGGGATTATTACCTCCTCTTACGACTTGTGATACCCCTACTGATACACCCCAACATCCCCTAGCCTTACCTACTGCTTTAGAGATCTACTGGATGATTTCAGGTCATCGGTGATGATGATGCCCAAGACTCTTTCTTCTTTTGTGACTGCCAGCAACTCCCTCCCAGCCTGTAGGTGGCTTCAGGGTTTCTCTTCCCTATGTACATGATCTTGCACTTCTTTGCATTAACTCCCAGTTGCCACTCTTCTGACCATTTTGTTAGTTTATCCAGATCTTTTCTCATTCTGCCCACCCCATCTGGATCGTCTACTTTGTTGCAGATCTTGGTGTCATCTGCAAACAGACAAGTCTTACCCTCTAGTCCATCTGCAATGTCACTAATGAAGATATTGAAAGGACTGGCCCCAGGACTGATCCCTGAGGTACCCAACTTGTGACTTGCAGCTCTTCTGACTGTATACCATTTACCACCACTCTCTGTTTTTCTGCCCGTCAACCAGTTTACCACCAGTTGACCAACTTCTGACCCACCCGAGCCTACCCAGCTTATTTATCAATCTTCTATGTGGAACGGTGTCAAAAGCTTTGCTGAAGTCAAGGTAGCAACATCAACTGCTCCCCTTGGTCCACCACTCTGGTTACCCAGTCAAAGAAATCTAGGAGATTAGTTTGACAGGACCTTCCTTTTGTAAACCCATGCTGTCTTGGATCCTGTGCCCTATGGATTCCAGGTGTTGCACTATCCTTTCCTTAAGGAGTGCCTCCATAATCTTGCCCACTACTGAGGTGAGACTGACTGGTCTGTAGTTCCCTGCCTCCTCCCTGCTACCACTCTTGTGGAGTGGGATCACATGAGCCCTTCTCCAATCTTTGGGACCTCTCCTGTGTTCAGAGACTCACTAAACAGTTCTGCTAATGGCTCTGCTAGTTCCACCCTTAGCTCCTTAAGTACCCTGGGATGTATGCCATCAGGTCCCATTGCCTTGTCCGTCCTGAGCTTAGCGAGCTCTTGTAGGACCCTTCTTTTGTGAAGGGAGTAGTGCTCACCTCCCTCCCACCTGTGTCCATGGTGCTGAGCTGTGGGCCCTGCCCTACCTTCTCTTCAGTAAATACTGAGCAAAAGTATCTATTTAGGATAGATGCTTTTACAGGTCCTCCTCCTCACATGCCCCCTTTTCTCCTTTGAGCTTGCAATACCCTCTCTGGACTTTCTCCTTTCACTAATGTATCTATAGAAAGTCTTGTCACCTTCTGTCACTGTTCGTGCTAGTGTTTCTTCAGTTTGGGACTTTGCCTGCCTTACTGCCTTCCCTGCTTCAGTTAGGGAAGTTTGGTATCCTCCCTATCTTCATCCCACTGTGTTCCTTATGTTTCCTGAAGGCCAGCCTTTTGGCTCTGACCTTCTGCTATTATGTCTGGATTATACCCCTCTCCTGTTTTACTGTACTCTTTAACCCCAATGGTACGCTATTCTGTGGGTGATGTGTAATATTAGGTGGTGGATGTCTTACCATAGCCTGCTGAACTCTGGGGCTCCCAAGCGTCTTAGGTCTGTGGGGTCTAGCCATCAGGTAGTCTTGGCCAGTCTGATGGCTACTTCAGATGACTCGAGGCAATGTTCTTTCACCCACAGCTGTACGTGTGCAGGTAATATTCAAATAAATTGTTCAAGGATGATACTTTCCAGAACTTGGGCAACAGTTCTATTATTGGGCTGCAACCATTTAATGCATAGATCTTTCAGTTCTGTATGCACATCTTGGGAGTGTCAGAAGTCTGGAATTTATAGGTTGTAAACATTGTCTATAGGTTTGGTACATATATTGTACCTTTTCAGGATAACTTGTTTGTTGTGGTTACATTCATTTGCATGGGTAATATCTACATGACTGTAGGCGAGCTGGGCCTTCCCGGTTAGATAGGGGCTAGCCGAATTACCTGCTGGTCCCTCGGCCAGGTGCAGGCCGTGGTCACCCTCTCAAATGTCATAAGGTATGCTTCTATATCATCAGAATTAGACATCTTTACCCTTTTATGTCCTTTTGCCCTACCCCAGGTACAGGTGGGGTCTGGCAGTGCCCATAGCCTGAATGGCATGCAGGGTATCCGTCCAACGAGCTGCATTCTCCTTCAATCTCTCTCTCTTTCTCGCTCCATCTCCACCTGTCTGATACATAACCAGTGGAGCAGTTCATGAGGATCCTCTGGAGGGTCCTCCATCTCCAACTCACCTGCTTGGGCACCTTCCATCAGCTTCTTCTCATCCGTCATTAGGGTGTCTCCTTCAGCCTCTCTCCTTTCATTTCAGCAGAAGGGCAGACAGCAAGGAGAACCAGAGATAAATGACAAGCAAGGAAGGGCTGGAGTAGAACAGTGAAGCAGTCTAGGGAGGTCAAATCATGGAAAGCCATGTGTGCAAATGCCAGGAGCCTTAGCAACAAGATGGAAGATCTGGAGGCCGTCATGGTGCAGTCAAACCTGGACATTGTGGCCATCACTGAAACCTGGTGTAATGATAACCACGACTGGGAGATGGCCATACCTGGCTACAACATATTCAGAAGAGACAGAGCAGGCAGGAAGGGAGGAGGTGTGGCACTGTATGTGAAAAATGACATAAGGGCCACAGAGATCCAGGAGGAACAAAATGGGGAGAGATACTGTGGGTTCAGCTGAAAGGAAAATGGGACAGCCATCCGCACAGGTGTGGTCTATAGACCACCAGCCCAGGAGGAAGAAACAGATAGGAGTTGATGCTAGCCATCCAAAGGATGGCAGACAAGAGGTGAGGTAGTACTGGTTGGAGACTTCAATATTCCAGATGTGGACTGGAGCATCCCAGCAGCAGCATCAACTAGGAGCAGATTTATCCTGAACTCCTTCAGGGTGCCTTCCTCAAGCAACTGGTTATGGAACCAACTCGGCAGAAGGCAATACTGGACCTTGTGCTCACAAACAGGGACAGTGTGATGGGGTAACAGTGGGGGAGCACCTGGGAAACAGTGACCACCAGTCATTGTGGTTTGAAATCACAGAAAGAGCAGAACCAAACCACACAAAAACACGTATCCTGGATTTTAGGGGGCAGACTTTGGGAAAATGGGAGATACTTGAAAGAGGCATCAAGGGAATGGGACAGGAATCAGGGGTTGAGGAACAGTGGGCAGTATTTAAAATGGGGATTACAAGAACAACAGAATTATGCATTAAGCAGGTTAGCAAGAGGAAAGGAAGAGGAGACCATTATGGTTTTCCAAAGAGGTATCAAAAAAGTGAAAGCCAAAAGATTGCATTCAGGCAATACAAAAGACACAGGCAGAAGGGGATAGGAGAAGTACCAGGAGAAGCAAAGGGAGGCAGGGAGGTCAGTAAGGGAAGCCAAAGCTCAGACAGAAGAACACATTGCAAAATCAGTGGGTAGAGACAAAACCTTTACAGGTACATAAGTGAAAAAGAAAAGACAAAGGGAGGGATAGTGAGACTGAAGGGGAGGATGGGAGCCGCGTGGAGGATGACAACAGTAAAGCTGACATATTGAACAGGTATTTCTGTTCAGTCTTTACTGAGGAAGAGGAGGGTAATGGGTCTGAAGGAGTACAAGGGTGAGAATGGTGCAGAAATGGACACAAGTCCCTTTACATGAGAAAGGGTCCTGAAGGAACTGGAAGTAATAAGAGTTGATAAAGCAATGGGGCCAGGCAGGTGCACCCCAGGGTCCTTAAAGAACTAAGAGAGGTGGTGGCTGAACCTCTGGCTATCCTGTTTAGCCGATCACTGAAACAGGAGGTACCCAAAGACTGAGGACAGCAGATGTAGTCCCTTATACAAAAGTGGGAACAAAGAGGAAGCAGGAACTACAGACCAGTCAGTCTCACCTCGGTAGTGGGAAGATCATGGAAGCACTACTGAAGGAGAGATTGGTGGAACATCTGGTTGTCAGTGGACTACAGGACCCAAGGCAGCATGGTTTCACAGGGGAGGTCATGTCAGACCAACCTCGTTGAATTTTTGACTGGGTGACTAGGGAGGTGGATCAGGGGAGGGCAGTGGACATGGCCTATCTGGACTTCAGCAAGGCCTTGACACTGTGCCACATAGAAGACTATTACACAAACTGGGAATATGGGTGTGGGCAGGACAGTAGTGTGGTGGGTAGGTAACTGGCTGGGTGGCAGGACACAGAGGGTGGTGGTAAATGGCTGTCACTCCACAGAGGAAGAGTGACCAGTGGGGTACCACAGGGATCAGTGCTGGGACTGGTCCTATTCAACATCTTCATCAGTGACATTGCGCAGGACCTAGAAGGCAGAATTTCACTGTTCGCTGATGACACAAAGCTCTGTAACAGAGTAGACACACCAGAGGGTGTAGACAGAATGAGAAGCGACCTGCAGAAACTTGAAGAATGGTCAGGGGTTTGCAGTTGAAATTCAATGCAAAGAAGTGCAAGATAATGCATATGGGGCACAAAACCCTGGCACAATATATCAGTTGGGGGGTGAGGATATAGCATGCACCAAGCAGGAAAGGGATCTTGGGGTTGTCATCTATGATGACCTCAAGGTAGGGAAACAGTGACAAGGCAGCAGGTAAAGCAAATAGGATGCTGGGATGTATAGGCGGGCATCACCAGCAGGAAAAGGGAGGTCATAATTCCGCTATACAAGACACTAGTGAGGCCCCACCTGGAGTACAGTGTACAGTTCTGAGACCATACCACGTAAGGACATAGACAGGGTAGAGAAGGTTCAGAGGAGGGCAACAAAGATGGTGCATGGATTGCATCACAAGTCTTATGAAGACAGGTTGACGGAACTGAACATGTACTCCCTGGAGGAGAGGAGGGAGAGGAATATGATAGAGACATACAAGTATCTTACAGGGAGGAACAGGGTGCAGGAAAACACTATTTTTAAGCGTAAAAGATGTTCCAGGACTAGAGGGCATGGGATGAAGTTGGAGGGAGGACGATTCAGAGGAAACATGAGAAAGAATTTCTTCACAGAACGGGTGGTGGACAAGTGGAACACCCTGCCAGAGGAAGTGGTGGGGCTGAAACAATCACGGATTTAAGAATGCATGGGATAGACATAAAGGAATTCTAGAGGTCAGGGTAGGGGCAACAGACTTCTAGGAAAACAAACTGAACTTACAAGCTCAAATGGGCAGACTGGGTGGGCCACAGGCCTCATCTGCCGACACTGTCTATGTATCTATGTATCCTTGCCACCTTTTCATGCGCACCGCAGGGTCCGAACCTGTCAGCAAGGGTAGCTGTAGCTTCCAGACAATGCACCTTGTCACAATCCCAGTCCGAACTACTGCCTCATACAGTTGCATAACTTATCCATCAGGATCTGAGCACAGATCCATCAGCAGGTCACCAAAGAACACTGAATCCCACTTCTGACACCATATGAGATTGTTTGGGTAATGATGGACCAATGAGGCAAAATAGCAGCAAAATAAAATATTTATTTTATACAGTTATCCAGCGGACTTAAGGGTAAAATAAAAGAGAAGCAAAGTAACATAAAACAATACAGTTAGAAACAGCTAGCTTTCTGCAGGATGTTGACAGCTTCACATCCTCCTACACACTGACTTACAGTCCGAGGTGAACAGGTTATATACTGCTCGGGGACATGTGATGCTCTAACTCTGCCCCGAGTCTTTATTTTTCACATTTACCATTAAATACCAAAACGATAATTTTTATTTACAGTGTTTATACATCTTTAAATCAATATAACAACACAAATATAGTCTGATAAGTGATTACACTCTTTGGGTTTTTAACATCCAGACTGGCATCAGGAAGCACCGCCTTTGACTGTAGCATAAAGATAGCTGGGATTTGGCCGCCAGCTCTTAGGGAGACTGCTGCAGCTGGAGGAGGTGCTCTAATGGTGCCTTACAACGCCTTGTGTAACAGGAAAACCTTCGCTTTTTAGAAGTTCTCAAAACAGCAAGTAACCTTCTTGTTCCACCTCCGGAGGGTATGTAAAGCATATCCTGCTTGTTTTTGTAGCAAACACATTAGTATTAGCAGAGTTAATCTAGTAAAAATTCCTTTGTGATAGTGAAGCGTTTCGACTGGTAATATTTTATCAAGGCCGCACTATCATACTGCCACATCAGTACTCTTTTGGGAGTTTGCGCTTTTAATATTGCTTTGGCTACAGGGCATTTGCTGAAACAAGCATAGCAGGGATAAAATAAAAGGACCAGGAGGTCGCTTAATTATTTCTTAAAACTTGCAAAGTGCAAGCTAGCCCTCAAGAGAACAAGCAGAGCACAACGGGCTTTTCGGAGTATTTTAACACAACGCCTTGATGATTTAAGATACAGAGGCTTTCTTTACTAAACCCTCAAGCAATGGGCTCAAAGCAGGCTTTAAAACAAGGGGAGCTCATAGCCTGTTTCAGTTTCAAAGTGCCAAATTAACCAGGCGCATATTCATTTTGAATTTTAAGAAAGTTCATACAGGCTCCAGACATTCAGACTGCATAGTAGGAGTCCTGTCAGCACGACTGTAGGTACAGGGTTTGTTTGTGAAATAAACGTGTCCCTAGGATGTACTGGAAAAGATGGACATATGGACACACAAAGACAACATAAAACAAGTAAACAAAGTGGGTGGCCAGCCGAACAAACAAACATAGAAACATACAACTGACGAACGGAAATGGTACATCCAGGGTCTTTATTTGAAAAAAAAAGGGGGTTACCTACCTATCACAGTCTGCAAGAGAAGCCATGAGGAGAGACTAAAGGAGCTTAATATGTATATCCTTGAGGAAAGGAAGGAGAGGAGGACATGATTGAAGCTTTAAATACCTCAGTGGAATCAATAAAGTCCAAGAGGATAGCATCTTTCAGAAAAAGAGATGTGGGCGGCCTGGTGGCGCAGAGGGTTGAGGCACGGGCGCCACACCTCAGCCCATGCCGGCGACCTGGGTTGGGAAATGGACTCGGGGACCTGAGGGCTGACAGAGGAAGGGAGGATTGAGCGTCCGGAGGACTGCTCCTCTCCTGGGGTGGGTAGGGGAAGCCTCGCCCTGTAGTGGCCCCGATGGAGACTGGGAGCACTACAAGGGGCGGCGCAGGAGGACAGAACCAGGAAATAGGAAAACAACTCCGCGACTGCGGATTATGGCACCTGTCACGCTCCACACCACCAGAACCTCTAGGGAGCCTGTTCCTCCACAGCAGCACCTGAGTCAGTGAGAAAAATAATATGTTGGGTTTCCTGCCTCCCGGTGCCTTCCACCTCAGAGGAGGGGACCCGCCTGCAATGGGATATGTCGAGACGACTCGGAGGGTCAGCTGCAATATGTAGCAAGGAAAGCAGAGCTCAGAAGAGGATGGCCGGAGAGAGTGGAGGTACTTGGATGCCTGAAGGAGAGAGGGACGGAGAGCGGAGGAGGTAAAAGAAAGAGATGTGCAAGAACAAGGGGACACAATTTGAAGATAGAGGGGGATGGCTCAGGGAAATGTAAGGAAGTATTTTTTCACAGAGAGGGTGGTGGATGCATGGAACCGCCTTTCTGAGGAGGTTGTGGGTTCTAAAACTCTGGGAGAATTCAAGAATGCATGGGACAGACATAAGGCAATTCTTGTGGGGGTAGAAAGAAATCGTCTGTTGGTTAACTAGGATCTGCAGTTTATCCAATAGGTAGAGAAATGGGCAGACTGGGTGGGCCAAGCGGTCCTTATCTGCTGTCAAAGTCTATGTTTCTATGTTTAGTCTGTAGATAAAGCCAGGGTTGCTAGCACTGTCCATACATAAAGCCACGGCTGCTAGCACAGTCCATATATAAAGCAACGGCTGCTAGCACAGTCTGATGATAAAGCCAGGGCTGTTAGCACAGTCTATATATAAAGCAACAGCTGCTAACAACGTCTGTAGATAAAGCCAGGGCTGTTAGTACAGTCTATAGATAAAGCGGGGCTGCTAGCACAGCACATAAAGTCAGGACTGCTAGCACAGTCCGTAGATAAAGCCAGGACTGCTAGCAGAGTCTGTAGATCAAGCCTGGATTGGTAGCACAGTTCATAGATAAAGCCAGGGCCGCAGCACAGTCCATAGATAAAGTCAGGGCTACTAGCAGAGTCTGTTGATTAAGTCAGGGCTGCTAGCACACCAGATAAAGCCAGTGCTGCTAGCACTATCTGTAGATAAAACCAGGGCTTCTAGCACTGCCCATAGATAAAGCTAGGACTGCTAGCAGAATACATAAAGTCAGCCAGGATTACTAGCACAGTCTGTAGATAAAGCCAGTGCTGCTAGCACTATCTGTAGATAAAACCAGGGCTGCTAGGACTGTCCATAGATAAAGCTAGGACTGCTAGCAGAGTACGTAAGTCAGCCAGGATTACTAGCACACCCGTAGATAAAGCCAGTGATGCTAGCACTATCCGTAGATAAAACCAGGGCTGCTAGCACTGCCCATAGATAAAACTAGGACTGCTAGAAGAATACATAAAGTCAGCCAGGATTACTAGCATAGTCCATAGATAAAGCCAGGGTTAGTAGCACAGTCTATAGATAAAGCCAGGGCTGCTAGCACAGTCCGTAGATAAAGCTATGGCTGCTAGCACAGTCCGTAGATAAAGCCAGGGCTGCTAGCACAGTCCGTAGATAAAGTCAGGGCTGCTGGCACAGTCCATAGATAAAGCCAGGTTAGTAGCACAGTATGTAGATAAAGCCAGGGCTGTTAGCACAGTCTTGATAAAGCTATGGCTGCTAGCACAGTCTGTAGATAAAGCCAGAGTCTGTAGCACAGTCCATAGATAAAGCCAGGGCTGCTAGCAGAGTCTGTTGATTAAGTCAGGGCTGCTGCACACTCTGTAGATAAAGCCAGTGCTGCTAGCACTCATCCGTAGATAAAATGAGGGCTGCTAGCACTGTCCATAGATAAAGCCAGGGCTACTGGCACACTCTGTAGATAAAGCCATGGTTTGTAGCACAGCCTATAGATAAAGCTAGGTCTGCTAGCACTGTCCATAGATAAAGCCAGGACCTGCTTGCACAGTCCATAGATAACGCCATGGCTGCTAGCACAGTCCATATATAAGCCAGGACTGCTAGCACAGTCCATAGATAAAGCCAGGGCTGCTAGCAGAGTCTGTTGATTAAGTCAGGGCTGCTAGCACACTGTAGAAAAGCCGATGGTGCTAGCACTACCTGTAGATAAAACGAGGGGTGCTAGCACCATCCATAGATAAAGCCATGGTTTGTAGCACAGTCTATAGATAAAGCTAGGTCTGTTAGCACTGTCCATAGATAAAGCTAGGACTGCTAGCAGAGAACATAAAGCAGCCAGCATTGCTAGCACAGTCTGTAGATAAAGACAGGGCTGCTAGCTGAGTACATAAAGCCAGGACTGCTAGCACAGTCTGTAGATAAAGCCAGGACTGCTAGCACAGTCTGTAGATAAAGCGAGGGCTGCTAACACAGTCCGTAGATAAAGCCAGGGCTGCTAACACAGTCTGTAGATAAAGTCAGGGCTGCTAGCACAGTCTGTAGATAAGCCAGGGCTGCTAGCACAGTCTGTAGATAAAGACAGGCTGCTAGCTGAGTACATAAGCCAGGACTGCTAGCACAGTCTGTAGATAAAGACAGGGCTGATAGCAGAGTCTGTAGATCAAGCTCAGGCCAGCAGCACAGTCCGTAGATAAAGCCAGAGCTGCTAGCACAGTCCTTAGATAAAGCCAGGGCTGCTAGCACTGTTCGTAGCTAAAGCTAGGACTGCTAGCAGAGTACATAAAGCCAGGACTGCTAGCATAGTCCTTAGATGAAGACAGGGCTAGCACAATACATAGATAAAGCTAGGACTGCTAGCAGAGTGCATAGATGAAGATGGCTGCTAGCAAAATACATAGATAAAGTCAGGACTGCTAGCACAGTTCGTAGATAAAACCAGGGCTGCTAGCACTGTCCATAGATAAAGCTAGGACTGCTAGCAGAATACATAAAGCCAGCCAGGATTGCTAGCACAGTCCGTAGATAAAGCCAGGTAAGTAGCACAGTCCTTGGATGAAGCTAGGGTTTGTAGCACAGTCCATAGATAAAACCAGGGTTTGTAGCACAGTCCATAGATAAAGCCAGGGTTTGTAGCATAGTCTATAGATAAACTAGGGCTGCTAGCACAGTCCGTAGATAAATACAAGGCTGCTAGCACAATCCGTAGATAAAGCCAGGACTCCTAGCGCAGTCCATAAATAAAGCAAGGGCTGCTAGCTCTGTCTGTATATAAAGCTAGGCTGCTGCCACAGTCCTTAGATAAAAGTCAGGGGGCTGGCATAGTATGTGGATAAAGCCAGTGCTGCTAGCACAGTGTGTAGATAAAACCAAGCTGCTAGTACTGTCCATATATAAAGCAAGGGCTGCCAGCACAGTCTGTAGTATAGCCAGGACTGCTAGCACAGTCCATAGATAAAGCCAGGATTGTTAGCACAGTCGAGTAAAGCCAGGACTGCTAGCAGAGTCCATACATAAAGCCAAGACTGCTACCACAGTTTGTAGATAAAGCCTGGGCTGCTAGCATAGTCCGTAGATAAAACCAGAGCTGCTAGCACTGTCCATAGATAAAGCTAGACTGCGTAGCTGAGTACATAAAGCCAGCCAGGATTGCTAGCACAGTCCGTAGATAAAGCCAGGGCTGCCTGTACAGTCCGTAGATAAAGCTAGGGCTGCTAGCACAGTCTGTAGGTAAAGCCAGAGTTTGTAGCACAGTCCATAGATAAAGCCAGGGCAGCTAGCACAGTCCTTAGATAAAGCCAGGGTTTGTAAGCACAGTCCTTAGATAAAGCCAGGGTTTATAGCACAATCCATAGATAAAGCCAGGGCTGCTAGCACAGTCCGTAGATAAAGCGAGGACTGCTAGCACAGTCCAGGTAAAGCGAGATCAGCTAGCACAGTCTGTAGATAAAGCCAGGGTTTGTAACACAGTTCATGGTTCTGTCTCCAGCCATCTTGTATATGCTTGAAAGTCTCCAATAAGGAAATTGGAATATCAGATACTTATGCATGGCAGTTCAGAACACATAAAGGGAAACAAATCTTTGAGAGACATGTTAAACCTGAAAGTACTATAGACTAGTTATCTCCAAGCTACATAAAATGTGTTCAGCTCACAAACAGAGAGAATGATATTGGATGGACCATTGGTCTTCTGCGTTATTGTCTGTGTTTCTGTTTGGTAATAGGTATTCCTTCTGTCATCGCAGTAAACATTGCAGCGGAATGACCCATGGGCAGTATCACTATGGTACGTAAGCCCCATGGCATGAGACTGGACCTCAGAAAGTGAGACTCTGGGAAGAATTATAGTTGGCTGCAAGAAGGAGTGGTAGAGGGGCATGGCCAGGAGCCAGACAGGGCAGACGACTCTACAGGAGCCCTCCGATAATATTTTTAAAAAGGCATATTTTACTGAAAACGCTTTATTTCCTCTGTTAAAGTGAAGGCTAGTGTTGACGCTGAGAGTTGGAATGAACTTTAGTCAATCAAAATGGGGAAAACTCACCAAACAACACAACATGACCCCAGTAAGGGAGACAGCAAGCAGAGACGCCACATGGCAGTTGCCTAGCAGCATTGGGGAGCAGGAATCTGAACCCTCCATCAATGCGGTGCTTCAAGCCATAATGAGACTTAGATAAGAAAGTTGATGGTTTGGGCGCCATTTCACGCAGTGGAGTCCCGCATGGATGCTGTAGCTATGGATGCCAAAATAGCAGTCAACTCAGCCAACATATCAGCAGTAGCTGTAGCCGGATCCTGGCCGAGAACATGACCACGCAACTCAGACTTGAAAACCTGGAGAACAACATGCGGGCTAATAATCTTCGGCTCTTGGGGTCCTGGGCTATGGAGGGTAAAGCCCTACAAGAATTTGTCCAGGATCTTTACTCAAACAGCTCAGTCTAGATCTACATGGACAGCTCATTAAAATGTACTGCCTGAATCCAAGAAGGAACCCAACAGTTGAGACTCCCGACTATTATGATAGTTACGGTGGGGCACATATCCGAGACACTGTACTGAATGCAGCTAAATCTTTGGGACCACTAAAATTGGAGGTGGGTGAGCGTATTTACTTTTCCCTGACTTGAGCTATTCCATGAGACAACGGCGGAAAAGCTTTGATACGCTTGCTGGTCTCCGTGCTCTTTGGGATTAACCATCTGCTGTAACTACCGCATGACTGAGGTTATACTGTGCCTGGTAAGATTTGCATCTTTTCAGATCCATGAGAAGTGGGCAAGAGACTAGAGATTATTAAACAGGACTTTGTCCACGCCCTAGGTCCTCAAATGAGAAAGACGATGGGGACTGAAGGGGCCTAGTGACTCTATGCTACTATGGTTAAAAATATCGTCCAACTTGTTCTTTTTGGCAGCTGGTTCTTTTACTGATTTTAAAAGTTTATACTGTAAGCGTTCTATTGTTGGGGACTTGTTACCCTAAGGATTAAAAGTCAAGTTCTCATTAAAGTTCACCAGTTTCACTGGTCCGTTTAAAACATTTTCAAGTTATATATATATTGCTACTTGAAAATGGAGTTAAGGTGGTTAGCTAGGCATAGTTCTGCCGTCGATGTTTCTCATCACTTATTGGTTTAAAAGACTAAGCCTTCTTATTTTTCTTAATAGATTACAGCGACCTAGTAGCCTGTGACTACATAAATCTGAGGAAATAATGCCTTTAAAATGAGTTAAAGTAATTGATATTCTAGGAGTTGGCTCTGTAACAGTGCAGTCATGTATTTCAATGTTTTTCCATTTATCGGATTGACCTGACTCTGAAACACTTGTTGTGTTAGTGGGTGCTTTGCACCTAGGTGATTATCCGGACAATTTTATCGATTTTAGTCTATGAGCATGCTGCAATGGTCTCTTCTCGATACCCACTTTAGATAAATAATTTACTTAAGTGAACTGAGACCCTCCATATGAGGTAACTACAGTGACAGTAGATAAATCCTGTATTTGCATTACTGATTCCTAATGTACCTGAGATTACTATTACTCTAATGTATTTTTATTGTGTAATGTGCACAGTGGAAAACGGAATAAAAATAAAGTACAAAAAAAAAAAAAGGAGTGGTAGACATAGTTTGGTGTTTTATATAATGCCATGGATGAAAGCTGGTGGGGAAGCTTAAGAAGGGCCATAAGAAAGTTCTTCTTTTACAAAAGGGTTGTGGAGAAGGAATGCATTGCCAGTAAAGTGATTGACATGGAGTCCATTGCTGGCTTTAGACACAGGTGGGACAGGCGCAGGAGACTAGTTCAATCCAGAGGAGGAGAAGGGTGGGTGGGTGAACAGTCAGGGAAAGGGTAAGGGGACTGGGGGGGTGTCAAATACAGACAGGGCCATGGATAGACTAGTTCTGGTCCAGAATTAGTAATGGTTTGGATGTAGGCAGGTATTAGCAGAGTAATGGGCCATTAGGCCTTTTCTACTGCCAGCTTCTGTTTCCTTGTTTTGAGTTAGCCTGTAAATGTGCCTTATAAATAAGCGTGATGAGACGCTGGCCCCTAGGTAGTCTTTCTGTGGTGGAATTCTAGGGCTTCCATGTGCACTGGGTCTCTCTGGTCTGTTGCAGTAGGATGTTGCTAAATAGCCACACTGTGAGACACGACTCCCTACCTTTTTGTTTTTATGGCTGTGGGCAGAGCCTACAGCCACCTTGCTGTCTGCAGCTGGAAAATGGAAGATCGGAAACACATTTTTGGAGTTTTCAATGTATCCTTCCACAACTACACATCTCTATGCTAGTTGAAATAAAATACTCCCTTCTTTCTGTTTATAATGTTGGGAGGCAGAACTCCAAGCTGCTTATCAGATGGCCACTAGAAACTGAAATAGCTTGTTAAATATTGGCTGCCTATTAAACTGAGATTTGTTTACCCCTTCAAAATGCAACAACTTGCACATTTAAATACTTAGCATTTAAGCATTTTCTGTTACTGGTTTCAGTTGGGCAGGTATTGTCTTTCAAGAAAGATTCATACCTCATAAATGTCACCCTTTCCCATCAATCTAAAAGATTTACATTTTTTAACCTTTTAACACACTGTGGTAAGCACTGTCTCAGATATATGCAAGGTCTTCAGTGAACAATCCAAGCTAAATACTGCATATAGCAATCAGCAGGCACTTTTTACTGTGCTTTTGGGGAAAAATATATTGAGCTACAGCAAACACACACACCAACCTCATGGCCACAACATTCAAATAAATACTGCATTCTAATATGTTATAAAACAATAAAGAAAGTGTTTATGTCAGTGAACACAGTAAAGTTCAGTTTACAGTACATTTCTTTAAATATTTCTTATCCTATATTTTGTATCCTGGATAGTGCTGGGGGATGCTACATCTCATTGTCGTAGGGATCTTCATTTACACATATCTGCACTGTATTTACTCAGGCTGTCCCAGATTAGATACAATATCTTGTTTTCGTGTGAGGTCTTGATTTTACCATTTTTGTAATGTAATAATAAATGTGCATATGTATAATTTATTCAGGGTAGCCTAGTCAAGATGTAAAATATTGTTTTTAGTGCATTCTGATTTTACACAATGCAGCATAATATTGTGTAGATGTACAGCCCCACTGAAAATAAGATTCCACATCTTCTATGAACTATCCAGGCTAAATATATAGCAATCAGCAGGCATATTCTAGCAAAATACATTGTAAAATGTGTAAAAGAAGACCACATTGAAACTGCTCTCAGCAGATCTGCATTGTGCAAATTCATTAGAAACAATGGGTAAAAGCATCCCAAAACTTTCTGCAGCCATATCGGCTCTGATCAGAGTTTGTTTTTGTTTTGTTATCAAGGAAAGTGCTTTGTGCAACAGTCAAAGCATGCCATTGTTCCAGTTACTTCTGGAAAATCAGAAGGAATTGGTTTGATCCAATACTATTTTGAGGGGACAGTTTGAATTTCTTACAAAATATTGGGGAGTATATTTCTGCTGTGTGATGATTGTGTATTCACGTCATGGAATTAGGAGCTCCTTGAATGGAGTGTCCTATCTCTCGGATGCTGTTGTATCCATAACAGTAGCAATGGCTTGTGGCATGCATTGGGATGGTAGGGACAACGGATCATGAAACATTTCACACAGTACTAAGAATGGTTTGCTGTTGGTTCAGTGTCCTTGTGAATAGGCCTCTGTCTTCCATCTTGGGACTGAGTTCTGTCCTGTATCTGTTGATCCTGACAGGACAGCAAAGACAAAACAGTCTTTGGAGGACATGTAGTGCCTGTGGGGTAGGTGGGCAGCATCTACTGCTGTAAAGTTACCCTAAGTGCCCCTGGAGAACAGGGAATCATACAAACAGAATTCACCTTCATGCACCTGCCAGCATACCAGGTGACATCTAGCATCAGCCAGTCTTCTCCTGCTCATCACAATCTGTATAAAGTATCTTCCTGAGAGCAGAGCTATGTAGACACGAGGCAAACTGCAGTGGGATTAGAATAGTAAAGGTGAGAGAGAGAGTATAGAGGAAAGAGAGGGGCAGTTGGAGACAGAAGAAAATGGAAGGAGTAAAAGATTAATGAACAAGAGAATGGTCGGCTCCTGGGAGTGATGACACTTAACCCTGTTAATGCTGATTACTTGAGCCTGTGTCTTCCTGTGTCACCAGGCCCTGGACCTGAACCTGGAGGACCTACAGCTGACCAGCTTCGGACTGATGGACACCACCCTGGAAGAGGTCTTCTGAAGGTCTCCAAGAGGATCAGTCTCTTGGAGGATAGTGATGCTGGTAAGGAGACAGATTCTTCATTTCTAGGTTAAACAATAGGATTTGTTAGTTGGCAAAAAAAATCATCATACAGTTTTTTGAGAGAAAATGTATTTCTGACATCTTTATTTTCATGGTTACTGTTTTTTAGCTTTTTGGTATTTTAAAACAGCTGTTATAGCTAATTTTGTAATTAATGACTCAAGTCATTAAAGATGGCTGCCCCACAATTTTTAAAATCTCATTTGTTGAGGATACCTGGTGAATGCACGTGCTAGATATATAATGTGGATGTAGTATGATGCTGCCACATGTTTCTGAAGCACATCACTGTGCCAATATATTTTTTCATTGCTGGCATGGCAGAGGAGTGGAATGTTTAAAAATGTCAAAGTCCCATATCTTGGTTCAGCAGTGAAAGAAAATGAGAAGAACAGTAGCTGTCTCTGTATTTATGTCAACCAGACATTACTGCTGAAAAACTACATGGTCACCAACAAATACTGCTGCTTTAAGGAGCTCCGAAGGTGCATAGAAGTTGCTGGGACCATGTCTCCTGACTCCGTTACAAGGCAGCAGTATGCAGATGCACAGACATAGATAGTAATGTATTTAAGGTCATTGGGGACTCTCGGTCCACCAGGTCGCCCTTCCACAGCTTCATAAGTGCAGATCATAAAAGTTCATTGTCATCTCATAGCTTGGACACACAACCTGTCCCTTTTCCCCAGAGTCCTTTGCCACCCAATTTAGGTTTTCTAGAGGTGTTTGCATTTTCTGTTAACATGTAAGCATTTCAGACTTTAACATTTACAGCCATGATGCAGCAGATGGGCTGCGTCATTTTCAGGTCCAGTCTTTCAAACTGCAGGCATTTCTGTCCGTGTATATTCTTCAGTGCCTCACCAATGTGTGTGCCAACTAAACAGTGCTTCCTAGTCAGGCCGGCAGCAGGCTTCAGGAAGGCACATGTAAGAGCGTTATGCTATTGCTGTTATGGTTTAACAGAACAACGCTAGAAAGTATCTGAGTCTGACTCCTCATCTCCCTCTCCTGATATACTGATATACTACAGTTTAACAGAACAACCTTCGGAGAGTATCAGAACCCAATTCGTTGTCTTCCTCCCTGTTATACTTTGAGGTACATAACAGAACCTCGGAGAGTATCTGAGCCAGCCGCCTCCCTACCCTGCTATACTTAGAGGTAATATCACTAATGCT
Source organism: Neoceratodus forsteri (assembly GCA_016271365.2). Lineage (NCBI taxonomy): Eukaryota > Metazoa > Chordata > Ceratodontiformes > Ceratodontidae > Neoceratodus > Neoceratodus forsteri. The sequence continues at coordinate 554,121,778 of JADMNL010000022.1, forward strand.
GTTACAGTATAACACAACCACCCTTGAGAGTATCTGAGCCTGACTCCTTGTCCTGTTCACCCCCCCATACACTTGGAGGTAGTGTTACTAATGATGCTAGAGTGAAACAGTGAGTACAGTTCGAGAGTTTCTGAGCCCTGTTCCTTGTCTTCCTTTCAGACATGAAAGAGTCAAACCAGCAGGCCTGCCTGTGGCCCAGAAGACTGACATTAAGCCCGAGGTGACCAATGGAGACATCCTTTCAGAAGCAGGGTGACAAAGCCACAAGTGGAGGGGAGTAACCTAGTCACATCTTCAATCTGAGCCCCTCACTAAATTCCTTGGGCTCCTCCTCCTCTGTGGGTTCAATTGGGGATGAGGGTGGCTTTACTCTGAGTTCACGGAGAATACTACCCACTGTTTCACAACCAAGAAGACCCGGATAACGCCAGTTTGCAAGGTTTGTGGAATTTTGGGGTTTGCTGATACCCATGCGGGGCTATTTTTAAGTTTCTGACACTCTTTAATATACCTGTTATAATCCCAGTAAGCCGCTTTCATTTTGCAATGTTTATGTGGTTGAGACAGACACTTTACTTGTCCTTAGTTAGCATTATAAGACATGGCACTAGTTTTAGCCAATCAGGAGTATTTATTTTTAAACATTCCAGGTACTCATAGTCATAAAGGTGTCTCTTATCAGTTGTTCCACATTTCTGAAATTCAATTGGCAAAGCTCCATTTTCCACACTGAAGCATCTTTCTGCAATGTAAACGATTAGTTTTAAATCTGAAACTGAAGTCGCTCACATGATTCATAATCTGTTTACACGTGCAGTTATTGTATCTCCTTTTGCTATAAGAGAATCCTCTCACGCCCCTTAGTGTGCCATCCCTAACACGCCACCCTAAACATGTAACCCCAGATGGCGCATCCCAGGGGCTACTACCCTGCCTGATTTGCCACTAACAGGTTGAGGGCCTGGATCCGATGGCGGGTGCCTCCACCCTGAGGTCAGGGTTAAACTAACTGGTCACAGCCCTCTGGGACACCACAGCCTTTCTTCCCACTAGTGGCCCACACAGTAGATCAGAATTACCTTCACAGTATACACTTACCCCCAGGACTGGTTCAGGCACTGGGACCCCGTAAAATAAGAAGATACAGTGCAACAATCAACAGTACAATGCTTTAACATAGACAAATACCTCAGGCAGTATAACTTTGCTGAAACAAGCAGCTCTGATTTATTTAGGGGATATAACAAGGACGGGAAATCAGGTTAATTAGCTTATCACTTTACTCATCTACCTATGGCTCTGTGCACAGGCCTATCCCTACCAGTTACTGTCCCTGGGTACCCAAGCCCTAGTGGCTAGTCCAAACTGTGGCAGCTGGTAGGGCCCTTTCACACAGAGAGAAAGAAACATTAGTTAAACAGTCAGCAGTACAGTAATTCCATTTGGATTAACATACTAACATACTATTTGCCAGCAGATTAGGCCTTACGGTCTATCCAGGTCTGCTCGAACCTAGATCCTTAGTTGGATGCCGAGACCCTCCATCCCTTGTTCTCCAGAAACCCCTATCATCCATCCTCACCCCCGGACAGGCCATCATCTGATACATCCACTTTCTGTGTCTGTCCCACCCTCTCTTGAAGCCCTCCACTGTGGATCTCTGAACCAGCTCACCAGGCAGTGCATTCCAAGGGTCCACCACCTCTCGGTGAAAAACCTCCTCCTCTTTTCCCTCACCCTTCCACCTTCCAACTTCAAACCATGCCCTCTGGTGATACCTTCCTGCTTTAGTCTAAAGATCCCTCCATGTTTACCCTATTTATTCCTTGAGGTACTTGAAGACCTCAATCATGTCCCCCTGTCTCTCCTGTCCTCCAATGAAAACAGGCAGAGCTCCTCAAGTCTGTCCTCATAGTCAAATCCCCTAGCCCCTCGTATCATCTTTGTTGCCCTCCTCTGTACCCTCTCCAGGAGCTGTATGTCCCTCTTCAAGTGTGGTCTCCAGTACTGTACACAGTACTCAAGGTGTGTTCTAACCAGTCCATTGTACAGCTGCAGAATCACTCCTTGCTCCTAGAGGTGATCCCCTCACGATACATCCCAACATCCTGTTTGCCTTGCTTGCTGCTCTCCTGCACTGCTCAGAGTTATTCATATATGTATCCACCATGACCCCTAGGTCTTTTCCCCTATTGAGGCCTCCAGCGTCCCTCCCAGGGTGTACCTGTGTTTAGGGTTTCCCGACCAAGATGCAACACCTTGCACTTGGTGATATTGAAATTTAATTTCCATGTGTGAGCCCAGCTTTCCAGGGTGTCCAGGTCCTTGCAGGGCCAACCTCCCTCTTCTCCTCAACTACTGCTCCCATCTTGGAGTCATCCGCAAGAGACTCATTTCACACCCTATACCCTCCCTGATGTTCGATATGTATGCATTAAACAGGATCGGACCCAGGACCGAGCCCTGTGGTACCCCACTACCAACCTCTCTAGGGTTCGAGAGCTCCCACAGACCACTACTCTCTGAGTCGTCCAGCTAGCCAGTTTTCAATCCATCTGACCATCAAAGGCCTACTCCTAACCCCATCAGTTTCTCCACCAGACCATTGTGGGGACAGAGTCAAACGCCTTGTGAAGTCCAAGAATAATACATCCACAGGCTTACCCCGTCCAGTTCTGATGTTACCCATTCATAGAACTCCACAAGGTTGGTTTGACATGATCTACCTGGCACAAACCCATGTTGCCGACTCATCCAGACCTCCCACCTCCTCCAAGTACACCCCAATCGTTCCTTTAGTGTACTCTCCATTAATTTTCCCACCACCGAGGTCAAACTGATGGGTCTATAGTTACCTGGTACTTCCTCGACCCCTTTATGGATTGGTACCACATGTGCCTCTCGCCAATCCCCAAGGTACCTCCTCTGTCTCAAGTGACCTGCTGAAAAGCTCCGCCAGGGTGCAACCAGTATGTCCGCCAATTCCCATAGTACTCTCGGATGAATGCCATCCAGCCCAGGAGATTTGTTTTCTTTAGGGCCTCGAGGCCAACCACACCTTTTGGTGGAGACAGCATCATCCGTCCCCACCACCTTACTGGTCTTTTTATCCTTATCCAGATGTGACACCCTTGGGGTACCTTTCCTCCTCTTGCTCCATTTCTGTTGCTCCCTGATCCCACTCCCTGCCGCTTCTGTCCCTTCATGCCTTGCTTTGTAGATATCCCATCCCCTCCCTAGTGAACACAGAGGCAAAGTACTCATTAAATACCTCTGCCTGGTCCCTCGCCTCTTCCACCCACCTCCTTCTGATCTCAATCTGCTGAGATGGCCCTTAGTTTTCTCCACTCCCCAATGTAGCGGAAGAACCCCTTTTCCCTCCATGTATCCCTGTGCCAGCCACTGCTCTTTACTGGACTTTGCTCCCTCACCATACGGGTGACTTTTCTAGATGCAAGCTGGTACATTTCCTTATCCTATCTCCTCTTGTTGTTTTATATTTTTGTAGGCGCCTTCTTTTCTCTGACTGCTACCTGTACCTCACTGGACCACCAGCATGGTTTACGTGACCTTGCTCCCTTACGCTTTCAACTTAGCGCAGATCCTGACTGCCTCATGAAGTCCCGCTTTATGACCTCCCATCTCCTTTCCACACTTGTCGTTGAGGTAATCTCCTTCAAGTGATCCTTGAGAATATTTCCATGCCCATAAAGTCTGCCCCTGAAGTCCACTGCCAGTGTCCTAGATCTCACCCCACTCCCCCATGCTTATTTGAAACCAGACAGTATTGTGGTCACTCCCAGTCAGGGGTCCTGTACAACTATGTCCCTTACCAGATCCCCATCTGCCAGAACCACATCCAGGACATGCCCCTCCCTTGTGGGCTCCATCACATGCTGTGTTAAGAACACATCCTGTAAGCCATCCAGCAGCCTCTGCTCCTTGGCCACCTTAGAGGACATGGTTCCCAGTTTGTACCTGGCATATTAAGGTCCCCCATTAACACCACTCCTTCCCTTTGGACCACACTGGGCAATGATGTTGTCCAGCAAACCATCCTCTAGAACATCACTCATCCCGGGGGCCTATATGCTACTCCCAGCTTGACCTTATCTCCTGCTGGGGATCGTAAGGTGACCCATAAGGCCTCCACGTTTCCCTCTGCCTCTTCTACCATAGCAATTTCTATATCATCTCTAATGAACATAGCCACTCCACCCCTCTGACCTCCTTTCTATCCTTCCTAAGCATAGTGTACCCTGTACATTTAGGTCCCAGTCATGGTTTTGTTGGCCCACGTCTCCGTGACGCCGCCACATCCACCCCACCTCGAACAGCATGGCCTGGAACTCCGCAACTTGTTTCCAAGCTCCTGGCATTTACTAACACCAACCCCCACCCTTATCCCTGATCCTCTTTTGTCGAACCCCACCCAGATTCCTTATACTTCCATCCTCCCCTGCTCCTCCTGAAACCTCCACCTCCAGTCTGTTTCCCCTCCCCTCTTGGGCTTGACGGCTACCCTCATCTGGAGGAGAGGGCTTCTGGTCAGCCCCCTTACAAGTTTAAACCCCACCTTTCTTGTATGTAGTCAGCCATCCCTGTTTAAGGACTTTCTTCCTCAATGTGGCAATTCAACAGGAGTGACCCTGAATTAGTACTCACGACCTCCAAACAAGATAGGGTCCTTCAACGTCAGCAGGGCTACTCTTGAGCTCCACTAGACTCCTCACACATTTATATGACAAACTGCAACAGGCAAAAGTCCTTTAATGGCAGCAGGATTCACTTGAGCTACACAAGCCTCCTCACACATTTATATGGTAAACAGTCACAGGCAAAGTCCTTTAATGGCAGCAGGATTCACTTGAGCTACACAAGCCTCCTCACACATTTATATGGTAAAAGAAAGTACTATACCAGGCAGGCTGCTTCTCTATCCCGATCGCAATTACTGCACAATGCCGGGAGAACACAGCAGATTCAGTTCCTGACAGACCGAGTGCAATTCAGCAATTTCTCCAGTCTTCTACAGGGTGAGCCTGGTTTCTACTCTTCAGATATCCTTTGATTCTCTTCACAGGATGGATTCAGTCTTAACAAGCAGTTACACAAGCTGCAGACGGAACTCTGGGCCTTACACATGTTTCCGACTAAAACTGCAAACCGAAAAAAAACCAGGGCTCCTTCCCTCTTCACTGCCAGAGCTCAACTGAAACTCCAGTAGACAAAACCGGCACTTCCTTTGAGTTCCTCCCAGTTCTTGGCTGGATTGGCTGTCACTCACAATAGACTGCCCTGTTGGTCCAAAAAGGCGCCGAGTCCAAACTACATCTCCCAGAGTCACTGCCCATACAATCCTCTTGTGGCTGGCTCAGATTACGAGTCCAAGTTCGATTCGTGCAAGGCACCATTTTAGAGCTACCTTAACCACACTGATTGGTCCAGTTCAGCAGTTCAAAACTAGAATGGGGAACTAGGCAAACACAGTTCTGACTGCAAAGAAAGCAGGTTAGACAAACTGTATTTTCATTATTACTCTAAATGATTTCTGGCAAACAGTTACATCTTTCGGATAGGTTCCCTTTGCACTCTAGTGACTGCAAAATGGAGTGAATTGGCAGCAGCTCGAGTGGTACTCAAGCAGAGAAGCACACAGTCCCCCATACAAACTAATTATGTCTGCAAGCAGACAGCTCTTAAGAGACAGTACCAGAGGCTCTAAAAACACTCACTGATAAATGGCTTAAACGCCAAACACCATTCAGGCTTGGAGCATTCAAGCAAGCTCCTGGAAGTCTTTTGAACCCCCATTTGCAGGGGGTTACACCTTCCTGGTTTGGGAAAGCTTGACATCCGCGTCAAGCAAGTACCCCATAAGTTTTAACTGCAACCATATACATTTGCATTAGACTCACACATGTAATCATCAGTCAATATATCATTTTACCAATAACACATTTCTGAAACATTGCAGTACGTCCTCTTTACACAGTATTACACACACATTGTACCATAACTTAAGTTATTACCTCTTGTACATGAAACCTGAAGAGGGCCTTCCCTATCAGTTACCTTGGGGCTGGATGGGGCAGGGAGGCACCATACTAGAGGGCAACACAAGTAACTTGAGTTAGCACTGACGCTCAGTTTGGGCAATGAGCTTGGGGCACATACACTCCTTTATGGACAACATTGAGGCAAGTCCACAGGCCTCCCAAGGGAATCATAACTGAGGTGCACCACAGGCTTTACAGCTCGACCAGTCTTTCTAGGGGAACTGTTACAGTCTCTGCACTCTGAGCCTCATTTTCGCATTGTCCTCACTTGTCAGGAGTCTCCATGGGGTAGAGAGGCTAGAACTTGGGGCACTTTCAGCTCCAGGAGTTACAGTTTCTGAGTCCACAACATTTGGCTCGAGATGGAGAGCTTTTGGACACTGGCAGTGGACTGTCAGGGCACTCAAAATACTCTTCTTGTTCTGGTGTATCACCAGTCTGCCCCAATCCATCATTTTCCTCCCTGAAAGCTCAAACAGTTCAACCATGCACAGTGATTCCATTTCATCTGATCTGATACTTTGCACTCACTTTCTGGGAGCACTGGCTCCAGGGACAAAGCTAGGGGCTTAGACAGTCCAGAAGGCCCAGCTTAGTCTTCAGTATTGACTAGGGGATTGCCCCAAACAGTTGACTCAGTTCGTAAGAAGGATAGTATTCAAAGTCACTCTCACTTTCTTCTGATATGGACTGACAGTCATGCTCAACTGGGACTTGTGGAGGGGAACACTTTAACTCTGCTTCTGTAGGTGCAGACTTTCTTGATCTTTTCTTAGCAGCACCTCTAGTCACTGGTCCAGAGGGGCATCTTCTGGGGCTCAGACTCAATCAAGATTTGTCCAATGGGCAGTAAATGATTTCTATGCATTGTTTTTACATCTTTTGAATTATTCTCAGGCCTTACTTTGTACACTGGCAGATCATCTAGTTTGCCCACTACAATGTGAGGGAGATGGTGCCATCTGTCAGCAATCTTGTGTTTGCCATGCAGTCCCAGATTTCTTAGCAATACCCATCTCCTCCTGGAGTTCCTGTGCTTTCACCTTTATCATACCTTTCTTTGTTGGCTGATTTCTTTTGGCAGCCATGGTTTGAGCCAGTTGGTACGCATGAGTTAGCTGGGCCTTTAACTTTTGCACATACTGTAAATAGTTGTCAGCTTGAACCCCATCAGGAGAGACCCCAAAACACATCTACCGTGGTCGAGCTTCTCTTCCAAACATCAGGCGGTAGGGGGAGAACCCAGTGGCATCACTTTTGGTGCAGTTATAAGCATGTACCAGGGTGCTAATTTGTTAGCTCCATCTAGGCTTGTCCTTTGGGTGCAGGGTGCCTAGCATATCTAGCAAAGTGCGGTTGAAACGTTCAGGCTGTGGGTCCCCTGGGGGTGGTAAGGAGTGGTTCTGGACTTTCACACCTCCACAGAGAAGGCATCTCTTTGATCAGACGACTCTCAAAGTCTCTCCCTTGATCAGAATGGATTCTTTGTGGAGCCCATAGTGAACAAAACGTTTTCTCAAGTACTTTGGCCACAGTGGATGCTTTCTGGTCTTTGGTGGGGAAGCTTGGGCATATCTCGTGAAATGGTCAGTGACCACAAGCACATTACTGATATTTCTTTGATCTGACTCCAAACTCAGAAAATCAATACAGACCAGCTCCATGGGTGCACTGGTGGTGATGTTAACAAGGGGCAGCCCTCAGGGTCAAAGCTTTCCTCTGTAAGTAGCGACCATGAGATTCGAATGTGTTGCTCCACGTCAGCCCCATTCTTAGGCCAATAGAATCTGGATCTCACCAAGTCAAGTGTTCTGTCTATACCAAGGTGCCCCATGTGGTTGTGCAAGGACCTCAATACTGGAGTCTCGAAAGGCAGTGGGCAGACTAGTTGTTGTTTGTCTACTTGTCCCCTCTGTCTACTGTTTCTCTGTATAACAGTTTATTGATCAGTTTCAACTTAGGACCTTCTTTGTATAACAGTGCAGTTCTCATATCAGTGAGCGTAATTTGGACACATCTTTTCCTGCACAGAGGGCTTCTAAAGCTGATTTGATCATGGGATCGCGGGACTGAGCCCCGAATACTGTCATTGTCCAGCTGAGGCAGTGCACCAATGTCTGTTGCAGAAAAGTGGCAATAAGCAGCAGGTATGCAATTCTCAGAGGGTCCCAAGCAATCCACCATGCAATCCACTGTGTCCGTGGACATTTGTTCCTCCCTGTCAAACTTCCGCAGAGTGCCCGAATGTCAGGTTCTGCCAATCTGACCCAATCATTCTGGGAACAGGCCTCCGGGAGAGAGCATCACATCTATGTGGTTCAGACCTGCTGTATTCGAGAACATAGTCGTATGTAGATAATGCAGAAAGCCACCTATGGCCAGTGGCATCCAACTTAGCTGAGGTCTGCACATAGGTCAAAGGATTATTGTCAGTTTTACTAGTATTTTAGCCCCATACAAGTACTCATGGAATTGGTCAACAATAGCCCACTTCAAAGCTAGGAACTCTAACTATGTACAGGATAGTTCTTTTCGGATGGGGTCAGGCTTCTACTGGCAAAGGCCACTGGTCTCGGAGGCCATTCTCGTGCTCTTGGTACAACACAGCCCCAACCCTTGCAAGCTAGCATCAGTGTGAGGGCGTAAGGTTTTTCTTGGATCGGCATAGGCCAGCACTGGAGCATGGGTAAGTTGATATATGATCTCATGAAAAGCAGTCTCACAATCAGGAGTCCAGCGGGTTCAAATACTTCCCTTCGATGACTACACTCTTTCAGTCTTGAGGGCGCTGACTTTTAGTATTTTTGTGGGTTGGGGGATACCCTTGAGTAAGGTTAAGTAAAGGCGGATCACTCTTGAATAGTCCTTGATGAAGCGCTCAACCACAGAATCCTAGGAATCTTTGCAGTTCTTTTAGATTTTTGGGCTGTGGCCAGGTGGTCAAGAGCCTCAACTTTACTTGGGTCGGTCTCTATTCCCTCGGTGGATACTATGTGTCCCACATACTTTACTGATGTTTGAAAGAATTGACACTTATCAATGGACTGTTTAAGGCCAAAGTCCTCTAGTCGGTCCAATACCTTAAATAATCTGCTCTCATGTTCCTCCAGTGAGCTGCCAAACACAATAACATCATCTAGGTATACAGGCACTCTAGTAAGTTCATGTCCCCACTGCACGCTCCATCAATCGTTGAAAAGTGGCTGGGGCACCTGAAATCTTGAGGCATCCTCATGAATTCATAGAAGCCAAGCGGACAGATAAAGAGAGGCTGTCTTCTCTCACGGTCCTCCTGGGTTCGCCGGATCCTAGTAACCCACTGCGGAGATCCAACACAGAGAACCACTTGTTCTGTTTAGGCAATCAAAGCATCCTGAATGCGGGGCATTGTGTACTGATCAGGGATAGTCCGCGGTTTAAGGTGCGATAATCCACGCACATCCTTACTGTCCCATTCTTTTTCCTCACTACCACAATGGGGAAGCATAGCGGCTTCTGGATTCTTGTATTACACCAGCAGCTAACATCTCTTGCAGATGCCGTCTCACATCATCTATGTCAGCAGGTGCCAGGCGTCGAGACCTCTCACAAATGGTCTTCGTCACGCGGTGGATATTGTGCTCAGCTCCTTGCACGCATCCTCGTCCCATTCCTTTAAAGAAACACCTGGTCTCTCTGGGCAAGCTTCTCACTGATCCTCACTTTCCATTCAGCTGGCAACAGGAGTCGCGAAATCAAACAAGTCAGGCGTTACTCTGTCATTCTTCCTCGAACTCTTGCTGCTGGGTAGCACTGCAGTGTCTGCACAATGCACATTAGCCAGGATGCAACCTCTATTTACTCAAATGTCTCTTTCAGACACATTATGAACTTGGACCATACCCTTCTGGCATAAGCATGGGCTCTAGCGGGCAAAATACTGAAGCTTGACCAGCAGTCCCTCTGGCAATTTCCACCGCCTGGTGCATCCAACATTAATATTTTATTCCTAACATCCTTTCTGATACGGACCTCTCCTGTAAGGTACACTGGGCATTTGGCGCCAGGATCAGAGACTCAGGATCCTTCTTCCATACAATTCCGACCCGGTTCCTCTGGTTCTATTTTTCAGCATCTCTCTGTGCCTCATAGGCCTTCTTAATTAAAGCTGGAACTCTTAAAGCTCTACTAGTCTTTGACCCCTGTTTTCATAACACAACTGTGCCAGCCTTCCGAACATATGAGCATTTGTTCCAATCAACAAAGGACACCATCATACAGTCAGTGGGGGACACACTAAGGCTAGGGTCTCTACTTGTTCGGCCACTCCAGCCACGGAGGTGGGAAAGACAGCCAAATTCGGATATACCCGAATAGGGGTGAGCCTTCTCACTTAACCCCCATACATGCAGTCCTTCTAATGGTTGTAAGGTTCGTCCTGACAAATGCTTCTGATACCAATCCTGGAACATAATTGTCACTTGGGAGCCACTGTCTAATACAGCTCTTGTAGACACTCCATTCACCTTTACAGTGGTCTCCATGGAGGGATCACTATTCTGGACCAGTCTGGAGAGGCGGTAGTGGGGCCTGGGCAACTGACCTTGCCACAAAGGACGTGAGTTAGCATTTTTGGTGCCCTCACTGGGATCATTTAGTGTACCTCTTAACCAGTGATTTGTTCTTCCAAGCTCTCCTTGTAGCCTATATGCAACTTTGTCAGTGTCTTTTGGGGACCGGCATTCCCTTTCATGTGCCCATCTTTCCCACAATTATAGCAAAACATACTTCTGGAGTTTGAGCTGGCCGGGCGCCACACTGGGAGCCAGGGCGGGGTATTACTAACTGGAAACCTGGGTGCCATCTCTGTCTCATGGTGTGATAAGCATTTGGAGACATCTCATTAGTTTCTCCACTTCACTTGGTCAAGGAATTGAGTTTGGAGCTGTTATCAGCAGGAGATACATGGGTGGGTACCCACCCCCCATAGCAGATGCAGTCGCATATAGGTCGGGGCCCTGTGCTTGCAGTGGCCTTCATAAAGGGACTGTTTTGAATTCCCGGATCTCTCTCAACAGTTCGCCCCATTGTGGCATATTCTTTCCTTGTCAGAGCACTCATTGACTGCCAACCTCTGCCCTAGACTTCCTTGATGGGTCACCCTCAGTCACTTGGGTGCGTGCTTGGCTATTGGTGCAGGTCCTCCCGAGTCGCCTTTTCTCAACTCCTCGAATTTCTCTCATTAACTCATCATAGGAGGTGGGATTCCAGTCGATTTGCCAGGCGTAACTGGAAGCAACAGCAGTTCTGAGAAGGGGCAGACTTAAGGATCCTGTCCAGCCTGGTTCGGTCCAGTTCAATCGCTGGCAAACTACCCTTTCTTGAGGCATTCTTGCAACAATTTTCCAGCTGAGATACATACACAGACAACAACTCCCTTGGTACTGTTGTGCATTTCTTACTTCCACCATAGGTCCTCATCAGAATCTGGGCTCCCATACACATTCTCCAAGGCCTCAAGATAGGCTGTGCAGTCACTTCAGGGTTACTGGCCCGCTTAGCACGGATGGTAGCCAGGGCAGGACCTCGGAGGCTCTCACTAACCCTCTGTCTCTGGGCTTCCGAGCATTGCCATTCTAGCACTTGGGGGCAACATAGTCTATCCAGGTCTCCCAGTCATCCTCCCTTGGGGGTGGGAGGGTGCCAGAGAAGATCCTCAACCTTGGTAAGAGTCGTGACTAATGGCAGGTGCAGAAATAGGAGTCTGCATTGGTTCAGCCACCATTACGGGTACTGGAGCGGGAGAGGGTGTTGGGAGGAACACCCCAGGTGGCAAGAATAGTTTCTTCAAGTCCTCCACAGTTTTCCTTCCCCAGCAACCACTTAGCAAATTTCTCCTCAAAGTTTCAGACAGTGGTAGGGCTCATATCCCCGGGTCTTTACTGTCATAGTTATCACTCTCCAGGCAGTGAGGGCTCCCTCTGGGGTAATGGTCTGTGGCACTTTGGAGCTATCTATGGGATCCTTAAACTCTACTATCAATCAATCAATCAATCAAAATCTTTATTTATTCAGGCGAACATCATTGAGCACAGCTCATTTACAAGATGGACCTGAGTGGTCATAGCAATATAAGGTTACAAATTTTACACAAAAACATGGTACTGAATGAACACAAATACAAAGATTTATGAATGAGACAGATATACAAATATTTACATATATACAAGGCAAAATGACATTGGACCTAGATCATATTAAAGGAAAGAAACAAACAGTATTGTAGGGATAAAGCTAGGGTAATGGGACTTGGGGGCATTTTTGTACAAGTAGGTTGGAGAACAAGCTAGAAGAACAATAAAGAAATAGGGGAAGTATAAAAGGGTAGGGGAAGGGGGTGTGAGAGGACTAGGCCTTATGGAAGCAGTTGCATGATTCTGGGAAAAGACTAGTGTACAGTTTTTGAAGGATGTTAAAGGAATGAGGGTATCCATTTCAAGGTCTTTTGAAGAGAATTTAGATAAGTGCTAGGGAATAGCTGATTGCAGTCTTCCATACCGGTGTAGGTGATAGGAATCTTCAGCATGATGAGTTTATTGATCCTTAGGGTGTAAGGCCTGGATGTGATCTGGTTGAAACAGTCTGAGATGTAGGAAGGGAGTTTGTTTGTATGAGCTTGTAGATCCAGACTGCAGCATTTTGTTTCTTCTATGTTGTAGGGATGTCCAACTGACTGCATTGTAGAGAGCAATGATGGGTGCTGGAGGAAGATCTGTAATGAATCTAATAGCTCTATGATACAAGGTGTCTTAATTTATTTAAATGGGAGAGGAGCAGTGGCCATAGAGGAAGTCAGCATAGTCAATGAGGGATAGGAATGATGCCAGGATTAGCCTTTGTTTGGAATCTCTGGTCAGGTAGTGTTTGATCCTATAAAATAGGCCAAGTCTTTGTCTAAGCTTTTCAGGAGCTCTTCAATGTGGTTAGTATAGTCAAGTTTATTGTCAATCCAGACTCCAAGATATTTGAATTTGTCCACATATTCCAGATTTTCACCAAGGATGGTAGACAGTTGTGGAGAGGTGAATGATGGGACAGTGGAAGAGCAGCTCTTGGTGGCAAAGAACATAGCTTTTCGTTTTCTTGGCATTTAGTAGTATTCTTTTCTAGTAAGTTGTGCTGTAGGAGGAGAATCAGACTGTAAAAGCTCACAGGCTTTTGATGGTGAGGGATTACTGACATTATAGTACAGTATCATCTGCAAAGAGGTGAATATTAGACTGTGAGAGTTGAGTCATATTGTTGATGTAAATGGCAAAGAGGATGGGGCCCAGGATGGAACCTTTGTACACCTCTTAGGAGTGGTTTAGAGGTAGATAGGTCACCTTCATTTTTTACCAGTTGTATTCTTCCGAGAGATAGCATCTGAACCATTTAAGAGAGAGTGAGTCAAGGCCTATGGAGTTCAGAGAGGAGATTAGTAGTTCATGGTCCACAGTGTCAAAGGCTTTGCTAGATCCAGGAACACAGCACAGGTGTTATTCTTTTGTACTAGGGCCAGGAAAGTGTGGGTGAGCAGATTAGCATGCCGACCCACCACCACAGGGTTTTGTAAACCTTCCACCTTGGAAAGTACTCCTGTACAGTGTCCGATTGATACCAGGGGATGTCCAGGATAAGCATAGCATTTGGGGGTCGATCTCCTCTCCAGTACACCACTCCACCAGCCGGTGCACAGCCACTTCTGTCGGGTACCCATTTTTTTCTAACAGTGGTTCGTAGAATATGGCCACTAGAGGACACACAATCCAGCGGTGAGCCTCCAAGATGTAACCCCTAGATGGTGCTATCCCAGGGGCTACTACTCTGCCTGATTTGCCACTAACAGGTTGAGGGCCTGGATCCAATGGCGGTGCCTCCACCCAGCGATCAGGGTTTGCAGTAGTTAAACTAACTTGGTCACAGCCCTCTGGGACACTGCAACCCCCTTTCTTCCCACTAGTGGCCCACACAGTATATCAGAATTACCTTCACAGTATACACTTACCCCCAGGACTGGTTCAGGCACTGGGACCCCGTAAAATAAGAAGATACAGTGCAACAATCACAGTACAATACTTTAACGTAGACAAATACCTCAGGCAGTATAACTTTGCTGAAACAAGCAGCTCTGATTTATTTAGGGATATAACAAGGACAGGGGAAATCAGGTTAATTAGCTTATCACTTTACTCATCTACCTATGGCTCTGTGCACAGAGCTATCCTACCAGTTACTGTCCCTGGGTACCCAAGCCCTAGTGGCTAGTCCAAACCGTGGCAGCTGGTAGGGGCCCTTTCACTGGAGAAAAGAAAATTTAGTTAAACAGTCAGCAGTACAGTAATTCCATTTGGATTCAGTGTGGCAATTCAACAGGGAGCGACCCTGAATTAGTACTCACGACCTCCAAACAAGATAGGGTCCTTCAACGTCAGCAGGGCTACTCTTGAGCTCCACGAGACTCCTCACACATTTATATGACAAACTGCAACAGGCAAAAGTCCTTTAATGGCAGCAGGATTCACTTGAGCTACACAAGCCTCCTCACACATTTATATGGTAAACAGTCACAGGCAAAAGTCCTTTAATGGCAGCAGGATTCACTTGAGCTACACAAGCCTCCTCACATTTATATGGAAAAGAAAGTACTATACCAGGCAGGCTGCTTCTTATCCCGATCGCAATTACTGCACAATACCGGGAGAACACACAGCAGATTCAGTTCTTGACAGACCGAGTGCAATTCAGCAATTTCTCCAGTCTTCTACAGGGTGAGCCTGGTTTTTACTCTTCAGATATCCTTTGATTCTCTTCACAGGACGGATTCAGTCTTAACAAGCAGTTACACAAGCTGCAGACCGGAACTCTGGGCCTTACATAGTTCCCAACTAAAACTGCACACGAAAAACACAGGGCTCCTTCCTCTTCACTGCCAGAGCTCAACTGAAACTCCAGTAGACAAAACGGGCACTTCCTTTGAGTTCCTCCCAGTTCTTGGCTGGATTGGCTGTCACCACAATAGACTGTCCTTGTTGATCCAAAAGGCGCTGAAGTCCAAACTACATCTCCCAGAGTCACTGCCCATACAACCTCTTGTGGCTGGCTCAGATTACTGAGTCCAAGTTCTGATTCTGCAAGGCACCATTTTAGAGCTACCTTAACCCACACTGATTGGTCCGTTCAGCAGTTCAAACTAGAATGGGGAACTAGGCAAACACAGTTCTGACTGCAAAGAAAGCATAGAAACATAGACTTTGACGGCAGATAAGGACAGCTAGGCCCATCTAGTCTGCTCATTTCCTACCTACAGGATAGGCCGTAGATCCTAGTTAACCAACAGCCTATATCTTCCTGCCCCCACAAGAATTGCCTTATGTCTGTCCCATGCATTCTTGAATTCTCCCACAGTTTTAGACCCCACAACTTCCTCAGGAAGGCTGTTCCATGCATCCACTACCCTCTCTGTGAAATAATACTTCCTCACATTGGCCCTGAACCCTCCTTCTATCTTTTAAATTGTGTCCCTTGTTCTTAAGTCTCTTTTTCTGAAAGATGCTACCTCTTGGACTTTGTTGATTCCCTTGAGGTACTTTAAAGTTTCTATCATGTCCCCTCTCCTTCTTTCCTCAAGGGTATACATATTAAGCTCCTTTAGTCTCTCCTCATACGGCTTCTCTTGCAGACCCTGCACCATTTTAGTTGCCCTCCTCTGACTGCCTCTATCCTGTCTATGTCCTTATGGAGATGGGGTCTCCAGAACTGGACACAGTATTCCAGATGGGGTCTCACCAACTGTCTGTACAGAGGGATAACAACTTCCTGTTTTCTGCTGCTGATGCCTCTCCCTATACATACCAGTATACCCCGGCCCTCTACTGCCTTCTCACATTGCTTGCTAACCTTAAGGTCATCTGATATGATTACCCCAGGTCCCTTTCCTGTTTTGTTGTTGTTACTACCTCCCACCCATTGTGTATTCTTCCCTGGGTTCTTGTTTCCAGGTGCATTATTTGCACTTTTTGCATTGAATCCTAGCTGCCATCGTCCTGACCATTCCTCCAACCTTGCCAAGTCCCTTTTCATCCTTTCCACGCCTCCTTGTGTATCAACCCTGTTGCAGATCTTTGTGTCATCTGCAAAAGGCATACTTTTCCTTCCAGTCCCTCTGCAATGTCACTGATGAAGACATTAAAAGGACTTGACCCAATACTGAACCCTCGTGTACCCACTAGTAACTCCTTTCTTCAGAGTGGACTCCATTTACAATTACCTTCTGTGTCCTGTTGTCCAGCCAATGTTTTACCAGGCTACCACCCTGGGACCCACTCCCAGGCTGGTTAATTTGACTAATAATCTTTTGTGTGGGACTGTGTCAAATTCCTTGTTAAAGTCTAGGCAGGCCATGTCCACAGCCCTCCCTGGTCTACTACTTTGGTCACCCAGTCAAAGAAATATTAGATCGTCTGACATGACCTTCCCACTGTGAACCCATGCTGCCTTGGATCCTGTGCTCCACTGACCTCTAAGGTACTCAAGTATTCTTTCCTTCAGAAGTGACTCCATCACTTTCCCTACCACAGAGGTCAGACTGACAGGTCTGTAGTTTCTGCCTCTGTCTTGGTCCCACTTTTGTGAAGGGAATCCATCCGCCTTCCTCCAGTCCTCGGTACCACACCATCCTCCCATGATTTATTAAAAGAGTAGCCAGTGGTTTCACTAGAGTGCTTCTGTTAATTGGATTAGCACTTCCTCCTCTTTTGTGAATACTGAGCAGAAATATTCGTCAGTATTCCTGCTTTTTCACTGTCCCCTCTGCCCACCCACCGCTCATTCTGTTCGGCCTCACTATCCCTCCTTTGTCTTTCAGCCGCTGATGTACCTAGAAAGGTTTTATCCCCTTCTTAACTGAGTTGGCTATCTTTTCCTCAGTTTGGGCCTTTGCTATTCTGACTTCCCTCCTGCTTCTTTCTGCCTTAACTGGTACAGCTCTCTGTCCTGCTCCTTCTGTGTTTCTTATACTTCCGGAATGCTATCTTTTTCTTCCTGACTTTCACAGCCACCTCTCTTGAGAACCATAGTGGCTTTTTTTTCGCTTTGATTTGTTTATTTGCTTCACACAAAGGCTTGTTGCCTCTGTGATGGCAGTTTTGAAAATTCCCATTGTTGCTCCACACCTCCTTCTAGCCTGTTTGCTAGTGCTTTTCTGAGGCACTCTCCCATCTTGCCAAAGTCAGCCCTCCTAAAGTCCAGTACCCTCACTTTTGTTTGGCTTGACTCTGTAGCTGAGTTTAATGTGAACCACACTGTTGGATGGTCACTTGTCCCCAGATGGCAACTCACTTCTAGATCTGAAATCCTCTCACTTCCCCGCTTGAGAGTACGAGGTCTAAGATTGCTCCCCCACGAGTGGGTTCCAAACTAGCTGTCTAATGCCTGCCACCTGTAGGGCGTCAAGAATGGCCCTGCTCTTGGATGTGGCTGCAGCAAATGTGCTCCAGTTAACATCTGGCATATTCAGGTCTCCCATCAACAGTATCTCCCTTTCTCTGCCATTCTAAGAATGCCTTCCATCATATCCTTGTCCATTCCTTCCCCTGACATGGGGTCTGTACACAACCCCTGTGCGGATTGTGGTGCCCTTTCCAGTCTCCAAGGTGACCCACAGTGCCTCCTCTCCTCCCTGTTTACTCTTTTGTTCAGTTGCTTTTATCTCTTTCTTTACATAGAGAGCTACTCCTCCCCTCTTCTCCCCTGCCTGTCTCTCCTGTAGGTTATGTACCCTGGTATGTTAACATCCCAGTCATGGTTCTCTGTATACCATGTTTCTGTGACTGCTACGATATCCAGGCATCCCTCTTCCATTAAGGCCACCAGCTCAGGGAGCTTGTTGCCCAGACTACGGGCATTGGTACTCATTACCTCCATTTCCTGATGGCCTTACCCCCTTTGCCCCATCCCTGTCCTTCTTGCCTTTATCACTTTCTCCATTTACCACTGCCCTTCTCCTATCGACACCTCCATGTTGGTGTTTGCCACACTTACTACCGTGATTGTTTGGGGGCTAAGATTTTCCTGCCCTTCAGTGCTCTCCTTGGCTAGTTTAAAAGCTTGCCAATGAAGCATTTAAAACTATCACCTAGGATCCTGTTCCTCCCGGACAGATGCAGCCCATCATGCCAGTATAGGCTTGCATCACTCCAGGTGGACCCCAGTCCCCAATGAAGCCAAATCCCTTAGCTCCACACCAGTTTTTCAACCACTGATTGAATCCTATGGTGCGGAACACCCTAGCCTCTCTATGCCATAGATGGGTAGCACCTCCGAGAAGGTTACCGTCAGTGCTACTTGACTAAGGCCCTCCCAATTCCACAAACTCTTCCTGCATCTTAATCCTTTCTTAGCCAGGTCATTTGTCCCTAGGTGGACAATGACATCCAGCTCCCTCCCTGTGCAGCTGCTCTGGCAATCCTGAGGATTCGCTTCCTGTCCCTCCAAGCCATGGCGCCAGGCAGGCACCTTACCTCCTCTCCCTTCCTTGCCCAGTTCTACCTTCCTACAATGGAGTCCCCCACCAGGAGTTGTTTCCTTCCTGCAGGGTCCCCTGCCACCCTTCTGTGGGTCTCCTTGTGGAGGTTCCCAGCATCCTCCTTGGTCTCCACTGTAGGTGCCTCCATAGAGGAACCACACTTTGCCAGAATGGAATAAGAATTGTGGAGAGGTACAACTGGAGGGATGTGCCTCTGTTCCACCACCCTCACCCTCCCTGAGCCCACTGTGGTCCAACCCTCCTCTTTCTTGGCAACCTCTGAGGCAATGGCAGTGGCACTGGTGGTCCCTGGATGGAAGAGGAGGTCCCACAAATCCTGGCCAACTCAGCCTGGAGGTGAGCAACCTCCTCCCTCAGCCCAGAGGTGCCTGCAGATGGGACAACACCGCATCCTCCAGAACATCTCCCGGAAGACTGCTGCTCCACAGCCACTGCACTGCACCACTCCAGTCATGTCTTATTTCTGGCCCTTTAACTGTTTGCAATCCTTACTCTTTCCTCTGTTTTTTTCTCTCTCTTTACTTTCTGCCTGTGTTCCTTTAAGCTCCTGATTGTCCTGTTCTGAGACAAGAATGTCCTATATTTCTCAGTAGACCACTTACTTGTTCAGAGGCAGACCTCCAGCAGCTAGAGGGGCGGAGAGCTACTCTTGCCCTTCTAGGATGGTGGGCCTTGGTGGTTCTGTGATCACTCACTTCCTGCCCCTAAACAGGAAGTTCCTGTTGTCAGTCAAATCCTGTGCCTATAAAACTAGAACTAGCTTTGGGGGAGGGAGGGAAGGAGGGCAATATAGTCCTAGCAGAGAAGTTCAGTCACACAGCAGTCCTTTCTCCTGGTGTCTTCTGCCAAGCTATTAGCAGAATCTTTCTAAGGCAGTCTTTAAATGTAGCTTCCTTCTAGCTAAGCCACCCCCTACTTACCAGATCTTTCTACAAGTAATTTAAACCTCACAGCAGTTAAGTCCTTTCAGTCACCTGAGATTTACACCTAGATGACTTTTCAGTTACCCATTCAGTTCAGTTAACCCAAACACACACTTCTTTTTTGTTTTGTATGTTAGTTTTTTACCCTAAATTAAAGGTCCAAATACAAAAGTTCTTCTACTTTAGTCCCAGCAGAGAAGTTCAGTCACACAGCAGTCCTTTCTCCTGGTGTCTTCTGCCAAGCTATTAGCAGAAAGCAGGTTAGACAAACTGTATTTTCATTATTACTCTAAATGATTTCTGGCAAACAGTTACATCTTTCAGATAGGTTCCCTTTGCACTCCTAGTGACTGCAAAATGGAGTGAATTGGCAGCAGCTCGAGTGGTACGCAAGCAGAGAAGCACACAGTCCCCCCCATACAAACTAATTATGTCTGCAAGCAGACAGCTCTTAAAGAGACAGTACCAGAGGCTCTAAAAACACTCACTGATAAATGGCTTAACGCCAAACACCATTCAGGCTTGGAGCATTCAAGCAAGCTCCTGAAGTCTTTTGGGAACCCCATTTGCAGGGGTTACACATGTTTATTTATTTGATTCTTTATTGACCAATTAAAACACCATTGCATTGGTGGCAGACACCGAGTCAGACCTCATGGCCACCACAGAAACCGGGGACACAGAGAATAATGACTGGGACTTGTCAATCCCAGGTTACACAGTGTAGACAGGACAGAGGAAAGGCAAGGGGGTGCCTAGCCCTATGTGGCAGGGAGACCATAGAGGCTGTGGGAGGACAGACACATTGGGAAGCAACAGGAAACCTGAGTCACTGTGGGTTCACCTCATGACACCCTCAGGTAAGAAAATACAGGTGGGGGTGATCTGTAGACCACCAGGACAAAAGGAGGAGAGAGATAGGAAGCTGTGGGAATACCTGGCAGTGGGAGTGAAGAAGAAGGAGGAGGTGATGGTGGGTGATCTGAACCTGGTGGATGTTGACTGGGACATCCCTGTGACCAGGTGCTCCAAAAGTCCGGTCCTGCTGGATTCATTGCAGGACTGCCTGCCGGATACGTTGCAGGACTGCCTGCGGGATACATTGCAGGACTGCCTGCTGGATACATTGCAGGACTGCCTGCTGGATACATTGCAGGACTTCCTGCTGGTGCAGCTGGTTAAGGAACCCACTAGTCAGGTGGCCAGTCTCGATGTGTTGCTCACTAATTCTGAGATGGTGGGTGGAGTGAGGGTAGGAGCCCTGGGGTCCAGGTACCAAAACTCCATTTCATTTAGATTGGTCCTTGAGACGAGAATGCCCTATCAAAACTGAAGCGCTAGATTTCAGAAGAGCAGACATCAGCCGAGGAAGCAGCTGGTCTGAGACAAATTGACTAGGCTGGACAGCATCGGAGGTACAGAGAAAAGATTTGGGGTATTAATGGACCATTCTCGAGGCAACAAAGTCATGCACAAGAATTGTCGAAATGAAACAGAGACCAATATCGTTCTCAGAAGCTGCCAGAGAAGCTGTGAGGGCCAAGAAAAGGCTTTCACCAGGTACGTGGAAAATTGGTGAGAGGCTGAATGGGGAAGAGCACAAATAGAAATGAGGGAAGATAAAGAGGACAGGTAGGTAGGAAAGTTGGACATGGAGCTGCATATTGCAGAGGGGGTCAGCAGGTGAAACAGTTCTTCAGATGTATTAAGGAAGCAGGGTCGGGGTCTTGTTAGGCTACAAAAGGGGTGGTATTGGAGGATAATGAACAAAAAGCAGGTGTCCGTAATGATTATTTCTGCTTTGTCTTTACAAAGGGAAGTTGGGCGGGCACTGAAAAGCGGCCATTAGGAAACAATCCTGAAATAAGGCAGCAAGTGTTTACCAGAGAAAGGGTTCAGAAGTGGCTTGAAGCCCTAAAGGTTGATAAAGCCCCAGGACCAGATGGACGTATCCAGGGGTATGCAAGGGATTGACTACACAGCTGGCTGAACCCCAAATAGGGCTATTGAAGAGATAAATTCAGACAGGAGTAGTTCCAAAAGATTGGAGGGTGGCAGATGTAGTCCCGCTATATAAGGGGAGGCAAGAAGAAACCGGATAACTACAGACCGATCAGCCTTCCTCTGTAGTGGGTAAACTGAAGGGGTCACTGATGAGAAAGGACCTTGTGGACTACCTAGTGGTTTACAGGATATTAAACAGCATGGGCTTGTGGCACGGAGGTCTTGTTAGACCAACCAGATAGTATTCTTTGACTGGGTAACAAAGGTGGCAGGTAGGGTCATGGATTTATTCTGCTTTGATGTCAGCAAGGCTTGACTCGGCACCCCACAGAAGATTGCTGAAGAAGCTGCAGGACCTGGGTGCAGCTAGGGACAGAGTTAAGTGGGAAGGAAACTGGTTGAGGGAGAGACAGCAGAGGATGGTGGTAAACGAGGTCTAATCCGAAGAGAGAGAGGTCACGAGTCAGTACCACAGTGATCTGTCCTGGGTCCTGTCCTCTTCAGTATGTTCATCACAGACATTGCAGAGAGCATGCGAGGCAAGCTTCTCTTTGGAAATGGCACAAAGATCTGTGACAGGGTAGTTAGTGACAAAGGGATTGGGGAGATGCAGAGGGATCTATGAATACTAGAGGGTGGTCTATGGTTTTGAGTCAAAATTCAACACCAGAAATGCAAGGTATGCACCTAGTGAAAAAGATACAGCACAGAGTACTGGGTGTGAGGGGTTGAACTGAGCACTACAGCAGAGGAAAGGTATCTGAGGGTTATCATTAGTGACTCCTCAAGCGATCAAGCCAGTCTAACAAGACCAGTAGTGAGGCTAATAGGATGCTGGGATGTATCAAAAGAAGTACTGACAGCAGGAAAAGGAAGTACTGCAGCCCCTGTATAGGTCACTGGTAAGGCCACACCTGGAATACTGTGTTCCATTTTGGAATCCTCACTTAAGGAAGGAGAGGGACAGACTGGAGATGGTGCAACGCAGGGCGTACCAAGATGATTCAGGCCCAACAGGGCAGCTCTCATGAAAGATCATCTCAAGGCACTGAATATGTATTCGCTGGAGACCAGGTGAGAGGGTGGATATGGTAGACCTTCAGGTTCCTGAAGGAATAAACAAGGTGAACTGTGGGGACTGTTTAGCAGGGCACAGTCAAGAACGGAGGTCATGAGTGGAAACTGGGGGTGGGAGGTTTAGAAGGATGTGAGGAAGTTTTGTTGTACAGAAATGGTGGTGGAGCCATGTAACGGTCTCCCAGCGGAGGTGGTAAGTGCTAAGACTGCAAATGATTCCAAGCATAGCTGGGACTGAAGTATGAACTTACATTAAGGGTAAAGGTTACAGAAAGGGGTAAGGGAACTAGACAGTGCAGACAGGTTAGCCTGCGGGAGTCCCAGAGAGATGTCGTACTGAAAGTGGGAAGAGGAGCTATGCACTAGCAGTGGAAGAGATTTCCTAGCTGGGGAGCAGAAATAGCAGAGCCTGATCCCCATGTTGGTGCTGGCTTTAGCACTACCCGCAGAAGTTTATCCTTGAAGATGAGGAGTATGTGTGATTAGAAGAGATTAGCAAATTAGCAGTTACAGCAATAGTGCTGGATCTGATAAGCTTATCCAGGAAACTGGTGACTGTTCAGGAGGCATAACCATCCAAGCTTCCTACAGCACTTACAGTTATGGGCTAGGTGGTTCAAGGACAGAGGAAATTAACATTGTTGTGGGGTATGTCCCATTTGGCCAAAACAGATGAAACAGTGTGATTAAAAGAGAGGAGCCAATTATTATTATTCACTAAAAAATACCACCAACAGCTTAATCTGGTTCACGGTCAATTGACATTCATCTGTATCCCCTTCCCGGTCGTGCCTGAAAATAGGCAGGATTTGTCTAGTGCACTTACCCGTCAACAAAACAAAAAAAAAAAAAAAAAATTAAGGGATGGAAGGAGAACATCTCTGGCAAGGGCAAGGCGAGTGGCTGGTGTTAGGATCTAATTGTGTAAATGTCATGCCAAGTGTGAAACTGGCAACTCCACCGTTATTCTGGTTGTGTAGGGAAAGGGCCAGATGGTGATGCAAGGCGACTCCCGGATACCGTGATATCAATTTATTTGATTGATTGATTGATACAGTTATTATTCTCGGAAGTGGATATGATGTTCTTTCCACACTTTCTGGCAGTGCCTTTCCTTTAAGACTTCCCGATTCTCTTCAAGCTGGCTTCTCCTACCCACCAGGCGGTAACTCCCCATAGCTCTGCCCCATGATGTCAGATCATCCTTTCTGCTGGAAGAAGCAGGTTCCTCCTTACCACTCTCATGCTGAGTAGGCCCTTTGCTACAAAATTTTCGATTTACTTCCAAACTTATTAAAAACCTTGTCTTCAGGTTTAATCTTCGATTGCAGCCACGATGGGCAATGACAAGTCCGCTCCGGGTTCTGTCGGTGCCTTTATGACAGAAGATGTCCCAAACAGATCCTCACACCACGTGCATTTACTGCCTGGGACATGAGCACAATTCCTCAGGCCTGCAGCATTTGTCAGTCTTTCCACCCTTCTGTTCTCTGGGACTGTCAAGCCCAACTTACTCTAGGCCATCCGAGTGAATGGTACCCTCCAGTCAAAATCAGAAGATGCCCGTTGGGTGGTCTCCGTGTCTGCTGGTGTCTGCGAACAGCAAGCGGCATTTAAGGAGGCAGCACACTTCCTCAGCTTCAGCCTTCATTCTGCTTTGCTGGGTGCTTTTCACAGGGTCATTTGGAATTGTGCCAGGCCTTACCAACTCTCGGTCAGGGCCCTTCTTTGGGCACAAATCCAAATCTAAAAAGAGACCAAAACGGTCTTGCCGCTGATCTTGGGATCGAGAACACTCTTGCTCAAGGGCTTCAGATTCCTGTGCTTCTCTTGATCCAACTCGGCAAATCTTGAGCCAGGCCACCAGCTCCATGGTACCCCATCAGGCAAGTTGGCCCTAGACACTGGTTGATACATAGATACATAGACAGTGTTGGCAGATAAGGGCCTATGGCCCACCCAGTCTGCCCATATGAGCTTGTAAGTTCAGTTTGTTTTCCTAGAAGTCTGTTGCCCTTACCCTGACCTCCAGAATTCCTTTATGTCTATCCCATGCATTCTTAAATCCCGTGATTGTTTCAGCCCCCACCACTTCCTCTGGCAGGGTGTTCCACTTGTCCACCACCCGCTCTGTGAAGAAATTCTTTCTCATGTTTCCTCTGAATCATCCTCCCTCCAACTTCATCCCATGCCCTCTTGTCCTGGAACATCTTTTTCGCTAAAATAGTGTTTTCCTGCACCCTGTTCCTCCCTGTAAGATACTTGTATGTCTCTATCATATCCCTCTCTCCCTCCTGTCCTCCAGGAGTACATGTTCAGTTCCTTCAACCTGTCTTCATAGGACTTGTGATGCAATCCATGCACCATCTTTGTTGCCCTCTTCTGAACCTTCTCTACCCTGTCTAAGTCCTTACGTAGGTATGGTCTCCAGAACTGTACACTGTACTCCAGGTGGGGCCTCACTAGTGTCTTGTATAGTGGAATTATGACCTCCTTTTCCTGCTGGTGATGCCCTGCCTGTACATCCCAGCATCCCTATTTGCTTTACCTGCTGCCTTGTCGCATTGTTTCCCTACCTTGAGGTCATCAGAGATGACAACCCCAAGATCCCTTTCCTGCTTGGTGCATGCTATATCCTCACTCCCCAACTGATATATTGTGCCAGGTTTTTGTGCCCCATGTGCATTATCTTGTACTTCTTGCATTGAATTTCAACTGCAACCCCTGACCATTCTTCAGGTTTCTGCAGGTCGCTTCTCATTCTGTCTACACCGTCTGGTGTGTCTACTCTGTTACAGAGCTTTGTGTCACCAGCAAACAGTAAAATTCTGCCTTCTAGGTCCTCGCGCAATGTCACTGATGAAGATGTTGAACAGGACCGGTCCCAGCACTGATCCCTGTGGTACCCCACTGGTCACTCTTCCCTCTGTGGAGTGACAGCCATTTTACCACCACCCTCTGTGTCCTGCCACCCAGCCAGTTACCTACCCACCACACTACTGTCCTGCCCACACCCATATTCCCCAGTTTGTGTAATAGTCTTCTATGTGGCACAGTGTCAAGGCCTTGCTGAAGTCCAGATAGGCCATGTCCACTGTCCTTCCCTGATCCACCTCCTAGTCACCCAGTCAAAAATTCAACAAGGTTGGTCTGACATGACCTCCCCTGGTGAAACCATGCTGCCTTGGGTCCTGTAGTCCATTGACAACCAGATGTTCCACCAATCTCTCCTTCAGTAGTGCTTCATGATCTTCCCAGTACCGAGGTGAGGGCTGACTGGTCTGTAGTTCCCTGCTTCCTCTTTGTTCCCACTTTTGTATAAGGGGACTACATCTGCTGTCCTCCAGTCTTTGGTGCCTCCCTGTTTCCAGTGATCGGCTAAACAGGATAGCCAGAGGTTCAGCCACCACCTCTTAGTTCTTTAAGGACCCTGGGGTGCACCCCATCTGGCCCCATTGCTTTATCAGCTCTTAGTACTTCCAGTTCCTTCAGGACCCTTTCTCGTAAAGGACTTGTGTCCATTTCTGCACCATTCTCACCCCTTGTACTCCCTTCAGACCCATTACCCTCCTCTTCCTCAGTAAAGACTGAGCAGAAATACCTGTTCAATATGTCAGCTTACTGTTGTCATCCTCCACGCGCCCCCATCCTCCCCTTCAGTCTCACTATCCTTCCCTTTGTCTTTCTTTTTTCACTTATGTACCTGTAAAAGGTTTTGTCCTCTACCCACTGATTTTGCAATGTGTTCTTCTGTCTGAGCTTTGGCTTCCCTTACTGACCTCCCTGCCTCCCTTTGCTTCTCCTGGTACTTCTCCCTATCCCCTTCTGCCTGTGTCTTTTGTATGTGTGAATGCAGTCTTTTTGGCTTTCACTTTCTTTGCTACCTCTTTGGAAAACCATAATGGTCTCCTCTTCCTTTTCCTCTTGCTAACCTGCTTAATGCATAATTCTGTTGTTCTTGTAATCCCCATTTTAAATACTGCCCACTGTTCCTCAACCCCTGATTCCTGTCCCATTCCCTTAATGCCTCTTTCAAGTATCTCCCATTTTCCCAAAGTCTGCCCCCTAAAATCCAGGATACGTGTTTTGTGTGGTTTGGTTCTGCTCTTTCTGTGATTTCAAACCACAATGACTGGTGGTCACTGTTTCCCAGGTGCTCCCAACTTTACCCCCATCACACTGTCCCTGTTTCTGAGCACAAGGTCCAGTATTGCCTTCTGCCGAGTTGGTTCCATGACCAGTTGCTTGAGGAAGGCAACCTGAAGGGAGTCCAGGATAAATCTGCTCTAGTTGATGCTGCTGCTGGGATGCTCCAGTCCACGTCTGGAATATTGAAGTCTCCAACCAGTACTACTCATTCCTTGTCTGCCATCCTTTGGATGGCTAGCATCAGCTCCCTATCTGTTTCTTCCTCCTGGGCTGGTGGTCTATACCACACCTGTGCGGATGGCTGTCCCCATTTTCCTTTCCAGCTTAACCCACAGTATCTCTCCCCCATTTTGTTCCTCTTGGATCTCTGTGGCCCTTATGTCATTTTCACATACAGTGCCACTCCTCCTCCCTTCCTGCCTGCTCTGTCTCTTCTGAATATGTTGTAGCCAGGTATGGCCATCTCCCAGTCGTGGTTATCATTACACCAGGTTTCAGTGATGGCGCAGTGTCCAGTTCTGACTGTACCAAGACAGCCTCCAGATCTTCCATCTTGTTGCTAAGGCTCCTGGCATTTGCACACATGGCTTTCCATGATTTGACCTCCTAGACTGTTTCACTGTTCTACCAGCCCCTTCCTTGGTTGTCATTTATCCCTGGTTCTCCTTGCTGTCTGCCCTTCTGCTGAATTTTGCCCCTTTCTGCTTATCCACCTCTTGTGCGCTAATCTCCATCTTTTTGCACACTGCTTTGCAGAGATAGCCACTCCTCTGGTTCACTGGTTCCACTGCTAGCTGGGGGTGAGCAAGTAGGTACCTCCTTGCTGGCCTGCCACCCTTTTGCTAGTTTAAATGCTTGTCAATGAGCATTTAAACTTATCATTGAGTGCTTGATTCTCTCCAGGATGGATGCAGGCCGTCAGGCTTGAACAAACCTCCATCCTCCAGGTGGGTCCTCAGTCACCAATGAATCCAAACCCTTCCTCACAGCACCAGTTCTTCAACCATGAGTTAAAGCTCCTGGTGTATGCACTCCCTATGCTCTCCCTTGCCTCTCACAGGTAGTACTTCTAGAAAGTGACAGAAGTAGCTACTTGCTTGAGACCCTCCCCAGTTTCTAAACTCTTCCTGAACTTCCTTTGGCTCCCCATTTGCCAGGTCATTAGTACCTGGGTGGATAATGACATCCAGCTCACCTCCTGCCTTGCCTTCCCAGTGATCCCCAGGATCTTCCTTCCATCCCTCCATGCCGTGGCACCTGGTAGGCACCTCACCTCCTGTCCTCCCCTCCTGTGTTCCTAGCTGGATCCCTCTTATGATGGAGTCCCCACCAGGATTCGCTTCCTCCTCCTCCTCTGGGGTCCACTGCTTTCCCGCTGAGGTCACCTCCTTGGCTAACCTCCACATCCTTTCCTTCCACTTCTCTGGGTACCTCTATTTGGTTGTCCTCATTTGCCAGTGCGGCATATGAGTTCTTGAGTGGAATAGGATCTGGGATGTGCCTCTGCCTGACTGCTCTAACCCTCCTGAGCCCACTGTCATCCAAGTGCTCCTCGCTGCATCCTTTGAGGCAGTTGCATTGGACTGGGTGGTCCCTGGATAGGGTGATGGTACTCCTGACCAAGTTTACTTCTGCTCTGAGTCTGGCTACCTCATCCCGCAGTCCAGAGAGATGCATGCAGATAGGGCAGCACCTCAGTGTCCAGAAGGTCTGCCTGAATATGGCTGCCCCACAGCCACTGCATTGCACCACTCCCCTCACATTATACTGCAGTTCCACTACTTGTCTGCTACTGAAGCTCTCCTAGTTCCTTTTTATTAATTTACTGTACTAAAATCCTGCCACTGATCCTCAGATAATTTTTTTTTTTTTAAAGAAAAGAAACCAATAAATAAATAAATGAGTCAAAACACTTGTTGTGCTGAGGGTGGGCTTCTTCCCCTTATGCCCCTCCTACTTCACACCCCTACTATATCCTGTGTTTAGCTCCTGTCAATCAGATTTAACAGGCATATAATTAAGAGTTGGGGAAGGGGAGGAGGGAGAATAAAAACTCTGCTTGCTACTTTAACTCTGACTAAGCCCCACCTCCAGTTATCACGTAGCTGAGGTCAGAGGCCAGACAGTTAACACCCTTCACCCAACTACAGGGCAGTCAGACAAGCCAAGATAAAATTTGCAGCAATTAAAGACAGCACAGAATTACACCACCACTATGTTTAAATTTTCAACAGCCCAAAACAATTATAAGTAAAGACAACAAAGAAAGTATAGTGTCACTAAAAGCCCACAATCTAAGTTTAAAAGAAAATAGCAATTACCAGTTACTCTAAAGCACTGAATTGAATATGTTTCCTTCCTTCCCTTCTGGCTTCTCTTCTTGATCTTCCAGAAGAGATTTTTCTCGAGCGCTCAAACAGTTGTCGACTGAGGACTGACACTTTTCTTTCCAGGACTCCACTCCTTACTCAGACCATTGGGAGGGACTGCTCAGTTCGTTGACCCGCCACCTCTGGTCATCAACTAAGACCTTGAGGTGCCTCGGCATTTGCCGGCTCCCTCTGAGCCCCACCACTGGTTACCATTGCTGCTAAGGTCCTACTCCTGGGGGTTGAGCGGCTTACACCAACGCCAGCGCTCCCACTCCAGATGCCCTGGGAACAGCGCTACCACTGTTCTTCATCCTTGTCCCTCTTGGGTGAGGGAGGCTTTGGCACAAGCTCGCGCCACTGCTAGGAGGATCTCATGTGGCAACAGCTGGTGTTCTCCAGTATGAAGTTGGTCCTGGCTCCTACCCGGCCATTGCCTGGCTTTCACCTCAATGGCCTATACCTTCTCTGCCTTAGGAGCCGATCAAGGCGGTCCTGGCTCGGCCAACTCAAGCGTCTCCACTGATTCCCATGGAGCTGCCATCTACTCTCCCGATGACCGGTGCTCTGACCACAGGGCTTCCCATCGGCTGTTGGTCACTCTCACTCCTGACCGCCTGCAGGGATTCTGGCAGTTAAACTCTCTCTAAAAATCTTCGGAGTCGGAGGGTTCCTCCTTGCACTCCCATGTGGTTGATGTGGAGTCAGTATGGGGTCTCTCGACAGACAAAGGCCCTACTACCTTTATGGGCCTTCTTCTGTCTGAGTCCACAGGTATGAAAATGGAGCCTGTCCAGAAACTGGCTTGCTACCCCATAACGAGATCTTGGATCAGGGAGATACCCCTGGGTAGGCCTTCCCAGTGGCAGGGGCCACTCTTAGCCCTGCCTTGGAGCTCTGGCAGCACCCCGCCTCCTGCCCTGCACCGTCTGCCCGATGTCCCACAAATATGTGGTCCCTACCAGTTTCCTGTCGTGATTCACAGAACACCCTCAGCTGAGGGCTTGGTGGCTGATTCTGTGTTCGGGCACTTTGGCAAAATGGGGTATGTCAACAAGCTGCCTCACAAAGAGTCCAAGAGGCTGGACCATGGAGATAAAAGTCTACGCTGCCTCTTACGCCGTTTTGGCAGGCGATCTCAGCCCTTCTCATGGTCCACTTCTCCCATGCCCTGTTGGGATTTTTGGGTGAGGTGCTTCCTAAACTGCCTTGGACCTCAGACCATGGTCAAATAGGTCCAGGACCAGGGCTGGGCTGTAGCAAAGCAACTGTTCAGGACAGCTGTGGACATTGGGGACTCCTGTGCCCGCTCTGTGGCGGCCGTGATGGCCATGCGTCCACAGGGTTTGGCTATGGATCTCAACCTTCACAGCAGATACCCAGGACAAGCTGGCGGATGTGCCTTTCCTGGGCACCCGACTTGTTTGGGCCTGGAGTCAAGGGCCACCTCACCCACAGAGAAGTCCAGTGCCACCTTGGATTCTGTGACATCCACTCAGAGGGACCCCAAGAGCTCCAATTAGCAGAAAAAGAAGCCTTTTGGTCGCCTCCACTCCTGCGGCCAAACCAGCCCAGACCAAGCTAGGCAACAGGCTCAGGCTTGGTGACCTCGGATCAAGTCTGCGGCCTCAGTCGTCTGCTAGCCTGGAGGAAGAGGCCCGGTGGCGCCTCAGCCGGGCCTCCTTCTCCAAGCCCACCCAATGACGGGATGATGGGTGCCTCCTCATGCCCATCTCATCTTTCCTAGGTCCTCCCATGGGGGTCCGGCTCCGCCACTTCTTTTCCACCTGGTCCACTGTCACCACAGACAGGTGGGTTCTCGAGGTGGTCAGTCAGGGTGTGCCTCTGGAGTTCAAGCAGTATTCTCCTTGCTGAGCCCGTTCCCCATGGGAGGACTTTGGTATCTGCAAACATTCTGTTGATTCTTTGGGAGAACATTACCCAGGTCCTCCACAAGGAGGTCATGGTTCCTGTCTTGGATCCTCCTAAACACCCAGGGTTTGTCTCCAGGTACTAGTGCCAAAATGGACGGGGGGTGGCACCTGATTCTAGATCTGCACGACCTGAACAAGTTCTCAAGTCATGCACCTTCAGGATGGTAACTCTGTCACAGATCATACTATCTCTAGAGCAAAACATGTGGTTTTGCTCCTTGGATCTTCAGGACGCGTTCTTTCGGCAGGTGTCAAATCCTCCTTTGGAATCTGAGGAATATCCCGGGAAAACATCTGGTTCCTCTGGATGACCTACCAACACTGGTCCATGCCTCCATCACCACCGCCTTGACTACTGCACTGCCCTCTACCTAGGGCTTCCTGGGGTTGATATCCACCGCATAACTAGTGCAGAATGTGGCGGCCAGGCTACTGACAGGAACATCTAGACCCAGCCATATTGTGCCTGTGCTGCGCAGACTGCGCTGGCTGCCTGTTCAGTGGCGGATCACCTTTAAGGTCGGTTTACTGACCTTTAAAGTCATACATGAACAGGGACCCAGTTACCTGCAAGATCTCTGACTCCTACTGCCCCTCCGCCCTCTGTGATCCACTGATGAGGGATTGCTAGAGATACCCAGGGTATGCTTAAGACATATGGTGCCTGGGCTTTTTCTCTTGTGGCCCCTACCCTGTGGAATTCTCTACCTCGTCGGTTGAGAGAATGCCTGACCGTCGAGAGGTTTAAATCGGATTTTAAGATGTATTTATTTAATATGGCCTTCCCAGATGATTTTATTTAATTTACACATCTGTATATTTATTATTTATATGTTTTATTGTATTTTACCTGTAAAGCACCCTTTGTTTTAGAAAGGCACTATATAAATAAAGATTTGCTTTGCTTTCACATCCTGATCCATCAGTTTCAGAGAAGGTTCCTCCAGTTCCGAGCTGAGGAAGCCCTCTACGAGTTCCAGGCCATGCCATTCGACCTGTCCTCAGCCCCACAGGTCTTCAACAAGTGCATTGCAGTGGTGGCGGCTTGCCTGAAGTGCTGGGGGTCCAGATTTACCTACCTGGATGACTGGCTGATCGCAGGTCCTTCCAGGCAGGAGGTGTAGCGGTCCGGGACCTGGCCCTCCAGATCTTTATCTCCGTTGGCCTCCTGGTTAATGAGGCCAAGTCAGAACTTGTGCCTTTTCAGGTGATCAGCTTTGTCAGGGAAGAGCTAGACTCTTGAAGAGCCAGAGTCCGGCTCCCAGCGGACAAGGCAGAGGCTTCTCCTCCTTTGCCTGATCATTTCAGATTGGGCAATTGTGCCCTACCTGGGACTTCTTATGCCTGGTGGGTTACATGGCGGCCTGCATCAGCATGGTCTGTTTGGCTCACTGAAGGATGCGCCTCTGCAGTGAGAGCTGACCAGCCAGTGGTCTCAGCGCAGAGGTCACTTCACCAGCTAGTCACTGTGACCCAGTGGATGTGGGACGCCTCCAGTGATGATTGGTCCTGGAACATCTGCAGGGGTGGATCCCATTTGTCTGCCTAGAGCTGACAGTTATCCTGACAACTGATGCCTCTCTCATGGGCTGGAGTGCCCACCTGGGGACACAGAGTCCATGGGTTCTGGACTCCTGAGGAGTCCCGATGCCACATCATCCTGCTGGAGCTCCGAGCAGTTCGACTGGCGCTGACTGCATCGCCCTCACATTCGGGGTCAGGTGGTCCTGGTCCAGAGGAACACCATGACCATGTACTACCTCAACAAATAGGGTGGGACACTCCCTGCCACTGTGTAAGGAAGCTCTCCATGTGTGGACCCTCATGTACAGCCTGGAGGTGGATCTCCTAGCCATCCATGTGGCAGGGCCTCCAGTCAGCTGGTGGATGCCTCAGCTGGGTGGGCGAGGCATCTTCAAGTGGTCTCTCCACCCAGAGGCAGTGCACAGCCTGTTGTCCCAGTGGGCATCCTACAGATGGACCTGTTTGCCTCCAGGAGAATGCAAAGCTGAGGCTGTTTTGTGCCTGCCCTCCCAGCAGGGAACACTGCAGGGGATACCTTCTCGAGGCCCTAGACCCCAGGCCTCCTCTATGCCTTCCCTCCGCTTCCCTTGATCCACAAGGTGCTCCTCAAAGCCAGGAGGAACAAGACACAGGTGATACTGGTGGCTCCAGACTGGCTGTGCTAGTTGTGGTATCCTGATCTCCTCAGCCTCAGTAGCAGGCTCCAAAGGTGTTTCCTCTCCGCCGGACCTGCTCTCCATCAGTTAGAGGAGGGTACTCCATCTGGACCTTCAATCCCTGCACCTGACAGCATGATTCCTGAGCGGCTAGAGTTCCAGGCTTTGGGTCTCTGAAGATGTCCTCACTGTTATGGAGGCATCTTGGAAGGAGGAGACTAGAAAATGTTATGCCTTCAAATGGAAGAGGTTCTCCATTTGATGTTGGGCAAAGGGTTGGACCCTTGTCCTGTCCAGTGCCTAGCATTCTTGACTACCTGTGATCCCTCTCTCAGTCAGGCCTTCGTTCGATGACCCTCAAGGTGCACCTGGCAGCCATCTCTGCTTACTGGGCGTCGGATGGTCAGCAATCGGTGGACAGGAGAATGTGGTCTGGCACTTTTTAAGGGCCTTGACCACATTTCCTCTCCAGTGCATGAACCACCACCACCTTGGGATCTGTTGCTGATTTTGGCAGTGCTCATGGGCAAGCCATTGAACCGATGCAGAGGTGTGACATGTCTCACCTGTCGTGGAAGACTGCTTTTCTGGTGGCTATCAGCGCCAGTCAGAAGGATTAGTGAGCTCCAGGCGATTTTGGTTGAGTCTTCTTACCTGGACTTCCACAGGGATAAGGTTGTCCTGCGCCCAACCCAAATTTCCTCCCAAAGGTTGTGTCAGATTTGCACCTTAACTAGGTGATTAATCTTCTGGTGTATTTTACTAATCACATGTTGGAGGCCACAGGATCCATACTCTGGACCTGAGATGAGCACTTGCTTATTACAAAGAGCGTATGGCTACAATTCAAGGAGAGGTTCATCAGCTGTTTGTCGCCTGTGCTGAAGCTGCACATGGCAGACCGGCAACCAAGTGGACGATTGGTAGGTGGATTGTATCATGCATTGATCTCTGCTGTAGGTTGTTGGGTATGGAGCCTCCCATAGGGCTTAAGGCTCATTCCACCTGCTATACCGCTGCCTCGGTGGTTGCTTCCAAGGACGTCCCTATCCAGGCAATCTGTGGGGCTGCTACCTGGCGGTCAGCACACACTTTCATTCGCATTACCACATCGACATTGAGTCACGCTGGGATGCTGGTTTTGGGCCTCAGTTCTCCAATCCTTTTTCCCAAATAGGGGTTGTGCGCTTGCCTCAAAGAACTGCTAGGAGTCTGCCAGAAAGTGTGGCTAGAACATCATATTCATGTCCCTAGAAAACAGGTTACTCACCTGTAACAGTAGATCTTCCACGGAGTAATCTCGCAGCAGATAATACACTTAGGTCATCACCAGAGGGCACTGTGGTGCACAGCAGCTCTCTTCTAGCAGTCTTTTTTCCCCAGGGGCCACCTACACATGATATCATCTTTCTGCTTCCTGTATAAGAGTGGGTGATCCCTGTATCCTCAGTTCATTTTCCCACTGTCTTCAGCTTCTGCACGCAGCAGCTAATGCAGAAAACACCAGTCATACGAGAATTTGAGCTAGAGGTGAATTTTCCATTCCACTTACTACATCGATGAATGTCCAAAAAATCTGCAAGCTAGTCAGTGTTATTTCGCTCCTGTCATTGCAGTAGGAAGATCCTGCTTAAACAATCACACTGTTTGTGTTAGGTGCCTGGGACCCACACACAACACCATCTCGTGCATTCTTTGCCAGTAATTCAATCAGGCAACCCGTCGACAACGGCTGCAGGAGATAGAATCCTACCTTATGGAGCACAAATTTTCTACTAGAGAACCAAGGGGCCTGTCCCAAGGATCCCTGCCACTGCTTCACACAAGAAGCACAAGAGGAGAAGGAGAAGCCCTCCTCATCATCCTCGGGCAAATGCTCGTTGACAGCCGCCATCGATGATGCCCTCCAAAACTGCCTCCTCGTCAATGGGTGTTTTCACCTGCCTCATCGATGGTGCTTTCCTGCACTCTTACTGCAGGTTCTGATGAACCCTATGTTGGTTCCATCGATGCTCCATGGAGGAGGGATCATTTCCGTTGGCGACATCCTCTTTAAAGCATTCTAATGCTTCTTCCCTTGCTGCCCCTGCTGATGTGTCATGTTTCCATGGGAAAGCCTACTGCCTTTGCAATTTATACTGCCCCTTCTCCTTCACACTTCGCTCTCATAGGGGCCAGGTGGACAGAGATTGGGACCCTGGGCTTTACCACCCAGGGCTAGACCTGCTTATACCTCACGTCCTATTCCTCCACAATTCCCCTGGTTCCCAGAAACCTCCTCTTCCTACCTCCCCAATCAGTGGGCGTAGCCACAGTGGTACAACAGGTTCTACAAGCCATTAGGTATGCTCAGCCTCCCATCCGGGGAGCCGAGTTATCCTTCCCATTCTTCTACCCTCCGCCAAACACTTTCAGGGTAACAGGGACCCTTCTCCAACCTGGTTACCTCCCTCATACTGAAGATGAGGCTGAATTTCCGGCTGATTTCACGGAGACTTGAAGGATGTGGACTTACTGAACTTGGGCTTCCATCCTCAGTCCGTTCTTTTGACTATTTCCTCTTTAAATTAGGACCTTTCCGGCCAGGTGACTGCTTCTCCTCCCGATGACCCATCTTTTCATGAGATAATGGTCCAAATCCAAAAAGTCATGGGATTTTCAACTACTGAACATGACAAACAACGAAAGGATATGGCAGACTACCTAGAACTGCCTGAGGAGCCTGTCATGAGTGGTGCCCACTTATACCAAATCTACCAAAATGTATGCTGACAGCCTGGACCGACCCGGCTGTCCTGGCCATTCCTAGAAAGCTGATGATCGCCTTTGCCAGGCTCCTGTTAATCATCCTTTCCTTCCTCTACCCTGAAGCAGATTCGGTAGTGATCACTGCGGCACATGATCGTATTAAGCGACCGAGGCACCTGAGCTTCTTACCTCCTGAGAAGAATCCCATAGGATTGATTACCTAGGAAAAAGTGTTCCAAGCAGGAACAGTACCATAAATCTCAGAATTCTAAACTATATGGGACACATGGTCAGTACCTACTCCACTTGGGTTCTGATGTGGTTGATACTTCGACCCGTATGTCAGCCATGGGGATTACCCTAAGACATCTTGCTTGACTTGCGTCTCAGGGTTCACGACAGATGTACAACATAAAGTTGTTAATGCCCCTTTAACGGGTCCAAGCTTTGGTCCAGGTACCCAAATGGTAGATGATCTCCTGTCTTCAGTACGGAGACTATGAACAGTACATGGCATGTACCATACCTCACAACCATCTTATTGTCCCCAATCCTCCTTTCCTACAAAGAGAGGTGGTAAATCAGAGGCTCAAACGGGCGGATCCCATGGTCATTCCCAGCCCTCTTCCAGGACCACCACTTGTGCCACCAAGGCTCCTGCTGTCACCTCTGGGTGAGCCGCCAGCCCACTTCCCGTGACCAACTGGGGTGTTGCCCAGGCTTCTTCAACCAGGCCTCAGAAGCTGTGGGCTGGTCATTTTGCTCCTTTTAGAGGCCTGGCGAATGATCACCTCGGATGAGTGGGTACTTCAGATCATTCAAAGGGTCACACACTGAAACTCACCTCCATGCCTCCCCTCATCCCCCTCACTCTGTCCATTACCCACCCGAACACATTCCTATTCTCCAGGAGGAACTCCAGGCTCTTCTGCATAAGAAGGCCATCTATCCAGTCCCTGCATCAAGCACCAATAGGATTTTGCTTCCATTTTCTTCTAGTACCCAAACGAACTGGAGATCTCAGACTTATACTAGACCTCAGACAACTGAATCTACACATTCACTACAAAAGTTCTGGATGGCGCCTTAACATCTATAATGCGATGTTAAAACAAGGGATTGCTTATGTGCACTAGACATGAAAGATACCTACCTACATATCCCCATCCACCGCCCACCACCAGTTCCTTGCTTTACCTGCTAGGGACAACATTACCAATTTCAGGCACTCCTGTTCGGGTCTCTCATCCGCCCCAAGAGTGTTTACCAAGTGCCTAACGGTAGTGGCGGCAGCCCTCGACAGGAAGGACACTTCATCTCTCCATATCTGGATGACTGGCTCATAAAAGTAGAGTCCAGAACCTCTGCTTTCCTCCTTTCAAGCAACCATTACTCTATTTCGCCCCTATGGATTATGGTCAACTGACCAAGTCCAACCCGACCCTACCCAGTCACTCCAATATATAGGAGCGGTCCGAGATACCGCCTCGCCAGGGCTTACCTCCCTGCTGCCCAGGAGGACAGACTTCTGTCTCTGGCTTCCCAGATGCAGACTCAACAGGTTGTCACAGCCAGACATCTTTATGCCTTCTAGGACACATGGCCACTGCCATCCCTACGGTAGCATTTGCCTGTCTACATATGAGACCGATCCAGTGGACTGTCCAGAACCAATGGTGTCAAAGAACTGGAGACTTCAAGACAAAGTCAGAGTCACTCCCGCTCTGCGGTTGGCCCTGTCCTGGTGGACCCAACGTGCCAGCCTCTCTTTAGGCATGCCATTCCAATCTCCCCCACCCCAGCAGACATTGACCACGAATACTTCACTTGAAGGGTGGAGTGTGCACCTGGGTCCCTACAGGACACAGGGCATGTGGTCCCGATCCTCCACTTATCCTCACATAAATCTCCTGTAAATGAGGACGGTCCACCTAGCCCTTCAGGCTTTCAGCCCCACCTTTCCCGGACCCCTGCTGATCCAGTCAGACAACACCTCATAGATACATAGACAGTGTCGGCAGATAAGGGCCTATGGCCCACCTAGTCTGCCCATTTGAGCTTGTAAGTTCAGTTTGTTTTCCTAGAAGTCTATTTCCCTTACCCCTGACCTCTAGAATTCCTTTATGTCTATCCCATGCATTCTTAAATCTTAAACCTCAGTGGTATATTACCTGAACAAACAAAGAGGCATGAAGTCCTGCACTCTGCAGAGAGGCATTGCAGTTTGGCAGGAAGCCATACAGCAACACCTTTTGTTGACAGCCGTCTATCTGCCGGGACACCACGATACCTCCGTGACATTCTCAGTTGCCAGTCCTCCAGGCATGAATGGACAGTTCATCATGAAGTTCTTCAGAGAATTTTTCACTTGGGGACCCCACACTGTGACCTGTTTGCCTCCCTATCAATCACCGTATCCCCAGATACTATTCCATTATCCTGAACAAAAGGGACAGTATATAGATGCCTTGTCCCAACAATGGACAGGACTCTTTTATATGCTTCCCCGTCCCACTCCTACAACGGACTCTGCTGAAACTAAACTCGAACCTGCCACCATGATCCTCATAGCCCTCTGTGGCCCCCTGCAGGTGTGGTTTTCCCTACTTCAACAGTTCTCAATGGCGGAACCCATTCCATTACCAATCAGGCCAGACCTGTTGACTCAGAATCAGGAACCCATCCTTCATCCCAACCTGAGATCACCACACCTTTATGCTTGGTTCCTGAGGACGCTTTCATAGCCCGTCTCCAGGTCTCCTCTCCTGTGGCCAATATTCTATTAGCCTCACATAAACCAGCAACCAGGAAACTTATAATGCTAAATGGAAACGCTTTCCATTTGGGCTGCTTCCCGATCGTTGGACCCTACTCATGTCCACTGACTATTGTCCTGAATTACCTGACCTCGCTTTCCGAGACAGGGTTGTGCTATTCCTCTATTAAGGTCCATTTGGCCTCTTTTCAGCCTTCCATGAACCTCTGAATGGACGATAACTGTATCAACATCATCTAGCCAAATGTTTCTAAGAGGAATGTTACATATCAAGCCTCCCTTTAGACGACCACGACCTCCTGGGATCCAAATTTTCTTTTAGAAAATCTGACCCTTGAAGCTTTGAACTGGCGGCTACTTGTGACCACCGTCTTCTTTCTTGAAGACATTATTTTTAGTGGACGTCACTTCAGCTCGGCGAATCTCTGAGCTTCATGCCCTGTGTAAAGAACCTTGCTTAATTTTTTCACAAAGATTAGAGTGGTACTGCAGACAAATCCTTCCTTCTTACCTAAGGTGGTCTCGAACACACCTTAAATCAGTTCATGGAGTTGTCTGTCTTACCCTGAGCACTCCAGTCGGGAGAGTACCTCTTACCCTAGACGTCCACCGTACTCTTCGATATTATACTAATCATACCAAATCAGTTAGAAAGACCCTCAACTTTTTGTTACCTTTGCTCAACTAGGGAAGGTCTGGTCACTAAACAGACCCTTCCTATTGGCTAGCAGACTGTATCACTGCTTTGTTATAAAAATATGACAAACCATTGCCAGGACCTGTCCAAGTCTATTATACCAGAGCTATGGCCACCACAGTGGCCTGCTTCATAGGAACTTCTGTCTCAGATATCTGCAACGTAGCCACATGGTCCGCAATACATACATACCTTCAGCAGGCATTACAACCTACATATTGCTTCACACTGTAGGCCGCTCTTGGCTGAGCTGTCCTACAAGGTCTTGTATCATAACTCCACCCTTCTTGGGTTTACTGCTTGGGAATCATCCCAAGTGTATTACCTGCTGCAAGAAATTATCCCGTGGAAGATAGTACAAGTTACGTACTCAACTGTAACAGTAGATCTTTGAGGGGTATCACTTGCAGCAGGTACTGATCCCTCCTTCCATCCCCTCCTTCTCTAGGAGAACAAATTCTGATCCAGTTATTTATAGGATGGGATACCTATGGTACCTCGGGTCTCCATCAGTCCTCGCTTAACGAGCTGAATCTGGACGGGAACTGAGGATACCAGGATCACCCACTCTTATATAGGAAGCAGGAAGATGATGTCACGTGTGGATGGCCCCTGGAAAGACTGCTAGAAGAGAGCTGTCATGCACCACAGCGCCCTCTGGTGATGACCCAAGTGTATTACCTGCTACAAGAGATGCCCCTCGAGAGATCTACTGTTATGGTAGGTACGTAACTGTACTTTCTAGGATTGGTATATGATGTTCATCCACATGGACCCCCCCTCTCGACCTCCCCTGGCTTTGGTGAACACTACTGATGCCAGCGGGCAAGATGTGGTGTCATGGGGTGAAGCCGAGGGAGTTATTGGCTGGGTGGATGGGAGGAGCCAGCTTGAAGACATTCTGGTGCAGTCTTAAAGGGAAAGGCACTGCTAGAAAGTGTGGATAAACATTATATACCACTTCTAAAACTACTGTTACATGTGAGTAAACTGTTCTTAGCTATTATTTTGAAATTTGATTTTACTACTGTTCTTTTTTTCCTCCATGATACGATGTTACATTTTTGTCTACAGTGCTCTTAGCCTATGGAAGAAGAGTGCCTTAACTACTGCTTTAGAGTGGACCCATTTGAGTAGGGCTCCATTGGAGCAGGATGTTGTAGCTCAG
The DNA here is from genome assembly GCA_016271365.2 of Neoceratodus forsteri. NCBI lineage: Eukaryota > Metazoa > Chordata > Ceratodontiformes > Ceratodontidae > Neoceratodus > Neoceratodus forsteri. The sequence goes on from JADMNL010000022.1 coordinate 554,162,427, forward strand.
CTGGGCTATACTGAGTACATACATAGTAGTGTTGTAATTTAAGATCAAAAGGACCTGAAGTCCAGCACATCCATTCCCCACCCCACCCCACCCCACTTCAAAAGATATAAGCAGGGATGAGAAAAGTGTGCTGTCCAATAAAGTATACATTTCCAGGGATTCCCTTTCCAGGCTACCCTGTGATTCCCTATCCATGCTACATACCCAGGGTACCCAGTGATTCCCTGTCAACGCACTTCCCAGGCTACCCTGTGATTCCCTATCCACGCTACATACCCAGGGTACCCAGTGATTCCCTGTCAACGTTACTCTTCCCAGGCTACCCAGTGATTCCCCATCCATGCTACCTTCCCAGGCTACCCGTGATTCCCTGTCCATGCTCCCTTCCCAGGCTACCCGTGATTCCCCATCCACGCTACCTTCCCAGGCTACCCGTGATTCCCGTCCACGCTGCCTTCCCAGGCTACCCGTGATTCCCCGTCCACGCTACCTTCCCAGGCTACCCGTGATTCCCTGTCCACGCTACCTTCCCAGGCTACCCCGTGATTCCCTGTCCACGCTGCCTTCCCAGGCTACCCCGTGATTCCCCGTCTACGCTACCTTCCCATGCTACCCAGTGATTCCCTGTCCACGCTGCCTTCCCAGGCTACCCCTGTGATTCCCCATCCACGCTACCTTCCCAGGCTACCCAGTGATTCCCTGTCCACGCTGCTTTCCCAGGCTACCCCATGATTCTCCGTCCACGCCACCTTCCCAGGCTACCCAGTGATTCCCTGTCCACGCTACCCGTGATTCCCCATCCACGCTACCTTCCCAGGCTACCCCGTGATTCCCCATCCACGCCTCCCTTCCCGGCTACCCCGTGATTCCCCGTCCACGCTACCTTCCCAGGCTACCCCGTGATTCCCCATCCACGCTACCTTCCCAGGCTAACCAGTGATTCCCTGTCCACGCTACTTTCCCAGGCTACCCCATGATTCCCCATCCACGCTACCTACCCAGGGTACGCTAGGTTCCCTATCCACGCTACCTAACCAGGGCACCTGTGTGATTTCCATCCACGCTACTTACTCCAGGGCACCCTCTGATTCCCTATCCATGCTGCCTACCCAGGACACCCTCTGGTTCCCTATCTACTTATTTCAATTTAGGATTACAGTAATACCTTTGAGCTGAGGCTCTTTTACAAAGGTTCCACGCCAGAGAGTACAGTATACATCGTTTCATTACAGATAAAAGAATTTAACTAACAAGATGTAGTTTCAGGGCTCAAAGGAAAGCAGGGAATAGAGACAGAGGCAGACTGGGGAAAGGGAGGGTGATAAGAGATTGCAGTGAGGGTGTGGTTGGAGGTCAGAAGGAGGTAGGAAATGCTTGAAGTGAGGGTGAGTATGAGAGGGTGGTGGGGGGGAGGAGGGGCAGGAGGAGATAAGGGAGGGAGGTGAAACATGGGGTGGGTGGCAGGCAGCCCAGGGCCTTGTCGTGTAGACTGCAAGCGCCTAGAAAGGGGCAGAGATTGTTGTAAGTGCTATGTGAGGAGGCATGGGCAGTAGGGCGAGGGTACTAACTGTCTGAGCAGTCACAGGAGCTGGAGGCAAGCAGTGAGAGGCGAGCTTGGACTTGAATAGACCGAGTGGGAGCAGTGGCTATGTCACTGCCAAGGGAGTTTAGCCAACTGGTAGCATGGTAGGCAAATGATCTTTATCCTTACAGCGACCGGGATTTGTAGGAGTGAGGTTTGGACCTCCTTGTAATGATGTTGCTGTGTCTAGGTGTAAGGAGAGACAGATTCAGGCAGGAGCAAGCCCCAATGTAATTTTCTTGTCTGTGATGCAGGTTTGGTATTTTATGCGACTGTCAAGTTGTAGCCATCCAGTTTGAGAGTAAAGGTCACATGTGTGGGTGAGGCGATGGGAACCAGTGATGAGTCGACAGGCTTTTATTTAGAGAGGTCTTTATACGCTTGAGAGAGTGGCAGTGGCAGAGCCATAGATAAGTCTGTAATCGATGATTCTTACGATAGAGCTTTGGACGGTGACTGATAGTGCTTCAGATGTTAGGTGTTTCCTGTGCCGGAACAGTAGGTCGAACGGGTATTGCAGACTTGCAACATTGTTGATGTGGGCAGCGAGGAGAGGTGGGAGTCGAGGTGATGCCAAGGTACTTGAAGAAACATAGAACATAGAAACATAGAATTTGATGGCAGGTAAGGACCGCTTGGCCCACCCAGTCTGCCCATGTCCCTACTCTAATGGATAAGCTGCAGATCCTAGTTAACCAGCAGCCTACTTCTTCCTACCCCTACCCCTAGAATTGCCTTATGACTGTCCCATGCATGCTTGAATTCCACCACTGTTTTTGACTCCACAACCTCCTCCGGAAAACCGTTCTATGTATCCACAGCCCTCTCTGTGAAAAAATGCTTCCTTACATAACCCTCTGAGCCACTTCCCTATCTTCAAATTGCCTCTTGTTCTTGCACACCTCTTTTTTGAAAGATGCTGCCCTTTGGACTTTGTTGATTCCCTTGAGGTACTTGAAAGTTTCTATCATGTCCCCCTCTCCTCCTTTCCTCGAGGCTATACATATTAATCTTCTTAAGGGTCTCTTCATATGTCTTCCGTGCAGACCCTGCACCATTTTAGTTGCCCTCCTCTGGACAGCTTCCATCTTGTCTCGTCTTTGTCTTTGGAGATTAGGTCTCCAGAACTGCACGCAGTACTCCAGATGGGGTCTGACCAGCTGTCTGTACAGAGGATAACAACTTCCTGTTTTCTACTGGTGATGCCTGTCCTATGCATCCCAATATCCCCCAGCCCTCCTTACTGCCCTCTCACATTGCTTGCCCACCTTTAGGTCATCTGATATGAAGGATTGTGTTTGTTCTAGGGTGACACCTTGCTTGGTTTCAGTGGAGAGGTGGTATTGCTTGTTTTGTTGTGGGGGCTGCTGAAGATCATGGACTTGTTTTTTTCTGATTGAGGATCAGTTTATTACTTAGGAACCAGGTTTCAACAGAGCAGAAACCCTGCTGAGTTTATTCTGCAATAGTTTTGGTTGTGGTACGAGGCAAGAATTACAGCATCATCTGCGAAGAGTATTATTTGTTCAGGGCAGCAGACCGGTAGTGAATTTAGGAACAGGTTGAAGAGGAGGGGTCCCAGAATGGAACCCTGGGGACTCCGAGCAGACAGGTCTGGGGTCAGAGGCATATCAGCAGTTCTTACTGTTTGGGTCCGATTTCAAGGTAGCTCTTGAACCAGCCAATGGAGTCGGGTGAGAGCCCAGCATTTTGGAGCTGGATTAGTAGGAGGCAATGATTGACAGTGTCGAAGGCTTTTGTTAAGTCGATGAAAATGAAGCCTGTTTGCTGACCAGTATCTAGTGAGTTATGGATTGCGCCGGTGAATTTGAGGGAGCCGTGGAGGTGCTGTGACCCTTTCTGAACCTGTGTTGTTGTTTTCACAGGATGTTGTGTTTATCCAGGAAATCTCGCTACTTACCCAGGGTACCTGGTGATTCCCTATCCACACTACCCAGGGCACCCTGTGATTCTCTATGCATGCTACCTACCAAAGTCACCTGTGATTCCCTATCCACACCACCTATCCAGTGTACCCTGTGCTTCCCTATCCATGCTACCTACCCAGGGTACCCCTTGATTCTCTGTCCGTTACCCACCCAGACTACCTGTGATTTCCTCTCCACTACCTACTTAGGGTACCCTGTCATTTCCTATCCATTACCTACCATGATGCTTTGTGATTCCTTTCATTATATTCACCCACGGTACCCAGTGATTCCTTGTTCACACTACCTACCCAGTGTACTCTGTGGTTCCTTCTCTACACTACCTTCTCTGAGTATCCTTTGATTCTCTTGCCGTGTTACCTACCCAGAGTACCTGTGATTCCCTATCCATGCTACCTACCCAGGGTACCCTGTGATTCTCTATCCATGCTACCTACCCAGGGTACCCTGTGATTCTCTATCCATGCTACCTACCCAGGGTACCCTGTGATTCCCTATCCGCACTACCCACCCAGGGTACCCTGTGATTCTCTATTCATGCTACCTACCCAGGGTACCCTGTGATTCTCCATCCATGCTACCTTCCCAGGGCACCCTGTGATTCCCTATCCATGCTACCTACCCAGGTACCCTGTGATTCTCTATCCATGCTACCTGCAGGGTACCCTGTGATTCTCTATCCATGCTACCTACCCAGGGCACCTGGCGATTCCCTATCTATGCTACTTCTCACCCAGGGTACCCTGTGGTTCTCTATCCATGCTACCTACCCAGGGTATCCTGTGATTCTGTATCCATGCTACCTACCCAGGGTACCCTGTGATTCCCTGTCCACACCACCTACCTAGGGTACCATGTGATTCCCTAGCCACACTACCTATCAAAGGTACCCTGTGATTCTCTATCCACGCTACCTACCCAGGGCACCCTAGACTCCTAGCCATGCTACCTACCCAGGGTACCCCGTGATTACCTATCCATGCTACCCACCCAGGGCATTCTGTGATCAGATCCTCACTACCTACCCAAGGTACCCTGTGATTCCCTATCCACGCCACTCACCCAGGGCACCCTGTGATGCCAGATGCTCACTACCCACCCAAGGTACCCTGTGATTCCCTATCCACGCCACCTACCCAGGGCACCCTGTGATTCCCTACCCATGCTATCTACCCAGAGCACTCTGTGATTCCCTATCCACACTACCTACCCAGGGCACTCTGTGATTCCCTGTCCACACCACCTACCCAGAACACCCTGTGATTTCCTATTCACGCTACCTACCCAGGGCACAGTTTGATCCCCTGTCTCTGCTACCTACCCAGGGCACTCTGTGATTCCCTCAGTGAGCAGAAATTGGATCAGACTTACCTTTGGCCATTACTGTTTTTATGTTCACTGTCTCTGCTGTTCGACTGTTCTGCTGGTTCTAACTCCAGTCATACTCAGGTATTCATAACTTTCTGCAGTAGTTAGTTAAAACCTTTATTTTTATACAGGAATTCAGATGGGAAACATCACATCATTAGGACAAAGTCCTATTTTCAAGATGGTCCTGTAAAATACATAGATCTTAAATTATAACAACAAAACATTACAATACACATAGATCAATCATTCACAATATAATACATAAAACATCTAGACAATCATCTAAAACAATCACAATGTATTTTTAGTTCAGGCATCAAACTTGTTAAAATACCTTCAAATCATTAATCTGGTTACAATATACAGATTTCAAAGCCCCCATAAATCTTTAATAATAACCGGAAATCTAAGAGCACTATATGCCCTCTAGGCACGACTGCCCGGAGAGAATAGAACACATGCGAATGATGGAACTCTTTGCATGTGACAACTTTTCAGATGTTGACCTATACTAACTGCCAGTGTTCTAAACTCCTCAGATTTCACTTTCCACCTGAAAAGTCTGGTCGCCGGAGTGTCACTCTTCTACTTTCCTTCTGATGTGAAGAAACTTATAAAATACTATAAAGTACATTTTATTTCATTTGCTGCTTTATGCTTATTGTTTATTGTATATTTAACTTAGTTTTAGTGTTATTTAGTTAGTGTTTCCAGTTCAGGATAACCGCAGGGAACCAGCTTAGTTTTACTTTAGTCGGGTTTTCTGACTAAAAACCCTGTTAGTTTTACAAATGTTAGTTTTGAAACTTATTTTTTGTAACCGCTTTTCTCGGTTGCTGAACCGCTAATCCCGGTTCTATGGTTCGGTTCCTTATCGTTAAGGAACCAACCGCAACTGCTAAGTTTTATTTAAATTTCATACTGACTTAGGTTTACCTTTTTATTGGTGCCAATAAAAATGTCAGAAAAACCAAAGAAGAAAATCGATGAACCCGGTTTTAGAAATTGTTCACAATGTGGAAGTCTTTGCCAAGGCAGATAAACACAGTTTGTGTGTGGCTTGCCTTGGATGTGAGTATCTTAAGGAGGAATGTGATATTTGCAAAACATTCCCTAAATAAACTGTTGAAAACACCTGGAATGGCTGAAAAGAAACTTCTTCCACCTTAGGGGTCCCTCTGGCTCTGACCAGCCGATACCCCTTGTCAGTGTGGGTGAAACCACTCTGCTGTTGCCGCTACCCTGAGATGGGTGACAAAGGCACCAAGAGGGCTACTGAATCGGCTGACTCCCGGTTCTCCCTAAAAAAACAAAAGTTAAAGCACACAGAACCCCCATCTACAAAAAAGGGACTTCTGTGCCTGCCTCCACTATGCCTTCTCCTCAAGAAATTGGCCCAGCTTTCAGGGTAATTTGGGCATTACAAGTCCTAGTGCCTTCTGATCAGCATCCAATTGTCCAGACTCCCGTGGTACAGGCTGGCAGCACAGGCAGGTCTTCCTTCACTGAGGAGGAAGACTATGGTGAATGTGGAGGAGGAGGAAGGGGAACCCTTGAACCTGAGGTATCCCCTGAGCAGGAATTTGGCTCTCCTCCCAGAACATCCGAAGATTACTCCCACACGCTACCTTTGTGAGGAAGATGGCTGATACACTGGACGCCATCACAAGGGAGGAGACTGAGGATGAAGAGGAGGTGGAGGACTTAGAAATGATGGGGCTAACCTCCACCAGAGCTGCTCTCCTTCTCCCTGTCAGTAAGATTTTCAAAAAGATGCTGTGTGAAACTACTTCAGACCCCTAATTCCACCCGCCACGACAAGGGGTTGGATAAAAATAGCAAATGGAGAGGGAAGGGCAGAGTTCCTCTTTCTCATTCAGATCATCAAGGGGTTGTACAGCGGCTGCCTGTGATAAGCTAGGTCTCTCTGGCTTCACATCCACCAGAGAAGGATTCTAGGAAGATAGACAGCATGGCACAGAAGGGGCATTTGTCAGCTTCTTTAGCCATAGGACGGCAAATTTCAGGCCTATGCTGGCCAATACCAGAAGTGCTTGTGGCAGTTGGTTTTGGCCATGGCTCAGAAAGCCCCTCATCCCTGTCTGACGACCCAGCAGAAACTGCTAGATTTGGGCTAGAGGTGGCTAAATACCATTTCCAAATGGCTGCTGATACAAATGACACTGCAGTCAGATGGATGGCAAACACGGTAGCCCAGAGGAGATTTCCTGGCTAAGGACCACAAATCTCACTCAAGACACCCAGTCAAAGGCTCTTGATTTCCTGTAGAAGGAAATGCTCTATTCGGGAGTCAACAGTGGCCTATACTGAAAAAGATGGATGAGTACAAGGCCACATATAGAAGCAACTCTAATAAAGAGAGGCTTCACCATCCACCAAACCTTATAGAAGGGGGACCAGGGCAGGTCCTTTCACACAGGCCCTTTTTCCAACCAGTGTCCACACCCCAGTACCAGCAGTACTCACAATAAGGGTACATCAGGGGCAGGGGTAGAAGGGGTCTTCAGGCGAGGTCACAGGCCCAGCCTCAGCCCCAAGGAAAACAAACACCCTGACATGCCTGCACAGGTACCTCCTCCTGCCTCCCAGTCAGAGGCAGACTGTCTCACTTCTCCAGGCTTGGCTAAGCATCACCACAGACAAGTGGGTCCTGGAGGAGTCCGGTCTGTCTCTGAACTTCAGATCCTTCCTCCTCAAAAAACAGGGTTTTCAGTTCACCCTCTTTAGCAGAAAAGAAATGCTAGAGGCAGAGGTTCAAAACCTGCTGCTGCTAAGGATAGTAGAACCTGTCCCAACCCACCTGAGAGGAAGGTTTTTACTCCAGGTACTTTCTCATCACAAAGACAAATGGGGAGTGGCTGCCTGCATTGGACCTCAGAACTCTAAACAAGTATCTGGAAAAACCAAAGTTCAAAATGGTAACTGGCATTGATTCTGCCAACACTCCAAAAAGGAGATTGGTTGGCATCACTGGACTTAAAAGACGCCTGTTTTCACATCCCCATAAGGGAGTCCTACAGAAAATATATCAGGTTCAGACTCCTATTGGGCCATTACCAGTTTTCATCCCTGCCTTTTGGCCTTTCTTCACCCCAAGAGTGTTCACAACGTGCCTGTCAGCAGTTGGCACACCTCAAGGCAGGGGTTGCAGTGTTGCTGTACTTAGATGACTGGCTGGTAGTAGGAAATCACCAGACCAAGTAGGACAATATCTACAGATCACCCAAGGGCTCCTGGAGTCTTTGGGGTTCCTGATCAATCACAAAAATCAGTCCTTATTCCTGCACAAGTCCTGCAGTTCATAGGGGCAGAGAGCAGTATCCTGCAGGGCAGGGCCTTCCTGCCTCTAGACAGGGTCAGAAATCTCCAGCTGATTGCAGACTCATTTAGCTTGCACAAGCACAAAACTGCAAGGCAGTTTCTACAGCTGCTGGGCCATATGGCTGCAGCCACAGACACAGTCCTAGGCTCCAGGTTCCAAATGAGGGACATCCAGTTCCACCTAAGGGCACACTGGAGCCAGAGAAGAGACCTCTTTCAAAGCCCATTCCAGTAACAAGGACTTTGTTGCAAGCACTTCAGTGGTGGAAGGAGGAACCCAGCCTAAGAGAGGGTTCCCTTTCAGCGAGCGCCTCGGCCAGTTGTTCTCACAACAGATGCATCCCTCCTGGGTTGGGGTGCTCATTTAAGGGATCACACAACCCAGGGTATCTGGTCAGCTGCAGAGTCCCTCCAGCACATAAACTTGCTGGAACTTGGAGCTGTGTTTCTGGCACTAAGAGCTTTTACAACATTGGTGCAAGGAAAGTACCATATAAACAAGCAGGGAGGCACCAGGTCAGATCCTCTCTGCACAGAAGCCATGAAAAGAAAATCTGGGCCTTGGCTTACTCTTTGGGAGTATCCCTGCAGGCAATCCATCTGCCAGGAAAGGACAATACCCTGGCAGATGCCTTAAGTTGAATCAACCAGGCCCATCACGAATGGACTCTGAACAGGCAAGCGATGCAAGTGATCTTCAGGAGGTGGGGCACTCCAGAGATAGACGTGTTCGCATCCCACCAGAACCACCACCTGCCACAGTATTGCTGCAGGCCACCAGATCGGGTACAGTGCCTCTGGATGCCCTGGCTTGGATTGGTCGGGAAGCACCTGTGTGCCTCCCTCCCTTCCCTGGTATTCAGTGTTACTGCTCAAGCTCAGACCCCATTCGGCATCTCTAACCTTGACGCTCCAGACTGGCCCAGGCAGCCATGGTACTTTGTCTGCTCTCCAGGTCTGTAGCCAAACCAATGTACCTCCCTCGAGGCACAGCCTGCTGACCTCCAACCAGGGAACCCTGCTGTACCCGAACCTCAGGTCTCTCAATCTCAAAGCTTGGCTGTTGAGGACCTAGAATATGCAAATGTACACCTCTCTGAAGCAGTGCAAGACATTCTGAGAGGGTACAGGAAGGAAACCCTTCCATGAAGAAAACCTGTTCTTCAAAATGGAAAAGGTTTTCTATCTGGTGCTCGATTAGAGAATTGGTGCCAGTACAGGCTGGGTATCACCTATTATAGAAGTGTGGATATGTTGTTCAACCACACTTCTCGGCATGTCCGCTCCTACTTTAAATCTTGCCGAAGTCTTCAGTTGGCTCCTCCCACCCACCCGGTGGTTCATACCTCGGCTCCACCCCATGACGCCAGATCTTCCTTGCCGCTTGATGATACAGGTTCCCTCGTGCTCTCAAATCATATTGTAGGCCCTGGATTCTAATTGTTGGTTTTACGAAACTTAAACTTCAACTCATTCGAGTTAGTGATTGCGCTTTCACCGCATCAGCCATGGAGGAAAAATCTTCCTCCGGATTTCGCCGGTGCCCTGCAGCCAGAAGATGTCGTGCACTGACCCCCATCTAATGTCGTTTACTGCTGCCTAGGTGTCGGACTTCACACCTCGTCCTGCGGTTTTACCTGGCCTTCCATCCCAGCGTCCTGGATGACCCGAAGGTGCGTTTGAAGCTGGGGAGACCAGAGAAAAGGAACCTGCTGGTGAAATCGAAGGAAGCAAGGTGGCGTGTTTCTGTGGCCATTTGATCAGACGAGCAGCTGAACAAATGAAAGCATTTGAGGAGGAAGCAGCTCGAGCTTCGCTAATCGAAGCTTCTTTGTTCCTCTGAACCTTTGCTTCACCTTTACGGGCTCCTTCAAGGAGTTGTGCCAGTCTCTCTCCACCCAGGAGAGGTGCCTCGGGCTCGCACTCCTCTCGCTCTCCAAGAGAGAGAGAGTAACCCGGTCTTCATCTTGGTGAAGACGTTCTGGGACCGAGAGGTCCGAGTCCCAGGAACATGCGGTCTCGACTTCGATCGAGATCGATCCTGGCCGCCGCTTCACGGTTCTTCCATCTGGCCAGGGACCGAGGAAGTGGCCGACGAGGTCGAAATTATCCTCGACCCGATAGATTCCTTTGCTGCCGCCGGCCGACTACTCTTTGAAAAGGACTCCGCTCTTGTGCTCCCTGATGAAGAGACCCAGCCTGCTGGTGTCCCATCAAGGACCTGGTTCTGGACCCTCAGTTTTCACCGACCTCAGTGTCTCCTGATTGACCAAGTCGGCCTCCCTGATCTCAGTCAAGGTCCAGAACCCCTTGGCCGAATTGCCAAGAAAGAGCCACAGGTCCTCATCCTCCTCGGACGAGGAGGCTCCGGCAGAAACTCCAGTGCTATGAAGACCTCATGTGGCAACAGCTGATTCTGACCGGGCAGAAGCCGGCTCCGCCGTTCACCCGGCCATAACTGCTCCAGCCTCCTAGGCCCACCCTCCGGAAATGAAGCCACTGGTTCCTCTGCCCATGGGCTGGACCATCCCTGCCCGGCCTATCCTGGTCTCTCCACTGATTCTGGTGGAACCACTGCCTAAACAGCCCGAGGGAGGGTGCCTCTAAAGAGGACCGACAAGACACCGGGCTTCCCCAATGTCTGTCGATAACAGTCACCCTGGACTGCCCTCTGCACATCGAGGGTAACTTAGGCAGTAGACCACTCTACCATGACTCTCCACCGGATGTCACCAGCTTGCACTTGCATCCCGGGATGCGAGTCTACAGTCAGCGCAGGGTTGGAGGAAGGCCCTTCCTCCTTCCAGGGCATTCTGCCTCATCTTTGACTCCACGGAATGACCCTGGGCCCATCCAACAAAGGTGGAGTACCCTCCATGGACATCCCAGAGGGGACACCCCGACGGAAGCCTTTCCAGTGGCCAAGGCCATCGTTGGCCTGGTCCTTGCACTTTGGTAGCATCTGCCTCCTGCCCAGCACCATCTGCCCGCATGGCCCACAAGTATGTGGTGCCCATGGGGTCCCTTGCAGGATTCACTGAACACCCTTAGGCCGAGAGCTTGGTGACCGCCCCGGTGTTCAGGCACACGGGTAGTTCGCCGATACTGACCAACCCCTGGACAAGGAGTCCAAAATATGGACCACTCTGCCTGCAAGGTCTACTGCTTCTTCTCTGGGTCTTCATCAGGCCAACTCGGCTGTTACTATGGCACACTTCTCCCATGCCCTCCTAGGGTCATTGGACGAGGTCCTCCTCATCTCCCACTGGACATGCAGACTACAGTCAAGCAGGTCCGTGACCAAAGGTCGATATGTCGCCAAACAGCAGCTCAGACAGCCTTGGATATTGGAGATTCTTGTGCCCTCGTTGGCAGCCACAGTGACCTTCGCCGCAGGGGCTTGGCTGAGGCTTTTCTCCTTCCGGCTGGATACTCAGCATAAGCTTGCTGACGTGCCTTCCTGGGGACCAACTTGTTCAATCCAGGAGTGGCGGTCACCAGCATATAGAGCAGTTCAGTACCACCTGGATGCTACTTCTGCCAAGGGTTCTTCGGCAAGAACCAGCAGAAGAGAAAGAAGAAGCCATTTTGCACTCTTCCCCTGCGGTCAGGCAGCCCTCCTATCAAGGAGATCAGAGCAGCAGCAGCAGGCTCAAGCTTGGCACCTGTGGCCCAAGCAGGGTCCTGAACAACCCTGAGGGAGGCAGAGGTGCAGGCCTGAAGCCTTCTCCTCCTCCTCCTCTAAGCCTGCACAGTGACAGGTTTGGGTTTGCCACCCTACACCCCATCACACCAGCTCTGGGTCCTCCCTTGGGGGTCGGCTCCGCCACTTCCTTTCCACCTGGTCCACTGTCACTTCTGACAGGTGGGTTCTTGAAGTGGTCGGTTAGGGACTGCCTCTGGAATTTGAGCAGTACCCTCCCAGCCAATCCACGCCCCTTGGGAGGAACGGATCTCCTAGATACAACCAGTCGGCTCTTCGAGACGACGTGGCTCAGCTCCTCTGCAAGGAGGCAGTAGCTCCAGTGCGGGATCCTCCGACAGACCCAGGCTTTGTTTCCAGGTACTTCCCTGGTGCCCAAGTGGATGGGGTTAGCCCCATCCTAGATCTCCACGACCTGAATCAATATCTCAGGTCCTCGACCTTTCAGATGGTCACTCTGTCCCAGATCATACCATCCTTTGAGCAAAAAATGTGGTTCTGTTCACTGGATCTACAGGACGCCGTTCTTTCACGTGCATTAACTGCCTGTCCCACCAGCGGTTCCTCCGCTTCAGGGTTGAAGAGATCCTGTATGAGTTCCAGCCATGCCATTCAGCTTGTCATCGGCTCCATGAGTCTTCACCAAATGCATAGAATTGGTGGTGGCGACCTTCAGCATCGAGGAATGAGAATCTACCCTTATCTCAATGACTGGCCTTGGCAGGTTCCTCCTTTCAGGAGGTGGAGAGGTCCAGGATCTGGCCTCCAGTCTGCTCCCAACTCGGCCTCCTGATCAATGAGGCAAGTTGGAACTCATTCCCTCTCAGGTGATGGGCTTCATTGGGGCAGAGCTCGACTCTTGTCAAGCCAGAGCTTGGCTCCTGGCAGACAATGCAGAGGTCTCTCCTCCTTTGCCCAATGCATTTCTGGTTGGGCACTTGCGCCTGCCCAGGACTTTCCTCGCCTTCTGGGTTACATGGTGGCGTGCTAACTGGTGGTCCGATGGGCCCGTGGCATATGTGTCCCTCCAATGGGACCTGGCCGCCCAGTGGACTCAGAGATATGGTCACTTCAACCAGCTGATCACTGTAACCCAGAAGATGTGGGACACTCTCCAATGGTGGACCGCCCCAGACCAGTTGCAGGAAGGATCCTGTTTGTCTGCCCCGAGCCGATGGTCATCCTCACGACTGATGCCTCTCTCATGGGCTGGGGAATCCACATGGGGACAACAGGTCCCACGGTTCTGGACCCCGAGGAGTCCAGATGCCACATTAACCTGTTGGAGCTCAGAGCAGCCAGACTGGCACTGTCAGCTTTCGCCCTCCTGGGGTCAAGTGGTTCAAGTCCAGAAGGACAATACCACGACCATGTACTACCTGAACAAACAGGGTGGCATGCACTCCCATCTGCTGTGCAAGGAGGCACTCTGCATCTAGACCCTTGTAAGCCGGTTGGAGGTGGATCTCCTAGCCATCCATGTGGCAGGAGCCTCGAACCAGCTGGCGGATGCTCTCAGCTGACTAGGCCAGACATCCCACAAGTGGTCTCTCCATCCAGAGGTAGCTTACAGCCTGTTCTCCCATTGAGGCAAACTGATAGTGGACCTGTATGCCTCCAGGGACAACACCAAGCTGAGGCTGTATCATGCCCGCCCCCTCAGCAGGGGTCGCTGCAGGGAATGCCGTCTTGAGGCCGTGGACCCCAGGCCTCCCTCGCCTTTCCTTGATCCACAAGGTGCTCCTCAAGTGAGAGGAGGGACAAGGCGAAGGTGATTCTGGTAGCCCCAGACTGGCTGCACCAGTTCTGGTACCCAGATCTCCTCAGCCTCAACTGCAGGCCCCCGGAGTGGCTTTGTACATGCCCGGACCTGATATCTCTCAACCAGGGAAGGTCTTCCATTCGGACCTCTCAGTCCCTGCACCTCACAGCCTGGTACCTGAGCTGCTAGAGTTCCAGGCTTTGGGTCTTTCCAAGATGTCTACACCGTGGTGGAGGCATCCAGAAAGGAATTGACCAGGAAATGTTATACCTTCAAATGGAAATGTTTTCTGTTTGGTGTCAGGGTAAGGTCTGGACCCCTTATCCTGTTCTGTAGCTAACATTCTTGACTACCTTGGTCTCTTTCCAAAGGGGTCTGCAGTCATCGACCCTTAGGGTGCACCTGGCAGCCATTGCTGCATACTGGGCGCAGGCGGTCAGCCGACATTGGTGCAGCAGACAGTGATCGGGTGCTTTTCAAGGCCTGGATCACATATCCTCCCAGAGTGAACCTCCACCTCCATGGGATTTACTGCTGGTTTTGGCAAAGCTCATGGCAAGCTTACTCAAACCCATGCACAAATATGAGCTGTCACATTTGTTGTGGAGGACAGCCTTCCTGGTGCCTATCACGTCTGCTAGAAGGACACAGGGAGCTCCAGGTGCTTTTGGTGGACTCCTTATCTGGTCTTTCACAGGAACAAAGTTGTCCTGCTCCCCACCCAAAATTCCTTCCAAAGGTGGTGTCAGAGTTTCTTCTTAACCAGGTGTTGACTCTGCCGGTATACTACCCTAATTACACCTCGGACGCTGAGTACAGGCTCCATACTCTGGACCCGAGACGGCTTTCTCCTACTACAAGGAAAGGATGGCAGAAATTCGTGGAGAGGTTTGCCAGCTGTTTGTCACCTCTTGGCAAACCACTTCTGGCAGACCTGCAGCCAAGCGGACCATAGCAAGATGGATTTCATCATGCATAGGTCTGTGCTATGAGTTACGGGCAAGGAGCCTCCCAGAGGGTTAAGAGCTCATTCTACCCGCCATACGTTACTCTCTGTGGCTGCTTCCAGGACATCCCTATCCAGGAAATCTGTCGAGCTTCTACCTGAAGTCAGTAAACACCTTCATTACCCACTACCACATCGACCTTGAGTCACGCCAGAATGCTGGTTTTGGGGCCTCGGTTCTCAATTTCTGTTTCCTTGGTAGTGGGTGTATGCATTGCCTCCCTCCTCCCAGAGAACTGCTTGGATTCTGCCAAGAGTGTGGATGAACAACATATCCACGCTCCTAGAAGAACAGGTTACTCACCTGTAACAGTAGTTCAAGGAGTGGCATATGTTGTTCATCCACACACACCCACCAAACCTCCCGGCCGGCGCATAACCTGCTTCCAGTGGGCTAAGATCTGGCATCATGGGGCGGAGCCAAGGTATATACCACCCAGATGGGTTGGAGGAGCCAGCTTGAAGACTTCTGGCAAGATTTAAAGTGGAAGGGGACATGCCAAGAAGTGTGGATGAACAACATATACCACTCCTAGAAGTACTGTTATAGGTGAGTAACCTGTTCTTCTCGACTACTTCTCTCATTTACATTCCCTGAAACTACAATCTAGCACCTGGAAGGTTCACCTGTCGTAGTATCTGCTTACATTTCTGCTGGAGCAAAGGTAACAGTGGCCACAGAACCTGTCTTTAGGAAGTTCTTTAAGGGTCTGGCTCATTTGCAGCCCCTCACAGGGGCCGGTGCCAGCATGAGACCTCAGTCTGTGCATAGCTAAGCTTATGGGACCTCCTTTTGAGCCCATGTCTTCAGCTCACCTAAAATATGTCACATGGAAAGCAGTTTTCTAGTGGCAATGACCTCTGCAAGAAGAACTAACATAGAAACATAAGACTTTGACAGCAGATGAGGACCGCTGGCCCACCTAGTCTGCCCATTTCCCTACCTACAGGATAAGCTAGATCCTAGTTAACCTACAGCCTATTTCTTCCCACCCCCACAAGAAGTGCCTTATGTCTGTCCCATGCATTCTTGAATTCTCCCACAGTTTTAGGCCCCACAGTCTCCTCAGGAAGGCTGTTCCAAGCGTCCACCACCCTCTCTGTGAAAAATACTTCCCTCACATTGCCCTTGAGCTGTCCCCTCTAGCTTCAAATTGTGTCTCCTTGTTCTTGCACATCTCTTTTGCTGAAAGATGCTACCTCTTGGACTTTGTTGATTCCACTGGGGTACTTAAAGTTTCTGTCATGTTCCCTCTCCTTCTTTCCTCAAGGGTATACATATTAAGCTCCTTTAGTCTCTCCTCGTATGGTTTCTCTTGCAGACTCTGCACCATTTTAGTTGCCCTCCTCTGGACTGCCTCCATCCTGTCTATGTCCTTGCGGAGATGGGGTCTCCAGAACAGGACACAGTACTCCAGATGGGGTCTCACCAACTGTCTGTGTAGAGGGATAACAACTTCCTTTTTCTGCTGGTGATGCCTCTCCTATACATCCCAGTATCCCAGCAGCTCCCTACTGCCTTCCACATTGCTTGCCAACCTAAGGTCATCTGATCTGATTACCCCAGGCCCCTTTCCGTTTTGTTGTTGTTACTACCTTCCCCACCATTGTGTACTCTTCCCTGGGTTTTGTTTCCCAGGTGCATTATTTGCACTTTTTGCATTGAATCCAAGCTGCCATACTTCTGACCATTCCTCCAGCATTGCCAAGTCCTTTCTCATCCTTTTCATGCCTCCTTGTGCATCAACCCTGTTGCAGATCTTTGTGTCATCTGCAAAGTGGCATACTTTTCCTTCCAGTCCCTCTGCAATGTCTCTTATAAAGACATTAAAAGGACTGAACCCTGCAGTACCCACTAGTAACCCCTTTTTCGAGTGGACTCCATTTACAATTACGTTCTGTGTCCTGTTATCCAGTCAATGTTTTACCAGGGTACCACCCTGGGACCCACTCAGGCTGGTTAATTTGTTTATTAATCTTGTGTGTGGGACTGTGTTAAATACCTTGCTAAAGTCTAGGTAGGTCATGTCCACAGCCCTCCCTAGTCTACTACTTTGGTCACCCAGTCAAAGAAATCGATTAGATTCGTCTGACATGACCTTCCCACTGTGAACCCATGCTGCCTTGGGTCCTGGCCCCATTGGCCTCTAGGTGCTCAACAATTCTTTCCTTCAGAAGCGATTCCATCACTTCCCTACCACAGAGGTCAACCTGACGGGTCTGTAGTTTCCTGCCTCTGTCTTGCTCCCACTTTTCTGAAGGGGAATCACATCCGCTTCCTCCAGTCCTCATGTACCACACCATCGTCCATGATTTGTTAAAGGGTAGTCAGTGGTGTCACTAGTTCTCCACTGAATTCTGGGGTGAATCCCATCAGGCCCCATTGCTTTGTCCACCTTCAGTTTTAGGAGTTCTTTCAGAACCCTTTCTTCTGTGAAATGACTGGGATTGACCCCCTATCCAGAGTGCTTCTGTTAATTGGATTAGATACCTCCCTCCTCGTCCTTTGTGAATACTGAGCAGAAATATTCGCTCAGTATCCCTGCTTTTCACTGTCCCCTCTACCCACCCACCGTTCATTCTATTCAGCCTCACTATCCCTCCCTTTGTCTTTCTACACTCCTGATATACCTATAAAAGGTTTTATCCCCTTCTTAACCAAGTTGGCTATTTTTCCTTAGTTTGGGCCTTTGCAATTCTGACTACCCTCCCAGCTTCCTTCTGCCCTAACTGGTACAGTTCTCTGTCCTGCTCCTTCTATGTTTCATTATACTTCATAAATGCTGTCTTTTTCTCCCTAACCTTCCTGCCACCTGTTTTGAGAACCACAGTGGCTTTTTCTTTCATTTTTTTATACTTGATGTTTATTGGTCTTTCAATAAAACACACTGTTAAAAAATATTTCCTGATACAGTTCTTAAGGAGTTATACATAGAAATTCCACATGAGGGCGCCACTTCTTAATACAAGTACTTTAAATGAATAACTATTTAAAGACAAAGAACCTCTGTGCGTAAACACTGAGGCAAGGGTTACCCAAAGGGCATTTGGCTGGGAAGCCAAGTTTCAAGAAAATACAAAATCACACATGCCCCCACAATGCAAAGCATCATGGGCTGCATATGCAAATCACCACAGAATGTTATGCTGGTCCAACTTTAAGCAGAATTGCATGGTGCCGAAAGGCCTCTCACACAGTTTGCAAAGGGTGCTAACAGAAGACATAGACACGTGTTTCGTCCTACCAGGACTCATCAGTATGCCTCGTCTGTTTGACACCCCAGTGCAATGGACCAGCTACCCCTAAGGCAGTGTGCCTGGGATATATTGTGGTGAACCCATTAAAATAAAAACTATTTAAAAGACAAAGAACCTCTGTGCGTAAACACTGAGGCAAGGGTTACCCAAAGGGCATTTGGCTGGGAAGCCAAGTTTCAAGAAAATACAAAATCACACATGCCCCCAAGCAAAGCATCATGGGCTTTAAATGAATCACATGTATCTATAAGATACATCCTGGGGGTTTCAGTATAAACCTTTCAACACAACTTGTTAATCAATCATAGCTAGATAGCCCAAGAGCTGCATGTTATTTAAATTTTATCTCAAGAGGGTTACAAATGACAACTCCTTTTCCAAGGAGGAAGAGTACATGCATTTCTGATATATTGGCACCTATCTGGTGACGTTAAAGATTGTTTAATTTGTCACATACTACTATGTAGCCCTTACAAAGACAAGTAAGAGTATAACTGGTGATTCCCATCAATTTAACCTTAAAAAAACAGACTTTCAGCTTGAAACTTAGAAAAAGTACTCCCCAGTCTCCCCAAATAAGTATTACAACTTTTAATTCTAGAAAGCTATACATTGCTAGAATCATTTATGTAGCATTTATATCCTGTAGTCAAATGTTTAGCTAATAGGAGATACATTTATTAGATTCATCTCACCTAGCGATCTGACAGATCATACTTTTAAACCTTGTTTTACTCTTAATGATTTCAACAAATATTAAAGTCTCTTACTGCAAGCTGGTAAGACCAACTGTACCACAATCAGGTTTCCTTGTCTTCAGTTTCTTCTGCCTCTGATTGATCCATGGACTCCTGCATCCTAAGGTGGCTTGTGCTTCTGAGCCCATTTCTGAGCTTCCACAGGGTCCGAGAAGATGAACACCTTCCTTCATAAACGTGCAGGAAGAGCATGTTGTGGGGAGTTTGAGCTTCCGAAGGAGGGCTCTCACCCCATCATATCTTTCTTCTTCGGCTGGTGGCAAACTCAAGTCTGGGAAGAGCTGCACCAACACCTTCGAGCAATACTCTTTTCTGTCTGGCCAGTGTCAGGATGAAATCTCAGATCCGACACCATCAAGTATTGCAGCTGTTGCTCTGGGGCTTCTAAGTTTGCTTGTCTGCCCTCAAGCGACTCAGTAAGCCTTCTGTATTTTTATTTGCCTATCAATGTAGGGTTGCCCTCAGTTGCTGTTCCAGCCATTCAGAGAGGAATAAAGTTAAATGATCCTCTCACTGCATTCCGGGATCCGATAACCCGGAGATTTGTGGCTCTGGCTTGATTTTCAAGCATTTCAATCCGACTCTTCAAGTGTATATTTTCTTTTACCAGGGTGGCCACAGTCCCACGGCGCTTCTGAGCCCTTCCATGACTCTGATACAGCAGCCTTTACCACCTTAACCTCCGTTTCGTTACATTAACCATGGTTGTTAAAGAGTCAAATTTTCCGAGAGTCCAGCTACCGAACTTATAAGTCGGTTGAGTTTATAGCCAAAGTTTGCAAGGTCTTTTCCCCAATTATGTCTTCCTCCACAACGTTGCCTCCTTGTGCTGATCTTGTGACAGGGGTCCAGGTGGACTTCTGCTCTAGTTCCATCTTGTGTGGCTTTGTTTTCTTGGTTACCCATTATGGATCTTGGAGGTTTCTGTTTTTCGTTCTGTGTTCTTTGTTAGTCAGAACCACCTGAAATTAACTTTTAAATATTGTCTTTAATTTTATTTCTGTCACTGATGCATTACTGTTCTTGCTCCTCAATGCCAGCGTAATGTAGGGTACATTCAAATTGTACCACATCATACTTTGTTTCTTCCTCATTACTAACTGTGCAGTTGTTGTATTTGCTTCTGAGATTCTGTTTTGTATCTCTGTATTTTTTCCCCTGTCAGCCCCGCCCCAGGGCATATCTGGAATCGATGGTACTCTGCTCACTATGTCTTCCTGGTAAAACGCTAAAAATAAATAAAAAATTTAGTTTAGTGCTGTAGTTTCAGACAACCGCATTGCTTGGGCTTTCTAGTGCCCTCCGCTTTTCTTTCACTTTGATTTATTTATTTGCTTCACACAAAGGCTTGTTGCCTCTGTGATGGCAGTTTTGATGTTTCCATAATCCCCATTGTTTCTCCACCCCTCCTTCTTGCCCGTTTGCTAGTGCTTTTCTAAGGAACTCTCCCATCTTGCCAAAGTCAGCCCTCCTGAAGTTCAGTACCCTCACTTTTGTATGGCTTGACTCTGCAGCTGAGTTTATCGTGAACCACACTGTTTGATGGTCACTTGTTCCCAGATGGCTGCCCACTTCAAGATCTGAGATCCTCTCCATCCTCATTTGAGAGTATGAGGTCTAAGATTGCTCCCTCATGAGTGGGTTCCAAAACTAGCTGTCTGAAGCATGCCACCATAGGGCATCGAGAATGGCCCTGCTCTTGGATGTGGCTGCAGCAAGCGCCCTCCAGTTAACATCTGGCATATTCAGGTCCCCATCAACAGTTATCTCCTTTCTCTGCCATCCTAAGGATGCCTTCTATCATATCCTTGTCCATTCCTCCCCTGGGATGGGGTCTGTATACAACCACTGTGCAGACTGTGGTGCCATTTCCAGTCTCTAAGGTGACCCTCAGTACCTCCTCTCCTCCCTGTTTACTCTTTTGTTCCATTGCTTTTATCCCTTCCCCTTACATAGAGAGCTACTTCTCCCCTCTTCTCCTCTCCCTGTCTCTCCTGTAGGTTGTGCACCTGGTATGTTAACATCCAGTCATGTTTCTCTGTGTACCATGTTTCTGTGACTGCCACGATATCCAGGCATCCCTCTTCCATCAAGGCCATGTTTCTCAGACTGTGAGCATTGGTACTCATTACCCTCAGTTTCTTGATGGCCTTACCCTTTTGCCCCATCCCTGTCCTTATTGCCTTTGTCATTTTCTCCATTTCACCCTGCCATTCTCCTATTGACGTCCCTATCTTGAGAGCTTCAGGCTCTCTGCATTGAACAGGACTGCATTTCATTTCATAGAGATAAGGTAGTCCTAAGAACAAACAGAAAATTCCTCCCTAAGGTGGTTTCTGATTTCCACCTTAACCAGTCCATTACCCTACCTGTCTTTTTCACTGGGCACTCCACTTCTGGTGAAAGAAGACTTCACAGTCTGGATGTCAAGAGAACTCTCAGCTGCTACATGACAGCCTCTAAGGACCATAGGCAGGACAAAAAACAGCTGTTCCTGACGGGGATGTGGGAAAAGGTAATCCAGCATCAAAAGGTCAATTTCGATGTATAGTCCAGTGTATCCAATCCTGTTACACTAAAGCTGGTAGGGAGCCTCCAACAGGGCTGAGGGCACACTCCACAAGAGGGACAGAAATGTTCCACTAGTTGATATCTGTAAAGCAGCTACCTGGAAAACAGTACAACCTTTTACTAAGCACTACAACCTGGATATTCAATCTAGGGGTGATGCTAGGTTTTGCACAGTCCTGCAAAGTCTGATTCCAAAATGAAGTTCTGTGCCCACCTCTGGTACTGCTTTGTAGTCTACAGAAAGTTATGAATACCTGAGTATTACTGGGTTAGAAGAAAATTACTTACCATAGTAATCTTGTTTCTTCCCAGTGATACCTAGGTGTTCATAACTTCCCACCCTGCCTCCCTTCTAGAACCTTAGCCTCTGCACTCTGCATGCTGTGTTACCAGATATATATATATATATATATGTGTGTGTATATATATATATATGTATATATGGACACACACATATATATGTATACACACACACACCACTTTTCAGTACAGTTCTACCAAACAGGGTTCAATGTGTTTTTCCTCTCTTTTCAGGTGATTCTGACATTTTGGAGGTCCTTGTTGTGTTTCTTCCTCCAGTTGGATTTTTTTTTTTTATTAAAGGGTATTATGGGTGTTAAATTCTTTATTATCTTAAATTGTACTGATCATTAATACTTCCAGCATTATGGTTCCAAGGGCCTACCTTTCCAGGCTTCTAGGAAATCTGAGGAGTTTAGAACACTGGCAGTCAGTATAGGGCAGTATTTGAAAAGTTGTCATGTGTAGAGTTCCATCATTTGCATGTGTTCTAGTCTCTGCAGTCCTACCTAGAAGGCTTACTACAGAAAGTTCTGAATACTTGAGTATCTACTGGGAAGAAACAAGATTACTATTGTGGGTAATTTTTTCTTCAGTGGTATCTGGCAGAACATTGCCTCCTTATAGTACCCTGAATTTACAATTTGAACTTAAGGGCATATTCCCACATCTGGCTGGAGGACACCAGATCAAATATCTCTTTATGTCCAGTATTCTCAGTACCCTGATGATGATGATGATTGAGATCATGTACTATCTCAGCCCTCTTGTCTCCAAGGGGGACATGTTGAGGGGTTGAAGAGACAAAAGACAGCACTCACAGTCCAAGACGTAGTCCAGATTACAAAATGAAGAGTGAGATACTTTGGTTTGTGCAAAACTGTCCACAGATGGGCGATCCCACAAACAAGGAACACAGACTCCTCCACCTGACGCTCTGCACTTCTGAGCACCTTCTTAAAGGGGTTGACACCAGTGACTGCACGCTACTTGTCTTGCATCAGCCTCGCCTGTTATGGCCCCTAGGTTCTCTTTTGAGCATGTGGAGGACTACTACTCACTCTACACAGCAGAGAGATCATGTTTCCATTTGTACGTGAGGACTAGGATAATTTATACCCTGATCATTTTTATGGCTGTGCACTGCCTCAGTGTCCTTTTGCATTGAGGATCCCATAACTGCAGACAGTTCTCCAGCTAGGATTACATCTGCTATTCACCTCCTTTTGATACTCTGTTGAGAGTGCTGCACACAGCTTGTCATGAGTTAGCCTTCATTTGTTATGTCCCAATGGTTCTTTTTTCTCCTCTGCTGCTACAATAGCAGTCCCACAGTCTGTATGTCCTGACACATCGAGTATGTCCTGACACAGTATGTATGTCCTGACATAGTGTGTTGTGTGTTATGTCGCTGACAGTATGTATGTCCTGACTATGTGTGTATGTCCTGACTCTGTGTGTATGTCCTGACACAGTATGTATGTCCTGACTCTGTATGTATGTCCTGACACATCATTATGTATATCTCGACAGTATGTCCTGACTCTGTCTGTGTGCTGTGATACAGTTAGTATGTTCTGGACGCAGTATATATGTCCTAACTCTCTGTGTATGTCCTGACATGGTGTTTATGTCCTGATACAGTGTGTATGTCATGCCTCGATTTTTCTTCCCAAGTGTGGCACCTTGCATTTAGCTACATGGAATCAGAGTCTTGTGAGAGTTGGCAATCACACAGTTTGTTCAAGTCTTCTTGAAGTTGGTCCCTCATCCTCCGCAGGGAGTCCAATGCCCTGGCCAGCTTAGTGCCATCAGCTGATTTAAGCAGCCTGCTCGTGATCCTGGCTTTCAGATCATTAATGAAGATGTCAAGCAGCAATGGCCCCAGCACTGATCCCTGAGCGATGTCACAGAGCACACCACCCATCTCGAATAGTATCCAGCCATCACCACACTCTGCTTCCAGCCGCCAAGCCAGTTAGCAGTCCACGTTGGTATGTCTCATGTGCACCACCCTGAGGTACTTTGCCCAGAATCATATCATGCACCACAGCATCAAAGGCCTTGCTGCCGTCCAAATAGACAACATCCATGGCCTTCTTACAGTCCACCTTCCGGGCAGCCTCGGAGAATAGGGACCAGGTTAGGTCATTATGATCTGCCCTCATAAAGCAGTGCTGAGCGGGACCAGAACCTTAGCTCAACTAAGTGTTCCAGAATGTCCCTTTCACTAGCACGGACATGTTAAACTATTACTGGTGCAATCTCTTAGACTGGACAGGAAGGTGACCCGTGATTCTCGAGTACCTCTTGTTATCAGTGCAGTGGCACTTGAGCTGCACCGTGGACCTGGGTTCATGCAGGTTATACTCTGTCCTGTTCAAAGAGCTTTCATCCAAAGCGCCCCTGGTGAAAATGAACACCAGCAGTCCTAGAAACAAGCAGCTGCTCGTGAAGTTATGGGCTCGGATGTTGCTGAGCTGTAGTAAGCTGTACCCGGGGAGGGGGGTCTCTGGCTGCTCCCGCTGAAGTTACAGGCTCGAATGTTGCTGACCTTGCAATAACCTGTGTGTGTGTGTGGGGTGTCTGCAGCTGTGTACCAAATGCTGATTTTCTCTGAGGAGAGGTATTAGCAGATACAACAGAATCCAGATAATTTTGAGCTTTTCTTTCCTCAGCGGTGAATCTAGATAATATCCATCTTCCAGGTGTTTTGAGGCCTAGGCAGTTAGCAAAAGAATGTCCCTGTTTTCACACCTTGTGCTTACATGACCAAATTCACTGCACAACCCACATTGTAGCTTGTCACAAGTACTGCTCCAGTGGACTCTAGCACCACAGTTGTAGCAGGCCTTTAGTTGTCCTGCATAGAAGAATACACCTTTGTCAGTACTCTGGGGAAAAGGCTGCTTGATAAGTGCAGTATGTCACAATTTGCTGCAAATGCACTTTAAATCTCCAGCCACTGGTCCAGATATTTTCACTATCCATAATTGATCAGGAGGGCCCATCATGTCACACCTCTGACATAGCCTGAAATGAATATCGGTGACATGAACCCTTCATTGGTGAGCGGTTTAGTAAGAGGAGTTGCAAT
This sequence comes from Neoceratodus forsteri, assembly GCA_016271365.2. Lineage (NCBI taxonomy): Eukaryota > Metazoa > Chordata > Ceratodontiformes > Ceratodontidae > Neoceratodus > Neoceratodus forsteri. The sequence continues at coordinate 554,187,126 of JADMNL010000022.1, forward strand.
AAATGGGACCCATAAAGGGAAGATTTTAACAACTGAAATTTAGACCAGAAATGTTCTGGTAATTGGAGTGTTTGAGAACTGGTATCAGAGTCATCTTGTCTTGACACATGGATCAGTGCATGAACATCAGATGATAAGAAATACATAGATTCTTTGAGAAGCTTCCTTGCCACAAACACCCTGTCCGGGTGTTCCTCCAGGCTACCTTCATATTTTAACTTGACTGTGTTCCTGCGTGGTGCAGGTGTACCTTTATCTGTGAACAGTTCTGCAAAGGTGAGGCCAGCACTAACTCTCCTGGACCCCACATGAGAAGAACCATTATCCGAGTCTTCCTGTCTGCACTTGTGCAGTTTCAGGTGCAGTAACGCAACAAATTTAATATTCTCAACCTGCCCCAGTTACTCCTTTTGAGAAACGTTTCCAGCTGTCAGAGTCCTAAGATGAACTTTATTCCCATTTCTTTGCTTAAAACATTCTCTTTGGTAGCATCAGTCACTTCATTTCGATTCTCTGCAACAGTTTCTTTATGTGCACCGTTAGTTATGTTATTAACCGCATTCAAAACATAGTGCCATTTTTAATCCGAAATATTCCTGGCCTCAGGTAAACTTGCTGGAAAGTCTTATCTCTGATACAAACTGCCATTCCTGGGGTCCTTTGTACCCCGTGTTCCATATGCTGGCTTTGTGTGTCAGCTTCTTCAGTTGTTTGTGCCATCAGACATACCTGTTTCTCTCGGTGTCTTTGTGTTCGCTGCAGTGCGTACAGACTCACTGCTTGTACCAGGCCCTTCAGTTGCTCTTGTAGTTCTGGGAAGCGCTCCATTCTGGGTCTAGCAGCCACGCACCACAGAATCTGGCTGCTGACCTCTCTCACTGCTGACATTGGCTTACGTTTGTTCTGCTTCTCTGCCACGCTTGCTGGGCGTGCTGTAGTGCTCACCAACCAAGACTAGACACTCGGTTTCTGTTTTCATATCAAGTCAAAAGACAAGGACGCCTGCAGATAATTTGCCACGTGTTGTGGTAACTCCAAAGGCATGAGACAGCAATACAGTTGGTTATAGAACAGGACAGAGCACAATCCTACAGCAAGCAGGTGTCCTTACATTTTGGTAAGTTGACCTTTGTCAGGGACTGGGACCTACGTCCAAGGGGTGGGTACCTGGAGGTAGTACGCATAAATACTGATGTGTTTTGGTGTCATGATGGAGCATGCTAGTCAGAAAGTGACACCACAGTACAGATTCGCTTGCCGTCAGTAGTGCTGGTGGATGAGAACAAGAAAACCAAGAACAGTGCTGAATGTTATTACACAGATACATTAGATAAATACAAAGCTACTCAGAAATACAGTCTTGGCTTAACATCATTGCTAGAGAAATGGGAGAAACATTATTTCAGTAATAAATGATTGTGGGCAAACAATGATGCCATTAAATTTAGGAGTATTTCTTTCCACATTCATTTAGTTTTTATTTGTTTTACTCACTGTTCGACAGCCCATGTTCCGAGGGAGCCCCAGCCCTGTCCCCCGACGTCCACTAGCTGGACACCGACCATCTTCTCCTCAGGGCTTGCCCTCACTGGTGGGGTTTGGTGGGGGTACCCTCAGGCCCCCACCAAGTCCAGATCCAGTTCTGGTCAGTGCCGCGCTGGTCCGGGAGCGGGACCTGTGAGCCCACCTTCATCCAGCTGTAGGAGATCTTTCTCCCCTGGTTTTCTTCAGAGGTAGGGTGTGCAATGTGCCAGTGGCGGTGCCTTTGCGCTCCCTCTTGCGCGTCCCTGCCAGATGTCTGCCCCGCTTGCCCACCATAGTCAGCTGGCCAGTGTGCCAGCTCTAACCTCTGCTAGGGGCCAGGCAAGCCTCAGCCTCTGCTAGGGGCCAGGCAAGCCCCAACCTCTGCTAGGGGGCCAGGCAAGCCCCGACCTCTGCTAGGGGCCAGGCAAGCCCCGACCACTGCTAGGGGCCAGGCAAGCAACGACCACTGCTAGGGGCCAGGCAAGCACCGACCTCTGCTAGGGGCCAGGCAAGCACCGACCTCTGCTAGGGGCCAGGCAAGCAGCGACCACTGATCCCTGCCTCCCTGAGGAGGAGAGAGCTGTCCCTGGGACGCTCGCTCTCCTTCTCACCGCTGACCCCCAGCACCTGCTCGCACCGTGGAACACGGGTTGCTGGCGCGTGGCAGGTGGTGAGGTATAATGCCTTAGCTCTCCACGCCACCAGGTCAGTTCTGTTCACTTTTGATGTACCATTTGTTGCTGAACCACAAACAGATTATGTGTTAAACCAAAAACTGAAAACAAAAGGACAAGGCCAGTCTTGTAGATAAAAGGTAGATCATGATGGTTTTCGGAGTCGGAGCTGTCCTGATGGAAATCCAGTAACTGAAGCAGATATCTACAGTCGTCCCTGTCTGTTGACTTCCTGTTTTGAGAGCACGTGACCGTGGAAATGCAGCCTTTCCTTGTTGTATCCTGTCGAATGTAGTGACCAGCAGCACCCATGGCCTGCAGCAACCTTGCACTGGTAAGCACGGACCCTTTCCTCTGAACTGTGCTGTTCCCCTTAATATCTGCTGTTTCATCCTCTCCATATGTACATACATACAAAGAAGCCAGCAGAAGAAGGCCATTTGGTCTATCTAGTCTGCTCGTATTGCAGGGTCCACAGTTTGAGCTACTGTCCCTGTCCCCTCCCCACTCCTCCCATCCTCCGTACTGCATGATCCTTACCTTCCCCATTTCTATCCTAGCCTCTCTTGAAGCTGCCCGCTTCTTTAACAAGACTACCTCTTCTGGCAGCGGATTCTGAGTGTCCACCACCCTCTCTGAGAAGAAGTGCTTACTAAACCTCCAACCTCCAGCTTGAGACTGTGCCCCTCATGTTATGGTTGCCACCAGCTAAAGAGACCCTCCTTATCACCTTATTTATCCCTTTCATACTTGAAGGTCCCAAGCATGTCCCCTATCACATCATGTCAGCTGCATGTAGAGAAGCCACTGCCCATCCAAGCATGTCCCCTATCACGCCATGTCCGCTACATGTAGAGAAGCCACTGCCCATCCAAGCATGTCCCCTATCATGTCATGTCCGCCATGATGTAGAGAAGCCACTGCCCACTAAGAATTGCCATCTGCTGAAGCGCATGGTTACTACAAGAGTGGGGCCTGGATTCACACCCAGAGTACAGGCTCCTACTTGGGCATCAGGGAGTTAGAGTTTAATTAACAGGATCACAGACAAATTCTGAAGGAGACGGATCATCTATCACTGGACGGCCTCCCTGTTAACCCAGGGAATGGGGAACCCTAATACAGCTCCATGACAGCAGTGTGCACGTTGATCTTAGGGATATAGCCATGGAAACCAGAGTCCCAAGGCAAACATTCCCTTGATAAAGCGCACAGTTTACATGCATGAAACATTGGTCATGGGAGGGGTGCTACCATGGGTTCTGTTTTTAATTAAATAAAATATATTTTTTCACTGACTCAAAGATGGTGGTATTCGGTTTCTAGCACTTGCAGCCCAGCTTCTCCTGTTTTGAGTGTGAAACCTGAGCCTGAGTGTTCCCATGGGTTTCTGACCTCTCCACACCCACCTGCCAGCCGATATGTTGAATTCCACCAGTGCTGAGCAAGAGGCCTGTCACATTTGAGGCCAGCGGCAGGCTGGTACTGACGGGACGTAGGAGGGGTAGACCACCAGTATTGTTGGATCAGATGACAGTCAGATGTGGTGGAGGGGCCCGGAGAGGGGTGAGAGAATAAGACAAGAAATACAGAAATACAGTATAAAGAAAAGAATTGCCTTCAATGTTTATTTACTGATTGCTTTTTATTATTTTTGTAAGCTAACCTCTGCAGATGCAGGGTATTAGATAGCTGGTATCTCTCATCGCAAAATGGGGTAATACTAACCATTTCCAGAAGTGCATAGCAGTAGACTGCTAGCCATTCTTTGAGTGAGCCCATGTCCTAGTAGACAACATAAGTAAAACTATGTATTGTCTTAAATTTTGCTAATCAATTTATGCCAAGTGCTCTGCATTTTCACAGTTGAGTAGCACTTTCACATGTAAAACTACTGATAGATTTTTCAGCTAATTTAATACCCTGAGATGGCTCATACCTGCTAATCCTTTTCTGGTTTATGTCTCTTAGCAGATGCACAGACGTCACCGGAGCCACAGAAAACTACCTTGGAGGGGCAAGGCAGCTTCAAACTGGAGGGATCCTGGCTGAAACTGCGTCAGTTTCATGGGCTAATCGTCAGCGTTTCCACTGTGCCAAACGCAACACCAAAGCCCTCTTCTCTCTAGATCCTGCTCCCAGCATTCTTTGTGTGTGTTGCCAAGGACTGTGGCACTTCAGCCGGAACAGGCATGATGGCAGTGTAGCAAGTGGTGGGAATCTCTGAAGTAAGGCTGAGAAAGACAGGGTCTTAAATGGCTTCTGAGGTCACAGGCAAGCGTTGAAAATAAAGATTAAGACAGAGCTCATTTCATAATCAGAATTGCTGATTCACAATTGGTTAAAATGTGAAATCCATTTTCTGCATTTGAAATTATGGGATAATATTAGTGATCCAGATGTTACGGGATTCTGCTGTTAGTCTTTTAGAGAGGTGTGTGTGTGTGTGTGTGTGTGTGTGGGGGGTAGTGTATATTGTGTATTGTGTGTTATTCAGAATAAAAAGGCTTAATATACAGCAAAAAGTAAATAAAGCAAAATGAAAATAATCCAGGAAGCAATTTAAAGAAAATACAAGTTATAGAGATTCACCATCAGTCTGGTATGAAATGCCAAATTCTCTGAAACTTTTGTTTTACTATGTGTAGGCAGTCCGATTCTAGAATTTTACTGGGTTTTCTGGGAAATAGAAAGTCAGTGGCCCTCTCATTATCCAGATTTTCTGAGATTCCCCTCCTCTGATTATAACGTGTGACAGTGGCATGAGAACAGGATGCATGTCCCTGGCTCTTCCTCTTCTCCGGCTGCTGTCTAACAACGCTGACTTCTCACGGCATGATAGTCTGGCAAATGTTCAGGCAGGAACAGCCAACAGAAGCAAAAACGTTAGTCATTTTTCAGAATTGTCACTTGTTCCCTTTTATTTCGAATTGTTCTTTCTTCCTTATGTGCACATGGGATGTTTTTGACCTAACCATATTTAGTATAATCTGAAAAGCAGGGAAGCAGAATATTCTAGTTCTGTTCCTCCCACATCAGCATGTGAAGTCACTCATTGTTTTATTATAGGCCCTGCTGCCTGATTGGTAATGGGTGTTACTAGTTACCAATCAATTAGCAGGACGTTGATGCTTTTGTTACTAGTGATGCCGCAGTCAGTAAGGTCTCATGCTGCGGATATACAGGGAGAATAGAACTGACTGTGTTGTGCCTTCAGGTAGAGTGCTGTTCCACACATAATACCTGGTACTGTCAGGTAGAAAATCTGCAAATGAGAAAACCAAAGAAACAAATTGCTCCATCTATCAGAAATGGTTGCTGACCGCTACTGAAAGTTGCTGTTATTTTCAGACAGGCTCTGTTGTTTAACTTCCCTTTATATATTTAGTTGTTTAACCAGGTATAGCACACTAAGCTGGAAGCTTTACCAGAGTGACCTGGGGTACAAGGAGGTTAAGTGACTTGCTCAGGGTCACACAGTATGAAAAGTGGAAGTTGTGGGATTCAAACCCAGGTCTGGTCTGCTGATGTCACCAGATTTGGTGGTCTCAGAGCCTTAGACCACCGCGCTTATACTGCCTTCCTGCCTGAAGCCTTTTATGAATTGATATTTTACTGTAGCATGTAGGGGTTAAATTTGCATAAGCATAATACCATATCGATTATAACACAGAGATGACAGATGTTTTGGTGCAGTATTAGCAGCTGCTAAGCAATGTAGATTACAAATTGTACTGAGAAAGTAATAATGTGTCCTGCTGGGAATACTAGTTGCAGACAGCTCAGGACTGGCTACGAGGGTAGCATCCAGGACTGTGGATGTCTCTGTGTGCGAGCAGGACCTCTACACATGAGTCCACTACACACCCTGTGTGCCAAGAGCCCCCATGGCTGTGAGTCCACACTGCACACCCCTACACAAGTGCGCAAGGCCCCCTCAGCCATGAGTCCCACACTGTGCACTCCTGCACAAATGCTAAGGCCCTCTCAGCCTGAGTCCACACTGTGTGCAATTGCCACACAAGTGCAAGGCCCCGTGGCTATTAGTCCACACTGTGCACCCCTACACAAGTGTGCAAGCTCCCTCAGCTATGAATCCATACTGCATACCCCTACACAAGTGTGCAAGGCCCTCGACTACGAGTCCACACTACACACCTTGCATGAGGCACAAGGCCCCCTCAGCTATGAATCCACACTGCATACCCCTACACAAGTGTGCAAGGCCTCCCAGCCATGAGTCCACACTGTGCACTCCTGCAGAAATCATAGAGGCCCCCTCTGGCCGTGAGTCCACACTGTGCACCCCTACACCAAGTGTACAAGGCCCGATGGCTCACAGTCCACACTGTGCACCCTACAGAGTGTGCAAAGCTCCCTCAGCTATGAATCTATACTGCATACTCCTACACAAGTGTGCAAGGCCCCCTCGACTATGAGTCCACACTACACACCCTTACACATGAGTGCACAAGGCCCCTCAGCTGTGAGTCCACACTGCGCACTCCCACACAAGTGCAAGGCTCCCTTGGTGAAGAGTCCACACTACAAACCTCTATGCAAGTGCACATGGTTCCCTCATCCATGAGTCCACACTGTGCACCCCTACACAAGCGTGCAAGGCCCTCAGCCATGAGTCCACATTACACACCCCTGCATGAGTGCACAAGGCCACCTCAACTATAAATCCACATTGCATACCCCTCACAAATGTGCAAGGCTCCCTCAGCCATGAGTCCACATTACACACCCCTGCATGAGTGCACAAGGCCCCTTGACTATAAGTCCACACTGCACACTCTCACGTGAGTGTGCAAGGCCCCGCAAACATGAGGCTGCACTACACACCTCTGTGCAAGTACATAAGGCCCCCCAGTTATGAGTTCACACTACACAGCCATTGCACTAATGCACAAGGCCCTCTCCACTGTGAGTCACCATTGTGCACCCCTACAGGTGCACAAGGCCCCTTCTGGACATGGATCCATGCTACACACCCTGCACGAGTGTGTGAGGCCTTCTGTCTGCATGAGTCCACACTATGCACCCTCACGTGAGTGCACCAGACTCCGTTGGCCATGGGTCCACACCTCTCACACCTATATGAGTGCAGTAGGCCTCCTCAGCCATGAGTCCATAGTACTTACTCCTACACAGTGCATAAGGCCCTTCTGTGCATGTGAGTCCACATTATGTACCCTGCAGTGTCGCGAGGCCCCTCGACCCATGAAACCACACTGCATAACCTACATGAGTGTGCAAGGCCCTCTCTGTGCACGAGTCCACACTACTCACCCCTAAGCAAGTGCGTGAGGCCCCATCTGCCTTTGTGAATCAGGCCCTTAGTTTTGTGTAAAACTGCCCCAAATTACATGGCGACAGCCTGTTACCTATGGATAGCAGGGGAATACAAATGGATGTTATTCACAGCTACGTGGGATGCAGTGTCACATCCTCAAATAACCTCCAAATCAGCTGACAGAAAACACACATGCAGAGCTCCAGAGATGTGGATGGAGTACCTGCTTGGGGAGTGAGGTAGAAAGTAAATGACTCCCCAGCCAAACGGAAGACGAAAGTGGCACCACTCTTGTGGAACAGCCAACCAAGTCATACTTGTAGAGACCATATATGTGCCTCACAGAGCCCAAGAGGGATGATGCAGTTTCAGAATCAGTACAGATGCTCCCAATTGGGACTTGAGATGCCCATCTCCACTGTGTCAACATTTCAGCACCAAACATGGCTTGATTGGATCGCTACAAGCATTAGCCGGTGTTGGTTGTTCCATGCAGGAGGGTTACTTTTATCTTCTTTTGGCTAGTGAGTCATTTACAGACACAAAGGGTGTTATTGTGGAGGATGCGTTGTTAATTTATTTGACGTCATACTAGTGAAGAACAAGGACTTACAAAATTGTAGAAAATTACAGCAGTCCAAGCCATCTGATTGGCTAAAACACCAAAATGACACACAATTATCCGCCAACCTCAGCACGGGCAGCACATGGAAGAATTGATACACCTAGAATTACACTGTATAACACAGCAGCTGACAGTCATTCTGCCACACGCGAAACGGAAGATTCACCTTGCTCACAAAAGCTGCAGAACTGTACCATAACAGGAAACATCATTTTAAATTTTAAATAAGAACTGAAAATCAAATTCTAAATGCACCCTAAATGCTGTTAAAAAGGTTCTTGATTTTTGTTTAAAGACATTCTGATCAGGGATTACTTTGTGTCTCACTTGTTAAAAATAAAAGCTGTTTGTTATGAAGCATTACAAAATGTGTTCAGGTTAGTTTTAAGAATTACATTTTCTCCACATGTTATAAGCGCATAATGTACTTCAGGGATGTGTGATTATGGGAAACAAAACTTTTTATCTTTAAAAGCACTCAGTGTTTATTTATTTATTTATTTAGTTAAACATCAGTTTAGAAACCTTTAGCCAGGGGGCTCTTTTACAAAGGTACCTCGTCAGATGTTAGCACCTCGTGCCTAACAACGCCTTCCGAGCCATGCAGTTATTCCCCATAATCACACACCCTAGCTTGTCTTGTTCCTCACATGAAGCATGGACCCGTGCAGAATCCAGTGGTTGGTTTCATCTCCTGAAGGACAGGCATAAGTCAGTCAGCCTTTGGCCTTGTGATATACTCTGCCCCCTAGCTTCACTGGATAGAATTGCCCCTGCTGCTCAATTACAGGCAAGGCAGCCCTCCAGGCATGCTCAAGCATGCACCCTGCGCACTATGAATCTGTAAGCATGTGTGGAGATTAAGGGCTGGCCTGTCAGCAGACAGCCAGGCAGTAAACTTTGGAAAACTGCCCCTTTGTGTATAGTTTTTAAAGGTCTGGGGCAGCCCTGATCACAGGCTCTGTGTTTTTCCTCTGTATATATCAAATGTGTGTATGTGTGGTTTAAACTGTAAAACAAGTTTCTGGGATTCATCGAGAGCCCTCACAGGTCTGTACTTGAGAGTCTGACCAGGTGAGCTAAGGATTAGATACACATCATCCTGAAATATACAAATAAATAGAACTGTCCCTTCATCCTTTTCACAGGTGACCTGCCTCTGCTAATCCTGTCCCCATCTCAGTATCACAACTACACCCAACCAAGAGGGAACTTCATCCCATATGCCAATGAGGAGAGGAAGGAGACCTGTAAGTGTGTGTGTGGGGGGATAGGCCTTCATCGCCAGGAACTCATGCTGGGGTAAGGGTACTAATGTCTGCACGGCAGTGAGCCTTGTGGGGAGGGGAATCTTCAGGGAATGCTATGAAACAATAACTTGCTCTGTGAGTTGGGCGGAGGGGAGGCTGCAGTTTGTAGCCCAGGCCCTGTGGGATACCCAGCCTGAAGGCCATCGCAGTTAGTCGAAAGTCATTGATTGAGTTCAGTTTAAGATTCTGTCTGCCAGCCACCTTGGTGAGCAGTGAACATGAGAAAGTACAAGTTATGTAAAACTTATCATAACAGTAGATCTTCAGAACAGCTCTTGCAGCAGGTTACACCATTAGGACTGAAGCCGGCAGGCAGCAGCACCCATGGAAAATTTCTAGCTAGCTATATACAGTGGGGACTGCCCCAACGCCAGCCTCACCCCCAACGTCCGATACATCATAAAGGGGCGGTCCCCAGCATCCCTCAGTTCTCCGCCGGAGACTCCTGGCATAGCGATGTGATTCTGTAGGGGAGACCGAGGATCCGCTTCAGAGGAAGACCTATAGAATTTAGCATAAAATTGCTGAGATAACTGACCTCCTGAGGGGAAGGTGGGTGGAAGTTATCTGCTGCAAGAGTTGTTCTCGAAGATCTGCTGTTACGGTAAGTTCTTACATAACTGTACTATCTTACGAGTAGAAACCACTATTGCAGCAGGTTGCACCCTTAGGACCTAGTCTCAAGCAATGATGGTAGTATCCCTAAATTTGGGAGGAGGATAGAGAAGGGCAAAAGAAACCCCTCATGACAGGAGCCCTGCAGAACTGCAAGGCCAAAGCCCGCCTCATGCCTGGAGGCAATGTCCAGACTGGTAATGCCTGATGAAGGTGTGCACAGTACTCCCAAGTAGCAGCTGCACAAATTATAGGAGCTGCAACATTTTTCAGGGAAGCGAAAGAGGTAGCCACCCTTCTGGTAGAATGTCCCTTTACCGGTCTTGGTAAAGGTTTGTTTTGCTTCTGGTAGCAGAACACAGTGCAGTTCAGCAACCATTGTGAAAGTGTCTGTTTTAGACACCAGTGCTCCTAATATCCTGTGGGCAAAGGACAAAAAGCAGCTGGTCAGACTGTGGGGTGCGGTCTGGTCCTGGTCAGGAGAACCTGAAATCCTGTGCACATCCAGTGTGTTACAGCAGAGCCTCTTCTCTATTGGTATACTTTGGGTAGTATACTGCCTGTGCACATCCAGTGTGTGCAGCAGAGCCCCTTCTCTGTTGGTATACTTTGGGTATTATACTGCCTGTGTACATCCAGTGTGTGCAGCAGAGGCCTTCTCTGTTGGTATACTTTGGGTAGTATACTGCCTGTGCACATGCAGTGTGCGAGCAGAGCCTCTTCTCTATTGGTATACTTTGGGTAGTATACTGCCTGTGTACATCCAGTGTGTGCAGCAGAGCCCCTTCTCTATTGGTATACTTTTGGTAGTATACTGCCTGTGCACATCCAGTGTGCCAGCAGAGCCTCTTCTCTATTGGTATACTTTAGGTAGTATACTGCCTGTGCACATCCAGTGTGTGCAGCAGAGCCCCTTCTCTATTGGTATACTTTGGGTAGTATACTGTAGGTCTGTGTCCTGGTTAAGAGTCAGTTCTGACACTACCTTGGGAAGAAACTTAGGACTGGTTCTTGGACACACTGTGCTTGTGAAAAATCAAATAAGGCTTTTTGCACATCAGTGCTTGGAGCTCTGAAATTCTCCTTGAAGTAACTGCAACTAAAAATAACGCCTTCCATGAAAGAAGGTGTAGCTCGCAATCTGCAGCTGGTTCAAAGGGAGGCAGTGTAAGCTGTTCTAGAACGAAGAGAAGGTCCCAAGGAGGGATCAGATCCTCAATTGTGCTCAAATGAAGAATGCCACGCAAAGGGTTTGAAACAGATCCAACTGAGCTTAGGATCTGCCCTGAATGGCATGGTACGCAGATATAGTGCAAAATGCACCTTTATTGAGGAGTAACTCAACCCAGCTTATGCATAAGCGAAAAGCGTACTCCAAAACTGACTTCACTGGGCAAAATAGAGGGTCTAAGTCACAGTCCGATGACCACAGACAGAACCTGTGCCATTTAATGGCATATGTGGTGCGGATAGAGGGCTTCCTCGCTACCACAAGGATGTCCACCACACTACCCGATACCCCGTGATGAGACATTGTTATTCTTTAGGAACCTGGCGGCAGGTTCAGAGACTTGAGGTTTGGGTGAACCAGAGACCCTCCTTCCTGGACAGCAAGTGAACTGACTGGAAGGGTAATTGGGAGTCGTATGCCAATTGATGACGGGGGGAACCCAGTCTGTCTGGGCCAGAATGGTGTCACCAGAATCATGCTCACCCTTCGCCTGCAGCTTGAGCAGGACCTCTGATTAAAGGGAAGGAAGGAAGGAGGGCTAGAGAAACCTGCCCGTCCGAGAGAGACAACACTTCTCGCCAGGAAACACCAGGCCCTTGATCTAGCAAGCAGAAATTGGGCAGTTTTGCATTGTATGGGGATGCGAAGAGGTCTAGATCTGGTGTTCCCCTTCGACTAACAATGTTTCTGCCACTGACTGGAGGAGTTTCCACCATGGGTGCTGGATGGTGATCTGCTCAAGAGATCTGCCAGTCTGTTGCAGACCCTGGGAACATGCACTGCAGACAGTGTGATGCCGTGATTGACTGCCCAATCCCATATCCTCATGACTTCCCAGTATAGCTGGTAGGAGTGAGTGCCTCCTTGTTTGTTGATGTAGAACACCACTGATGTGTTGTCCATTTGAATCAGTAAGTGTCCTGGGGAATCTCTGACCAGAAGCTTGAAGTGCCGTGGAAGACTTGGCTTCATTTCAAGGATGTTGATGTGGAGGTGCACTCTGATGGGGACCACAAGCCTTGTGTCCTTTTTGTTGTTCAGGTGTGCACCCAACTGGATCCCGATGTGTCCGTGGTAAGGATCAAAGTATGCACAGGTGGTGAAAGGGGACCCTAGTGAGAGGTGTTCGGGACCAACCACCATTTTAGGGCTGTGAGGACTGAATTGTGGACTGAAACTGGCTGATCCATATGGTCTTGATGTTGATCTCACTGGACCCTGAGGGTCCACTGGGTAACCCTCATGAAGATGAGTGAGAGGAACTGTGGCAATTGCAGCCACCATGTGCCCTCGGAGGCGAGCATGGTTCATGCTGGGACCTGCTTCCTGATACTGATCTGCTAGATCAGTGCCCAAAGGTGTTCCGCTTCTTTCTTCTGGTAGAAAGGCTCTGCCTCTATGGGTATCCAATACTGCACCAGTGAACTGAAGCCTTTGTGAGGGTATCAGTGATGACTTTGTGAGGATATCAGTGATGACTTTGTGAGGGTATCAGTGATGACTTCATGGAAGTATCAGTGATGACTTTGTGGAGGTATCAGTGATGACTTTGTGAAGGTATCAGTGATGACTTTGCCAGGGTATCAGTGATGACTTTGCCAGGGTGATCATGATGCCCAGGGAGTTGAATAGGGGTAGGTGTCCTGCAGTGCCCTTGTTTAACCCTCTGAGATGGGGCTATTAGGAGCCAGCGTCCAAACAGGGGAAGACATAGTGGCCTTGTTTCCTGAGAGCTGCACAACTGCCAGGCATTTGGTGAACACCTGTGGGCCAACAAAAGGCCGAATGGGAGTGCCTGAAACTGGTAGTGGTGTCCCTGAACTCGAACTGCAAAATGTCTTGTGCAGTGGAGCGATTGGGATATGAAGGTAGGCGCCTTGCATGTCTAGTGAGGCAAGCCAAGCCGCTTGGTCTGAGCATCGAATGAGACCTGACAAGGTGACTATTCTGAAGCGCTTGTACGCCACCGAGCCATTAAGGCCAGTAAGATCTAGGATTGGGTGCAGATCCCCACCTTTTTGAGACCAGAAAGAAGTGGGAATAATATTCTTCCTCTCCGGTTCCAGGGTACCTCCTCTATGGCCTCCTTGTCTAGGAGGGCAGAGATTTCCTGTTGGATGAGCACTGCATGCTGTCCTGAATAGCAGGAGTGCAGAAGCGGTCTTGACAAAGGATGCCTAGGAACCGATAGAGTACCCTTTTTGAACGAGTTGGAGCACCCATTGGTCTGATGTTATTCTTTGCCACCCTGAGAGGTGTTGTGCAAAATGACCCCGACCTTCTCTCCCTTTGATCTGGAGGAGGAGCAGGGGTCTGACATGAGTCAGGCGATTGAGGAAATTGGTCCGATGGCTGGGGAGCTTTTGTATTTCTGGCTCCTTGGTCTCTGGGAAAACGGGCTGGCCCTTCTGGTTAAGAATTACCTCTGGGCTGTTGGCAGAATGGGGTTGCTGGCCTTGTTCATAGCGGTTTTGTCCTTTACAAAAACTTCTGCTTGAGTTTGTACATGGCCTGTACACACCTAATGGCCTTAACCAGCGCTTTTGCAGTTTGGTAATGACCTTGTCGGACTCCTCCCCGAACAGGACTGATCCGCTAAACGGAACATCCAAAATACCCTTCTGGACATCGGGTGCAAAGTCTGAGACTGTCAGCCATGAATGTCTTCTGAGGCAGATTCAGGCCTGCACCCCTAGCAGCTGAATCTGCAGAATCATAGGCAGCCCGGAGAACTTGTGTCCCCACATTAGAGCTTGTTTGAAAAGCTTTAACAACTCCTCCTCTTTATCTCCTCAGGAAGGTTCTTTACGAGGTCCTGACCCTGTTCTCCACAAGGCATTTTGAAATTGAACCATATGGGTCATACAGTTGAGTGACCTTATGGAACAGGTTGCTGCAGCAAACATCCTTCTCCCATGGAGTCTAGCTGCTTTGACTCATGGTCTGGGGCTGCGTGCTGAGATGTTGAGGCCTCTGGGATCTATCATGAATGGTCGTGATAACTAAGGAGTCCACCACCGTTGTTCCCCAAGTAAGGGTCCTCTACAGGTGCCCTATACAGGTGGTCTGCTTCTTAGGGACCACGGGTGAGGAGTAAGGATGCTTCTAGGCGCCTTTGTTGCATCTTGAAAGTGTGACCACCAGCAGTTTTTGGTCTTTCAGCCTCAAATACCTTGCTAGGCGTTGTCTCTCTGGGTCCAGGTCATCTGTGTCCCAGCCATATTCTCCTGGTTATGTCTCATTATATCCATGAATGATGGATCATCTGGAGGAGATCTTGGAAGATCTCGATGGTCTGGTGAAGGGACACTGAAAGGCGAAGGCGACCTGGAAGTGTCGGAGGTATTTGGGTGAGACTCATCCAAGGAAGAAGGGTCTGACCTCCCGCGAGGTTTCTTGTTCCTGTGGGTGCTAGGGAGAGGGAAGGGGTTCGAGGGGCTGCTTCTGCTTGTCCTGCTTGTTAGGCCTCTCCTGGGACTGGCCCCTAGGGCGGGGAGTATCCTCCTGGGGGAGTCTGTCCGGGTTTTGGACTTAGGTGGGGACATATCCTTGGAGGTTTTGTGGGAACCACATCCTTTCTAATGGTCTCCCACCACTACCAGTAGCAGAATAACTCTTTAACCTCCTCTATGTTGAGGTCCGATGATGGACCCGGTGTCGGGCCCACCTGGGCCTGCCTTATGCCAGAGTCCGGGTCCCTGAGGTTCCTAGGGTGCCCATCGACGGTCTTTGGGTGACCTCGGTTTTGAGGGGTATCGCCTCTTTGTCCCATGATGTCTGGTCCTCACATCGGGCTGTGTCCCAACGCTCTGTACTGGCTGCTCTCCGAGGGTGCCCAGCGCCCAGAGTCTGGTGCACACAGGGAGCATCTGTCCAGGGGTTGAGTCCAACGCCCATTTAAGGATCGCCAGCTCTGATATCCACTTGGTGGACATCTCTGGAATACCCCACGGAGGTTGGGAGACTGATCTGGTGGTCAGTGTCCCGCACTGGTCCAGGAGTCGGGGCCTACTCTGGTGGCTGACTTGAAGTGCACCTTTATGGGGTCGATCTGAGGCCTCAGATCAGCCCGATGAGCCCAAAGGTCGGCTGAAGGAAGAGTCCTTAGGCCGGATCTTGAGGGGCTGAAGTGAAGAAGATTTACCTGAGCCACCGGTCTTCTGGACCTTAGGCAGTTGAGGCTGGGATTTCGCCGATGGAGACTCACAGAGCGGGCTGACCGTGAGCTGGCCCGGGAGTCCAAGGTGAGACAGATGGGGATCACTCTCTGTCTTTCTCCCTCCTTTTCTTTATGCTTCCCTGATTTATGGGACTATTCCTCCGCGAGAGGATGAGCTTCTCTCCATTGCCTTACCTTTCTGTTCGAGAAGGAAGATTTCAAGTGCCTTCTGGCAGCGAATCCACATGCAGCTGTTGAATTGCTGGCAAATGGTGCAGGCCTTAGTATCGTGGTCGGGTCTAGGCATCGGACATAGGCCAAATGTTGATCCTTAAATGGATCTGCTTGCTGCACATGCACTTGAGGGGTATCCTTCACAGAAGGGGTCAGAAGCTGACATGCTAAAAGGAGAAAATGAAGTCTTGATTGAAGAAAAGTTCTGGCATTGTTTGGTAGCTGATGGCCTCTGGAGCCGATGCTTATGAGTCAACAGCAGGAAAATAAATTTTATGATGTATCTGACATCGGGGTGGGGCCGTGTCAGGAAGCGTCCTTCTGCTGTATATAGCTAGCTAGAAACTGGCTGCTGGCTTCAGTCCCAATGGTGTAAACCTACTGCAAGAACTGTTTCTCAAAGTAAGATCTGGAATTACGCCTTCACTAGAGAGAGGGACAGACTAGTACCCCAAAGGAATTGGGGGAAGGAGTGCACACTGGAAGAGGGGAAGTCATGGATGGCATCATTCAGGCTTGCAGTGTACTTACAGGCCTCATGACCCTGAAGGTGGATAAATTCAGGCCAGATTATGGCACCCAAGGGTCCTTAGGGGAACTGACAGAGGCTCTGTGGATCCCCTGGCAGACCTGTTTAGCACCTCTCTGGAGTCAGGGATTGTGTCCCAAGATGGGAGAACTGCACATGTGGTGTCTTTCCATAAAAGTGGACCAAATGATGAACCAGGGAACTACAGGCCAGTCAGCCTGACCTCAATTGTGGGGCAAGCTGATGGAGACCATCCTGAAGAGAGATTGGTGAGCTTTCTGGAGCATTGTGGGCTCCAGGACATGAGGCAGCATGGGTTTGTGTCAGGAGGTCCTGCCAGACTGCCCAATTAACTTTTTCAACTAGGTTACTAGTACAGTAGACCACAATCAAGCAGTTGATGTCCTGTATCTGGACTTCAGCAAGGCCTTAGATTCTGTACCTCACAGGAGACTGGTCAGGAAGGTAGCAGATCTGGGGTGGGGGCTAAGCTTGTTGGGTGGTCAGAAGTTGGCTGCAGGACAGAAGCCAAAAGGTGGTAGTCAGTGGAGGGGTTCTCAAAAGCTAGGCCTGTGACCAGTGGGGTCCCACAGGGTCTGTGATTGGTCCAGTGTTATTTAACATATTTGGTAAGGAAGCGACGCCACGAACTTGCACGGAGGATCACCGGCTGCCCACGGCCACCGCCTGACTCCACTTTAGCGACTCTTGGCTGCCCTCGTGGTCCTCCTGAGTGGATCCCCACCCCAGGACTCGAGCCTGAGGTGGCGCCCAGCGAACCATGGCGGATCACCGGCCGCTCCTACGGCCACTGCCTGACTCCACTAGCGACTCTTGGCCGCCCTTGTGGTCCTCCTGAGCGGATCCCTACCCCAGGGGACCCAGCGCCTGAAGCAGCTCAGTGAACTTGCACTGTGGATCACCAGCCATTCCTACAGCCACCGCCCAACTCCACTAAGCGAATCTTGGCCGCCCGTGGTCCTCCTGAGGCGGATCCCTACCCCCAGGGACCTGCGCCTGAAGCGCACTCAGCTAACTTGCACAGCGGATCACTGACCATTCCTCACGGGCACCGCCTAACTCCACTATTGATTCTTGGCTGCCTCATGGTCCTCCTGAGTGATCCCTACCCCAGGTACTACGGCCTACTCAATTGTCGAGCTCAAGGCACGGATTGGAGCGCGGCAGCACAGGCAGGTCCTGATTGGCCGGACTCGCTCTAGCCCCCGCCGATTGGAGCGCCTTTTTGGCTTGTAAACCTGCATTCTTTTTAGGCTTGCTAAATCTGTACCGTTGTAATTTTATTTTAATGTACTGCCTAATGCTCCTAACTGTGCTTATTGCTCTAAGTTTTGCTTGCTACTGCATAGCCTAAATGTTAATCAATGTTGCTGTGTTTAAATGTGCCTGTTACTTGAAAATAGTAGATCTGATTGCAGTTTATCATCTCATAGCGCCTTTTTGTCTATCTCCTTTCTCTGCCTATTTCTCTCCCTGCTCTAGTCTCTGTGCTACCCACGGCTCTTGTATTCTCCTGCCTTCCACCTTCCTTCCCCTAGCTCTCTGTACTGTCCCACTAGCAATAACTCTGTCCCTGCCCTGTGTCTGTAACTCTTCCCATGCCTCGCTACCTGTTTTGTCTCATGGCTTCCATCCTCCCTCTGACCATTTGTCTGTGCCTTTCTCCTTCTCCTCTCTCTCTTGCTCTCCTGCCACAAACACCACCCCTATTTTACATAATTGCTGTAGCCTCGCTGTAAGTCAATCGATAGCACGTTAGCCTTTGTTTTTAACGCCTTGCACAACCACCCTGCTGACGGTCTGCCACCAGCTACCTGCCCTTTTATCTGAGCTCCAATAAATTTTTCTCTCCTTCCACCTCCCCAGGGGACCGCCGCCTGAGCGGCGCTCAGCGAACTTGCGGCGGATCACGGCCGTTCCCTCACGGCCACTGCCTGACTCCACTAGTGACTCTTGGCCCTGTGGTCCTCCTGAGCGGATCCCTACCTCAGGTACTACTGCTCACTCAATTTTCGAGCTCAAGGCACGACTGGAGTGGCGCACAGGCAAGTCCTGATTGCTGGACTGCTCCTCTAGCCCTGCCGTGGAGCTTTTGGCTTGTAAATTGCATTCTTTTAGGCTGGCTAAATCTGTACCGTTGTAATTTTCTTCCCGCCTCACACCCTCCGAGGCCTCCTTAAATACACCTTGCTTCTGCCCTCCTCTTCCACTGGCCCCTTGCCCCACTTACCCTATCAACTCCAGCCTATTTTTTTTTTTTTATTTTCATTCCTTTTTTTTATCTTCTTTTTCATCGTACTATCTCCTTACTACCTTCTCTCTCTCCTGCCATACTCAACTGCTGGTCTCTCCTGTTGGCTTACGGCCCAGTCTTAGTCGATTACTACTCCCTCTCCCTAACTGCTGCATACCCTGTCCTTGCCGCTTTCTACCCACTCTCAGCTCTCTTTCACTACCTCTCCTGTCTTTCCTGCTCCACTCTGCACATGTGCCCCTCCTCTACCTAGTCCTTCCTTGCCCTCCCTCCCTTTTCTCACTTCTGGGCCCATGCCATCCCTGCCCCTCACCCACAATCTACCATGTCACTACCAGCTGCACCCTGGGTACACTTCACCACCTGCACAGTCCCACACATGCACCGCCACTGACAATACCTGGTTGCTCATAACAGCACCGTGGTTGTCTCTATGCCAACCTATCCCTACTGTACCACATTGCATACCATCGGGCTACCGTATGGAATCCACGTTCTGCCCATACAATAAAAAGAAACACAAGTCTATATTACTGACCTGCGCCTGCTCATTGAAGCTCTATTTCTCCTACTGATATCAGGAAATGTCCACCCAACTCTGGCCCATCTGTCCCAGCCACTTGAAAACGAGGAACTTCTACCATCGCAACCCTTAACATCTGCAGCCTACTGCCAAAGATTGATGCACTACAAACCTTTACCAGCCAACATAATCCGACATCCTTGCAATTGTCGAAACATGGCTGATACCTAAAGTCTCGGATCTGGCAATCACCCCTACAGGGCTCGTATTTTCAGGCTGGACCGTATTCTCAAAAGGGAGGTGGCTGCACTATTCAATTAAGGATACTCTATTGGGACACACTACTCAACTCCCATGACTGGCTCCTCTGCCCAGCTCATACCCATAAAAATCCTACGTGGTCCCAATCAAAAGCTCTCACCATTGTAGCTGTTTATATTCCACCTCAGGAACAAGATCCTGGCATCAAAGAAGTCCTTAACTCGCCAGCTCACAGCCCCTGGCTCTGAACTCACCCTTCTTGGCGACTTTATTATTAACTGGTCACATCTGATGTCTGCACTCACAAGGATGCCATTGCAGCTGCCAACCTCTCACAACTGGTTACTTCCAACTAGGATTAATTACAAAACTGTCACCAGCATCCTGCTGGGTTGGGTTCTCACCAATCGCCTCTTCCAGGATCTCCAGCCCTCCATTCTCCCGGACTCTCTCAGTGACCACTCCCCAATTTTATGTGAATGGTCCATAATTTCCAAAACCACCCCTTAATTATAACCAGCAGAGTCTTCCCATGTGGGAAACTTACCCATCTCAAACAGCACCTATCCCTTCAAGACTGGTTACCTATTTACACTGTGTTGGATGTCAACACAGCCTTTGATTACTTCATTACCACCTTCAACAAGGCCTGTGACCTCTTTGCTCCTGCTAAAGATGGAAAAACAAAGCCCTTTGTAACCCTTTGGTAACATGAGCTCCTCTCACAGCTGAAACCAGGGACCATCCATGGGCAGTGGCTAAAGCCACAGGGACACAGTCTGACATCCAAAATACATACATGCCCAGAATGCCTGCACCAAATCCATTCGGTCTCCACGAAAGTTTATATTATAAGGATGTCCTCACCAACACCTGGGAAAAGGTCAGGCTTTCTGGGACAGTATCAAGGACATCACTGGGAAACAATCAGAGTCCTCTCCTGCAGTGTTAATTGTAGATGGGTCCACTACCTTGATCCTGTGGTAATTGCTAACACCTTCAACACGACTTTTACCCCGACCTTAGCTCTGTTCTTCCACCTGACTTCTTCCTGGTTAATGACACCCCCTCAAGCACCCCCGCGCTCATCCAACCAACCATGCTTCTACTCAGGGAGATTAAGATGAGTGAAGTCACGCCATATCACCTTGGCCATCTCTAAATATAGAACCAGCAGTGACACCCTAGACCTTAAGCTACTATCACTCTCACTGGAAGTGGTCCTTTGTCCCTCACTAAAATTCTTAACCTCTCCTCAACAGTAGTACATTCCCAGAAATCTGGAAAACTGCCACAGTGACCCCTGCCCACAAAAATGGGGATAAGAAAGCTGCCCAGACTATCGCCCGAACTCCATATTGCCACCTCTCTCCAAGGTCCTACATATCGTCAGAGACCAGCTCACTGACTACTTGGACAAATACAACATTCTGTGCCCTCAGCAGCATGGTTTTACAAAAGGACATAGTACCACCACTGCTCTGCTTGAATTTACTGGCAAAGTGCAGTGCTCTGTTGATAAAGGACTTCTCACAGGGCTGTCTTCATTGACCTATCGAGGCATTCGACATGGTTCATCATCAGCTACTGTTTGACCAGCTACTCATTACCAGCCTTGCACCTGACTCAGGCCCTGGTTCAGAAGCTGCCTTGAAAACCGCTCTCAAAGAGTAAAATTGCCAATGCTCTGTCACACACCTTGCCTGTACGCTCTGAGTCCCCAAGGGTCCATACTGGGCCCACTCCTTTTCAGCGTGCACCCTACTCTCAATCCAGCTCGAACAAATCATCCTGTATGTGGATGAGGCTGTTGTCTTCTCCACGTATCAGGACTCTGCACCACTCCAACTCAGCCTACAGCTTGGATTCAGTGCCATTGAAACTTGGTTCTCCAATCATAAACTGGTCCTAAATCACAGGAGAACCAAGACCATGCTATTCTGTAGTTCTCATAACTGCCACAGGCATCACCCCTGCCATCTCCACCAAACAGGATCTGTCCTCAACAAGTATCCTCCTTCAAATATCTAGGTATTTTGCTCTCACCCCAAGCCTCCTACTCCACTCCACATCGACAGTGTGTCCAAAGCTGCCACACGCCTTGACTGCTCTTCAAGCACAGGCAACATCTCACCAGAGGCCCTGAAGATTGCCATTCACAGTTCGGTGGTGTCAGTCATTGAGTATGGCCTCATTATATATGGCTCTGTCTCGACATCCACCCTTCATCGCATAAACAATTGCCCTAAACAAAGCATGCCGACTCTCAACTGGTGCCCACCGCTCACCCACACCCATTCCTCTCTGCACAAACTGGTTGCCTCCAACTTCCCAACAGGATAAAGTATGTTACCTGTGCCATGGCGAAAAATAATCAACCTTGGTCTGATTCTTCCTGGTGTTTCTGCCTTATTACAACAAAACACTAACCAGCTGAACACCAGGAGTTCAATAACCCAGAATCTACAAGTCCCTCGCTGTCATACTACTCAGGGCAAACGCCCTTCACCTACAGGGTCCTCTATGGCTAAATGATCTCAGTGACACCATCACCTCAGCCACTACTTTAGGTCTGTTTAAATCCAGGCTCCGGCTCATCTCGCTGCCTCTAGCTCCTGTGACTGCCTCACCTAGCTGTGACGTACACAGCTCTAGTCTACTGCTGAGCCCTTTGGCTCCCTACCAGTCTCCTTCCCCAGACTTGAGGTGACAACATAAAAACCAGGCCTTCTTACTGCCTTTTTAACCTCTGCATGCTCATTGTCGTATTGCTCCTCCTCCCCACCCTTCTCCCTCTTTCTCCTCCATCTGTCCTTCCAACTTTACTCGACAGATGCCTCTGGCTGCATCTCCCCGCCTCCTTCTCTCCTCTTCAGACAGACAGTAGCACTGCAGTATACCAATTGCTTTACTGTTAACTCAATGTTGTTTCCTTGTTGTTTGTTTATCCCTGATGTGGAACCTTTGTAAAAGAGCCTTGGCTCAAAGGTACTTGTAATCCTAGATTAAATAAATAAATAAAATAAGTGACATTGTGGATGGGATCAGGTTACGGATGATACCAAGCTCTGTGGGAGGGTGGACACGGAGGAGGAAAACTCAGAGAAGACCAGGTTGGGCTAGAGAAGTGGTCTGGCATTTGGCAACTGAGGTTTATTGCTAAAAGTATAAAGTTATGCACTTGGGGTGAAAAGCCCAAGGACCAAATACTGTTTGGGAGTGTGCAGGTAACCAGGCCAGAGGAAGAGAAGGACCTGGGTGTTGTTATCACAGGTGACCTGAAACACTTGGCACAGTGCAGAAAGGCTGCAGCTAAAGCAAATCAGATGCTGGGCTGCATAGCACAGTAATTACCAGCAGGAAGGTAGAAGTCATTCTGCCACTCTACAGGTCTCTAGTGAAACTGCACCTACAGTAGTCTGCTGTATTGGTGCCATATCTTAAGATAGATCAGTTTGCAGGAAATGGTTCAGAGAAGGCAGACAGATGATCCAGGGCCAGCAGAGCAACACGTATGAGGAGAGGCCTGGCATGTACTGTCTTGAGAACAGAAGGAAGAGGGGCACATGACTGAGAACCTCGGCACCTTAAAGGAATAAACAGGGTGAGCACTGAGGGCTCTTCAGCCTTAGTAGAAACAAGATACACTGGGGAAAGAGCCTAAAGTTGGGGGGTCAGGAGGTAGATAAAGAGGCACTTTTTTCACCAAGAGGATGGTAACTAAGTGGAATGAGTTTCGGAGGAGGTGGTATATGTAACAACGTGGTGGACAGCTTCAAGAGGATGGGACACTGTGAGGGAGAAAGTTGCAGGTAGAGAGAGGGGAGAGGGTATTTGAAAATGGTCAAGGGGATATGGGGAAGGGCAGTTCCTCTGTAAACACAGGAGGAACGGCACACTTGAGCAGATTAGCTAGACCGTATGGCCTTTATCTGCTGGCATATTTGTATGTTCATATGTATCCCCCTGTACATTTCACTGCATGCAGGGACAAGAGACACCATCATCAGTGCACGCATGGATCATGCGGACACCACTTCACATATTTCAGTCATGCGGACTAGGGACAACACCCTTGTACATATCAGTGTATGCAGGACTGGAGACAACACCATGTAATAAGGCTGTTACTAAGGCACTGGATATCACTGCTTTTTCTCTTGTTTGCCCTCTTACCTTTCATCCGGATGCCTCATGGTTTAATGGGGAAATCTGTGAATTAAAGAGGCGGGACTAAGGTTGGAAAGACACTGGTGGAAAATTCACCTGAGGTGGACAGACTTAGATTGGTGGACCATTACAATGTTCTATCAATCAGCCATCTCCTGTAAGAAGGCAGAGTTCCTGTGCAGGGAAATTGCTACAGCAAAGAACAGACCAGTCCAGCTCTTCCAGACTGTGCAATCCAGCCTATCTTCACTCTGGCTCAGCATTGTCACAAAACAGTGTGAAGAGTTTGCACAGTTCTTTTCTGATAAGGTGTTCACCATCAGGAATGAGATCAGCCAGTGCTTTCCCATTGGTCCTTGCATTAGCCAACCGGGTGATACTAATGCCCAGTCGATCTTTTTTTTGAAATTCACAGTTTATTTATTTTACAAACAAACCAACAAACAAAGATTCAAATACAATCGTAATAAATAACCTTGAAGGCCAATAAAACAGTAAAAGACCAAACCCCCCAAAAAGACACTAATAAACCCCCCTCCACCCACCCTCCCTCGGGGATGCCACCAACCGCCAATAGGCCTAAGTGAAGTAGCTAATGTCCAGGGATGAAGAGGAAGAAAGGAGGGGGAAAGCAGGGAAGTGTCTGAATCGGAATTAATGATAATAATAATAATAGTAATAACTCGGAGGGGAGGGAATATGAGGAACCCCGAGCAGGGTCCTAGTGGAGATACAAGGCATAAAGTTTGCCCCATTTCTTGTGGAATGCTGACATGGCATGCCTGGAACTAGCTATCAGTTTTTCAATTATAAAGCTTTGGGACATTTCCGCCACCCATTCCTGGTACGAGATTTTGATTGATCCAGCCAATGGCGGAGCACTAATCTTTAACAGCCATCGAGATTAGGGCCATGTGGTATTTCTTTCACTAATCTTAATACTGAATAAATTCCTAGTATCCAAATTTCAGGTGTGAATAAACTTTTAACCCCAATAGTGAATCCAAACTATTACAGATGTGTTCCACAGTGGAGCAACCTTCTCACAGGTCCAGAATACATGCATTATGTTACCTGATCCTTTCCACATCTAGTACAAGTGGCAGAACTAGCTTTCCAAATTTAACTAGTTTCACCGAGTATAATACATGTTGTTAACTATGTAGAATTGTGTAAGTTTATTCCTGTCCAGGGAAAGAAACCTATGTAAGTCTGTCCACAACTGGCTCCAGGATAAAGAGGAATTAGCAATCAGTATGCCCAGTCGATCTTGTCCATGGTTAGCCAACCAGTAGTCTGGGATATAGTGTGGATCATCCAGACTTCAAGTGGCCAACCTACTGTAGTTTGACCTGGGCCCTACACGCCAACTAGTGGGGTGTGTAGAGGTCATTGGCCCAGTCCTTGCTGGGATAGTGGAAGTTTCATTGGAGAAAGGGATCTTTCCAGATACCTTAAAGAAGGCAGTAGTTCGCCCCTGTTAAAAAAAAAAAAAACTCCCTTGATCCCGACTGCCCATCTAACTACAGACCAATCTCAACCTACCCTTTGTAGGAAAGGTTATCAAGAAGGTGGTCGGACTGGCAGATGGAGGATCATTTGACTAACCACAATATCCATGACCTCTTCAGTCTGGCTTCAGAAGAAGGTATAGCACTGAAACGGCCCTGGTGAGGATACTAAATGACCTTCTGATGGCGAGAGATTGGAGAGCCCGCTCAATCTTGGTTCTCCTTGATCTCTTGGCAGCATTTGATACTGTGGATCATGGGGTGCTGCTCGGCGCCTGTGGTTTTCTAACTGGACTAGGAGCTGCAGTCCACAGTTGGTTTAAGTCCTTCCTCGAGGGTAGGTCTCAGAGACTGGTGTCGGGAATTTATTCCTGCCCTCATGGACTGCTCCTGCGGGTTCCACAGGGCTCAGCGCTGTCCCCTTGTTATTCGAGTGTATTTGCTTCCATTAGGGGACATTATAAGGCAGTACAGTTTCAGCTTTGCTATGCTGATGATTCTCAACTGTACATGTCCTTTGTACCCAACCAGGAATTAGATTCTGTTACGTGTTTAATAACTGCCTACTGCAGATTCAGAACTGGATGAGTGCCAGTTGGCTTCGGTTGAACTCGGAAAAACTGAGGTGTTGATTGTGGACCCTGGTCGTGGATGATAGGAGCATGGGCGGAAAACCGTCAGGATTAAATCTTGGTAGGATCCCGCTTATTGTTTCTAGCCAGGTGCTAAACCTGGGCATTGTTTTGATGAAGGCCTGACCCTGAAGGCGCAGGTTTTGACTGCAGTCAGATCTTCCCATTATTATCTTAGGAACATAGCCCAGGTGAAGCATCTCGTCCCCCAAGATCTTCCAACCTTGGTCCATGCCTTTGTCACCAGTCGCCTTGATTATTGCAGTGCCCTTTACCAAGGGATACCGGGGTAGATATTTGCGGCTTGCAACTAGTGCGGAATGCGAAGGCCAGGTTGCTGACTGGAGCTTTTAGATCCAGTCATATTACACCTATGCTACGTGATCTGCACTGGTTGCCAGATACAGTGTGGATTACCTTCAAGGTCGCATTGCTGACCTATAAGGCCCTACACAAGTAGGGTCCCCACTACCTGAAAGAGCTCCTGTGTCCTTACTATCCCTCCCACTGCCCGATCCTCTGGCGAGGGATTGCTAGAGATTCCCAGCGTGTCCCTTAAAACATCGGAAGAAGATCTTTCGCTTTTATGGCTCCTACCCTGTGGAATTCTCTCACTCGCCAGACATTAGAAAGCCAGACCGTAGAGGGTTTTAAAATCTTCTAAAAACATATCTATTTAACCAGGCCTTCTCAGGAATGTTTTGAAATTTGAAGTTACATGGATGTGTTTTAATATACTTTATATGTGTCTTATGATATGTGGTGAGTTTTAATGTTATAATGTAAAGGCCCTGAGCATTGGAAGGGCGTCTTATGTAAATAAAAGTTTGATTGATTGATTTATTGATGAACATTCAAGTACATGTGAGGACTAGAGACAGCACCACCACATATTTCAGTACGTGTTGGACTGGGGACAATACCCTTGTACATGTCAGTGTATGCAGGGACTGAGACAGCACTCATGAACATTCCAGTACTTTTGGGACTGGAGACAACACCCCCACATATTTCAGTACATACGGGACTGGGGAAACACCCATGAACATGCATGGACTAGAAACAGTACTACTACATATTCTAGTACATGTGTGGACTGGAGACAACACCTATGTACACATCAGTGTATGCGGAAACTGGAGACAGTACCCACAAACATTCCAGTACATGCAGGGACTAGAGACAACACCTTTGTACATTTCAGTACATGTGGGGACTGGGGACTGGAGACAGGACCGTCGTACATTTTAGTGCATGTGGGAACCGGAGGCATCCTGCTATACAGTTTACTACACACAGGACTGTAGACAGCACCTCGTACATCTGCGTATGTGGGGACTGGAGACAGCACCCATGAACATTGCAGTACATGCATGAACTAGAGACAACGCCCCACATATTTCAGTATGTGTGGTGACTGGGACAACACCCTTGTACATTTCAGTGTATGCAGGGACTGGAGACAGCACCCATGAACATTCTGTACATGCGGGACAGGAGACAACACCCTTGTACATTTTAGTGCATGCGGAACTGGAGGCACCCTCCTGTACATTTCCAGTACATGTGGGACCGGAGACAGCACTCCCACATATTTCAGTACATGTAGGGACAGGAGACAACACCCATGAACATTCCAGTACATTTATGGACTGAGACAACACTCCACATATTTCAGTACATGTAGGGACTGGAGGCAGCACCAAGAACATTCCAGTACATGCATGGACTGGAGACAACACCTCCACATATTTCAGTACATGCAGGGACTGGGGACAACACCTTTGTACATTTCAGTGTATGCAGGAACTGGAAGCAACACCTACAAACATTCCAGTACATGTGGGGACTGGAAGCAACACCCTGTATATTTTAGTGCATGCAGGAGCTTGAGGCACCCTCCTATACTTTTTAGTATCTGCAGGGACTTGAGACAACACCTTCGTACATTTCGATACATATAAGGACTAGAGACAACACCCTTATAGATTTTAGTGCATGTGGGAACTGGAGGCACCCTCCTATACATTTACGTATATAAGGGACTGAGACAGCACCCACTGTACATTTCAGTGTATGCAGAAACCGAGACACCAACCACATACATTACAATACACGATGGACTGGAGACAGCACCCCATACCTTTCAGTGCATAGAGAAACCTAAGACATTATTCCCATCTATTTCCATACTGCAAGGCCAGAGACAACACCACCATACATTTCAGTAAATGCAGGGCCTGGAGACAACACTCTTGTACATTTTAGTACATATGGGAACTGGAGGCACCCCCATACATTACAGTGCATGCAGAAACTCAAGACACCACCATACATTTCAGTACATTTGTGGACTAGGAGACAGCCCCTCATACCTTTCAGTGCATGCAGAATCTGGTAATACCCCATACATTTTAAAGCATGCAGGGCATGGAGACAACACCCTTATACATTTCACTGCATATGGAACTGGAGACACCACCCCATGCGGTTTAGTACATGTGTGACTAGAGACATCAGCCTTGTTCATTTTAGTACATGTGCAGACTGGAGACGCTGCTGCTGTACATTTTATTACATAAGGGTTGGCAGATGGTGCTCCGTACTCTTTCACTGCCTGCTCCTATCTTCTCCTTTTTGTTCATATAACTGCTCATCGCTTTGTAAGCACTGGGGACGGTAAACATGTAGAGTGACAAGTGGCCCTATCGTGCAGGATCGCTGCTGCTTTTATTTCTTAAAGATGTTCACTAGAAGATTGTGTTGAGTTGTAAGCAGATTATTTCAAGGCACATCCTCAGGGAAGGGAAAAGGGCATAATAAGGAGAAAAAGAGCGATTGTTGAAAAAAATAGAGGTACTCCTGGTACATTAAATTAATGTTACATACATGGTGAATAAGTACAGAAAACAGTATTGTGCCTAAAGAGACCATGCAAGGTGGCAGTCCAGTAATACAGTGTATATAATGTAGGGGAGGGTTATTGGAGAATATTTAAAAAAAATGCCAGGCTTGGTGAAAGACACTGAGCAGAAGCAACCAGAAACAGTAGTAGGGGTGCCACATACAAAGAAAGTTAGTTGGCAAAGGGAGATAACAGGTTAGCAGGAAAACAACAGGGGATAGTAAAATCACATGTATGGTTCAGTAAAATCAGACCTAGAGGAGAGGGACAGGGTGGAGGAGAAGTGCAAAGGAAGAAGACAGTGAGAGAGGGGAAGGGGGGTCAGGTGTAAGAACAAATTGGGAGATGTGGTCCCAGAGAAGAAAGTTAAGGGCACTGTGGGGGTAAGTGGAGGGGGACTCACCAAAGCTGAGGGCTGCAAATGAAAAAGAAGCCTGTCCAACAGGTTTTCTCAGTGCACAGCTGAAGAGTGGGTGATGGGGGACAGAAAGAATGGTGGGACCAAGAAAGACTGGAGGCCTAGAAAAGAATGTGGAGGCAGGGATGAGGCCATTGAAAAGAGTGGGGCAGAGAGACAGAGTGGCTGGGCAGAGCAACTGAGTAGGTGAAGAGAGAAAGAGTGGGGGACAGAGAAAGAATGGGGAGCAGAGTTTCTCAGATGATGCAAGGAGGGAAAGGAACAAGGCAGGAGCTGAGGTAATGGGGAGTCACCTAAACTCAAATTTGGAGCGAGAGAGGAAGGAAACATGATGGAGAGAGAGAGAGAGAGCGAGAAAGAAAGAGAGAGAAGTAGAATATTTATGTGCAGAAAGGGCAGTCTAAAGCCAAAGGCCAGAAGGAGCAGAAGAAGTGGTCCAGCCTGGTCAAGGTGGATTTAGGGATAGCTTATACCCACATTTCCATCACAAAACCCTGATAGAATGGGGGTTTGCAGGCTTTATTCCTAGAGAGTGCTTCTAGTTTAAGGAGGAGTTTCTTGTAGACGACATTGTGTCAGGAGATGCTGAGATGACTACCGAGCCAGAAAGCAAGGTATTTAAAGGAGACTTCCTCCAGCTGGAAGCAATCCAGGCTCATGGGAGGGACCAACCATGAGAAAATCTAACGACCTCCTGAAACTCACAGACACAGTGGCTGTGGTGGGATTCAGTCTGTGGCTCTCCTGATTTACAGTTCTGTTCCCCAAATTATGCAGCACACTGCCTCCTCTCTGACTTGGGACTTGTTTTAATGACCAACGATTATGTGTGGACTGACTTCTCTGTATTTTAATCACAGAAGTTGGTGAGAGCAGTGCATCATGGGAACAAATTCAAGAAGTGGTACTAGTGGATCAAATTATTGTTTATCCTGATTGCAAAAGCTGTTTAGGGATTATGTTGAGATTTGGTGCTGACATATTTTCCTTATCACCCAGGATGAAGCTTGTCGCCAGATGCCAGCCCACAGCAACTGGCCAACACATTCCATCTGCCATCAGGTGTTGGTGCCACCTGTGTCCTGAAGACCCCTTCAACAGCACCCTGGACCAGCTAGTACAGACCGTCAACCTCAACACCAACGAGTCCAAAATGCTTGCGTGCTAAATACTTTGATGCCATGTGCCTGGACTCATTCACACAGGGCCTACCGCTGTCCAACTTTGCCTCCCTTCCATCTCCTGCTCAATCAGATTTTCCTCTCTCCAGATGAGGACTTACCTGCGCATATGGAACTCGGCGTAGCATCTGCTCGAGGTAATGGAATGCTGTTCTATTTCTGTTTCAGAATATGGTAGCCCACCCCACAACATGAAAAGCTGGTGATTGCATGCAGTACATACAGTTGCAGAGAGGTAAGAAGACCATCAGTTCACTTAGTTTCTTCCACGCACTTGCTCAGTGACAGTACCCTGTCATCTGCTTTCTTTAAAGTACTTGATGAGTCTTTGTTTGACAGTTATTAAGATACCTGCTGGTACTGCCAGCGCTGGTCTGCTGGAGACTTTGATACCCTCATGGGTATAAATAAGGCTAAGAGGAATCCCTTTTCAGAGAACAAGATGCACAAGAACAAGGGGGCATGCTGTGAGGTCGGGGGTAGGCTTGGGAGATGTAAGGAGGTACTTCTTCACAGAAAGAGTGGTGGATACTTGAAACAGCCTCCCAGTGGAGGTGGTGGGGGCAAAACTGTAGCAGGATACAAAAAGGCATGAGATTGACATAAGGAACTTAGCAGTAAGGAAAGGGAGGAAGCTGGAGATCGAGTAGAGTCTGTGGCATTACAGTAGGTAGTGAAAATGGGCAAACTAGGTGGGCCAAGCAGTCCTTATCTACCGTCCGCTTTCTATGTTTCTATGGTACCAAATTCTCTGGGAGTTGATTCAAAGTGTCCGCCCCTGGTTCTGTGAAGTAGTTCTTCACAGTAGTTTCCTTTAGCTCATCCCCTTTCAGAGACTGCTCTTTCATTCAGATTTGAGTCTCGTGTAATGTTCTATCTACTCTGCTGTTGTTCAGGACTGATCTTACAACAAGCATACTTTGCCTAATCTGTATTTTTGTCGGTAGTAAAATGTAAATGAATAAATAAGTAAATTGCACAATGAGTGGAGGGCTGTGTGAAGGACTTTTTTTATTTGACTCCTCCACACCTGGCCAGTCACTCTTTGGGACCCCTCATGAACTTGCCCCACTGTGGCTTCTCCCACCCCTACCAACCCATATTGCAGCCAGCCCCAGGTGAACCCCGTGCATCCCTTCACCGGGCGGGTCTCTACCTCCGTAGGAGAACGGCCTGGTGGCCAACCAGCCATCCTGGGGTGCTGCTGTGCCCAGTGGTGAGGGTTCTGGAGGTCATCACCGATCTGTCCGGTGCCATTTTTCCACTTTACTGCCAGAGAGTAACTTGCCACTGACGCCAAGGCGCACACCAACGTCCGTCACCCTCATCTATTGGGATTCACATCCTGCTGTGCTCCCAGCCTTG
Organism: Neoceratodus forsteri; assembly: GCA_016271365.2. NCBI lineage: Eukaryota > Metazoa > Chordata > Ceratodontiformes > Ceratodontidae > Neoceratodus > Neoceratodus forsteri. The sequence continues at coordinate 554,218,567 of JADMNL010000022.1, forward strand.
CCAGGAGCCAGCAGGTGCCGAGCCGCCAATCTCCCCTTCCCCGCGGCAAGGCAAGCCATCGCCGGATGCTCATTTCCTCCCGTCGCCCTCCAGCAACCCAAGTCCATTTCTCGAACCTGGGTTGCTGACGTCAGAGACGGAATCCAACTGTGCCAGCGAAAGAAGGACTTTAATAAAGGGAGAACACCATGAGTGGAGGGCTGTGGAGGGGACTTTAATAAAGGGGGGGGCACCATGACCAAGGGCTGTGTGAAGGAACTTTGATAAGGGGTGACATCATGAGCAGGGGCTGTCTAAAGGGACTTTAATAAAGGGTGACACCATGACTGGAGGTGTCTGTGTTAAGAGACTTTAATAAGGGGTGACACCGTGAATGAAGGGCTGTGTGAAGGGGCTTTAATAAAGGGTACACCATGAGTGGAGGGCAGTGTGAAGGGACTTTAATAAGGGGGACACCATGAGTGGAGGGCTGTGTGAAGGACTTTAATAAGGTGGGTACACCATGAGCGGAGGACTGTGTGAAGGACTTTAATAAGGGGTGACACTGTGAACAGAGGGCTGTGTGAAGTGGAGGGCTTTGTGAAGGGGCTTTAATGAGGGGGCGCCATGAGTGGAGTGTTGTGTGAAAGGACTTTAATAAGGTGGGGACACCGTGAGTGTAGGGCTGTATGAAGGGACTTTAATAAAGGGTGACACCCAGTGCTCCAGATAAGTTTTAGACCAGGGAGTAAAACTTCCTAGTTTTCCAAGCTGGCAGTATTTTGGTATGCCAGGTAGTATTTTGCAACAAGGTCGGAGTCGCACTGACTGTTAGACAGACATTCGAGCTCGTGTATTTGAAAAGCCTATGATGAACAATAGAAGAAGAAGAAGAAGAATCTGCATTTATATAGCGCTTTTCTTACATCCAAAGCGCTTTACAAGCAATGCTAGACTGGTAGTGAAGTGACTGAATATGTGGTGGCGCCATATTGCACATCATCACCCACACACAGCCTGGATAATTGCATGAACCAGCTTATGGAAGGAATGTTGGCCAGACACCGAATGTTCCTACTTTGGCGAAGAGTGGCCTGGGTTCTTTACTTCCACCTGGACACCCACCAGGACAACACCAGGATGGGTAGAAGGGACCTCGGTTTAACGCCTCATCCGGGGACGGCACACCCCAGCAGTACAGCACCCCCAATACTGCACTCGGATGCCAGCAATTTTAGGTGCAAGTCCAATCCCTGTGTGGGCGAGAACCCACGACCTTCTGGTCCAGAGGTGGATGTGCTACCAACTGAGCCACGCTGACACCATTTACACCAATACATTTCTGTGTAATGATGAAATGCAAACAGACATCATGCACGCACTAGTAATGGGTTGAGATGATTTGCTTTTAGTTTTAGCTTAGCCAGCTAGATTTTTTATTTATTTTCTTTATCCTTTTTAGAAAGATGCAGATGCAAATCAAGACAGTCAGATCAGACCTCCCCAAGACGGACCATTGGTCCAAACTTTTGCTATGAGGGCCGCAGCTGCAGCCACACACACACACAGCTCTGCTACAGACACATTTAGACAGAACACATTCTTAAAAAAATTTGACTTGAAGATCTTACATGATGTGTAAGCAATAAGACACAATAGGGTGTGTGCTGAACATATATTACTGCATGGCTGGGCGTAGTAAGTCACGCAGGCCACAGGCCATGACTTCAGCCACAGACATGCGGTAATATATGTTCAACACACACCCTGGAGTGTCCTTATTGCGCTTTATAAATGGAGAAATTTTATTAGAAATTTAAAAAAATTCAGAAAATATATAATTTACATTAAAATATAGCTTTATTTGAACAGTGTCCCTACGCAAGGAAAAATAGTCTTTTAATTGAGACAGTAAAACTGCTTGAGACAGTGTAAACTGACAGAAGGTTGAAAACACTGCCAAACAAACAGTAAGGCAGCAAAGGTTTCATTTTTAACTTACCTACTGAAAATGTTAAATTAGTGTTGAAACTGACACATGCTAAGCTATGGGTTGCAAAGAACCAGAACTTGAAATTGACTTGCACTTTGAAACTGACACATTCTTAGCTATCTGTTACAAACAAGGACAACTCATTCATTCATGTTGTTGAAATTGACCGTACCACTGAAATTGAACGGAGCATTGAAACTGAAAGGGCCACTCGGCTGACTGTACTTTGAACATGAACCCCAAACGCAACTCGGACAGTTTAGTGCTTCTTGCCACGGAGCTGACTGACTCACCAGGAATCATGCTGAAACTGTTTTGAGAACTGTACTTTTGTTTGCTTTATTTTTTATGCTAACATTGAAATTAACAGAGCACTCGCCGATATTATAGTTCTGATTTCCTCTGAGGCTGAAAACAAGATGGCTACCTGAAATTTTCTTAACATCCTTGCCTATCTGTCAACATTCCATTTGGGGCATTGATTTAGTTGCCTGTACTTTTTTTTTCTATGTGTAAAACATATTTGATGCTGTCTTTCTGGCCAATCACAATGCTTATTTTTACATACCCATTTTATAAAACCTGCCTAGCATACACTGTCTCACAGATCTTATCTGTGCCATCCTTCACCATTCATCACCTTTGGGTACATGGGCCATGACCGGGAGCTTTTTTTTTTTTTTTTTTTTTAGGTAGGTGGAGCGGCCTTACTCATCGGCACTGCCCTTGAGACCAACGCATTGCGGGTGGCGCTTAGAGTTGGCATTGTTAGGGCTATTGACCTCGCCTGCCTGCTGGGTTCTTCGCCTCCCGCCATAGAGGTCACCTCGTGGGAAGCCAGATCCAATTTTAGGCCTGCTGCCTACGCAGTTCGTTCTCCAGCTATTTCTCATGCCGCAGTATGTCGGTGTTGTGTCCTGCCGGTTCTAGTTGTCTTAATTGACGTCACTGGTAAGATCTTTCCATATATTTTATTTTGGCGACGCCAGTCTGTTTTTGTGTGTTTTTCTTTGTAGGTCATGTCTGGGTTGGCGGGCAAGAAGACTTTGAAGACGGGATGGTGCCCTTGTGGCGAAATTTTCCGCCACCGACCAGCACGACCGTTGCCTTATGTGTCTTGGCCCGCTTCATGGCGTGGATTAGTGCGATGCCTTTTCTCCATGGACCGCTGGGGTCATCCCAACAACATGTGTGGAAAGTGATCGAGCTCCGCCAACTTTCGGGGTCGGTACGCACTGCCGGGCCAAGCCTCATACTCTCGGCCTTCCTCCAGGGGTCCCTCCTGGTTCTACACGGACCGAGGAGGAGGGAGCCTAGGCTACTAGTAGCCTGGTCTTTGCCAAGGCTCCTTCTGCGGTGCGGAGGCTATCCCGCCTTTCGGGGCAGGTGGGAGGTGCCACCACGGCAGTCGCCCTTCAGAGGTGAAGGCTCCCGGTGTCAGACCCGTGGTTCACAAGGCCTGGGTTGGTGCTGTCCTTGGCCCGTCCCGGTCAGCACCGTTGCTAGCCTCTGTGCCATTTGGTGCTGTGCACCCTGACAGAAACTGTTAGCCGGCGTCAGTTCGTTGCTGGCGCCGTGGCTGCTAATGGCACTGTAGAGTTTCTGCGGCACCATCTTTGCATCGCCTTGGCGCCATCCGTGGCGTCCTCGGTTGAGCACAGCACCGTGGGGCATCAGATTCTGCTGTCAGCACCATTGTCGGTGCTGCCTCTGCCCTCGCGCCGTTCGCGGTGCAGTGGAGCTGGGTGGCGCCATCCTCTGTGCCGATGGCACTGTTGGTGCCGGGCTGTCGGCGCTTGTTCATGCCCCTGCGCTGTCATGCACTGGCTGGATGGCGCCTGGCTGGTCCCGACTCTGGAGTTGTTGTTCGGGCTGGGGCTGTGCTCTCTGTGGATTCTGCTCACAGTGCTGTAGGGGCACTGGCACTGGCTCAGGTATGGTTTCAGTTTTTGCACCCTTGGAATGGATGGCACTGGGTGCCCTCCTGTGGTCTGGCACAGGGCCACGGCCTCTGCCTCGGGAGGTGGAGTCGGCTCTGAGTCAGACAAACAGTCTGACTCCTTGGGGCTGACTGTTGGGGTGGGCAGCCCTGTAGTATCCTCGACAAGCCAGAGTCGGCCCCTTCTGAGGTGGGGTTGGTGGCTGCGAGGCTGGGGTCAGGGTGCTGACCAGCGGGCAGTGGTGCGGTCATCATTGCTCTGCAGTCTGGTCTTGGTGGGTTCACTGACCCTCAGCAGTGGTACCCCCACCTGTGGTGTGCCTGGATCGCCCAACTTTGGGGCCGATCAGAGCACCTATAGGAGGAGAGGGTACTGTGCCCTGGATAGCTCCTTCGGGTGCTGGCCATGGCTGTCAGCTACCTAGGCTGGCCCTCTCGAGGAGGAGGAGGCTCTTTCAGACTCTGAGGGTCGAGGGGCATGGGGTCTGCACGGCGACCTTTTTCTGGGGCCCACCCGGCTCTGGAAGAAGCCAGAGTGTAGATCTCTGCTCTTCCTCCCTCGGTCTCTTTGAGCAAGCCACATTCTTTAGAGGTAGGGGACCATTCTTCTGGACCTCATCTGCCCGGTCGCCTCACAGGGGAGATTCTTCTGGGTGCAGCCAAGGTAGTACCGAAATGGTTGTTCAACTGTCAGCTGTGGAGTCTTCTGGAGCACCTTCTTCTTTGGGTGCTCTTGGTCCTCTCCTAAGCCCAGGCGGAGGTCAGCCTATATCTCTTCTCAGCTCTGTCCCCATCCTCTGCCACATTCTCCTGCACTTCCAGGCATCCTTGGTCCTAATGGGCCTCTTCTGGGAGCAGTTCAGGGCTGTGGCTGCTCTGTTCTCAGCTTACGTTAGGGCAATGGACAGACAGGTGTTTCAACCTCTCCACCCGAGCAGCCACCCTCTGCGCAGTTGGTGCCTCCAACTCTTCATCCCCATCTTCTGGGGAGAGGAGCCTTCTGTCCACATCTCTTCAGCCACTGATCTCACTGAAAATCAGCATTTCCTTTGAGGATGTTGGAGGACGTGCATCTCACCCTGCCACTGTAAGCAATCCAGAGCACTTGGTGCATGGCTTTCTAGGCAAATTCAGCGAGACAACCCTGATGGTGCTTCCTGGCCTGCGGCTCTTGGGGAGGTGTTGCGCTTCTGGCAGAGACCCTTCTCTGGAGTTCCTGCCCCAAGGGATCTCTGCCAGTGGTATTACACCCCGAGTCTCCAGGTTCCATGCCTCATCTGCAGTCCGGATTGACGCAGTTGGACACTCCTGATGGATTTTGTGCCCTTCACCTTGACTGGCCCCAGATCAAGATTCCTCAGATTTTGACTTCTGGGGTAAGAGGGCTTTCTACCGGCACGGTTGTTGGCTTTCCATTTCTGCACATCAGGCCCACTATGCAGCCTATGACAGGTTCTTGTGGACCAGGCTAGGTTAACTCCTAGCCTCGTTGCCTGAAACGGAACAAACCAGACAAGCCATTGCACTCTCTGCACGTGGCCTGGAGCTAACAAGGCACCAAGCGAGGGCATCCTGTGATGTCAAACGAGGAAGCTACCAGGGTCGAGAGACAGCGATCTGCACTAGGCGGACGGCATGGCTGCATCTTTCCCGTTTTCACCCTTGGCCTGGCATAGGGTGATTAACTCCGCCACCAGAGAACCTATCTTTTCTCCTGCAGAGCGAAACAGTGTTTGTCTGGGCAACTTCCTTCCCTCCAGGGGTCCCGTCTCACTCTCCCCATCTCGAGCCCCTCCAGGCCCTGAAGGTTCTCCTCTTAGTGTGTCACCCACTGAGAGCTAAGGGACTTTGTCCTTAGGGTGTAACGAAAACCCCTGGGGGCTCTTCACCCAAAGGTGATGAATGGTGAGACTAACACAGATAAGATATGAAAATTACATACCTACCGTAATTATGATCTTTCTGTGTATCTTCACCATTCATCATAACCCCACCCTTCATCCCCTGGGGCCTCAGTCCTGGGTCCACCTCCTCTCTGTGCCCAACCTCGCCCTCCTTTCTTTGTTAGGGTAGGTAAACAGGGGCACATAGGGGACTGTGTTCTGGGTAGAGTGGTCAGCATGGGGGCACTCCTTCTAGTGCTTTGCTCCAAGTTGGTAGTTGCCCTCCATTCTCTCCTCCTCCTTGTCCCGTCCATCTTATTTTTCTTTGTCCTTAGGACTATCCTTTATTACACAAAAAACCTCATTTTCCTTTTTCACCAAAATGTTTCCTTGAGAGGGTATAATTCTCTGTGCCCTGTCCTTCTCCAGAATAGCCGACTCTGCTCAGATGGAGTTTTTGCCAGCCATTCTGTGCCTTGAATTCTGGCAAGAAGCCTTTGTCTACTCCTTGCAGTTCCTATACAATCTGGAGACGGATCAAGGTCCGGGATGTGTTAACCTTCTCCTCTCTTCCTACCTTCTAAATTATTTGTCCCACCCTACCTCCCTCCTCTATTTCCAGAGATTGGGTTCCCTCCCAATCCTTTAATTTTTGACTTCTTCCTAACCTCTCAGTCGTTATTTCTCCTTTTAGTTTTATATCTTTTCTTTTCCTGTCCCTTGGACTTCCTTGTCCCACTCTCCACTAACTTCCTCTTACCTCCGGTGACTCAGAACTGGCAGGCAGGTGGAGTAGACAGCGCCTAACGGCCAACCCGCGAGTGCCATGCAATGTGTCAGCCTTGAGGGCGGCACCGATGGTATGTCGGCTCCACCTACCTAAAAAAAACAAAAAACTCCTGCAGGGTCATGAGCTCTGCCGCCCATGTACCCACAGGTGATGAATGGTGAAGATACACAGAAAGATCATAATTACGGTAGGTACATAATTTTCATTTCTCACTCATTCATGACTTGAGCTGCGTGCAGCCTCACCATTCACTGTTCTGATCTCTCCCCATTATGCAGCCTGACATGTTTGGCGATCTCTGTAAGTGTAGTCAGCCAGTTGCATTGCCTTTCACATTGAGCGTCGCCTGAGGTAATAATAACATGATATACAGAATTTTTACCCCCTACCTTGTTGCAGATGTCAATGCTGCTGTTCAGAGCTCCTTTCTGTTGCAGTGCTGCCAGACAGTAATCCTTATCTTTCACCCAGGTGCCCGCTGTTTCCGTTTACCAACCGAATACTGTCGCTTTTACTGGCCACTGAACCAGAAGTGGCGCTTACTCAAGAATAATCCTCTGATTCCATCCAAGCTTCCAGTCCTGACAGCCACCATTCATGCCACTTCAGCCACTCAGTGTTGTTCTGCCCAAGCTGTCCACACAGTTTAAAAGTAAAACAAGATGCTGCGCCTGCAAACACTTTGCACCAAAAAAAATTCAAGGGGCGAGACAACGAGCATTTTCACATGCTGTAACTGAGGAGGGGCAGATGCAAGGGCACAACAAGACAAGTTTGACTGCACAGTTCACTGTTTCCTGCCCGCTTGCCCTTCTGATTTTCTCCCATCCCCAAGACACCATCTAGGAAATGAAAGTAATGGCAAACCTGCCTCTCCTCCAGATTCGTGCATCAGATCCAGGGTACTACTAGCCAGGAGGCGTCACCCGTTGTCTCTTTCTGGAGGACACTAAAACAAAACCTCCTCCAGATGGTGTCAAGTTTGCCAGCCTGTGTCAGTGCAAACCGGTTCCTTTTCATCTTTCTTGCTTGTCACAGCGTATGGGAATAAACTTCAGACAGGGCAAATTGACAGGTTTAAAGTGCACGTGGTGATATTTATTTTTCAAAAGTTAGAAAAATAATAATTGAAAACAAACAAATTGTAAAGAAAATCACTATTTAACATCAGTAGTTTCTCCTGTAATACAGTACTGGATCTTAGAGCTCCTAAGACCCTTCTCATCTGCATTGAACAGCTTGTCTGTGCAAATAGTAGAACCTCTCTTCCTCTCTCTTAGGGCTGAGACCCACTGGAATGAACTCTACTAGACTGAACTGAAGTGAACTCAGTGAAGAGTTTTTATGTCTTTGGTGGAGTCACTTGACTGAGCCCTTTCTGTAATTACATGTCTGGATATTTTGTTTTAAAACCAAGGGGTGGGGTGTTTCAGGGACTTCCTGGTTCAGTTAAAGGTACAGTGTATATCTCCACAGATATTGACTCTCTATATCTCTGATCCACAGTGACTACGCACTTTATAAAGCATACCATTCAGCCTCACACATAGAACCTTATACAGTAAGAGGTTTATAGTGTGAATTTATGAAAATACCTTAAGGATTTCTTATAACTCTACTAATCTTGAACGTAATTGTTTTATAATCCTTTTATTTAAAAAGGCTTTATTAATTGTATGTATTCTTATTTAAAATAGCTTCACGGTTTTTGTACACAAAATGCACTTATGCACTTTACACAACACCCTCCAGGTGTTTGGCGTCATTCAGGGACTGGATGGATGGAAATGGAAAAAGAATGAAAAGAGAGAACTAGTAAGAAGTTTAACAGGGACAGTAAAGAGTTGCACTAGGTGGCCACCCAAAGGTAGTGGGCAAAGAGAAGAAAAACTAAGAGAAAAGCGTTAACTGTTGCGCAACAGAAGTTTTGTAGCTAGAAATAAGGAGATAGAAAAGTGGTCCATCGGTCACAGCCAAGGGTGTAGCCTAACTCCGCCACATTGCTCACTAACAGCCTGCTGTGCCTACCTTGACTACGCTTTAAATGACCGCACATGGGATGCCTCAGGCTCAGCGCAGGCTACCCAGTGCTGCTACTCACCGCCGCTCTCTCCGGTTCTGGACCGCAGGGACTGGGGAAGCGACTGACCACAGCATCCCAGGATGGCCACTGTACATCGCGTTAGCTGCTTTGCAGCAGCCAGAGCAGTATATGGACATTTCCAGGGCAGCAACTTGCAAACCTGCACTGCAGCACTGGAGTGGTGGTGGTGGTGGCAGCAGTCAACAAAGGAAGGCTGAGCGGTGCTGATACAGAACAGGGATTAGGGAAGGAGTCTTATGTTAGCATGGCAACAAGAACACCACCAGTTGCTACAGCGTGGTGTGACATTACATCAGGAGGACCGACTGCCCGGAAAACACAAGTTCCTTCCGTGGTTGATGTTGCCCGTTCCTAGTCATTTCCGTGTCATGAGTGGCTCCTTTTTCTTTTTATACAACAAAGCGGGTAATTTTTCACCTCAGAACTTAATATGCGCAACTGTGCATCGCGAACTCTGTGGGAACAACCCGGTCGTGACAGGATGCCCAGGACTCCCCACAGGGCAAAAATAGGAAAAATGGGTGTAAAATACGCAGTCGCCCTTAACTGGACCACTGGTGACACCATGATTGGAGGTGTCCTGGAAGTGCTTACGTAGGGAGCAAGATGGTGGCTACGCTTGGTTGTATCTGTTTGCTCTCTGAACTGAGAGCAGTATTTATCTCAGAGCCTCTTCTGCTTTATGCTTTAAATTTAATTCTTCACTTAAAGAGCACTAACAACTTTAGGAGAGCATTATTTGGTGCGTGTGTGCCTAGACAATAGCGTTGACTAGTGCACCTAAATTGTGAAGGAGACGTCATAGCAAGTCAGCTCTGAGCTAGGGTCTGAGTGATAGGCAGGGCAGGGGAGTGAAACAGATGTAGGAGTTAGCTTTTTGCTTTTAGGGAGAGCTGATCTGCAGAGTTACCTCTTTTTCTCTGCGTCCCATGGAGTTGTAGAAGCTGCCATTTCCTGGATGCAATTTGTAATGCTGGATCTTACTTCGTGATACAGCTCTTGCAGCAGGTTACACCATAAGGACTGAAGCCGGCAGGTGCCAGGACCCCACAAAAAATTCTAGCTGGCTATATCCAGCATGGGACTGCCCTTGACGTCAGACAGGTCAAAAAGGTAATCCCCCAGAACCCTAAGTTATTTTCCCACTGTCGACTCAGCATCAGCTCCACGGATACCTCTAGCAGACGAACGATGCCAGAACTTTAAATTCTCGTAGAAAATTATTAAAAAGTACCCTATAGTCTTCTTCCCTGACTCCTTCATCAAGGACATCCTGTAAGTGTACTTGGCGGCAAACAGATTCCTTTAAGGACAGGCTTTCAATCTGTGTGAGGTATCTAGGCCTGGACCATGGCACTAAGGCCTGCTCCATCTGCCAGCAGTTTAAAAGTAGGACCAGGATCCGCCACCAGAAAGCACTCCAGGGATTCTTTCTTGAAGAAAAACTAAAAGCCATGGAGAAAGATCCTTCCTCTAAAGTGAAAACTTCACACCATAAGTCAGGGAAACATCATGAGAAGGACAGGAACAGAGTGAGATCCCCGAGTTGTGCCTCAGACTCCAGTGCCAGCTCTGGCTCTGCCCGGTCAGACAGATCTCCCTCCCAGGCGCAGTCTCAGCCCCTCCGTGAAAGTCCAGATGTCGGGGTGCTCTAGCTCGTCTTGCTTCAGCCTTTAAATACTAAGTTTAAGGAGAGCAGGTCCGTTCCACCGCCAGGTCCAGAGCTTTGGACCGCAGAAGCACACTTCTAAATCGGCTACCAAGTCCAGTGCCGACATGTCAGACCGATGCCTGGATGACCATCGTTTGGTCTCCTAACCTCCAAGGGGCACAGAAGTCCCCTGAGGAAATGACAGAGCTGACATCCCTTAAGTGGACGTCAGATACCAAGCGGGCATCTGGCCAGCGCCTGCTAAGCGCCCAAGGACCCAACACCACCCCGTCTCCACCTTCTGACACCGGTCGCCAGGGGTCGGAGGAGGATGTCGGCACTCAGGTTACCGCAGCAGACGGCGGGGGAGGGGAATATAGAGGAAGCTGGGTTACCCCTAACGATGCCTCAGGCACTGGCGCCCAATCCTAAGGACGGGCAGGCACCGACACCAGAGCCCGTCGTCTGGCCTCAACATTAATGAGGTAAAAGACCTTTTTACCTTTGGTGGGACACCATTAAAGGATGGGTCCCCCAAAGCCACCACAGGAAATTCTTCCTTTAAAGGAACCTGTGGGCAGTGAGAGGCCCGTGTCCTCCTGACCATCTGGGGCTGGAACTGATTTTTCTTTTGTGTACCGACTGTCCTACAAATAAAAAGACATTTGGCCCTGTCTCATAGGGCATTATTTTAATTTTGCAGGTTGCTGTCCAAGAAGGGCTTAGAAGCTTGGCTCCTTGTCTGTTTTTGCTCTTTAGTGGGTGTGTTTTGGGGGTTAAGTGGTGGGGGTTATTGGGGTGTGGAGTTTAGTTTTATGAGTGTTTGTGCTGTATGATTGGTTAGGTTTTTATACAACAGGTGTATGAAGTCTGTGTGATTGTTAGATCTTACTTGAGAAACAGCTCTTGCAGCAGGTTACCATTAGGACTGAAGCTGGCAGCCAGGACCCATGGAAATTTTTCTAGCTAGCAGTAGTCAGTGGGGACCGCCCTGACATCAGTCCCGCACCCGACGTCAGGCATAGTACATGAGGGGCGGTCCCAGAATCCCCAGTTCTTTTCCCACCGTCGACTTCATCAGTATCATCCTCACGGTCCTACTCTAGTGCACGCATGACTAAGAACTTCTTACAATAGTTTTACCAAACTAATGTTGGCATTTCCAACTCCTCCTTCAGAGAGACACCTTCCAAGTGTGCCTGCGGCAAACAGATCCCTTCAACGATCCTCATTTGTCCTGCCTGCTATGCTAGGCCGGACCACAACACCAAGGCCTGCTCCTTCTGTCAGGGGTTCAACAGCTGCACCAGGATCCACCATCAGAAGGCACTTCAGGGGTACCTTTGGAAGAAAACTCATAGAATGGATAAGGAACCTTCCTCCAGAGGTGAATCTTCCTCAAAAGCCCACAAACACCAGGACAAACACCGGAGAAGGCAAGGTCCAGATCCCCTAACTGGGCCTCGGACTCGTGTAGCTCAGGCTCCACATGCTCAGACCGCTCTCCCTCCAGGGCTTGTTCTCAGCCCCCTCCAGTCAAGGTTAAGGCTACAGGTGGTTCTTTGGCTTCTCTTCACCCCACAAAGACTTCTAGGCCTTCGGCTTCCTCCGCGCCCTCCGGGCTTCATCAAAGTCTTCTGACCATTACCAGACTAAGTCTTCCTCTTCTGTCCGCGCGAGACCCGACTCCAGATCGGTCTCCCGGGGTCGGATCCCTCACCCAGGAAGACAAAAGACCCAGCGTCCCTGAAGCGGAGCTGACCGGACCCGTCGTCGGCCAAGCGCAACCAATGTCGGCCAAGCCTTCGAAGTCGGCCAGGCATTCGTACCGGAGCTGATGACATCAGCCAAACACCAGACGTCAGCCAGGCTCGCTTAGACCAAGACACGTTGCCGACTAACATCAGCTTCACACTTGTCGGGTCGAAGACTGCCCCTGTCACGGTGGACACGGTCGCTGGGACTCCATGGAGGAGGACACAACATTGCCCGAGGACCAGGCAGGCGACACAGAGGATGCTGGGCTTCCAAGGGAACCTTCACCCATTGCGGAGACACCCTGCGGACCCCGGCGCCAACCCCAGTGACAGACCACCGGCGTCAGGCCCATCGTCAGGCATGAACATCCACAAGGTCAAGGATCTCTTCACTTTCTGGTGGGACATAATCTGGAAAGATGTGATCCCTGTAAAATCTCCTCCTCCCCTCTCCTTCACCACAGGGGCCAGCAGGATGACCACCAACCCCTAAGGAGCACACTCCACCTCCTAGGGCAAGATCTAAGGATCGGAGAAGGCCTCCCTCAAGATCTCCCTCACGGTCTCCCAGCCCCAAGCACCCAGATGTTGACGATACACTCCGTCAGGGAGGGTTCTAGATCGGATACCTCTGAAACCTCCAGGTCTCCTTCTCCATTCAGCATCCCACGCTGACCCACAAGACCTACCCAGATCACCTCCGGATGATCCCTCCTTCTCTGAGATTATGAGGCACATCCTGGAGAACATGGGATGGGATTGGAAGATCTCGACCCGAGAGACAGCACCTTGCCCGTTACCTTTGGCAGAAAGACCCTAAGCCTGTGGTAGTGCCACTCTTGGTGACACTTTCGCAGAACATCACAAAGGCCTGGTAGGCGTCCACACTGCAACCCGCTCTGCAGAAAGCTGACCGCCTGCATGCAAGGCCGAAGAGGACCAGTACTTGGCACAACAAGCTCTGGCTGACTCCTGGTCATTCTGACCTCTCAAGACCCGGTCTCAATGACCGCAGCATATGAGCACACAGCCAGTGGACCAGGGAATCCAAACAGTTGGATTCCCTGGGGAGGACACATGCATGCGGCTGCTACATGCTCCATCAGGTCCTTGAACTACCTATCTCCACATGGTTCAGTTTCAGAATCCCTGTGGGAACAGGGTCAGGACCTTGTTGACAAATTACCAGATGGCGATTCAGAGGCGGAGCTCCTAAACTTCCTCCCAACAGGGTCTGATGTGGGAACCTAAGTGCAGGAGCTACATATGATCTCTGTGGACTCGTCTGCCAGAGCTGCAGCTTCAGGCGTCTGTCTCCGAAACACCTGGCTCCATGTCTCTGGCTTCACCCCAGACATACTAAAAATATTCTTGACATCCCATACAATGGCGGAGTCCTGTTTGGTGAACACTCAGAGAGGTTATCCCAAGCTTCAGGATGCTGGGAAGGCAGTTAGATCTGTACAAGCCATGTACAGATCAAGACCTGGTTCCTTTCACATAGGAACCAGAACCGTTTCGCAGCCGGCAACAATGGCAGCAGCCACGTTCCAACCAGCAACAAAGGGGCACTTTCCATAGCAAAGCCCAGGCTAAATCTTCCCCAGGCAGAAGTGCCAGCAGTCACCAAACCGGCCCGCCTGCAGGAACCAAGCGCTGCCGGCGCATGACTCCTTCCGGCCCCGACCCTCCTCTGGATCAATGGGCACAAGAGGTCGGGGTCACATTGTTCCCCACTTTTGGGGTGGCAGTCGATTACTGCTGACTGGTGGGTTCTTCAAATGGTCAAGAGAGGTCATTTCATCTAATTTCTCGACCACCCACCATCAAGACCTCCCTGCTTTCCCGTTATCTGGGTCAGCACACTCTGCTCATACAGCAGGAGGTGCTCATGTGTCTCGGAAAAGAAGCTATAGAGCATGTACCGCGGAACCAGAGAGGTGCAGGTTACTATTCTCACTTCTTTCTGGTTCCCAAGAAGACAGGAGACCTCTGTCCAATAGTGGATCTCAGCGACCTCAACACTTGGGTCCTCTACAAATGCTTCTGTGTGGTGACCCTTCCAGGTCTGATACCCATGCTCAAGCAGGGGCGCCTTCCTAGCGTCCTTGGACATGCAGGGTGCTTACCTGCACATACCCATCGCTCAAGCGCACAGGAAGTTCTTGCGCTTGAATTTCAAGGTCACCATTATCAGTTCCGAGCCCTCCCTTTTGGACTGTCATCGGCACCTCGAGTGGTCATGAAGTGTATGGCAATCATAGCGCCGACTCTGATGAGACAAGGCCACTACGTGTTCCCCTACCTGGATGACTGGCTTCTCATAGCCTCTCGGGAGGCCCTGATGTCCGCCATTCATTGTACTCAGTCTCTGTTCGAGACATTGGGCATCATTATCAATCAGAAGAAGTCGCGCCTGGTTCCGTCACAGATTCTGCAGTTCATGGCGCAGTTCTGGACACTGTCAGGGAAAACTTTTCTCCCCAGGACCGGCGGAACACATCAGATCCCTCATCAGGGACTTTTGGCAAGAGGGCCGTCCCAGCCAGACTGGTCCTTTGCCTGCTCGGAGATATGGCTGCGGCCATTGCAACAGTCCCGCTAGCCTGTCTCCATATGCGGGTGACCCAGTGAATGTTCGGGTCCAATGGGATCAGAAGCAAGACCATCTGCAGCTTCCAGTTCTGATTATGAAGGCCGTAATCTGGGATTGGCAATGGTGGCTAGATTCAAAGACTCTATTAGCAGGGTCCCTTCATCACGCCATCTCCTATTGTGACCCTCTCCACAGATGCCTCAGGAATCGGTTGGGAGGCACACCTCGATGGTGTCAGATCTCAGGGCCTATGGACAGCCCAGAGCTCTTCTCCACATAAATATCTGGAAATGAGACCAGTTCTTTATGCCCTGCAGGCTTTCCAGTCAGACATCCCACGGGTACTCTCCTGTTACCAACAGACAATGCCACAGTGATGTATTACCTCAACAAACAAGGAGGCACCCATTCCTACCACCTTGCAGGGAGGCCATGAGGGTGTGAGATTGGGTTCTACAACATGTCACAAACCTCATTGCTGTTCATGTCCCAGGAGTGGACAGCATCATCGCGAACAGCCTGAGTCACTCTTGGGCCAGAGTCCACAAGTGGGAACTACTCCAGGAGGTAGTAGAGGATCTGTTTCACAGATGGGGTACATCAGAGTTAGACCTCTTCTGTCCCCATACAACACAGAACTGCCCAGTTTTTGCTCACTAGATCCAGGGCCTGGTGTTTTCTGGTGAGGCCGTTATCCTTCTCCTGGGCGGGCAGATTCCTTTACACATTTCCTCCCTTCCGTTGATCCAGAAGGTCCTATGGAAACTTAGCAGAGAGCAGGCGACACTGATATTTATTGTGCCTTTTGGCCCAGACAGATCTGGTTCCCTCTACTACATCAGCTGTCCCGGAACCTCCAGTGCCTCTGCCAATCAGCTTTCACCTACTGTCTCAGGAGGCGGGCTCCTTGGTCCATCGGACCTTCGTTACGCTGAACCTGCAGCTTGACTCCTAGAGACATAGCCATTATGCGATACGGGTCTGCAAGAGGTAGTAGACGCTCTAGCGGCTGCTAGAAAACTGGCCACTCACTGCTTATGCCATGAAATGGCACAGATTTTCCTCTCTGCTCAGGTGCAGGGTTTTCACCAATGGATTGTCCAGAAAGGTCAGTCCTGGACTACCTCCTGTCTCTTTTCAGACAGGCTTGGCCTACTCCTCGATAAAAGTACACCTTTGTGCCATCTCAGCCTATCACACTCCTATAGGTCAGCGTCCCATAACTCAGTTGGACACGCACAAGCTTTTCTGAGAGGTGTTCTCCACCTTAGACCTCCAATTAAGGATCCTATTCCATGGGATTTACCCTTTGTCCTGGAGCAGCTCTCGCTGCCACCTTTGAACCAGCCGTGGATTGCGAGCTACGTCTTCTTACATGGAAGTTGTTGTTTTTAATTGCCGTTACTTTGGCCAGAAGAATTTCTGAACTTCACACACCGATGTGCAAAGAACCTTTTGTTTTTTCACCAGGACAGGGTATCCCTACGGACTAATCCAAGTTTCTGCCTAAGGTGGTCTCAGCTCTCACTCTTAATCAGGACAACGATCTACCAGTGTACTTTTCTAAATATTCTAATAGAGGGAGGCCCTATTGCATGCTTTAGATGTGCATAGGTGTCTTCGATACTACCTGACCAGAAACAAACACTACCAAAAATCTGACCAGCTTTTTGTCTCCTTGGCCCACAGGATGATGGGAGCTCCGTTTCCAAACAATCGCTGTCCAGGTGGCTCATACATTGCATCATGTTCTGTTACCAGAAGCATAACAAACCCTTACGGGCTCAGTTAAGGGTCATTCCACAAGGGGTGGCTACCTCCTTTGCTGCCTTAAAGACGTGTCCACCTCAGCTATCTGTGCAGCAGCTACTTGGAGCACTGTCGAAGAGCAGGTTTGGTCTAGCAGTCCTTCAAGGACTCCTGTCCTAGGCTTGGTTCTATTAGTGATTTCTGCCTTTCCTCCTCCCGATGGTGAGGGATTTCCAGTATTGCTGGGAATCAGTCCTAATGGTGTAACCTGCTGCAAGAGCTATTTCTCAAAGTAAGATAGTACAGTTATGTGAAGAACTTACCGTAACAGTAGATCTTCGAGAACAGCTCATGCAGCAGGTACTCCCCCATCCCCACTGGAGGTAGGTTTGTTCCGATATCCTTCTTCTAGGATCAGGTGTTCTTAACATCACCTGATCACCATTTGATGGCGGATCCTCAGTCTCCTTTTCTGATGTCATCCAGCGGCCGGGAGTCTCGGCCGGAGAACTTAGATTCTGGGGACTGCCCCTTATGTACTATGCCTGACATCGAGATGTCCCGCTGAATACTGCTAGCTAGAAAATTTCCGTGGGGTCCTGGTGCCTGCCAGCTTCAGTCCTAATGGTGTAACCTGCTGCAAGAGCTGTTCTCGAAGACCTACTGTTACGGTAAGTTCTTACGTAACTGTACTTTATTACTATTTTGAGGCTTTCTGACTGGGACAGTATGTGTCTAGGGAAGTCGGGGGCCTGGGTCGGAGCTAGGATTGTGTACAAGGCATCCTGGCCTTCGATCTGCTGCCCTTTACCAACCTCGCAGTTTCCAGCACCACAGCCTCGTCGCTGTCGGGAGGTTGGAAATCAAGAGGGCTCGTGACTGATCGATCTTGGCGGGCACCTTGGGCACTTTTGGAGGGGGCAGATTGAGGTTATCGGGTGCAGAAGGTGCCCTGGGTGTCGACAGGCCTTAAGGAGAGGTCAAGCGTGTTTGGTCCCAGTCCCAGGGTCTCCACCGGACTGAGTGGACTAGCACCCAGAAGGGCTACACTGCTCACCAGTGCCCTGAGGGCAGTGCTTTGCAGTCCCAGATTGATCAGGAACAAGACCACGGTTATAAGCGGTTTGATTTCCATGGTTGATCTGGCGTGCATTACTGAGACCTGAGTGGGTGATAATGCTGGCCCGGTTCTAGAGCTGCCGTTCCCCTCTGGTTACTCGGTGATGCACTGCCCCAGAGTGGAATGCAGGGTTGGGGGAGTGGCCATCTATTTTAGATCTGAGCTTGGCTTCACTTTGCACGGTGGGAAGCCCAGGTTCTCTTGAATGTGTGGCCATATGTGGGGGTCCAGGCACAGGCTGCAGGATTCTCCTGATTTACCATCCACCTGGGGCAGCAGGTGAACTCCTGCAGGAGGTAACTGACTTCATCTTGGGAGGCGTTGGAGACCCCCAGATGTTTAGTTCTCGCGGGGCTTCAGTGTCTGGGCTGACGACGAATCCTCTGGACTGGGTTATAACCTCCTCCAGACAGTGTCATCTCTGGGTCTGTTGCAGGAAGTATCCGCTGTGACCCACCAAGGTGCCACATGTTGGACCTGATCTTCTCACTTGGGCTTGAGATTAGTAACCTCAAGACTGATTGGGTCATTTGATCAACCCGTTGCACAGTGGAGTTCGTTTGGAGCCCCCTGAGAGCTCTCCTCCTGCTGGGATGGTAGCTACCATCCTTTGAGGGATTTGACCCGGAGGGATTTCTGGCAGTGGCGGATCTATCAACTGTGAGTAGTGCATGCATAGGGGGTGTGGGTGAGGCTGTTACTGCCTATAATGAGGCGATGTCAGCTGCTGACTCTCTCACATCGGTCTGTGTAAGACCCAAATCTTCTCACTGAGGTTCCTGTGGTTTGACGGGAGCTCAAGGCAATGAAGATTATGGGTGGGAGGTTTGAGCACTGCTGGCAGAGGTCCGGCTAGAGGTGGACAGACTGGGCCTGTGCTTTCATTATGCTGAGTATCAGGGGGCACTCACCCATAAGAAAGCAGAGTTTCTGTCCAGGAGATCGCTGCTGGGAAGAATCAACCAACTGTGCTCTTTCGGACTGTGGATGAGAGGCTGCTAAATCCAGCCTGTCTGCAGCTGAAAAAGCCTTTTCCGACGCTTTATGCAAAGAGTTTGCTCGTTTCTTCTCAGACAGGGTGTCCGCTATCCAGCACAGCGTTCTGCCAGTGTGCCACATGGTGGCTGACAGTGATCGCCTGCAGCGTTCAGAGCACTCTGCCTGGTTGGGGAGTTTAAACCAGTGGAAGTGGCTGAGGTCATGGAGGTTGCCGCCGGACTGAAGCACACAATTGTGAACCAGACCCGTGCCGACACATTTCTTGATGAGATATGTCAACTCTGTTGGCCTGGTGTTCACCTTGATTGTCCGTTGTTCTATCTCAGAGGGGTTCTTTCTGGATGCCTTGAAGGAGGCTTTGGTTAGGCTGCTTCTGAAGAAACCATCCTTAGACCTTGATGTCATGGCGAAATACCCGTCCAATCTCCAACCTCCCATTTTTGGGGAAAGTTGTTGAGAAAATTGTGGTACAGCAGCTTGAGGAGCACCTTGTGGCCTTTGACCTGTATGAACCCCTCCAATCGGGGTTTCAGGCGAGGCATAGCATGGAAACTGCATTAGCGTGGCATAATGACCTCCTCAGGGCACAAGATCGAGGAGAGTGGACAGTTCCTCATCTTCTTCGAGGTACAGCTCTGCAGCAGGTTACACCATTAGGACAGAAGCGGCAGGCGCCAGGACCCACGGAAAATTTTCTAGCTAGCAGTCTTCAGCTGGGACTGCCTCTGGCGTCGGTCCTGCCCCGACGTCAGGCGTAGTACATAAGGAGGCAGTCCCGCCAGAATCCCCAGTTCTTTCCCGCCGTGAATTGCATTTCTTCGGTTTAGTCTAGCATGTCGATGACCGAAATCTATTCAAAACCATCAAATTTCAGAAGAAACTTTTTCAAGCCTTTTCTTCATCTGATGTCCTCCCCAGCTTCAGTGGAGGCCATCCTTTGAAGTGTGCCTGTGGGAAGCAGACTCCGTTAAAGACCCTCATTTGGCCTGTGTTGGTGCCTGGACCCGGACCATGACACCCAGGCTTGCTCCTTCTGCCAGGGCTTTTAATAGCTGAACCAGAATCCGCTGACAGAAGGCTCTCCAGGCTTTCCTCCTTGAAGAAAGCTCAAGGCCATGGAACCTTCCTCCAGGGGAGCCTTGGGAAGTCACACAGGCCATGGGAAGCACTGGGAGAAGGTGAGACCTAGATCCCCTGTCAGGCCTCGGACTCCCTGCAGCTGTGGCTCTAGGTCATACCGCCCCTGTCTAGAGCCCAATCTCAGCCCCCGGTCGTGGTCCAATCAGCCAGCGGTTCTTCAACTCTGCGCCTGCTGAGACCTCCAAGCTCTTCTTCAGCTAGGCGCCTTGTCCAGGTCAGGGAGCATCACAAGTCCTTGTCCTGTCGCTCAGTTTCGACATCCGGTCAGTCTTCCTGCCGCCGCCACCCCAACGCAAGACCAAGGAGCTGACCTCCCTTAAGTGGGACGCCGGACCCGATGTCGCTTATCTGATGTCGGCCAAGGTTCACAACACTCCCAGGAACCGCGGCAGTTCGTCCACCTGTTGCTGGTCAGGCATTCTCCCCAGGACGCCGCGGGGAACGGCGTCAGATACTGCAGCCAGAAGAACTACACCGCCGCCTACCGGCGTTGGTCAGGAGGCGTTGTCGGAGGAGGAGTCCACTCAGCCTGAAGACCAGCGGCACCCTGACCCATCGAGCTCCCACGGAACCTCCCTAGAATCGGAGACCCTGGAGCCGGCGCCAGGCCCGACGACAGCCACTGGCGCCGGTCCATTGTCGGGCCTCAACTTGGCAGAAGTGAAGGAGCTCTTCATTTTCTGGTGGGACATCATCAAAAAGGATGTGGTCACTCGCACCTCCTCCCACACCGTGGCGCCACCGGCGCCTGCGCCCTCTCGCCAAAGGGAAGCAGGCCGAGCACCTTCCCCAGGATCCGCAGCACCTCCTAGGGGCAGATCTACAGAAGAGAGGCTCCGTCTGGATCCTCTTCAGAGTCACCCAGCCCCAAGAGACCCAGAAGGCGTTGGTATTCGCCGTCGCGGAGGACTCCAGATCTGACATCTCTGAATGCTCCAGGTCTCCTTCACTGATCAGCATCCCTTCTCCGGACCCAGCGACCTCCCTAGGTCTCCTCTGGATGACCCCTCATTCTCCGAGATAATGAGACACAACCAAGAGAACATGGGATGGGATGCGGAGGAACTTCGCCCGAAGACTACGCCTTGCCCGCTACCTTGAGCAAAAGATCCCAAGCCTGTGGTAGTGCCACCTTGGTGGACACCTTTGTGGGCGTCACCAAGGCAGCGGAAGCATCCACATTCGACCTCGGCAATGCGAAGAAGGCTGACCACGGTACAAGGCTAACCATCCTCTGGTCAACTCCTGGTCATTACAGCCTCTCGCGCCGGTCTCAGAGACCGCAACATCTGAGCATGCAGCCACTGGACAGAGCAAGCAACTGGGCGTGCTGGGTAAGCGCACTTACGCGCCGTGACTTGCGCCATTAGATCATTGAATTACTGACCCACATGGTTCAGTTTCAGAACGCACTGTAGGAACAGGGACAGGAACTGCGGAGAAATTGCCAGATGGTGGCCAAAAGAGGAACTCCTTCAGCTCCTCGCAGCGGGTTCAGATGTGGGGACCCAGGTGCTCCGAGCCGTTATCACGACTCCGTGGACTCTTCGGCCAGAGTGGCAGCCACAGGCGTATGTCTCCAGTGACACTCATGGCTCCGTGTCTCGGATTTACCCGGACGTCCAGAAAAACATTATGGAAGCTCCTTTTCATGGCGAGGTTTTGTTTGCTGAAGCCTCGGAAAGGTCATCACCAAATTACACGGTTGGGAAGGCTGTTAGATCTGTCCAGGCCATGTACAGATCTAGACTCAGTTCTTTCATAGGAACCAGAGTCATTCCGCAGCCGGATTCAGAGGCAGCAGCCTCGTTCTGGCCAGCAACAGAGGGCTCCTTCTCCCAGAAAGCCCAGGTCAGGGACGTCCCTCAGGTAGGGGCCAGCGTGCTACCAAGTCGGCCCAACCTGCAGAACCCTCTGCTGCCACAGCATGACTCCTTCCTGGCCCCCACCCTCCTCAGGATCAACGGAAAACAAAGGTCGGGTCGCATTGCAGACCACTTGCCAGGGGGTGGTGACGATCACCACCCGACAGGTGGGTGCTACAGTGGTCAAAAGGCCACTATATAGAATTCCTAGACAAGCCCTCCATAAGGCATCCTCTGCTCTCCCATTACTCGGTCAGCACGCTTTGCTCATAACGTGAGGAAGTACTGCACTTCTACAGAAAGAAGCTTTGAAGCACGTCCAGGAACCAGAGAGGAGCAGATTATTATTCACACTTCTTCCTGGTTCCAAAGAAAACAGGGACCTCTGTCCAATCTTGGACCTCAGCGACCTCAATATGTTGGTGGCTTTACAAAGCGCTTCCACATGGTGACCCTCCGGGACTAATCCCCATGCTGAAGAAGGATGCTTTCTTGGCGTCCCTAGACATGCAGGGCGCCTACCTGCACATCCCTATCACTGAGGTGCACAGGAGGTTCCTGCACTTGAGTTTTTCGGTCGCCACTACCAGTTCCAAGCACTTCCTTTCGGGCTGTCATCAGCACCCAGGTATTCACCAAGTGCATGGCAGTCGTGGCAGCATCTCTGAGGAGACAGGGACACTATGTGTTCCCGTACCTGGGCGACTGGCTTCTCATGGCCTCTTCCAGGAGGCATTGCTGCTGGCCATTCAGCACACCCAGGCTCTCTTTCAGTCTCTGGGCATCTTAATCAACTGAAGTCTCTCCTGGTACCTTCTCAGAAACTGCAGTTCATAGGCGAGTTCTGGACACAGTCAAAGGAAGGCCTTTCTTCCCAAAGACAGAGTGAACGCATGCGATCCCTCATAAGGGATCTGTCAGCAAGAAGATCGTCCTGGCCAGACTGGTCCTTCACCTGCTTGGACACATGGCTGCGGCCATTCCAACAGTCCCGATGGCAAGACTCCCATGCGGGTAACCCAGTGGACGTTAAGGATGCAGTGGGACCAAAGGCAAGACCATCTGCAGCATCCAGTCAGAATCACGAGACCGTGGTCCAGGACTGGCAATGGTGGCTGAGACCCAGGAACCCGCTTAGTGGGGTTCCTTTCACAGCGCCGTCCCCGTGATAACACTCTCCACAGATGCCTCAGGGCTGGGGTGGGGAACGCACTTGAATGGGGTGAAGTCTCAGGAACATGGGCTACTCAGGAGGCTCATCTCCGTATCAACATATTAGAGATGAGAGCAGTCCTTTATGCCCTGCAAGCCTTCCAGTCAGACATTCCACTGAGCACTCTTCTGTTACAAACAGACAATACAGTGGTGATGTATTACCTCAACAAACAAGGAGGCACACACTCCTACCCCTCTTCAGGAAGCCATGAGAGTGTGGGAATGGGTATTATGACAGGCGCAAACCTCATTGCAGTTCACGTCCCGGAGTGGACAATACCGTCACTGAGACAGCCTGAGCTGCTCCCAGGCCAGAGTCCACGAGGGAACTTCTACAGGAGGTGGCAGAGGATCTGTTTCACAGATGGGGCACTCCAGAATTGGATTTGTTCGCGTCCCCATCCAACATAAAACTGCCCAATTTTTGCTCGCTAGATCCAGGGCCTGGTGTTTTCTGGCGAGATCGCTTGTCCCTCTCCTGGGCGGGCAGATTCCTCACGCCTTCCCCCTTCCGTTGATCCAGAGAGTCCTTCTCAAACTGCGCAGGAGCATACAATGCTTATTTTGATAGCGCCTTTTGGCCCAGACAAATTTGGTTCCTTCTTCTGAATCAGTTATCCCAGGAACCTCCGCTCCCTTTGCCAATCAGCTCCCACCTGTTGTCTCCGAGGAGGGTTCGCTAGTCCATCCGGACTTACCTTCACTGAACTTGCATGCTTAGCCCCTCGAGACATAGCCATGTTGCGACACGGGGTCTCGCAAAGTGGCAGAGTACTCTGCCAGAGAAAACCCGGTGAACACCGCAGCATACGCCATGAAGTAGGCGCGGTTTCGCCTGTGGTCTCAGTGATGTGGTTTCTCACCTTAGACTGTCCTGAAAAGCTGGTTCTGGAGTATCTGCTTTTCCTCTTTCAATCCAGGTTAGCTTACTCCTCAATCAAAGTGCACTTTGTGCAATCTCAGCTTATCATGCCACCACATGGTGGCCCAGCTGGATACTACCCATGCTTTTAAGGGGGGTCTCCACCTTAGGCCGCCCATCAAGGATCCTGTCCCTCCTTGGGATTACCTTCATCCTGGAGCAGCTTACACTGCCACCTTTTGAACCTGCCGAGATTACGAGCTACGTTTTCTGTCGTGGACAACGTTGTTTTGGTTGTTGCCATTTCAGCGAGAAGAATCTCCGAATTACATGCTGTCATATGCAAGGAGCCTTATTTAATTTTTCATCAGGACAGGGTGTCCTGAGGATGAATCCTAAGTTCCTGCCTAAGGTGGTTTCAGCCCTTACTCTTAACCAGGACATTGATTTACCAGTGTACTTTCCTAGACATGCCAATCGAGGAGAAGCACTGCCCCACCTGGAGCGTTCACAGGTGTCTCAGATATTATTTGACTAGAACCAGACATCACCAGAAAGTGGAGCAGCTGTTCGTTTCATTCGCTGGGAGGATGAAAGGGACCCCAGTTTGAAACAGACCCTCACGCTGGCTCATTCAGTTGTATCTCGTTTTGTTACGACAAGCGTGAAAGACCCTTACCAGGAGTGGTCAAGGGCCATTAAACAAGAGGAGATGCTGCCTCTTTTGCAGCACTGAAGAACGTGTCTATGTCGGCTATATGTGCCGCAGCCACCTGGAGTTCGGTGCACACTTTTATCAGGCGTTATAGCCTGGATATCGCCTCAAGGCGAAGAGCAGGTTTGACCCTTGCCGTTCTTCAGGGCCTCCTGTCTTAGGCCCAGGGCGGGTCTGAATCTCCAGTGCCTCCTCCTGTTGGCCTCTCAAGACGCCACTGCTTGGAAATCAGTCCTAATGGTGTAACCTGCTGCAAGAGCTGTACCTCGAAGAAGATAGCAGTTACGTAAGAACTTACTGTAACAGTAGATCTTTGAGAACAGCTCTTGCAGTGCACCTTCTCCACCCACCATTCCCCTTGGAGGAAGTAGGTTTCAGCCTTACACTATCCTTAGGATCGGAAAGGTCAGTTCTTAGTCTTGGCCATCTGATGGCGGGTCCTTGATCTCTTTTCTGATGTCATCCAGAGACTGGAAGTCTCCGCGGAGAACTGGGGATTCTGGCGGATCTGTTCTACGCCTGACGTCGGGCGGGACTGATGTCGGAGTTGATCCCCGCTGAAGACTGCTAGCTAGAAAATTTTCCGTGGGGTCCTGATGCCTGCGGCTTCAGTCCTAATGGTGTAACCTGCTGCAAGAGCTGTTCTCGAAGATCTACTGTTACGGTGAAGTTCTTACGTAACTCTACTTTTCCTTGATCTTTCTTCAGCATTTGACACGGTGGACCATCATGTGTTGCTCGATCACCTGAGGGAATTCTTTGGACTCGCTGGCACTGTCATCTGCTGGTTTGAGTCCTGTCTCATGAACAGGAGGCAACAGGTAGTGATGGGGAATTTCTCCTCCTCCCTAACCTCTTGGCGTGTGAGTACCTCAGGGTTCGGTCTTTTCACAGATGCTGTTTGCCATGTACATGCTGCCCTTGGGAGAGCTCATTAGGGAATACAGTTTGGGTTTTCATTGCTATGCGATGACACCCAGCTGTATCTTTCCTTGCCCTGGGACATCTAGTGCTGTTAAAGTGCTGATAGATGCCTAGCTGAGATCAGAAACTGGATGGCCTCCAGCTGGTTGTGTCTGAACCCCATTAAGACAGAGGTACTAGTGGTGGAGTCGAACAGAAGGTGTGGTAGGAGGGCCCTGCCACAGATACTGGATTATTCCTAGGGTCTGTGCCATTGAAGGCCTGCTCTAGGGTCTGGCGATCTTGGCGTAACCTTTGACAGCAGAATGACATTTGAAGCTCAAGTGTCATCCGTTGTCGGACCAGCTTTTACTATCTGAGTAATATTCCAGTACCAAGCCTCTAGTTCCGCCTATGGACCTCCCCACTTTGGTGCGTTCCTTTGTAACGCCAAGGCTGGATTACTGTAATGCGCTTACTTTGGAGTCTCAGGAAGTACCCTCCACAGGCTGCAGCTAGCAGAATGCAGCCACCAGGTTGTTGACGTGGCAGTCTAGATACTGCCACATCACCCCAGTGCAGCGTGAACTGCACTGGCTGCCAGTCAGGTGGATGATCCTCTTTAAGGTGGGCTTGCTCACCTTTAAGGCCCCATGGGCTGGGCCCTGGGTACTTGTCTGACCTTCTAACACCCACTGTCTCGGCCCGCTCCCTCCATTCCTCCTGTAGGGGCCTCTTTGCAATTCCCAGGGCCGGGGCTTATGACCGTTGGCCGGCTTTGTAGTGTCCCGGCCCGTCCTGTGAATTGCTTCCACCATCTGTAAGGGAGGCGCCTCAGTGGAGGTATTTAAGGCCTCCTGTTTAGTCAAGCTTTCCTGGACACTATCTGGTAGTATTTATTTTTGGGATTGCCTCGTAATGATTACTGCATTTTAACTAGTTTATATTATATGGTTTAATCGTCAGTATTTTAGATATGTTTATTTTTGTAGTTTTATGATTAGTTGTTACTTGTTTGTATGGCACCCAGAGCCTCTGGGATTGGGTGCTTGAAAATAAACTTTACCTTGTTTAAAGGTAGGGTGGCGCCATGATTGGAGGTGTCCGGACGCCTCAGTAGTTTAAAGGGAAGGCTCAGACTGGGCATACTCTGAGCCAGGAAGTAGATCAGGGCAGGAATGTTCATTGTTGTAGCCAGAATCTGGAAAATGTACCTTTTAGAATTCTAGTTTCCCGCACACATAATCCGGAGAATGTTATGTGAGACCAGCTACACAGGCCTTGCAAGTGTGTGCTGTGGACAGGAGAACTTCTCCCCTCCTGTAGTAAACATCAATCTGTAATTTGCCCATGACTTTTACAGAGTGCATGCAGTGCTTTCACATGGTCCAGTTCAGGTGACATTAAAACCCAGTCGGCTGGCTGATGGTGACCATAAAATTACTGGTGGAATACTAAATCTTCTTGAAGAGATCTCTTTAATCAGACCACAGCTATGGAACTGTAAGCCGTCAGGCACTAGGACCACATGGAAACTTTTGTAAGCAGTCCACTAGTGGCTGCCCTCCGCCGCAGCAGATGCCAGCTTTCTCATAGAGATGAGGACAGTCCCTTCCTCCTCAATTCTTTTCTCGCTGTCTATCATTCTTGTTGGACCATGCAGGAAATTACCCTGTTGCAGTCGATTTTTGTACTAGTTTTTCTCTCCTTTGTCCATGTCACTTTCTTAAGTGATTTTTCAATGGCGTGTATGTCGATCAAAAGAGCTATCAAAGCTGTTCCACTATTGAGAGTGTGGCAACAAAGTATAATATGGAGATTTGCACAGCATCTGAGTGTGCTGCTTCAGCCCGGACCTTAACATTAAGGCATGCCTGATCTGCAAGGGGTTAATATAGCCACCCAGTGATGACGAAAAGGCACTTTAGTAAAGCACATTCTTAAGCAGCTGGTAGCCTGAATGGAGAAGGAGCTCCAGCTGTGCTTGTGTCACTGGCACATTCCTGAGATCCAAATCATTGAAATCTCAGGAAAAGACATCTAGCACACAAACATAAGCACCGGGAGAGGGAGCAGAGAAAGACAAACCTCCCAGTCTATTCTTGGTCACCGCACTCATGCAGGTCCAACCACTTCAGCATCGCCGACCGCCTGGCAGCTACACTGCCCACTGCATCGACTCCAACATCCAGGTCCAGGCAGGCCACAGCACCACCAAGCCTAGCATAGCTGGTGCATCACCATCGATGCAGGGGCCTTGCCTCCCCTGTCGACCTCTTCTGGCTTTCCTGTTGATTACAGGGTGCCATGTACAGGGAACACTGTCATCCTTTTCGGACATTCTAAATGTCCTCTGCTCCTCCTGTACCAGGAGCTTCACTGACTGGTTCCTCAGCCAAACTCCTGTGCTGAAGCCTACCAGGGCTGTGATTGACGCCCCTTCTCGGAGCACCGACAGCCTCACCAGCACGCCTCCCTTCGTCCTGCTGACCAGACTGACAACGCACCTAGAGTTAAATTCTGACTTTATGGTGAGGATGATGAGGAGGAGGCAGAAGATTAGTGTGGAAAGTCCCTATGAGAGGACTAGTTCCACAGTCTCAACCTGCAGTGAGGACTTGGTGACTTACACCTCTAGGCCCCCCAGACCCATCCTTCATAACCATGATGCAGCAACTTCAAGCTGCAGTGGGATTCGACTTGGAGGAACAGGACACAACCAAGAAGAACCTGATAGACTTCTTGTAACTACCTGATTCCCCTACCATTGTATTTCCACCTCCTCCTCCTGCCCTGGAGGATGCCCCTTTGCTCCCTGGCATAGGCCAGATGTGATTCCTGCCATACCTAGAAAGGCAGATACAATGTATATGGCCCCTTCAGGTTGGTCTTTTCTACAGGGCAACCTGAAGCTGATTCAGTGGTCACAAATGCTGCCCATGACAGATTAAAGACACCAAAACATCTCTGTTCTCTTCCTCCTGATAAGGAATCCAGGAGGTTGGATGTAATGGATAAAGGACCTATGCCTCAGCCTCTTTGTGCCTGAGAATTGCAAACTACCAGGCCCATATGGTCAAATACCAAAACACACCCTGGAGGAAAACTAAAGCAGCTGCTCAAGCGCCCCAGATGGTGCACCAAAACAGGAGCTTCTCAAAGCTTTAACAGCTGGGGCTGATGCAGGCAAACACCTACCTCTATCACATCCAGCCGAGGGGCAGACAGAGGGCACCTTTTCACCCGGCTGGTACTAGACACCGTATCACTACCAGACAATCAGGTAAAAGTAAAGTAGTAGGAGCCCTGTCTTTAGCAACCACTCCAGGTGCCCACTCAAAAGCCCCTAGAGGTGGTGGTGTGGCAGGAGGCACAACTGGTCCTGTCTGACTCCTTTACACCCCCAGCCACCATTACCTCCAGGGGTGGTTGCTGGGGACATGTATCCTCCACCTGGACCAGTGGAAGGAGGTGACCTCTGATGCCTGAGTCCTGGAAATAACATGAGACATGCTCTGGAACTTCTAGAACTACCTCCAAACCATCTACCAGTGCCTACACATTTATCCTCCAAATCACATCTCGCTGCTTCTGGAGGAAATCCACACCTTGTTCCAGAAAGAGCATAGAACTTATACCCATGCAACAGAGAAACACAGGGTTTTGTTCACTGTATAGTCCTAGTTCCAAATAGACAAGGATCTGAGGCCTATTTGGATCTCAGGATCTGAACTTTTTACAGAGTACAGAAAGTTCAGAATGGTTACTCCTACTGGGCCTGCTCCCACTACTACAGGTAATGTGTT
Organism: Neoceratodus forsteri; assembly: GCA_016271365.2. Taxonomy (NCBI): domain Eukaryota; kingdom Metazoa; phylum Chordata; order Ceratodontiformes; family Ceratodontidae; genus Neoceratodus; species Neoceratodus forsteri. The sequence goes on from JADMNL010000022.1 coordinate 554,247,633, forward strand.
GCATTTGCTCCCTAGACATGAAGGATGCCTACCTTTATATCAAAATCTGAAAACATCATGGGAAATATTTGAAGTTCCAGTTTCAAGGGAACACTACCAGTTCAGGATATTCCCTTTGGTTTGTCGTCTGGACCATGGGTCTTTACCAAATTTTGGGCATTGGTGGCAGCAGCCCTTCTCAGGGAAGGTCTTTATGTCTTTCCTTACCTGGATGACTGGCTCCTGAAAGCCCACTCCAGGAGCAACTCTTGCATGCCCCTAGCCCAGACCAGACAACTGTTCAATCTTACTTGAAACAGCTCTTGCAACAGATTACACTACTAGGACTGAAGCCAGCAGGTGCCAGGACCCCGGAAAAATTCTAGCTAGCAATATCCAGCGGGGACCACCCCTGACATCGGCACCCGCCCGACGCCTCTAGCATCATAAAAGAGGCGGTCTCCCAGCATCCCCAGTTCTTTTCCCGCCATCGACTCGCCAGCTCAGCCTCACAGATGCCTCTAGCAGATGAATGATGCTCAAAATCAGTATTTTAAATTTAAAAGTACCAGCATGTTTTCTGCTCAGACTCCTCCTGCTTGAGGACACCCCTCCAGGGTATTAGCACAGCAAAGCGGATCCCATTTAAGGACCGACACAGGGCTTGTGTATAGTGCCTGGGCCCAGAGCACGATATTAAGGCCTGCTCGATTTGTCAACAGTTTAATAGCGGACTAGGATCTGCTGCCAAAAGCTTAGAGGTTCCTTTTAGAAGAGAAAATCAAGGCTATGGAGAAAACCCTTCCTCCAGGGGAATCTTCCCAACATTGATCCGGGAACACCACGGAAAGCACCGGATAAGGACAGGACTAGATCCCTGAGTCGGCCTCAGAGTCCAGAGCCAGTTCCAGCTCCACGAGGTCAGACATGTCCCCTTCCGGCTCGCTCTCAGCCCTCCGGTGAAGGTATGCTCTGTGGGAGGCTCTAGTACAGTCTCCCTCCAGCCTGTCAAGGCTAAGAAAGATAGCCAGACGCCAGGCTGCCAGCCGGACCTGCAGGCTTCGCCCAGCAAAAATCTAAATTGGCCCAGAAATAAGGCACCGATGCGTCTGACAGATGCTGGGACTCCGACCAACGTTAAGTTTCCCAAACCTCCCTGAGGGCGGATGCCCCTCCAAGGAAGATGACGGAGCTGGACGCTCAAGCCGGACCTCGGAGCCCAAACGATCACCGTCTCGATACCTGCTATATGGCCCAAAGAACCAACACCAGCGCCACCTCACGCCGCTGATACCGGTCTCCAGGGGTCCTCAGAAGAGGAGATTTCCAACATGCCTGATGACCAGACAGGCGATATTGAGGATGTCGGCCTGCCGCTAGACCTGACACCCCACCCGACTCGCCTCAAGGCCCGACACCCCCCCCTGACGAGGCACGATGCCCGGTCTGTCCTCCAGCCTTAATCTTCGAGAGGTGAAAGACCTTCAGTTTTTAGTTGGATACCATTAAGAAAGACTGGAGCCCACAAAACCTCCACAGCGTCCCTCCAAAACCCTGCGACAAGATGTCACCTACTTCCTAAGGAGCCTACACCACCTCTTAGAGGCAGGTCAAGAGAAGGAGAAGACCCCTTCCAGGTCTCCCGTGGTCCCCCTAGCCTAAAAAGCCTAGAGGCAGACAGCCACGCTGGCCCGGATGACTCGAGGCAATACACGGAAATTCCTGTGCTCGAGTTCTTGGGATGCCATTTCCAGTTCCTCGCTCCCTTCAGACTGTCCTCAGCACCTCATGTGTTCACAAAGGTGTGGCAGTCGTGGCAGTGGCTCTCAGGAGACAGGGCCACTGTGTTTCACTACCTAGATGACTGGCTCCTCATGGCCTCCGGGAGGCGTTGATAACCTGATTCAAGTACTCGTTCCTCTTCAGATTGCTAGGCTTGCTATCAACCAGGAGAAGCTGTGCCTTGTCCTTCACAGAGGTCGCAGTTTATTGGTGCTTCCGAATCGATCAAGGGAAGGCCTTCCGCCTCCAGGACAGGGCAGAACGATTCGGTCCCTCATCAGGGACACAATGGAGAAGAAATTGGTCCCAGCCAGAACCATTCTTTGCCTGCTCAGACACATGGCAGCCATCACAACGTCCCTCTAGCTTGACTCCGTATGTGGATTAATCGGTGGATGCTAAGAGCCCAATGGGACCAAAAGCAGGATCATCTGCATCAGCTAGTCCGGATCATGAACACAGTCATCCGGGACTGGCAATAGTAGCTCATCCTAGAGCACCTTTCTATAGGAGTCCCTTCTTAGTGCCTGCTCCAACTCTGACTCTCTCCCACGGATGCCTCGGGGTCTGGTTGGGAGCCCATATGAAGGAGCTCAGGACCCAGGGATCTTGGTCGACCCTGAGTCTCACCTCCACATCAGCATCTTCAAAATGAGGGTAGTCCTTTATGCTCTACAGACCTTCCAGTCAGAGATCACACTAGGTGTTCTTTACTTCAAACAGACAATACCTCAGTGATGTATTATGTCAGCAAGCAAGGAGGCATCACTCCTACCCTCTGCAGGGAAGCAAAGAGGATGTGGGATTGGGTACAACTGCATGGCGTAGAGATCACTGCAGTACATGTTCCTGGTGTGGACAACACCATTGCAGATTGCCTGAGCTGGTCGTAGGCCAAGGCTCACTGAATGGGAACTGCTGCAAGAAGTAGTAGAGGATCTGTCCCACAGATGAGGGACACCAGAATTAGACCTATTTATGCCCCATCCAACGAAAAACTGCCCAATTTCTGCTCGCTAGATCCAAGGCCTGGTGTTTTCTGGTGAGACGTGTTGTCCCGCCTTGGACGGGCAGGTTCCTCTGTGCTTTCCCACCCTTCCTATGATCCAGAGGGTTTTATTGAAGCTCCGCAAGGAGGAGCTACAATGATCTTAGTGGTGCCTTTCTGGCCCAGGCAAATTTGGTTCCCACTCCTGCATCAGTGGCCCAGGTCCCACCGTTTCCTTTGCTGGTCAGCTCACACCTGTTGTCCCAGGAGGCCGGCTCCTGGTCCACCTGAACCTCAGGTCATTGAACCTGCGCCTGGCTCCTAAGGACATAGTAGTCCTTAGACATGGGGTTTCGTGGGGAGTGAGCGAACGTTGTAGTTGCGGCAAGAAAACCCTCCACTCATGCCACCCACGCCATGAAATGGCGCAGGTTCAGTCTTTGGGCTCAGGCCCATGGCTTAGCACCACTTGACTGTCCCAAAAGGTCAGTGTTGGACTAGTTCCTAGCCCTATATGAATCGCAGCCTATTCCTCTATCAAGGTACACCTCTGTGCCATTTCAGCATACCGCTCCTCTGTAGGTCAGAGGTCACTAGACCTCCTATCAAAGACCCCATTCTACCTGGGATCTTCTTTTCATCCTAGAGCAGCTCACGCTGCCACCGCTTGGAACCAGCCACGGATTGTGAGCTGTGACTTCTCTTGGAAGACGTTATTTTTGGTTGCGTTACTTCCACCAGAAGAGTGTCTGAGCTTCATGCACTCATGTGTAAGGAACCTTACTTGGTTTTTCACAAGGACAGAGTGTCTTTAAGGACAGATCCTAAGTTTCCCAAGGTGGTCTCAATCTTAACTCTCAGTCAGGATATTGACTCTGATGTACTATCCCAACCACTCTAACCGAGAGGAAGCTTCTGCACGTTAGATGTGCATAGGATCCTCAGGTACTACCTCACCAGAACCAAGTCCCATCACCGGTCAGATCAGCTTTTTCTCTCATTTGCTCACAGAATGCAAGGAGCACCTGTATCAAAGCAAATGCTTTCAAGTGGCTGGTCAAATGCATCACGTTCTGTTACCAAAAGCGCAACAAGCCTTTACCGGGATCAGTGAAAGGATATTCCACAAGGGGGTGGCTACCCTTTCGCGACACTTAAGAACGTCTCTCACATCAGCCATCTAGCGCGGCCACACTTGGAGCACAGTACATACCTTTATCAGGCATTACAGTCTGGACATGCTTCTAGGCGAGAGCTGGTTTTGGCCTGGCAGTCCTTCAAGGACTTCTGTCTTAATTTTGGTTCACTCCAGGATCCTCCTACCGATCAGGTATTTGGCCTCATACTGCTTGGGAGTCAGTCCTAATGGTGTAACCTGCTGCAAGAGCTGTTTTGAAGTAAGATAGTACAGTTACGTAAGAACTTCACTGCAACAGTAGATTTCTAGAACAGCTCTTGGTGTAGGTAGTTTCTCCCACCTTCCCCTCAGGAGGTTTGATCTTCAGACATGGTCTTCAGACTTGGGTGTCTTGGACACCACCAGTATACAAATAATTTTCATAGCTCTTCCTTTGAAGTGGATCCTCGGTCTCACCTTCAGAAATCACCTTTATGTTGGTCTCATGGGAGAACTGAGGATGCTGGGGACCGCCCTTTGTATGATGCCGGACATCTTGGGTGGGTTGATGTCAGGGCAGTCCCACTGGATATGGCTATTAGGAATTTTTCCGTGGGGTCCTGGCCCTGCCAGCTTCAGTCCTAATGGTGTAACCTGCTGCAAGAGCTGTTCTCAAGATCTACTGTTATGGTAAGTTCTTACATAACTGTACTATGCTCTGGGGTCACTGTCAGTGTGCCAAAGTCTCTCCTGACCCCTTGCCAACATCTTTAGTATATAGGGCAGTTTCAAATATAGTTCTAGGCTCAGCCTTCCTGCATCTGGGCAGGGTCGAACATTTGATTGCACAAGTACAGCTATTTCATGACAGCAGCTATGTCACTGGCAGAACAGTCCTTCTGCTTCTGGGCCTAGTGGCAGCTGGCCAAGCTACATACGAGGATCCCTCAGTGGACCATAAGAATCCAGTGGGATCAACCCACAGACAATCTAGAACAGAGGTTCTAGTTGTCACAACCCCACTCAGCAAGCAGGTCAGCCTCTACTCCCAAAGTGCCAACCTCCGAGCGTAGAATTGTGAACAGTTAACAGAACAAGGTAACTCTTTGTCTGTTTTGTGGGTTCGAGTCACCTTAGTCCCAAGTTCTGGAGGGATTCAAACTGATAACCTCTTGTTAGCATACCCAATTGTCAGGCTCAGATAATTCTGTCTTGGGGGCCAGATATCTTTGCCTGGGCACCTAACCAGGTATTACAAAGTGAACCCTTGGAACTCTATGCAAGACCTAGAGAACTCTGACCTGTTTCCCAGTTTGGTACCACAATAAGCTCATGCACAGTGTCAACTATAACCATCTAAGCTTCACTTATATAAAAGAAGTTTCAAGGCACACCAGGCAGTTTCTGTTTTAAAATATATATCTTTACTTTAAAATAGATAAAATAGGAAAACAGTAAAATACAGTACAAGATATCCCAACACATACAGCCTTAAAACAAAACAGGTTTAAAAGTGCAAATTCCTAGAATCCATACACCAGGTTGGTCTTAGCTAATTGTACTCTTACTTTCTTAATCTTTCAGTACTTTGATGTTCTCTTCTCTCTCAGTCAGAAAATGAATGTCTCTGTGTAAGGTCTGCTCAGTATATTTAAAAGCAGTGTTAACGGCCTTCTCTCTGAGGTCACCTAACTCCGCCTTGGTGTACTAAAATTAATTTTTATAACACAGGATGTCCTACTAAGATATTTAAAAATAATAGGTGACATTAATTATCTCTTCTCTTCATGTGACTTGCAAACCGGTCTGTGATCTGTTTCACACAGACATCAAAGGCTCTTTGATGTAATTCCTGGCTTCCCGGATGACGGTCCAAACACATGCATATTCTTCTTCCTTCATGACACCTAGTGCAAATCAAAGGATTTCCTGAGGACGCCATGAATGGATATTTTATTTCCTGGGCTTCAAAGAAAACTTAACAAAGTAATTGCATTTCAGATATCTGCAGTTTAGCTACCTTCTGTCCTTTGAACTTATACCTGGGGGTTTTGATGTGTCAGTTTCAGCAAGACAGCATTTTCTCCTGACAGACACTCCCTTACATATTTTATATTGCAGAAAATATCATATTGAAATCAGAACCAGCTGTCCACGTGCACAGTCTATCCCCTGCGGTGATGAGCTTCCCAAATCAGTTCACTCATACACGAGACAACCCATCTGAGTTCTGATTGGTCGCTTCCAGCGCCTATGTAGAATGGTCATGTCATATCCTTGCAAAGCAAGACTCCACCTTAGCAATCGACCATTGTTTTCCCCATCTGTGTCAGCCAAACCAGGGGTTGTGGTCAGTCTGCACCACAAAATGCTGCTCATACAAGTATGGCTCTAATTTCTTTAGGGCTCATACTATGGCAAGACACCTTTTCCACTGTGGAGTATGCTTGCCTCTGGGAAGTAACTTTTTACTCAAGTAGGCTATTGGGTGATCCCTCACTTGGCTGGATGTCTGACCCAGTACTGCCCCAACACCCGTGTCTGAGGCGCCAGTCTGAACTATAAAAGATTTGCTATAGTCAGGACTTGCAAAATAGGAGCACTGCACAGTGCCTCCTTTAGTTTGGAAAAGGCTTCCTCACAGACTGCCCCAGGTAATTTTCTTGGGCATCCTTTTCTTTGTCAGGTCAGATAGGGAGCAGCCAGGGCACTGTAATTGGGTACAAATTTTCTATAGTACCCTGCTGTCCCGAGAAACTCCTGACCTGCTTCTGAGTTTCTGGTCTGGACCATGCCTGGATTGCCTCTATTTTTATTTGGTTAGGACAGAGCTATCCCTGGCCTACCACGCAGCCTGAGGTATGCCACTTCTCCCATGGCCACCTGGCACTTCTGCTTTGACAGTAAGCCCATCCCTCTGTATCCTGCCCAGCACTTCCCAAGGTGGATAGGTGTTCCTCCCAGCTGGCACTAAAGATGGCAGTGTCATTCAGGTACGCCATGGTGTACTCCTCAGCACCATTTAACACCTGGTTCACCAAACTTTGAAAGTGGCCAGGGTGTTCTTCATTCCGAAGGCATTTCTTTAAACTCAGATAAGCCTATCAGAGTGATGAAGGCCGACCTCTCCTAGCTGTGTCTGTCAACTCTACCTGCCAATACCCTTTGTCAGGTCAGTGGTCGTAGTAGGTCACCCTCCCAACTTGTCCAGGAGTTTGTCCGTCCTGGGCATCGGGCGGGCGTCTGACTTTGTGACTGCATTCAGTCCACAATAGTCTACACAGAAACTAGTTGAGCCATCTGGCTTGGGTACAAGGACTACAGGTGAGGCCCAGGGATGTGGGATCTCTGGATTACCCCTAAATCCATCATCTCCTCCACTTCCCTCCTAATGTCCTTTTGGACAGCCTCTGACACCCGATATGCTGTCTGCCATATGGGCATCTGTGTCCCTGTCTCACATCATGTGTTGCTAAGGGGTTAGTCCAGGCCTGGTACTAAACAATGGGGGCAAAGTCTGCTAAAACCTCCTTACTTCCTGGATCTGGCCTGAGTCAGCTTGGGGAGACAATTTTACTGCCTCCACAGAGGACTCCCATTTACTCTCTTCCAGCAAGTCCAGAAGGGGTCTCCTTTGTCCATCCCTCCCCATGACTACACACTGTAAACACTATGTCAGCCCTATTTGCATATGGCTTCATCATGTTGACATGGTACATCCTTTCTGTCTGTCTTCGGTCAGGTAACTCCACAATGTAGTTCACGTCATTTACCTTCCTAACCACTTTGTATGGTCCTGCCCACTCAGCCTGCAGCTTGTCTTTCCAGACTGGAATAAGGACCATGACTTCCTGACCCACCATGTGACGCAAGCTCTGGCTCTGCGGTCATACCACACTTTTTGTTTCTGTTGGGCAGCTGCCAGGTTGCTCTGGGCTGTCCCCATAAGCTCTTCAGCCTTTCCCTAAACCTAAGGATGTAATCCACAATGGGAGTTCCCTGGGTGGCGGTTTGCCTTCCCAGTCCTCCCAGATCAAGTCTAGGGACCCACGTACTCGGTGTCCATACAAGAGTTTGAAGGGGAAAATCCTGTTGACTCTTGGGCACCTCCTGTATGCAAACAACAGGTGGGAAGGTATTTCTCCCAGTCCCTCCCATGCTGTTCAGCAAACGCCCAGAGCATTGACGTTAGGGTACATTGAATTGTTCCACAAGCCCATTGGCTTGTGGGTGATACGGTGTTGTGCATCTCTGCACCACCCCACACTTCTCCCATAAACATTTCATCAGGTCGGACATGAAGGAACCCCTCAATTGGTGATTACCTCCTGCAGAAACCCAGCATGGGAGAAAATCCCAAGTAAGGCATCTGCCACTTTGTCTGTCCTCAGTGAGGATATGGCGACTGCCTCTGGGTACTGGGTGGCATAATCCACCACAGTCAGGATGAATCTCTTCCCTGAGGAGCTGGGGGTTTAAGGTCCATTCCCCCTCTGGAATGACCCTTCACTATGGGCAATGGAATCAGGGCGGCTTGGGTTTTCTTGCCCGCCTTCCCTATTTCTTGGCACCGTGACAAGACCTGCAATACTCCTTCACCTGCTGGGTGAAGTTAGGCCAGTAGAAATTCTGGGCTAACCACTGTGTAGTGCAGCGATTCCCAGATGACCAGACAAGGGAATATCATGTGCAATTTTGAGCAACTGCTCACGATACCCCTCTGGGAACACATGCTGCCTGCCTCAGCATCCCTCCTCTGTCTGTACTACCTGAGTATACATAAGTCCATTTTCCCAATAAACCATAATGTCTGCCATCACCTCCTGTGCTCCGACAGAGTCTGCCCAAGCCCTCAGCTTCTGTAAATTAGGGTCACTCCTCTGAGCAGCGGCAAACCCCTCACACAGTCCCAAGGCATGGGACATGTCCCTTCTAGTTGCTAAACTAGGTCCCTAGCACTAGGCCAGGGCCCTCAGGATCACTGTCAATCCCAACCTCTGACAAGGGTCACCCTCCTCTTCAGAGTAACCTCTGTGGCTGTGTGGTTACTTACTACTGAGGAAATTTCTACCCCTTTTATCAGTCTCCCCATCTGAGAGACAGGCTGGGAACCAGCCTCTCAGTGATTTCACACTGGTTTCTGTGAGGTTCAGGCAGCTACAATTTTCCCTTGCTGCTTGGCTACAGGTAACTGCACATACCATCCCCTGTTGGAGATTGTTACCCAGAATCACATCCACTGCTAATGTTTTGGCTATAGCCACCTGTTGCACAGTTCTCCTGTTTCACCCCAGTCTAGGAGAACACTAGCGAGGGGCAGTGTTTTCTCCCACCCGCAAAGTCCTGTACAGTGACGATTTATTGGGTATAAGCTGACCAGGCTGTACCAGATCCCCTTTACCAAGGTCAGGGACGCCCCTGTGTCCCTTAACCCCCGCCTGTACACTATTCACCATGACTGGGTGCATGTGTTCCCTCATGTTCACTGGCATGCTTCCAGCGATACATACAAACAACCCACTTCTCTTCTAGCACCCAGTTTTGTGTTATTGCTCACCTTTGGGACACTGTCTGGCAATATGCCCAGTTTCTTTACACACCCAGCATTCATTTCTTCTCTCAGAAAATATTTTCTCTGAAACCTGGGGCTAACTGGTTTCGGTGGAGGCAGTGAGGGTTTTAGCTGCCCTGAAGGTGTGTTTTTCCTTTCTGCACTGCCACACTTGCCCCATTCACTCTCAGAGCAGGTCTGCTCTTGGCATAGCGGTCCAGAGTTCAGCAGCCTCTTGCACTGTTTTTGGATCTTGGTCCTCTAGCCAGGTTTTTAGCTCTGCTGGGCATGCCCAATAAAACCATTCTAGTAATATCACATTTTCAATTTCATCAACAGAGTTTGCCTCAATTCCTTCCCACCAACGCCTTAAAACTGACGTTATTTCATGGCTAGCTACTCGTGTAGCTCATATCAGGGCTTCTCCTAAGTCAGAATTTAGCGTGTATCATTCAGCAGTTAATCTAGATTTTTTAACAGTGCAGCTTTTAGTTTGCTGCAATTATTATTATTACTGTCCTCATTGTCCATTTGACCCAATGCATCCCAAGATTTCCTGGTAAGTAGTGGGGTAGCTGGAAGCTCCAGGACTTTCTAGGAATTTTAGCCTGAATACAAACTTTTGCAAAAGAATTTAAAAGGCATCCATATCTTCCTTTAAATTCGCTATTAATTTGGAGTTCAATTTGTAACCCAGTCCTGCAGTCCCAGTTAAACCCAAGCCACTTACCTGCTCTGGTGCTGCTGGTTGGAGTCGTAGCTTCTCAGTTCATGTTTCCTCTGGCGCTCCTGCTCCTCACAGTCTGCATCTCGGCATTCTCGCCTCTTCTCCTCTGCACTTGCTGGCGCCATGCCTCATGGTCCGCCTTAGCTGCTCTCGCTCTTCTCCTGGAACTCCAGCTCCATCCTGTGCAACTCAGTTTGCAACCTGAGTACTTCCGGATTCAGGATACTGGTGACCATCCCCTGCTACTGTGGCCCTTCACTGACAGTGGCCCTGCTATCCTTTTAGTCACGATTGGTGACTCGCTGCTCTGGGTATCTGCTACCATCAAAGCATCTATGAGGTTCTGCTTTTTGGCTCTTACCTCAAACGGGACTCCTCTGTCCCCGCACAGCTGCTTTAAGTATTCTACAGTGTGCCTGCTGTAGTTGGAAGCCATCTTTCCTAACTACTGCTACCTGACTGGCACTTTAGAAAAAAAAATAAATGGGTAGGAACTTGACTATAAGCCAAGGGATATAGTTCTGTTTCCTTTAAAATAAAACACTGCCTTTCTTTTTCCAAGTGAGCTGAACAGTCTCAAGCTGACGCACTGAACAATAAAGCTTATACCACCAAACTTTTATGCCACCACTGCCAACCAATCTGTCACAACCCTGCTCAGCAGGTCAGCCTCTACTCCCAAAGTGCCAACCTCCAAGCATAGAATTGTGAACAGTTAACAGAACAAGGTAACCCTCTTGTCTGTTTTGTGGGTTCGAGTCTCCTTAGTCCCAAGTTCTGAGGGATTCAAACTGATAACCTCTTGTTAGCGTACTCCAATTGTCAGGCTCAAATAATTCTGTCTTCATGGGGCCAGATATCTTTGCCTATGGGCACCTAACCAGGTATTACAAAATAAACCCTTAGAACTGTATGCAAGACCTAGAGAACTCTGACTGTTCCAGTTTGGTACCACAATAAGCTCATGCACAGTGTCAACTATAACCATCTAAGCTTCACTTATAAAAAAAAAAAAAGAAGTTTCAAGGCACACCAGGCAGTTTCTGTTTTACAATACATGTCTTTACTTTAAAATAGGTAAAATAGAAAAACAGTAAAATACAGAACAAGATACCCAACACATACAGCTTTAAAAACAAAATGGGTTTAAAAGTGCAAATTCTAGAATCCATACACTCAGACTGGTCTTAGCTAATTATATTCTTACTTTCTTAATCTTTCAGTGCTTCATGTTTCTCTCTCTCTCAGTCAGAAAATGAATGTCTCTGTGTAAGGTCTGCTCAGTATATTTAAAAGCAGCCTTGAGCCGCCTTCTCTCTGAGGTCATCTAACTCCGCCTTGGTGTATTAAAATGTATTTTTATAACACGGGATGTCCTACTAAGATATTTAAAAAATTGGTGACATAAATGAATCTCTCTCTTCATGTGACTTGCCAAACCGTCTGTGATCTGTTTACACAGACATCAAAGGCTCTTTGATGTAATTCCTGGCTTCCTGGGACGATGTCCAAACACATGCATATTCTTCTTCCTTCATGACACCTAGTGCAAATCAAAGGATTTCCTGAGGACGCCATGAATGGATATTTTTTTCCTGGGCTTCAAAGAAAACTTAACAAAGTAATTGCATTTCAGATATCTGCAGTTTGCTTAATTCTGTCCTTGAACTTATCCCTGGGGGTTTTGATGTGTCAATTTCAGCAAGACAGCATTTTCTCCTGGCAGACACTCCCTTTCATATTTTATATTGCAGAAAAATATCATATTGAAACCGAACCAGCTGTCCACGTGTCACACTAGTAACCTCTTATGTAAGCAAGGTGCTGAAGTGCTGGATGTAGCCCAACAAGCCCGTTGAAAGGGGTTCCTTTCCTGATCCTGCCTCCTTGCAAATTTTAACAGATGCCTTGGGGATGGGCTGGGGGTGCAAAATTTTGTACCTTAGGTGCCCAGTGTAGGTGCTTTTTATTTGGGACATGTAAGTTTTTCTACTGCCTGCCCACTGGGGAACCTAAGGCTATTGCTGCACTCTGTTCCTCTGACTCCCCTCCCCCACCCGTGTTAATTTCAGGCTAGGGTAATGTGCGGTGATGCGCTGTGTGGGCTTCTTGTCACCGGCATTCACAACACAGTGGACTTTAGGATACACTGGCATGTTCCAATGTGTTACATCATGGTGAACTTGGCGTGTTAGGATCATACATTTGATCAGCATCACGAATCATCTGTAGAGAAGCACTGAGAGTGTTCTTTGTGAAGTGTCAGGTCGTATCAAAAGCAGTCAGCATAGTGGATGATTGTCAGTGCTGTGTAGGGTTTTAATCAACAAGGTTTTTTTTTTTTTGACTGAGAGTCACACTTGTGCCAACAAGTAAGCAAAAATGTTTTATTTACTGTACAAATTTGGTATTACTGCCCTAACATGCTTTAGGTAGGAGGTGGCTAAAACTCACTAGAAGACAGAGGGCAACTACTGTATAGCAGCTTATTTTAGCGCTGTCTTTATTTAGCCTGGAGAGGATGCAGTACTGTTTAGCGCCTGATTGAATTAGTATGTCAGCATCATGTCCAGTTACAGCACTATGCTCCTTGTAATATTAGTGATCTGTTTATTTTAGGCCTGCCTTTATTTAGTGTGGAAAGGGTGCAGTACTGTTTAGCGCCTGATTGAATTAGTGTGTGTCAGCATCACGTCCAGTTACAGCACATATGCCTCTAATATTAACGATCAGTTTATTTAACGCTGTCTTTATTTAGCGTGAGAGGGTGCAGTACTGTTTAGCGCTCTGATTGAATTAGTGTGTCAACATCACGTCCAGTTACAGCACTATGCTCCCTCTAATATTAGCGATCAGTTTATTTTAGCGCTTTGTCAGTTAAGCTAATGTAGCTAAAATAAACTGAAAGCTAATATTTCCTGCTACACAGTAACTGAAAAGGCACAACAAAGGGGAAAACTCAAGGCAGACTAAGAAGCAGTGAGGCCCATGAATAGCGGGTTTTGTGGCCGCCTGTCTTTGTTAGTCTCTTCTCCCCAGACTGTTTTGGATTCTTTTTATGAGGGATGTGAGTGATGGGGAAATTAAAGGTTTTATTCCTCAATCATTATGACTGATTTTTAATTTTTTTTTTTTTTAGGATATCAATCCAGTCACTCAGTGTTCAGTGATTTATTGAGGCTCAGTCTGAAATGAAATAATGTTTTTTTGTAATTATTGCAACCTTTTGTTGCAGTGATTGCTTGAACTGATTCTGAGTACTGGGAAATAATCTATACAGCTAACTGCAAGCATGAGCAGGGAATATTTTTAAAATGTTCATAAAGGGCACTTCAGCTTTGCCCTTCATTTTATGACCAATGTGAAAAGTGTGCCTCCTGGCACACACCTAACACACCTGTACTGTAAAATGTCCCTGTGTGTGTAAAAATTAAGTTTCTGTACCTGAAACTGTAATTTCAAAATACACTTTTCTCCGGGACGGTGAATTTCAAACCCGTCCGGGCACATCCTAGTTAGGAACTTGGTCCAGCCCAGCCTTGATCCACAGTACAAGTTTTCCTCTTGACACCCATTAAAAATGTTATTCTTGTCCCTGCTTCAACAAACAACTGCTACTATAAACGTAAACATAAACCGAGCACTGGGAGGGCACAATTTAAAATTTCCGAGCGGAGCTAAAATCCCGTGCATGCGCACAAGCAGCATGCTCCTGCGCCTGTCGCGGGATCTTTCTTTCTTTATGCCTTTCCAGCACATGCAGGGATTTAGTTCCGTTCGGGAAATTTTAAATTGTGCTCCTCCCAGTGCTCGGTTTATGTTTACATTAGCAGTAGCAGTTGTTTGTTGAAGCTGGGACAATAATAACATTTTTAACGGGTGTCATGAAGAAAACTTGTGCCCGTGCCAGCGCTCCAGGCTGACCTAAGTTCCTACCAGGATGTGCTTCTGGACGTGGCTGAATTCCCGACCGTCCCAGAGAAAAGTGTATTTTAAAAATTACAGTTTCAGGTACAGAAACTTAATTTTACATAATACACAGGGACATTTTAAAGTAGAATTAAGTAGGTGTGTTGTGAGGCACACTTTTCACATTGTCAAAAAAATGAAGGGGCAAAGCTGACAGTGCCCCTTTTAAGTGATGGGGTTACTAATTAGCAGTTTAGTCCTTTTAAGGACAGGGATAATTTGTTTTACAGCCCTCTTAAGAATTGAGGGCTAAAGCACTTGTCAGTTTAAGGGCTTGGGGCTGACAGCTGAGCAGAGACCAAACAATCAACCACGCAGACACAACTCCATTTTAATAAATTGCATTTATTGACAAATTTAACATACAGATACCCTGTTGATGAAACAGAACTGTTTGTTTGTTTTTATTTGTTAACTGGTAAGAACACTGGACCAAAGGTCCTTTTTCAAACTCGACTCGAAACAAGCAAATTAAACTTAACACAAAACAGGATAAATCACCACATTTACAAATATCCAAAGACTTTAAATACGTTTTAAATTAGATTTAAATGCACTTAAAACATACTTTCACAAGCCAACAGGGTGAAATGTTCCAAAAAAGCGGGCAGGAATGGAAAAGGAGCGACCACCTGATTTGAATTTATGCATGGGGAGATGTAACAGCACACCAGAAGCAGACCTCAGATTTTCCAAACATGGTCTAATGGTGATCAACTCTAATAAAGGAAGTAAGATTTTGCATGGACTGCTTGAAAAATTTGGCAGCCAAAGAAATAAGCAAATTTATAATCTGTTGACAACCCGTCCAAGTTTGAATAAAGCAAGCAATGATGTGTACGAGAAGGAGAACTTGTAACAAAACGACACATGCTGTTATACTGTATGTAACAGCCAATATGTGGCTTTTCTTGGCCCCTAGACCATGATACAAACAACAGTTGTACTCTAAATGGGCAACAAGGAACCATTAGTGACAGATCTTAGAGTTACAGTTGTAAATATTTCCTGAGTTTATAAAGAATGCCCAATTCTTGATTGATAATCTTACCAACTGCCCTTATCTAGATACGAAATATCAAACCAGGGTCAAAAAGGACTCCTAAATATTTGAACTCAGCAACCTGTTCGATTGTAGTACCACATGCATCACAAATCAATAAATCCACAGAATCTTTTGACATATGTGGAGCACCAAAAGGCATCGCTTTTGTCTTCCTAACATTTAAAACTGGAAGGTTAGCTTTTAAACCAGTCACAGATTTTAAGAAACTCAGATTGTAAACAAGAAGTCAGTTGCAAACTTGACTGAGTTTGTTGAAAAAGTGAGATCACTGCATACAACAAAGTATCACGGAGCTGCACACAGAGGAAAGTTGCTCAATAATAAGGGAAAACATCAGGGGTCCAAAATGGATGCCTGTGAAACACCACACCTCAAACAACAAACCTCAGTCTGAGAGGGTTCAACATAAACTATCTGTGGCGGTCTATTAGATAATTACAAAACCACTCAACAACCCGTAAAGGGAATCCCATTTGCCTCAAGTTCACACATAGAAGAGGGTGGTCATAAGATCGAAAGCTCTGGTCAGGTCCACGAACACCACACCAGTCAGAGCACCCTTATGAAATCCCCTTAAGATGGCATTCGTAGCTGGCCCAGTGGCGCTGAGGGTTGAGACACTGGATGTCGCACCTCATGCCACACCAGTGACCCAGTTTCGGGAACGCAGTCTGGACTGCCGGGGGTCGGCAGGGAGGGGAAGGATTGAGCGTCCGGAGGACAGCTCTCCTTCCTCGGGGGCCAGGGACAATGCCTGGCACTGTGGAACCTCTGGTGGAGTCCGGAGGTACCGCAACATTACAGGACCAGAGAAGAGGGTTGCATCATTGCACGCCGGGGGCTCTTTTGGGGAAGGAGAGGAGGTACTAAGAGGAAAAAACCTCCATAGCTGATAGGTGATGCGCCTTTCTCTGCAGTCCACACTCCCGTAGTCGGGCTTGGTCCTCTCCTCTTCGGCCAGTTAGCTCAATACTAGAAGAAAGAGCACCCTGGGTGGGGGGGCGAATTCTTCCCCAGAGGGCACACCGGGGATGCCCCGTGCTGGAGAGTAGCAGAGGAGGACACAGTGCCACGCAGGGAGGTGGAGATGCATGGAAAGGAAGGTCAGTCGGAGAGTTCAGCTGTGGGGATGAAAAATAGACTTCGGAAAAAAAAAAAAAGATGGCGCTGTGAACTAACCAGGCAGTCCCAGTCCCATGATTCCTCTGAAACATGTGCTGTTGACAGCACAATAAGTTAACTATCCAAATACTGTGTAACCTGGTTGCAACCAGTTTCTCTAAAACCTTGCTCAGTGGGTTAAGGATAGAAATTGGTCTGAAATCGTCATGAGTAACAGCTCTGGGTTTCTTTGGAATTGGGATTACCTTCTCTCTCAGGTAGTTGGAAATGGGCGGCTATTAGACAGAGATTGAATATGGAGGTAAGAGGACCTGCAATAAAGGGAATTAAATTAACAAACGGCCATCAAAGAACCCCACAATCAGTAAACTTGTTAGGAAATGCTCCAGCCAATTTTAGAACCTCTGATCTAGGTACCCTGCAGAAATAAAATGGTCGGAACCCAGGGGAATTGACTTCATCCAAAAAGTGTGAGGGCTAGAACGATAAGATGATAAATCAGAAAATTTAGAATTCAGTAAGTTACTGAGTTGATCTAGGGTCAGTAACGCCATGGCCACCTACCTATGACAACTTATTAGAGGATTTCTCCTTGGGAACAAACATGACTTGGCTGTATTCCAGAAAGAGCTGGAATCAGATAAACCCTCAGCAAATGTTTGCTTATAGTAATCCCTCTTTGTCTTAACCACCATCCTACAGACTTTATTTCTAGAGATCTGCAGAGCATTAAAGGGGACAGGAATCGTGTATGAACAGTAACAAGTGCATGTCAAGCAATGCCCATGCAGCCCCTACAGAGTGTCACTCTCTGCTGACTGCGATTGTACCTACCGACGTGCGATGTAATCAGGATGCTGTTTATATGGCAGTTCTCCATAATGACTGTCGATGGGGCTGATTTTTCATCCTGTACGGCTGTTCACTAAGTAGGCTCGGGGCTGTTACCATGACGTCACATCATGGTTTGCATGCCCTAGTGTCACTGTTCTTGGTCTGACAGGCTGAGTCCCATCGAACTGTGTAAACAGCAAGCTGTGTAGTACTACGAGTCACATGTGGGACATACCACAGATATGTTGGGACTGTTGCCATCCGTGCTATCAGAGTCACTCAGTGAACTGGTATGTCAGCAAGGGCTCTGGTATATGTGTCGAGGTATCAGGTGCTAACAGTAAACATAAGTGTGTGTTATGAATCCATATAGTGCTATCACAATGGTACAGATCTGCAGAATAGTGACAAAAATGATGCCATGTTGGGAGTGAGGGGTGGGGTACAGAGACAACAACAAAATACGCAAATGAGTAGAAGATGCATCATATGGAATATAACCATCCGAGGATGGGACTGTATCGGACAAACACTCCCAGCAAGCACTAACCCCAGTCAACAGGACAGTGATGAATGTACATACGAACAACATAATGTCTCTGCGGATACAGTTGTGCCATATTACTCATTCGATGTCTGCGTGTTCACATAGTCTCTGGGGGTCTTGTCACGGGTTATGAATGCACATGGTTCCGTCCAACAGAGCTGCTGGTGTAGTAACTTGAACACTGGACTTTGGGTAGCAAGGCTCTGGGTTCATGTCCTCAGTGTGGGAAATGCATAACGTATGGTATTTGGTTGATGTTTCGTTTAGCAGTAGCAGTGATATTCAACTACTGATTACCACATACACAGCTACGTGCATTTGTGGAAAATACAAATGCAAACAGCATACATTTACAATGATGTGGCTGCAGCCTGTACCTGGACACGAGGTGTACCACGTAAGCTGTCAGAACATACACATATGGGAGCATATCAAACCCTAGTTGTGGAGTGCAGCATGGATCCTACGTATTCCATGACATGCCTTGCTCAGCCCGAACAATATCACGGCATGGTCGGTGTACATTCACCTAATGCCCACTCAATCAGGCTGCATTTGCTCTCTAAATGTCGCCTGGCAGATAGAGACGTACAGTCGGTCCAAGCCCACTCATTCAGCACAGCTATGAACAGAGGCAGACCAGTGTGAATCTATGCTATAGACCTAGTGTCCATACATGACTGACACCCTGCAGTCTGCAAGATTACGGTCAGGAACACGTCAAA
The DNA here is from genome assembly GCA_016271365.2 of Neoceratodus forsteri. Classification (NCBI taxonomy): domain Eukaryota; kingdom Metazoa; phylum Chordata; order Ceratodontiformes; family Ceratodontidae; genus Neoceratodus; species Neoceratodus forsteri. Next base: position 554,266,040 of record JADMNL010000022.1, read on the forward strand.
CGTAACATCTGAGTCATTTGTCTGTTACCAACTGTACACACTAGTTCTGTAGCATAGATCCACATCGGTCTGCCTCCCGTTCCACGCTGTTCTGAATTAGTGGGGTGTGCACTGAACATACCTCTGGTCTGCTGGGTGACATTGAGACAGCAGAGTGCAGCATTACCAAGTGGGCAGGGGCAGTAACTATGGGAGTAATATGTTGGTAAAATTGTTATTAGATGGCAGTAATACGGGTAATGCTGCAACACGGACCACATCTTTTACCTGGGGACATGTTTCATTTCATCACCGGGACTCAGGGACGAGTGCACACAGCAGCAGAGGTGTACAACAGGGTAACACGGCACTTATATTAGACGTCCAGAACAACACTTCTAACACTCAGTGGCACAATTTCTATACACGCACCATTGGTTTATGTGGTGCTGAACTGCTACTGCACACCGTCAGTAGAACAGTCATCACGGAACCGAACCATGCAGTTACGTCATCAAACTAATACTTCCTGCTAGCGCGAACACCGAGAACGCACCGGAACATACTACACTGGTGGATACATTCGAGCACTGCCTTTTATTAACCATATCTTTGATGTAATTCATACATTGTCAGGTGATATGTGACATTACTGCATCCCCAGTGCCTTCCAAATGCTCATATCCACAATTCCTGTCCCCTTTATGACAACGTAGTCTGGGATTGCTTATATCTGACCCATGCCAGGTCCCTCATTTTGATACAATCTTTAATTTCACTATGAATCTGCCATTAACAGAGCCCCTTACCCTTACTCTCTGCAGGGAAAAACTGATCTTAAAGTTGCTTATATAAATAACGCATTGCACAATCAGGATCAGAAATCAGATAAAGAAATGACCAATCAGTTTTTGCAACTCCAGTTTCAAAAGGTCAGTATTAACTTGTTTAAAATTACGAAACTGGATAAACCTTGTAGGAAGCTTTTGTCTTTTGAAATTAAGAATACAAAAGGTAGCCAAGTGATCACTGACAGATTCGCAGAGAACACCAGAAAAGAAACAATATGAGGACTATTAGTAACAACCAGTCGATGACTGAGTGATTATTTGACGAGGAGTTCAAACGGGTTGGCTCTAATACAAGTGGATGAAGATTGTAAGGGTCAGAGAGTTGTAAACTTGCCCTGGGCTAAATTAGCACTGCCCGGCGCAAACTTAGCTCGAGCAAAAAGCAAGCTATATTCAAAAGGAATAGCCCTGTGCAAAACCAGCTAAATATAGCAAGGAAAGGAAGCCGGGCAAACAGGGCCAGGAGTGCAGGGCAAAAATAGCCCGGAATAAGACAGCACTGAATATAGCAACAGGGACGTGCACACTGCTACTGCAGCTCATTAGACCCTGGAGAAAGCCAGAGGTGCTGGTGGAGAACATTGTGTGTGATTGCACAGAGATGTCTGACATCTACTGCAAACAACAATGTAGGCCACACACTGCAGAACTGTGCTATGCTGAGTAGAGCTTGCCGGGGCTAACCTTAGTGCACAGTGCTAACACATTAGCCTGGTGAAAACTGGTTAGCCGGGGCAAGCGGGAGCTATATTCAAAGCTCCCATGCAGATAAGCCTACTTAGGTAATCTGTGGGCAAACAGGTACATTTGCATCTCATTAAGTTCTGCTTAGCACATATTACCATGCAGTTTGCCCAGTGCTACTGCATGGTGCACACAGCTCCACCTTTGGTCGGAATGGAAGTACAGGCTGGATGCTGCAGGCCAAGCATGCCCACAGCATCCCCTGTTGGTCAGAATAGAAATACAGGACAGAAGCAGCAGGAACTGTGTGCTGCCAGGCACAGTCAGTGCATACATACCTCACAACCCTTGCCTCCTGAATCGAACAAGGCTTAAACAAATCAGGGACAAAGGCCCAAATCCTGGGACACAATTTCAAAATTGGTGCTATCCACTAAGGAAGCTGGCAGAATAAAGGACTCAGTTCAGAATATATTTCCTGAAGAATAAGAAGTCTGCAAGTGTACTGGTTGGCATAAGTTTATTCTTACAATCCCACTGTTTAGTCACGAACACACATTTTAGGGGGACAGAGTAAATGTTTGAGGTGAAATCAGGGACAGTTGAGAGGTATGCTGTTCTGTCACATAAACACACGTTGTATGAGGGACAGAGGAACATGTGGAGACTAAATCAGGGACCGCCCTGAAAGCAGGGACAGTCAGGAGGTATGGATGCATATAGCACCCATGCATGTGTGCCTGGGCGCACATAAGTGACCCTAGTAGTCCAGTGGTCCCCCCAACCACGACTCGACCCATTCACAGTAAATTCAGAATTCATTTCCTGGTAGTCTAGTGGTCCCACCCACTGCATGACTCCGACCCATTCACATAGAATTAAAATGTATTTCCCTGGTAGTCTAGTGTACCCCACCCCTTGCATGACTCTTGACCGTTCACAGTAGAATTAAAATGAATTTCCCTGGTAGTCTAGTGGCCCCCACCCCCTGCATGACTCCCGACCTGTTCATAATAAAAGTAAAATTAATTTCCTAGTAGTCTAGTGGTCCCCCACCCCCTGCAGACTCCAGACCCATTCATGATAAAGTAAACTTAATTTCTCTGGTAGTCTAATGGTCCCCCCCCCTACATGAATCCCGACCTGTTTGCAATACAATTAAAATAGATTTCCCCAGTAGTCTAGTGTTCCCCTCTCCCCAGCTGAATCCGACCCGTGCACTGTAAGAACAGACTGTTCCTGGTAGTCAAATGGTCCCCTCACGTGGCAGTGATGCCCCGCTCAGCTCAGGGCGATCTCGAACAGAGCTGGAGACCCGGCTCAGCCCTCCTCTCACCACCGGCCGGCATGAATGAAGCTCATTCGTGCCTCAGTCGGCGGTCGGCCGTGGTGGTGAGAGGAGAGCTGAACCGGTCACCAGCTCTGGTCGTGAGATTCCTTGCTGCCGGGGCATCACTGCTGGGTGGTGGGACCACTAGACTACCAGGGAAATACATTTTATTTTATTCGAATGGGTCGGGAGTCATGGGGGGGATCCACTAGACTACCAGGGAAATTAATTATAATTTTATTGCAAATGGGTCGGATTCATGGGGAGACCACTAGACTACCAGGGAAATTAATTTTTATTTTATTGTGAACGGGTCGTGAGTCGCAGGAGGGGTGGGGACTACTAGACTACCAGGAAATTAATTATAATTTTATTGCGAATGGGTCAGATTCATGCAGGAGGGTGGGGACCACTAGACTAGCAGGAAATTAATTTTAATTTTATTGCTAACGAGTCAGGAGTCATGCAGGGGATGGGGGCTACTAGACTACCAGGAAATTCATTTTTATTTTATTGTGAACGGTGGAGTCATGCAGGAGGGTGGGGACCACTAGACTACCAGGAAATTAATTTTAATTTTATTGTGAATGGATTGGGAGTCGTGCAGGAGGTGGGGACCACTAGACTACCAGGGAAATAAATTTTTATTTTATTATGAACGGGTCAGGAGTCATGCTGGAGGGTGGGGGACCACTAGACTACCAGGGAACTGACAATTAATTTTATTGTGAGCGGGATTGGGATTCATGCGGTGGGGCCACTGAACTACCAGGGAGATTACTGTACTACCATGGCTACAGGGTCCACGATGTGGGAGGGAGCACTGCCGCATTGCCCCAGCTTTTCGGCCGGTATCTTGCACGCACTACAGGTTGCGCTAATGCCTGTTGCGTGGCGCTATACCTTGAATATGCAGCGCTGCTGGCATTGTAAACTCCCCTAACCCCGCCTTCATACCGTATGTATTAGCGATTGGAGTGTTGCCACCAGCACCGGGTGTTAATAGGGCTTTTGAATATTGCAGCCTCGCACAAATCCAGCGCTATTCCAGTGATACGATTTTGCGCCAGGCTTAATGGTTTGAATATCTGGCCCTTAGACTGTAAACAAACAGCCAGGCCCAAAGCATCACAGTTACCCCAGTTCAGATTCATGTCTCCTACAAGAACAAAATCACATTTTGTATAAAATTCACAGTGAAGTCCAAAATTCTTTCAACCGGATAAGCCATGTTGGTGAAATTACACAGACATCCAATAACAACATTCTTATAACCACCCAACTTTAATTGCAAAAGCACCAGTCGTATGGGATGTCCTTTGTGTTGCTAGAACTCAGAACCTTTAACTCAAGGTGCTTTGGTAAAACACTGCAACACCTCCCCCCTTTTTATCCCCTGGGTGATCTGCTCAAATTATATTATACCCTGGCATTTTGCAAGCGTTATCAGGTATAGTAGGCTTCAACCAGGATTCGTTACAAGTAACTCCGACTTATAAGATTGAAGCAAAACTTCTGGGTTTGCTAGTTTAGAACTAGACTCGCAATCAAGCAGAAGGATCTTAATTCTATGTAACTCCGGCCAAGAAGTAGAGTTAAGGGAAGCGAATACTACCACAGTCTAGTGAAGACCTGGTTAAACTTGGTCCTGGGTTTGACTCCACATCCCTTGCCAGTAAAAGTAAGTAAAATAAAACAAGTGCCCACTTAAAAGAAACAAATTTCAGCAGTCCCCAGAAAAATAAACAAGCAGGAAGAAGTTAAATATAACCACATATCCTCAGCACTAACGTCATAGTAGTACACAATAACCGCTATGTTTGAACTGTTGCATACTTCTTGTTAAGTATGTTATACATAGCGAAACTAGTGCCCATATTGTTGTCATCATTACCTATCACCACTTCATTCCACCCATGTAGGTCAGCAGCAATACAACATAGTAAGAAAACAGTCATACAGCTGGCCTGGTGGCTGAGCGTTGAGGTGCTGGGCGCCACACCTCGAACCATGCCAGCATCCCGTGTTCTGAAGCGAGCTCAGGTTGCGGGGTCAGCTGGGAGGAGATGATTGAGCGCCTTCCGGGCCTCATTCCCATACTCAAAGAGGGTGCATGGCTGGCGTCACTGGACATGCAGGGCGCTTGCCTACATCTTCCGATTGCTCGAGAGCATATCAAAGGTTTCTGTGCTTGAGTTTCTGGGGCGCCACTACCAGTTCGAGCTCTCCCCTTGGACTGTCCTCGGCACCTCGGTGTTCATGAAGTGTATGGCAGTCATGGCAGCAGCTCTCAGGAGACAGGGCCACTCGCGTGTTTCCGTACCCTAGATGACTGGCTCCTCATGGTACTCACAGGAGGCCCTGATGTCCGTAATCCAGGATACCTTCCCTTTTCCAGTCGTTGGGCATCACCATCAACCAGGAGAAGTCGCACCTTCTTCCAGCTCAGAAATTGCAGTTTATAGGGGCAATTCTGGACACCACTCAGGGGAGGCATTCGTTTCCTCAGGACAGGGGCGACATTTTCCTCATAAGGACATAATGGAAAAGAAAGCGGTACCAGCCAGAACCGTTCTTTGCCTACTCAGACACATGGCGCCTGCCGTTGCAACAGTTCCCCGCCGACCAGCATGGGTCACCCAGTGGTTGTTACAGGCCCAATAGGACCAAAAGCAAGTTCATCTGCAGCATCCAGTCCGGATCACGAATGCCGTCACCTGGGACTGGCACTGGTGACTCATCCCAGAGCATCTATCGACGGGAGTCCCTTCATCGTATTACCTCCATCAGTGACTTTTTCCATGGATGCCTCGGGGTCCGGATGGGAACTAATCTCAACGGCTCAGGACTCAAGGCTCCTGGTCGTCTCTAGAGTCTCACCTTCACATAAACATTCTGGAGATGAGAGCTGTCCTGTACACTCTACAGGCCTTACAGTCAGAAATTCCACGGGTACCCTCCTGTTACAAACAGACAATACCCCGGTGATGTACTATTTCAACAAGCAAGGAGGCACTCATTCCTGCCCCCCTTGCAGGGAGGCCCAGAGGGTATGGGATTGAGTACTACAACACAGCGCAGAAATCATTCCAGTATATGTTTCTGGAGTGGACAACACTATCATGGACAGTCTAAGCCAATCACAGGCCAGAGTCCACGAATGGGAACTGCTTCAGGAAGTCACAGAGGACCTGTTTCACAGATGGGGACACCAGAATTAGACCTTTCCGTGTCCCCATCCAATGCAAAACTGCCCAATTTCTGCTTGCTAGATCCAGGGCCCGTGTTTTCTGGTGAGCACGTTGTCCCTCTCTTGGATGGGCAGGTTTCTCTATGCTTTCCTACCCTTCCCTTTGATTCAGAGTGTTCTATTGAAGCTCTGACAAGAGCGGGCATCTCTCATTATGATAAGCGCCCTTTGGCCCAGGCAAATTTGGTTCCCTCTATTGCACCAATTGGCCAGGAACCTCCGAGTGCCTCTGCCATTCATCTCTCACCTTCTGTCCCAGGAGGCAGGCTCCTTGGTCCATCCGGATCTTCACTCGCTGAACCTGCATGCCTGGCTCCTAAGACACAGCAGTCATGAGATACGGGGTCTCTCAGGACGTTGCAGAAGTTTTGTTGTGTGAAAGCCCTCACTCATGCCTCGCCATGAAGTGGGCCAGATTTTACATCTGGGCTCAGCTCATGGACTGACCCCATTGGATTGTTCTGAGAGGTTAGTTTTAGATTACCTTCTATCCCTCTATGAGGCGGGCTTGCTTACTCCTGTCACAGGTCTCTAGCACAACTAGAGACTTCCCGTGCCTTCTTCGTGGCATCAGGCATTTGAGACCTCCCATCAAAGACCTGATTCTACCTTGGGATCTCCCTTTATCCTAGACCAGCTGACACTGCCCCTTTTGAACCAGCCATGGATTGCAAGCTGTGTCTCCTTTCCTGGAAGGACGCTATTTTTAGTTTCTGTTACTTCTGCCAGAAGAATTTCTGAACTTCATGCACTTATGTGCAAAGATCCTATTTGGCTTTTCACAAGGACAGGGTGTCCTTAGGAAAAATCTAAGTTTCTTCCCAAAGTGGTCTCGCTGTCACGCTCAATCAGGACATTGACCTTCCGTACTACCTCAGTCATCCTAACAGAGGAGAAGCCCTGTCACACCTTGGATGTACATAGGAGCCTCAGATACTATCTGGCTAGAACCAGATCCCATCACAAGTTGGACCAGCTCTTTGTTTCCTTCACACGCCGGATGCAAGGCGCACTTGTGTCTAAGCAGTCGCTCTCAGGTGGCTAGTGAAATTAATTTCATTCTGTTGCCAAGCGCCAACAAACCTTTACGGGACTGGTAAAGGTCACGCCACGACAGGGGTAGCTACATCCTTCGCTGCACTCAAAATGTCTCTACTTCAGCCATCTGTGCCCCAGCAACTTGGAGCAGTGTACACACCTTCATCAGGCATTACAGTTTGGATATTGCCTCTAGACGCAGAGCAGGTTTAGGCTTGGTGGTCCTTCAGGGACTTTTCTCCTGAAATCTGGCCAACATCTCTCTATCCTGCTCCGGTAAGGAAATAAGTTCCTAAACTGCTTGGGAATCCGTCTAATGGTGTAACCTGCTGCAAGAGCTGTTTCTCGAATAAGATAGTACAGTTACGTAAGAACTTACTGTAACAGTAGATCTTCGAGAACAGCTCTAGCAGAGTTTCCCTCCACTTTCCCTCAGGAGGTTGAGTCTTCTGACCTAGTTTCTAGGCTACAGCGTCTTTGACACCATCTTACTGTATACCTTCCTTTGGAAGCGGATCCTCGGTCTCCCTTCAGATGTCACCTTTGGGCTGGGAGTCTCTCTGGCAGGAGAACTGAGGGATGCTGGGGATCACCGCACATATGACAGCGTTGGGGAGGGCCGACATCGAGGGTGTGGTCCCCCGCTGCATACTGCTAGCTAGAATTTTCTGTGGGGTCCTGGCACCTGCCAGTTCAGTCCTAATAGTGTAACCTGCTGCAAGAGCTGTTCTAGAAGATCTACTGTTACAATAAGTTCTTGCGTAACTGTTCTTTCCATAAGCACAAGTTATGAATTACAAGACTAAAACTACGCTGTTCTCCAGCTCCCAAAATAGGCACAGAACTTACCCTTTCTATTACCAATGAAGAGGGCTCTCCCTGGAGCTAGTTCAGCTCTTTAAATATCTGGGGATTACTATAGACAGTACGGTGACCTGTGCCTATCACATTGACAACATTGCTAAGGCTGTTAACACCCGCATTGGGCTACTTTATAGGCATAAGCAATGTTTGACCCCAGAGGCTCTTAACCTGGCCACTCAAAGCTCTCTTGTCTCACTTATTGATTATGGCTTACCAATCTATGGATCAGCTACTGAAACAACTCTTCACGCATCATAGTTGCACTCAACAAAGCATGCCGGCTCCTTACTAGCTCAACCTGTCTGTTCCATACCTACGACATGTGCGCTCAGGCTAACTGGCTCCAGTTCAAAGGTAGACTCATGTACCAAACATGTTTACTGTCCAAAAAAGTAAGCTTAGGCAAAATGCCCCTAGAGTGCAAAAGCTTATTACCCCACTATTAGCCAGATTTTAATATACCCCACTGTCGCACTTCTCTGGGACAAAGGTCCTTTGCCTACTGTGCCCCGCTATGGATGAACTCGCTACACCATGACATCACTTCAGCATCCACCTAGGGTTCCTTCAAGGCTAAACTTAAGCAACCACTAGTTGCTGATGCCAGTTGTGACTTTCCAGTAACCTTCCTTCTTGTGACCAGCCCTTATTCTAACCTTATGCTATCCTGACCTCATGCATAACTGTTGTCAGCATGTAAATAACTGTTCTAAGTTGCTAATCATTCTGCTTCACATTTCCTCTTGATCCCTTTCACTCTTTCCCTCACCCTCTATGGCTTTCCCCATCCCCCGTTATATCCCTGAGCTCCCTTTAAAATGCTTTGTCCCAGACCTTCTCACCTCTGACGGGCCCCTGGGCTGATGCCATCCCTTGCCTTGTTTATTATTAGATATTCGCTGAGTGTCTTCTCATTTTCCTGTAAAGGGTCGTTTCATAAGACCCACCCCTCTAATATGACCCTTTAAATTCCAGGTTTAATCAAATATGCATCATGGCATATATTGGAACATCTCTAGTTATATACTGTTGTAATTTTTTGTATAATTCCTTGTTTTGTTTGTTCTCCGTCTCATACTTTTCCAATGTGTATTGTTCGTCTGATGTGGAACCTATGAAATGAGCCTGTTCTCAAAGGTGTTATCCGAACTTTCAATAAATAGATAAAAATAAAGTATTGGGTCCTTATTTTGTTCTTTTTTGTTTGTTTTGTTTTGTTAAATAACTGACAAGTCCCGTTTGGCAGTTGTGAATATCATGTCTGTTTGTAATTGCTTTACAGAGCTGCCCACGCGAGCCCTTCCCTCCCTAACAGCGTCCACGAGCCCATTCGCTGCTCTTGTTCCATGCAGGGCACTGGCTTCTCTTGCCCCAGCGGGTGGCTGGCACCCACCACAGATGAAGGTTGTGACAGGGGACATCATAGTGGACATCACAGGACTGAACGTGATCGGAGTACATGCTTTACACGTCCGGATCGCTTCAGGCTCCACAGGTGAGAAACAAACCAGTTCCTGATGAAGGGAGTGACAGCTTTACTGAGATAGATTGCTGTTGATAGGAACTTATTCCAAGATCTTCTGTTGGCACATTTAAAGTTGACCATTGTAATGCAACACTGTGTTAGCTGCTTATTTACACACCATTGCCTGAAGGCAGGGCAAGGCAGCCATGAGTAATTTTTAGTTTTACTCTTAACTGGTTAGGTTTGTAGTACCCTCCCCCGCCCCATGCCTTACTTATGGCGTATGGTTACAGTGATCGCCATGGTAACCCGTGAACCACAACTGTTGCTGGATGAACCGCAGCGCATACCATGTGAGTACTTAATTGAGCAATAAGGCGACCAAGGGTTATGTTAATAGGTCTGTTAATCACCTTCTAGGGTGCTGTGGCACCAGGTGTAGCCGAGAGTGCCACATGCCCCAGAGGGTGATTAACTGACCATTAACATAACTCTGGGAGCCTTTATTGTTATTAAAATAAAAATGTTTTAAACAGTGTTAAACCTTGCTCAGCATATGGTTAAGCTTTACATGTATGTTAATAAAAGATTAACATAAGGCTGTTAGAATGTTTGCAGCCAATCAGAACGCTCCATTTCTCAGACTCTTTTATAATGGAAATTAGAAAGCATGACCTCATTTACAGCCAGTCAGGAGTGCTCGTTTCTCAGCATTATCAGTATGCCTATATGATAAGTTTATAGTGATGTTCGGTGTCTCTTATGGCTGTAAGAGTCTCCACGCCCTCTGGGGCAAGAGACCTGCAGAGCTAAGGTGAGCTGTTCAGGTATCTTAAAAGCACAAGAGGAATGTCTCTTGCAGTCATACGAGTCACTCCTAGTGTCCCTACAGTCTAAATGTACTGTAAATGACAGAACTATGTCCGAGTTACAGTACTATATGTTTAAAGTGTAAACAATTGTGTTTTGTAAATATAAACAAGATAGGTGCCCATGTTTGAAGAGCGTACCTTTCCACTTTTCATAATGCTGCTCAGATGCCCTCTGATGGTTATTTAATCAATCAGAATTATTTATTTATTCATTTATTGATTTTAATCAGGTAGATATGCAAAAAACAAGTGTATGTTTTCAGGTATAACCTGGGAGGTTACTCTGTAAAATGTTACATTATCCTGGAGGTCAAAAGGCAAAATACAGCGAAACTTAACACAAGAGCAGCATATCAGTAAAACAACTGAAAATTGATCAAAGAACAACATAAAATACTGTAGTTGTTTTCTCACTGGCTCTGGGTAGCCCTTCAGATGCCTTCCACCCCTGCCCCATGATCCCAATTTTCCACCAGGTTTTACAGTTATGCAAGTGCAGCATGGCATGGGTGCTCGTTGTGTGTGGGGCCTGCAGGTGGCTGGAAGTCAGCGGCCACCCTGGAGCCATTTCTGTCATCAGTTTTCTCCTTACCCCGAGGAGGAGTGGGCTTGTAGTGCCACCCGACAGCCCCTGAACACTTGCGTATGTGGAGCGTCGGCGCTGCCACTCCGTCCCTTCTTATCATGACAGTCCTCTGACAGCCGTGCCTAGGCAACACTAGGGGCAGGCTAATGCTAGGTGCTGCAGTTGTCACCCACGCCCTCCTTATTGTGACAGTCGCTAGCAGCAGTGCCTCTAGGTGACACTAGGGCCAAGCTAATACTGGTGCGCGGCTGCCAACCCGTCCCCTCCTTATCGTGACAGTCCCCAGCCATGCCACTAGACAATACCAGGGCCACACTAATGTTGGGTGCTGCAGCTGCCACTCTACCCCTCCTTGTCATGACAGTCCCTGGTAGCCGTGCTGCTAGGGTGTCAATAGAGGGACAAGCTAATGCTGGGGCTGTAGTTGTCACTCCTTCCCCTCCTTTTGTGACAGTCCTTGGCAGCCATGCTGCTAGGCGACATTAGGGGCCAAGCTAATGCTGGGTGCTGCAGCTGCTCACACTGCCCCTCCTTATCGTGACAGTCCGTGGCAGTGGTGTCTCTAGGTGACACTAGGGGCCAGGCTAATGCTGGGTGCCGCAGTAGGCACCTCTACCCCTCCTTATCATGACAGTCTGTGCAGCCATGCCCCTAGGCAACGCTAGGGCCAGGCTAATTCGGGTGCTGCAACTCCCACCCGCCCTCCTATCGTGACAGTCCCTGGCAACCATCCCCCTAGGAGACACTAGGGGCTAGGCTAATGCTGGGTGCTGCAGCTGTCACTGCACCCCTCCTTATCGTGACATTCCTGGCAGCTGTGCCTCTAGGAGACACTAGGGCCAGGCTAATGCTGGGTGCTGTAGCTGCCACTCTGCCCCTCCTTATCATGACAGTCCCTGGCAGGCATGCTGCTAGGTGACACTAGGGGCCAGGCTAATGCTGGGTGCTGTAGCTGCCACTCTGCCCCCTCCTTATCATGACAGTCCTTGGCAGCCGGGCCTGTAGGTGACACTATGTCCAGGCTAATGCAGGATGCTGTAACCCACCCCAGGAGAGGCGAGCAGTCCTCTGGATGCTTTTTCCTACTGTATTTTATGCACTACCCTGTCCGGGCATCCTTCTGTGGTATTCACTCGACTACTGCCTTCTACTCCCGGTCTGAACCCTTATATCTGGACTCCCCTGACCACCCAGTCAGACCTAGACCCCCAGATCCATCCTCCGTGACAGCCTTTATGAGATTAGAGAGGTCCTACCTGGGTGGTGGGTCGGCCATGGAATCCTCTGATGCAGGGCCGACAGTGGGATGTGGGCAGTGTCCCTGGAATCCCCATCATCTCTTCGTCCATGGTAGGGTTTTTCTCATAAGTCCCCAAACGCAGGATGTTCAGTGCTGCTCTGCCCGCTGACGTGAGTGCTCCCATCCACATCCGGAAGGCAGTCACCTGATGTCTTCCCCTGCGTGCAGCCCTTGTTTTTTGCAGTGCCTCCAGTCTCTACCGGGGCTGCTGCAGTGCTGGGCTGGTCCTGGATTCTGGATCCCTCCCTGAGAGGAGGAGGCAGTCCTCACGGATGCTCGATCCTTTCTTTCTCCCTTCCGACCCCCGACGGCCCATGCTCATTCTCCAACCCAGGTCGCCAGTGTGGCGGGAGTGGCATCCAGCGCCTCAACCTCAGCGCCACCGGCCGGCCACCTCTGGATGCTTTATCCTCTCCTGCCAGGCAGACCCCAGCAACGGAGGCAGTATATCGCAGTGGTTTAAGGCTGTGAGCTGCTAAACCTAGAGACCTGGGTTGAATCCCACAGCCCCACTTGTATTCTGTGTGACTCTGAGCAAGTCACTTAACTTCTTTGTGCTCCCAGGTCGCACCTGTAAACAAGCTTTCAGCTTAGCGTGTCTCTCCTGCTTAAAAAAAAAAAAAAATTACTGATCCTTGGTCATCAGCATGGTGGCAGGTGTGGCATCCAGCATCTCAACCCTCTGCACCACGGACAGGCAAAGAACTTAGAACAGTCAAACAGAACTTGTATATCAGTATCCTCAAAGGAATTTGGTAGGCAGTCAAGCGCAGTTACAGGCAGAAGAGGAGTAAAGAAATTCTAGGAGCATCTCTAAAGAGTGTGTGAGAAGGAGTACTGTGAATGAAAAGGTAAGGAATTCCAAAACCTGGGAGCAAATAAGAGATCCAGCGTGCTTCAGATCTTCATTGCTGATTGATTACAGCAGCCGAGGGTTTCTCTGTTTTATGGAGACTGGACAGTCTCTTGTGGCTCTGAGGGGTCTTCTCAAGAGTTGTTAGGAACTACAAAGATGAATGATTCTCGTGCATTAAGGAAGTGGGAAATGACACCTGTATAGCCATAACAGAGTGGCCAGTCTCCATACCGACAGATAATAAAGCATTAAGCTATGTTTAATGACTTACAATAATTATAAAGTGTGAAAACACTGGAGACAGTATAGCACAGTGGTTTAAGGCTCTGAACTGCAAACCTGGAGACCTGGGTTTTAATCCCACAGCCCCCACTTGCATACTGTGTGATCCTGAGCAAGTCACTTAACTTCCTTGTGCTCCCAGGTCACACCTGTAAACAAGCTTTCAGCTTAGTGGTTTAAGGCTCTGAGCTGCTAAACCTAGAGACCTGGGTTCGAATCCCACAGCCACCACTTGCATACTGTGTGACCCTGTGCAAGTCACTTAACTCTTTGTGGTCCCAGGTCAGACAGGGGGACATGATAGAAACTTTTAAGTACCTCAAGGGAATCAACAAAGTCCAGGAGGGTAGCATCTTTCAGAAAAAGAGATGTGTAAGAACAAGGGGCACAATTTAAAGTTAGAGGGCGGCTCAGGGGTGATGTGAGGAAATTATTTTTCACGGAGAGAGTGGTGGACACATGGAACCGCCTTCCTGGAGGGCTGTAGGGTCTAAAACAGTGGAGGAATTCAAACATGCATGGGACAGACATAAGGCAATTATAGTGGGGTTGCAGGAAGTAGGCTGTTGGTTAACTAGGATCTGCAGCTTATCCAATAGGTAGGGAATGGGCAGACTGGGTGGGCCAAGTGGTCCTTATCTGTCGTCAAAATCTATGTTTCTATGTTTCTCTCCTGGTTAAAAAAAAAAGGACTGTGAAAATGAAACGTTCTACACTTTCAGGCCCTGACGTGCACTGTGCATGAGGCTCTGTTAGGGTTATAGGAGTTCCTCGTGTTCAGGTGAATCCTCAGTATTGATTAGTTGAATCATTGATAATGATTTAGAAGACCCATGCTAAATCGTAATCACCATTTCTTAAATCCCCAACAAAACAAAACCCTGAGTGTACTATTGCCATAGCAACTGTTACAAATGGAAAATTAAAAATGGGATTACAAGACCAATATCAGAAGAACTACGAAAAGTAAATGGATTCATGATGTGATGCCCACGTCCCATGGTGCCACTGTGAGCACTGTTACTGGTGATTCATCATGTGATACCACGTTCTATGGTGCCACTATGAGCACTGTATGACTGGTGAGTCATCATGTGATACCACGTCCTATGGTGCCACTGTGAGCACTGTATGACGTGAGTCATCATGTGATACTCACGTCCTATGGTGCCACTGTGAGCACTGATGACTGGTGATTCATCATGTGAAGCCACTCTGAGCACTGTATGACTGGTGATTCATCATGTGATACTATGTCCTATGGTGCCACTGTGAGCACTGTATGACTGGTGAGTCATCATGTGATACCACGTCCTGTGGTGCCACTGTGAGCACTGTATGACTGGTGATTCATACATGTGATACCACATCCTATGGTGCCACTGTGAGCACTGTATGACTGGTGATTCATCATGTGATACCACGTCCTATAGTGCCACTGTGAGCACTGCATGACTGGTGATTCATCATGTGATACCACGTCCCATGGTGCCACTGTGAGCACTGTATGGTGATTCATCATCTGATACTACGTCCCTGTGGTGCCACTGCAGGCACTGTATGACTGGTGATTCATCATGTGAAGCCACCTGAGCACTGTATGACTGGTGATTCATCATGTGATATCACGCCCATGGTGCCACCTGTGAGCACTCTGTATGACTGGTGATTCATCATGTGAAGCCACTCTGAGCACTGTATGACTGGTGATTCATCATGTGATACATCCTATGGTGTCGGTATGAGCACAGTATGAATGGTGATTCATCGTATGAAGCCCTCTGAGCATGTGATGCCACATCCTATGGTGCCACTCTTTTACCACTACATGAGTGCTCATTCATCATCTGACACCACGCCCCACGCCATCACTCTGAGCAATACATGAGTGGTAATTCATCATGTGATACCATGTCCCAAGCAGCCACCCTGAGCACGAGATATGAGTGATGATTCATCATCTGACACCACATCCCATGGAGCCAATCTCAGCAATATATGAGCGGTGATTTCATAAGAAACCACGCCTCATTCAGCCACTCTGAGCACTATATGAGTGGTGATTCATCATGTGATACCACGTCCCATGCAGCCACTCTGAATAGTATATGAGTGGTGATTCATCATGTGATACCACGTCCCATGCAGCCACTCTGAATAGTATATGAGTGGTGATTCCTCATCCTGTTTCATGCAGCTGCTCTGAGTACCATGTGATAACACGTGCCGTGCAGCTACTCAGAGCACATGATACCACATCCCTTGCAGCCATACTGCGCACCACATGAGTGATGATTCATCCATGACACCTCGTCTCATGCAACCACTCTATTACGTGATACCAGCTTCCATGAACCACTCTTTTTATTGTGTGATGCCACATCTTATGGAGCCCACACAACCTGCTATATGGTGGTTTCACTTGCTTTCTTTTTTTTTTATACTTCAGCTTTATTAAAGCTCTTCATTTCAAGTTCATAACATCTTGTATGTGACCTTATATCATTACATACTCTCATTATTTAATACATATTACTAAAACCACTATTCAATTTCCATGCAATTTAACATAACTAAAATAAAACTTCAGCCTTCCTACTAATTGGAGAACTCCTTCACTTCATACTTGTTCCTATGCTCTTTGGGAGTCCCACTCCACCCTCCACACACCAAATGCCCTTGTGTAACACCACATCAGAACCTTTCCTCTTACCTATCCGCCATCCTTCTTTCTACTGTAGGAAACCCGTTCTTGATCTATAGATTACAATAACCCGCCTCCCATACACTGCTAAAATTCCCTACTTTATTTTCTTACCTATTAGTTTATCCCTTTAATCTGTTTCAGGACCCACCTTCTTGAGCTCTTCTCCAACATTTCCCATCTTGTCCACCTATTTATGTAAAGATGGCGATTTTGTCTGAGTGAAAAGTAACTCTCTCAAATACTTTCATTCCTCTATTATTTCCACCCACTCATCCCAGGAAGGGGCCTTAGGCTGTAGCCACCTCCTGTTATTGCCTTCCCGCAGCAGCGGTCAGTATGTTCCAAAGGTACTCTGCTTCTTTCCCTTCAGATTCTCCGAGTGCAAACCCAGGATCATATGTTCAGGTCCCAATGGAGACTCTATACTAAACAATTTCTTCATACTGTATATTTTGTATTTTCTCCCAGAACTCTCTCAATACGGGCAATCCCAGAAATATGTACTAAATTCACCCTCCCTGCTTACAATTTCTCCAACAACCAGCTGGATTCGGATGTACCCTCTCCCGGATAATATGCCACCTTAAAGAACCGTATTCTTAACTTCCACAGAAATTCCCTCCAACTTGGGGATGTAGTTGTGTTCCACGTATTCTCCACACCCAACCAATCCTTAGCAGTTAAAGTTATCTGCAGTTCTCATTCCCATCTTCTTTAATGTAATCAGATGTATGCTGCAGGTCAGTAAGGTACTTTTATTTAAGACAGAGATGGCCCCTCCCCTGCTTGAGTCCCATATGTTTTAAAAAAGTATTCGTAATAGTCTCCCCTTTCTCACTGATTTGTTCATCTCCTTTGTTATGTAATCTCTCATCTGATAATAATATATTAGCCTCCTCCCTCCAGCCAAATTTAGTCTGATGCCTCCTTAAATGAGATAACCTGTTCCCTCTCAGAAGCTGCCAGGGGCCAGAAATCCTCCTCTCCTGTTTTTATACCAGGGATCTATAAAGGCTATACTCTCTTATTTATAGTCCACCAAGTATATTTCCATCTATAGACCTTAGATAGGCCTTCATTAGTCCTTGCCTGTAGCCTGTTAAGGCCATCTCTGTCCCCATGAATGGCGCCTCCCCCCATCCTGGCTTTGGGTTCAGAATCGTGCATTGTGCTGGGGGGTAGGGCAATTGCCTGGTCCACCTCCTTCCACCTGGCCTGATAATCTGGGTGCTCTAATAACAAGATCACTCTTGACTGTGTTGTATCCAGTACCCCATTAGCATGGGGATTGCTAATCCTCCTATCTCTTTGAGAAGGTATAAAGTCTGTCCCTTAATTCTGGGCTTTGGGAACACCAAGTGAAGTCTCCTAAAATTTTTTGCCACTTTCCTATTTGTTTAAGCGTTATTGGAGCAGGGCACACCCTGAAACAAAAACAAAACGGGTAAGTACATTCATCTTAATTGCCTGGACCTCCGTCCAAATGGTATCCGAAAGCTCCACCTCTCATATCCTCCTGTACCTGCTTCTACCACTGGTAAATAATTTAATTGGACCATATGAGTAGTTACTTACGCAACCTCATCCCCAAGTATTTCATATGGGGTAGGTCCCATTTCATAGGGAATCTCATTTTAAGCTTAAAGGCTGTTGGAAGTTTAGTTTAATACTTCTGTTTTACCTTCCTTGAGTGTGTAACCTGAAAGGGCTGAAAATTCCTCAGGTGTTGAAACAGGTTCGGCACGAGGCCCTGGGTGGGCTTCATATCATCAGCGGAGTAGCGCTAGTTTTTATGGGTCTCCCTAATTGTACCCCCTGTATGTTTTGATTTTCCTGCATCCCTTGAGTCAATGGTTCTAAATATAGTGCGAACAAGAGGAGAAGTGGGCATCCGTGCGCGTTCCTCTCTCCAGCGGGAACTCCCTAAATGATGTCCATTTACCTCACGTATGCCTTTGAGAGGCATATATCGTCGTACATCTAGGTCACAAATTGCATTGAAAATCCAAACCGACCGAGCACTGCCCAAGAAAGGACCACAAGACTTTATCAAACGCCTCTCAGCGCCTAAGCTGAGGAGGATAGCAGGCTGCCCGGTATGACCCAGATGATCCAGGACTTGCACTGTCCTTCTTAGGTTGTCCTGGGCTTGTCTTCCAGGAATGATCCTGTTTGGTCCGTATTTATTAACGTCGGTAGAAGTTGTTGTATTCTACGGTCATTATGGCCATGATTGAGTTATAATCCAGTATTAAGCAAAGAGATGGGCCGATAACAGAACAAAATATGGGATCTTTATTCTCCTTTGGTATTACGAAATAACCGCCTGTGACCATGACTGGGAGAGATCCTTCAGTCAAAGGGCATCATTGAATACTTCTAGAATAGAGGTGAGAATTGGTCCTGAAAATGTGTACATTTCTGCTGGGTAGCCATCTGTCCCTGGACATTTATTTGCTTTTAATCTAGATATTTCCTCTAAGTTCTTCACTGGTCACCGTCTAACAAGTTGTTTTGAGCTGACTCTGAAATTCTGGGAGAGTGACCTTGTTCAGATACTGCTCCATCTCTGTCTCTCACCCTGGGAGGCCCTATAAAGGTCTCTGTAGTATGATTTAAAGGCCTCTGCTATATCCAGGGTAGTTTGTTTAATAACCTTACTTTTAGAATGTTCCACCCTAACTATATGCGCTCTTGCTTTTGTTTGCGTAATCTGCTGCAAGCATTCTAGCTGCTCTGGGGCCCTTTGCATAATATCCCTGTTTTATAAATAACAACTTCTGTTCGATCTGATATTCCAACTTCTCGCTTAATTCCTTCTTTAGTTTATTTAGTCTGTGACGACCTTTCTATCATATTTTACTTTTTAATTTAGCTTCCCAATTTTCTATCTCGTTTCTCAAGATTCTATTTTTCTTTCCTTTGCTTCTTTTTATACGCCGCTATGGATATTAATTTGCCCTTACAATGGCCTTTATAGGATCCCATAGAAGTGCTGAGGATATGTCCGGGAGGCATTCTCTCATCGCCCATTTAATAGTATCCTTTACCTGTTGTTTAACCTCCTTATCTTGCAGTAAGGAGACATTTAGTCTCCAAAATGTTTTTTCCTAAAGCCCCAGGTCTACCTGCAGAAAATCGAGCGTGATCCGAGATTGTCATAGATCCCATCCCACTATCCTTCACTCTGGCCAACATCTCTTTCGGCAATAAGAAGTAGTCTCAACTCGAGAAGGTTTTATGCGGTGGTGAAAGAAGGTGTAGTTTCTTTGCTTGGGATGTCCCTTCTCCAGACATCTATATATCCCAACTCCCAGAAATTGCCCCATCTCAGTGAGATCCTCTCTTCGCCGCCTGTCAATGACACACTATCCATCTTTGGATCCATTGTTATATTTAGGTTGCCCCTATAATAACCTGTCCCTCCGCCCATTCCTGTAATCTCAACATTATACTTCTATAAATTTAAAATCAGAACCAGAGGACATACACTGAAACCAACGTTAGGATCTCGCCGTGATATTTCCCTTTTAGGAACACATATCTCCCTCTTATCCGACACTTATCTATTACTTCAAATATTGTTTCTTAGGTACCAGTATCAAACTCCTCCTCCTTCCCCAGCCATAGGATGCACTGGTCTCATAATTAAAACCCATTTTTCCTAACTTGGTATGCTCAAGAGGGGAGATGCGTTTCTGTAACATTATAAAATCAGGTTTCTCTTTTTCTGAGCCAAGCCAGTACTTTGCTCCTCTTGACCGGGTTTGTTAACCCATTAACATTAATCGAGCATATTATTGTGGTACTATCCATTCTCACATCTTTCAGTAACTTTGCAATTACATTCTACGCCTTTCTTATACCTCCAGCCCACTCTCTCACTTTGTATTTTGCATGATCCTTTAAACCTGTTACTACTGCTCTACCATCTATCCAATTCCCACCCAGTTCCTCCTTGATAATGAAACCTCCCATGGGCTAAAGTGACTCCAAGGTATTAGTGGCTTTTTTCCATTCCTTTCTCACCTGTACCTGTACCCTGCATTCGTGAGTTAAGGGTTGAGGCCAGAGCTCCTCCGCTGAACAACATTCTCCATTCAGGCTTACTTAATATTGAGAAAACCTAAAACAGTAAACATGTAAACAGGGATGTCTTACAAACAACAGACCCTTAAACTTGTGCAGACTTACTCAGTGTCTGCTGCCTCTAACTATATAACTCTTTATTATGTAACAGTTCCTTTGCTTCCAAGGTAGGGGCACCCAACTCTGTGGGACCCTTTATTCTGCTCTTTGCAGATCTAAGTTTGAGCAGATATGAGGGGTAAATGTCTCCTTATTTAGAGATCTCCCTCGGTATGAAACCACCACTCATGGTTCTCTTCTATATTATCCTCCCACGCACTAAAGACTGTTGTATTCTCAGTTAATATCGCCTCGCCTTCCTTCAGCCTTGCCGATCCATTCTTTTAATATTTCCTTCCTTCCTTCCAATTGTCTAAATTTACTTCTAGAGGCTAAGCATATCCTCCACCGCCTCCTGGGCCCCGCCCCCAGTTCTCCCATGTCTGTAAATATGCATTTCACACTTCTCGCCCTTCTCCTCCTCCGCATCCCTCTGCCCGGACCCTTCTTTTTATAAAAGCCTTCCTCACTACTTCTCCTTTCCGTCCAGCCCATCCCCTTCTTTTTTTTTTTCCTTTTTCCCATCTCCCATAAACATCGAGTTTAAAGGTGCCTCAGTCACCAGGCCTTGTCTCCTGTTCAAGCTGACAAGTATTGAGGATGTGTACATTCTCCTCAATCTTGAGAATCAGTTATCATCATTCCGGGGGTAGGCAGGCACACAAGGGCACAAGGCAGAAAGACACGGGATGGGGGGTATATAGGAAACCAACCCTGAGGATCAAAAACATAAGGAGGTAGACACAAGGGCAGGGGAGACAATTTGAGAAAACATCATAATAGTCTGCTTTGTCCATGTAGCAGCCGCTCCAGCAGTCCAAGAGACTATTAAGCCCCTTTGGTTAAATTGTCACAGTTCGAGCAGGCCCTTGTTTTCATCTATTATTTTCTCTTATCTCCGGCTTCATAAAGCATCTTTCTGCAGCATGATCTTTATCCTCTCTAAGGAATCCAGAAGCTATTTCGATGAGGAACCCTCCGCTGCAGCCCGATTGGAACCAGTCAGTAAAGAATGTCTGCTTCTTGTCTATCTGCTCCATGTCCTCCACTGATAACTTAATTCCCTTTTGTTTCAAGGCCTCAATGCTTTATATGGTGAGCCATATGTTGTACACCATCCTGTCCAGAAAATCCTCAATTTGGCCGGGAAGGGGTTGGAAGCAGATCCCCTTTTCCCGTAGTGCCCACAGTATCGGTGTATTGCTGCCTGTCCTGTTGTATCTGTTCAGGATAATAATAATCTACTGTTATTTTTGAAGAAAGGTATGTCAGCTCCTTCTTAGACCACGCTCTATGAAGGATATCCTCCTTAGTTTGGAAACTCGCCACCATGAAAACTATCAGCGAGGTTCGAGCCTTCGATCTTTGCGCTCAACCCCCAGCACTGTGTGCCCTTTCAGTTTTTAAGTCATAAGTTGGGGTAGCTCTAGAATATCACGCAGCAGGTTTTAAACAAATGCAGTTACCGGAGCTGTCTCTGCCCCTTCCTGAGCCCATATAGCTGCAGGTTATTCGCCTCAATCTGCTTTCCAAATCTATTACTTTAGCTTGCATCGCCACTGATTGTTGTAACAGGGCACTAACTGCTTGGCTCAAACTGGCGCTACATCTTCCACCCCTGATATTCTGGTCTCAGCCTCCTCAAGCCTTTGATCTCATTTCGACAGTTGTGTAGGCAGCCCTTGTAAGTCTTTTTCATATCCATTCTGAGAGCTCTTGTCTCTTTCAAGATCGCCTCGAATCGGACCGGTTACTTTATCCTGCTTTCCATCGTGTCATAATCTGACACTCTGAGTTGCTCGGTGAACGGCTTCTGCTTGGCGGCCTATGGCCTCCATGACTGCATCCGCTTTCTGCGGCTTTTTTGGTGTTCCAAGCCTCCATGGGCCCTGTTTATCTTTGTTATGGGGTCCTTTGACATCTTTACAGACTTTCCCTCATTTACTGCTTTCCAGGAGAGAACTAGACTTATTTTTGCTGGCGAGGTGTGGAGCGTTGATAAGCTCTGCTTAGAGGTCCGTGGCGGAACCGGAAGTCCTCCTCACTTGCTTTCTTTTGGTATACAAACACCTAAGTTTCACGTTAACAAGCCACAGCTGGCAATTATATGCCACCCCATCCATTCTTAAAAAACACGTTTGGAGTGCTGAGTTATCCCTAGCTGTGTCTTCTCTAAGAAGCCAACTAAATGTTTCATTTGTAACTTGAATATGTTTTGAACTGCGTAACTGTCATTAGCCATGTCTCATTCATACAGACACTGGTTTAGGATTAACAGAAGGGCGGGTCTTGATGTTCTCTTCAAGTTTCTCCCATCCCCAAAGTTTTCCATGTTTCTGTCAATCAATTACTTCCAATAACTCTGTACCACATCCAAACTGTCCATTCGTAACCTGATACAAAATGTCCACCCAGGTGAAAAATGAGTTGATATCACACATGTGTATGAGTGATTCGAGATACATAGAGATTGTTGTCAAATAAAGGCCAGCCCATCCGTCTGTCCATCCCACCTAAATAATCTGCTCTTTTCCTAGAGGCTGTCCCACCCTTTGTCTCTGCCCTGTTCTGACTAAGCCCATGTGTTTTCCCATCCCTCTGAAGTTGTGTACTGATTTTGGCCCTTAACATATGTTCCAGTAGCATGTCCAAACTTGTCTGCCATGCTTTCTGAAAATTGTTTCTGGACATCTCCTGAAACAACTCTGCCAGTTTGAGGAAGTTCCTGACCCTGAGTCATGGAAACATTTCCTTGGCATTCATTTTGTTTGTCCAATGCAGGTACGTGTACATTTCTATCATGTCACCCATTTGCTTTCTCTTCTCAAGAGTGTACCTGTCCAAGTACAATAGCCTCCTTGTATGACCATAGTCCTGGGCCATCTTGGTTGCCCTGCACTGAGGCACTTCTACTTTTTGTAGTCTTTCCTCAGGCGTGACTCCAGTAACTGCAGTACTCCAGGTGTGGCTCTCAGTGACTGTACATTGGGAGGATTACTCCGACTTCTGCTGTTGATCCTCTCCTGCTCATCCCAAGGTCCGGGTTCCTTTCCCACTGCTCTGTTCCAGTCTGCTCTGGATTTTAGACTCTCTGATAAATGGCCCCATATCCTGTTGTTCCTCCTTGGTACATTCCAGCACCTGCCCCATTCTCGCCCTTGGATTCCTTTCCTATTAAGCATCCCATTCATTGAAGCAGAACTGCTAGATTATGGACCAATTTTCCAGGCTGACAAGATCCTCCGTGAGTTCCCTTGTCCCTACCTCCATGTCGACCCTGGTGCAGATCTTGTGTCATCTGCAGTGAGGCAGCTCTTGCCTAATATGCCTCCAGATCCAACAAATTAAGGCGTTGAAAAGGACAGGGCGAGCTTTGTGATCCCTGCCATACACCTCCCAGAGCTAAGTACGTTACATAAGTAGGAGAACAAGCTGGAATTCTTTTACTTTTTAATGAGCTGTAACTTGGCCAAAATACATGAATAGACACTACAGAGTACCGTGAACGGTATGAGTGCCCTTCAACGAAGCTCTGTGACCAAAGCACTGGGGCACTGACCGGTACTTTGTAATGTCCGAGTGTGTATTTTGGCTGTCATAGTCTTCTTAAAAAGCAAGACTGATTCCAGCTTGTTCTTTATTTAGCTGTACTTGGATTTTTCCAAACTCCTAGCTTTGTGCACTGTTTGTGTTGTAGCACTTGTGTATTTACAGGATGGCTAGTCCCTCATGGCAGCACAGCAGACCAGCACTGGGATGCACGAACCATCCATATTTGTTTCTCCACCCATAACCTCCTTACCTCTGAGAATTCCATTTACTGCAGCCCTTGCATCTTACTCTCCTCGCTTTCTACCTGTCAATTTTCCTCCATTCCAAGTCCCTTAGCTTCTTGACCAGTCTCCTGTGGGGAACTGCGCCAGAGGCCTTACTAAAATCTAAGTACACTATATCAACTGCCTGCCGCTTTCATCACTGCCCTGGTCAATCAGATTCATCAAGCAAGACCTCTATTCCATGAACCCATGCTGCCTGAGGTCTTGTAGTCCATTCCTTCTTGAAAGCCCACCAGTTCCTCCCTCAGTATGGGTTGCATTGCCTTCCCACTGTTGATGCAGTGCTGACTGGCCTGCTGTTTCCGCTCATCGCACATTCCGCTGTTGTGCAGAGGGATCCCATCAGCTGGGCTTCAATCCCTAGGTACCACCCCTGTGGCCAGCGAGCAGTGGATTATGTCTGCAGGCGGAGCTGCTCTCAATTCCACCTCCTTGAGCATCCTAAGGTAAAACTATCAGGTTCCTTTACTTTGCCATCATCCTTTCCCCATTATTTTGCCCATGTCACTAGTGTGCCCGCCCCTTTCCTTCTCCCTTACTCCCACATTCCGACAGTGGTCCCTGTTTCCCTAGTATTGAATAAACCTATTTGTTTAGTAACTCCGCTTACTGCTGTCTCCTCCTCCCAACCCTACTCCTTCTAAAGGGAAACAGTCTGCACAGAGGGTCCCTCACTCAGGGGTGGGATGACCCAATTGGACTTTGTGTGCAGAAACATTTTGGTTTACTTTGTGTTTACTGTAGTATTATACATTGTATCAAACTACTTTTGCTTAGTTCTATGCTGACATCTTCTGTTACTAAAGATCCCAAAATCCTCTGCAGCTGACATCAGAGCAGTAGGCAGCGTGGGAAATTCAACAGACTGCAGTGCATGTTAGAGATTTTATAATCTCCGATCAGATACTTTCTGGTCTGCTTTTGCCAGGGGCTTAGTACAGTCCTCAGTGACTTTTTATGTGACAGACATTTTATGGTAGCTCCCAGTGAGTGAAAGTGTGGGGAGATCACCAGGAGGGTGAGGGTACACAAGGTGGATGTCCGCTTAAGGCTAACAGCCCAACTGTCTGTTGGCGATGGGTTCCCAGAAAACGTTGTGGGAGACCCTGGTTGAAATGACTTGAAGAAGTGCCTGGAGAAGTTTTAGCCCCAAAGGTGACTGGTGAGACTCCAGCAGGAAGAAGAGCTGCCAAACAAGCCAGGAGACTTGTCTTCAGCATAGACTAGGCAGGTCTCTCGGTAGGATTTTTGATCGGGGTCCGGGACTGTCCATGAAAAAAAAAAAGGGGTCCACAACTGAAAAGTGGGAGTCCTCGAAAATTTCTAGGGGCCCCCATTCAAATACACATGGGAGCCGGGCCCCTGCGCCAGCACAGCTTTTACTGTAGTATTCTGCTGAAAGCTCCATTAGTTTCTGTTGCTGTATTTTAATCTACATTATTTTATGTTTCAGAGGATATCAAACAATTATGTCCACTGCTCAACTAACAAGGTTTTTAGTTGAGCAGTTACCTAATTTGTTATAACTCCCTCTGTAAAATAAAAATGTCCTAAAGTGACTCCCGGGCTTGGTTGCTGAGAGTCTCGGGACTCTTGGAAAAAGTCTGAGTGTCCCGACACTCAAAATGTGCATAAAGGACGGGCGCCCGTGTCCCGAGACCGTGCTAGGTGACCCTAGGGTGTAGGTTGCTTGATACGCGGCCACTGTTCCACTTCCCAGGGTAAATGGCCCGCAAAGGCATGGCAATTGGCATGGTCGGCGCTGCACATGGCTGTGTGTGTTGCTGCTATTGAGTGGCACATAGCTTGTCCTGCTGCAGGAGGGCATCGCTGGGTGGCTGCGCAGGCAGGCACGCTTCCTGATCACTTCAGCTGGGAATCAAAAGTGTGAACACTAAAATCTGTGGCTCATGCCTTCATAGTGAGGCATTATTGAGAGAACAAGTGAAACATAAAAAGAGAGTACTAAGTGTCAAAATGTTTCATGCTGACAACCACCTGTAGGGAGGTGGGAGCAAGTTAAAAGCTAATTGCAGTCTAGAAAACTGGAGAAGGATCCTTGCATCTGTTTAAAAAGAGCTCCTGAGTCATGACCTCCGCCATGAACCCAGATGTGATAAATGGTGAAGATACACAGCAAGATCATAATTACGTGAAGTGCAATTTTCATTTCCCTTCACTGCGCTTGTGTATGAGCTACCAAGATCAAGAGGGGCCGTAATGAGTAAACATGCTCAGTTCCTCTACTGCACTTGTGTATGCTGTACCAAGACCTCAGCGCTGTAATGAGTAAACATGCTCAGTTCCCTTCACTGCACTTCTGTGTGTGTATACCAAGATCGCAGATCGCTGTAATGAGTAAACATGCTCAGTTCCCTTCACTGCACTTCTGTGTGTGTTATACCAAGATTGCAGTGCGCTGTAATGAGTAAACATTCTCAGTTCCCTTCACTGCGCTTCTGTGTATGCTATGCCAAGATCGCGAGTGCGCCTGTAATGAGTAAACATTCTCAGTTCCCTTCACTGCGCTTCTGTATATGCTATACCAAGACCGCAGTGCGCTGTAATGAGTAAACATTCTCAGTTCCCTTCACTGCACTTCTGTGTATGCTATAACAAGATCGCAGTGCGCTGTAATGAGAAACCATGCTCAGTTCCCTTCACTGCACTTCTGTGTGTGCTATCCCAAGACCTCAGTGCGCTGTAATGAGTAAACATGTCTGCTCCCTTCACTGCACTTCTGTGTGTGCTATACCAAGATCGTGAGTGCGCTGTAATGAGTAAACATTATCAGTTCCCTTCACTGTGCTTCTGTGTATGCTATCCTAAGACCGCAGTGCGCCTGAAAGAGTAAACATGCTCAGTCTCTTCATCATGCTTCTGTGTGTACAAGCATCCCAAGATCGCAGTGCGCCTGTAATGAGTAAACATTCTCAGTTCCTCACTGCGCCTTCTGTGTGTGTTATACCAAGATCACAGTGCGCTGTAATGAGTAAACATTCTCAGTTCCTTCACTGTGCTTCTGTGGATCGCAGTGCGCTGTAATGAGTAAACATTCTCAGTTCCCTTCACTGTGCTTCTGTGTGTGTTATACCAAGACCGTGAAAGGCCTGTAATGAGTTAACATTCTCAGTTCCTTTCACTGTGCTTCTGTGTATGCTATCCCAAGATCACAGTACGCTGTAATGAGTAAACATGCTCAGTTCCCTTCACTGCACTTCTGTGTGCTATACCAAGACCTCAGTGCGCTGTGATGAGTAAACATGCTCAGTTCCTTTCACTGCGCTTCTGTGTGCTATACCAAGATCGCAGTGCGCTGTAATGAGTAAACATTCTCAGTTCCCTTCACTGTGCTTCTGTGGGATCAGTGCGCTGTAATGAGTAAACATTCTCAGTTCCCTTCACTGTGTTTCTGTATGTTATCCCAAGACTGCAGTGCACTGTAATGAGTAAACATTCTCAGTCCCTTCACTGCACTTCTGTGTATGCTATACCAAGACTGAGAGCGCTGTAATGAGTAAACATTCTCAGTTCCCTTCACTGCGCTTCTGTGTATGCTATACCAAGATCGCAGTGCAGTGTAATTATCAAACATTCTCAGTTCCTTCACTGCGCTTCTGTGTATGCTATCTCAAGATCGAAAAGCGCTTTTAATGGGTAAACATGCTCAGTTCCCTTCACTGCGCTTCTGTGTATGCTGTCCCAAGACCGAGTGTGCACTGTAATGAGTAAACATTCTCAGTTCCCTTCACTGCGCTCTGTGTATGCTGTCCCAAGACCGAGTGCGCTGTAATGAGTAAACATTCTCAGTTCCCTCACCGCGCCTCGTGCATGTTGTCCCAAGATCGTGAAAAGCGCTGTAATGAGTAAACATGCTCAGTTCCCTTCCACTGCGCTCTGTATATGTTGTACCAAGATCGTGAGTGCGCTGTAATGAGTAAACATTCTCAGTTCCTCCACTGTGCTTCTGTGTATGCTGTACCAAGATTGCAGTGTTCTGTAATGAGTAAACATGCTCAGTTCCCTTCACTGCACTTCTGTGTATGCTGTACCAAGATCATGTGCGCTGTAATGAGTAAACATGCTCCTTTACGTCTTTCTAAAAGTTTATGTCTGTATTTTACTGAGGACTCTTTGAACTTATTATAGGCATGAAATTGATGAAGTGAAGGCAGGTAACTGAAATGTTAATATTAGAAGCGGCCCCAGTGGTGCTGAGGGTTGAGACACTGGGCGCCACACCTCGCACCACGCCGATAACCGGGTTCGGGAAGCGAGCTTGGGCTGCTAGGGGTCAGCAGAGGAGGAGGAGGATCGAGCATCCGATGACAGCTCTCCTCTCCGGGGTCAGGTGGGCACGACATCCCGCTCCTTGGCTGCCTCCTGGTGGGGGATGGGGCAGCACCAGATTCCGGGAGACTTGAAGCGTGGGTTCGTGATGCATGCATGCCTCCCCATGCACGGCAATCACAACCGCGAGGGTGAGGGGACCAGAAAGAGAAAATCTGGCAGCAGGCTCCATGATATCCCTCTGGCAGACCTGCGCCTACCTTGGGACCGCCTGTAAGTGCCCCAGTAAATGGGGCTCTAAGGTACTTGGGGGCTGTGTCTGGTGGAGGATGGATTCCGCATGCAGGCCGTAGAAGAATACAAAGAAGAAAAACAATGTTAATATTAGAAAGCAAGCAACTGAGAAGGTATTAGATCAATAACTTTGTTATGTGCTATACAGATATTATTGGACTGTTGTAACATGTACTTCTTAAATCTTTTTCTGTTAAAACAATTGAAGAATTCCCTTAAGAAAGTTCAAAGTATTGAGTAAAATGTTGGGGTTATAAACAAAACAGAAAGAATTATACATCAGGAGCGTGGAATCCATTTATCTGAAAGCCATGCAGCATCCCCACCAGGAGTCATTTAAAAAGGATATATGGAGCACCTCTGGGAAGCTGACAGCGCATCCCTGAGACGCATCATTTCCCTCTGAACATTAAAAATACTGACAACTGTCATGCCCCACTCTAGTAACATATAAAGCATTGCAGCTGTCAGAAACATGGCTTCTATCTGACAGCTCGACTTCAGATGTTTGGTTAAATTTGCTTTCATCTTTAGTGAGAGGTAGTCTCTCCACATACAGGATATGCTCAAAGTGTTAAACATGAAAAATTGTAACAGTAAAACATTTCTGGTCTGCTTTGTTAGGTATGGTGCACTGACCTTTGGGAATGTGCAGAAGTCTATCCCAGCATCCTTTGGGGTGAAGGCTCCACCAATGGTGAGGAAGATTGCTGTCCGTGGTTCTGCAGAGTAAGCAGTGGGAACTGCAATAGAAGTATCACTTTGGGCTCTCCTTTGTAAAAGCTCAATTACTCTACGGTACCTAACATTGAGACTGTTAAGGGGTGGGTCTCGATTACAGGTAAATCTTCATTTTCTTCATTTATTCAATTTAGAGGTGGGTACACTGGAATATACATTCCTTTTAAGGTACGACCTAAGGTCAGAGTAATAAAAAGTAAGACTCACAATAGAAAATAGAGTAAAAACATACAATAAATGAATCTATAGAATCATGTCCGTTCTGCTTACATAAGCACATGTTTATATTTTTAAATATTGAAAGGACAGTTGAAGAGAAATAACTCAGCAGAAGGAGATATTTAACAGGTGTTGGTAGGGAATTCCATAGGAGGCAATGCAATGTTCAAAAGTTCTTGTCCCTACGTTAGTGCGCATAAATGGTATGACCAGCAGTCGTTAAATTGAAAATTTTAGATGGGGAACTCTTGCTTCTAGATTTCTAGGTGGTGGAACTGTCATTTTAGGGATGTGGATATGTTGTTCCTATCCACACTTGTTGGATGTCCTTTCCTTTAAATCTTGCCAGAAGGTCTAAAAGCTGGCTCCTCCCACCCACCCGGGTGGTATATGCCCCTCCGCCACATGATGCCAGATCTTCCTTTCCGCTTGAAGACTCAGGTTCCCTCCCTCACCACTCCTCGCTGAGTACGCCTGGCGCTCAATACTGGCTAGTCTCACTCAAATTAAAACTCATTAGAGTTTCCCATGAAAGTTCGTGGATCGTGATCGTGACCGTGATGGAGGAAAAGTCCTCGCCTGGTTCCGCGGTATCCTTGCAGACAGAAAATGTCCTGCACCAATCCACACTCACATCGTCTACTACCTGGGCCATGCGAATGACCCTCAGGCCTCGATCTGTGCCGCTCCATCCTCGGATCTGGATGATCACCAAGACATTTACAACTTGACGACTAGAAAACGGCACCGCTGGACAAATGTAAGATGCCGGTCGGTGGTTTCTATGCGGCTGAGCAGATGACAGCCTCGAGGAGGAGGAGTGAGCGAAGCTGCCGAGCAATCTTCTTCATTGTCACTTTTGTTCTGCTCAAATGGGGCACCTCATTCTCTGGTCCCTTCAAAGTGATGTGCCAGTCTGTTCCTATGAAAGGGAGGGTCTGTCGGGTTCGCACACCTCGGTCCCATAAAAGGACAGAGGGCCGAGAGAAGAATCTTCACATCGATGCTCATGGGACAGAAAGAGATCTCGGTCACGAGGAGTCTCCTATCTCGACTTCAGTCAAAACT
The DNA here is from genome assembly GCA_016271365.2 of Neoceratodus forsteri. Classification (NCBI taxonomy): domain Eukaryota; kingdom Metazoa; phylum Chordata; order Ceratodontiformes; family Ceratodontidae; genus Neoceratodus; species Neoceratodus forsteri. Next base: position 554,296,740 of record JADMNL010000022.1, read on the forward strand.
GTGACCTTGGCCGCTGGCTTCACAGTACCCCCATCAGGCTGGCGAGCTCAGATGTGGGACGACGACCAGGTGAAATTGTAATCCAGCAGCCCATCAGCCTGTTGTCGCCCGATGAGGCTGACAATTCCTTGTTTAGGACCCCAGTCTTACTGACCAACAGGAGACCCAGCTTGCTGGTGCTCCCCTGTGGTCACGGTCCCTGATCTGTAGGAGCCGTGGTTCTTCCTGACTCCTCCTGAGAAGCTTCATCATCTCCTCTCCTCTACAGTTCTACTCTAGGTCTGGACCCCTCGACCAATAGGTCGAGGAAATCCCAGGCGGCGCCTCAAGAAGAGGCAATGCCGCTATTCATCCTCCCTCGGGTGAGTAGAGACTTTGATGCACTTCAAGTGCCTTCACACGAGGAGCGATGTGGCAACAGCTCATGCTGACCGGGTCCGATGTTGACCCCAGCTTACTTCAACCATCACCTGGCTGTCGCCTCCAGGCTGACACCGACTCATCCGAGCCTATTGACACCGTCCCTCTGCCCATGGAACCGGTGAAGACCCTCCCAGCTCAGCCAGTTGGCCTCTCTGCCTGTCTTGGTGGAGCCGCAAGCAGCCTCCCTCAGGGCTTCTGCCAAGGAATCTCGACCTGACCAGGGTCTCCTGCACAGGCTGTCAGTCACCTTTTTCCCGACCATCCGTGACAGATAGAGAGTGACTCAGGTGGTCGGCCAACAGTACCTGGACTCAGGGTCCAAGAATTTGGACCTGCACTCGTGTCCCTGTGATGATGATTCAGTGAGTATGTCAATGGAGGAGGGTTCCAGTCCTTCAGGGCATCCTCCATCTCATCTTGAATCAAAGGGATGCTGTTAGATCCCATGAAACTGGCCGAATACACCTTGACTGATATCCTCAGGAAAGGGATTCTCCTCGAGGCCTTCCCAGTGGCCAAGGCCATAGTTGGTCCAGCCTTGAGCTTTGGCAGCATCCAGCCTCCTGCTCTGCACCTTCCCATCTCATGGCCCGTGAATAACACGGGTTCCCATCGTCACCCCCTTCAGGGTTTACTTGGCATCCCCGTCAGGGATTGGTGACCAAATCTGTGTTCCGCACTCTGGGCAATTTAGGGAGACATGGATAGACCCTGGACAAAGAGTCCAAAAGTTGGTCTGTGCTGCTTCCTCGGTCAGTCTCCGACAGGCAAGTTCAGCTGTTATGGCACACTTCTCCCATGCCATCTTGGGCTCCCTGGATGACGTGCTTCCTCATCTTCCCGCAGACCTTTAGACTACGGTCAAACAAGTCCATGATCAGCGCCGGCTGTTGCTAAACAGCAACCCCAGATGGCCCTGGATATCGGGATTCTTGTGCCCAATCAGTGGCAGCTACAGTCGCCATGCACCGAGGGAGCCTGGCTTAGGGTCTCACCTCACGGCAGACACCCAGCTCAAACTGGTGGACGTTCCTTCTTGTGTACCGACTTGTTCGGTCCAGGAGTCGATGGTTACCTGCAGCGTGTTGAAAAGTCCAATACCACCTTGGACTCCATTACTTTCACCCCAGAGGAACTCCAGAGTTCTAAGAAATCACAGAAGAAGAAGCCTTTCGCCCTTCTGTCCCTCATGTGCCAAGCAGCCCCAGTATCAAACTGGGCAGCAGCAGCAGCAGGCAGGCTCAGTCTTAGCCCTTGACCCAAGTCTGGGGCTTAGGTGAACCATAAGCCTAGAGGTAGAGGTTCCAGTGGCCCGCTGCTGGCTCTTCATCCTCCAAGCCCGCACAGTGATGTGATGGGGCAGCCATCCACATACCTGCCACAGCCACTCTGGGTCCTCCAGTGGGGGCTGGCTCCGCCACTTCCTTTCCGCCTGGTCCACTGTTACAATGGACAGGTGGGTTCTGGGAGGTGGTCGGCCAGGGTCTGCCTCTGAATTGAGCAATACCCAAGCCGTGCCTGTGCCCCATGGGAGGAAAAGGTATCCACCCATATTTGATCGGCTCTCTCCGGACCACTGATTAACCCAGGGTTCATTTCTAGGTACTTTCTGGTCCTGAAATGGTTGGGGGCTGGTGTCCTGTTCTAGATCTTCACGCCCTGAATCAGTTTCTCGGTTGTGCACCTTTCTGATGGTAACTCTGTCCCAGATCATACCATCCCTTGAGCGGAACATATGGTTTTGGCCCCAGGGTCTTCACCAAATGCAGCAATGATGGCGGCCATCTTTGGTGTTAAGGGGTCCAGTGTATCCCTATCTCAACAATTGGCTAATAGCGGGTCCTCAGGCTGGAGGTGGAGAGGTCCAGGGATCTGGCCCTCCACATCTGCCTCTCAGCCTTGACCTCCTGGTCCAGCGAGGCCAAGTCGTAACTTTCGTGCCCTCGCAAGTGATTTGCTTTATCAGGCAGAGCTTGACTCTTGCCAAGTCAGAGCCAGGCTCCCAACAGACAGGGGCAGAGGTTCTCTCCTCCTTGCCCAATAATTTCTGGTTGGGCACCACACCCTGCCCTGACCCTTGCGACTTCGGTTACATGGCAGCCTTCACCAGCGTAGTCCAGTGGGCCCGGTGGCATATGCATCCCTTCAATGGAGCTGGCCAGCCAGTGGTCTCAGCGACACGGTCAATTCAACTAGCTGGTCACTGTGACCCAGAAGATGTCAGACACCCTCCTGTGGTGGACCATCTGGGAATATCTGCAGGTTGGGATCCCGTTTGTCTGCCCGAGCTGATGGTCATCCTCATGACCGACTCCTCTCATGGGCTGAATCAGAGTCCATGGGCTCTGGACCCCTGAGAAATCCTGATGCCATATCAACCTGCTGGTGCTCCGAGCAGTTCGAGCCTCGCTGGCTGCATTCACTCCATTCCTTCAGGGTCAAGTGGTTCCAGGTCCCGTGGGACAACTCCACCCCATGGCTACCTCAACAAACAGGGTGGCATGCACTCCCAGCCTCTGTGCAGGGAAAAGTCTGCATCTGGACCCTCGTGACCCAACTGGGGCATATCTCCTAGTCGTCCATGTGGCAGGAGCCTCGAATCAGCCAGCAGATGCCCTGAGCCATGTGGGCGGGTGCCTCCCTCAGTGGTCGCTCCATCCAGAGGTAGTTCACAGCCTGTTCTCCAAGTGGGCACCCTCAGGTGGACCTGTTCACCCAGGGAGAACACCAAGCTGAGGCTGTTTCATGCCTGCCCCTCTCAGCAGGGCTTGCTGTAGGGGATGCCTTCTTGAGGCCGTGGACCCCAGGCCACTTCTTTGCCTTCGCTCCATTTCCCTTGGTCCACAAGGTGCTCCTCAAGGTTAGTAGGGACAAGGCAAGGATGAACATGGTAGCCCCAGACTGGCACCACCAGTTCTGGTATCCAGATCTCCTCAGCCTCAGCACCAGGCTCCCAAAGTGTCTTCCAGCATGCCCGGACCTGATCTCCCATCAATTGGGGTATTCCATCTGGACCTTCAGTTCCTGCACCTGACAGCCTGGTTCCTGAGTGGCTAGAGTTCCAGGCTTTGGGTCTCTCTGAGCATGTACTCAATGTAGTTGAGGCATCTAGGAAGGAGTCAACCAGGAGGTGCTATGCCTTCAAATGGAAGAGATTCTCCATTTGGTGTTAGGGCAAGGCCTGGACCCGTCATCCTGTTTGGTGGCTATCATCCTCGACTACCTTTGGTCTCGCCAAAGGAGGTCTTCTATTAATGACCCTAAAGGTGCACCTGGCAGCCATCTCCGCTTACCAGACACGGGCTGTTCAGCAGATGGTGGCATGGAAAAGGTGGTCAGCGTTTCTTTAAAGGCCTCGACCAGATTTCCCTTCTGGTGCGTGAACCTCCACCGTCCGTGGGGATTTACTGCTCGTTTTGGCTAAAACTCATGGGCAAGCCTATTCAAACCAATGCACAAGTATGAGATGTCACATCTGTCATGAAAGACCGCCTTCTTGGTGGCTATCATGTCAGCCAGAAGGACTGAGGGAACTACAGGCGCTCTCTGTTGAGTCTCTGTCTGGTCTTTCACAGGGACAAGGTTGTCCTGCGCCTCCTCGAAATTCCTTCCGAAGGTGGTGTTGGAGTTTCACCTTAATCAGGTGTTGACTTGCCAGTGTACTACCCTAATTACACCTCGAGGCTGAATATAGGCTTCATACTTTGGACCTGAGATGAGGCTGTCTTATTATAAGGAGCGAATGGCTGAATTTCAGGGAGAGGTTCACCGGCTGTTTGTCACCTATGCTAAAGCCGCACCTAGCAGACCTGCAGCAAAGAGGACAATTGGCAGATGGATAACATCCAGCATTGGGGAGAAAGGAGGAGGTGCTACTTCACTGAGAGGGTGGTGGAGCCATGGAATGCACTGCCTAGGGGCTGGTGGAGGCAGAGACGGTGGAGGGGTTCAAGAGGGGCTGGGACAGGTACAGGGAAGGGTTCTGGAAGCAAAATCCAATGCAGCAAGAATATCCAGAACTGGGAAGGAGAAGCCAGAGAAGGCGAGGGCAGCAAGGTCAGCTCCCAGGGTGGGGCTGACCAATCGAAGCAGACTTCGAAAGACCGTTAGGCCTATTCTGCTGGCATTTCAGTATGTTAGTATTGATCTCTGCTATAGGGTGGGGGCAAGGAGCTTCCCAGAGGATAAGAGCTCATTCTACCCGCCATACTGCTACATCGGTGGCTGCTTCCAGGGACATCCCTATCCAGGAAATCTGCCAGACTGCTACCTGGAAGTCAGCAAACACCTTCATCACCCATTACCACATCGACCCTGAGTCATGCCAGGATGTTGGTTTTGGGGCCTCAGTTCTCAATCTCTGTTCCCTAAGTTAAGGGTGTGTGCCTTCCTCCCTCCTCCCTCCTCCCTCCTGGAGAACTGCTGGAGTCTGCTAACAAGTGTGGCTAAGAACAACATATCACGTCCCTAGAAACAGGTTACTCACCTGTAGCAGTAGCTCTTCTCCACAGATCTCTTGCAGTAAGTTATTACTCTTGGGAGTCAGCTATGTGGAGCCGTCACCGCAGTACTTCTTGCAGCAGTCTTCTATAGGGCCGCCCCAGCACATCACTTCCTCTAGCTGTGTATAATAGGCTGTCTCCAAAGGTGCACACTGTTCATTGTCCCATCAGCTTCAGCCCATGGCAGCTAGCTTGCTCTTCTGTGTTGTAGTCTTTGACATGAACTTGAACCCGATTTTCTTCTCTGTGCCAGGCCTGTGGCTTCCTCCCAGGCCCCAGCTCTTCTCTTCCACTGGGCGGACCTTTGATCCACTCACAGTACCCGCCTCCTTGTCTCACCGGGCCTGTGTTCACCTCATAGTACCCCGGCCCTCCTTGTTTCAGCGGGCCTGTGTTCACCCACAGTACCCACGGCCTCCTTACCTACAGCGGGCCTGTGTTCACCACAGTACCCTGGCCCTCCTTGTTTCCAGTGGGCCTGTGTTCACTCATAGTACCCCCAGCCCTCCTTGTTTCAGCGGGCCTGTGTTCACCATAGTAGCCCTGGCTCCTTGTTTCAGCGGGCCTGTGTTCACCATAGTACCCCGGCCCTTCTTGTATCAGCGGACCTGTGATCCACTCACAGTACCCCGGCCCTCCTGTTTCCAGCAGGCCTGTGTTCACCACAGTACCCCGGCCCTCCTTACCAGCGGGCCTGTGTTCACTCACAGTACCCACGGCCCTCCTGTTTCTAGCGGGCCTGTGTTCACCACAGTACCCACGGCCCTCCTTGTTTCAGCGGGCCTGTGTTCACCACAGTACCCCTGGCCTCCTTGTTCCAGCGGGCCTGTGTTCACTCATAGTACCCCGGCCCTCCTTCTTTCAGCGGGCCTGTGTTCACTCATAGTACCCACGGCCCTCCTTGTTTCCGCGGGCCTGTGTTCCTCCACAGTACCCTGGCCCTCCTTGTTCCAGCGGGCCTGTGTTCACTCATAGTACCTGGCCCTCCTTGTTCAGACCTGTGTTCACTCACAGTACCCTGGCCTCCTTGTTCCAGCGGGCCTGTGTTCCTCATAGTACCCATGGCCCTCCCAGTTTCAGCGGGCCTGTGTCCACCACAGTACCCCCAGCCCTCCTTGTTCTCAGCGGGCCTGTGTTCACCACAGTACCCCGCCCTTGTTTCAGCGGGCCTGTGTTCACTCATAGTACCCCGGCCTCTCATCAGCGGACCTGTGGATCCACTCACAGTACCCCTGGCCCTCCTTGTTTCAGCGGGCCTGTGTTCACCACGGTACCCCTGGCCCTCCTTGTTTCAGCTGGCCTGTGTTCACTCACGGTACCCCGGCCCTCCTTGTTTCAGTGGACCTGTGTTCACTCACAGTACCCCTGCCCTCCTTGTTTCAGCAGACCTGTGTTCACTCATAGTACCCCTGCCCTCCTTGTTTCAGCGGGCCTGTGTTCACTCATGGTACCCCTGGTCCTCCTTGTTTCAGCGGGCCTGTGTTCACCACAGTACCCCCGGCCCTCCGTGCTTCAGCGGGCTTGTGTTCACTCACAGAACCCCGCCCTCCTTGTTTCAGCGGGCCTGTGTTCACCACAGTACCCCTGCCTCCTTGTTTCAGCGGACCTGTGTTCACTCACAGTACCCCGCCCTCCTTGTTCAGCAGACCTGTGATCCACTCACAGTACCCCCAGCCCTCTTTGTTTCACCGGGCCTGTGTTCACTCACAGAACCCCGGCCCTCCTTGTTTCCAGCAGGCCTGTGTCCATTCACAGTACCCCCGGCCCTCCTTGTTTCAGCGGGCCTGTGTTCACCACAGTACCCGGCCCTTGTTTCAGCGGGCCTGTGTTCACTCACGGTACCGCGGCCCTCCTTCTCTCTCAGCGGACCTGTGTTCACTCACAGTACCCCGGCCCTCCTTGTTTCAGCAGACCTGTGTTCACCATAGTACCCCTGCCCTCCTTGTTTCAGCGGTCCTGTGTTCACTCATGGTACCCCTGGCCTCCTTGTTTCAGCGGACCTGTGTTCACTCACAGTACCCTGGCCTCCTTGTTTCAGCGTGGCCTGTGTTCACCACAGTAGCCCCGGCCGCCTTGTTTCAGCGGGCCTTTGTTCACTCACAGTACCCCTGGCCCTCCTTGTTCCAGCGGGCCTGTGTTCACCACAGTACCCCCAGCCCTCCTTGTTTCAGCGGGCCTGTGTTCACCACAGTACCCCCGCCCTCCTAGTTTCAGCTGGCCTGTGTTCACTCATAGTACTCCTGCCCTTCTTGTATCAGCGGACCTGTGATCCACTCACAGTACCCCGGCCCTCCTTGTTTCAGCGGGCCTGTGTTCACCCACAGTACCCCCGGCCTCCTTGTTTCAGCAGGCCTGTGTTCACCACGGTACCCCTGGCCCTCCTTGTTTCAGCGGGCCTGTGTTCACTCACAGTACCCCTGGCCCTCCTTGTTTCAGCGGGCCTGTGTTCACCACACAGTACCCCAGCCCTCCTTGTTTCAGCGGCCTGCAGTTCACCATAGTACCCCTGCCCTCCTTGTTTCAGCTGGACCTGTGTTCACTCACAGTACCCCCTGCCCTCCTTGTTTCAGCGGACCTGTGTTCACCACAGTACCCTGCCCTCCTTGTTTCAGCGGACCTGTGTTCACTCATAGTACCCCTGGCCCTCCTTGTTTCAGCTGGCCTGTGTTCACTCATGGTACCCTGGCCCTCCTTGTTTCAGCAGGCCTGTGTTCACTCACAGTACCCCGCCCTCCTTATTCCAGCGGGCCTGTGTTCACCACAGAACCCCGGCCTCCTTGTCTCAGCGGGCCTGTGCTCACCACAGCACCCCGGCCTCCTTGTTTCAGCGGACCTGTGTTCACCACAGTACCCCCGGCCCTCCTGTTTCAGCGGGCCTGTGTTCACCATAGTACCCTGGCCCTCCTGTTTCAGCGGGCCTGTGTTCACCACAGTACCCCTGCCCTCCTGTTTCAGTGGCCTGTGTTCACCATAGTACCCCTGGCCCTCCTTGTTCAGCAGACCTGTGATCCACTCACAGTACCCCCAGCCCTCTTTGTTTCACTGGCCTGTGTTCACTCACAGAACCCCCAGCCCTCCTTGTTTCAGCAGGCCTGTGTTCACCATAGCAGCCCTGGCGTCCTTGTTTCAGCGGGCCTGTGTTCACCACAGTACCCCTGGCCCTCCTTGTTTCAGCGGGCGGTGTTCACCACAGTACCCCCAGCCTCCTTGTTTCAGCGGCCTGTGTTCACCAGTGTACCTCCGGCCCTCCTGTTTCAGCGGGCCTGTGTTCACCATAGTACCCCCGCCCTTCTGTATCAGCAGACCTGTGATCCACTCACAGTACCCCTGCCCTCCTTGTTTCAGCGGCCTGTGTTCACTCACAGTACCCCGGCCCTCCTTGTTTCAGCTGGCCTGTGTTCACCACGGTACCCCCGGCCTCCTTGTTTCAGCGGACCTGTGTTCACTCACAGTACCCCTGCCCTCCTTGTTTCCAGCAGGCCTGTGTTCACCACGGTACCCCCGCCCTCCTTGTTTCAGCGGACCTGTGTTCACTCACAGTACCCCGGCCCTCCTTGTTTCAGCAGACCTGTGTTCACTCATAGTACCCCGGCCCTCCTTGTTTCAGCGGGCCTGTGTTCACCATGGTACCCCTGGCCCTCCTTGTTTCAGCGGACCTGTGTTCACTCACAGTACCCCTGGCCCTCCTTGTTTCAGCGGCCTGTGTTCACTCATAGTAGCCCCGGCCGTCCTTGTTTCAGCGGGCCTGTGTTCACTCACAGTACCCCTGGCCCTCCTTGTTTCAGCGGGCTGTGTTCACTCACAGTACCCCCAGCCCTCCTTGTTTCCAGCGGGCCTGTGTTCACCACAGTACCCCTGCCCTCCTTGTTTCAGCGGGCCTGTGTTCACCATAGTACCCCCGGCCCTTCTTGTATCAGCGGACCTGTGATCCACCACAGTACCCCGGCCTCCTTGCTTCAGCGGGCCTGTGTTCACCACGAGTCCCCGGCCCTCCTTGTTTCAGCAGGCCTGTGTTCACTCACGGTACCCCTGGCCCTCCTGTTTCCAGCGGACCTGTGTTCACCACAGTACCCCGGCCCTCCTTGTTTCAGCGGGCCTGTGTTCACCACGGTACCCCGGCCCTCCTTGTTTCAGCGGACCTGTGTTCACCACAGTACCCCGCCCTCCTTGTTTCAGCAGACCTGTGTTCACCCACAGTACCCCCGCCTCTTTGTTTCAGCTGGCCTGTGTTCACCATCAGTAACCCCGCCCTCCTTTTTTCAGCAGGCCTGTGTCCATTCACAGTACCCCAGCCCTCCTTGTTTCAGCGGGCCTGTGTTCACTCACAGTACCCCCGGCCCTCCTTGTTTCAGCGGGCCTGTGTTCACCACGGTACCCCCGGCCTCCTTGCTTCAGCGGACCTGTGTTCACTCACAGTACCCCCGGCCCTCCTTGTTTCAGCAGACCTGTGTTCACTCATAGTACCCCTGGCCCTCCTTGTTTCAGCTGGCCTGTGTCACTCATGGTACCCTGGCCCTCCTTGTTTCAGCAGACCTGTGATCACTCACAGTACCCCCAGCCCTTTTTCAGCCGGCCTGTGTTCACCACAGTACCCCGGCCCTCCTTGTTTCAGCGGGCCTGTGTTCACCCACAGTACCCCTGCCCTCCTGGTTTCAGCGGGCCTGTGTTCACCACGGTACCGCGGCCCTCCTTGTTTCAGCTGGACCTGTGGTTCACCACAGTTCCCTCCGGCCCTCCTTGTTTCAGCAGACCTGTGTTCACTCACAGTACCCCTGGCCTCCTTGTTTCAGCGGGCCTGTGTTCACCATGTAGCCCCGGCTTCCTTGTTTCAGCGGCCTGTGTTCACCACAGTACCCCTGGCCCTCCTTGTTTCAGCGGGCCTGTGTTCACCACAGTACCCCCGCCCTCCTTGTTTCAGCGGGCCTGTGTTCACCACAGTACCCCCGCCTCCTTGTTTCAGCGGGCCTGTGTTCACTCATAGTACCCCGGCCCTCCTTGTTTCAGCGGACCTGTGATCCACTCACAGTACCCCTGCCCTCCTTGTTTCAGCGGGCTGTGTTCACCACAGTACCCCGGCCCTCCTTGTTTCAGCAGGCCTGTGTTCACCACAGTACCCCCGCCCTCCTTGTTTCAAGGGACCTGTGTTCACCACAGTACCCCGGCCCTCCTGTTTCAGCGGGCCTGTGTTCACTCACAGTACCCCGGCCCTCCTTGTTTCAGCGGGCCTGTGTTCACCACTGTCGTCCTCCTGGCCCTGCCTGTGTTCACCACAGTACCCCAGCCCTCCTTGTTTCAGCGGCCTGTGTTCACCACAGTACCCCTGGCCCTCCTTGTTTCAGCTGGGCCTGTGTTCACCATAGTACCCACGGCCCTCCTTGTTTCAGCGGCCTGTGTTCACTCACAGTACCCCTGCCCTCTTGTTTCAGCGGGCCTGTGTTCACTCACAGTACCCCAGCCCTCCTTGTTTCAGCTGGCCTGTGTTCACCAGTACCCCGCCCTCCTTGTTTCAGCGGGCCCGTGTTCACCATAGTACCCCGGCCCTTCTATCAGCGGACCTGTGATCCACTACAGTACCCCCGGCCCTCCTTGTTCTCAGCGGCCTGTGTTCACCACAGTACCCCCGGCCCTCTTGTTTCCAGCGGGCCTGTGTTCACTCACAGTACCCCTGCCCTCCTTGTTTCAGCGGACCTGTGTTCACCCACAGTACCCCGGCCCTCCTGTTTCAGCTGGCCTGTGTTCACGCACGTGTACCCCCGGCCCTCTTGTTTCAGCGGGCCTGTGCTCACTCACAGTACCCCTGCCTCCTTGTTTCAGCGGACCTGTGTTCACCACAGTACCCCTGGCCCTCCTTGTTTCAGCGGGCCTGTGTTCACCATCAGTAGCCCCTGGCCCTCCTTGTTTCAGCGGGCCTGTGTTCACCACAGTACCCCGGCCCTCCTTGTTTCAGCGGGCCTGTGTTCACTCATAGTACCCCTGGCCTCCTTGTTTCAGCAGACCTGTGATCCACCCACAGTACCCCCAGCCCTCTTTGTTTCACCGGCCTGTGTTCACTCACAGAACCCCGGCCTCCTTGTTTCAGCAGGCCTGTGTTCACTCATAGCAGCCCTGCTGCCCTGTTTCAGCGGGCCTGTGTTCACCACAGTACCCCTGGCCCTCCTTGTTTCAGCGGCCTGTGTTCACCACAGTACCCCCAGCCCTCCTTGTTTCAGCTGGCCTGTGTTCACCTCACAGTACCTCCGCCTCCTTGTTTCAGCGGGCCTGTGTTCACCATAGTACCCCCGGCCCTTCTTGTATCAGCGGACCTGTGATCCACCCACAGTACCTCTGTCCTCCTTGTTTCAGCGGCCTGTGTTCACTCACAGTACCCCCGGCCCTCCTTTTTCAGCGGCCTGTGTTCACTCACTGCACCCCGCCCTCCTTGTTTCAGCGGACCTGTGTTCACCACAGTACCCCGGCCCTCCTTGTTTCAGCGGGCCTGTGTTCACCACGGTACCCCCGGCCTCCTTGTTTCAGCGGACCTGTGTTCACCACAGTACCCCTGGCCTCCTTGTTTCCAGCAGACCTGTGATCCACCACAGTACCCCAGCCCTCTTTGTTTCACCGGGCCTGTGTTCACTCACAGAACCCCCGCCCTCCTTGTTTCAGCAGGCCTGTGTCCATTCACAGTACCCCTGCCCTCCTTGTTTCAGCGGGCCTGTGTTCACTACAGTACCCGCCTCCTTGTTTCAGCGGGCCTGTGTTCACTCACAGTACCCCCGGCCCTCCTTGTTTCAGCAGGCCTGTGTTCACTCACAGTACCCCGGCCCTCCTTGTTTCAGCGGCCTGTGTTCACTCACAGTACCCCCGCCCTCCTTGTTTCCAGCAGACCTGTGTTCACCATAGTACCCCGGCCCTCCTTGTTTCAGCGGGCCTGGTTCACCACAGTACCCCTGGCCTCCTTGTTTCAGCGGGCCTGTGTTCACCACAGTACCCCTGGCCCTCCTTGTTTCAGCGGCCTGTGTTCACTCACAGTAGCCTGCCCTTGTTTCAGCGGGCCGTGTTCACCACAGTACCCCTGGCCTCCTTGTTTCAGCAGGCCTGTGTTCACTCACAGTACCCCCAGCCCTCCTTGTTTCAGCGGCCTGTGTTCACCACAGTACCCCTGCCCTCCTTGTTTCAGCGGCCTGTGTTCACCATAGTACCCCGGCCCTCCTTATATCAGCGGACCTGTGATCCACTCACAGTACCCCCGCCCTCCTTGTTTCAGCGGGCCTGTGTTCACTCACAGTACCCCGGCCCTCCTTGTTTCAGCAGGCCTGTGTTCACCACAGTACCCCCGCCCTCCTTGTTTCAGCGGACCTGTGTTCACCACAGTACCCCGGCCCTCCTTGTTTCAGCGGGCCTGTGTTCACTACGGTACCCCGCCTCCTTGTTTCAGCGGACCTGTGTTCACTCACAGTACCCCCGCCCTCCTTGTTTCAGCAGACCTGTGTTCACCACAGTACCCCCGGCCCTCCTTGTTTCAGCGGGCCTGTGTTCACCACGGTACCCCGGCCCTCCTGTTTCAGCGGACCTGTGTTCACTCACAGTACCCTGCCCTCCTTGTTTCAGCAGGCCTGTGTTCACTCACAGTACCCTGCCCTCCTTGTTTCAGCTGGCCTGTGTTCACCACAGTACCCCTGGCCCTCCTTGTTCTCAGCGGGCCTGTGTTCACCCACAGTACCCCAGCCCTCCTTGTTTCAGCGGGCCTGTGTTCACCACAGTACCCCTGCCCTCCTTGTTTCAGCGGCCTGTGTTCACTCACAGTACCCGGCCCTCCTTGTTTCAGCGGGCCTGTGTTCACCACAGTACCCCGGCCCTCCTTGTTTCAGCGGGCCTGTGTTCACTCACAGTACCCCTGGCCTCCTTGTTTCAGCTGGACCTGTGTTCACTCACAGTACCCCTGGCCCTCCTTGTTTCAGCTGGCCTGTGTTCACCACAGTACCCCCGCCCCCTTGTTTCAGCGGGCCTGTGTTCACCACAGTACCCCTGGCCCTCCTTGTTTCAGCGGGCCTGTGTTCACTCACAGTACCCCGGCCCTCCTTGTTTCCAGCGGGCCTGTGTTCACCCACAGTACCCCCGGCCCTCCTTGTTTCAGCGGCCTGTGTTCACCAATACTCCCGGCCCTTCTTGTTCAGCGGACCTGTGATCCACTCACAGTACCCCCGCCCTCCTTGTTTCAGCGGGCCTGTGTTCACTCACAGTACCCCGGCCCTCCTTGTTTCAGCAGGCCTGTGTTCACTCACAGTACCCCGGCCCTCCTTGTTTCAGCGGACCTGTGTTCACTCACAGTACCCCTGCCCTCCTGTTTCAGCGGGCCTGTGTTCACTCAGGTACCCCTGCCCTCCTTGTTTCAGCGGGCCTGTGTTCACCTTAGTACCCCCGGCCCTTCTTGTATCAGCGGACCTGGGATCCACCACAGTACCCCGGCCTCCTGTTTCAGCGGGCCTGTGTTCACCACAGTACCCCGCCCTCCTTGTTTCAGCAGGCCTGTGTTCACTCACGGTACCCCGGCCCTCCTTGTTTTCACCGGACCTGTGTTCACCCACAGTACCCCCGCCCTCCTTGTTTCAGCTGGCCTGTGTTCACCACAGTACCCCCGGCCCTCCTTGTTTCAGCGGACCTGTGTTCACCACAGTACCCCAGCCCTCCTTGTTTCAGCAGACCTGTGATCCACCCACAGTACCCCCAGCCTCTTTGTTTCACCGGCCTGTGTTCACTCACAGAACCCCGGCCCTCCTTGTTTCCAGCAGGCCTGTGTCCACTCACAGTACCCCGCCCTCCTTGTTTCAGCGGGCCTGTTTCACCACAGTACCCCCGGCCCTCCAGCGGGCCTGTGTTCACCACGGTACCCCGGCCTCCTTGTTTCAGCGGCCTGTGTTCACTCACAGTACCCCTGCCCTCCTTGTTTCAGCGGGCCTGTGTTCACTCACAGTACCCCCGGCCTCCTTGTTTCAGCGGGCCTGTGTTCACCACAGTACCCCGCCCTCCTTGTTTCAGCGACCTGTGTTCACCCACAGTACCCCCGCCTCTTGTTCAGCGGGCCTGTGTTCACTCACAGTACCCCCGCCCTCTTGTTTCCAGCTGGCCTGTGTTCACCACAGTACCCCTGCCTCCTTGTTTCAGCGGCCTGTGTTCACTCACAGTACCCCTGGCCCTCCTTGTTTCAGCGGCCTGTGTTCACTCACAGTACCCCGGCCTCCTTGTTTCAGCGGGCCTGTGTTCACCATAGTACCCCGGCCCTCCTTGTATCAGCAGACCTGTGATCCACTCACAGTACCCCAGCCCTCTTTGTTTCACCGGCCTGTGTTCACCACAGAACCCTGCCCTCCTTGTTTCAGCAGGCCTGTGTTCACCATAGCAGCCCTGGCCTCCTTGTTTCAGCGGGCCTGTGTTCACCACAGTACCCCTGGCCTCCTTGTTTCAGCGGGCCTGTGTTCACTCACAGTACCCCAGCCCTCCTTGTTTCAGCGGCCTGTGTTCACTCACAGTACCCCGCCTCCTTTTCAGGGGCCTGTGTTCACCATAGTACCCCCGGCCCTTCTTGTATCAGCGGACCTGTGATCCACCACAGTACCCCTGCCCTCCTTGTTTCAGCGGGCCTGTGTTCACCACAGTACCCCCGGCCCTCTGTTTCAGCGGGCCTGTGTTCACCACGGTACCCCCGGCCTCCTTGTTTCAGCGGACCTGTGTTCACCACAGTACCCCGCCCTCCTTGTTTCAGCAGACCTGTGTTCACTCCAAGTACCCTGGCCCTCCTTGTTTCAGTGGGCCTGTGTTCACTCACAGTACCCCGGCCCTCCTTGTTTCAGGCGGCCTGTGTTCACCACAGTACCCCGGCCCTCCTTGTTTCAGCAGACCTGTGTTCACCACAGCACCCCTGGCCTCCTTGTTTCAGCGGCCTGTGTTCACTCACAGTACCCCCGGCCCTTCTTGTTTCAGCAGGCCTGTGTTCACCACAGTACCCCTGGCCCTCCTTGTTTCAGCGGGCCTGTGTTCACTCACAGTACCCCCGCCCTCCTTGTTTCAGCGGGCCTGTGTTCACTCACAGTACCCCCTGCCCTCCTTGTTTCAGCGGGCCTGTGTTCACTCATAGTACCCCGGCCCTTCTTGTATCAGCGACCTGTGATCCACTCACAGTACCCCGCCCCTGTTTCAGCGGCCTGTGTTCACCACAGTACCCCGGCCCTCCTTGTTTCAGCAGGCCTGTTCACCACAGTACCCCTGCCCTCCTTGTTTCAGCGGCCTGTGTTCACCCACAGCACCTCCGCCCTCCTTGTTTCAGCGGGCCTGTGTTCACTCACAGTACCCCGCCCTCCTTGTTTCAGCGGGCCTGTGTTCACTCACAGTACCCCTGCCCTCCTTGTTTCAGCGGGCCTGTGTTCACCACAGTACCCCCGCCCTCCTTGTTTCAGCGGCCTGTGTTCACCAAGTACCCCCGGCCCTCCTTGTTTCAGCGGCCTGTGTTCACTCACAGTACCCCGGCCCTCCTTGTTCAGCAGGCCTGTGTTCACCACAGTACCCCGCCTCCTTGTTTCAGCGGGCCTGTGTTCACTCACAGTACCCCTGCCCTCCTTGTTTCAGCGGGCCTGTGTTCACCACAGTACCCCGGCCTCCTTGTTTCAGCGGGCCTGTGTTCACCACAGTACCCCGGCCCTCCTTGTTTCAGCGGGCCTGTGTTCACCACAGTACCCCCGGCCTCCTTGTTTCAGCGGGCCTGTGTTCACCACAGTACCCCGGCCCCTCTTGTTTCAGCTGGCCTGTGTTCACCACAGTACCCCCGGCCTCCTTGTTTCAGCGGACCTGTGTTCACCACAGTACCCCCGGCCTCCTTGTTTCAGCGGCCTGTGTTCACCACAGTACCCCGCCCTCCTTGTTTCAGCGGGCCTGTGTTCACCACAGTACCCCCGGCCTCCTTGTTTCAGCGGCCTGTGTTCACTCACAGTACCCCGGCCCTCCTTGTTTCAGCGGGCCTGTGTTCACTCACAGTACCCCGGCCCCTGTTTCAGCGGGCCTGTGTTCACTCACAGTACCTCGCCCTCCTTGTTTCAGCGGGCCTGTGTTCACTACAGTACCCCTGGCCCTCCTTGTTTCAGCGGACCTGTGATCCACCCACAGTACCCCGCCCTCTTTGTTTCAGCTGGCCTGTGTTCACCACAGTACCCCTGCCCTCCTTGTTTCAGCAGGCCTGTGTTCACCATAGCAGCCCTGGTCTCCTTGTTTCAGCGGCCTGTGTTCACCACAGTACCCCTGGCCCTCCTGTTTCAGCGGGCCTGTGTTCACTCACAGTACCCCAGCCCTCCTTGTTTCAGCTGGCCTGTGTTCACTCACAGTACCTCCGCCCTCCTTGTTTCAGCGGGCCTGTGTTCACCACAGTACCCCGCCCTCCTTGTTTCAGCGGACCTGTGATCCACCACAGTACCCCCGGCCTCCTTGTTTCAGCTGGCCCGTGTTCACTCAGCACCCTCGGCCCTCCTGTTTCAGCTGGCCTGTGTTCACTCACGGTACCCCCGGCCTCCTTGTTTCAGCGGACCTGTGTTCACCACAGTACCCTGCCCTCCTTGTTTCAGCGGGCCTGTGTTCACCACGGTACCCCCGGCCTCCTTGTTTCAGCGGACCTGTGTTCACCACAGTACCCCGGCCCTCCTTGTTTCAGCAGACCTGTGATCCACTCACAGTACCCCAGCCCTCTTTGTTTCACGGGCCTGTGTTCACTCACAGTACCCCCGCCTCCTTGTTTCAGCAGGCCTGTGTTCCATCACAGTACCCCGGCCCTCCTTGTTTCAGCGGGCCTGTGTTCACTCACAGTACCCCCGGCTCCTTGTTTCAGCTGACCTGTGTTCACCTCATAGTACCCCTGCCCTCCTTGTTTCAGCGGGCCTGGTTCACCACGGTACCCTGGCCTCCTTGTTTCAGCGGACCTGTGTTCACCACAGTACCCTGGCCCTCCTTGTTTCAGCGGCCTGTGTTCACTCATAGTAGCCCCGCGCTCTGTTTCAGCGGGCCTGTGTTCACCACAGTACCCCTGGCCCTCCTTGTTTCAGCGGGCCTGTGTTCACCACAGTACCCCAGCCCTCCTTGTTCCAGCGGCCTGTGTTCACCTCAGTACCCCGGCCTCCTTGTTCAGCGGGCCTGTGTTCACCATAGTACCCCTGCCCTTCTTGTATCAGCGGACCTGTGATCCACTCACAGTACCCCTGCCCTCCTTGCTTCAGCTGGCCTGTGTTCACCACAGTACCCCGGCCCTCCTTGTTTCAGCAGGCCTGTGTTCACCACGGTACCCCCGCCCTCCTTGTTTCAGCGGACCTGTTCACCCAGTACCCCGGCCCTTGTTTCAGCTGGCCTGTGTTCACGACGGCACCCCGGCCTCCTTGTTTCAGCGGACCTGTGTTCACCACAGTACCCCAGCCCTCCTTGTTTCAGCAGACCTGTGATCCACCACAGTACCCCAGCCCTCTTTGTTTCACCGGGCCTGTGTTCACCACAGAACCCCGCCCTCCTTGTTTCCAGCAGGCCTGTGTCCATTCACAGTACCCCAGCCCTCCTTGTTTCAGCGGCCTGTTTTCACCTACAGTACCCCTGGCCCTCCTTGTTCAGCGGGCCTGTGTTCACTCACAGTACCCCGCCCTCCTGTTTCCAGCGGCCTGTGTTCACTCACGGTACCCCGGCCCTCCTTGTTTCAGCGGACCTGTGTTCACTCACAGTACCCCCGGCCCTCCTTGTTTCAGCAGACCTGTGTTCACCTCATAGTACCCCGGCCCTCCTTGTTTCAGCGGCCTCGTGTTCACTCATGGTACCCTGGCCCTCCTTGTTTCAGCAGACCTGTGATCCACCACAGTACCCCCAGCCCTCTTGTTTCAGCTGGCCTGTGTTCACCACAGTACCCCTGCCCTCCTTGTTTCAGCGGGCCTGTGTTCACTCACAGTACCCCGCCCTCCTTGTTTCAGCGGGCCTGTGTTCACTCACGGTACCGCCGCCTCCTTGTTTCAGCGGACCTGTGTTCACTCACAGTACCCCCGGCCCTCCTTGTTTCAGCAGACCTGTGTTCACTCACAGTACCCCTGGCCCCCTTGTTTCAGCGGGCCTGTGTTCACTCATAGTAGCCCCGGCCTTCTTGTTTCAGCGGGCCTTGTTCACCACAGTACCCCTGGCCCTCCTTGTTTCAGCGGGCCTGTGTTCACTCACAGTACCCCAGCCCTCCTTGTTCTCAGCGGCCTGTGTTCACCACAGTACCCCCGCCCTCCTTGTTTCAGCGGGCCTGTGTTCACCATAGTACTCCCGGCCCTTCTTGTATCAGCGGACCTGTGATCCACTCACAGTACCCCCGGCCCTCCTTGTTTCAGCGGGCCTGTGTTCACTCACAGTACCCCCGGCCCTCCTTGTTTCAGCAGGCCTGTGTTCACTCACGTACCCCTGCCTCCTTGTTTCAGCGGACCTGTGTTCACTCACAGTACCCCCTGCCCTCCTTGTTTCAGCGGGCCTGTGTTCACTCACGGTATCCCCGGCCCTCCTGTTTCAGCGGGCCTGTGTTCACCATAGTACCCCCGGCCCTTCTTGTATCAGCGGACCTGGGATCCACTCACAGTACCCCGGCCCTCCTTGCTCAGCGGGCCTGTGTTCACCACAGTACCCCGGCCCTCCTTGTTTCAGCAGGCCTGTGTTCACCACGGTACCCCGGCCCTCCTTGTTTCACCGGACCTGTGTTCACCCACAGTACCCCGGCCCTCCTTGTTTCAGCGGGCCTGTGTTCACGCACGGTACCCCGGCCCTCCTTGTTTCAGCGGACCTGTGTTCACCACAGTACCCCAGCCCTCCTGTTTCAGCAGACCTGTGATCCACTCACAGTACCCCAGCCCTCTTGTTCCACCGGCCTGTGTTCACTCACAGAACCCCGGCCCCTTGTTTCAGCAGGCCTGTGTCCATTCACAGTACCCCAGCCCTCCTTGTTTCAGCGGGCCTGTTTCACCACAGTACCCCTGCCCTTCCGGCCTGTGTCACCACTCCTCTGTTTCAGCGGGCCTGTGTTCACTCACAGTACCCCCGGCCCTCCTTGTTTCAGCGGACCTGTGTTCACCACAGTACCCCCTGCCCTCCTTGTTTCAGCGGCCTGTGTTCACCACAGTACCCCCGGCCCTCCTTGTTTCAGCGGACCTGTGTTCACCCACAGTACCCCCGGCCCTCTGTTTCACTGGCCTGTGTTCACCACGGTACCCCCGCCCTCCTTGTTTCAGCGGGCCTGTGTTCACCACAGTACCCCCAGCCCTCCTTGTTTCAGCGGACCTGTGTCACTCACAGTACCCCCGGCCCTCCTTGTTTCAGCGGGCCTGTGTTCACTCACAGTACCGCCCTCCTTGTTTCAGCGGGCCTGTGTTCACCATGGTACCCTGGCCCTCCTGTATCAGCAGACCTGTGATCCACCACAGTACCCCTAGCCTCTTTGTTTCACCGGCCTGTGTTCACCACAGAACCCCGGCCTCCTTGTTTCAGCAGGCCTGTGTTCACTCATAGCAGCCCTGGCCTCCTTGTTTCAGCGGCCTGTGTTCACTCACAGTACCCCTGGCCCTCCTTGTTTCAGCCGGCCTGTGTTCACCACAGTACCCCCGGCCCTCCTGTTTCAGCGGCCTGTGTTCACCACAGTACCCCGCCCTCCTTGTTTCAGCGGGCCTGTGTTCACCATAGTACCCCGGCCCTCCTTGTTTCAGCGGGACCTGTGTTCACCACAGTACCCCGGCCCTCCTTGTTTCAGCTGGCCTGTGTTCCACCACAGTACCCCCGGCCCCTGTTTCAGCGGGCCTGTTTCACTCACGGTACCCCCGCCCTCCTTGTTTCAGCGGCCTGTGTTCACTCACAGTACCCCCGGCCCTCCTTGTTTCAGCGGACCTGTGTTCACTCACAGTACCCCTGCCTCCTTGTTTCAGCGGCCTGTGTTCACTCAGTACCCCCGCCCTCCTTGTTTCAGCGGGCCTGTGTTCACCACAGTACCCCGGCCCTCCTTGTTTCAGCGGGCCTGTGTTCACCACAGTACCCCGGCCCTCCTTGTTTCAGCGGCCTGTGTTCACTCACAGTACCCCGGCCCTCCTTGTTTCAGCAGGCCTGTGTTCACTCACAGTACCCCGGCCCTCCTTGTTTCAGCGGACCTGTGTTCACCACAGTACCCCTGGCCCTCCTTGTTTCAGCGGGCCTGTGTTCACTCACAGTACCCCGGCCCTCCTTGTTTCAGCTGACCTGGTTCACTCACAGTACCCCTGGCCCTCCTTTGTTCAGCGGGCCTGTGTTCACCACAGTACCCCCAGCCCTCCTTGTCCAGCGGGCCTGTGTTCACCACAGTACCCCGGCCCTCCTGTTTCAGCGGGCCTGTGTTCACCACAGTACCCCCGGCCCTCCTTGTTTCAGCGGGCCTGTGTTCACTCACAGTACCCCCGGCCTCCTTGTTTCAGCGGGCCTAGTTCACCACAGTACCCCTGCCCTCCTTGTTTCAGCTGGCCTGTGTTCACCCACAGTACCCCTGCCCTCCTTGTTTCAGCAGGCCTGTGTTCACCACAGCACCCCTGCCCTCCTTGTTTCAGCGGCCCAGTTCCACCACAGTACCCCCGGCCCTCCTTGTTTCAGCGCCTGTGTTCACCACAGTACCCCGGCCCTCCTTGTTTCAGCGGCCTGTGTTCACTCAGTGTACCCCCGCCCTCCTTGTTTCAGCGGGCCTGTGTTCACCACAGTACCCTGGCCTCCTTGTTCCAGCGGGCCTGTGTTCACTCACAGTACCCCGCCCTCCTTGTTTCAGCGGGCCTGTGTTCACCACAGTACCCCGGCCCTCCTGTTCAGCGGACTGTGTCACCACAGTACCCCGGCCCTCCTTGTTTCAGCGGACCTGTGTTCACTCACAGTACCCCGGCCCTCCTTGTTTCAGCGGGCCTGTGTTCACCACAGTACCCCCGGCCCTCCTTGTTTCAGCAGGCCTGTGTTCACTCACGGTACCCCGGCCCTCCTTGTTTCAGCGGACCTGTGTTCACTCACAGTACCCCGGCCTCCTTGTTTCAGCGGCCTGTGTTCACCACAGTACCCCGCCCTCCTTGTTTCAGCGGCCTGTGTTCACTCACAGTACCCCGCGCCCTTCTTTCAGACGCCTGTGTTCACCCATAGTACCCCTGCCCTCCTTGTTTCAGCGGGCCTGTGTTCACTACAGTACCCCTGCCCTCCTTGTTTCAGCGGGCCTGTGTCTCACGTACCCCGGCCTCCTTGTTTCAGCGGACCTGTGTTCACCACAGTCACCCCGGCCTCCTTGTTTCAGCGGGCCTGTGTTCACTCACAGTACCCCCGGCCCTCCTTGTTTCAGCGGACCTGTGTTCACCACAGTACCCCAGCCCTCCTTGTTTCAGCAGACCTGTGATCCACCCACAGTACCCCCAGCCCTCTTGTTTCAGCCGGCCTGTGTTCACCACAGTACCCCGGCCTCCTTGTTTCAGCAGGCCTGTGTCCACTCACAGTACCCCCGCCCTCCTTGTTTCAGCGGGCCTGTGTTCACTCACAGTACCCCTGCCCTCCTTGTTTCAGCGGGCCTGTGTTCACCACAGTACCCCGGCCCTCCTTGTTTCAGCTGGCCTGTGTTCACCACAGTACCCCTGGCCCTCCTTGTTTCAGCGGGCCTGTGTTCACTCACAGTACCCCTGGCCCTCCTTGTTTCAGCGGGCCTGTGTTCACTCACAGTACCCCTGGCCCTCCTGTTTCAGCGGCCTGTGTTCACCACAGTACCCCGCCCTCCTTGTTTCAGCGGCCTGTGTTCACTCACAGTACCCCTGCCCTCCTTGTTTCAGCGGACCTGTGTTCACCACAGTACCCCGGCCTCCTTGTTTCAGCGGGCCTGTGTTCACCACAGTACCCCCGGCCCTCTTGTTTCAGCGGGCCTGTGTTCACCACAGTACCCCCGGCCCTCCTGTTCCAGCGGGCCTGTGTTCACCACAGTACCCCTGCCCTCCTGTTTCAGCGGGCCTGTGTTCACCTCAGTACCCCTGCCCTCCTTGTTTCAGCGGACCTGTGTTCCACTCACAGTACCCCCGCCCTCCTTGTTTCAGCTGGCCTGTGTTCACTCACAGTACCCCTGCCCTCCTTGTTTCAGCAGGCCTGTGTTCACCACAGTACCCCCGCCCTCCTTGTTTCAGCGGGCCTGTGTTCACCACAGTACCCTGGCCCTCCTTGTTTCAGCGGCCTGTGTTCACCACAGTACCCCCGGCCCTCCTTGTTTCAGCGGCCTGTGTTCACCACAGTACCTCCGCCCTCCTTGTTTCAGCGGGCCTGTGTTCACCACAGTACCCCGGCCCTTCTTGTTCAGCGGACCTGTGTTCCACCACAGTACCCCGGCCCTCCTTGTTTCAGCGGGCCTGTGTTCACCACAGTACCCCCTGCCCTCCTTGTTTCAGCGGCCTGTGTTCACTCACAGTACCCCCGCCCTCCTTGTTTCAGCGGACCTGTGTTCACCACAGTACCCCGGCCCTCCTTGTTTCAGCGGCCTGTGTTCACCACAGTACCCCGGCCCTCCTTGTTTCAGCGGCCTGTGTTCACCACAGTACCCCGGCCCTCCTTGTTTCAGCGGGCCTGTGTTCACCACAGTACCCCGGCCCTCCTTGTTTCAGCTGGCCTGTGTTCACCATAGTACCCCTGGCCCTCCTTGTTTCAGCAGACCTGTGTTCCACTCACAGTACCCCAGCCCTCTTGTTTCAGCGGCCTGTGTTCACCACAGTACCCCGGCCCTCCTTGTTTCAGCAGGCCTGTGTTCACTCATAGTAGCCCTGGCCGTCCTTGTTTCAGCGGGCCTGTGTTCACCACAGTCCCCTGGCCAGTACCCCCGCCCTCCTTGTTTCAGCGGGCCTGTGTTCACTCACAGTACCCCGGCCCTCCTTGTTTCAGCAGGCCTGTGTTCACCACAGTACCCCCGGCCCTCTTGTTTCAGCGGACCTGTGTTCACTCACAGTACCCCGGCCCTCCTGTTTCAGCGGCCTGTGTTCACCACGGTACCCCTGCCCTCCTTGTTTCAGCGGACCTGTGTTCACCACAGTACCCCTGGCCCTCCTTGCTCAGCGGGCCTGTGTTCACCACAGTACCCCAGCCCTCCTTGTTTCAGCGGGCCTGTGTTCACCACAGTACCCCTGGCCCTCCTTGTTTCCAGCTGGCCTGTGTTCACTCATAGTACCCACGGCCCTCCTTGTTTCAGCGGGCCTGTGTTCACTCACAGTACCCCCGGCCCTCCTTGTTTCAGCGGGCCTGTGTTCACTCACAGTACCCCAGCCCTCCTTGTTTCAGCGGGCCTGTGTTCACTCACAGTACCCCCGGCCCTCCTTGTTTCAGCGGGCCTGTGTTCACTCACAGTACCCCCGCCCTCCTTGTTTCAGCGGACCTGTGTTCACTCACAGTACCCGCCCTCCTTGTTTCAGCGGGCCTGTGTTCACTCACAGTACCCCCGGCCCTCCTTGTTTCAGCGGGCCTGTGTTCACTCACAGTACCCCGGCCCTCCTTGTTTCAGCGGGCCTGTGTTCACTCACAGTACCCCTGGCCCTCCTTGTTTCAGCGGCCTGTGTTCACCACAGTACCCCCGGCCCTCCTTGTTTCAGCGGGCCTGTGTTCACTCACAGTACCCCAGGCCCTCCTTGTTTCAGCGGGCCTGTGTTCACTCACAGTACCCCCGGCCCTCCTTGTTTCAGCGGACCTGTGTTCACCACAGTACCCCCGCCCTCCTTGTTTCAGCAGACCTGTGATCCACTCACAGTACCCCCAGCCCTCTTTGTTTCACCGGGCCTGTGTTCACTCACAGTACCCCTGGCCCTCCTTGTTTCAGCGGGCCTGTGTTCACTCACAGTACCCCCAGCCCTCCTTGTTTCAGCGGGCCTGTGTTCACTCACAGTACCCCGGCCCTCCTTGTTTCAGCGGGCCTGTGTTCACTCACAGTACCCTCGGCCCTCCTTGTTTCAGCGGGCCTGTGTTCACTCACAGTACCCCCGGCCCTCCTTGTTTCAGCGGACCTGTGTTCACTCACAGTACCCCCGCCCTCCTTGTTTCAGCGGGCCTGTGTTCACTCACAGTACCCCCGGCCCTCCTTGTTTCAGCGGACCTGTGTTCACTCACAGTACCCCGCCCTCCTTGTTTCAGCGGGCCTGTGTTCACTCACAGTACCCCCGGCCCTCCTTGTTTCAGCGGCCTGTTCACTCACAGTACCCCCGGCCCTCCTTGTTTCAGCGGACCTGTGTTCACTCACAGTACCCCCGGCCCTCCTTGTTTCAGCGGGCCTGTGTTCACTCATAGTACCCCTGCCCTCCTTGTTTCAGCGGGCCTGTGTTCACTCACAGTACCCCCGCCCTCCTTGTTTCAGCGGGCCTGTGTTCACTCATAGTACCCCTGGCCCTCCTTGTATCAGCAGACCTGTGATCCACTCACAGTACCCCCAGCCCTCTTTGTTTCACCGGCCTGTGTTCACTCACAGAACCCCCGGCCCTCCTTGTTTCAGCAGGCCTGTGTTCACTCATAGCAGCCCTGGCCGTCCTTGTTTCAGCGGGCCTGTGTTCACTCACAGTACCCCTGGCCCTCCTTGTTTCAGCGGGCCTGTGTTCACTCACAGTACCCCCAGCCCTCCTTGTTTCAGCGGGCCTGTGTTCACTCACAGTACCCCGGCCTCCTTGTTTCAGCGGGCCTGTGTTCACTCATAGTACCCCCGGCCCTTCTTGTATCAGCGGACCTGTGATCCACTCACAGTACCCCGGCCCTCCTTGTTTCAGCGGGCCTGTGTTCACTCACAGTACCCCGCCTCTGTTTCAGCGGGCCTGTGTTCACCACGGTACCCCTGCCCTCCTTGTTTCAGCGGACCTGTGTTCACCACAGTACCCCGGCCCTCCTTGTTTCAGCAGACCTGTGTTCACTCACAGTACCCTGGCCCTCCTTGTTTCAGCGGCCTGTGTTCACTCATAGTAGCCCCGGCCGCCTTGTTTCAGCGGCCTTTGTTCACCACAGTACCCCTGGCCCTCCTTACCAGCGGGCCTGTGTTCACTCACAGTACCCCCGGCCCTCCTTGTTTCAGCGGGCCTGTGTTCACCACAGTACCCCAGCCCTCCTGTTTCAGCGGGCCTGTGTTCACTCATAGTACCCTGCCCTTCTTGTATCAGCGGACCTGTGATCCACTCACAGTACCCCTGCCCTCCTTGTTTCAGCGGGCCTGTGTTCACCACAGTACCCCCGCCCTCCTTGTTTCAGCAGGCCTGTGTTCACCACGTAGCACCTGGCCCTCCTTGTTTCAAGCGGACCTGTGTTCACCACAGTACCCCTGCCCTCCTGTTTCAGCTGGCCTGTGTTCACTCACGGTACCCCTGCCCTCCTTGTTTCAGCGGACCTGTGTCTCTACCACAGTACCCCTGGCCTCCTTGTTTCAGCGGCCTGTGTTCACCACAGTACCCCAGCCCTCCTGTTTCCAGCTGGCCTGTGTTCACCATAGTACCCTGGCCCTCCTTGTTTCAGTGGGCCTGTGTTCACTCATAGTACCCACGGCCCTCCTTGTTTCAGCGGGCCTGTGTTCACTCACAGTACCCCCGGCACTCCTTGTTTCAGCGGGCCTGTGTTCACTCACAGTACCCCCAGCCCTCCTTGTTTCAGCGGGCCTGTGTTCACTCACAGTACCCCCGGCCCTCCTTGTTTCAGCGGGCCTGTGTTCACTCATAGTACCCCCGGCCCTTCTTGTATCAGCGGACCTGTGATCCACTCACAGTACCCCCGGCCCTCCTTGTTTCAGCGGCCTGTGTTCACTCACAGTACCCCTGGCCCTCCTTGTTTCAGCGGGCCTGTGTTCACTCACAGTACCCCCGGCCCTCCTTGTTTCAGCGGACCTGTGTTCACCCACAGTACCCCTGGCCCTCCTTGTTTCAGCGGGCCTGTGTTCACGCACGGTACCCCCGGCCCTCCTTGTTTCAGCGGGCCTGTGCTCACTCACAGTACCCCCGCCTCCTTGTTTCAGCGGACCTGTGTTCACTCACAGTACCCCCGGCCCTCCTTGTTTCAGCGGGCCTGTGTTCACCACAGTACCCCGGCCTCCTTGTTTCAGGGGCCTGTGTTCACTCACAGTACCCTCGCCCTCCTTGTTTCAGCTGGCCTGTGTTCACTCATAGTACCCCTGGCCTCCTTGTTTCAGCAGACCTGTGATCCACCTCCAGTACCCCCAGCCTCTTTATACTGACGCCTGTGTCCACCACAGAACCTCGGCTCCTTGTTTCAGCAGGCCTGTGTTCACTCATAGCAGCCCCTGGCCCTTGTTTCAGCGGGCCTGTGTTCACCTCAGTACCCCTGGCCTCCTGTTTCAGCGGCCTGTGTTCACCACAGTACCCCCAGCCCTCCTTGTTCTGGCTGGGCCTGTGTTCACTCAGTACCTCCGGCCCTCCTTGTTTCAGCGGGCCTGTGTTCACTCATAGTACCCCCGGCCCTTCTTGTATCAGCGGACCTGTGATCCACTCACAGTACCCCTGTCCCTCCTTGTTTCAGCGGGCCTGTGTTCACTCACAGTACCCCCGGCCCTCCTTGTTTCAGCGGGCCTGTGTTCACTCACAGTACCCCCGCCCTCCTTGTTTCAGCGGACCTGTGTTCACTCACAGTACCCCCGGCCCTCCTTGTTTCAGCGGGCCTGTGTTCACTCACGGTACCCCCGGCCCTCCTTGTTTCAGCGGACCTGTGTTCACTCACAGTACCCCGGCCCTCCTTGTTTCAGCAGACCTGTGATCCACTCACAGTACCCCCAGCCCTCTTTGTTTCACCGGCCTGTGTTCACCACAGAACCCCGCCCTCCTTGTTTCAGCAGGCCTGTGTCCATTCACAGTACCCCGGCCTCCTTGTTTCAGCGGGCCTGTGTTCACTCACAGTACCCCCGGCCCTCCTTGTTTCAGCGGGCCTGTGTTCACTCACAGTACCCCCGGCCCTCCTTGTTTCAGCAGGCCTGTGTTCACTCACGGTACCCCCGGCCCTCCTTGTTTCAGCGGACCTGTGTTCACTCACAGTACCCCGGGCCCTCCTTGTTTCAGCAGACCTGTGTTCACTCATAGTACCCCCGGCCCTCCTTGTTTCAGCGGGCCTGTGTTCACTCATGGTACCCCTGGCCCTCCTTGTTTCAGCGGACCTGTGTTCACTCACAGTACCCCTGGCCCTCCTTGTTTCAGCGGGCCTGTGTTCACCATAGTAGCCCCGGCCTCCTTGTTTCAGCGGCCTGTGTTCACCACAGTACCCTGGCCCTCCTTGTTTCAGCGGGCCTGTGTTCACTCACAGTACCCCCAGCCCTCCTTGTTTCAGCGGGCCTGTGTTCACTCACAGTACCCCGGCCCTCCTTGTTTCAGCGGGCCTGTGTTCACTCATAGTACCCCCGGCCCTTCTTGTATCAGCGGACCTGTGATCCACTCACAGTACCCCCGGCCCTCCTTGTTTCAAGGGGCCTGTGTTCACTCACAGTACCCCCGGCCCTCCTGTTTCAGCAGGCTCGTGTTCACTCACGGTACCCCGGCCTCCTTGTTTCAGCGGGACCTGTGTCACCCACAGTACCCCCGCCCTCCTTGTTTCAGCTGGCCTGTGTTCACGCACGTACCCCGGCTCCTTGTTTCAGCGGACCTGTGTTCACTCACAGTACCCCAGCCTCCTTGTTCTCAGCAGACCTGTGATCCACCACAGTACCCCAGCCCTCTTTGTTTCACCTGGCCTGTGTTCACCACAGAACCCCGGCCCTCCTTGTTTCAGCAGGCCTGTGTCCATTCACAGTACCCCCAGCCCTCCTTGTTTCAGCGGCCTGTTTTCACCACAGTACCCCCGGCCTCCTGTTTCAGCGGCCTGTGTTCACTCACAGTACCCCGCGCCTCCTTGTTTCAGCGCGGGCCTGTTCACCACGGTACCCCTGCCCTCCTTGTTTCAGCAGGACCTGTGTTCACTCACAGTACCCCGGCCCTCCTTATTTCAGCAGACCTGTGTTCACCATAGTACCCCGGCCCTCCTTGTTTCAGCGGGCCTGTGTTCACTCATGGTACCCCTGGCCCTCCTTGTTTCAGCAGACCTGTGATCCACTCACAGTACCCCCAGCCCTCTTTGTTTCACCGGGCCTGTGTTCACTCACAGTACCCCCGGCCCTCCTTGTTTCAGCGGGCCTGTGTTCACTCACAGTACCCCCGGCCCTCCTTGTTTCAGCGGGCCTGTGTTCACTCACGGTACCGCCGGCCCTCCTTGTTTCAGCGGACCTGTGTTCACTCACAGTACCCCCGGCCCTCCTTGTTTCAGCAGACCTGTGTTCACTCACAGTACCCCTGGCCCTCCTTGTTTCAGCGGGCCTGTGTTCACTCATAGTAGCCCCGGCCGTCCTTGTTTCAGCGGGCCTTTGTTCACTCACAGTACCCCTGGCCCTCCTTGTTTCAGCGGGCCTGTGTTCACTCACAGTACCCCCAGCCTCCTTGTTTCAGCGGGCCTGTGTTCACTCACAGTACCTCCGGCCTCCTGTTTCAGCGGCCTGTGTTCACCATAGTACCCCGCCCTTCTTTATCAGCGGACCTGTGATCCACCACAGTACCCCGCCTCCTTGTTTCAGCGGCCTGTGTTCACCACAGTACCCCCGCCCTCCTTGTTTCAGCAGGCCTGTGTTCACCACGGTACCCCTGCCCTCCTTGTTTCAGCGGACCTGTGTTCACCACAGTACCCCTGCCCTCCTTGTTTCAGCGGGCCTGTGTTCACTCACGGTATCCCCGCCCTCCTTGTGCTCAGCGGGCCTGTGTTCATAGTACCCCGGCCCTTCTTGTATCAGGCTGTGATCCACCACAGTACCCCCGGCCCTCCTCGTTTCAGCGGGCCTGTGTTCACTCACAGTACCCCCGGCCCTCCTTGTTTCAGCAGGCCTGTGTTCACTCACGGTACCCCCGGCCCTCCTTGTTTCAGCGGACCTGTGTTCACCCACAGTACCCCCGGCCCTCCTTGTTTCAGCGGGCCTGTGTTCACGCACGGTACCCCCGGCCCTCCTTGTTTCAGCGGACCTGTGTTCACTCACAGTACCCCCGCCCTCCTTGTTTCAGCGGACCTGTGTTCACTCACAGTACCCCAGCCCTCTTTGTTTCACCGGGCCTGTGTTCACCACAGAACCCCTGGCCCTCCTTGTTTCAGCAGGCCTGTGTCCATTCACAGTACCCCCAGCCCTCCTTGTTTCAGCGGGCCTGTTTTCACTCACAGTACCCCCGGCCCTCCTTGTTTCAGCGGGCCTGTGTTCACTCACAGTACCCCCGCCCTCCTTGTTTCAGCGGGCCTGTGTTCACCACGGCACCCCTGCCTCCTTGTTTCAGCGGACCTGTGTTCACCACAGTACCCCTGCCCTCCTTGTTTCAGCAGACCTGTGTTCACCACAGTCCCCTGCCCTCCTTGTTTCAGCGGGCCTGTGTTCACCAGGTACCCCTGGCCCTCCTTGTTTCAGCAGACCTGTGATCCACCACAGTACCCCCAGCCTCTTGTTTCCACCGGCCTGTGTTCACCACAGTACCCCGGCCCTCCTTGTTTCAGAGTGGCCTGTGTCACCACAGTACCCCTGCCCTCCTGTTTCAGCGGGCCAGGTTCACTCACAGTACCCCTGCCCTCCTGTTTCAGCAGGCCTGTGTTCACCACGGTACCCCCGGCCCTCCTTGTTTCAGCGGACCTGTGTTCACCCACAGTACCCCCGGCCCTCCTTGTTTCAGCGGGCCTGTGTTCACGCACGGTACCCCCGGCCCTCCTTGTTTCAGCGGACCTGTGTTCACTCACAGTACCCCCAGCCCTCCTTGTTTCAGCAGACCTGTGATCCACTCACAGTACCCCCAGCCCTCTTTGTTTCACCGGGCCTGTGTTCACTCACAGAACCCCCGGCCCTCCTTGTTTCAGCAGGCCTGTGTCCATTCACAGTACCCCCAGCCCTCCTTGTTTCAGCGGGCCTGTTTTCACTCACAGTACCCCCGGCCCTCCTTGTTTCAGCGGGCCTGTGTTCACTCACAGTACCCCCGGCCCTCCTTGTTTCAGCGGGCCTGTGTTCACTCACGGTACCCCCGGCCCTCCTTGTTTCAGCGGACCTGTGTTCACTCACAGTACCCCCGGCCCTCCTTGTTTCAGCAGACCTGTGTTCACTCATAGTACCCCCGGCCCTCCTTGTTTCAGCGGGCCTGTGTTCACTCATGGTACCCTGGCCCTCCTTGTTTCAGCAGACCTGTGATCCACCACAGTACCCCAGCCCTTTGTTTAGCCGGCCTGTGTTCACCACAGTACCTCGCCCTCCTTGTTTCAGCGGCCTGTGTTCACTCACAGTACCCCTGCCCTCCTTGTTTCAGCGGGCCTGTGTTCACTACGTACCGCTCGCCTCCTTGTTTCAGCGGACCTGTGTTCACTCACAGTACCCCCGGCCCTCCTTGTTTCAGCAGACCTGTGTTCACTCACAGTACCCCTGGCCCTCCTTGTTTCAGCGGGCCTGTGTTCACTCATAGTAGCCCGGCCGTCCTTGTTTCAGCGGGCCTTTGTTCACCACAGTACCCCTGGCCCTTGTTTCAGCGGGCCTGTGTTCACTCACAGTACCCCCAGCCCTCCTTGTTTCAGCGGGCCTGTGTTCACTCACAGTACCCCCGGCCCTCCTTGTTTCAGCGGGCCTGTGTTCACTCATAGTACTCCCGGCCCTTCTTGTATCAGCGGACCTGTGATCCACTCACAGTACCCCCGCCCTCCTTGTTTCAGCGGGCCTGTGTTCACTCACAGTACCCCCGGCCCTCCTTGTTTCAGCAGGCCTGTGTTCACTCACAGTACCCCCGGCCCTCCTTGTTTCAGCGGACCTGTGTTCACTCACAGTACCCCCGGCCCTCCTTGTTTCAGCGGGCCTGTGTTCACTCACGGTACCCCCGGCCCTCCTTGTTTCAGCGGACCTGTGTTCACTCACAGTACCCCCGGCCCTCCTTGTTTCAGCAGACCTGTGATCCACTCACAGTACCCCCAGCCCTCTTTGTTTCACCGGGCCTGTGTTCACTCACAGAACCCCCGGCCCTCCTTGTTTCAGCAGGCCTGTGTCCATTCACAGTACCCTGGCCCTCCTTGTTTCAGCGGCCTGTGTTCACCACAGCACACCCCCGGCCCTTGTTTCAGCGCCGCCTGTGTTCACTCACAGTACCCCCGGCCCTCCTTGTTTCAGCAGGCCTGTGTTCACTCACGTACCCCCGGCCCTCCTTGTTTCAGCGGACCTGTGTTCACTCACAGTACCCCCGGCCCTCCTTGTTTCAGCAGACCTGTGTTCACTCATAGTACCCCCGGCCCTCCTTGTTTCAGCGGGCCTGTGTTCACTCATGGTACCCCTGGCCCTCCTTGTTTCAGCGGACCTGTGTTCACTCACAGTACCCCCGGCCCTCCTTGTTTCAGCGGGCCTGTGTTCACTCATAGTAGCCCCGGCCGTCCTTGTTTCAGCAGGTCTGTGTTCACTCACAGTACCCCCAACCCTCCTTGTTTCAGCGGACCTGTGTTCACTCACAGTACCCCCGGCCCTCCTTGTTTCAGCAGACCTGTGTTCACTCATAGTACCCCCGGCCCTCCTTGTTTTAGCGGGCCTGTGTACTCTCACAGTACTCCCGACCCTCCTTGTTTCAACAGGTCTGTGTTCACTCATAGTAGCCCCGGCCCTCCTTGTTTCAGCGGGCCTGTGTTCACTTATAGTAGCCCCGGCCCTCCTTGTTTCAGCGGGCCTGTGTTCACTCACAGTACCCTGGCTCTCTTTGTTTCAGCGGGCCTGTGTTCACTCTTAGTAGCCCTGGCCCTCCTTGTTTCAGCGGGCCTGTGTTCACTCATAGTACCCCCGGCCCTTCTTGTATCAGCGGACCTGTGATCCACTCACAGTACCCCTGGCCCTCCTTGTTTCAGCAGGCCTGTGTTCACTCACAGTACCCCCGGCCCTCCTCGTTTCAGCGGACCTGTGTTCACTCACAGTACCCCTGGCCCTCTTTGTTTCAGCAGACCTGTGTTCACTCAGTACCCCCGGCCCTCCTTGTTTCAGCGGGCCTGTGTTCACTCACAGTACCCCCGGCCCTCCTTGTTTCAGCGGACCTGTGTTCACTCACAGTACCCCCGGCCCTCCTTGTTTCAGCGGGCCTGTGTTCACTCATAGTACCCCCGGCCCTCCTTGTTTCAGCGGACCTGTGTTCACTCACAGTACCCCCGGCCCTCCTTGTTTCAGCGGGCCTGTGTTCACTCATAGTAGCCCTGGCCCTCCTTGTTTCAGCAGGTCTGTGTTCACTCACAGTACCCCCGGCCCTCCTTGTTTCAACGGGCCTGTGTACTCTCACAGTACTCCCGACCCTCCTTGTTTCAGCAGGTCTGTGTTCACTCATAGTAGCCCCGGCCCTCCTTGTTTCAGCGGACCTGTGTTCACTCACAGTACCCCTGGCCCTCCTTGTTTCAGTGGGCCTGTGTTCACTCATAGTACCCCCATCCCTCCTTGTTTCAGCGGGCCTGTGATCCACTCTCAGTACCCCTGGCCCTCCTTGTTTCAGCGGGCCTGTGTTCACTCATAGTTCCCCCGGCCCTCCTTGTTTCAGCGGGCCTGTGATCCAGTCTCAGTACCCCCGGCCCTCCTTGTTTCAGCAGACCTGTGTTCACTCATAGTACCCCTGGCCCTCCTTGTTTCAGCGGGCCTGTGTTCACTCATAGTTCCCCCGGCCCTCCTTGTTTCAGCAGACCTGTATTCACTCATAGTAGCCCCGGCCCTCCTTGTTTCAGCGGGCCTGTGTTCACTCATAGTACCCACAACCCTCCTTGTTTCAGCGGGCCTGTGATCCACTCACAGTACCCCCAGCCCTCTTTGTTTCAGCGGGCCTGTGTTCACTCATAGTACCCCCGGCCCTCCTTGTTTCAGCGGGCCTGTGTTCACTCACAGTACCCCTGGCCCTCCTTGTTTCAGCGGGCCTGTGTTCACTCACAGTACCCCGGCCCTCCTTGTTTCAGCGGGCCTGTGTTCACTCACAGTACCCCCGGCCCTCCTTGTTTCAGCGGACCTGTGATCCACTCACAGTACCCCCGGCCCTCCTTGTTTCAGTGGGCCTTTGTTCACATACAGCACATCCACTGCTCCTGGGCCTAGGATCTCTTGCTGGGTCCAGGACTCCGTCCATGGCTGACAAGGCAGCCTTCCTGGGACAGACCTTGGGGACCCGTGTTAAGGGTCCCCGGTCCAAAGCTCTTAATCCCAGCATCAGAGGCAGCAGGACTCGCATTCCTCCAATCTGCTCCCTCGGCAGGACTGCTCCCACTGTCCAGCGGAGCTTTGTTATTCCCCTCATCATTGACTGGCCCATGCCCCATTGGCCAGGCACTCTCTTTCCTTGCTGCATTCAGAGGCTACCCCTGGCCGTTGATAGAGCACTCTCCAGGATGTTTCCCATTGTTGGAGGGGAGGCTTCCCCCGTTGACGGAGCATCTTGTTGCTTTCCTCTCATTGACGGAGGCTCTTTTCCTGTCAACTGAGCGTTCTATTCCTGTTCTGTCATCGACGGGAGCTCTCCTCCATCGATGGAACACGTGGATTTACATTTCTTGTCAATGGGGTTGCTTCCCCCCGCGATGAGATGTCGTGATATTCTTCCTTCATCAACAGGGCTGCTTCACCCATCGTCGGCACCTCCTGGTATTCATTTCTTGTTGATGGGGTGCGTTCTCCCATTGGTGGAAGGTGTCCTGCACCCCAGAATGTTCCTGGTCTGGGGGTACGCTTCTGGTTCCCACCCTGGCATGGACACCTTGATGCTGCGTCGGCTGGGGCTCCCCCCTCCGTTGCCCTCTGTCCGCTCTCCAGGTGACCCTTTTTTGATACTCATGGGCTGGTTTCAGGGGTCTCATCCTGATTTCCTTGCCGCTCCTCCTGTGCCAGCCCACAGGGGTCGGGATGCCACCCCCCCGGAGGCCAGGGTCTGCTGCCCCCAAGGTGCCTCGCTCTCCTCCGAGCGTGCCACTCTTGGGCATCCTCAGTCTGTGGACCTCCCCCCTTCCCAGGTGCGGGGCATTGCCTGCATCGTTATGGTGGTCCTCCAGTCCATGGGTCACGGCCCAGCCTCGGACTGTCCCTCAGGTCCTCTGCTGCACTGTTTCCCAGCCCCGCCCAAGCACTTTCGCCCAGATCCAGTGGTTTCCACCTCGCTCCCCTCGTGTTTCCAGACTCCCACTTTGGGGACTCTGATGTGGAGGATCCTCGGGGTGACCTGCCTCGCTTGCCAGCTTTTTAGACTCCGGGGGCCTGGTTCCCACTTCTCCGTCTCCTCTATCATGGAGGACATCCCACCTGCCCTTCCAGATGCCTCCACAGATGCCTACTTCATGGCTCTGCTGTTGCAGATATGGGACGTGTTCCGCTTCCCCGCTGGTGACACGGATTTCCTTCCCCGGGACTTGGCCGACTCCCTTGGCATACCCGAGGCACCTGTCATGGTTATTCTTCCCTTGATTCCTGCATATGCCAGTGCTATGTCTCAGGCCTGGCGCTCTCCTGCTTCCACTCCGCCTACCCCCTGTGGGCCTGCCTGGCTTTATCATGCCCTGATGGGCCACCCGTGCTTGTCCGCCACCCTTGAAGCTGAGTCAGTGGTCATTACGGCAGCTCGGGACTCCCAGTGCCTTGCTCACCTTGGCAAGGAGGTCTGTGCCTCCAGTACCCTACTGCTGCACATCCTTAACTTTCTGGGCCATATGACCCAATACCTCCGCATGCAGCCTTGGTTGTTGATGCGATGTCCTCCTTTCCGCCCCCCGCAGGACTCGGCCCAGGTGGCTTAGCCTATGACTGCTTCCCCTGTTGATGGGACATCATGATATTCTTCCCTCGGCGACGGGGCTGCTTTCCCCATCGACGGCACTTCCTGGCATTAGTTTCTTGTTGATGGGGCGGCTTCTCCCATCGGTAGAGGGTGCCCTGCTTCCCAGAATGTACCCGGTCCTGGCTACGCTTCTGGTTCCTGCCCTGGCACGGTCATCTTGATGCTACATCGGCTGGGGTTCCCTCTCCGTCACCCTCTGTCCACCCTCCAGGTGACCCTTCTCTGATGCCCATGACCTGGTTTCAGGGGTCTTGTCCTGAGTTCCTCACCCCTCCTCCCATGCCACCCACCGGATGCCAGGGTCTGCTGCCCCCGAGGTGCCTTGCCCTCCTCCGAGCGCTGCTCTTGGGCGCCCTCCATCTGTGGACCTCCCCCCTTCCCAGGTGCCAGGCATTACCAGCATCGTTATGCTGGTCCTACAGCCCATGGGTCACGGCCAGGCCTTGGACTCACTCCCAGGTCCTTCGCTGCGCCCTTGCCCCCGCCCAAGCGCTTTTGACTGGATCCAGTGGTTTCCACCTGGTCCCTCCCTCCCTCCCATGTGTCCAGACTCCCACTATGGTGACTCAGTCATAGAGGATCCCTTCGGGGTGCCCGGCGTGGTTGCCTGCTTCTTAGACTCAGGGGACCCTGGTTCCCCCTTCTCCATCTCCTCTATCAGGAAGGACGTCCGCCTGCCCTTACGAATGCCTCCATGAACGCTTACTTCATGGCTGTGCTGTTTCAGATACAGGACGTGTTCTCCTTCCCTTCTGGGGACCCGAATTTCCTTCACTGGGACTTGGCCGACTCCCTTGGCATGCCCGAGGCACCTGTCATGGTTATCCCTCCCTTGATTCCTGCGTATGCCAGTGCCATGTCTCAGGCCTGGCACTATCCTGCTTCCACTCCGATTACCCCCTGTGGGCCTGCCCGGCTTTACCATGCCCTGACAGGCCACCCGTGCTTGTCTGCCGCCCTTGTGGCTGACTTGGTGGTCATTACAGCAGCTCACGACCAGATTGCTCAGCCCCCCCACCATGGTATGGTGCCACCGGCTCAGGACTCCCTGCACCTTGCTCACCTTAGCATGCAGGTCTACGCCTCCAGTACCCTGCTGCTGCGCATCCTTAACTTTCTGGGCCATATGGCCCGATACCTCCGCACGGTGGGTGCCTTGGTTGTTGACGCGATGTCCTCCTTGCTGCCCTCCCAGGACTCGGCCTGGGTGGCTTAGCCCATAACTGCCTTGTCCTCTCTTGCCCATCACCTACTCAGGGCATGCTATGACATGGTTGACGCTGCTGTGCCCCTGTCCGCCACTGGCGTTACCATGCGCCGCCATGCCTGGCTCTAGGTGTCGGGTTTGGCTCCTGACGTCCAGTTGTCGGTTGCCGCTGCCCCATTCTGTGGGGAATGGTTATTTGGTCCTGGTGGCCAGACCTTTCTAAATTCCCTCCGGGCCTCAGGACATACCCTGCAGTCAGTGCAGGACCTCTACCGTGCTCCATCATGAACCCCATCCCCCGCTTCTGTGGGCGGGCCGTCGCATTCCTGGACCCCATTCCGGGGGGGCTTCACGGGGCTGTGGTAGAGCGACTAGGGGTCTGCCCCGTGCCCATTGCTGCACCTTAGCCGCTCCATAGGGCTTTCCTCCTGTATCCTCTTGCAGGCCTCAGAGGCACCTGGGGCATTATCTGCCCATTTTTGGAGGCTTGCTTCCATTACTGGACTTGCTGCTCCTTATAGATTTCTTGGGGACCTCTGCCCAGAGTGCAGTTGTTTGTAGAGGCAGCTACTGACCCCCTCTGCCGGCTGGAGGAAGGGATGAGACGCTGTGACCCCACTGATTTAGGTGGGGGGAACAAATGGGGAAAGAACGCAGAGTTTTATTTAGTGATCCCTGTCTGAGACTACAAACATGGGATGGAAAGGTGTATGACCCTCAACCAAAAAATTAAATCAACATCCAGCTTAGGAATGGAATTCGCGTGAAATTCAACAGTCCACAGCTGCTCCCCCCTTTACTGCTCCCAGTAAACCATTTCAGTGAGTGTGGCTGGCCCTCTGTAATCTGCCTGTCCTTCCCATATCTAGGTGTTTTAGGCAAGTAAAGGAAGTTTCATAGTCAGCTAGCGCTTTTTGTGACCTTTGATCCTGAATGGTCACACTCTGATTGGGTCTCCAAAGGGGTAGGAACAGTGTTAAGATTGGGGTTGGGGGGTGACAGAGGAATCAGAAGGATGCCTTTAGATTTGGGGCAAATACTCAGTGGACATGTTTATCACTTCCGAAATGCTATGTCTTCTATATAGTCAGGACTGTGGGAGGATGTGCATAAATACACCAAGAACTCTAGACATGTGTCGCAAGAAAACCTGAACATGCTGGTAGTCACAGATAAGTGTGCAAATTCACCAGGAACTCTAAAGTGTGCTTCACTGTAAAACCTGGGCAGGCTAGGGATTTACTGGCCAACTATGTAAATACACCCAGAATTCGAGACATGTAGCACTCAAAAACTTTGGACACACAAGTAGTCACATGCCAAGTGTGCAAATACACCAGAAGCTCTTAAGCATGCATCGCAGAAAACCCTGAACACTTAGTATATACAAACCGAGTGTGCAAATGCACCCAGAACTCTAGACATACATCACTAGAAAACCTGGACATGATAGAAGTCACAGGCCAAGTGTGCAGATACGCCCAGAACTCTAGGCATGCATCACTAGAAAACCTGGACACACTGGTAATCACAGGCCAAGTGTGCAGATACACCCGGAACTCTAGACATGCATTGCTAGAAAACTTGGACACACTGGTAATCACAGGCCAAGTGTGCAGATACACCCGGAACTCTAGACATGCATTGCTAGAAAACTTGGACATGCTGGTAGTCACAGGTCAAGTGTGCAAATACACCCAGAACTCTAGAACCTGGACACTGGTAGTCACAGGCCAAGTGTGCAGGTACACCCGGAACTCTAGGAATACATCACTAGAAAACCTGGACATGCTGGTAGTCACAGGCCAAGTGTGCAGCTACACTCGGAACTCTAGACATGCATCACTAGAAATCCTGGACGCACTGGTAGTCACAGGCCAAGTGTGCAAATACACCCAGAACTCTAGGCAAGCATTGCTAGCCACCCTAGTAACCACAGCTGGATTATTTATGCTCTGAGCGTGATGCTTGTTGCTGCATGTAGGACGGAGGTCCATATTACAACCTATAACTCAGAAGACCCTTCTATAAGTGCCGTCTTTTACCTTTCCCACCTACAGTCATTTCCACTGGGGTCCTACATCTATCCATTTCCATTGCTAGGAGGACTGGAGCATGAAATGGTTAAGTGACTTGTCCTTGTCCACCTAGCGAGTGTTTGGCACTAGCGCGGTTTGAACCTGTGGCTTTCTGGTTCTCAGTTTGGTGCTTTAACCACTAGGTCACACTGCCTCCATAAGGCGTGCACAGAGAGGGTAGGGAGAAGTAAATGGTGGGGTGGGTGAATGGAGAAAGAGAAAGAATAAAGTACATGTATTTTAAGTGCACTGCTCAGAATCATTCAGTGAGTGAAGTGGCAGTTGTGGGAGTCAAACCTATGTCTCCATGTTCAGAGGTCTTTGCTTTAACCACAAGGCTGTGCTGCTCCTATAAAGGTACAGTGTGCAACCTCACTTAGAGTCATTGGAGTGTTGGGTCGCAGTGGGAGAGCAGTGTGGGTAGAAATGAACTTGCCTGTTAAAATCTGTACAAATACTGTATTGAACAAGATGCATTACCATGGGTGACTGTGGGAAAAATCTTTAATAAAAATATTTTGCAAAAACAAAATAAAGCTGAAATGTAACCCTGAAATCTTGCATAAAATGGTGCCTTTCTGTTTTAGGTGTTCTACAACAACAAAGGGTACCACAGCATGCCGACTTACCTCAACGTCCTGAACAACGCCATCTTGAGGGCCAATCTGCCCAAAAGCAAAGGCAACCCAGCAGCATATGGTAAGGCTTCCAGCAGGCCCTGTTAGTTTCATCCTAATGCACTGGGACTGAGGCTGAAATGGGAGCTGTCTGGTCATTAGGACATTGGGTCCAGACTCGTCTATGCCCAGGAATA
This sequence comes from Neoceratodus forsteri, assembly GCA_016271365.2. Classification (NCBI taxonomy): domain Eukaryota; kingdom Metazoa; phylum Chordata; order Ceratodontiformes; family Ceratodontidae; genus Neoceratodus; species Neoceratodus forsteri. Next base: position 554,335,613 of record JADMNL010000022.1, read on the forward strand.
CCTCTGACAGCAGGAGGGGTGAGGTGTTTTATACAGTAGGGGTAAATCCAGGCTGCTTTCATGTTCTTATAGTAAACAGAATCCTGACTTTCTCTCTTCTAATATCATTGAAAAGTGTTACTGGTCTGTAGTTAGTGTACTTCTTGTACTCTGTTTGTTTTGAACTAAACTTGTTTGGGATGGGGGGTTTAAAACCCTTTGGATGATGTTGCCTTTCCCTGCTCAGTTCTGGAAGCCAGGGATATCAGGTGAATGGATGCTGGCGAGAGAGCCGTTCACTCAGTGCTTCCTTGCAGCTTATGTAACTGCACCTGCCCGTACTAGTCCTACTGCCATTTTCAAACCACAGCCCAGTCACTACTAAAGTGGGCCCACACCAAGACACGGTCTAACCCAAGACTGCTCCACTCAACCCCACCAGGGCCCACTATCATGTCTCTGCTCTCTTGTTATTCTGCTTAGCTATCACTCTGTCTAAGCCTAAGCCACTACTTTGCAAAGAATGTATGTAACCAATAAAATTAATACTCTGTATAGGTAGGCACCAATGTATTGTAATGCCTGCACTACTCCACTGCAAAGGATGTTTGTAACTGTTTAGTAGTAGAAAGGACTTATCTAACTGCTTAGCTAACACTCTGTATAGGTATGCATCAAAGTATTATATTGTTTAATAATGTTTGTACATCTACTGTCCAGCCAGTTATGTAACGTTGTCTCTGCTGTACTGCTGTCATGTCTGTATTTGTCATCCGACGAGGAGCCTTTGGAAATGAGTCTATGACTCAAAGGATTTTTTTTTTTTTCACATCTCTGTTTCTTCTCTTCCGGAGGATCCCGCGATCCCCTTGCCGTCGGCCACCTGCACCCCCTGGCCCGGCCCACACCCCCCCAGAGCCGCCCATTAATTGCTCACGTCGCTCTGAATGCAGGATCCTCTTGGGTACTTGGCACACCCATCAGCCGCCAAGATTGTGCCCCGCCATTTTCCACCTGGTTTTCTTTGCCCCAGAGAGACGGACGTGCAATGGCGTGCAAACACATATGTGCTGATGCCCGCCATGCTCTCCTCCCGCTCTGCTACTCGTAAGACAACTGGCCTCTGCCAGTAGCCGTTACAGTGCGCTGTTGTGTCCCAGCCCTCCCCAGAGGAAGGAGAGCAGTCATGGGACACTCGATCCTTCCTCTCCCCTGCCAACCCCTGGTGGCCTGAGTCTGTTCCTGAACCCGGGTCGCCGGTGTGATGCGAGGTGTGGCGTCCAGCGCCTCAACCCTCAGCACCACCGGGCTGGCCCATGACTCAAAGGATTGTAATTCCAATATTCTAATAAATAAAGTAACTGGGTGCTAGAATGTATTGCAGGGACATGGGAATTGTAAGGAGGCAGGGTGGTAGGCAGTGGGGTTTGGGGGTACTAATGCAAGGGAATTGTTGGGTTGCTGAGGACCAGGAGGCATACAGAGACAAAATGGGACATAGCAAGGGCCAGGTGCATTGGATTTCCATCCCTAGGTCTCCCACCAGACCGAGTGAACAGGTATCCATTAGGCCAGCTGCCTCCACTTGTCCTCTACAGACAGTGCTTTGCAATGCTAGAATGATCAGGAACAAGACTGCAGTTATAGTGGACTTGATTTCCTTGGTCGATCTGGCTTGTATCATGTAGACCTGGCTGAGTGATGATGCTGGCCCAGTTCTTGAGGCAGGATCATGTGAAGCAGTGATGGTCTATAACAGGACTGTCGCCTCGGCTCTTGATTCTCCTGCCCCAGTATGTATACAACTTCAGATTTCTTGCTTGAGATCCCCATGGTTTGATAGGGATCTTAGGAAGATGAAGACCATGAGTCAGAAGTTGAAGCATTTTTGGTGGAAATCCAGGACTGATGAAGACAAGCCAACTTTGAGAGCTCACTACGAGGAGTATGAAAGAGCAAGACATATCATGGGACATCAAGAGCAAGATCAGTCTGTTTGCTGATGATACCAAGGTTGGTGTGGTGGTGGATGACCTAGGGGGATGGCAGGGGTTGCAGGATGATCTGGCAAAGCTTGAAACCTGGTCAGACACCTGGCAACTGGGCTTTAATGCCAAAAAGTGCAAGGTGCTGCATTTTGGGATGAAGAACCCAAGGAGGACTTACCAGCTAGGGGAGTGCAGCTAGCCCAGACAGAGGAGGAGAAGGATCTGGGTGTACTCATTACAGGGTCGATGAACAACTCCGGCACAGTGTAGGAAGGCAGCTGCAAAGGCCAACAAATGCTGGGTTGTATTGGTAAGGGGTATATCCTCGGGAGGGAGGAGGTGATTCTGCCACTGTATAGGTCATTAGTTAGACCACACCTGAGTACTGCGTGCAGTACTGAACGCCCATATCTGAAGAGGGACATTAAGTTACTGGAGGGGTGCAGCGAGGCGACAAAGATGATCAAGGGGCTGGGGACTTATCATACGAGAGGAGGTTGAAGGAGTTGAACATGTACTCACTGGAGGAGAGGAGAGACAGAGGTGACATGATTGAAACCTTTAAATACATGAAAGGAATAAACAAGACAGGTACAGAGGGGCTGTTCAAAGTAAGGGAGGGGAGGGCCACCAGGGACCATGATATGAGACTGGAGCGAGGAAGGTTCAGGAGGGAGATGAGGAGACACGTTTTTACAGAGAGGGTGGTGGTTGGGTGGAATGCGTTACCTGCAGAAGTGGTATGCAGTAGAACAGTGGACTGCTTCAAACGAGGATGGGACAGGACAAGGCGGAGGGTTAATGAAGGGGAAGAGTGGAAGGGAGGGGCAGCTGCAGAATAAGGGGTGCTAGCTGCACATTCGAGCAGACTTGATAGATCTCTAGGCCTTTATCTGCTGGCAAATTTCGAAAAAAAAAAAAAAAAGGTCACTTAAGAAGGTGGCATTCTTGTCCAGAGAGATTGCTACAGGGAGGAACAGACTAGTTCAGCTCTTTCAGACTGTGGACAGGTTACTCCATCCTGCGTGTCTAAAACCGAGGAGGGCAGTTGCATCCACCAGGTGCGAAGAGCTGGCACAGTTCTTCTCTGACAGAGTGTCTTCTGTCCAGTCTGGGATTACACCAACTGGCCTGTCATGACCCTGCAGAGGAGATCTGGTTGTCAGTAGGAGCACTCCTGTCTGGAGCAAGTTTAGACCGAAGTGGGTGGAAGAGGTTTGTGAGGTAATCTGAAAGTTGCAGCCCATCTGTTGTGAACTGGACCTGGGACCAACATCTCTCCTTCTAAGCTATGTAGAGTCTTTAGATCCAGTGCTTGCTGAGATAGTCCCACCGCTCCCTTTTGGAGGGGTCTTTCCCTAGCGCTTTAAAAGAGGAGCTGGTGAAGCCCCTACTGAAGAAACCATCTTTGATCCTGGACTGCTTTGTGAATTTTAGACCTGTCTTTAAGCTTCCTATTTTGGGAAGGGTTATTGAGAAGACAGTTGCATTGCAGCTCAGTGAACCTCTCCAGCTGGGATTCAGGTCTACGCACAATATGGAGACTGCATTGGTCAGGGTGCAGAATGACCTCCTCAGGGTTGAGAGAGAGAGAGTGGAACGGTCAGTTCTCATTTTACTTGATCGCTCTGCAGCATTTGACACTGTTTGTTTGTTTTTATTTTGTTAATTGGGTAGACACTGGGACAAACCCTTTTTCAGTTTTTCAGTTCCAACCCAAACGCATAATTACAGCAGTACAAAATAATATAAATAAATACACTTGCAAAAGCAACAGACAGTTTAAAAAAACATTTTCAATATATTCAAATGAAGCAAGCAACCATATTTTCAACTTTCTTTTAAAACTTTCAAGCGTGCAGTCAGTTCTCAAATCCTCAGGCAAACTGTTCCAAAGAAACGGAGCGGGCACAGAGAAGACTCAAGAGCCAGCTTTAGTAGAAAAAGATTTAAGAAAAGTCGTCCCCCGGGAAGATCTGAGATTCAATATAGAACATTGAATGCTCAGCAGTTCAGTTGATGGAAACTCCTCTGTCTCAAAAAGGGATTTAAAAATTAGGCAACAAAGTGCACAGAACGAGCATTAGGTCGTAACCAGTCAAGGGAAGAATAAATCAAACAGTGGTGTGTTCGAGGGGGAGCTCCCAACACAAAACGGCATGTGTTGTTATATACTACTAATAAAGCCTGGGTTTCCCTCACTGACAGTTTGTGGTACAAACTTGCTACGTAATCTAGAAGAGGTAAAAGCACCCCAATAGCTATGGCCTTTCTGGTCTCTGGAGTAAAATATTGTTTCAGTTTATAAATTACACCCAGCTTTTGATTAATCTTGCAACTAACAGTTCTAACTTGAGTTGAAAAGATGGTCCGGGGTCCAACAAGGCCCCTAAATACTTAAATTCATAAACTTGCTCAAGAGGAATTCCATGGACATCACAAATAAGTAAACTAGGATTGCTATGCAGATGAAATGGAGTCCCAAACAACATGGCTTTGGAATGCATTCTCATCAAACCAGTGACAAACTGAAATAAAATCCTGCTCCAAACAATGAATTAAAGATGCCAACAACTGAGATTGAGTGAAAAGTATCAGATCGTCAGCATAAAGTAAGCTTTCACAGATTACGCAAATAGAAGGCAAGGGATTAATGAACAAAGAAAACAAAAGCGGGTCCAGAATAGACTCTTGGGGAACACCACAGTGTATAGGAAAGGTAGAAGAAGTAGAGGAACCTAGAGTAACATTAAGTAAACGATTAGATAAATAGTCCCTAAACCAAGCAAACGCATTTTCAGAAAATCCCAATTCACCCAATCTAACATATAACTGTGAGTGGTTTATTAAATTGAATGCCTTGGTCAGGTCCACGAACACTGCCCCAAGCATATAAAACCCTTATCAAAACTGCAAAGAGAGGCATCTGTGAATCTGACCTAGGCCGAAAGCCATGTTGTTGGGGACGCAGTACGTCATACTTCTGTAAATAAGATGTAATTTGTTTATTAACAGTTTTTTCCAAAAAGTTTACTCAGAAGATTTAGAATAGAGATTGGGCGAAAATCATCCAACCCTGATGCCCCTTATTTCTTAGGAATAGGAACAACTCTTGAGCATTTCCACTTAGAGGAAAAATAACCTGAATTTAAATTAAAAATCGAGCATAAGGGACCAGCAATATAGGGGACTACAGGTCTGATGAAACAGCCATCTAAACCCTCCCCACAGTCACTATATTTAGCAGGTATAATCTACAATAATTTAAAAACCTCTTTCCGATCAGCAGAACGATAATAAAAAGGAGGTCTACCAAGTGGCCAGGTGGTTTTGCTGCAGGTAACTTAAGCCTGTTATCATAATAGCTAGATAAATCCGAGAATTTTAATCCAAACAAATTCGAAATGTCAGTAGGGTCTGAAACTACCCCTAAAGATGTTGATAGTGTCTTAATATCACACTTAACCTTGGTGGGATAAATTTGATTAACAGATAACCAAAAAGACTTACTTACTTTATCAGAAATATGAAAAAAAAACTCTTTGCAACCTTAACCAAATGGGATACCTTGTTGTGAAGGAACCTGCATCTATCCATGAAGATTTGAGAAGGCATTTGTTTGAAAGTGGACCATGCTATATCCCTGGCCCTCATCCAGTCCTTCAATTCAGTTGTAAGCCATCTATTACTGTATTTACCCCTCTGACTCGCATCGTTCTGAGTGGAAAAAACATGTTTTAAACAGGAACTCTAGTAACTTACAAAAGAAGTGAAATGCATTGTCAGGATCTGGTATGCAGTCCAGAAGGGACCAATTTGCAACATACGTACATGTAAAGCAGACATATCTGCACGCTTAAAATTCATGAACTGCAAAAGACAGGAAGGGACTCTGGGGCACTTGAAATGTAACACACAATAAATAGCTTGGTGGTTACTGACAGAGTCAGAGAGCATCCCAACTAAAGACACTCTCTGAGGACTGCCAGTGACCACTCAGTCTAAGATAGAGTGATTACCTGCGGCTGTGTTTAGCCTGGTGGGATCAGAAATGAGCTGGGACAGAGAGGAGGACTGCAATAAATTCTCTCAACCTAAGCTATCAGACAGTGCCATGTTCACATTAAAATCGCCAAGCATTCTGAAGTCATGGCCACCCACAAATTTAGAAATACAGTCCAATAGATGTTTCAGGCCTGTAATACCACAATCTGGTGGATTATACACTCCACTTAGCTAAACGTATTTGCTACCCCCCAAAACCAATCGTATAACCAGCCAGTCATTCTGGCAGTCATTATTCATACCGCTCAAAGCAACAGTAACCTGAAAGTGGTCCCTAAAATAAATTGAGTACCATGTAGACCATGGAGTCGTATTGGATTGCTTAAGGGAGTTCGGTGGGTTTGCTGGCACTGTCACCAGCTGGTTTGAGTCCTTTCTTAGAGACAGGACGCAGAGCGTGGTGATGGGGAATTTCTCCTCACTCTCCAAGCCCCTGCTCTGTGGAGTTCCTCAAGACCTGATCCTCTCATCCATGTTGTTCACGGTGTACATGTTGCCCTGGAGGAGATTATCGGACAGTAAGTCTGGGATTTCACTTTTATGCAGATGGTGATATCCAGCTGTATATGTAATTTGCACCCAGGATGCCTGACGTGGTTGAGGTACTAAACTTGGCGCCAGGCCAAGATCCAATGTAAGGTGTGAGGTTCCATGGATTTATCTACTTTTAACCCTTTTAATGTTCTCCATTTAACCACTCCCATCCAGTACTCCGTCCTGAATTTTTTTCCCTCTGTGAATAACCTTGCATTTTCATGGCAATGAATTTCAACTACCACACCTTAAACCACCTCTCTAGCACTTTTCTATCCTTCCACATCTCCCTTATCCCTTTGTCGCAATCTGCCCTACCACGGAGCTTCTGCGCAAAGACGCAGCTTGCCCTGGATGCCCTCTCCAATGGCACTGACGAACATATTGAAGAGGTCAGGACCTAGGACTGATCCCTGTGGCACACTGCTCCTGACCTCCCTCCCTTCTGATTTGACCCCCATTTACCACCACCCTCTGCTGTCTCTCCTTCAGCCAGCTTCCTATCCATCTACATCCCTAGCTGTACCCAGCTTCCTACCCATCTACGTCCCTAGCTGTACCCAGCTTCCTACCCACCTACGTCCCTGGCTGTACGCAGCTTCCTACCCACCTACGTCCCTGGCTGTATCCAGCTTCCTACCCACCTACGTCCCTGGCTGTACCCAGCTTCCTACCCACCTACGTCCCTGGCTGTACCCAGCTTCCTACCCACCTACGTCCCTGGCTGTACCCAGCTTCCTACCCACCTACGTCCCTGGCTGTACCCAGCTTCCTACCCACCTACGTCCCTGGCTGTACCTCTTCCTCACCCACCTCACGTCCCTGGCTGTACCCCGCTTCCTACCCACCTACGTCCCTGGCTGTACCCAGCTTCCTACCCACCTACGTCCCTGGCTGTACCCAGCTTCCTACCCACCTACGTCCCTGGCTGTACCCCGCTCCTCCAGCTTCCTCAGCAATCTTCTGTGTGGCACCGAGTCAAAAGCCTTGCTGATATCAAAGTAGAGTAAAACCCCAGCGTTGCCCTTCTGTATTATTTTACTAACAGGGATGCCATTTTCTAGCAGTTGCTTTCAGTGTTGTATTACTAGTAGTGTCTAATGTTGTATTACAAATAGTTATGATCTTACTTCGAGATACAGCTCTTGCAGCAGGTTACGCCATTAGGACTGAAGCCGTCAAGTGCCAGGACCCGACGGAAATTTTCTAGCTAGCAGTCTTCAGCAGGGACCACCTCCAATGTCGGTCCCGCCCCCGACGTCAGGCGTAGTACATAAGGAGGCAGTCCCCCCACAATCCTCAGTTCTTTTCTCACCATCAACATTGCAAGCATCGGCCTCTCAGTCACTTTCTATCGTGCAACGACTTAGAACTACGACGTTCTCTCTTTTCTTATACGGATTTGGATTCATCTGATGTCCTCTCCAAACACCTCTTTGGAAGGTCACCAATCGAAGTGTGCCTGCGGCAAACAGATCCCCTTCAAGGATCCTCACTCAGCCTGCGTGCGCTGTCTAGGCCCAGAACCACGACACCAAGGCCTGCTCCATCTGCCAGGGCTTCAACAGTCGCCCACCAGGATCCCGGACAACAGAAGGTTTTCTCTGCCGCTTCGGAGGAGAAACTAAAGACTATGGATAGGGAACCTTCCTCCAATGAGGAGTCGCCAGGGAAGACCCACAAACACCGGGAGAAACACCGGGAGAAGGAAAGGCCCAGGTTCCCGGTGAGGGCCTCGGACTCCCGAAGCTCCGGCTCGTGGTCAGACCGCTCTCCTTCCAGGGCTCAATCTCAGACTCCCCCGGTTCAGGTCAGATCCTCCAGCGGCTCCTTCTCTCTGCTGCCTCTCAAGACTTCCAGGCCGTCGGCTTCATCCACTCCTTCTAAGGCCTCATCTAAGTCTGGGAAGCGCCACAGATCTTCCTCCCATCATCGGGACTCCAGGCCAGGTCGATGTCCCAGCCTCTGCGTGGGTCGGACCCGGTCCCTCATAAGACTAAGGACCTGATGTCCCTAAAATGGACGCCAGACCCGACGTCGGCCCACCCAATGTTGGCCAAGCATCATCAGCACTCCCAGGAGCCAGCAACTGCAAGACACCCGTCGCCGGCTAGGCATTCGCCTTCCAGGGTGTCAGCCAGGGGACCGACGTCGGCTACTCCAGAGAGGAGGACTGCACCACCGTTGCTGGCTAATGTTGGTCAGAAGGAATCATCGGAGGAGGATACCACTCAGCCTGAGGACCAGGCGGGTGACACCGGAGTTGTCGGGCTCCCATGGGAACCTTCCCCAGAGCGGGAGACCCCTGGGGACCCGACGCCCGAACCCGGCGACAGGCCATCGGCGCCCGGCCCGTCGTCGGGCTTGAATTTGGCAGAGGTAACGGAGCTCTTTACCTTCTGGTGGGACACCATCAGGAAGGATGTGGTCGCCACGCACCCTCCTCCTACTCCGCCTCCACCCACTCTTTCACTGCCTACGCCCCCTCCTGTGCCCAAGGGGCCTGTAGGACGGTCACCAACCCCCAAGGAGCCAAAACTTCCTCCTAGGTGCAGATCCTCGGATAGAAGACCTCCCTCAAGATCCACTTCAGGGTCACCTAGCCCTAAGAGACCCAGACGACGCTAGTACACCACATCTGTGGAGGATTCTAAGTCTGACACCTCAGGGCGCTCCAGATCTCCTTCTCCCATCAGCATTCCCTCTCCAGACCCACACGACCTACCCAGGTCTTCTCCGGATGATCCCTCTTTCACGGAGATCATGAGGCACATTCAGGAGAATATGGGGTGGGATGCTGAAGAGCTTGACCCTGAGAGACAGTGCCTTGCCCGCTACCTTTGGCAGAAAGACCCAAAGCCTGGTAGTGCCACCCTTGGTGGACACCTTTGCGGACATCACCAAGGCTGCGTGGAAACATCCGCATTCGACTCCGGCAGTGCAGAAGAAGGCTGACCGCCTATACAAGGCCCCTAGGGAGGACCAGTATCTGGCGAACAATCCTCTGGCTGACTCTCTGGTCATCACTGCCTCACATGACCAATCTCAGAGACCTCAGCACTTGAGCACACAGCCACTGGACCCGGAATCCAAACAATTGGATGTCCCGGGTAGGCGCACGTATGCGGCTGCGACTTGCGCCACCAGGTCTCTGAATTACCTCACCCACATGGTTCAATTCCAGAACACACTGTGGGAACAGGGCCAGGACCTGGTTGAGACGATGCCTGATGGTGGCCAAAGAGAGGAGCTTTTGAACCTCCTCCGTACGGGTTCGGATGTGGGGATCCAGGTGCTCAGAGCCGCATATGACTCTGCGGACTCTTCGGCCAGAGCTGCAGCCTCAGGCGTGTGTCTCCGGAGACACTCTTGGCTCCGTGTCTCCGGTTTTAACCCGGACGTCCAGAAGAACATCTTAGATGTCCCTTACAATGGTGAAGTCATTTTTGGTGAAGCCTCCGAGAAGGTGATCACCAAACTTCAGGATGCTGGGAAGGCAGTTAGATCTGTCCAGGCCATGTACAGGTCCCGGCCCAGTTCCTTTCATAGGAACCAGAGTCACTTTCGTGGCTGGATACAAAGGCAACAACCACGTCCCGGCCAACAGCAGAGGGGCATTTTTACCCGAAAAGCCCAGGCCAAGTCATCCCCAGGCAGAGGCCAACGAATCGCAAAGTTGGCCCAGCCTGCAGGATCGAACACTGCCACAGCATGACTCCTTCCCAGCCCCCGCCCCTCCTCAGGATCAACGGGAAATGAAGGTTGGGGGTCGCATCGCACGTCACCTGCCAGGGTGGCAGTCGATCACCACCGACAGGTGAGTGCTGCAACTGGTCAAAAAAGGCCACTATGTAGAATTTGTAGGCAGCCCACCCACAAGACCTCCCCTGTTTTCCCACTACTCTGGTCAGCACACCCTGCTCATACAGCAGGAAGTGCTCACGCTTCTGGAGAAAGAAGCCTTAGAGCACGTTCCAGACAACCAGAGAGGGCTAGGGTATTATTCTCACTTCTTCTTGGTTCCAAAGAAAACAGGGGACCTCCGTCCAATTCTGGACCTCAGCGACCTCAACCTGTCGGTCGTTTACAAATGCTTCCATATGGTGACCCTTCCGGGCCTAATTCCCATGCTGAAGCGGGACGCCTTTCTGGCATCTTTGGATATGCAGGACGCCTACCTGCACATTCTAATTGCTCAAGTGCACAGGAGGTTCCTGCGCTTCAAGTTTCAGAGCTGCCATTATCAGTTTCAAGCTCTTCCTTTCGGGATGTCATCGGCACCTCGCGTTTTTACGAAGTGCATGGCGGTCATAGCGGCATCTCTGAGGAGACAAGGCCACTACATGTTCCCATACCTGGATGACTGGCTTCTCATGGCACCCTCCAGGGAGGCACTGATGACGGCCATTCACCACACCCAGTCCCTTTTTCAATCACTGGGTATCCTCATCAATTACAAGAAGTCTCTCCTGGTGCCGTCCCAGAAACTGCAGTTTATAGGAGCAGTTCTGGACACCGTCAGAGGGAAAGCCTTTCTCCCCTCAGACAGAGCGGAACACATCAGATTTCTCATCAGGGACCTGTCGGTGAAGAAGACCATCCCGGCCAGACTGGTCCTTCGCCTGCTTGGACACATGGCTGCGGCCATTGCAACAGTCCCGATGGCACGGCTCCATATGAGAGTAACCCAGTGGAAGCTAAGGGTGCAATGGGACCAAAGGCAGGACCATCTGCAGCAGCCAATTCGAATCATGAATGCTATGATTTGGGATTGGCAATGGTGGCTAGATCCGGGGAATCTCTCTGCGGGGGTTCCCTTCACAGCGCCGTCTCCAACTGTAACTCTCTCCACAGACGCCTCAGGTCTCGGGTGGGGAGCACACCTAGACAGTGTGCGGTCTCGGGGCATTTGGACAGCCCAGGAATCTCATCTCCACATCAACATTTTGGAAATGAGGGAAGTACTTTACGCTCTGCAGGCCTTCCAGTCAGAGATTCCACCGGGTACTCTCCTATTACAAACAGACAATACCACAGTGATATACTACCTCAACAAACAAGGAGGCACTCACTCCTACCCGCTTTGCAGGGAGGCCTTGAAGAGTGTGGGAGTGGGTAGTGCAGCACAGCGCAAATCTAATTGCAGTACACGTCCCGGGAGTGGACAACACTGTTGCAGACAGTCTGAGTCGCTCTCAGGCCAGAGTCTACGAGTGGGAACTTCTACAGGAGGTGGCAGAGGATCTGTTTCACAGATGGGGCACTCCAGAGTTAGACCTTTTCACATCCCCATCCAACGCAAAACTGCCCAATTTTTGCTCGCTAGATTCAGGGCCTGGTGTTTTCTGGCGAGACGCGTTGTCCCTCTCCTGGGCGGGCAGATTTCTCTATGCCTTCCCTCCTTTCCCGTTAATCCAGAGAGTTCTCTTAAAACTTTGCAGGGAGCAGGCGACGCTCATTTTGATAGCGCCTTTCTGTCCCAGACAAATTGGTTCCCTCTTCTGCATCAGCTATCCCGGGGAACCTCCAGTTCCTTTGCCAATCAGCTCCCATCTGTTGTCTCAGGAGGAGGGTTCATTAGTCCATCCAGACTTACATTCATTGAACCTGCATGCTTGGCTCCTAGAGACATAGCCATGTTGCGATATAGGGTCTCGCAAGAAGTGGCAGATATACTCTCTGCCGCCAGAAAACCGGCAACCTACACAATGTACGCCATGAAATGGCGCAGATTTTGTTTGTGGGCTCAAGCGCTCGGTTTCTCGCGGTTAGAATGCCCCGAAAAGCTGGTTCTGGATTACCTGCTGTCCCTTTTTCATTCTGGACTGGCTTACTCCTCGATTAAGGTGCACCTTTGTGCAATTTCTGCTTACCATGCCCCCATAGGCCATCGGACGGTGGCCCAGTTGGACACTACTCGTGCCTTTTTAAGGGGAGTCCTCCACCTTAGGCCGCCCATCAAGGATCCGATTCCTCCTTGGAACTTGCCCTTCGTCCTGGAGCAGCTTACACTGCCACCTTTTGAACCAGCCATGGATTGCGAGCTACGTTTTCTGTCGTGGAAAACGTTATTTTTGGTTGTGGTTACTTCGGTCAGAAGGATCTCTGAATTGCATGCACTAATGGGAAAAGAGCCTTATTTAGTTTTCCATCAGGACAGGGTATCCCTGAGGACAAACCCAAAGTTTCTGCCTAAGGTGGTTTCAGCCCCCACCTTTAATCAGGATATCGACTTACCAGTGTATTTTCCAAGGTACACCAACTGAGGAAAAGCCCTTCTGCACACCCTTGACGTGCATCAGTGCCTCAGATATTATCCGACCAGAACCAAATAGTTTTGAAAGGCGGATCAACTGTTTGTCTCCTTTGCTGTTAGAATGAAAGGGGCTCCTGTCTCTAAACAGTCTCTCTCTCTCTCGAGGTGGCTCATCCAGTGCATCACTTTCTGTTATGATAAGTGCAATAAACCCTTACCGGGCGCGGTCAAGGGCCATTCCACGAGAGGGGTGGCCATTTCCTTTGCAGCATTAAAGAACGTCTCCACCTCAGCTATTTGCGCTGCAACCACTTGGAGCTCTGTGCATACCTTTATCAGGCATTACAGCCTGGACATTGCATCGAGGCGAAGAGCAGGGTTCGACCTAGCCATCCTTCAGGGTCTTCTGTCCTAGGCTCGAGTTGTATTGAGACTTCTACCTTTCCTCCTCCCCATGGCATAAGATTGCCGCTATTGCTTGGAAATCAGTCCTAATGGTGTAACCTGCTGCAAGAGCTGTATCTCGAAGTAAGATAGTACAGTTACGTAAGAACTTACTGTAACAGTAGATCTTTGAGAACAGCTCTTGCAGCAGGTACCTTCCGGCCCACCATCCCCCTTCTTGTGGAGGTAGGTCGTAGCCAAACATCCATCTTACAAGATAGGACGTTCTGTTTTTAATCTTGGCCATCTGGTGGCGGATCCTCGATCTCCTCTTCTGATGTCATCCAGCGGCCGGGAGTCTCCGGCGGGAGAACTGAGGATTGTGGGGGGACGTCGGGGGCGGGACCGACATTGGAGGCGGTCCCCGCTAAAGACTGCTAGCTAGAAAATTTCCGTGGGGTCCTGGCGCCTGACGGCTTCAGTCCTAATGGTGTAACCTGCTGCAAGAGCTGTTCTCGAAGATCTACTGTTACGGTAAGTTCTTACGTAACTGTACTTTACTTGACTAGTAGCTTTCAGTGTTATTGTAGTGATAGCTATGTTTTTACTGGTAGTTATTTTATTAGTAGCTTGCAATGCTATTGTACTAGTAGCGATGTTACTCTACTAGTAGCTTGCAGTTATTGTACTAGTAGCGATGTTACTCTATTAGTAGCTTGCAATAGTATTGTACTAGTAGCGATGTTACTGTATTAGTAGCTTGCAGTTATTGTACTAGTAACGATGTTACTCTACTAGTAGCTTGCAATTATTGTACTAGTAGCGATGTTACTCTACTAGTAGTGTGCAATTATTGTACTAGTAGCGATATTACTCTATTAGTAGCTTGCAGTTATTGTACTAGTAGCGATGTTACTCTATTAGTAGCTTGCAATTATTGTACTAGTATCGATGTTACTCTACTAGTAGCTTGCAATACTATTGTACTAGTAGCGATGTTACTCTATTAGTAGCTTGCAATTATTGTACTAGTAACGATGTTACTCTACTAGTAGCTTGCAATTATTGTACTAGTAGCGATGTTACTCTATTAGTAGCTTGCAATTATTGTACTAGTAGTGATGTTACTCTATTAGTAGCTTGCAATGCTATTGTACTTGTAGCGATGTTACTCCACTAGTAGCTTGCAATGCTGTTGCACTAGTAGCGATGTTACTCCACTAGTAGCTTGCAGTGCTGTTGTACTAGTAGCGATGTTACTCCACTAGTAGCTTGCAATGCTGTTGTACTAGTAGCGATGTTACTCTACTAGTAGCTTGCAATGCTGTTGTACTAGTAGCGATGTTACTCCACTAGTAGCTTGCAATGCTATTGTACTACTAGCGATGTTATTCTATTAGTAGCTTGCAATGCTATTGTACTAGTAGCGATGTTACTGTACTAGTAGCTTGCAATATTACTTTACTGGTAGCCTTCAGTGTTAATTTACTAGTAGCAGTGCTGTTTTACTAGCAGCTTTCAATGTATGTTACTAGTAGATATGTTATTTGGCTAGTAGATATTTTATTAAGAAGTTTTCAGTGTCATTTTACTAGCAGCTTTCCAATGTAATTTTACTCTTAGCAATGTTATTTTAATAGTAGCTATGTTTTTACTAGTAGCTATATAATGTTACTAGTATAGCAGGCTTATCAGTTTACTAGTAGCTTTCAGTGTTATTTTATTAGTAGCAATGCTATTTTACTAGTAGCTGTGTTTTTTTTTTACTAGTGTTTTTACATTTTATTTTATTAGTAACTGTTATTAGTAGCGTTCAATGTTGGTTTCCTAGTGGCATTGTTTTTTACTTGTAGCTGCATGATTTTGATAGTAGCATTCAATGTTATCTTACTAGTAGCTTCCAGTGTTATTGTAGTGATAGCGATGTTACTTTATTAGAAGGTGTGTTATTCAGACCCCATGGTACACATCTTGTATTCTATGAGGCAGCTTAAAATATGATGGGTATTGGGGGCTTGTCCAATGATTTAGCTGAACGGACATACTTCTAGAGAGCTTCCTCTTTCATGAGAGAAAAAGGAGTTTAAATATACTTCTGTCGCTTGATCCGTTTATCTGTCTATGATATTTGGATTCCTGTTATTCCGCTGATTTCAGAGGTATCAAACTTGCCAAGATGGGAAGGAAAAATACAGAGTCGAAGCCTAATTTCTTTGCCCCACATGGCGGGGCCTCCAGACTTCCACTCTCTCCTGTACACCTCCCGCCATCAGAAGCTACAAGTGGAGACTTTGGACAGGCTACATTGGATTCGCTGCAATCAACGATGCGGAACTTACCCAAAGCAGTACAAAAGATGGACGAAAAAATGGACGGATATAATGATCGTTTGCTCACAGTCGAACAGAAGCTGAATGGCTTGTTGGAGACCATGCATGATGCTGAAAAATCTTCACAGTGGGCACAAGCTACAACTTCTACTTCTGTGAAGGAGCAAGTATTGGTCCGATCCTGATTAGAGCATTTGGAGAATCTAACGCATGCTGCAAACATCCAAATTCTTGGGCTACCGGTGGGTTCAGAAGGAGAGGACCTACCTGCATATTATGCACCTGGTTGCTGGAGACTCTTGGACTGGAATTACATGGCCTAATTTTGAGAGCCTATAGCGTTAATGTCTGGAGATCAGGGCCTACAGAAGGGGCATGTACTGTAATGCTGCTCACCTCTTCGGTAACAGTGCGAGATCGTATTCTCCATGCAGCCCCACAGCAGCGTAGCGTTGAGGCTGATTGCTCGAAGATCCTTCTTTTTCCGGACCTCTCCTCCACCTGTATGAAAAGGAAGACTTTTCATGGGGTGAGAAAACGGTTTTGGGCCATGGATGTCCCCACTAATTTATTGATGCCAGCCCGACTCCATGTCATGGTTGGGAGGCGGGCCTACATTAGACAGAGCCAAAGGAGGCCATGAAACTGATCGAGAAGCTGGAACTCGAGAAGGCAGTTCCAGAGAGAGACCCATCTTCTGATTCAGAATTGGAAAACACCTGAAATGACTGGGTTAAGTGACTCTGAGTTTAGTTTTCTTTGTTTTTGCTTAAACTATAATTACTTGCTGGACTGTTTGGAAGCTTAACAGTCTCAGGGCTTCTCTTGTGGAAATAATTTGTATAAAACATACCAGAGCTGAACCTATGTTTAAAGGCTCAAAATAACTCTCTGTTTGCATAATATTACCGGACACTTGTTTACTTCTACACAAATTGAGCTCCCCCTTTTTTTTAGGATTCACCCTGTGGAATTCTTATTTGAGTAAGCCTGGACAGTAAAGATCTTTTGTTTTCTCAAGTGAGAGCTGAGGGAGCCTTCTGGGAGATATTTGCTGAGTTTAATTAACAAAGGAGTAATTTTCAAGTAACATTTCTCTTTATAAACCCACTGAGTGTTTATTGCTATATATAAGGCATTGATAGTATCTGGTATATGTTACCTAATTCTGAAGTAATTGATAGCATATCGCTATATGGAGTTCCCCTAATCTTGTATCAAACAGCTATAGTGGATCACACATCTGAATGTCTTCTTAATTATATTTAAACAGTATAGTATGGCACTATGCAGTGTATATTGTGTGATGTATATGCATAAAACCTATAAATAAAAAGTAAAAAAAGAAATGATTGTTACTCAGTGTAGACTGCTGAGGTCATTGCTGCCATGCATTCGTGGCTTCATGTCGTTCAGCTGTTTGTCGCAAGGAAATAGTAAATGGCAATACTATACTGAATAAAAATCTTATTTTAAGCTACCTCATAAAATATTCCATGTATGTGGACTGCTGAATGGCCTGAAGTGTAATACCCCATTAATGTGAATAAGTGAGGTGACAGGACAGTAATCCATAAGCCCCTTCGCAAGTGATGACAAGTGGCATATTCTGTGTCAGGGCATTGTGTACCCAATTTATACATACAATTTTGCATTGTAAAGCTGTTATCTTATTATTTAAGTATGTTGTAAGATGTATCTGTGTGTTTTAAATCTGTTTTGCAGCTGTGAATTAAGTTATTTATTGCGTTTCGTGACAGGTATCACATTGACGAACCATCCGATGAACAAGACCAGTGCCAGCCTGTCTTTGGACTATCTGTAAGTATTTGTGAGGGGAGTGAACACATTGCCTGGGTGTGTGCAGTTGACTGTGACATAAGGCAGAAATTCACACAACTCTTGTTGAAGTTTTTGATTTTCAAGAATAATGTAAAAAGTTGCAAAATAAGGAGAGAAAGGATTTGACCCAGAAGGAAAAAAATAAAATGGGATGATGTCCAGTGTTGTAGAAGTGAGAGTCAAAAGTGGTTAATTATTCTGAAAGATATAATGGATTATTTATCAGTTAAGGCTTACATTAACTTTCCCAAATGTCTTTCAAAATATTGACTTTCAGAACTGGTACTCGTATACGTAGTTTGACTTTTAAAACCTGGTATGACTTAAACATTTAGATTCTTTGAGTTTTTTTTTTCTAACTGCCTAGAGATTCAGGTCACTATCCACACTTAAACATTTCTCATGGTTTTGCTTTGAGTTTTCAGTTCTTTATGTACCCTCACTCTTGACTTCCTGCTCTCATATTGTGATTCGCCATGGAAACGGAAAAAGAAGGTGGGATTCAAGAGGTGACTGTAACTAGCGCCTTCACGTCACAGTTCAAAAGTGATATGGGGTGCTAGACCGAGCACATTGTTGCATCTTTTCCAGGTTAAGGTCTGACTGTTAGAATGGCTGCGTTACATGAGCAGGCCGATGTTCCTTCCTTCCCACACAAAAGATTAATAGTCAGATTTACCAGCCTTGGAGTGGATCCCAGGGTGGTAGCCTGGGTAAAACATTGGCTGAACAACAGGAAACAGAAGGTAATTGTAAATGGAGTCCACTCTGGAGAAAGAGGGGTTTACTAGCGGCGTACCGCAGGGTTCAGTACTGGGTCCAGTCCTTTTATTGTCTTTATAAGTGACATTGCAGAGGGTCTGAAGGAAAAGTATACCTTTTGCAGATGACACAAAGATCTGCAACGGGTTGATACACAAGGAGGTGTGGAAAGGATAAGAAGGGACTTGGCAAGGTTGGAGGAATGATCAGAAGTACGGCAGCTAGGATTCAGTGCGAAGAAGTGCAAAATAATGCATCTGGGAATCAATAACCCAGGGGAAGAATACACAATGGGGGGGAGGTAGTAACAACAACAAAAAAGGAAAGGGACAAGGGGGTAATCATATCAGATGACCTTAAGGTTAGCAAGCAATGTGAGAAGCCGGTAGGAAGGGCTGGGGGGTATGCTGGAATGCATAGGGAGAGGCATCACCAGCAGAAAACAGGAAGTTGTTATCCCTCTGTACAGACAATTAGTGAAACCCCATCTGGAGTACTACGTCCATTTCTGGAGACTCCATCTCCGCAAGGACATAGACAGGATAGAGGCAGTCCTGAGGAGGGCAACTAAAATGGTGCAGGGTCTGCAAGACAAGCCGTACGAGGAGAGACTTAAGGAGCTTAATATGTATACCCTTGAGGAAAAATTGGAGAGGGGGGGACATGATAGAAACTTTAAGTACCTCAGTGGACTGACAAAGTCCAAGAGGTAGCATCTTTCAGAAAAAGGGCGTGCAAGAACAAGGGACACAATTTAAAGATAGGGGGGGGGCAGTTCAGGGGCAATGTGAGGAAGTACTTTTTCACAGAGAGGGTAGTGGATGCATGGAACAGCCTTCCTGAGGAGGTTGTGGGGTCTAAAACTGTGGGAGAATTCAAGAACGCATGAGACAGACATAAGGCAATTCTTGTGGGGGGTTGGAAGAAATAGGCTGTTGGTTAACTAGGATCTGCGTCCTATCCTGTAGGTAGGGAAATGGGCAGACTAGATGGGCCAAGCGGTCCTTATCTGCAGTCAAAGTCTATGTTTCTTGTGTCCTCTCCTGCAGTGCCTTCACTCCAGCCTCTGCCGGTGCCCACTAATATCCCACCGCAGTCAGTGCAGTTCGGCTGCTTTCTCCTTGGCAAAGCTGGATACAGTCGAGTGGACCTTTTCTAGAAACGTGGAATTTGTTGACAGAAAAGGACCGGTAAGTCCATCCAGTTGACCCTATTTTCCCTGCCTGTTCTGATACCTTGGACTATATTTGGTTGTAGGTGTCCCACCCACCTCCCTTTCCTCTACTTATTATACCTGCGTGCCTGTCCCACACATGATTAAAGCTCCCCATTGTCTTTGTCCCCCACCACCTCCTCCTCTTCCAGTAGCCAGTTCCAGGTGTCCACCACCCATTCTCTGAAGAAGTATTTCCTCGCATCCCTCTTAAACTCTCCCCCCCAGATTTATTGAGTGCCCCCATGTTCTGGTGCTTTTCCTTCTCTGAAAGAGCCTCCCCACCTGCACCTTGTTCACCCCTGTGAGGTATTTATAGGTCCCAGTTATGTCTCTTCTCACTGTCCTCCAGGAAGTACACATTGAGATCCCACAGGCTCTCCTTGTATGGCTTCCCATGCACCCCCCACACCATTTTGGTAGCCCTCCTCTGGACCACTTTCCATCCTGTCAGTGTCTTTGCAGAGGTGCAGCCTCCAGAACTGAAGAGCATACTCTTCAATACAGCACTGTGCTATCTTCTGTAGTTACAGGTTTTCGCAAAGCGGCTACCTGTTCTTCTTCGGGCTGCGGCAACTTTATCTAAAAAGGAGATGGCCTTGTGCCACCTTCCCACTTATAGTTTAGTGTGACACAAGCTCATTTGTGAAAGTGCTCAGGTCGAGCTGCCGTCCGTGGAGGGCTGTGCTGGTGGCCCCGCTGGGGTCCTGGATGGGGGTTGGTTTGGGGGGGGGTCACAACAGGACAGGGTGGGAGCTGGGGGGTCTACTAGACACCAGGGAAAGTTTTTTTTTTTTTTTAATTAAATGATTGATGTTGGGGTCTGGCGGCACTAATGGACAACGGGGGAGACAGGAAAGTATGAACCGGGGGATCATTCCTTCATATTGGGCCAGCAATTGGGTTGGGGTGATACCACTAGACACCAGGGACATTTATCTTTATTTTATTTAAATTCTGGATCGGGGACCAGCATGAGGGTGATTCTTGACGGGGGATGAAATTCTTCATATTGGGGCCGACAGTCTGCTTGGGGTGGGACCTCTAGACACCAGGGACATTTATCATTATTTTCATTTAAAATTCTGGATGGGGTTGGGGTTGAATCTCATCGTGGGGGGGGAGATTTCTCCATATTGGGCTGGCAGTTGACTAGGGGGGGTGGGACCACTAGACACCAGGGATGATGGCCATAAACATTTATTTTAATGTTGGCCTGGACAGGAGGGGGGAAAGACTTTTTTTCTTTAAATAATCATGGATTGAAAATTCCGCACCTTCTTACAAAGTAATGAGTTAAGGGGGCCCTTTGGACCCATATACGCTCCTTTCCTTTCACCCATAATATGTTAGCTTATGGCCCTTGAAGATATAGGCATCCAAGTTCGTTTTGATCTGAGCCTTGTTAACAGCGTATACAACCTCCTCAGGTAACCCATTCCACGGAGCCACCACACTCTCTGTGTAGAAAGCCATCTGTTTACTTGTGTTACACTTTATATGTCTTAGCTGAAGGTGGTGTCCTCTAGTGCCCAGCTTATCATTTTTAAACTGTAGATTCAATTCATTTAATATATAATCATCTTGCACTATATCATAACATAGCATCAAGTCCCCTCTCACTCTTCGAGTCTCCAGTGACATTAGCCTTAGACTAGCTAGTCTCTGCTCATAGGGCCTGTCTTGCATGCCATGCACCTTCCTAGTGGCCCTCCTCTGCACCCTCTCCAATCCCGCCACTGCCCCCTATTTATGCACCCCCACACTGGGGCACCATAATCTAAACTAGGTCTCACATAAGTCCTATACAAAGGTATGATCACTGCCTCCTCCCTACTTCTGAAGGTCTTCTTTATATCCATAAAACCCTATTTGCCTTTATTATCTGTTTGTCACACTGAGCCTGGTATTTCAGTTTCTGATCCACTCATATATCCAGGTTCCGTTCCACTTCTGACTTCCTTAGGGTTTGCCCATTTATCTTGTAATTGTGTTCCAGATTCCTGTTTCCCATATGGATCATACAGAATTTATCGATGTTCAGACTCATTCCCCTTTGAATGGCCCATTTGTGGATTTCATCCAGATCTTTCGGAATTGTCGCCGCCCCTACAGACTGTGTTACCGGGCCAGCAAGCTTTGTATCATCTGCATACCTGCTTACCCAATTTTGAGCCCCTTTGCCCATCTGTGCAATGAAAATTCTAAACAGCACTGGCCCCCCCCCCCGATCACAGGGATTTCATCAGATACCCATTTATAAACACCCTCAGGGTCCTTTTCCTCCAGCCATGCCTGGATCCATTGGCATA
Organism: Neoceratodus forsteri; assembly: GCA_016271365.2. NCBI lineage: Eukaryota > Metazoa > Chordata > Ceratodontiformes > Ceratodontidae > Neoceratodus > Neoceratodus forsteri. The sequence goes on from JADMNL010000022.1 coordinate 554,357,278, forward strand.
CTCTATAGTCCCTATCAATATCTGACAAACAGTTTAATATTTCTATGTGCGGCACTTTATCAAATGCCTTTGCAAAATCCAAGTATATACAGACCACCAGTTCCCCCATCCAATGCCACTGAAATGTTTTCATAGAAACACAGCATATTTGTAAGACGGGACCTGCCAGCCACAAAACCATGCAGTTCTCTATCATCCTGGCCAGCCTCAGTCAGATACACTTTTATGACATCCTTCAATATTGATTCCATCAGTTTACCCGGTACCGAAGTCAGACTTATGGGCCTTATGGGTTTGTGCAGTCTGCTCTGTCTCCCTTCTTATGAATGGGTATCACACTCACCCTTAGCCATTCCCCAGGCACCGCCCCCCCCCCCAGTGGTTGCTAAAAGATGATGGCTAAGGGTATGTGAAAGGATGCAGGTGTTAGTGGACAAATCAGGTAGAGTGACACTATAGCAGATCTTACTTCGAGAAGGTTCCTGCAGTAGGTCTTCACATATAGGACTGCGCCCCCTGGCATCGGGTCCGCACAGCAAACTTACAGATAGCAATTATCAGCGGGGACTGCCCCTGACGTCGGGCGTCGTGACGTCAGCCCGACTATAAAAGGGACGGTCCCACACCTGCTTACCAGTTCTTTCCCATCATCGCCTCAGTAATGTTTGGCTCGTGCTTGAACAGCAATCCAATGTCCACGTTGTGTTTTCTTCACCGTCTGCGGGGGGCCCCTCAAGCTCCCCCCTCGCCAGGCCTTCAGCTGTCTCTGGACAGGAGTCCATTGCTGGCTGGGGATCCTGCCATGGAGCCTCCGCCCTCTGGTACTTCGGGCGCACTCCCGGATCTGACGCCATCTGTTGGCGCTATGGCACTGCCCCTCTTCCCCGTGGGCCCTTCGACTGGGTTTCCAGACTCTGAACCCTCCTCCCGCCCCGGGCGGCCGGGCCCTGCCTGTCACTCAGTACCTGGTGCCAGGCCATGTGCCTCTGTCACTGGGCCTTCTGACACTGGTTACCAGATGCCATCTTATCCAACGCCGGGGTTTCCTACCCCAGGACACCCCACGCCAGGTTATCTTGGGTACTTACTGTTACCCTTCCTGGCAGTATCCTCAGTATCCGGGGTATCCGAGCTTCCAGCCTCCACCTTCGGTACCGGACCGTGAGTCCGTTCCCCTTTGGTGGAAGGACGCCAGAACTCAACTTCTGTCGGAGTTAAGACAGTCAGTGGGAGAGGCACCCAGCCTCAGGGTCACCTCTTCACCGCCTCCTCGGACCAGAGCTTTGGGCTCTTTATTTGTTGGCACTATAGAACCAGGCCCTTCTGTTCCTAGCTGTTCCGAGCCCTCTGACACTGAGTCCGACACGGATCCGTTGGACCCTAGGTCTCCCATAGAGGTTCCCCTAAAAGACTCTCCCAAGTCTCCACTGGAGGACCCCTCTTTTGGAGATTTGCTGCGCTGCATTCAGGCAGCTGGCAGATGGCCGACCAAAGAGGTAGCCCCACAAAGAAAACACCTTTCGGAGCACCTGGATCTGGCCACCGCTGACCCTATCCCCATTCCCCCGTGGATGGGGCCCCATGAGGACCTTATGACCACAATTAGGCAGCAGCCGTCCTCCATACCAGCGGTTTCGCACAAAGCAGACCACACTTGTTATGCCCCGGAAGGGATCCCTCACCTTAACTCCCATCCTAAGGCTGACTCCATGGTCATCACAGCCGCTCATGACCATTCAGTCCAGTCCAAACATTTGAGCTCTTCGCCTCCTGATAAAGACTCGCATCAGCTTGATCAGTTTGGGCATAAAATCTACTCTTCTACCTTTTGTGCGATACGTTCCCTCAATTACATCTCGCATATGGTCCCTTTCAAAAAGCTTCTCTTTTGGATCTTGAAAGATACCTTCAAGAGGTTCAGGATGAAACCCTGAGGAAGGGGTAATTGGACAAAGTTAGGATGGGGAAATAATTGTGTCGTTATGCCCTATGGGCGACTTACGACTCGGTGGATTCTGTGGCTAGAGCGGCAGCCTCAGGGATCTGTCTCTGCTGCCTTTCCTGGCTTTGTATAGCAGGCCTGGCACAGGACGTACAATCCTGTCTTTTAGGGGTTCCATCCTCTTTGGCGGCGATGCTAAAGATATAATTACTGGACTGCAGGAGAGACGTCTGTTCTTTATACAAGATGGGTCAGAAAAAGCAGCCTTTTCGCCACCAAAGGTGGTGGAACAAATCCCAGGCTAAGCGCCAAGCAAAGAAACGTGCCACTGGATCTGGAGCTCAAACCCCACAGGCCAGATTTTCAAAACAGGCCTCTGGGGCAAAAGCGTCCATCCCCTTGGTGTCCTGACTCCTTTCCCCTCCTTCCACTCCCTCCAGTAACATAGGAGGAACTGGTCGGATAGAGGTTTGGCCTCCACCTGGACAGTTGGAGGTTTGTCACCGCAGAAGCTTGGGTGCTTCAGCTCATCCAGCGAGGTAACTCAATAGAATTCAGTGAGATTCCAGCCCCTCAACCGCCGGGACAGTCCTTCTGTCCTTGGGATCAGGTCCCCATTGTGTCTCAGGAGATTCAGGCACTTCTTTTGAAGAGGGCCATAGAATCCGTCCCAACAAACCAAACAGGAAGGGGATTCTACTCCCACTTCTTCCTGGTACTTAAGAAAATGGGCAACCTGAGACCGATCCTGGACCTCAGCACACTAAATATCTTTGTTGAGTACAAGAAGTTTCGTATGTTGACCCTTCAGGGGCTCCTTCCCCTGCTCCACCCAAATTCTTGGCTGTGCCCCCTGGACATGCAGGATGCTTATCTGCATATTCCTATCCTCTCGACCCACCGCCGCTTTCTCTGTTTTGTTTTTATGGAGAACCATTTCCAATTCAGAGCACTCCCATTTGGCTTCTCTTCGGCCCCCAGAGTGTTCAGCAAATGCCTAGCGGTGGTGGAAGCATTTTTACGCCATCAGGGCATTTATGTCTTCCTGTACCTGGACGACTGGCTCCTTGCAGCACCCTCTCCTACCAGCCTGAAAGAGTCTCTCTTTTTCACTCTGAACTTGTTTGCTCTTCTGGGCATAACAGTCAATTTTTCCAAGTCCCAGTTAGTACCATCCCAGAGACTCCAGTTTATTGGAGCTGTACTAGACACAGTTCAGGGAAAGGCTTTTCTGCCATCACATCGGGCCGAGACCTTAGCTATTCAGGCCACTGTAGTGGCCCAGGCCCGATGAATCCCTGCACATTCCATGCTCCGTCTCCTAGGACTGATGGCGACTGCCATTTCAACAGTTCCCATAGCCAGGCTTCACATGAGGGTCACCCAATGGTCTTTTCAAGTCCAATAGGACCAGAGGACGGATGACATGAACCAAAAGGTCATGATCTCCAACAGTCTTCAGAGAGATCTTCGCTGATGGCAGGATCTCTCAAACCTATTGAAGGGAATTTCTTTCCATCCTTCAGTCCCATCTCAAATTCTCACCACGGATGCCTCAGACCTCGGCTGGGGAGTCCACCTGGGGACTCACAAGGGTCTTGGTCCGACCAGGAGCTAATGCTCCACATCAGTGATCTTACTTCGAGAAACAGCTCTTGCAGCAGGTTACACCATTAGGACTGACGCCGGCAGGCGTCAGGACCCCACAGAAAAATTCTTGCTAGCAGTATCCAGTGGGGGACTGCCCCCAACATCGGCCCCTCCCCAACGTCAGGCATCACATAAAAGGAGGCGGTCCCCCAGCATCCCCAGTTCTCCCGCCGGAGACTCCCAGCTCAAGTGTGACATCTGAAGGGGAGACCGAGGAGCTGCTTCCAAAGGAAGGTTAGAAAAAAGGCATCAAAGGACGCCGTAGCCTAAAAACTAGGTCAGAAGACTCAACCTCCAGAGGGGAAGGCGGAAGGGAAACTACCTGCTGCAAGAGCTGTTCTTGAAGATCTACTGTTTCGGTAAGTTCTTACGTAACTGTACTATCTTACTTTGAGAAACAGCTCTTGCAGCAGGTTACACCATAAGGTCTGATTCCCAAGCAGTAAGGGAACAATTTGCTACCGGAAGGAGGGTAGGAAAGATGACTCAGACTTCAGGACAAGAGTCCTTGAAGGACCGCCAAGCCGAATCCAGCTCTCCCCCTAGAGGCAATGTCCAAACTGTAGTGTCTGATGAAAGTGTGCACAGTGCTCCAAGTCGCTACCGCACAGATGGCTGAAGTGGAGACATTTTGGAGCGCAATGAAAGAGGTAGCAACCACCCTCATAGAATGACCCTTCACCGGTCCCGGTAAGGGTTTATTGCGCTTCTGATAACAGAACATAATGCACTTGACCAACCATCTGGAAAGCAACTGTTTCGAAACAGGAGCACCGAGCATCCGCTGTGCATAGGAAACAAAGAGCTGGTCCGACTTACGATGGGCTTTGGTTTTGGTCAGATAATATCTGAGACATCTATGCACATCTAGAGTGTGCAACAGGGCCTCCCCCCATTACCGTAATTTGGGTAATACACTGGCAGGTCTATATCCTGGTTGAGTCTGACCACCAAGACCACTTTGGGAAGAAACTTAGGATTTGTTCTTAAGGACACCCTGTCCTTGTGAAAAACCAAATAAGGATCCTTGCACATGAGTGCATGAAGCTCAGAAACTCTTCTGGCCGAAGTAACAGCAACTAAAAGGAGTGTCTTCCAAGCGAGGAAATGCAGCTCGCAAAACTGGCTTTGGTCTTGCAGTCTTGAAAGGCCTCCTGTCGTGATCTCTCATGGTGACTTCTTCTCCTCCCGGATGCACCTATGTTTTGGTTTTTCTCTGGGACTGCTTGGTATTCAGTCCTATATGTGAAGACCTACTGCAGAAACCGTCTCGAAGTAAGATATTGCAGTTACGTAAGAACTTACTGTAACAGTAGATCTTCGAGAGAGGTTCCTGCGGTAGGTCTAGTTTCCCTCCCTCATTCCCCCAGTTTTTGGATGTTTTATCCTTATTTTCCATCCTTTCTAGCCCTTCGGGACTAGAGTGGAAGCAGGGTCTGAGGAGTTTTCACTCCGGTCTCATCTTTACCTTTCTATAGGTATCTGTTGGAAAAGAACTGGAGAGCGGGCGCGGGACTGCCGCTTTTATAGTCGAGCTGACGTCACGACACCTGACGTTGGGGGCGGTCCCCGGTGATGATTGCTATCTACAAGTTTGCCGTGCAGACCTGACGCCAGGGGACGCAGTCCTATATGTGAAGATCTACTGCAGGAACCTCTCTCAAAGATCTACTGTTACGGTAAGTTCTTACGTAACTACAATTTCTCTTTATAGTCCTGTTTTTATTTCATTCCTTCATTATTTTCTTTTATAGCAGGACACATTCATTACAGCGAACTCATGCAACAGCACATATTAACAGAATGGCAGGCAAAAGAAAAGAATTACTGGAAAGACATTCCCACAATTTAGAGCAACAAAGCTCCCAGGAATCTGTCTCCAGACCCAAAACCTATCTAAACTAGTCCATCACTTCTAGTCCTTTTGTACAGGTACCGAATCATGTGACCTACTTCACCCTGCCTACATCTTACTTTTGTAAAATACATTTAATCTATACACTTTTATTACATTCTTAATATGTTTATAATCAATACTTGCAGTCCCCTACGTATGTATAGTATACATTCAGCAGTGTTCATCCAAGCACCACCCCCAACACTGCACAGCATAAATCAGGGGAACAAACGGATGATCAACTCTCTAGCTGTACTGTGAGGGAAGGCCGCGAGGAACACACCACAGCTGCACCTGAAAACCAAAGGGAATGCGCACAGGGTCCCTCCATGTAAGTTCACAAACATTTATTATGTTTAACACACAACCTCCTTTTTGTTAACAAACCTTTATTTTCATAAGAACAGTTGAGAAGAAACAACTTAATTAGGATTCACAAAACTAAGAGCACCCGAACACCACAGCCGAAATTAACTAAATAACCGTCCAGCCGATAGTTCCTTTACCCCTCAAATTCATGGTAAATAGGCTGTTATACAGTGTCTCTTGTTTTATACAGCGAAACACTGTTTGTTTACTAAATAGCCCACACGCGTACAAAGGAATTACCTCCTACTTTTATTTGTTTCTCTAGCTGGCTGCTACATTTACTAATGCCACCTTGCAGAAAGACACCACTGAACCTATACTCTGCCCCCGTAGCTCTCAAATCCCTTACTTGAGTAAAGGCTTAAGAAACGAAAGAGAAACAGCTCTTCTCATTAACTAAAGGTACCTCAAATTCATTAGCACCTTCAACACGTATCTAATTCTCTAAACTGATGCTAGATATTTCCACAGGGACCTGAAACGAGCACAAGCGCCCAAACCAGCTGCAAACTCTATCCAAATCAGAATTTCAAACTGCAGCATGACAGTGCTAAGAGCGACGGCCGAAATTGACACAACTACAGCTCAACTATCAGCTCCAGTTTTAAGCATTCTTACCTTGCTGTGTTTTTTTTTTTAACCAGGCATTAACTACTGCACGGTGCACATAATTACAGGGCATAACATGTAGGTCAGCAGACAGAGCAAACAATATCCCACTCAAGCAAAAGCTCGAGTAGCTAGATTTCTGTTGCTCACATCCTAAAGGGAGGGGGGGGAGAAAAGAAATTAAAAACCTTTTTATCTCCCCATAAGTTATTAGGCATCTCATGATTGTAAAACTGCGCTAACACCAGCACTTTTACTACCCCCTTTTTACCACATCCTAATACCAGAACTGCGACTTTAACCAGCTAAAGTAATAAATGCAGCCCGACTATTACAGCAATGAAGCCGCACCTGCGGAAACCAAAGCCCCATTTAAAGTGCCTTTACAACTACACCATTCGAAGCACCTCCACAGATGCATACTTTTAAAGTTTAAAGACACCTAAACTATACAGCTCACTTCCTTGTGCGACACTGCGCACACACACAGCCCCATAGGATAGCTAATAAAGAGCCTCTAACTACAGGGAAAAGACAACTCCCATTATGTCTTCACCCCCCCTTTATTTTAATACCTTGTGACTTGCTATTTATATTTAAAATTTTAACACCCATATCTCTCCGAAACCTATCAGTATGTCCTTTAACATTAATATCCCCTTTTGATTTTTACTCCCAATGCCTCCCTGAAGATTTTTATTATTAACACAAAGGGCTAGAAGAGGTGTAACTAACACTAAATATCTGTGACCCTAACCTTGCACAGAGCCCCTCTGTGACAGGGTATATCGATGTTTGGTGAAAGTAATTTTAGTATGTTATTTGATATATTATCAGGCCCTGCGGCGTTCATATTTTTTAATGCCCTTATTTTATCTAGAATAATTTCAACAGATATCTCTATGTCTGAGTTTTTCTTTGGGTTAAACTTTACATGTCCAATAGTTTTAGTAGCGAAAACTGTGCTAAAGTATTTGCTAAAGGCGTTTGCCACCTCTTTGAGATACGATATTTGGGCCCCTCCTTCCTTAATGGTACATAAATTGTTTGTTTTCCTCAATGAATTTACATAGCTATAGAAACTTTGCATATTTATTTTTAAGTGCTGAGGTAGCCAGCCCAACTTCCATCCTTTGTTTATTTCATTTTATGATTTTTACACTTTGTCTGCACCTGTTTATATTTAACCCAGGTGCTGGTATTTGTATTTCTCTATATTTTTGATACAACTATTTATTATTTTAATGATTGACTTTGTAAGCCATTTAGGTTTTTTCCTTTTCCTATTTTAGACCTTAACCCTTTGAATGTTCTTATTACATATCATATCTATACGCTCTTTAAATACAGTATATCCCACATTTCCTCAACTGATTTACTCCCCAGTTTATAGTATCCATTTCTCTCAATATTTAACTTTATCTGCTGTTCTAAAGCTGAAGACCTCTCTACATCCTTTCTCTAGGGAGGGGTATGTATTGCTGATATGTGAAACTTATCCCTCGTGGTCACTACTGCCCAGTGATGTCGTCGTGTGGCAGCCCTTAATATTTATATCCTTCCCTGCCACAACCAAATCTAGGGTATTGTTCCCTCTAGTAGGGGCCGTCACATATTGAGTCATGTCCACCTCCTGGCACAGCTCTTGGAATGCCTTACTACCTAAATTTGAGGTCTGTTGGCTGACCCAGTTGATGTCACTATAGTTTAAGTCCCCCACCATTATTGCTTTACCTAGTTCACACGCTCTAGTCAATTCTATACTAATCTGATCTAGCAACTCTTTTGATGCCACTGGGGGTCTATAACATACCCCAATTATTACAGGTGATTGAGTACATGTAATTAACTGTATCCAGATGGTTTCTGGCACTATGTCCCCAACCCTAACCTTTTCAGTTATATCGAGAGCTTTTATATCATCTGATGTATATGCTGCTGCTCCCCCGCCTCTCCTTCCTTCTCTATCCTTGCGGAATAGGGTGTAACCAGGGATTTCTTAACCCCAGTCCCTTTCTGCAGTCAACCAAGTTTCTGTGATAAACACTATATCCACTCCCCCTCCCCCGCATATGAGTGCCTCGAGCTCCTCCTTTTTATTATTTAAACTCTGTGCATTAATAAGCAAACACTGTATATTGGTCTGCGGGGTGCTTACTTTCGATTTACACTGTCTCCTTGGCTGGTCGTCAGCCTGGTGCTGCCCTCCCCTCCCTGTGCTTAGTCTAAATAAATGCTTAGTATTCCTCTAATTTCAGTTGCCAGAGTTTTAGTGCCGGGGGGGGGGGGGTTCAGGTGTAGTCCGTCCCTTCTATACAGATTTTTATTATTGATAAACCTCTCCCAAGTGTCCATGAAGGTGATGTGTCTAGCTCTGCACCTATTTGAAACTCTACTGTTTATTCTTTGAATGGTACTGTTTTTTTCAGGGTTGCAGCCGTAATTTAGCAGTATAGCAGAGATGATCGGTATGTGTCCATTACCCTTTATTAATTCAGTGCATTCCATGATCTCATCCACAATACCTTTTCCGTGCCCCTTCCCCACATTATTTATCCCTACATGGAGCACAACCACTTTTTGTTTTGGAGAGTTTAATAATAATTTTGGCAGATGCTGTTTGATGTCCCCAACTCTTGCCCCTAGTAAACAGTTTGCGGTCTTGCTCTTTTTACAACCTGCTGTGAGTACTGGATCAGTATTTCTGATGATGGAGTCCCCTATCACCAGAATTTCCATCGCTAGTTGTGCTTCTCTGGGTTCAGTGCCCAAATTTCCATCTAGTTTGAGTGTGTCCATGCTAGTTTCTGAATTGGTGCTAAGTGGGGAATATCTATTTAGTACTGCCACAGCATTTCCCCCCCATGGTCCTTCTCCTTTTCTTGTGGGGTGCTTTGGAGACTGTTGCCCAACTGTCCTGCCCATACCCTCACTAGCTGTTGCCCAATGACTAACATCAGAGTTATCACTAGAGCTCTCATGCACAGTATCTTTAAGCTCTGCACTAGCTGTTTCAGGCCTGCCCTGTATCATTTGCTCCTCAGTTCTCTCAACCTTGGTTTGTATATCTAGGGGGTATTTTTTCTGCCAGTCCTTCAATTTACATTTTAGTGCAGTCATTTCTTTACAGTTGATACCCAGATACCCAGGTGTGTTGGTGGCTGCCGAATTCCTAGTATACATACTGCAATGACCACATTTTAAGAGATCCCCCTTATCCTACAGCTTTTTCGGCAACTTATCTATACTGATATCCTTTTCCTCCATAGTGGATGTTGTTGCTTTATTTATTAGTTCTGGCGATACTTCAGTTTCAAACTGATACATGTTGTCTTCTACTGCCTATTTTTTGTGCATACACTAAGCGTCTCTAAATGTTCCTACACAGCAGCAGAAATAGTGTGATTTAGCACACCCTTACCAACTCTTCCAAGTTTTCCAATGTTTGGCCTTTCAACCGTTAAGCTCCGCTGCCCTCTACCCCTTGATCCCCGCAGAACACGCAAGACGTGACGTGCATGTCTTTGCATGTGTCTCTGTGCACTGCGCACTCAGTGAGCTCGCATCGCTTGCTCAGGATCCCTCTTAAGTAGCTCCATCACCCGGAAGTTACATCTCTCCTGTCCGCTGTAAGTACAATCCAGAAACAATACTTCAGGAATGATTTCTAGTCTGTATTATCTACAGTGAATACACGAAGTCCCCCAAACGGTGCAGAAACAGTTTACAGGCTAGCTCTGAAAGCACCAGCCACCACTTTAGCCCATCCCTGTGTGCCTCCCCTTTGTCCGCCCTGCAACGGATGTACTACCAAATACTGGCTCGCACACCCTTAGCAGACAGCACAGAACCAAGCAGCTTTCACATCGAAAACTTTGCAAAATATTTTATGGGGCGAAATTCCCGATTTCACCGGAATTTCCCAGCAAAATAAAATTTTGATGCATCACTAGTTACAGTTGAACTGGACTGCAAAGACAGACCGAAAAGATGTTTTAAACTGATTTGACTTGGGTAGATCCGCAGTGTATCACTCAGTTCTTTTAACCAGTTAGCGGCCCTGACAGCAAGTGACTGCTTGCCCAGCTGAGTACACTGGAAAGGAAGCTTAAGGGCATTGCTGGCCATGTTCCTGGTGCCGAATTGGTTGGACACAGTGCGGAAGCAATTTGTTAAAACAGGACGTGTTAAGCCTAGGATTGCCTGTTTGGCTAGAAAACATGTCTGGAGCTTTATTCTGCAGGGTAAAGATAGTAAGTTAGTGAATGCGTAAAGGGTACAATTATGAGTGTGGTTATGTGCGGCAAGTACAAAATGTCACACCTTATTACAGATCAACTTTACTTCATGTAGCGCCATGTCACTGGTGGCTACATAGTCAGGGAAGCCATATTCCAATAGTAACAGAATGGAGCTGGCCACAATAAGGTGTCTAGTCCCCAGTGAGATTGTTCCAGTTACGGGACAGGGCACCTAGTCTTCTGTTAACTACCACCACCAGATTGTCAGCATAGGGAAACAAAAGATAAGGTGTCATCCAGAGTTACTCCAAGGTATTTGAAGGTCTCCACTTGTTCAAGGTTTTGCCTTTGGCCTTTTTGGATGACAAAGGGTGGATTTTTCCTCTTCTGTGAAAGGCTAGAGAAGAGCATGATCTTTGTTTTTTGTAGCTGAGGACCAGTTGGTTATTGGTAAGCAGCATTCTGGTAACAGAGTTACTTTGGAGTGTCGGTAAGGCTGTGAGGGACAGGGTTTTTGGAATACGTGACTGCGTCACTGGCACAGAGGACCATGTTGGCCTTTTGACAGCCACCAGGCAGTTGATTTATGAAGCTGCCAGACAGCAGTAGGCCCAAGATTGAGCCCTAGGGCACACCAATAGTTACTCCACTGGTGCTGGACAAAGATTTATCAGTCTTCACATGCTAGGAGCGATTGGTGAGGTAACTGTAAAACCAGTCACGTGTATTCTGTGAGAAACCCAGGCCAAGGAATATGTTCAGTAGGAGCTGATGGTTTACCAGGTTGAAGGCATTCAGTATATATAGCTCTGAGGAGGTCACCATTGTCAAGGGCCTCCTGAACACAGTTGGTGTATTCCAGCAGTGCTGTGCTGGCACTGTGGAGCTTCTGGATGCCATGTTGCCGTACATGCTGAATATTGTAGTTTTCAAGGTTATGTGACAAGTTGGTCAGAGACTGTTCTTTCAAGAGCCTTAGATTTGGGGGGGGGGTAGAAATGAGTCTGTAACTGGCAAGGCTGGTGTGAACTCCCCTTTTGTAAACTGGTGTAACCAGTATGAATTTCCACCCTTGGGGAACTGCAAGTAGCAGAGGGATAGGAAAGAGAAACCCTGAAGCCACCTATTGGTTGGGAGGAGAATTGCTGGCAGTCATAAGGGAAGAAAGAGACTTGGGCATCATCAGCACAGATGACCTGAAATCATTCAAGCAGACCACTAAAGCAGTAAGTAAGGCTAGGGGGATGTTGGGGTGTATTAGTAGGGGTATCACAAGTTGTAAGAGGGAGGTAATAATCCCTCTTTACAAGACACTGGTTAGGCCCCATCTGGAGTACTGCATACAGTACTGGAGGCCACAGCTTCACAAGGACATTAACCAAATGGAGGCAGTCCAGAGAAGGGCAACCAAAATGGTGCAGGGACTATATCAGAAAACATATGAGGACAGATTAACGGAGCTCAATATGTATACCCTAGAGCAAAGGAGGGAGAGAGGTGACATGATTGAAACATTCAAACACCTTAAGGGCATTAACAAGGTGAAAGAGTCTAACATAATTCAATATAAGGTTGTAAATCCAAAATTGTTCAAATAAAATAAATGAAAATAAGAAAAATAGCAGGACACAAGGACACAGCATGAGATTAGAGGGAGGTCAATTAAGGGGCAATGTGAGGATGTTCTTTTTCACAGAAAGGGTGGTGGATGCATGGGACGGCCAACCTCAGGAAGTGGTGGATATGAATACAGTGCAGGGCTTCAAACAGGCATGGGATAGACATAAGGCAGCAATACAGATGAGTATGAATAGATAGGCCATTGACAGAGCTAAGGCCGATGGCACATTCATAAGGCAGAAAAAGAAATGGGCAAACTAGATGGGCCTTGCGGTCCTTATCTGCCATCAACTTCTATGTAAGTTAAAAATTCTCGAGATGTAGTGAGAAAGTTCCTTTACCGCCAAGTCAAGAAGTTTCATATAAAGCGAATCAGTCACACACCTAGCTTTGCCAAGTACTCTGATGATGTATTTTGAGGTGTGTTTTACTGAAATAGCCTGAAAATAGAATTTAGGGTACCCTGGTTCTGAACCCATCATTTGGGAGGCTTCAAGACTGGGTTATATAAAATAGGCTATTGCGGCGAGAAAACGGACGAAAACCACTGTGCATGCACTGTGGCGGAGTTAGGCTACACCCTTGGCTGTGACTGATGGACCACTTTTCTATCTTCTTATTTGCTAGCTACCAAAACTTCTGTTGTGCAACAGTTAACGCTTTTCTCTTTGCTTTTCTTCTATTTCTCCCTACCCTACGTCGCCCACCTAGTGTAGCTCTTTACTATCCCTACTGAACTTCCTACTAGTTCTCTCTTTTCATTCTTTTTCCATCCATCCAGTCCCAGGAATGAAGCCAAACACTTGGAGAGGTGTTGTGTAAAGTGCGTAAGTGCATTTTGTGTACAAAAAACGTGAAGGCTATATTAAATAGGAATAAGTACAGTTAATAAAGCCTTTTAAATAAAAAGGATTCAGAAGCCATATAAAACAATAATAATGTCATGATTAATACAGTTATAAGAAATCCTTACGGTATTTTCATAAATTCACACTATAAACCTCTTATTGTATAAGGTTCTATGTAAAAAAGTGCTTAGTCACTGTGGATCAGAGATATAGAGAGTCAATATCTGTGGAGATGTACACTGTATCTTTAACTGAACCAGGAAGTCCCCTGAAACAACTCCCTTCCCCCGGTTTTGAAACAACATGTAAAGAGAAGGGGCTCAGTCAGGTGACCCCACCAAAAGATATAAAACCTCTTCACTGAGTTCACTTCATTTCAGTCCAGTAGAGGTCAGTCCAGTGGGGCTCAGCCCTGAGAGAGGAGGAGAGAGGTTCTACTATTTGCACAGACAAGCTGTCTTAGGAGCGTTAAGATCCAGGACTATATAATGTGGGGAAACTACTCATGTTAAGTAGTGATTTTCTTTGCAATATTTTGTTTTCATTTATTATTTTTCTAACTTTAGAAAAATAAATATCACACCATGGTGTGTTTTAAACCTGTAAATTTGCCTTGTCTGAAGTTTATTCCCACACGCTGTGACATGTGCGCTCTGCTGGCATGCACATTCTTGGGGCACCTGCAAGTGGTTCCCTGTCTCAGCTCCTCCGTCCCCTCTTTAGAAGGACAATTATAAGTCTAATTAATTAGTCATGATGGATCCGACGCATCTCATTGGCTGCTGTGCTGGTCTGAAATCTCTTACAAGTGCCCAGTGCGGCAGCCACTGTCATCTTCTCGCTACTGCAGGTGTTCGTCTAGCGTTATACAGAAGGGCTGTTAACTTGAACTGTTGGCTAAAAAAGTCGCAAACTAGAAGTACCCAAAACGTAAAAATGGCAGTACCTGCACCATAACCAAACTTCGACAAACCAGTCCCTCACCGTAACAAACAACCGCTCCCATCCAGTGAATAGCAGTGAGCTGCCGCGAGGCGTCGGACAAACACCTGTGAGCCAGCTTGCAACTCTGCTTGTGCCAGGACAGAAAAAAGTAACAAATCATTATTGCGATTAGATTTATAATCACAATACGACTCGAGCCGGTCATTTCCGTTTGATTAATGACCGGCTGGGTGGGTGGCCCTCGGCTGTGCCGCCAGCCACCTTTCTCCCCCCCCCCAGTTGGTCATTAATCTCTAGGAAATAACCAGCTCTTTGATCATTATTGCTTAAATTTTATCTGAGGCCGGACAGAATCTCAGGCAGCATCAGGAACTTGGGCCAAAGCGATGGTGACCAAAACGGGACCTCCGCTAGCACAGCTGCAGTCGTGTCGGCTCTGGACAGAGTTTATGTTTGTGCTTGCACAAAGCGAACTTGTTGCTGTAACAGTGGATTTGAGAGATGCGTCACTGTCTGTCCAATGCAGGAGAGTCTGCTACAGGCTCAACACTGTCAAACCAAACATCAGCCAAGCTAATCATGACACTCTTCGGGGCTCGTTCGGCATAAACTTCATGAAGTTCAGAGAAAAGATCTGCCCAGATCACTGAGTGGCCCTTTCTTTTAATCTCTATGACACCACACAGCAAGTAGAGTTGATCGGCATCATGATCAGCCTGCAGCTTGTCTCCCCCCCCCAGCATACCCTCCTACTTCCAAGTATCCCGCCCACCTCCTCGTCACTTTCCTTGACCTGTAAATGTTAAACCGATACTGGGGTGTCTGGTCCCCAGGGATGATATCTAAAATAAAGAAAAATGTCCCTCGTAGTATTTTTAATTTTTTACACCCTTTGGTCTGTCGATATTTGTTGCCGCTGCCACCCAACTCCACCCCCCCACCGACCAATTACCCCAACCCCCTGTACTTACCTACCGGGCGTCCAGTGCTGTAATCCTTTCTGGACCAGAGACACGTCTTCACTCTTCAATGCTGGACCAGGAACTGAGAAAATCAGGTATGTGGTTCAGTGTATTTGAATGTGTTTTGAACTTGTACTCATAACTGGATCATTTTTTAATATTGCCCCTGAACTTGTCAACATGGCCTTTTTGAGACCCCACCTCATGAACAAGATAGGTAAACATTTTCAAATCCAGCCAGAGAAGTGATTTCTCAATCGCTCCACAAAATCACCTTTTGGACAGGATTTGAAAATTTTCACCTACTGGGTTTGGTGTCAGGTGAAAAAAGTGAAGGAAAAACCGCGCATGTTATGTTGGCCAAGTGGTTATTACGGCACATGGTATTTAAATGATGTAGAGGGTATCGCTGAGTGATGAAGAGCACTGTATCTTCCCGACTGTGTGCTGCTTCACCATCCTGGCACAGTGGCTTAGAGATTAGAGTCACAGTCTGTGACTGGCATTGCTACGTCCAGCTAACTTAGATTTGAGTCTTACCACGTTGTTAGTTTTTTTTTTTTCCTTATTTGCTATATAGCACCCCCATCTCAACTTTGTAACCCTCCCTGAGTTCTGTACCCCCAGGGTGATAATACTTTGCTCTCCTCCAGTTTGTCCCTCTCCCCCAAGTTTAATAAACCTGCTCCCTTCCGATTCTTTCCCACTTCCCGAGTTGCACCCACCCTGTGTCAGTTTAATAAATCTGCCTCCCCGACTATCTCCTGCTCTCTGAGTTGCAACCCCCACCCCAGAGTCAGTTTAATAATGTGCAGACACAGGAACTTTTTCGCTTCAACGAGGGCAGTAGAACCAGGGGCATGATCTGAGGCTAAAAGGAGGGAGGTTCACTACCAATGTCAGGAAGTTCTTTTTCACAGTGAGGGTGGTGAGTGCATGGACTAGTCTACCCCCAGGAGTGGTGGGGGAAAACATGGTAGGGAATTCAAGAATGCATGCGATAGACACCAGGGTGCCCTCGCACTAAAGGGCAGCTGGGGGTTAGAAAAAGACAAAAACACAGGGCAGACTAGATGGATCTGGCGATCTCCTTCTGTCATCACCTTCTTTGCCTCCTCCTCCTCCGGTGGTGTTCCTCTCTGGGTTGCTTTACTTTGCTGACAGTTTCGCCAACGGTACCTCTCACCGTTATTGCTAGTCACTTTCTTTACGTGGCACTAATTTTCCTTCATTGTTTCTGTCCTTGTCGATTTTTTTCTCGTTGTTTTCACTTACTACCATGAGTTCATAAGTTGGGGTCATAAGAAGACTATGTTGAAAATGTGAGGTCAACAAATTAAAAAACAAAGTTACAAAAGTATGTTGAAATTTTCAACACTCATAACTTTGGTAATTTTCAATATTTTGACCCCATATTTTCAACATGGCTATTTTTTCACACCACTTCATGAACAGGACAGGTGTCATCTTTCAAATCCTGGCCAAAATGTGTTTTCACACTTGTGGCACAAAATGATGTTTCGGCCAGTATTTTATGAATGACACCTGTCATGTTTAGGAGGGTGTGACAGGGTGGAATAGGACACTGTCCCAGTTGTAATGGAGAAAGTGTTTAAATGCAAGGATCAGTTCTATCCTTTTCTGTCTGGTTGTGCAACCAAATTTTCCTGTGAGACCTAGGATTTGATCACCCCGACAGTCTCGCAATTATTTGCCTTTCGCTGTCTCCGTCTTCCCTTGCTGTTTGTCATTTCCTCCCTTGCATATCTGCTGATATAAAAATATATGAAAGTCGTTACGTGGAAATTAACTGATATCGGGATCCCTTTGTTTAGAAAATATATAGTGTTACTGTTGAAATGTATATAATTTTAGTTTGAGATGATTGCAAAAAGCTATTAGAAATTCAAGGGGTTACCCGAGTGCAATTGTTAAGCCTTCTACAGAAGAGCTGTGAAAAAGGGGCCTCAGCTCACGCACGCTGTGTTCTAGCAGCACCTGCCTGATACTTTAAAGGACATTTTAGAAAAAATAGGATGCTTGTTAAGAAGGGGAGTTGTTTCAAGGACTTATAAAAAGATAGCTGCAATAGCTTGCAGATGGACACACAGAGATTGAAGGAAACTCTGATGAATTTGCTGTTTATTCTTCCTTTGTAAACAGTTATTCTGAACAAGTTTATTTTTTTTTTTGTTAATGCTAGTGCAGGTAAATATTTTTTGCAAATTTTATAACTGCTCCTGTTTTTTCCTGTGCTTCCTGACCTGTGCATCGATGACAGAGGGTGATAAAAAGACTGTGTTGACATTTTTTTTCAAAATGTGCAAAAACAACTAAATTATGAAGAAACCATTTAATTGTTCCCTTATTTACTTATAACTTTGTTTTTGCAGATGTTAGCCCCTAATGATCAACATGTCCCTTGTGTTACCCCCGCCTCCTAAACATGGCAGGTGTCATTTTTCAGATCCCCTCTGAAACTTGTTTCTACAGTTGCATTGTAAAATCACCTTTCGGATGGGATTTAAAAAATTCCACCTGTCTTGATCAATCATAACGTCAGGTCATAAAAAGACAGAAATTTGTGGTCGAAATGTGGGATCCCACTGAAAATTAGATTATTGCCTCTCAGCTGGCCTCTCCTGGGTAAATGCAGTTTGAAAATGTGTAGTGGCAGGACACCACCGGAAATGAGGTATTGCATCTTATCTGGTCTATCTTGGGTAAATATATGGTAAGTGTGTGTACAGGCAGGACCTGGTACACATGAAAGCGGCAAACTTTTGGCACTGATATATGCTTGCTGCAGGAACTTTATTACAAGTCCACCTTTTTCTGCAAGAGTATTTCATGTAGGGGACTTGTGGGTTGTTTACCCCTTACATATAGCTTCTGTTTAGTGCAAAACGGAGATGTGGTGGTCCGCCCTGGTGAGCAGTAAATTAACAACTTCTCTGGCTGTTTTAAGAAAAGCACTACACTCCTCTGAGGTGTTGCTCTGCGATCTCTGTTCCAATTCTTTCACTTTTCCCTCCCAGTTATTTTAGTTACTCCCTCTTCTCTTTTTGTTTTAGCTCTAGTAGCAATGAAAGATATCATAGCCCTCCTGCCCCCTATAAATGCTTTATCAGCCTTCCAGAAGGTCACTTTTGCGCCACTAACTTTGCTGTTTTTGCTTAATAGTTAATTCCTGAAGAAGACCTGGAGTGAAAACACTGAATCAAACCCTATTTGTGACTGTCAGTCTGCATTTAATGTTGCTGGGGTGTTTTTTTTTTGGCTGATGTGCTGATGACAGCACCTGTTGTAGTTCTCAGTTTTATAAGCATTTGGTTTCCTCATAACTGATGCCTGAACGTGTTGGTTTTTTTGGAATGAATATTTACATCAACTATTATAAAGTCACTCCTGTGCTTTACTGCCAAATACATAAAGTGTTTTCTAAAGCAAGGAAGTCGCGCCTGCAATCTGACACCGCTCACTTTTTTTTTTTTTTAGAGAGAAAACCTTTCCCCGCCTTTCAGCTATGCTCCCCCTGATCCCACGTTTCAAATATCTCTCCACCACCCAGTTATCCCCCCCTCACCGTATTCATCCACTACATTTCAGGGAACCCCTCTGCTGGTCTATCTGCTTGATCCTGCTTCCTACCCCAGTACAAGCAATGCATTTATAATAATCTTGTTTCCTCTGTACTTTCTGAGCATTATAAACCAACACTGCACAGCAGTCCCCATATTGTTGAAGTTAAAGCCCCACAAAAACTGACCACAAACAGCATGAGTAACGTGTCTACACTCTTGGTCTCCTGGGCTCTGGTAATCACACCCCTTGCAAAGCACTGCCGAGAGCCCTCGTTGGAGCCCAAGTGGGCTGAGTTCAAGGCACATCATTGCTGCTGTGTGGGCTGAGGTTTGGGGCCACTTTGTTTGTTTCTTTTTGTTTACTTTCTTTAAATACAGTGGATTCTAATGTATGCACATGCCTGGGACAAGTTGAGTTTGTGCATACAGCCGGAATGTGCATACAACCAGAACGCCATAGAAATGACTGAGTGCTTATTGAAATAATTGGGGACCCATTTACAAACGTGACTCGCATGCTCACAAATACACCTAAGCCATCTTAAATGCTGTTTAATGTTATTTTACGCAGAGAAGTGACAGCCTTTACTATAGCACAAATTTTTATTTTTTGCTAAACTGAGCACTCGTTGATGCTAACTCGCTTCTGCTGCAGCGAGAGAGAGTGAATGCAGCTTTCAGTGAGTAGCGTGAATTTTGAAGTCCGATCCTTTGCCATCAGTCCATTACCCTCTGTAAGTTAATCAGTATTGAAAACTAACAGCAGTCACTACCACTAAGGTGTGGGCAGGTTTAACTGGGCTGTGGCATTTGTCAGGTGATTACTGGATTAGCTACAGGGGGCAATCTAGTGGCTGCAAGGGAATGACAGCTGTACACAACTGTGGTGACAAAGTGGGACCTGCTGGAGACCATGTCAAGATGAAAACAATGTGCATATAACCGAAACACTGTGTGCATACAAACAAAATAATTAACATTGCTGGAATAGGGCAAGAATCGGGACTTCAGTTTTTTTGTGCATAAATCCGGAATGTGTATAGATCCGAATGTCATGCAAGTGGAATCCACTGTATATGGGGATTGGGATGCCAGGGTGGGGTATAATATTGAAGGAGGAAGGGGCGAGCAGGACACCTAAATACCATATTGATTGAATTGGGAGAGCAAGCAGATTCAACTGGGTAACGAGAGGCTTGAAGGTGGGGGGGGGGAGCGGCTTCCCACTCAGATGGATTGGGGTGAGGAGGAAGAAACTCTACAGGTGAGCTGGGCTGTATTTTAAAAACTGAGAGGGGCAGCTCTACAGCACATGCTAAATATCACTTATTATGGGTGTGATAGATGATCATTCCATTTTGACATGTTCTGTGAAACTCATTCTTCGCATAGAATTCTGAACAAGATTCACAAAATGGGAATGCAGGCATCGTCCCCTTCAGCCAGAGTACGGTCATGCGTTCCGTTAAATTCAGAAAAGCAGCTGTCAGTGTAGCAGTCCCAGCTGATCTGTGACAATGACGGCATTCAGCAGTCATGGCTGCTGTATCTCTTGTGTCCTGTAACGCAAGCTCCCCCCCTTTGAATCTTGTGGGCAGCAGTCATAAGATTATCTGAATTATTGTCAGCAAACAGGCTAGTTATCTTTTATAAAAACAACTGACGTTAAATTGTGGAAGACCAACTTTGTTAGGGCACCGAGGGGTTCTGTTTGCATCACAGGACTCTCGAGTTGCTCTTTTATGACATTGTAATGTAAACAAAAACCCTTGGTGCCGTTAAACATAGTAATTCTTCACAATCTGAAGTCAGTTATCCTATATATGTACACGAAGGGGAGGTCATTGTCCGAAAACAGAACACTGAACCATAAGGGTACAGTAATCAGATACAGTCCTCTCGCTGCATTGTCATCGTCATGCATCATGTTCAGGGCCAGTTTAGAACCACATCATAAACAGGAGCCTAAACAATGATGGCCTTTGTTTTACAATTTTAAACTGGACAGAACTGTGTGAAACCCAGGAATGTAATGGGGGGCAGTGCGACCTAATGGGTTACCGCACAAGCTTGAGAACCAGGAGGTGGCAAGTTCGAACACCACTAGAACCAAATACTCACTGTGTGACCTTTGGCAGGTCACTTAACCTCCCAGTGCTCCACTTCACCCAGCTGCAGAAATAGGGTAGAAGCAGGAACCCACTGGAAGTGAGGTGCTGCGTCTCAGCTGGGCTACCCTGGATAAAAAAATTGGAGACAAAAAGGAAAATGTTAAGCCCTGTGCATGTCCCAGGCTACAGCACCCTAGCATTCACTTTAAAAATAGTTACTTTCACTTTGAGGGTGGGGTTACGTATCCTTTAAGGCATTGTCCGCTACAAGGTTTTCCCTTTGCAGTCTCTTTCTCTAGGTGGATGACAATAATATGTATTCTCTAAAGGTTTCAGACCCCTCTTTGTTTGCCCTTCTTGTCTCAACACAGCCTACAGGGTACCGATGTGGTGATTGCCATTTTCATCATTGTGGCCATGTCCTTCGTGCCAGCAAGCTTCGTGGTGTTCCTGGTAGCAGAGAAATCCACCAAGGCCAAGCACCTTCAGTTTGTCAGCGGCTGTGATCCAGTTATCTACTGGCTGGCTAATTATGTCTGGGATATGGTAAGTACCACAGGCTGGCAGGAACTCAGGGAGCAGCAGGCTGTTGCAGGAACTCGGGAAGCTGCATACTGTTGCCGGAACTCGGGAAGCTGCATACTGTTGCAGGCTAGTTAACACTATGGGAGCAGTGGACAACAGGTGCTGTAGGCTAGCAGAAACTGAGGGAGCAGCAGACTTCAGGTGCCACAGGCTAGCAGGAGGTGTGCAAGCAACAGACTGTAGCTGCCTTAGGCTAGCAGGAAGAGGCAAGGCAACTTTTATTTATAGGGTGCCCATTCCCGGAGGCTCTGTGCGCCTAACAAAACATATCAAAGATAAAACACATTATGAAACATAATAAAAATTATCAAAATAACATTTTTCAGATTTTCAAAATAACTTAAAAATCAGCTTCAGGTTACTAAAAAGGTATGGCTGGAATCATTAGTCCGTAAAAGCTAGGCTAAAGAGGTGGGCCTTCAGCCTCAGCTTGAAAACCCCAGTCGAGGGAGCCTTCCACAGGGACAGCCCAGAGAAACTAAAAGCACGGCCACCCGATGTCTTGAGCCGAACCCTAGGAATGTCCAGGAGGCCCCTCGACGAGGAGCGGAGGGAGCGAGCAGAGGATACAGGTGTCAGGAACTCCAACAGGTAACCAGGACCCAGTCTGTATAGGGCCTTATAGGTGAGTAAACCCACCTTGAAAAGGACCCTGCACCTGACAGGCAGCTAGTGCAGTGCACACAGTACTGGGGTCACATGACTGGACCTAGAAAGGCCTGTCAGTAACTAGTCCGCCACGTTCTGCACCACCTGCAGTCTGTGAAGGGTCCCTCCTGTGACCCCGAAGTTTAGAGAAATGCAGTAATGGAGCTTAGAGGTAAGAAAGGTATGTACCAGCGTCGGCAGATCAAGGGGCTTGATCCTGGTGATGTTCTGCAAGTGGTATAAACCACTTTTGACTACAGATGACACCTGATCTTCAAAGGTCAGCCTGCTGTCCAGGACCTCGCCCAGATTTCGCACCCTCGGGGAAGCCACCAGCAGAGCAGATCCCAGGAAAAGACCTGTGTTAGCTCCAGGTGCTAACCCATCTTGCTGGCGACCAGGCTCGATTCACTAATACCACCATCTTATCCAGGTTTAGTCTCTGCCAGCTGGAAGCCATCCAGTCATTGATTTTAGCCAGACAGTTAAGTGAATGAGCAGCAGACTGCAGCTGCCACAGGCTAGCAGGAGGTGAGCAAGCAGCAGACTGCAGCTGCCTTAGGCCAGCGGAAACTGAGGGAGCAGTAGACTGCAGGTACCACAGGCCAATAGGAATTGA
Organism: Neoceratodus forsteri; assembly: GCA_016271365.2. NCBI lineage: Eukaryota > Metazoa > Chordata > Ceratodontiformes > Ceratodontidae > Neoceratodus > Neoceratodus forsteri. The sequence goes on from JADMNL010000022.1 coordinate 554,379,908, forward strand.
GGTAGCAGAGGATTGCAAGTGCCACAGGCTAGCAGAGACTGAGGGTGCAGTGAACTGCAGATGTCCCAGGCTAACAGGAACTGAGGGAGTAGTGAACTGCAGGTGCCACAGGCTAACATTAACTAACATAGCAAAGGAGTGCAGCTGCTGTAGGCTAACAGGAATGGAGGGAACAAGAGACTGCACCTGCCATAGGCCAGCAGGAAGTGAGCAAGCAGCAGACTGCAGGTACCACAGCCTAGCAGGAGGCAAGCAAGCAACAGACTGCAGCTGCCACAGCCTAGCAGGAAGTGAGCAAGCAGCAGACTGCAGCTGCCACAGCCTAGCAGGAAGCAAGCAAGCAACAGACTACAGCTGCCACAGGCTAGCAGAAAGTGAACAAGCAACAGACTGCAGCTGCCACAGGCTAGCAGGATGTGAGTAAGCAACAGCAGCTGTCACAGGCTAGCAGGAAGCAAGCAACAGACTGCAGCTGCCACAGGCTAGCAGGATGTGAGCAAGCAACAGCAGCTGCCACAGGCTAGCAGGAAGTGAACAAGCAGCACACTGCAGCTGCCACAGCCTAGCAGGAAGTGAGTATGCAACAGACTGCTGCTGCCACAGGCTAGCAGGAAGTGAGTAAGCAGCAGACTGCAGGTGCCACAGCCTAGCAGAAAGTGAGCAAGCAGCAGACTGCAGATGCCACAGGCCAGCAGGAACTAAGGAAGCACTGGCCTGCCCTTTTGTTGTTGTTGTTGTTGTTGTTATATTCTTCTTTTACTTGTTCTCTCAGTTACGTGTATTGCCAGAAAATGTATTTCATTTCTGAAGATGAGAAGAGTTAACATTTCTTATTATTTCTGTAGATAGTGGGTAGGTACAGTGGTATTGTGACCGGGTTGCATGTGGTTCGAAAAGTCCTGTAAATCAGTTTGCACATTGGTTCTCTCCCTGCATCCGTTACGGAGCACACATGCTGTTCTGCCTCCAAGCTGCCTCTCCTTTGTGCCACGCTGTGCGCCCTTGTATTTGTTGTTGGATTTTGTGTTTTTCCTTTCTATTGCACCCTGAGCCTCAAGGAAGGGTCACAGAAACTAAATTCCACTTGCCTTGCCTATTAAATGACTGATAAGGGAGCTGTAGCTGCAGAATAAGGGCTGCTAGCTGCACGTTCAAGCAGACTTGATAGACCTCTAGGCCTTCATCTGCTGGCAAATTTCGTATGTGCATATGATATCCTCTGGGGCTACCTGGTACAGGGTGGAGACGACTGTACCGCACTGAGAATCCGAACAGGATAAAACCTGTCTTTAGTTTATTGTTCTCATTCTAGCCTGAAAGAGATGTAAAATCCTGTTTTCAAGCAACTTTGCTCTGGTGAGATCTTGTCAGTCTGCCCCCATCTTCCTCCCATGTACACAGATTTGTTTACTGCTATCCCTCATGCGTTGCACCATGCTTGAAGTCTCAGCGTGAATTTGTATGATTGGCTGGGTGACCTTCAGAAGCCAAGCAAGTGCTGGGACAGCAGAAATATAGACTACACAGATAGCAGAAAGGTAGCGTACATGGATAGCAGAACAGTAGAGTACATGGACAGCTGGAAGGTAGGGTATGCAGACATCAGGAAGGCAGAGTATATGGACAACAGGAAGGTAGAGTGCATGAACCAGTGATCTTATCACCAGGAGCTGGACACAGACCACTTCTGACATTCAGAATCGCGGTCTCACTGTAGGCCCAGAATGCTGCGGGGAGCTCTGTGCGCAGCAAGATCAGTGAGAAGCATGAAGATATGACCCAAGATAGGGCTCAAATATGAGTCACAGTGACACCCTACAAAGGAGGCCTGATGTTTTGGGGCCCCCCGGCAAGATTATTCCTGGGGTCCCCGCACTGTGTATGCACTGTCACTTTAACAGCATCAATATTTAAGACCCTTTGTCTGCATCAATGAACCATCCCCCGATGATGTACCAGGTAGAAAACTGGTTGGGGTTCTGTTCAGCAATGGCCTGTTTGTGTGCATTATGTGGTGGTATGTTCTGAATGTAACTAAATAAAGCCTTTTTTCTGTAGCTTGAGTAGTGCAGACATTGCTTGCTCTGATTTCCTACAGGTGGCAGCTGGGCCACTGCCATCTCTGCTGCTGCCTGAGTCTTCGGGCCCCGTGTCTGTGTCACCTCTCCTGCCTGTGCCCTTGCCGACACCTGCCATCCCGCCACTGGACCTCCAGCTGTCGCTGGCTGGTCCCCTGCCAGGTTACCCTATGCCAGCTGCAGCACCATCAAATCCCTTCTCGGCCCTGGTTTACCCTTTCCCACCGGTCTACAATTTTTCTGCTCTAGTAGACTATAATGCCCTGTTTTCCGCACGGCGGCCTTCATCCAAAAACTGACCCCTGCCCCTCTGGGCCCGCCTCCAGCATCCCCCCAGCAGCCAGTACGGGACCTTCTGCTCCAGGATCAGGGATGGTCTGGTGCCAGCAATCCCTGGATGCTGGGGTCCTTCAGGTCCTGACCCAACATTGGTTCTCGTCAGGAAGGCCGCTCGCCACCCGAGAGCAATCAGAAAGAGCCGAATGAGGATGACTCGGACTGCTTGGAGTGCTCCTCCACCGCAGTGGAATCTTCTGAGGGTGAGGAGCACACCAAAGTGGTTACCAGGTCCCCTCCTGATGACATCATGAGACACATCCAGTCCATCATGGGCCAGGAAACGGAGGAGTAAGACCCAGAGAGGTGTCGCCTTGCTGTGTATTTGAGGCAGTGGGATGCCCTTCTGGTGGTGGTGCCACCCCTGATTGACTCTTATGATGATGTCACCTCACCATGGTGGCTTGGAACCACCCCTCATCTGCTCCTCCACTACCTAAGAAGGTGGACAGGCTCTACCGTGCTCCAGCTGGTAAACCTTTTCTGGGGGCCACTCCAAGACTGACTCTGGTCATCAGTGCGGTGCATGACCATACCAAGAAGCCCAAGCACCTTAGTGCCCCCCCCAGGACAAAGAATCCAGACAGCTTAACCACTTGTGTAAAACGCATCTTTGCGTCCACTACCCTGGCTATCTGGGCCATTAACTACCTGGCCCATATGGTCCAATTCCAGAACGTCCTTTAGGACCAGGCCAGGGACCTCGTTCAGGTATTGCTTGAGGATCCCACCAAAATGCAACTGGCCCAGCTGCTTAAGTCGGGCTCCAGTGTTGGCAAGCATGTCCTTTGGGCTGCCTGTGATGCTGTGGACACCTCAGTGCTGTGTAGCATTCTCTGGTGTCTGCAGCTGGCGCCATTCGTGGCACTGGGTGTCCAGCTTTGCCTCGGGATGTGCAGTCCAGCATTTTGGATGCCCCCTTTCCGGGCTCCATCCTCTTTGGAGGAAGCATTTAGGATATAATTTCCACCCTCCAGGAGTTGGGCCTTGCCCTGTGGTCCGTTCACTAGCTGTACCACACCCAACCTAGGGCAGGTCAGCATCCTTCCTTTCACCACTCCTCCCGCAAGCAGCTCCCTCTGCCACTAGAGCCCCCCCCCCAAGCACCCACGGTTGCCCTCCTGGCACCCACCCCTACCTTATGACTCCTTAACCGACTCCCCCCCACCCTCCGGAAAGGGTTATGGGGGAGGCTGTCGGGGGTCAGTTCTTCCTTCACCTCAATGGGTGGAGGAACATAACCACGAATAACTGGGTGCTTTAAATCATACAGCACGGTCACACTCTAGAATTTCTAGAGTGGCCCCCCATAAAATCCTCCAGTAAACTCCTCTTCTAGGATTGTGGATATGTTGTTCTATCCCCACTGTTTGGCATGTCCTTTCCCTTTAAGAATCTTGCGAGAAGGTCTGAAACCTGGCTCCTCCCACCCACCCACCTGGTGGTATATCCCTCGTCTCTGCCCCTTGACACCAGATCTTTCTTTCTGCTGGAAGATTCAGCTTCACTCCTTATTGCTCATGCGTTAGAGTAGGCCCTGGCGAACAAATCTTCAGATTTGCCTAAAATCACACTCGTTTGAGTTTCCCCGCATCGCTTCGTGATTATGACCGCGTTGGAGGACAAGTCCTCACCCAGTTTACGCCGCTGCCCATGCGGGCAAAAAATGTCTCAGACCAACCTGCATGCCTCATGCGTCTTATTGCCTGGGCCATGCCCATGACACCCAGGCCTGCAAATTTTGTTGCGTGTTCTACCCCAATGTCTTGGACGATCGTCTCGCACGACTTCAGTTGGGCAGACTGGAGAAACCGAACCCACCGATCAAATTGAAAGAGGCCCATTGGGCTGCCTCCATGGCTGTGGGGTCCACTGAACAACTGGTACAGATGAAGGCCTTCGAAGAGGAGGTGGTGTGGGTCGCTGATCAGTCCTCTTCCTTGCTGGTCTTCGTCCCGCTCAAAATGAGCTCCACCTTTTCAGGCTCCTTCAAGGACATGTGCCAGTCTCTCCCCACCAAAGGGGAGGGTCCTTCGGGCACACACCTCTCTCACTTCTGTAAAAAGGACAGGGAGTCGAAAGAAGGTTCGACTCTGCGATGGCATTCTTGGGATCATGAGAGATCTTGGTCCCAGGAATCCACTGTCTTGGCTTCAGTTAAGATTGTGGCCTCAGCCGCTGGCTCCACAGTACCCCATCAGGCCAGCAGGCTCAGACGTGGGACGATGACCTGGTCGAGATTGTGCTCAACCCTGTTGACCCATCGTCAGTCGATGAGGCAGACAATTCTTATTCAGGACTCCTGACCGGACATGTTAAAGAGAAGACCCAGCCTGCTGGGAAACTCTTTATGGTCCCGGTCCCTGACCTGAAAGAGCTGTGATTTTCCCTGGCTCCTTCTCCGCGACCCCATTGGTCCCCCCGATGGTCCAAGTCAAGGTCTCGGAATCCATCAACTGATAGGCTAAAGAAATTGCGTAAGCGCTCCAAGAAGCGGCACCGCCTCCATTCTTCCTCGTTCTCTTTGGGAGAGGAGAGGGTTTAACGCAGGCTGCGTCAACACTACGAGGACTTGATGTGGCAGCAGCTGATTATGGCTGGCTCGAAGTCGACTACAGCTTCCACACCAGCCGTCACTTGGCTGTCGCCCTCCAGGCCAACATCAACTCCCCAGGAGTCGGTTGATACCGCTTCTCTGCCTGTGGAGCCGGTTAAGACCCTCCTGGCTCGGCCTAAACTGGCCTCTCCACCAATTCGGGTGAAATCGCCACCTAAGCAGCCAGCCTCGGGGGCTCCTTCAAAGGAGTCTCAGCCTGTCAAGTGGCCTTCTGCATAGGCTGTCTGTCACTCTCACTCCAGACCATCCCAGGCAGGTCAGAGGAGACACAGGTGGCCGGGCAATCTACCCAGACTCCTCGGAGTCCAAGGACTCTGACTTGCATTCCCATCCCTTGGATGACGAAGCCATTGGGCATCTCTCGATGGAGGAAGGTCCCATGTCCTTCATGAGTATCCTCCATCTCCTCTCCAAATATACAGGGATGCCTTAGGAGCCTGTTTAGAAGCGGGCCAAATATCTCCTCACTGATCTCCTCAAATGAGGGGATTCTCTGACAGAGGCCTTCCCTGTGGCCAGGGCCATTGTTGTCCGACCTCGGAGCTGTGGCAGCACCCAGCCTCCTGCCCTGCGCCCTCATCCTGGATGGCCTGCAAATATGCGGTCCCCATCGGCTCCCTCTCGGGATTCACAGAACACCGCTCAGCCGAGGGGCTGGTGACTGAATCTGTGTTTCAGTGTTCAGGTAATTCAGAAGACACTGATAGACCCCTGGACAAAGAGTCCAGGAAACTGGAACATTCAGCCCGGAAAGTCTATGCTGCTTCTTTGCTTGGCCTTCATTAGGCAAGCTTGGCCGTCGTCATGACGCACTTTTCTCATGCCTTCTTGGGCTCTGTGGACAAGGTTCTTCCTCATCTCCCTGCAGACCTCCAGACCATGGTTAAGCAGGTTCACAACCATGGTCAAGTGGTTGCCAAACAGCAACTCCAGATGGCTCTGGATGTTCGGGGGACTCTAGTGCCCATTCGGTGATGGCTGCGGTTGCCATGCAATGCAGGGCCTGGCTGAGGGTCTCGACCTTTACGGCGGACACTCAGCACAAGTTGGTGGCTGTTCCCATCCTGGGTACTGATCTTTTTGGTCCAGGAGTGGGGGGACACCCCAAGCGCACAGAGAAGTCCAGTGCTACCTTGGACTCTGTGACTTCAGCCCAGAAGGAATCCCAGGGTTCCAAGAAGCAGAAGAGAAAGCTTTTTCAGTCTTCTGCCTCCATGGCCAAGCAGACCCACTTTTAGTTGGGGCAGCAACAGCAACAGGCCCAATCTTGGCACCCTCGGCCCGAGCCAGGGCTTTCAGCCACCCATAAGCCAATAGGGAAAGGTTCTGGTGGTCCCCAAGCTGAACCCTCTTCCTCCAAGCCTGCACAGTGATGGGATGGGGGTCGCCAAACCCATACCTGTGTCACCCGCTCTGGATCCTCCCGTGGGGGACCAGCTTCACCACTTCCTTTCCACCTGGTCCACTGTCACAACGGACAGGTGGGTCTTGGAAGTGGTCAGCCAGGGGCTGCCTCACTAGTTTGAGCCGTACCCACCGAGCCAAGCCCGTGCCCCATGTCAGTTGGCTTTCTGAGACAACATCGACCAACTCCTCTGCAACAAGGTAGTGGCCAGAGTTATGGGTCCCTTGTCAACCTAGGGTTTGTTTCCAGATACTTTCTGGTCCCGAAATGGAAAGGGGGTTGGCGCCCCATTCTAGATCTGCATAACCTGAACCAATTTCTCAGGTCTCACGCCTTCGGGATGGTAACTCTGTCTCAGATCATACCATCTCTAAAGCAGAACATGTGGTTTTGCTCACTGGAGCTGCAGGACGCATTCCTTCACATCTCAATTGGTCCGTCTCACCAAAGGTTCCTCCACTTCCAAGCAGAGGGAGACCTCTTTGAGTTCCAAGCCATGCCGTTTGATCTGTCATTGGCCCCCGGGGTCTTCACCAAATGCATTGCAGTGGTGGCGGACCATCTTTGGCATTGGGGGGATCAGAGTGTACTCCTGCCTTGACGACTGGCTCATAGCGGGTCCCTCCAAAAAGGAGGCAGAGAGATCCAGGGATCTGGCTCTTCAGACTTGCATCGAGCTTGGTCTCCTCACCAGTGAGACCAAGTTGGAACTCTTGCCTTCACAGGTGATCTGCTTCATTAGGGCAGAGCTTGACTTTTGCCGAGCGAGAGCCATGTTCCTGGTGGACAGGGCAGAGGTTTTGTCCTCCTTTGCCCAGACATTTCTGGTTGGGCACTTGTGCCCTGCCCGGGACTTTCTGTGTCTTCTGGGTTACCTGGCGGCCTGTACCTTGGTAGTCTGATGGGCCCAGTGATATATGCACCCCCTCCAGTGGGAGCTGGCCAGCCATTGGACTCAGCGACATGGTCACTTCGACCAACTGGTCACTGTGATCCAGAAGATGTGGGATGCTCTCCAATGGTGGACCATCCTAGAACATCTGCAGGAGGGTATCCTATTGGCCCCGAGCCGACGGCCATTTTAACGACCGATGCCTCTCTCACAGACTGGGGTGCCCATTTGGGGAATCACAGAGTCCATGGGCTCTGGACCCCTGAGGAAACCCAATGTCATATCGACCTGCTGGAGCTCCAAGCAGTTCGACTGGCACTGACTGCATTTGTTTAGTTTCTTCGGGGTCAAGTGGTGCAGGTCCAGACAGACAATACCAAGACCATGTACTTTCTCAACAAACAGGGTGGCATGCACTCCTGGCCTCTGTGCAGGGAAGCGCACCTCATCTGAACCCTCATGAGCCAACTGGAGGCAGATCTCCTGGCCATCCATGTGGCAGGAGCCTTGAATCAACTGGCAGATGCCCTCAGCCATGTGGGCAAGGCGTCCCACGAGTGGTCTCTCCATCCAGAGGTAGTACATAGCCTGTTCTCCCATTGGAGCAAACCTCAGGTGGATCTCTTTTCCTCCAGGGAGAATGCAAAGTTGAGGCTGTTTCATGCCCACCCTCCTCAGCAAGGCTTGCTGCAGGGGGATGCCTTCTCGAGGCCTCTTGAGGCCATGGACCCCAGGCCTCTCTTATGCCTTCCCTCCACTTCCCTTGGTTCACAGGATGCTCCTCACTGTCAAGAGGGACAAGGCACAGATGATCCTGGCAGCCTCAGACTGGCCTTGCCAGTTCTGGTATCTAGATCTCCTCAGCCTCAGCACTAGGCTCCTGAGGCATCTTCCAGAACGCCCAGACCTGCTCTTGACCAATCAGGGGAAGATATTCCATCTGTATTTTCAATTTCTGACAGCCTGGTTCCTGAGTGGCCAGAGTTCCAGGCTTTGGGTCTCCGATGATGTCCTCAATGTTGTTGAGACATCTAGGAGGGGGTAGCATCCTCAGCTACGTTTGGTCCCTTTCCAAAGGAGGTCTTCAGTCTACGACCCTTAAGGTGCACCTGGCAGCCATCTTTGTTTATTGGATGTGGGCTGGTTAGCAGACGGTGGCACAGGAGAAGGTGGTTTGGCTATTCTTTAAAGGCCTTGACCACATTTCCCCTCCGGTGTGTGAACCACCACCACCATGGGATCTACTGCTGGTACTGGCAAAGCTCATCGGCAAGCCATTTGACCCCGATGCACAGGAGTGAGATATCACATCTGTCATGGAAGACCGCCTTCTTGTTGGCTGTCACGTCAGCCAGAAGGACTGGGGAGCTACAGGCACTCTTTGTCAAGTTTCCCTATCTGGTCTTTCACAGGGACAAGGTTGTCTTGTGCCCCAACCCGAAGTTCCTTCCAAAGGTGGTGTCTGAGTTTCACCTGAATCAGGTGATGACTGTGCTGGTGTACTACCCCAGTTACACCTTGGAGGCCGAGTACAGGCTCCATACTTTGGACCTGAGATGGGTGCTCTCTTATTACAAGGAGCATACGGCTGAAGTTCGGGGGGAGGTTTTCCAGCTGTTTGTTACCTAGGCTGAAGCCGCATGTGGCAGACCTGCAGCAAAGCAGATGATTGGCAGATGGATAACATCCTGCATTGATCTTTGCCACCGGTTGGCAGAAAAGGAGCCTCCTGTAGGGATAAGAGCTCATTCCACCTGCCATACTGCTGCATTGGTGGCTGCTTCTAGGGATGTCCCTATCCAGGATATTTGCAGGGCTGCTACCTGTAAGCCAGCAAACACCTTCATTTCCCACTCCCACATCGACCTAGAGTCACATTGGGATGCTGGTTTTGGGGCCTCAGTTCTTCAATCTCTGTTGCCTAAGTAGAGGGTATGCACCTTGCCTCCCTCCTCCCAGAGAACTGCTAGGAGTCTGCCAAACAGTATGAATAGAACAACATATCCACAATCCTAGAAAAACAGGTTACTCACCTGTAACAGTAGATCTTCCACTGGGTGATCACTGGCAGCAGGTAATACACTTGGGTCGTTGCCAGAGGTCGCTGTGGCACACGGCAGCTCTTCTAGCAGTCTTTTCCTGGGGCTGCCCACAAATGACATCACCTTCCTGTTTCCTATATATGTGTGGGCGGTCACTGGTATCCTCAGTTCATTTTCCCACCGTCTTCAGCTCGCATACAGCAGCTAGCATACAGAGTAGCAGTCATTGATGAGAACTTGAGCTTAGAAATAGAATTCTTCCGTTTCATGTTCTGCATCAACGAATGTCAAACAAATCTACAAGCAAGACAGCACTATTTTGTTCCTGTCGTTGTGGTAGAAAAATCTGTTTCGACAGTCACACCCTTTGTGTAAGGTGTCTGGGATCCACACACGACACTACCTCCTGCATACATTACCAGGATTTTAACCAGGCAACCTGTCGAAGACTGCTGCAGAAGATCAAATCATACCTAATGGAGCAGACATTCTCTACTAGAGAATCAGGGGCTCGTCCCAAGGGCTCCCCATCCACTGATTCTCACAAACTGCACAAAAAAGAGAAGGAGAAGCCCTCCTCATCCTCTGTGCCTAATGCTTCATCGACGGCCACCATCACAGGTGCCCCACTGTCGATGATGCCTTCAAACACTGCCTCCTTGTTAACGGGGGTTTTCACCCTTTCGTTGATGGCACTTTCCAGCGCCCTCACAGCAGTTTCTGATGAACACTTTATTGGTTCCATTGACGTTCCGTTGACGGGGGTTAATCTTCTGTTGATGGTGACTTCATTTAAACATTTTACTGCATCTTCCCTCATGGTCCCGGTCGCATTCCCATGGGGAAGCCTACTGCATTTACTATGTATTCCACCCCTCCTCCCTTACAGATATATTCTCCCAGGGACCAGGCAGACTGGGATCAGGACCCCAGGCTCTATCATCCAGGTATAAGACCTGCTCATACCGCACATCCAGTTCCCTTGGTTTCTTAGAAACCCTTCCTCCGTGGACGTAGCCTCAGTGGTACAGCAGGTTTTACAAGCCATTAGGCATACTCAGCCTCCCGCTCCAGAGGAGCCAAGTCACCCATCTCGTTCCCCTACTCCTCTGCATAAACATTTTCAGGGTGACAGAGGTCCTTCCCCACCCTGTCCACCTCCCTTGTATGTGGATGACTACCTGTCAGACGAGGCTGAATTTCCGGTAGATTTCATCGGGGATTTGGAGGATGAGGATTTACCGGACCTAGATATTCAACCCCAGTCCCCTCTTTCGGATATTTCTTCCTTAAATGAGGACTTATCCCGCCAGGCAGCTGCCTCTCCTCCCGATGACCCATCCTTCCATGAGATGATGGTCCAAATCCAAAAAGTCATGAGGTTTTCAACTACCGAACATGACAAACAATGAAAGGATATGGCAGACCACCTAGAACTACCAGAAGAGCCAAGAATAGTGGTACCCCCACTTATACAAACCTACCAAAATGCTATGCTTGTGGCCTGGAACCAGCCTTCCACTGTTATGGCTGCTCCCTGCAAGGTGGGTCGCCTCTACTAGGCTCCTCTGGATCACCCTTTTCTTTCCACCACTCCTGAAGCAGATTCAATAGTGATTGCTGCCACTCGTGATCGTACTGAATGACCAAAACATGTGAGTGCCTTACCTCCTGATAAAGATTCACGTTGTATAGATTATCTGGGGGGAAAAGGTATTCCAAGCAGGTACTGTGAATCTCAGAATCCTAAATTATATGGCACATATGGTCAAGTACCAGCGTACACTGTAGTCATCTGACATAGAATTAGTCAAAAAACTCCCTCCTTCGCAGGAGAGGGATCGACTACTGGCTACAGTATCTACTGGCAATTCCATCTCCCAGCGCCTACTTCATTCGGGGCATAATGCTGTTGATACTTAGGCCCGCATGTCAGCAACCGGCATTACCTTGCGTCACCGTGCTTGGCTTTGCATCTCAGGCTTTACACCAGCTGTACAGCATGGAGTGGTCAGTGCCCCCTTTAATGAGTCTAAACTTTTTGTCCAAGGTACCTGAACACTGATAGATGATCTCCAGTCTTCAGGGCGGACACTGCACACTGTACATGACATGTACCATACTTCTCAGCCATCACAATACCGTCCTCAGTCCTCCTCTTATTCAGAAAGAGGTGGGAAATACAGAGGCTCACATAGAGGTGCATCTTGTGGTCATTCCCAGCCTTTTTCCAGGACCAACCCCTCTGCTGACAAGGGTTCCCGCTCTCATCCACCTGGTGGGGCTGGTCAGCCCGCCTCCCAGTGACCAACTGAAGCATTGTCCATGCTTCCTCGATCAGGCCTCGGAAGCCGTGGGTGGTCTTTTTGCCCTCCATTTACAGGCCTGGCAAACAATCACATCGGACGAGTGGGTACTTCAGATCATTCAGAGGGGTCACACTCTGGAATTTTTTTCTGTACCCCACCCTCATCTCCCCTGCTGTGTCCATTACCCACCCAACCACATTCCCATTCTCCAGGAGGAACTCCAGGTTCTAACCAAGAAGGCCATTTATCTGGTACCTCCTTCAGAGCATCAGAAGGGATTTTGTTCCCATTTTTTCCTGCCCAAACGAACTAGAGATCTCAGACCAATACTAGACCTCAGACAATTGAACCTACATATCCAGTACAAAAGGTTCCGCATGGTCACCCTAACTTCCATCATGCCAATGTTGAAACAAGTGGATTGGCTGTGTGTCCTGGATATGAAGGATGCCTACTCGCATATCCCCATCCATCCTGCCCACCACAGGTTTCTTCGTTTTCACCTGTTGGGACAACATTACCAATTTCAGGCACTCCCGTTCGGTCTCTCATCCACCCCTAGGGTGTTTACCAAGTGCCTAGTGGTAGTAGCAGCAGTCCTACGATGGCACGTGCACTTTGTCTTCCCATATCTGGACGACTGGCTTATCAGGACAGAGTCCAAAACCACTCTGCTTTCCTGCCTTCAAGCAACCCTTACTCTGTTTCACTCCTTAGGGATTATGGTCAATTGGCCGAAGTCCAATCCGACCCCTACACAGTCGCTCCAATATATGGGAGCAGTCCTAGGCACCGTCTCTGCCAGGGCCTACCTCCCAGCTGACAGACAAGACAAGCTCCTATCCCTAGCTTCGCAGATACAAGCTCAAAAAGTAGTCACAGCCAGATGTATGTTATGCCTCCTAGGGCACGTTTGCCGCTACCATTCCTACGGTGGCGCTTTTCAATCTTCACATGAGACCAGTCCAATGGGTTCTCCAGCACCAGTGGTCTCAAAGAACAGGAAATTTCAGAGACAAAGTCAGAGTCACTCCCACGTTGCGATCCGCCCTATTATGGTGGACCCTCCGTGCCAATCTGTCTCAAGCCATGCCCTTCCAGTCTTCCCCATCCCAGCAGACGTTAACCATGGATGCTTCCCTGGAAGCGTGGGGTGCACACCTGGGTCCTTACAGGACACAAGGCACGTGAACCCGTTCTCCCACTCCTCCCCACATAAATCTCCTGGAAATGAGGGTGGTCCACTTAGGCCTCCAGGCCTTTCAACCTCATTTGTCCCTGGGACCGTTGCTGATTCAATTAGAAAATATCTCAGTAGTTTACTGCCTCAAAAAACAAGGCAGTACGAAGTCCCGTACTCTGTGCTGAGAGACTATTGCAGTCTGGCAGGAAGCCATGCGGCAACACCTTTTACTGACAGCAGTCCATCTACCAGGACATCACAATCTCCTGGCCGACCTTCTTAGTCGTCAGTCTTCCACAAACGAATGGACACTTCATCATGAAGTTCTTCAGAAAATCTTTCATTCATGGGGGACCCCGTAACTGGATCTGTTTGCCTTCCCCGTCAGTTGCCGTCTCTCCAGATACCATTCCATTATCCTGAGCAAAAAGGGACGGTCTATAGATGCCCTGTCCCAGTCATGGACAGGTCTCTTCTTACATGCTTCCCCCATCCCTCTACTGCAACGGACTCTACTAAAATTACAACTCGAACCGGCCACCATGATTCTTATAGCCCCTCTGTGGCCTTGGCAGGTGTGGTTCCCCCTGGTTCAACAGTTCTCAGTGGAGGACCCCTTCCCACTACCAACAAGACCAGAATTCTTGACTTAGAATCAAGGGACCCTTCTACTTCTCAACCTGAAGTCACTACACCTTCACGCTTATCTCCTGAGGATGCTTTCATAGCACGTCTCCAAGTGTCCTCCCCCATGGCCAATATTCTATTAGCCTCATGTAAACCAGCGACCAGAGAAACTTATAATGCCAAATGGAAACGCTTTTCCATTTGAGCTGCCTCATGGTCGTTGGATCCTTATTCTTGTCCACTGACAAAAGTCTTGGATTACCTGGCCTCGATTGCCAACACTGGCTTAAACTGTTCCTCTGTCAGAGTCCATTTGGCTTCCATTTCAGCATTCCATGAACCTCTTGATGGCAGATTACTGTATCAACATCATCTAGCCAAAATGTTTTTAAGAGGAATGTTACATATCAAGCCGCCCATCAGTCGATCCACTCCTCTGTGGGATCTCAGTTTTCTGGTAGAGAAACTGACCCTTGAACCTTTTGAACCTGCGGCCACTTGTGACCTCTGTTTCCTTTCACGGCTTGGTGCATTTCTGAGCGTCATGCCATCATGTGTAAAGAACCTTACTTAATTTTTCATGAAGACAGAGTGGCACTTCACATCAGTCCTTCCTTCCTATCTAAGGTAGTATCAGAACACACCTTAAATCAGTCCTTCGAGTTGCCAGTCTTACCCTGAACACTGCAATCGAGGAGAATACCTCCTACATTTTTTAGATGTCCATCGTATATTATGATATTATACTAATTGAACTAAATTGATTAGAAAGAGCTCTCAACTTTTTGTTACCTTCACCTCAAACAGTGAAGGTCTCCCAGTCACTAAACAGACCCTTTCCAATTGGTCAGGAAACTGTATCACATTTTGTTACGCAAAATATAACAAGTCATTACCAGGGCCTATCTAGGCCCTCGCAGAGGCAGTATAGCGCAGTGGTTTAAGGCTCTGAGCTGCAAATCTGATGACGTCCAGCAGACCAGACCTGGGTTTGAATCCCACAGCTTCCACTTACATACTGTGTGACACTGAGCAAGTCACTTAACTTCCCTGTGCTCCCAGGTCGCGCTTAGTGTGCTACTCCTGGTTAAACAACTAAAAAAAAAAAAAAAAGCCCATTCTACCAGAGCTATGGCCACCACAGCGGCCTGCTTCAAAGGGGCCTCTATCACAAGTATCTGCAACACAGATACCTGGTCCACAATTCATGTTTTCACAAGCACTACAACTTACACGTTGCTTCACGCTGTAGGACGGCCTTTGGGCGAGCTGTCCTACAAGGCATTCTGTTATAATTCCACCCTTCTTGGGTTTACTGCTTGGGATTCATCCCAAGTGTATTACCTGCTGCAAGAGACCACCCCGTGGAAGATAGTACAGTTACGTTAAAACTTACCGAAACAGTAGATCTTTGAGGGGTATCTCCTGCAGCAGGTACGATCCCGCGCCCTCTATCCCCACCTTCTGTAGGACAACAACTTCTGGTCCAGTCATTTATGGGTTGGGATACCTATGCTACTTTGGCTCTCCTTCAGTCCTCGAAGGCCAGGGATCTTCGGCCCATCCTGGATCTGCGTCATCTGAACCTGTAGATAAGACTGCAAACATTTCAGGATGGTCAACCTCCCGGGTTTGTTGCACCTCTTGCACCGGTGGGGATTGGTTCTGCTCTCCGAACATGCAGGATTCCTACTTACATATTCAAATTTTTCCTGCTTCCTCCACTTCCAGGGAGCCCACTTTCAATTCCGGTCGCTCCCTATTGGCTGCTTCTTCAGCCCCCACCGTGTGGTGGTGGCAGCAGCCCTGGGGTGGCAGGGTTTCTACGTGTTCCCCTACCTGGATGATTGGCTATTAGTGGCACCATTCAGGGACTGACTGGTCTAGACCCTGGAATACACCTTCCATCTATTTCAGCCCTTGAGGATCACCATCAGTCGTCCGAAGTCCTGCTGCTCTCCTTACCAGCGCCTCCATTACGTAGGGGCAATTCTGGATTCTGATCAGGGCCTGGTCTTTTTGTCCATGGACAGGGCAGAACACCTGATCGCACAAGTCCGTCTAGTTTCCTGAAGTCTCCAGGTCCCTGCCAGTATGTTCCTGTTCCTCCTTGGCTATAGTGCAGCAGCCATTGCCTTGGTTCCCGTCGCCCATCTGCACATGTGGGTTCCTCAGTGGACATTAAGGGTCCAGTGGACTATCACACTGATGACCTGGACCAGTTGGTCATGGTCTTCGACCCGATCAAGTGAGTCTTGTTGCGGTGGCTGGAGCTAGTCAGTCTCTTTGGGAGGGTCTGCTTTCATTTCTCAGTCCCTCGTCTGATTCCCATAATGGACGCCTTGGGTCTGGACTGGGGAGCTCAGCTGGCTGACCACTAGACTCCAGATACTTGGACGGTAGTGGAACAAGGTCTCCATATTTATTTTATATATTTTAGTTTTTGTTGACCGGGTAAGTGCACTAGACAATTCCTGCCTATTTTCAGGCACGACCCAGGGAAGGGGGATACAGATGAATGCCAACTGACCTTGAACCAGATATAGCTGTTGGTGGTATTTTTATTGAATGAGGGAAATTTGGCCAGGACACCGGGGAAATTCCCCTGCTCTTTTCAATAGGTGCCATGGGATCTTTAACATCTGCCTGAACTGCCAGGAATCCAAGCAGATGGGACCTCGATTTAATGTCTCATCTGAAAGACGGCACCTTAGAAGTGCAGCACCCCTCTCATGCTGCACTACAGTGTTAGTTCTGGGATATTAACCCAAGTGCCAGATGTGGGAACTGAACCCACAGCCCTCTGATCTCCTGGCCTCAGAGGCGAGTGTGCTACCTACTGAGCCACTGACACTATCTGACACTACACTGACATATCAATGTCCTGGAGATGTGAGTGGTCCTTTATGCTCTGCAGGCCTTTCAGACTCATCTCCTCCCTGGTCCACTGTTGGTGTAGATGGACAATATGTGCGTGGTGTATTACGTCAACAAATTGGGGGAATTCACTCTTAGCCTGTGTCGATAGGTGATGAGGGTTTGGTATTGGGCCATTGAGCACGGTCTGGAGTTCTCGGACGTACATGTTCCAGGTGTCCAAAACAGTCCTGGCAGACAGTCTCAGCTGTTCCCGGTCGCAGGCTCACGAATGGGAACTCCTGACCCCAGTGTTCGAAGAACTGTTCGATAAATGGGGTCATCCAAAGCTGGACTTTTCTGCATCCCCTCTCAACACAAAACTGCCACTTCTAGAGATGTGGATGTGGTGTTCTAGCCACACTTCAGGCAGTGTTCCTTTCCACTTTAAGGCCTGCCAGAACATCTACAAGCTGGCTCCTCCCACCCACCTAAGTGGTAGCTCCCTCGACACCACCCTGTGATGTCAGAGCTTCCTTTTTGCTGGAAGAAGGTTCCCTCCTTACTGCGTTGGCACTCAGCCCTGGGGGCTGAGGACTGGCTGAATGGTGTAGAGTCGACTGTCATCCTGATGACCAGTGCCTCCCTGATGGGCTGGGGTGCCCACCAAGGGGATCACAGAGTCCATGGGCTGTGGACCCCCAAGGAGTCCCGATGCCATATCACTCTGCTGGAACTGCGGGCAGTTTGGCTGGTACTGACAGTCTTTGCTCCGCATGTTCGGGGTCAGGTGGTTCAGGTCCAGATGGACAATACCATGACTATGTACTACCTCAATGACCAGGGCAGAACGCACTTCCTACCTCTGTGCAGGGAAGCTCTCCGTGTTTGGACCATCATGCACAGCCTTGATGACGATCTCCTGGCCATTCATGTGACCAGTGTCTCCAGCCAGCTGGAGGATGCTCTGAGCCGTGTGGGCGAGGCGTCTCATGAGTGGTCTCTCCACCCAGAGGTAGTGCACAGTCTGGTCTCCCAGTGGGGCACCCCTCTGGTGGACCTGTTTGCCTCCAGGGAGAATGCAATGCTGAGGCTGTACTGTGCCCACCCCAATCAGCAGGGAACACTGCAAGGGGATGCTTCTCAAGGCCCTGGACCCTGTGCCTTTTCTGTGCCTTCCCTCCATTTCCCTTGATCTACAAGGTGTTGCTCAAGGCGAGGAGGCACAAGGCATGGGTGATCCTGGTGGCTCCTGACTGGCCACACCAGATCTAGCATCCCAATCTCCTAAGCCTCAGCAACAGGCCCCCAAGGCATCTTCCTCTCCGCCTAGACCTGCTCCTCATCAGTCAGGGGACAGTACTCCATCCAGACCTACAATTCATGCACCTGACAGCCTGGTTCCTGAGCAGCTAGAGTTCCAAACCTTGGGTCTCTCCAAAGATGTTTTTGCTGTGGTCGAGGCATCTCAGAAAGAGTCGACCCTAAAATGCTATGACTTCAAATGGAAGAGGCTCTCCATTTGGTGCCAGGGCAAGGGGCTTGGCCGCTTGTATTGTCCAATGGCTAGCATTCTTGACTACTTTTGGTCCCTCTTCCAGATGGGCCTTCAGTCAGCGTCCCTTAAGGTGCACCTGGCAGCCATCTCTTCCTACCGGGCACGGGCACATTTCCCCTCCAGTGCTTGAACCACCACCTTGGGACTTGTTGCTGGTATTGGCAAAGCTCGTGGCAAGCCATTCGAACCAATGCAGAGGTGTGACATGTTTCACCTGTCATGGAAGACCGCCTTCCTGGTGGCTACCATGTCAGCCAGAAGGATCAGTGAGCTTCAGGCGCTCTCAGTGGAGTCTTCTTACCTGGTCTTCCATAGGGACAAGGTTGTCCTTTGCCCCAACCTGAAGGTCCTCCCAAAGGTTGTGTCAGATTTTCACCTTAACCAGGCGATTAATCTCCAGGTGTACTTCACCATTCACACATCGGAGGCTGAGCACAGGCTCCATACCTTGAACTTGTGGCAGTCGCTGGCCTATAATAAAGAGCGCATGGCTGGAGTTCGGGGAGAGGTTCACCAGCTATTTGTCACCTACACCAAGCAGACTGGCAGCTAAGCGGACAGTTGGCAGGTGGATTGTATCCTGCATCAACCTCTGCTATAGGTTGGCAGGTAGGGAGCCTCCCGTAGGGCTAAGGGCCATTCCCCCCACCATACTACTGCCTTGGTGGCTGCTTCCAGGGACGTCCCCATCCAGGAACTCTGTCAGGCTGCCACCTGGAAGTCAGCACACCTTCATTTCCCACTACCACATCGATCTTGAGTCACTCAGGGATGCTTGTTTTGGGGCCTCAGTTCTCCAATCTCTATTCCCTAAGTAGGAGGTGTACACCTTGCCTCCCTTCTCCCAGAGAACTGCTGGGAGTCTGCCTGAAGTGTGAATAGAACACCACATCCTTGTCCCTAGAAACACAGGTTACTCACCTGTAACAGTAGTTCTAGGAGTGGTATATGATGTTCATCCACATGGACGCACCCGACCTCCCCTGGGTAGTGGCACACCGGTCTTGCTTCCAACAGGCAAGATCTGACGACATGGGGTGGTGCCAATGGAGTTACCACTTGGGTGGGTGGGAGGAGCCAGATTGAAGATGTTCCAGCAAGCCTTAAAGGGGAAAGGAACACTGTCTGAAGTA
Source organism: Neoceratodus forsteri (assembly GCA_016271365.2). NCBI lineage: Eukaryota > Metazoa > Chordata > Ceratodontiformes > Ceratodontidae > Neoceratodus > Neoceratodus forsteri. Next base: position 554,398,944 of record JADMNL010000022.1, read on the forward strand.
TGGCTGAACACCACATATCACTCCTAGGACTACTGTTACAGGTCAGTAACCTGTGATCTTACTTAAAGAGTCGGCTCTTGCAGGAGGTAACACATATAGGACTGAACACAGCATGCAAACTTAAATGGGCAGACTGGGTGGGCCATAGGCCCTTATCTGCCGACACTGTCTATGTATCTATGTATGCAGCAGGACCCCACAGAAAACTTCTAGCTAGCAGTCTATGGCGGGGATTACCCCCCTGATGTTGTCCCACCCCCGACGTCACGTATGGTATGAAGGGAGGACGGTCCCCATCATCCCTCAGTTCTTTTCCCACTGTCTACTCACGTTCATTGGCTCTATGGATTGCCTCTTGCTAGTTTGACCACCATTTTTGCTAAGTTCTTAGCCTGACTTTTTATTTTCTGCCGAAAAAGTTCACTTTTTCAGCACTATTGTTCCTCTCTTTCGTCCTCCTTCGATAGCCACCCCTCAAAGTGTGCCTGCAACAAACAAATTCTGTCAAAGGACGGTACTCAGCCTGCTTGCTGTGCCTAGGCCCAAACCATGACACCCAGGCCTGCCAGCATTGTCAGAAGTTTAACAGGAGGATGAGAATCCACCGCCAGAAGACCCTGCAGGCCTACTTCACTGAGCAACATTTGGCTGTCATGCAGAGAGATTCTTCTTTGAGGAGGAGATCTTCACACCATAAATCATCACGGAAGCACAAGGAGAAGAGGAAGGAGAGGTCCCCCTCCAGCTCCAAATCTTCAGGCTCCCATTCTGCCTCCAGGGGAAGTTCTGATTCAGCCTCCCAGGTGACCCGTTCTCCTTCCAGGCTCACAGTTGTCAAGCCCCCGCACCCTGGTCCGTGCGTCAGGTGCTAAGGACTGTGGCTTCAGGTCTTCGGGCCAATACTTTGCAGCCACTGAAGGTCCTACCACCTGATCAGTGCTCACGCCGGTGTCTGACATCAGTAAGAGTCCGATGTTAGCCCACTCCCAGTCGGCCTCTGTCTCCGGTGCCGACTCCCGGGACAAACGTAAGGCCTCGGGGCACTCCTCTGGGAGATCTGCTTCTCAGTTGCTGAGGCCCACCAAGCCATCATCGGACAAGCATCCGGTGATGCGGCATCTATTTAGTGGGGACACCCCCCGACGTTAGGCAGCTGACATCGCTGCTTCGGCAGTCCAGCTGCCGACACACTGACACAGTCCCTGACATCAGTGGCTTCTCCCTTGCCATCGGTGGACAATCAGCCTGGACACAGTCCTTCTGAGGACCGCCAGATGACGGCATCGGATCAGGCATTGGCTACCATCGTCGGGCTTACTAAGGTAACCTCAACATCACCTCCCGTTCACCCGCGGTTGCCAGACCATGGTACTACACCAGAAAAAGGTGCTGGACCAGTGTTGGGTTTGACGACCGACTTAGACCCAAAGCTGAACTTGTCCCAGGTTAAGGACCTTTTTGGCTATTGGTGGGAGACCATCCGGAAGGATCTCCTTCCACCTGAACTTCCACGGATTGAGGGCCCTCCTCTGGATACAGGGGCTCCTCCGATGGGTCCCAACCCACCTTCGGGCAAGGGCATGGGCACAGAGCCTACTCCACCTTCTGGCAAAGACAAAGGTAAAGCTCCATGCAGGTGCCACTCCAGATCTCGGTCCAGGAGCCTGAGTTCCTCTGGCTCCCCTAGCCGCCATAGGTACAAGTGATGGCGCTACAGGTCTCGGTCTTCCTCCTCAGTGGACTCATACTGTTCTTCAGACTTGTCCTCCTCTAAACCCTCGTCTTTTGGCGATTTTTCCCCCTTAGACCCAAGGGATACTCCCAAATTACCGCCAGATGACCCCTCCTTCATGGAGATCGTGCAGCATATGCAGACCAGTATGGGATGGGAGAAGGAGGACTTGGACCCAGAGAGACTCCGCTTGGCCAGATATTTGCACCAAAAGGACCCGAAACCAGTGGTCATCCCACCCTTAGTGGATACCTTTGCGGTTGTCACCAAGGCGGCTTGGAAGTGCCCCCATACCTCCGTCTCAGTACTCAAGAAGGCAGACCACCTTTACAGGGCTTCTAAGAAGCAGCCCTTTTTTTGGAAGAACGCTTGGCAGTCTTGGTAGTTATCTTGGCTGCCCATGACACGTCCCAGGGGCCGAGACACCTCAGTACTCAGGCCCCGGATAAAGAATCTATGCAATTAGATTCCGTGGGACGTAAAGTTTATTCTTCCACCATGTGTACCATTCTGAATCTAAACTTTCTTACCCATATGGTACAATTCCAGAATGCCCTCTGGGAACAAGGGATCGACATTGTAAGAGATCTCTGACTGTCCACAGAAAGCAGAACTAGAAAAGCTTCTGCAAACTGGTTGGGACGTGGGCACACGTGTCCTCTGGTCAGCCTATGATTCGGCGGACACGACAGTGAGGGCCGCAGCCACAGAAGTGTGCATTCACAGACATTCATGGCTCCGGGTCTCAGGTTTTGCACAGGACATGCAAACTAACATCCTAGATGTACCCTTCCAGGGTTCCGTCCTCTTTGGTGAGGACTCTGAAAAGATCATCACCAAATTGAAGGACTTGGGTAAGGCCGTTCGGTCCATGCATTCAATGTATAAACCGAAGCAAAGGCCTTTTCGAAAGCCTCACTTTCAAGGGAGAGGGGGACAACAAGCCCGCTTTCAGCCTCAGCAGCAACAGTGAGGTGGTTATGGCCACAAGGGCCCCCTCTAGAGGCTCCGCAGGGTCTGCCTCTCAGGCCACCAAACCAGCCCAAGCGGCCCCCCCATGACTGCCTGACTCCTTGTGGGACCCACCCCCTCCCGTGACCCTAACAGGGGAAGTGGTTGGAGGCTGCCTTTCTCTCTACACCAGGGGCTGCTGAGAGATCACCTCCAGCCTGTGGGTCCTACAAATGATGGATAATGGACACTCAATAGAGTTTGAACAGATGCCACTGGACAGGCCCCCTCTACCCTCCCACTGTTTCCCAGCTCATGCCGGGCTCATCCAAGCTAAAATTCAGGCCTTATTACTCAAAAGAGCTATAGAACCTGTACCCCCATCTCAGGGGGCACAGGCTTCTAGTCACATTTTTTACCTTGTGCCCAGAAATACCGGGGACCTGTGCCCCATCTTGGACCTCAGCGACCTCAACCAGTTTGTGGAATACAAATGGTTCCAGATGGTCACGCTACAGGGTTTGCTATCCATGATTCATCAGGGGGATTGGCTGGCATTGCTGGACATGCAGGACGCCTGTCTCCACATCCTAGTGACCAAGTCTCACACAATTTGGAACAACCGGTCTCTATACCAGAACCGGTTCGCAAGAGCTCAGCTGATGGATGACATCCCCCTCTTTTGCAGAGGGCATGCTCTTTCAGAGAACAGTTTTGGATCAAGTCTTAACTTCAGATGCCTCAGGCATCGGTTGGGGTGCACATCTGGGCATCCACAGGACACAGGACACCTGGTCTGCAGCCGAAGAGCCTCTCCACATAAATAGTCTGGAAATGAGAACAGTTCTCTATGCGCTACAGGCTTTCAGCACGTTGCTTCACCCAGTTCACCTCCTCATCCAGACAAACAACATGGCAGTGGTGTTCTACCTCAACAAGCAAGTTGACACCCACTCCTACCCCCTTTGTTGGGAAGCAGTGCAGGTCTAGAACTGGGTCATATCCAGTCACCTAGAGGTTTCGGTGGTTCATGTTCCAGTGGTTCAAAACACCTTGGCCAACGCTCTCAGCAGGACTTGGTCCAGAGCACACAAATGGGGCCCTTCTACAGTCTGTCATCAGCAACCTCTTCGACAGATGGGGCAGGCCAGAGCTGGACCTCTTTGCATCCCCTATCAATGCAAAGTTGCCCAGTTTTTGCTCACTAGATCCAGGGCCTGGAGTTTTCTGGCAAGACGTGTTGTCCCTCTCCTGGAGAGGGAGGTTCCTTTATGCCTTCCCTCCCTTCCTGCTCCTTCAGAAGGTACTTCTCAAGTTGCAAGCAGAAGGAGCAGCAATGATTGTTGTGGCCCTGTTGTGGCCATGACAGATTTGGTATCCACTGCTGCAACAACTGGCTGCCGAACCCCTGATTCCCCTGCCACTGAGCACTCACTTGCTCTTCCAGGATAACGGGACCATGGTTCACTTGAACCTTCGGTCACTGCACCTCCGTGCATGGCTCCTGAGGACCTAGCCAAGTCATGCTTTAGGGTCTCTGACAGGGTTGCCAGCGTTCTGGTGGCCACTAAGAAACTCTCCACCAGAGCCACTTGCGCCATGAAATGGAAGCACTTTTGCCTCTGGGCTGCTGCCCGATGTCTTGATCCCTTGACCTGTCCTGTGAGCTCGATCCTCGAGTACCTGTTGTCACTCTTGGACTCAGGGTTGGGCTACTCGTCCATCAAAGTGCATTTGTCGGCCATCTCTGCCTACTGTACCTCTGTTCAAGGCAGAACTGTGGCACAGTTGGATGTAGCTCGCACCTTTCTGCAGGGCATTCTTCATATGAAGTCCCCCATCAGGGACCCCGTCCCTCCTTAGGACTTGCTTTTTGTGTTGGAAAAGCTCACCTTACCCCCGTTTGAGCCAGCCGCGGATTACGAGCTTCACTTTCTTTCCTGGAAAGCATTATTTTTAGTTGCTATTCTGCTCGAAGAATTTCCGAGCTTCAGTCCTTGATGTGTAAGGAGCCTTATTTGGTGTTCCACAAGGACCGGGTGGCCTTGAGGATCAGTTCTAAGTTCTTACTGAAGGTGGTGTCTGAGTTGACTCTGAATCAGGGTGTGCACTTCCCAGGGGGAGGCTCTTCTTCACATGCTAGATGTTTATCATATTTTGCGTTTCTATCTCTCCAGAATGAGAGAATCTAGATGTTCTGACCAGCTTTTTGTTTCGTTTTTCCCCAGGATCCAGGGGGCACCTGTAGCCAAACAGACTCTCTCTAAATGACTCGTTAACTGCATTTCATTTTGTTATCAGAAGTATAACAAACCCTTGCCAAGCTTGGTGAAGGGTCGCTCCACGAGGGGTGTAGCAGCCTTTTTTGTCATGCTTCGGAATGTGTCTGCGGCTGATGTTTGTGCAGCAGCAGCATGGAATTCTGTTCATACTTTCTTCAGACTCTACAGTCTTGACATTGCCTCCAGACGCAGAGCAGGCTTCGGTCTTGTGGTTCTGCAGTGACTCCTCTCCTGAGGGCACTTTCCTATGCATATTTTTCTGCTTCCTCCACCCAAGACTAGTCTGGGTTTCCTTTACTGCTTGGGACTCAGTCCTATGTGTGTTACCTGCTGCAAGAGCTGACTCTCGAAGTAAGATAGTACAGTTATGTAAGAACTTACCGTAATAAATCTTCGAGACAAGCTCTTGCGGCGGGTATGACTTCCTGCCCACCTTCTCCCTAGGGAACTCTCTACTACACTTGTTTTGCATTGGCAATGTTATGAGTGCTGTATGTGATATTGGCCTCAGTTCTCTGTTCCTGTCCGCCTTCCATCCTCGATGCTGGAGTCTCCGCGAGAGAACTGAGGGACGCTGGGGACTGCCCTCCCTTTATACCATATGTTGTGTCGGGGGGGGGGGGGCAGTCCCCATCATAGACTGCTAGATAGAAGTTTTCTGTGGGGTCCTGCCGCCTGGCGGCTTCAGTCCTATATGTGTTGCCTGCTGCAAAAGCTTTTCTGCACAATCTACTATTATGGTAAGTTCTTACGTAACTGTAGTTTTTTCTGCCTGCTTGATCCTGGGCCTGGTGTTTTCTGGCAAGATGCATTTTCCTTCTCCTGGAAGAGGAGGTTTCTGTATGCTTTCCTTCCCTTCCCTCTCTTGCAGAGGGTCCTGTTCAAGCTCCAGTTGGAGGGGCAGAGATGATACTCATAGCCCCCTTCTGAGCACGTCAGATTTGGTTCCCGTTGCTGCAGTAGCTGGTGGGGGAACCTCCAGTGCCCTTTCCCTGTGCACCGGCTTGCTCTTCCAGGACCAGGGCACACTGATCCATCAGGATCTAAAGTCTATATCTCCATGCGGACTGGATCAAGCAGACTGGAAGGAAAAGTATGTCTCTTTGCAGATGACACAAGGATCTGCAACAGAGTTGCTGCACAGGGTGGGGTGGAAAGGATGAGAAGGGACTTGGCAAGGTTAGAGGAATGGTCAAATGTATGGCAGCTTAGATTCAGTGCTAAGAAGTGCAAGGTAATGCACCTGGGAAACAAAAACACAGGGGAAGAGTACACAATGGGGGGTGAGATACTAACAACAACAACAAAAATGGAAAGGGACCTGGGGGTAGTCATATCAGATGACCTAAAGGTGGGCAAGTAATGTGAGAGGGCAGCAAGGAGGGCTGGGGGATGCTGGGATGCATAGGGAGAGGCATCACCAGTAGAAAACAGGAAGTTGTTATCCCTCTGTATAGACAGCTGGTCAGACCCCATCTGGAATACTGCGTGCAGTTCTGGAGACCCAATCTCCGCAAAGACATGGACAAGATGGAAGCTGTCCAGCGGAGGGCAATTAAAATGGTGCAAGATCTGCACGGAAGACATATGAAGAGAGACTTAAGGAGCTTAATATGTATAGCCTCTAGGAAAGGAGGGAGAGGGGGACATGATAGAAACTTTCAAGTACCTCAAGGGAATCAACAAAGTCAAGAGGTAGCATCTTTCAAAAAGTGTGCAAGAACAAGGGCACAATCTGAAGATAGAGGAGGGCGGCTCAGAGGCAATTTAAGGAAGTATTTTTCACAGAGAGGTTGTGGATGCATGGGACGCCTTCGGAGGAGGCTGTGGAGTCAAAAACAGTGGTGGAATTCAAGCATGCATGGGACAGTCATAAGGCAGTTCTAGGGGTTGGGGGTAGGAAGAAGTAGGCTGCTGGTTAACTAGGATCTGCAGCTTATCCAGTAAGTAGGGAAATGGGCAGACTGGGTGGGCCAAGCGGTCCTTATCTGCCATCAAATTCTGTTTCTGTGTTTCTATGTTTCTGTGCGTGACTCCTGCTGACCTAGATATCGCCTGCTTTGGAGTGTCATCTATGATCGCAGATGTTCTGGTGGCTGCTAGAAAACCCTCCACTAGGCCCACTTACACCATGAAATGGAAGTATTTCACCCTTTCGAGGGCAGGGCTGTGGCTCAGCTTGAGGTGTCCTGCTCCTTTCTGTGGAGCATTTTGCATCTGAAACCTCCCATTTGGGACCCAGTTCCTCCATGGGGAACTGTCCACGAGTTGCGAGCTGCGCTTTCTCTCATGGCAGGTGCTCTTTTTAGTTGCTATTACTTCTGTTTGAAGGATTTCTGAGCTTCAGGTTCTCATGTGCAAAGAGCCATATTTGTTTTTTCTCAAAGACAGGGTGTCTTTGCATACCAGTCCTAAGTTTCTTCCCAAAGTGGTGTTGGAGTTTACATTGAACCAATTCCATCCACCTTCCAGTTTATTATCCTGAGTACTCTAATCAGGGGAAGGCTTTGCTCCATATTTTGGATGTGCATAGGATCTTGTAGTACTGTACGCACCGGACCAAGACTTCAAGGAAGTCTAACCAGTTGTTTGTTTCATTTGCTCTTAAGAGCGAGGGTGCTCCTGTTACCAAACAGTGTTTGTCTATGTGGTTAGCCAGTTGCATTGTCTATTGCTACCATAAGTACAACAAGGACCTTCCGGAAGTAGTTAAGGGCCATTCCACCAGGGGTGTGGGCGCTTCCATGGCTTGTTTCAGAAATGTGTCTGCTGCGGACATCTGTGCAGCTGCCATCTGGAGTTCTGTCCACACCTTTGCAAAGCATTACATTCAGGCTATCACCTCTTGGTGTAGGGCCAGTTTCAGTCTCATAGTTCTACAGAGACTTTTCTCTTGAGTTATTGGCCGCTAAAACCTTTCCTCCTCCCGGTGCTGTTTTCCTGATTGTACATGGAACTACTTGGGACTTAGTCCTACTGGTGTTGGCCTGCTGCAAGAGCCTTCCTCGAAGTAAGATAGTACAGTTATGTAAGAACTGACCATAACAGTAGATCCTCAAGAGAAGCCCTTGCAGCAGGCCCTAATTTTCCCTCCCTGCTGTTTCTGCTGTTCCTTTTTTCCATTCACTCTGCTTCTGTTTTCCCTCATTTGGCTCTCGGGGAACCTCTTCTGTTCTTCATTTCCTGCCCGCTCTGGGTCTCCAGCGTGAGAATTGAGGTGGGTGTGGGGACCACCTGTCTTTATAGAATAGGCCGATGTCGGAAGGTGATGTGGGCGGTCCCTTGTGGTAGGCTGCTAGCTAGAAAGTTTGTGTGGTTCTGCCACCTGGCAGCCAAATCCTACCGGTGTTGGCCTGCTGCAAGAGCTTCTCTCGAAAATCTACTGTTACGGTAAATTCTTACATAACTGTACTTTTTCCATTGTGTATATAAATATTTACAAAAACATGTATAGTAAACCTCAAAGACTGATAATTTGCACTGGATCAGGCTGGGGCCCCTGTGAGGTGGGGGCCCCCACCAGCTGCTGTTACTAACGGTGCCTAAGGCTGACTGTGATCCCCTGGCACCAGACATCACAGTCTGCGACAAATACTGAAGCTGAAGAGAGCTACGTTTAGCCTGTATTTTCAGTAGAAGCTGTGTTTCAAATACGGTTCTCTCTATGTTCTGTGTTCCCTGGTCTTCCTAGAACTCAGTAGTTTCCTGTGATTTAAACACCGGTATTTAGGAACTTTGGAACTGCAGTCATGTTGTTTATCTTTGCTCAGCTTTAACATTGTAACAGAAAGTAGAAAATGTCGACAAAGGCCCAGCCAGTCTGCTATTGCGTGCCTATGTACTGGACTGAGCCTCGTCAGTCTCTGTGATCTGCCCTTGCCCCAGCTTATCAAACCTCCCTGTACCCATATGCCTGTCCCATTCCCTCTTGCACCCCCTTTCCCCCAGTGTCTCAGCATGCATGAGTTAGTCTGGAAGTTTGTTCCGTTCTGCTGCCACCCATTGTTGCCGTAATGCATTTGTGTTCTACTGTCAAACTGGTTTCGAGAGACGGAAACTACATTATAGTAATGTAGATGTAACTGCTGTGGCTTGATTGGCTGCAAGCTGCACTCTAGACTTAGATTAATCTCTGATTAATATGCGTGTAGAGCATCAGCTGTGCAGATCTAAAACACCTAGTCTGTCTGGGAATGCTTAATTTAAAAAATTCGAATTAAGTTTCAGTTGATCGCCATTATTATCTCCGACAAAGATACGTGAAATAGCAACCCAGCTGATTTCCTCGCCAAGGCAGATGTTCTGTTTACTTTAAAATACTGCCCCAAATAAGGTACCTGCTAAATTATGAAACAGTCTGACTGAATGTTCTGTGCAATGGATGCTACAGTATTTTCACGTTACTTTTCTGCTCTCACCGCCAGCTGAAACGGATACGACAGGATAATAGTTCCCACATGCACGTGTCACAAGTAAACAAACTGAAAAGTAACACGATTAAGTCTAAGCGAGGTTCAGGTTATATGCTGGTTTGTATAGCAACCAATTGATACGCATTAGACAAGTATTACCGTACTATTTCATAGGTGTAATGGGGACATAACATTCGATACAAATATCACAGAGGACAGTTTTTTGCTTTCTTCTGCCACAGTTAACTGTCATTGCTCCTACCCTGCAGGTCAACATGGCGTAAAACAGGCAGCTGGCACATTGCTATGTTAACTACTCCCTCCCTCCATGCAGTTCAGCTGACACAATCGAAATCAACATAGAACTCTTGAGTAGTTACTATGGCAACAAGGTGTGTATCCTGACACCCGTTATGACTTTGAGGTGTAAACGTGATTCACATTATATACATTGTTGCCATGGCAACTGATCACGATGTGCACTACCAACATTCAAACTATGTAGTTGTTGAGAGCGATAAGATAATCATGACAAGTGTGCGTGTACCAGAGCACACGGTTTTCCCCTTCTACCACATCTCTCAAGATCTAAGATCTCTCAAGCCCGACCCTTTTGTTTGGCATGGATGGATTTTGACAACCAGCAAACTCCTTTGTAATCTCTTCCATCCCTCTGGCACCACCATGTACTTCGATGTAGTCTCAGAATGCCGTCTCGGGCAGTGTTTTATCTACAACCTCCTTCTTGCTATACCATGCATGTTTGCTCCGGTGTCTATGTGTCAAACATGCAGATGGTTCGTGAGGGACTGTCTTGGAGTACATTGTACTGCATGGCGGATGGATTGTTTGCCTTCAGAATCAAGGTAAATTTATAAAATAAAATAAAAAAAATAGTAAGTGGAATTTATACATTGCTACAGAAGCAATAACGTGCTACCAGGGGTTACATTTTACAAACGTATGAACATACGAAAGTGCCAGCAGAAACAGGCCTTCTAGGGATGTGGATATGTTGTTCTTATCCACACTTCATGGCATGTCCCTTTCCCTTTAAATCTTGCTGGAAGGTCTGAAAGCTGGCTCCTCCCACCTACCTGGGTGGTATATGCCTCAGCTTTGCCCCATGATGCCAGATCTTCCTTTCCGCTTGGAAGACTCAGGTTCCCTTCTTATCGCTCCGCATTGAGTAGGCCATAGCACTTAATACTTCGGCTAGTTTACCGAAATTAAAACTCGTTAGAGTTTCTCCACGTAAATTCGTGATTACGACTTCGATGGAGGACAGGTCCTCCCCTGGGTTCTGCTTGTGTCCTTGCGGGCAGAAAATGTCCCGCACTGATCCACATTCCATGTGTGTCTACTGCCTGGGCCATACGCATGACCCTTAGGCCTGCAGTCTTTGCTGCGCCTTCCATCTGCAGGTTTTGGATGATCGCCTCACAAGCTTACAGCTCGGATGACCAGAAAAATGGCACCTGCCAGTCAAATCTAAAGATGCCCATTGTGTGGTCTCCATGGCTGCGAGATTCACGGACCAACTGAAGCAGATGAAAGCCTTCGAGGAGGAGGCGACTCATGCTGCCGAACAATCCTCTTCCTTATCGTTTTTCGTTCCGCTCAAACTGGGCACTTTCTTCTCCGGATCCTTCAATGAGATGTGCCAGTCTCTTCCCTACAAAAGGGGAGGACCCGTCCGGTTCGCACACCTCTTGGTCCCGTAAAAAGGACAGAGGTCCGAGAGAAGAGTCTTCACTATGTCGACACTCTTGGGACAGAGAGAGATCTCGGTCACAGGAGTCTTCTATCTCAACTTCGGGCAAAATTGCAACCTCGGCCACTGGCTTCATGGTACCCCCGTCAGGCTAGCTGGCTCAGACGCGGGACGACAACCAGGTTGAAATTATATTCAACCCCGACAGCCCATAGTCGACTGATGAGACTGACAATTCTTTATTTAGGACTCCGGTCCTACCAACCGACAAGGAGACCCAGCTTGCTGGTGCTCCACCCATGGTCATGGTCCCCAATCTGGAGGAGCCGCGGGTCCTTCTGAAAAGCCCCATCTGTCCCCCTGGCGGTTGTCTTCTAGATCTTGGACCCCCTCGATTGACAGGCCAAGGAAGTCTCTCAAGCGGTGCTCCTAGAAGCAGAGACGCCGCCATTCGTCCTCATCCTCCGCAGGTGAGGAGGGGCTTCAACGCAAGTTACGCTACTACGAGAACCTCATGTGGCAACCGCTCGTGATGACTTGTCTGAAGTTGAGCCCGCCTTTTACTCTAGCCATCACTTGGCTGTCTCCTTTCAGGCCGACGCTGGTCGACACTGTCCCTCCGCCCGCGGAACCAGTGAAGACCATCCCGGCTCAGCCGAAGCTGGCCTCTCCACCTATTTTGGTGGAGCCGCCACCTAAGCAGCCTTCCTATTTATTTTATTTTTTTATTTATCTGAAGTATCGGATTTACAACCTTTGAGCCAGACGGCTCATTTACAGAGGTACCTCATCACATGGAGAACAGAATAAAACAGACAGGGTACAATTACAAAGGAAATAGCCGTCGTGTGTGGGTTACAGACATTGTTCACAGACATTATATACAGTTTGGGATACAGATATTTACATAAGCATAGCAGAAAAACATTGTTACCATGAGCGAGCGTGCGTTACAGTATAGTCCATCATATTTATGGGCCAGACATTGTTGTAAGAGGTTGCAGTCCATACTGGACTTTGTCAGAGGTTTGGGTCATTATGGGCATGAGAGCACAGGCTAGTTGCAGTAACAGGAGCGGACATTGAGGAGGTGGTTTCAGAGGGCGACTTTGAAATGGATAGTCTTGGGTGTGCTAGTGATGGTGGCTGGGAGTGCATTAAATCAAACAGGGGCTCTGTAGTGGAAGAATCTCTGGGCAAGGGAGGTTTTTACTGTCTTGTCTGCCAGTATAGCTTTGTCCGAGTTGCGGGTGGAGATAGAGGGGGTGGCAAGTTGGAGAGAGGTGGTAACCCCAGGAGGGAGTGACCAAGCAGGATTTTCTTGGTGAGTAGGCAGGTCTGGTAGTGGAGTCTTTCAGTGAGGTTGAGAAGACTGGCAGAGGAATAGAGGGAGCAGGTGTGGGTGAGCCTGGGGGCACCAGTTAGGAGCCTGCACTCCTTGTTGAGGGAGAGTTTAATGTTCTGGAGTGCGGAATTATCTGCTGCCCCATACACAGGGAGCCCATAGTCCACCAGGGACAGTATTGATGAGGTGATGGCAAGCCTAAGGGCATCAGGAGGGAGGCAGTCCCTGTGCCGGTAAAGGAGCCCAATCCGGGTGTTGGTGGTGGCCGCTAGGGTGTTTATGTGGTCATGGAAGGTAAGGGCAGAGTCGAGGGTAAGTCCAACATATTTGTAGATGGATACCTGTTCAAGGGAGTGCTGGGTGCTGGGGAGGATGAGGAGAGGTGCATTTTTCGCTTTGTTTTGGCGGTGAGAGAAAATCATCGATTTTGTCTTTTTTAGATTTATAATCAGTCTGCGGTCCTTGAACCATGTTTCGGCCTGGAAGAAGGCATGTTGGAGGGAGTCCTGGAGGGGAGTGGGTTTATGATGCGAGGCATAGAGTACTGCATCATCTGCATACAGTAATATTTTTTTGGAGCAGGCCTTTAGCAAGGAGTTTAGGTGAAAAGAAGCGCACCCCGGAGCGGACAGGTAGAGTGTCGTTCGGATAGTGTTCCATTTATTTTGACGCATTGAGCCCGGGTGGAGCGGTAACTGGCACACTATGCCAGGGGGCCTGTGGAGAAACCAAGTTGGCAGAGGGAGTCAAGAAGGAGAGGATGGCTAACCATGTCGAAGGCCTTGGAAAGGTCTATGAACACAGCTCTAGCAAAGTTACCGAAGTCTAGGAAGGAGTGTAGGAAGTTGGTGAATTCTAGGAGGGCTGTAGTAGTGCTATGACCTGAACAGAAACCATGCTGCTCTGGGCATAGTATGTCATACTTGGCTAGGTATTCAGTGAGCTGAGTGGCAACCACTTTTTCTAAAGCTTTTGGGGGGGGGGGTAGAATGGAGATGTGTCGATAGTTGCTGGGTGAGGATTTGTCACCACTTTTATGAATGGGGGTAATGACGGCTGTCTTCCAGGCACTGGGGAATTGCCCCAGGCAGAGGGATTTCTTGAGTAGGTCCATTAGAGGGACTAGGACCTCATCGAGGACTAGTCGAAGGAGCCTAGCGTCTAGGGGGTCATTGCTGTGGTTATTGCTGTTTAGTGCTTTTTGCAGGTACGGACGGGCTTCACAGGTAGATATTTTGCACAGGAGGAAACAAGGGCCCTGCAGGGTTGGTGGTTGGGATTCGGGCACAGGGTCAAAGAAACAACTGGGGAGAATAGCGCTGAGATCTGTGAAGGTGGTGTTTAGACAGTTTGCTATGGTAAGTGGGTCAGTGGAAATGGTGCCGTCTATGGAGAGCTGGGAGGGAGGTGGGGAGCGTGATTTCCCATTAGGTTCTTTGATATTACTCCAGAAGGTCCGTGCAGACCCCCATGTGGTGGTAAGAGTCGATTGATAGTGGTCTGCTTTGGCCTTGCGGATGGCTCGAGTGCATCTGTTGCGAGCGGCATTATAGGATTGTCTGTCCGCCAACCTGCCAGACTCTGTAGCTTTGTGCCAGAGATTGTCCCTTTCTCTCAGCTTTTAGAGTAGGGAGGGGGTGATCCATGCTGCATTTTGTCTTTTGGTGCGGAGTTTGATGAGTGGAGCATAGAGGTCACAGGCCTTGGTGAAGGCTTGTGTGAACAGGTCGAGCGCAATGTCCATGCTAGGGGCTACATTAAATGGGGACCAGTCCATTTGGGCGAGTAGTTGTTTAAGTTTTTTTAACCCCCCTGGGTGGAGAAGGCCTTCAGAAGGTGGTTTGGGCTATGGTTTTGGGTGTGGAGGAAGTCCATAGGAATAGGTTGGGTCAGTGATCGCTTAGGGAGTCGGGGAAGTACTTTTATATCCTGGATTTTGTGGGGGCGGTTAGAGATAATGATATCCAGGAGGATGCTGATACCAGTAGAAGGATGAAGTCTAGTAGGTTGGGTAACTAATTGGACCATGTCGAGGGAAGAGAAGGAGTCCTTCGTTGGCGCCGCCGAAGGGCCAAGCCAGTTGACATTTAGGTCCCCTACTAGTGTCTGTTCAGCATTGTGCGGGAAGGTAGAGAGGTAATCATTGAGGGATGTGATAGCTGGCTTTTGGTTCTTAGGGGGTATGTCGGAGACAGTGAGGTGTAGTGGACCCCTGGAGGGGTTGGGGTGATTTTTAGGGTGAGGGCTTGCCCCTCAGGGGCTCCTGCCAAGGAGTCTCAACCCGATCAGGGTCTCCTGCGTAGGCTGTCAGTCACCCTTACTCCCGACCGTCCTTGGTTGGTCGAGAATGACTCTGGTGCTCGGCCGCTTTACCTGGACTCAGTCCAAGGATTTGGACTTACAGTCGCGTCTGTGTGATGACCATTCCATGAGTCTTGTCAATGGAGGAGGGTCCCATGTCCTTCATGGGCATCCTCTGTCTCATCTCTGAATCAGTGGGGATGCCTTTGGAGCCCGTTGAAAAACGGGCTGAATACCCATTGCCTGATTTCCTCAGAAAAGGGGGTTCTCCGTCTGAGGCCTTCTTTAGTGGCCGAAGCCATTGTTGGTCCAGCCTTGGAGCTTTGGCAGCATCCAGTCTCCTGCCCTGTGCCTTCCGCTGATGTGGCCCACAAGTATGCAGTTGCCATCGGCTCCATCTCGGGGTTTACACAGCATCCCTTGGCTGAGGGAGTGGTGACCGAGTCTGTATTCTGACGCTCGAGGAACTCAGGAAATAGACTTCTGGACAAAAAGTGCAAAAAGTTGGACCAAGCAGCCAGAATGGTCTATTGTACTTCCTTGCTCGGCCTCCGACAGGCGAGCTCGGCTGTCATTATGGCACACTTCTCCCACGCCTTTTTGGTCTCTCTGGATGAGGTGCTTCCTCATCTCCTCGTGGATCTTCAGACCACAGTCAAGCAGGTCCGTGATCAGGGCAGGGCCGTTGCTTAACTGCTACTCCAGATGGCCCTGGACATCGGGGATTCTTGTGCCTGTTCAGTGGCAGCTGCAGTTGCCATGCACCGTAGGGCCTGGCTGAGGGTCTCGACCTTTACGACAGACACCCAGCACAAACTGCCAGACATTCCCTTCTTGTGTACCGACTTGTTCAGTCCAAGAGTCAGTGGTCACCTCCAGCATATCAAGAAGTTCAATACCACCTTGGACTCCATTACTTCCGCCCAGAAAGAACCCCAGGGTTCTAAGAAATCACAAAAGAAGAAGCCCTTTTGGCCTTCTACCCCTGTGGCCCAGCAGCCCCAGTACCAAACTGGGCAGCAGCAGCAGGCTCAATCTTGGTGCCCTTAGCCCAAGTCTGGGGCTTTGGTGAACCGTAAGCCCGGAGAGAGGGAGTCCAGTAACTCTGCTGCTGGCTCTTCATCTTCCAAGCCTGCACAGTGACGGGATGGGGGCAGCCACCCACGTGCCCGTCATAAGCACTCTGGGTCCTTCCATGGGGGGGCCGGCTCCACCACTGTCACAATGGACAGGTGGGTCTTGAAGGTGGTTGACCAGGGTCTGCCTCTGGAATTCAAGCAGTACCCCCAAGCCGAGCACGCGGGAGGGAAAGGTCTCTACCCATACTCGGTCGGCTTTCAGAGAAGACATTGCCCAGCTCCTCCGCAAGGAGGTAGTGGTCAGAGTCGCGGATCCCCCTGTCAACCCAGGGTTAGTTTCCAGGCATTTCCTGGTCCCAAAACGGATGGGGGGGGGGCTGGGACCCCATCCTAGATCTGCATGATCTGAATCAGTTCCCCATATCATGCACCTTCCGGATGGTAACTCTCCCAGATCATACGATCCATACAACAGAACATGTGGTTCTGCTCACTGGATCTACAAGACGTGTTCTTCCATGTCCCGATCCATTCGTCTCATCAGAGATTCCTCCGCTTCAGTGGCCCTGTAGTGGAAGGATCTCTGGGAAAGGGAGGTTTTTACCTTGGGTACTGCCAGTATAGCTTTGTCCAAGTTGCGGGTGGAGATAGAAGGCAACCCTCTATGAGTTCCAAGCCATGCTGTTTGGCCTGTCATCGGCCCCCAGGGTCTTCACCAAAATGCATAGCAGTGGTGGCGACCCATCTTTGGTATCAAGGGGTCAGAGTTTACCACTATATAGACGATTGGTTAATACTGGAGATGGAGAGGTCCATGGATCTGGCCCTCCACACCTGCTTCAGCCTTGGCCTCCTGGTCAATGAGGCCAAGTCGGAACTCATGCCCTCGCAGGTGATTTGCGTCATTGGGGCAAAGCTTGACTCTTGCCAGGCCAGAGCCCGGCTCCTGGTGGACAGGGCTGAGGTTCTCTTCTCCTTTGCCCAGTCATTTCTGGTTGGACACTTCCACCCTACTCAAGACTTCCTGTGACTTGTGGGTTACATGGCCTGCACCACCGTGGTCCAGTGGACCAGTGGCATATCCACCCCGTTCAGTGGGAGCTGGTCAGCCAGTGGTCTCAACGACACGGTCAATTTGACCAGCAGGTCACTGTGACCCAGAAGATGTCAGATGCCTTCCAGTGGTGGACCATTCTGGAATATCTACAGGGAGAGAACTCATTTGACCACCCCGAGCTGACGGTCATTTTCACGACTGACGCCTCTCTCATGGGCTGGGGTGCCCACGTGTGGAACTACAGAGTCCACGGGTTCTGGACCACCGAGGAATCCCAATGCCATGTCATCCTGCTGGAGCTCCGAGCAGTCTGGCTGGCGCTGGCTGCATTCGCTCCATTCCTTCGGGGTCAAGTGGTCCAAGTCCAGACAGACAATACCACAACCGTGTACTACCTCAACAAACAGGGCGGCACGCACTCCCAGTCCCTCTACAGGGAAGTGCTCTGCATCTGGACCCTTATGAGCCGACTGGAGGCAGATCTCCTAGCCATTCATGTAGCAGGAGTCTCGAATCTGTTGGCAGATGCCCTCAGCCATGTGGGTGAGGCATCCCATGAGTGGTCTCCCCATCCAGAGGGAGCTCACAGCCTGTTCTTCCAGTGGGGCACCCCTCAGGTGGACCTGTTCACCTCCAGGGAGAACACAAAGCTGAGGCTGTTTCATGCCCGCCCTCCTCAGCAGGGCTAACTGCAGGGGGAGACCTTCCGGAGGCCGTGGACCCCAGGCCTCTTCTATGCCTTCCCTCCACTTCCCTTGGTCCACAGGTGCTCCTCAAGGTCAGTAGGGGCAAGGCAATGGTGATCATGGTAGCCCCACAATGGCCCTGACAATTCTGGTATCCAGATCTCCTCAGCCTCAGCACCAGGCTCCTGAGACATCTTCCAGCATGCCCAGACATGCTTTCTGTCAATCAGGGGAAGGTATTCCATCTGGGCCTTCAATCCTTGCACCTTACAGCCTGGTTCCTTAGCGGCTAGAGTTCCAGGCTTTGGGTCTCTCCGAAGATGTCCTCACTGTAGTTGAGGCATCTAGAAAGGAGTCAACCAGGAGGTGCTATGCCTTCAAATGGAAGAGATTCTCCATTTGGTGTCAGGGGAAGGGCCTGGACCCTTTGTCCTGTCTGGTGGCTAGCATCCTTGTCTACCTTTGGTCTCTCTCCAAAGGGGGTCTTCAGTCTACGACCCTTAAGGTGCACCTGGCAGCCATCTCTACTTACTGGGCATGGGCCAGTCAGCAGACAGTGTCACAGGAAAAGGTGGTCTGGTATTTCCTTAAAGGCCTTGACCACATTTCCCCTCCAGTGTGTGAACCATCACCTCCATGGGATTTACTGCTGGTTTTGGCAAAGCTCATGGGCAAGCCATTTGAACCGATGCACAAGTGTGAGATGTCACCTGTCGTGGAAGACCACCTTCTTGGTGGCTGTCACGTCAGCCAGAAGGACTGGGGAACTACAGGCACTCTCTGTTGAATCTCCCTATCTGGTCTTCCACAGGGACAAGGTTGTCCTTTGCCCCCACCCGAAATTCCTTTGGAAGGTGGTGTCGGAGTTTCATCTTAACCAGGTGTTGACTCTGCCAGTGTACTACCCCAGTTACACTGCGGAGGCCGAGTACAGGCTCCGTACTTTGGACCTGAGACAAGTGCTCTCTTATTATAAGGAGCGAATGGCTGAAGTTCTGGGAGAGGTTCGCCAGCTGTTTGTCATGTATGCTGAAGCCGCACCTGCAGCAAAGTGGACAGTTGGCAGATGGATAACACCCTGCATTGATCTGTGCAACCAGTTGGCGGGCAAGGAGCCTCCCAGAGGGGACAAGAGCTCATTCTACCCACCATACTGCTGCATTGGTGGCTGCTTCTAGGGACGTCCCTATTCAGGATATCTGCAGGGCTGTACCTGGAAGTCAGCAAACACCTTCATTACCCATTACCACATCTACCTAGAGTCACACCAGGATGCTGGTTTTGGGGCCTTAGTTCTCCAGTCTCTCTTCCCTAAGTAGGAGGTGTGTGCCTTGCCTCCCTTCTCCCAGAGAACTACTAGGAGTCTGCCATCAAGTGTGGATAAGAACAACATATCCACATCCCTAGAAACACAGGTTACTCATCTGCAACAGTAGTTCTAGGAGTGGTATATGTTGTCCATCCACACTGACCCACCCAACCTCCCCGGCTTCGAAGCATAACCTCTGCTTCCAGCAGGCAAGATCTGGCATCATGGGGTGAGCTGAGGCATATACCACCTGGGTGGGTGGGAGGAGCCAGCTTTTAGAGCTTCCAGCAAAATTTAAAGGGAAAGGAACATGCCATTAAGTGTGGCTGAACAATATATACCACTCCTAGAACTACTGTTACAGGTGAATAACCTGTGTTTACGGTCTATCGAGTCTGCTCAATTCTGCAACTAGCCCCTCATCTTGCAGCTGCCCCACCCTCCTACTCATATTCAGCCCCCCACTCTGTCCTATCCCTCTTGAAATTGCCCACTATTCTACTGGACACCACCTCCTCAGGCAGAGCATTCCACTTGTCCACCACCTGTTCCATGAAATAATGTCTTCTGAATCTGCCCTCCTCCAATCTTAGCTGATACCCTCTCGTGTCCCTCCCCTTCCAAATCTTGAAAATTCCTTCCGTATTAGTCTTGTTTATCCCCTTTAGGTATTTAAAGGTTTCAGTCATACCCCCTATCCCTCCTCTCTTCCAGGGAAAACATGTTCAGTTCGCCTAGCCTATCCCCATAGGATTTACCCTTCCAGTCCCTGGATCATCTTTGTCACCCTGTGCTGCACCCCCTGCAACAACCTGATGTCCCTCTTCAGGAATAGGCGCCAGTGCTGCACGCAGTATTCCAGGTGTGGCCTGACTACTGACCTGTACAGGGGAAGGATCACCTCCCTATTCCTGGAGGAGATTCCCATCGCTATACACCCGAATATCTTGTTGGCTTTTGCTGCCGCCTTCCTGTGCTGGGCTGAGTCGTTCATACTCACCGTTATTAGTACCCCTAGATCCTTTTACTCCTCGGTGCTTTCCAGCTGTACCCCTCCTAGTTGATGGCTCCTCCCCTGGATTCTGGCTCTAAAGTGCAGTACCTTGCACTTCTTGATGTTGAACCCCAACTGCCATGTTTCCGACCACTCCTGCAGTTTGGTCAGGTCTACCTGCAGCCCCTTCCATCCTTCAGTGTCATCCACCACAGCTCCCATCTTCATATTGTCTGAGAACAGACTGATCTTACTCCAGACCCCTTGTGAGATACCGGCTGTGAATATCCCACCCTGCTGGTCACATCAACTCGGTGCTGAGAGCCCCCCCAAACTACCACCCTCTGCTGCCTTCCCTTCAGCCAGTTGGTGATCCATTTGACCATCTTTGTTCCCACCCCTATATATTCCAGCCCCCCCCCAAGCCTCCCATGTGGCACGGAATCAAAGGCCTTGCTGAAATCCAAATACAGGACATCCACCGCATGACCCTTGTCCATTTCCCCGGTCACCCAGTCATAGTACTCAACTAGGTTTGTCTGGCAGGATCTTCCTGAGACAGACCCATGCTGCTGACCGTCCTGGAGTCCATTGTCCTCCAAAAATGGCACCAGTCGCTTTTTTAGGATTGTCTCCATGAGCTTCCCCACAATTGATATGAGGCTCACTGGTCTGTAGTTGTCTGGTTCATCCTTAGGGCCACTTTTGTGAACTGGCACCACATGGGCTATCCTGTGTCTAGGGAGGTATTGAACAGGTCAGCCAGTGATTCTGCCAGGATCTCCGCCAGTTCCTTTAGTACCCTAGGGTGAATGCCATCTGGTCCCGGTGCCTTGTCCATCTCCAGTACCCTTAATCCCTCCAGAACACTGTCCTCTATGATCCTTGTATCAGTCACCCCCTCTGACCACCCCACTCCTCCCCTGGGGTATTTGCCCCCCCCTTTAATGAACATAGAACAGAAGTACTCATTAAGTGCCACTGCCTGCGCCCCTCCCTTCTCTATCCACCCACCATCCTTCCTGATCCTCACAATCTGGGCATTGTTCTTCCATCTCTCGTTCATGTATCTGAAGAAGTTCTTTTCTCTCTCCTTAATGCCCTGTGCCAGCCTCAGCTCTCTGGAAACCTTGGCCGCTCTGACTAGCCTGGTAACCTCCCTGGACTTCTTTGTATACTCATCTTTGTCACCCTCCTCTCCTCCCCCCCCCGCCCCGGATTTCCTTAGTCTCCGAAATGCTTTTCTCTTGACCCTCATCCCTTCCATGACCTCCTGAGTCAACCAGCTGGGCTTCTTTGCCCTTCCCTTTTTACTTTGTGTCCTTGTACATGTCTCAGTAGCCTCCGCTAACCCTGTTTTAATAATATCCCACTTTTGACAAGCATCCATGCTTTGTTGTATTCCTTCCAGATGCCTACCCCAAATGTTCCCCATCTTTTTAAAGTCTGCTCCCTTAAACTCGACCATCTTTGTACCCGTACCTCCTTTTTTCCTTCCCATATTGATCGTGAACCACACCATGTGGTGGTCACTGCCAGCCAGAGGGTCCTCCACCCCCAGCTCCTTAGAACCTCTTTATCTGATAACACCAGGTCCAGGTCCTTCCTTCCTTAGTCGTCTCCTGGATCAACTGCATCAGAAAGCCGTCCAGAAATGCCTCTAGTATGACCTACTCCTTTGCACTCGTGGTGGTTGGGGTGCACCAATCCACCCCATGTAGGTTGAAGTCCCCCTCCTGCAGACACTTTCTAATCTGTTCAGCTAACTCTCTATCCAGGTCCTTCCCTTGTGCTGGTGGCCTGTACACTAGCCCCATCCTCAGTGTCCTATTTCTTCGGTCCTGAAACTGCATCAATAGTGCCTCTGTCCTGCCATCCTCCTCTTCCTCCTTTACGCATCTTATCCCCTCCCACACATAGACTGCCACACCCCCTCCCCTTAGCCCTGTCTTTCCTGAATATCTTATACCCTGGGGTCATCAAATCCCAGTCCTGGCACTTGGTGTCCCACGTTTCCATGATGGCCACAATGTCCACCCTCCTCACTGCCAAGAGAGCCTGTAGCTCTGCTGATTTGTTACCTAAGCTTCTCACATTCAGTGAGACCACCGTCCAACCTGTTCCTTTCCCACTCCCCTCCTTGATTCTCCCTCCTCTTATTCCCCCCGTACCATTTCCCCTGTTCCTTCTCTGATACCATGGGGCATAAGCTCATTTGGCTGCCCTCTCTGGTATCTCTGCCTACCAGCTGTCCACTCGCCACCCCCCACCTAGCTTAAATCCACCTTCGTTGCTATGTACCCTCTAACTTCTGCTTTAATACCCCTTCCCTCCCCACTCAAGTGTAGCCTATCCCCTGCATATAGATCATGATTGTCCTGGGTTCTGTCCCAGCCTCCCACTACCCCGTACCCCTTGGACTGGCACCATGCTCCCAACCATATGTTGAACTCCCCAATCCTTCCTTTCCTCACCGTACTTGCTCAGGGTACTGGGAGCACCTCCAAGAAGGCCACCAATTCCCCTATCTCCTTGCACTGCCTTCCCATTTCCTCAAACCACTCTCTCACTACTTCCACCGTCTCACCACTAGATCGTTCATACCCACATGCACCACTATGTGCGATTTCTTTCTACACCTCCTTGTGTACTTTAGAATTGCCTGACCCACCCTGCCTGCCGTTAACCCTGGTATGGACTCCACCCATGTACGACTATGCCTTTCCCCCTTACTACCCCATCTGATCCCCAACACCAGTACACCCGCCTCCTCATTCCTCATCCCGGCCCCCCACCCTTTTACCCAGGTGCCCATTTCTAGAGTCCAGCATGTTTATAGCTCTTCCCTTCCCCCTGCGGTTCCCCCTCTCCAACCCTGACCTGGCCCCCTTCACTACTCTCTCACTATCCTCCACATCCCTCCCATCCACCCCCGCTGTGCCCTCTTGTCATCCCTATGTAGTCCCCTCCTGTACCCTCTCCTGCCCCCTTGTGGAGCACCCCTTCCTCTCCTCCTCCTCCACCCATGTGGCCAGCATTGCAAACCTGTTT
The DNA here is from genome assembly GCA_016271365.2 of Neoceratodus forsteri. Taxonomy (NCBI): domain Eukaryota; kingdom Metazoa; phylum Chordata; order Ceratodontiformes; family Ceratodontidae; genus Neoceratodus; species Neoceratodus forsteri. The sequence goes on from JADMNL010000022.1 coordinate 554,421,857, forward strand.
CCTGCCCCCTCTGTACTGCTGTGCGTTGGCACCTCCCTTCTGACCGGAACCTTCCCTCCATTGCTCAGCCCCCTGACCGTTCTGCTCCCACCCCACCCCCTTCCCACGAACCAATGCTCCTGCCATGTGGTGCCCTCATTTACTCCCTGGCAGAGGCCCTCCAGTCCTAGAATTTCCTCTCCCTCCCCGCATCCTCTCTAGCGCTCTACTAAGCCACCGCACTTCTTCTTCGAGACTCCTCAGACTGTGACAGATTGGACACCCTCCTAGCTTCCACAATATTTTCATCCATGCTACCACCCCACATCCATTGCAGCCCACTATTCTACCCCTGTTGACCCCCCTAGCATCCTGCTTCCCCCTGCACCACCCCCTCCCTCTCCACCCCATTAGTGCCACTCCCTCTAGTGTGTCCATCCCCACCCCGTTCCATTTGCCCACTGAAATGTCCTACTGCCCACGTTATTACTCGCTCTGCACTCCTGTCTGTGCCTTCTTAAACAGGAATCTCGACCACTACTACTTTTATCTTATACCAAATCACCTATTAAGATACCACTAACTACGTAACCAAAAATAAAGTAAAGCCCTAACTACTAAAAGTAAAAATACATTCTTTTATCTTATCAAATCACCGATTAAGATGCCCCTAAAACTAACCAAAAATAGAAGTACAGCACAAACTATAAGTTCTGTACCAAAACCCAGGTTTCTAGGGACATGGATATGTTGTTCATCCACACTTATTGGCAGGTTCCTTGCCGCTTTAAATCTTGCCGGAAGGTCTTCAAGCTGGCTCCTCCCACCCACCCGGGTGGTAAGACGCTCAGCTCCGCCCCATGACGCCAGATCTTCCTTACCGCTTGGAAGCTCAGGTTCCCTCCTTAATGCTCTGCGTTTAAGACTGGTTCCTAATTCTTCGAAAGTTCGAAATCAAAAAGTTTTTTGCTAAAAAGACTTCGGTCTTCTTCTCCTCGCGGCTGCGATGGACAAATCGACTCCCGGTTTCCGGAGGTGCCCTTGCGGGCAGAAGATGTCTAGGACGGATCCGCACTCCACGTGCGTCTACTGCCTGGGCCTTGAGCACGACCAGCAGGCCTGCGACTTGTGCTCTTCTTTTTCGGCCTACATCCTCGAAGACCGTGCTGCCCGATTACAACTGGGGCGCCCCGAGAAAAGAATTCCACCAGTGAAATCTAAAGACCAGTTGGCGGTTGTCGCTGGCCAGGCTCGGCGGATCAGCTTGAGCAGATGATTGCCCTCGAAGAGGGCGGCGCCAGGCCGCTTCTACCTCGGCTGCGGCATTTGTCCGCCTCTCTCGGTGCCTCGTGCTCGGCTTCTTTTAAGGGCTTTGCCTGACCCTCTCGGCGAAGGTGAGGGTCCAACTTCTTCGGGACCTTTTCCAGGTCCAAAAGAGCAAAAGTAAGTCTCTCCGTCAGCTCCTGGGAGGCGGAAAGATCTCCCTCCTTCTTGTCGACAGTCGACTTTGGTGCGACCCCTCAGCTCGGCCACTGGCTTCACGGTGTCCCGTCAGGCCAGTTGACTGAGACTCCCATCGGCCATGGTCGAGATTTTTCTCAACCCGTTAGGCGGTTGTTGTTGGCTGGAAGCTGAGAATCCCTCTCCCGGTTCCCCGGTGGGAGTTGAGGATCCGTGGCTCGTCTGTGCCTCCGATTCCGGGGCCTTGATTGGGATCGTCCGAGCGAGGGTGCCAATTTCCGACACTTCCCCTCGCCTTCCTCGGCCTAGTCGAGACTCTCGGTCTCGGACATCCTCGCGGTCCAACCGATCCCGCCGTCATAGGAGGTCTCGGTCTCGGCACCGCGGCCAGCGGCGCCGCCGCTCTTCTCCCTCCTCAGACGAGGGAGGCTCGCGCAAGATTAGCGTCCGAATCAAAGGAACTCATGTGGCAACAGCTCCTTTTGACCGGGAATAGGCTGACCCAGTCGTCTTCCCGGCCATTAAGTGGCTGTCACCGGAGCGGCCGAAACAACCCCTCGTTGTAGCTGAGGAGCCTGTTCCCAGGCCGGTTGTTCGGCCAATTCCAGCTGCCCCACCGATTCTGGTGGAACCTCCGCTTCCACAGCCGTTGGTTGGGGCTCTGACCAAAAATTCTCGGTCGGCTTTGGGTTTGCCCCATAGGCTGTCTGTCACCCTCACTCCCGATAAACCTCGGCAGGTGGAGGGTGGCTCAGGCCCGAGGCAGCTCTTTGAGGACTCTTCTGAGTCCGAGGATGGTTCCTCCCTCTTCTCCAAGCGCATGGACTTGGAGTCCTCGGGAGGACAGTCAGTGGGCGATAGCCCTTAGTCCTTCTTAGGGGTTACCCGCTCATCTCGGAGTCCACGGGATTAAGCTGAACCCGTTTCAAAGCAGGCCAGGTATCCCTCACGAATTCTGGACCGAGGATTCTCCTCACGGAGGCCTTTCCGGTGGCCAAAGCCATAGTAGGTCGCCTTGGAACTTTGGCAGCGTCCTGCTTCCTGCCCTGCGCCTTCGGCCAGAATGGCCATAAGTATCGCGGTCCCTACCGGTTCCCTGTCCGGTTTTGAACACCCTCAGCGAGGTTGGTTACCGACAGCGTTTTCCGGTGCGGCGGGAACGCCAGGGATGTGGACAAACCTCCCGACAAGGAATCCAAGAAATTGGATTATGCCGGGCGAAAAGTCTATGCTGCGTCCTCTCTCGGCCTTCGTCAGGCCAGTTCGGCCGTCCTCATGGCACATTTTTCTCACGCCCTGTTGGGCTCCCTGGATGAGGTTGTCCCTCATCTTCCTGCGGATCTGCAGACTACGGTCAGGCAGGTGCGGGACCAGGGCGGGAGCAGTGGCCAAACAGCAACTCCGAGACTGCTTTGAGACATCGAGGGACTCTATGTGCCAGGTCTGTGGCAGCGCAGTGGCCATGCGTCGTGCGAGCTTGGCTGAGGATATCCACCTTTACCTCGGATACCCAGCACAAGTTGGCGGATGTTCCTTTTGGGGACTGACCTCTCTGACCCTGGGGTGGAAGGTCACCTGCAGAGGATCGAGAAGTCCAATGCTACCTTGGACTCTGTCTCTTCCGCTCAGAAGGACAAAGGCTGCAAGCCACAGCCTAAGCCCTTTCATCCTTCTGCGCCCTCGGCGTGCCCGGCCCAGCAACGTCAGGGCCAGCAGGCTCGAGCTTGGCATCCCAAACCCAAGCCATCGGCTTCCTCCAACAGGAAGCAGGGAGGAAAAGGCCCAGGTGGTCCCTCGGCTGGTCCTTCCTCCAAGCCTGCCCAGTGACGGGCTGAGGGGTGTCGCCCCCATCCCTGTCACCTCACCCCTGGTTCCCCCATGGGGGGGACGGCTCAGACACTTCCTTTCCACCTGGTCCGCTGTTACCACGGACAGGTGGGTACTGGAGGTGGTGGGAAAAGGCCTACCTCTAGAATTCAAGCAGGCCCCGCCCTTCAGAGCCGTCGCACCTCGGGGGGCCTCGGGGTCCGCAGCCTCCCTGGCGGCTCATCTAGCCGACATCGCTCTCCTCCTCCAGAAGGAGGTGATCACAGACGTGGAGGACCCCCCTTCAGACCAGGGGTTTGTGTCCAGGTATTTCCTGGTTCGAAGCAGACGGGGGCTGGCGCCCATTCTCGACCTACACGACCTGAACAAGTTCCTAAGGTCTCGGACCTTCAGGATGGTCACTCTGGCGCAGATAATACCATCTCTGGAACACGGCGTGTGGTTCTGCTCTCTGGACCTGCAGGACACGTTCTTTCACGTCCCTATCCGTCTGTCACATCGGAGATTCCTCCGCTTTCGAGCGGAAGGATCCTCTTCAGTTCAAGCCATGCCCTTGACTTATCTCCAGCTCCCAGGGTCTTCACCAAATGCATGGCAGTGGTGACAGCATTCCCTGCGGTGCCGGGGTCGGGTGTACCCTTACCTGGGACGATTGGCTGATAGCAGCCCCCTCCAGACTGGAGGTGGAGCGGTCCAGAGATCTGGCCCTCCAGGTTTGCTCTCAAGTCGGCCTTCTCATCAACGAGGCCAAGTCGGAACTCGAGCCGAAGCAGGTGATCCTGTTCATCGGGGCAGAACTCGACTCTCTTCGAGCCAGAGCACGGCTCCCGGCGGACAGGGCCGAGGTTCTTACCTCCTTTGCCCAGTCATTTCTGGTTGGGCAGTCGCGCCCTGCCCGGGACTTCCTGCGCCTCCTGGGTCTTATGGCGGCCTGTACCAGCGTGGTCCATTGGGCATGCTGGCACATGCGCCCCCTTCAGTGGGGACTGGCCAGCCAGTGGTCACAACGCTGCGATCCATTGGACCAGCTAGTGATAGTGACCCAGGAGATGTGGAACGCTCTCCAGTGGTGGACCGTTCCATCCCATCTGCAGGAGGGCATCCCGTTTGTCCGCCCCGAGCTGACGGTCTCTCTATCGACCGATGCCTCTCTGATGGGTTGGGGTGCCCATCTGGGGAACACCGAGTGCCGGCCTCTGGTCCCAGCGAGTCCGATACCACATCAACCTGCTGGAGCTCTGGCGGTCCGCCTAGCTCTCACCGCCTTTGCTCCATTTCTCCGGGGTCAAGTGGTCCGAGTCAGGCGGACAATACCACGACCATGTACTACCTGAACCGTCAGAGGCGGGGCGCTCCATGCTTCTATGCAAGGAAGCTCTCCGCATTTGGTCTCGTCGCAGCCTGGAGGCGGATCTCCTAGCCATTCATGTGGCAGGGCCTCCAACACCTGGCCGATACCCTGGGCGGGATGGGGCTGCATCTCACGAGTGGTCTCTCCTGCCGGAGTAGTACAAGATCTGTTCTCCCACTGGGAGCTCACCTCAGGTGGACCTGTTTGCCTCAGGGAGGCATAAAGCTGAGACTATTTCATGCCCGCCCCCTCAGCAGGGCTCGCTGCAGGGAGATGCCTTCTCGAGGCTGTGGACCCCGGGCCTCTTTTACGCCTTTCCCCCATTTCCCTTGATTACAAGGTGCTTCTCAAGGCGAGGAGGGACAAGGCGCAGGTGATTCTGATAGCCCCAGACTGGCCCCGCCAGTTCTGGTACCCAGATCTCCTCAGCCTCAGCTCCAGGCTCCTGAGGCAGCTTCCAGCTCGCCCGGACCTGCTCTCAGTCAATCAGGGGAAGGTGTTCCATCCGGACCGTCAATCCCTGCACCTGACGGCCTGGTTCCTGAGCGGCTAGAGTTCCAGGCCTTGGGTCTTTCCGACGAGGTCCTCAGTGTTGTTGAGGCGTCCCGTAAGGAGTCGACCAGAAAATGCTACGCCTTCAAATGGAAGAGATTCTCCATTTGGTGTCAGGGCAAGGGCTTGGACCCTTCCTCCTGTTCTGTGGCAAGCATTTTGGACTATTTATGGTTCCTTTCTAGTCCAGGGCTTGGTTGACGACCCTAAAGGTGCACCTGGCAGCCATCTCTGCTTACCGGGCGCGGGCCAGGGAGCAGTCGGTGGCGCAGGAAAGGTGGTCGGGCGCTTTTTCAAAGGCCTTGATCACATTTCCCCTCCGGTGCGAGAACCTCCACCTCCGTGGGATTTACTGCTGGTACTGGCAAAGCTCATGGGCAAGCCATTCGAACCAATGCACAGGTGTGATCTCTCTCACCTGTCGTGGAACCGCCTTCTTGGTGGCTATCACATCAGCCAGAAGGATGGGAGAGCTCAGGCGCTCTGCATCGAGTCTCCTTACCTGGTCTTCCACAGGGACAAGGTTGTCCTGTGCCCCACCGAAATTCCTTCGAAGGTGGTGTGGAGTTTCACCTTAACCAGGTGCTGACTCTGCCGGTGTTCTACCCCAATCACACCTCGGAGGCGAATACAGGCTCCATACTCTGGACCCTAGAAGCGCTCGCTTATTACAAAGGGCGTGCGGCTGGGAAGTCGGGGAGAGGTTAGCCAGCTGTTTGTCACCTACGCTGAGCCGCACCTGGCAGACCTGCAGCCAAGCGGACGATAAGCAGGTGGGTCACCTCCTGCATAGATCTCTGCTATAAGTTGGCGGGCATGGAGCCTCCCAGAGGGATAAGAGCTCATTCTACCCGTCATACTGCTGCATCGGTGGCTGCTTCCAGGGACGTCCCTATCCAGGAAATCTGCAGGGCTGCTACCTGAAAGTCAGCACACACCTTTATTACCATTACCACATCGACCTTGAGTCACGCCGGGATGCTGGTTTTGGGGCCTCGGTTCTCAGTCTTTATTCCCTAAGTAGGGGTGTCGCCTTGCCTCCCTCTTCCCGGAGAACTGCTAGGAGTCTGCCAATAAGTGTGGATGAACAACATATCCATGTCCTAAATACAGGTTACTCACCTGTAACAGGAGTTCTAAGAATGGTATATCATTGTTCATCCTATTCTGTTTCTCCCGGCAAGCGCACAACCCTGAGCTTCCAGCGGGCCAGATCTGGCGTCATGGGGCGGAGCCGAGAGTTTTACCACCCGGGTGGGTGGGAGGAGCCAGCTTGAAGACCTTCCGGCAAGATTTAAAGCGGCAAGGAACCTGCCAATAAGTGTGGATGAACAACATATACCATTCCTAGAACTCCTGTTACAGGTGAGTAACCTGTATTTAGATACCGCCCATTTGTTCTCACCCGCCTATAGATAGTACTGGCACAACAGACTGACCCTCTGCCTTTATTCCACATCCAGTTAGTGATCAGCTCCTTCCTGACACTCTCCTGTGTACAGCTCCTCCCCCTGGAGTTTTCTGCTTTTCTTTCTGGGGTCCAGCCTCCTGCTCCTCCCTTCGTGCAGCCGCCCAATCCCAGCCAGTCTCCAAGGGATTTAAACAGCCGTGGTGGAGGAGGCATGTGAGCGGACTTTTTCTAACCATGCTTCTCTCTTCTCCTTCCCTTGGGAGCGCCAACCGTGCTCCTGCAGCTGCTCCAACGACTTTTCTGCCCCCAAACGCAGACCGCACTTTTAAACTGCAACCGAACTTGCCGGAGCTGCCCTGATTGGTCCCCAGGTCCTCTCTCCTTCAGTGGCTGATTGGAGCCATGCTCCTGTGCCCTAAGCGGCTGATTGGTTGCCCCTCAAGCCGTGCTCCTCCTCTCTTCTTCTTCCCTTGGGAGCGCTGACCATGCTCCTGCAGCTGCTCTGACGGTTTTTTGGTTAATTATCCCCCTGTGGACATGTGGCACTCGGCTATGCCTTTGATTAACACATTAACTTAACCCGTTGTCATACCTTATTGTTCAGTTATACAGTGGCGGATGCAGTATAGGTTAGAGGTTATAGCACCAAATTGTGAATCTGGAGACTCTGCCAACCTGTGTTTGATTCCCACAACCACTGCTTGATTGTTGCGTTACCCTAAGCAAGTCACTTAACCTCCCTGTGCTCCGGGGATGCACCTGGAAATAAGCTTCAGCTCATCTTACCTTACCCAGCGAGAAATTCTAAAGTAAGCAAAAAAAAAAGTTCTAAAGGCTAGTCACCAACACGGTGTAAACTAAGAACAGCTACTGAGTAGTGAATGGCCAGTAAAGATGAAACAGTCATGTGATGGAAACCAGTGTTTAAAAAAAAAAAAGCTTTTTCAAAAGTCAATGACCTAATACAGCAGTGGGGTTGGCAGAGGGAGGAACAGGCTATTGGTTCATGGCAAGGTCAAAAGATGAGCAAACCAGTGCAGTATACAGGCTGTCAAAGTTTGGTAATGTACCTCTTGGAATTAGCAGAGAGGGCGTCTGCTTGTTAATTGTTCTATTTTTAATAATGTTTTCCAGCTGAATTACCTGGTCCCAGCAACGTGCTGCATCATTATTCTGTTTGTGTTTGATCTCCCTGCCTACACATCGCCCACCAACTTCCCAGCTGTCCTTGCCCTTTTTCTACTCTATGGGTAAGTCATGTGATTTACAGTACTTGTTCAACAGTCGCATTAAACTACCATTTTAGGGTTGTTTGCTTTTGAAGTCTTTTGTATCTTCCTTGTTGTTTCAAATGACAAGACACTCCTATGCCAAGCTGTGACTGGGACTCCTGCTGGTAGTGGCTGGTACTACAGTAACTGTGAACACCCCATAGCCAGTGCTCCTGCACCAGTATTTACAGTGACTCCTGCTTGGAGTGGCTAGTACTGCAGTAACTGTGAACCCCCACAGCCAGTGCTCCTATGGCCCCGCTTACAATAACTCCTGCTGGGAGTGGCTGGTAATACAGTAACTGTGAGCACCCCATAGCCAGTGCTCCTGCACCAGTATTTACAGTGACTCCTGCTGGGAGCGGCTGCAACTACAGTGTCTGTGAGTGTCTCATAGCCAGTGCTCTGTAACACTACTTACAGTAGCTCCTTCTGGGAACGACTAAACTGCAGTAGATGTGAGAGCATCCCATAGCCAGTGCTCTATGCCATTACTTACAGTGACTCCTGCTGGGAGCAGCTGGTACTGCAGTAACTGTGAGCCCTCCCACAGCCAGTGCTCCTATGCCGCTACTTACAGTGACTCCTGCTGGGAGTGGGTGGTACTGCAGTAACTATGAGCCCCCCCATAGACAGTGCTCCTGTGCCGCTACTTACAGTGTCTGTGCGCCCACCATAGCCTGTAGTCTCCTATGCCACTTCTTACAGCGACTCCTGCTGGGAGCAGCTGGTACTGCAATAACTGGAGCCCCCACCCCCACAGCCAGTGCTCCTATGCCACTATTTACAGAGACTCCTGCTGGGAGCAGCTGGTACTGCAGTAATTGTGAGGCCCCACTGCCAGTGCTCCTGTGCCACTACTTACAGTGACTCCTGCTGGGAGCAGCTGGTACTGCAGTAACTGTGAGCCCCCACAGCCATTGCTCCTATGCCACTACTTACAGTGACTCCTGCTGGGGCGGCTGGTACAACAGTAACTGTGACCCCCACTGCCAGTGCTTCCATGCCACTACTTACAGTGACTCCTGCTGGGAGTGGCTGGCACAACAGTAACTGTGAACCCTCCCCACCCACTGCCAGTGCTCCCGTGCCACTTCTTACAGTGACTTCTGCTGGGAGCAGCTGGTACTGCAGTAACTGTGAGCCCTCCCACAGCCAGTGCTCCTATGCCACTACTTACAGTGACTCCTGCTGGGAGCAGCTGGTACTGCAGTAACTGTGAGCCCCCACAGCCAGTGCTCCTATGCCACTACTTACAGTGACCCCTGCTGGGAGCAGCTGGTACTGCAGTAATTGTGAGACTCCCCCACCAGTGCTCCTTTGCCACTTCTTACAGTGACTCCTGCTGGGAGCAGTTGGTACTGCAGTAACTGTGAGCTGCCCCTCCCAAGTCAGTGCTCCCATGCCACTACTACTGTGACTCCTGCTGGGGCAGTTGGTGCTGCAGTAACTGTGAGACCCCCATCCAGTGCTCCATGCCACTACTTACAGTGACTCCTGCTGGGAGCAGCTGAGTACCGCAGTAACTGTGAGGCCCTTCCCCACATCCAGTGCTCCCGTGCCACTACTTACAGTGACTCCTGCTGGGAGCAGCTGGTACTGCAGTAATTGTGAGCCGCCGCCCCTCCAAGTCAGTGCTCCCATGCCACTACTTACAGTGACTCCTGCTGGGAGCAGCTGGTACTGCAGTAACTGTGAGGCCCCCCCCCCACATCCAGTGCTCCCATGCTACTACTTACAGTGACTCCTGCTGGGAGCAGCTGATACTGCAGTAACTGTGAGATGCCCTCCCCCCCCAGCCAGTGCTCCTGTGCCACTTCTTACAGTGAGTCCTGCTGGGAGCAGCTGGTACTACAGTAACTGTGAGCCCCCCTCCACCCCAGCCAGTGCTGCTGTGCCACTTCTTACAGTGAGTCCTGCTGGAAGCAGCTGGTACTGCAGCAACTGTGAGACCCCCTCCACCCCAGCCAGTGCTCCTGTGCCACTTCTTACAGTGAGTCCTGCTGGCTGTGGCTGGTACTACACAACTGTGAGCCCCCCCACACACACCCAGAGCTCCTGCACACTACTATAGTGACCTCTGCTGGAAGCAGCTGGTACCTGCAGTAACTGTAGAGCCTCCACTGCCAGTGCTCCCATGCTACTACTTACAGAGACTCCTGCTGGAGCAGCTGGTACTGCAGTAACTTGGCACCCCACAGCCAGTGTACCACTACTTACAGAGACACCCGCTGGGAGAGGCTGGAAGTACAGTAACTGTGATCCCCCTCAGCCAGTGCTCCTCTGTCAGTACTTACAGTGACTCCTGCTGGGAGAGGCTGGAACTACAGTAATTGTCAGCCTACCCACAGCCAGTGCTTCTGTGCCACTACTTACAGTGACTCCTGCTGGGAGAGGCTGGAACTACAGTAATTGTGAGCCTACCCACAGCCAGTGCTTCTGTGCCACTACTTACAGTGACTCCTGCCGGAACGTGTGGTACTCCAGTAACTGAGCACCCCATAACCGGTGTTCTGCTCCCTGTACAGCTCCTCAGGATAGGCTGGGAAAGGAGTAGCTGTAAGCTTCCCCATGATCTGTGCTTCTACCTCATGTCCTACTGTGACTCCTGGGGTAAACTGGGACTGGAGTAACTGAAGGATTTCCATAAATGTTGCTTTTTATAGATCCCCTTGCTGGGGAAGCTGAGACTGGAGCATTTCTGACACCTCCACAGCCTGTGCTCTTACACCACCACCTACACTGCCCTACTAGGGAGGCTTGGAGAGAAGCGTCTGAGATGTGTACTGGAGTCACTGAGACCTCCTGCACAGCCATTGTGTTTACTGCACATGGTGGTGCACAGGAACTCCTACTGGGAAAGGCTGTGATGGGAGTATCTGGGAGTTTCCCCCTCAGCCAGTGCTGTTACACCCCTGGTTACAGTGACTCATTCTGGGACTTGCATAGCCATGAGCTCCCCTCCAGGATATCCCCCTGTATCACTATGCACAGTGACTCATCCTGGGAACAACTGGGTTCCGGATAACTGAGGTACCTCACAGCCAGTGTTTCTGCACCATTACTCGCAGCGACTCGCCCAGCTTCCCTCTGGAATGAGCCATAGGGCCTTTAATGAATTGGGGCACTTTCTCAATGATTTGTGAATTACAGCTCGTGTCTTTTTAACTCTCTAGTTGGTCCATTACTCCCATCATGTATCCGGCTTCCTTCTGGTTTGAGGTCCCCAGTACAGCCTACGTGTTCCTGATTGTGATTAATCTCTTCATTGGTATCACAGCCACTGTCGCTACCTTTCTCCTACAGCTCTTTGAACATGATAAGGTATGCCACCTGTCTAGCATGAGGTTAACACAGCTGCTCGGGAAACTTAATGTTTGTGCTGGTAAAATTATAAAGCGGTCTACGTTTTTTAACCAGTCAGAGTTCAGGATTAGAGTACCTCTTGTGTGCAGTAAAGACATCGTCTGGTGCTGGTCGTTGTGCTGATTCCCACTGGGCTCACTCCCGCTGACACTGATGTCTGTTAGAAAATAGCCACTCTCAGGCTGCACCATTTACTTCTTATTCCTCTCCATTCATTTTCTGTTAGAACTGTTGAACATTGAAGTGTGTAGAAAATGAAAACCTGTCCATGTTTCCTCAGTTAAGCTCCTTCAGAGGGTGTCAGCAGTGTGCTCATGACCTTCAAACTGTGGGGTGTATCGAAAGGCAATGTAGCGGGGGTGGGGAGGGGAGACAAATACATTTTAAAATATTTTTTAACAGTAAAATCACCTCTGAAAGACTTTTTCATTTCAAAAAAAGACTGCTTTATAATATAGAGAATACTGGATGGGCAACTCTACACAACCAGTGTGTTCTGCCACAGAGGGGTTCTGATTCCCTCTGACCTCGAGAGCGAAGCTCAAGAGATTCATGGGAATCAGAACCCCGAGGTGGCAAAACACAGTGGTTGTGCATAGTGTTGTTCATCCTGTATTTTTTATAGTGTATAGTACTGTGTGAAATATGTTTTGTTCTTTTGCTTTCAAAACGAAACCGACTCATGCAGTCTCTAGAGGTTCTAGAATGCTGTTCTACCACAGTAGAGTAGAATCACATTCCATGACCTTTGTACTGTGGTAGAACAGCATTTTGAAAGAGATGGAATTCTATACAGAACAACACTCCACTATACCCTATATAATAATAAGTGTGCATGAGTGTGTCTCTTACAGCGTAAGAATGTTACCACGTAGGAAGCAGTAAAGCAAAGTGGTTGAGGGCTTTGAGCTGCAAACCTGGAAACCCGGGTTTAAATGGTATAGAAACATAGAATTTGACGGCAGATAAGGACCGCTTGGCCCACCCAGTCTGCCCATTTCCCTACCTGATGGATAAGCTGCAGATCCTAGTTAACCAGCAGCCTACTTCTTCCTACCCCCACCCCCTAGAATTGCCTTATGACTGTCCCATGCATGCTTGAATTCCACCACTGTTTTTGACTCCACAACCTCCTCTGGAAGGCTGTTCCATGCATCCACAACCCTCTCTGTGAAAAAATACTCTTAAATTACCTCTGAGCTCCCCTTCTATCTTCAAATTGTGCCCCTGTTCTTGCACACCTTTTTGAAAGATGCTACCCTCTTGGACTTTGTTGATTCCCTTGAGGTATTTGAAAGTTTCTATCATGTCCCCCTCTCCTCCTTTCCTCGGGGCTATACATGTAAGCTCCTTAAGTCTCACTTCATATGTCTTCGGTGCAGACCCTGCACCATTTGAATTGCCCTCCTCGGACAGCTTCAAGTCTGTCTGTCTTTCGTGGAGATTGGGTCTCCAGAACTGCACGCAGTACTCCAGATGTGGTCTCACCAGCTGTCTGTACAGAGGGATAGTAATTCTTGTTTTCTGCTGGTGATGCCTCTCCTATGCATCCCAGTATCCCCCAGCCCTCCTTGCTGCCTCTCACATTGCTTGCCCACCTTTAGGTCATCTGATATGACTACCCCAGGTCCCTTTCCATTTTGTTGTTGTTAGTATCTCACCCCCATTGTGTACTCTTCCCTGGGTTTTGTTTCCCAGGTGCATTACCTTGCACTTCTTAGCATTGAATCTAAGCTGCCATACATTTGACCATTCCTCTAACCTTGCCAAGTCCTTTTCATCCTTTCCACCCCACCTTGTGCATCAACTCTGTTGCAGATCTTTGTGTCATCTGCAAAGAGACATACTTTTCCTTCCAGTCCCTCTGCAATGTCGCGTAGAGAGGCTGAAGAGGACCGGGTCCTAATACTCGAACCCTGTGTACCCTACTGCTAACCCCTTTTCAGAGTGACTCCATTTACTATTACCTCTGTGTCCTATTCTCCAGCCAATTCTTTACCCAGGCTGTCATCTTGGGACCCACTCCCAGGCTGGCTAACTTGTATATTAATCTTTTGTGGGACTGTCAAATGCCTCACAGTCTAGGTAGGCCATGTCCAGCCCCTCCCTCGATCTACTACTTGGTCACCCAGTCAAAGAAATCTATCAGATTTGTCTGGCATGACCTTCCGCTGTGAATCCATGCTGCCTTGGGTCCTGTGCCCTCTGGCCTCTAGATATGCAAAAAATTCTTTCCTTCAGAAGTGATTCCATCATTTTCCCTACCACTGAGGTTAAACTAACAGGTCTGTAGTTTCCTGCTTCTGCCTTGCTCCCACTTTTGTGAAGGGGAATCACATCTGCCCTCCTCCAGTCCTCAGGTACCACCCCATCCTCCCATGATTTGTTAAAGAGGGTAGTCAGTGGTGTCACTAGTTCTATCCTTAGTTCTTTTAGAATTCTGGGATGAATCCCATCAGGCCCCATTGCTTTGTCCACCTTCAGTTTTAAGAGCTCATTCAGAACTCTTTCTTCTGTAAATGGGCTGGTATCAACTTCTGTATCCAGAGTGTTTCTACTGTTTGTTTTAGGTACCTCCCCCTCTTCCTTTGTAAATACTGAGCAAAAATATTTGTTTAGTATCTCTGCCTTTCACAGTCACCCTCTTCCACCCTCCTCCCTTTATTAAGCCTCACTATCCCTCCCTTGGTCTTCCTTTGCTCTCTGATGTACCTATGAAAGGTTTTATCCCCTTCTTAACTGAGTTGGCTATCTTTCCTCAGTTTGGGCCTTTGCTGTTCTGACTGCCTTTCCAGCTTCCTTTGCTTTAACTGATACAGTTCTCTTGTCCTGCTCCTTCTGTGATTCCTTGTACTTCAATGCTTTCTTTTCTCTTGAACCTTCACTGCCACTTCCTTTGAGAACCATAGTGGTTTCTTACCTCATTTTGTTTTGTTTATTTGCTTCCACAAAGGCTTGTTACCTCTGTGATGGCAGTTTTTATTATTCCCATTGTTCTGCCACCCTCCTTCCTGCCCATTTGCTAGTGCATTCCTTAGGCACTCACCCATTTTGGCAAAGTCAGCCTCCTAAAATCCAGTACCTTTGTCTTTTATGGCTTTGACTTATTGCTGTGTTTATTATGAACCATACTGTTCGATGGTCGCTAGTTCCCAGATGGCTACCCACTTCTACATCTGTGATCCTCTCTTCTGCCTCCGCTTGAGAGAACCAGGTCTAAGATTGCTCCTCTCGAGTGGGCTCCAATACTAGTTGTCTAAGGCATGCCCTGTAGGGCATCCAGAATAACCCCACTCTTAGAAGTGGCTGCTACAGCTGCACTCCAGTTAACATCTGCATATTCAGATCACCCATCAGCAATATCTCCCTTTATCTGCCATTCTGAGTATACTTATCATTTCTTGTCCATTTCCTCCCTGAGAGGGGTCTGTATACAACCTCTGTGCGGATTGTAGGCCATTGCTCGCCTCCAAATTGGCCCACAGTGCTTCTTCTCCTCCCTGTTTACCCTTTTGTTCTGTTGCTTTGATTTCTTCTCTTATGTAGAGAGCTACTCCTCCTCCTCTTTTACCCTCCCTGTCCCTCCTGTAGATAGTGTATCCTGGTATGTTTACATCACAGTCATGGTTCTGTGTGCACCATGTTTCTGTGACTGCCACAATATCCAGATCTTCCTCCTCCATCAAGGCCACTAATTCAGGAAGCTTGTTACCCAGACTACGGGCATTGGTACTCATTGCTCTCCATTTTTTGATGGCTTTACCTTCTGTAGCAGCAACCTCCACTGACCTTTCTACCTTGGTCTTCTTCTCATTTAGTACCCTGTTTTGTAGGGAGAGACTGGGATTTTCCTTCTGCTATCAGTGCCTCCCCTTGACTAGTTTAAAGGCTTTGCCAATGAAGCATTTAAACCGATTGCCCAAAGACTTGTTCCCTTCCTGGACAGATGCAGACCATCCTGCCAGTATAGGCTGGTGTCCTCCAGGTGGAAACCCAGTCCCCAATGAAGCCAAACCTATGCCAACATTTTTGTAACCATTTGTTAAACTGCATGGTACAAAGTACCTCGCCTC
Source organism: Neoceratodus forsteri (assembly GCA_016271365.2). Taxonomy (NCBI): domain Eukaryota; kingdom Metazoa; phylum Chordata; order Ceratodontiformes; family Ceratodontidae; genus Neoceratodus; species Neoceratodus forsteri. The sequence goes on from JADMNL010000022.1 coordinate 554,437,148, forward strand.
CTCATGCCACTGACAGGCAGCACTCTGAGAAGGATACTGTGTGTGCTACTTGTCTTAAGCCCCTCCCCAACTCTACAAAGTCCTTGTGCACTGCTCTAATCTCATGATGAGCCAAGTCATTTGTCCCTAGGTGGACAATGATGTCCAGCTCAGACTCCCGTGCAACTGTTCTCGTGATCCTAAGGATGCGCTTCCTGTCCCTCCAAGCCATGGCACCAGGCAGGCACCTTACTTCAGTTTTCCCTGCTCCCCCCAGTTCTATCCCCCTAATAATTGAGTCCCCCACCAGGAGCTGCTTTATTTCCCTGTGGTGCCCTCTGCCTCCTTCCTGAGGGCTTCCCTTGTGACAGTTGTCTGCACCCTCCTTAGTCTCCTCTGCGGGTGCATCCATAGGGGAACTATGCTCCCCCAGAATGGTGTATGGATTGTGGAGTGTAACAACTGACTGGGTGTGCCTCTGTTCCACCACCCTTACCCTCCCTGAGCCCACTGTGGTCCAACTGCTGTGCTTTCTTCGCAACCTCTGAGGTAGTGGTGGTGGCTGTGGTGCTCCCTGGATGGGGGAGGTTCCCTTGCCACTGTCCAGTGCGGCCTGAAGATGGGCAACTTCCTCCCTCAGGGCAGATAGTTGTCTGCAAACAGGGCAGCATCTCAGCCTCCAGAAAGACTCCCGGAAGACTTCTGCCCCACAGCCATTACATTGTACTACTCCCCACATAACTGTCTACCTTGTTTAGTTTTTTTTTTTGTGTGTGTGATTGGTGCATTATATAGAAATATATGTATTTATATAATGTGTATGCTTATATTGTCAGTGCAGTGTGCTAGACAGGATATGACAGTGATGTGTACCTTGCCCTCTTGAGGAAATGATGTCAGAACCCCAGGTATAAATGAACTATTTCCAAGGGTGGGAAGGGATTGGGCCTAAACTGTGCCCTCACGAAACAATCAGCTAAACGCTCTGACCTGCCGATGCGATGAGTGCCTTCCTGTCAGCAAGATGCCATACACCGACAATTTGTACTGCTTCAAACCAATTTGACAGAGAAAATACCCTGCTAATCAAACAGAGAAAATCCAAACATCCAAGTCAGACACAGGTAAACCTCCCCAGCCCCAAAAGAGCCTGGTGACTTGTGCTCTGAAAACAGTCAGCCCCAAAACACGTCAGCTGTGCAGAAGGGCAGACACAGAAAACAGTATTTAGCCTATGTGGGTTTAAACTCTTCCTGCACTGAAAACCTTAACACTTGTAACACAAGTAAAGCAAACTCCACCTCCTCTGTTGATTGAAAGACTGCCTTTTCTGATAATTCTAAGTTGCTTATTTCACCCTTCAGTTAGAAGTATCCTCCACCTGAAGAATATTAACTTTCCTAAGGAATCTGCTTCAAACCAAACACAATTGTAAATTGTAAAGTTCACCTCCCTCTGTTGTGAGCACTACTCACTTTCTTGCAAATCTTAAGTCCAGTGTTGCAGCTTGCAGCCAGAGGTAGCTTCACCTGAAGACTATGAGGTTATCTGATGAGCCTGCTAAAATTAGTACTTTTATCAAGGTCTGTAAGATTCTTCCAGAGCTATTGGCTGTTAAGTAGCTGTGATGTAAGCACTTCCTGACACAGTCTGGCTTGGCCTTATAAGGCACTGAGGTAAACAAAGAAAAAACAGTTTCCACCCCCTAGGGACTGTCTGGGTCCAATACACAGCCTGTAACCTGCTCTCAATTCGGGGCTTATGACAAATTCTTAGCCCAGTGAATACTCACAGTATTACAAATATTGCAATGCAAACAGTCAATCACTAACTCCAATCAAGTCAGAAGGGCAGAAACACAGAAAACAGTAAAATCTTAACAATTGTAACAAGTAAAGCAACTCCACCTCCCTCTGTTGATTGAAAGACTGCCTTTTCTGATAATTCTAAGTTGCTTATTTCACCCTTCAGTTAGAAGTATCCTCCACCTGAAGAATATTAACTTTCCTAAGGAATCTGCTTCAAACCAAACACAATTGTAAATTGTAAAGTTCACCTCCCTCTGTTGTGAGCACTACTCACTTTCTTACAAATCTTAAGTCCAGTGTTGCAGCTTGCAGCCAGAGGTAGCTTCACCTGAAGACTAAACATTATCCTTTGCACTATGCCAGATATCCCTCCTTTCCCAGACACTAGCGAAATATTGGTTCTCAACCACTGATACATCCTTCACACAACCCCAGGCATCCCTTCCCCAGTACTAGTTAACGATCTGTTTCCAACCATTCATGCATCGGTATCACCACACCAGGAATCCCACCTTTACCCTACACTGGCCAACTATTTGTTCCCAACCATTCATGCATCTGTATCACCACACCAGGCATCCTTCCCTGTCCCAACACTAGCCAGCGATCTTTTCCAGCCATTCATGTAACCTTCACACTACCTGGGCAGTTACCAGTGATCTATTCCTAACCATTAATGCATCCATTGCACCATGCCAGCCATCCCTCTCTGCCCCAACACTATCCAACGATCTGTTCCCATCCATTGATGCATCCTTCACACCACTCGAGGTATCCCTCTCTTCCCCCATCACTAGCCAGTGATCTGTTCCCAGCCATTGATACATCCTTCACACCACCCCTGGTATCCCTCCTGGCCCAACACAAGCCAGCTGTCTCTTCCCATCCATTGATGCAGCTGTCGTGCCACTCCAGATATCCTTCCTGCCCGGCCACTAGCCAACGATCTGTTCCCATCCACGGATGCATTCTTTACACCACCCCTGGTATCCATCCTGGCCCAACACTAGCCAACGATCTGTTCCCAACCATTGATACATCCATCGCACCACCCCTGGTATCCCTCCTGGCCCAACACAAGCCAGCTGTCTGTTCCCAACCATTGATGCAGCTGTCGTGCCACTCCAGATATCCCTCCTGCCCGGCCACTAGCCAACGATTTATTCCCAACCATCGATGCATACTGTACATCGCTCCATCCCAGCCTACCCTCTCTGCTCTGATACTAGCCAGGGATCTGTACTTAACCATTAATGCATCCTTTGCACCACCTCAGCCACCCCTCCCTGCCCCGATACTTGCCAGTGATGTGTTCCCAACTATTGATACATCCATCGCACCACCCCAGGCATCCATCCCTGCACTGACACTAGCCAGCGATCTGTTCCCAACCATTGATGTATCCATCGCACCACCCCAGGAACCCTGCCCTGACACTAGCCAGTGATCTGTTCCCAACCATTGATGTATCCATCGCACCACCCCAGGCATCCTGCCCTGACACTAGCCAGTGATCTGTTCCCAACCATTGATACATCCATCACACCACCCCAGGCATCTTTCCCTGCCCTGACACTAGCCAGTGATCTGTTCCCAACCATTGATACATCCATCGCACCACCCCAGGGATCCTTCCCTGCCCTGACACTAGCCAGTGATCTGTTCCCAACCATTGATGTATCCATCGCACCACCCCAGGCATCCTTCCCTGCCCTGAAACTAGCCAGTGATCTGTTCCCAACCATTGACGTATCTGTCGCACCACCCCAGGCATCCTTCCGTGTCCTAACACTAGCCAGTGATCTGTTCCCAACCATTGATGTATCTGTCGCATCACCCCAGGAACCCTTCCCTGCCCTGACACTAGCCAGTGATCTGTTCCCAACCATTGACGTATCTGTCGCACCACTCCAGGCATCCTTCTCTGTCCTGACACTTACCAGTGATCTGTTCCCAACCATTGATGTGTCCATCTCACCAGTCTAGGCATGCCTCTCTTCCCCTGCACTAGCCAGCGATCTGTTCCCAACCATTGATATATCCTTTGCTTTTCCCCACATCTCTTCCCCAACACCAGCCGTCATGCATCCATCACACCACCCCTGGTATCCTTCCCTGCAGGCGGCTCGGGAGAAGCCACTGGTGCCATCATGTAACTGGTCACTCCAAGCAAAGTAAAAAAAAAGTGCAGCTTCATGGTGAAAGGGAGTCAGAATGATACACTGACTGAGATAGCCTGGATAAAATCATTTATTTAATTATGAAAACAAAACCGGGACAACCAAGCAGATGCTCCCACGTGCCTGATGTTCCATGCGTTCTCCGTGTGCTTTTTCAGAAGCCAAAATTGTTAGTGGGGATGCCTGCTTAAATACCAAAAGCATCTTAAAGTGACAGTGCACAGTATAACACAGACATACAGCAAATCACAAAGATAAAATGGCTTGATCACAGTATCTTTCAGTGTCACAGTTCATCTACACCGTGACCCAAGTACACTCCAATAGACCGTAACAATAATATAATAATTGTAATACTTGTAATATGTAACAATAATAATAATCATAATAAGGGGAACACATAGAAACTGGACTAGGCCAGATGTAAAAAGAAGAATAGCCAGAAGAAATTATTCAGGGGCTAGTATGTACCGTAGCCAAAGATTCATCTTCTATAGCCGGGACAGATGATACGGGGCTAGTGGGTGCTATAGGCCCCTAGTTCAGCTTCAGTAGCAAGGACAGATTATACTGGGCTAGTGAATGCTGTAGCCAAAAGTTCATCTTATGTTGCCAGGACAAATTATGCAGAGCTAGTGAGTATTGCAGCCAAATGTTAGCCTTCCAAAGACAGAACACATTATACAGCGCTAGGGAGTACTGTAGCCAGTGGTTCAATTTCTGCTGCCAGGACAAATTATGCAGGGCTAGTGAGTACTGTAGCCAAAGGTTCACCTTTTGTAGCCAGGACAGATTATACAGGGCTAAGAGGTACTGTAGTCACAGTTCACCTTCCATAGCCAAGATAAATTATGTGGGGCTAGTGAGTATGGTAGCCGAAGGTTCACCTTCCGTAGCAAGGACCAGTTATATAGGGTTAGTAATTGTGGCTAAAGGTTCGCATTCTGTAGACAGGACAAATTATATAGGACTAGAGAGTGCTATAGCTCCTGGTGTAGTTTCAGTAGCAAGGAGAGATTATACTAGGTTAGTGAGTACTGTAGTCAAAGGTTCACCTTCCATAGCCAGGACACATTATATAGGGCTAGGGGGTACTGTAGTCACAGATCCCCTGCCATAGCCAAGACAGATTATATGGGACAAGTGAGTACGGTAGCCAAAGTTTTGTCTTCTGTAGCCAGGATAAATTATACTGGGCTAGTGAGTACTGTAGCCAAAGGTTCACCTTCTGTAGCCAGGATAGAGTATACAGGGCTAGTGAGTACTGTAGTCAAAGGTTCACCTTCTGTAGCCAGAATAGATTATACAGGGCTAGTGAGTACTGTAATCAAAGGTTCACCTTCTGTAGCCTGGATAGATTATTCAGGGCTAGTGAGTACTGTAGCCAAAGATTCGCCTTCTGTAGCCAGGATAGATTATATACAGGGCTAGTGAGTACTGTAGCCAAAGGTTCGCCTTCTGTAGCCAGGATAGATTATACAGGGCTAGTGAGTACTGCAGCTAGAGGTTCGCCTTCTGTAGCCAGGATAGATTATACAGGGCTAGTGAGTACGTAGCTAAAGGTTCACTTTCTGTAGCCAGGATAGATTATACAGGGCTAGTGAGTACCATAGCCAAAGGTTCACCTCTGTAGCCAGGATAGATTATACAGGGCTAGTGAGTACAATGACCAGAGGTTCACCTTCTGTAGCCAGGATAGATTATACAGGGCTAGTGAGTACCGTAGCAAAAGGTTCGCCTTCTGTAGCCAGGATAAATTGTACAGGGCTAGTGAGTACTGTAGCCAAAGGTTCACGCTCTGTAGCCAGGATAGATTATACAGGGCTAGTGAGTACTGTAGCAAAAGGTTTGCTTTCCTTAGCCAGGATAGATTATACAGGGCTAGTGAGTACCATAGCAAAAGGTTTGTCTTCTGTAGCCAGGATAGGTTATACAGGGCTAGTGAGTAGTATAGCCAAAGGTTCACCTTCTGTAGCTAGGATAGATTATACAGGGCTAGTGAGTACTGTAGCCAAAGTTCACCTTCTGTAGCCAGGATAGATTATACAGGGCTAGTGAGTTCCGTAGCTAAAGGTTCGCCTTCTGTAGCCAGGATAGATTATACAGGGCTAGTGAGTACCATAACCAGAGGTTCACCTTCTGTAGCCAGGATAGAGTATTCAGGGCTAATGAGTACTGTAGTCAAAGGTTCACCTTCTGTAGCCAGAATAGATTATACAGGGCTAGTGAGTACTGCAGTCAAAGGTTCGCCTTATGTAGCCTGGATAGATTATTCAGGGCTAGTGAGTACTGTAGCCAAAGGTTCGCCTTCTGTAGCCAGGATAGATTATATACAGGGCTAGTGAGTACTGTAGCTAAAGGTTCGCCTTCTGTAGCCTGGATAGATTATAGAGGGCTAGTGAGTACTGTAGTCAAAGGTTGACCTTATGTAGCCTGGATAGATTATACAGGTCTAGTGAGTACCGTAGCTAAAGGTTCGCCTTCTGTAGCCAAAATAGATTATACAGGGCTAGTGAGTACCATAGCCAAAGGTTCACCTCTGTAGCCAGGATAGATTATACAGGGCTAGTGAGTACCATAACCAGAGGTTCACCTTCTGTAGCCAGGATAGATTATACAGGGCTAGTGAGTACTGTAGCAAAAGGTTTGCTTTCCTTAGCCAGGATAGATTATACAGGGCTAGTGAGTACTGTAGCCAAAGGTTCACCTTCTGTAGCTAGGATAGATTATACAGGGCTAGTGAGTACTGTAGGAAAAGGTTTGCCTTCCTTAGCCAGGATAGATTATACAGGGCTAGTGAGTACCATAGCCAAAGGTTCACCTCTGTCGCCAGGATAGATTATACAGGGCTAGTGAGTACCATAACCAAAGATTCACCTTCTGTAGCCAGGATAGATTATACAGGGCTAGTGAATACTGTAGGAAAAGGTTTGCCTTCCTTAGCCAGGATAGATTATACAGGGCTAGTGAGTACTGTAGCCAAAGGTTCACCTTCTGTAGCCAGGATAGATTATACAGGGCTAGTGAGTACTGTAGCGAAAGATTCACCTTCTGTAGCCAGGATAGATTATACAGGGCTAGTGAATACTGTAGCCAAAGTTCACCTTCTATAGCCAGGATAGATTATACAGGGCTAGTAAGTACTGTAGCAAAAGGTTTGCCTTCCTTAGCCAGGATAGATTATACAGGGCTAGTGAGTACTGTAGCCAAAGGTTCACCTTCTGTATCCAGGATGGATTATACAGGGCTAGTGAGTACTGTAGCCAAAGTTCGCCTTCTGTTGCCAGGATAGATTATACAGGGCAAGTGAGTACTGTAGGAAAAGGTTTGCCTTCCTTAGCCAGAATAGATTATACAGGGCTAGTGAGTACTGTAGCCAAAGGTTCACTTCTGTAGCCAGGATAGATTGAGTGAGTTGGGACCTGCTGTTAGACGGCTTGGGAACTGCAGCTCTTCCGGAGGATCTCTTTCACGAGGCCACACACCTATAGAACTATAAGCCACTAAACACTAGGACCACACAGACACTTGAGCAAGCAGTCCACCAGGGGCAGCCCACGACAACATCAAACGTTCGGTCTCATATAAACGTGGGCAGACCCTCCTCTCCTTAGTTCTTTTCCTGCCATCGATCAGACTTGTCGGACCGTTGACTGAAACGCCACAGCAATAGCTGCCATTTGTATTTTTCTTTATAAAAAGTGATCACTTTCAGCCAGCTCGGTGGTGCAGAGGGCTGAGGTGCTGGACTTCTCATCTCACTGCATGCTGGCGACCCGGGTTCGAAAGCGAGCCTGGGTCGGCAAGGTGGGGGAGGGCGGAGCTGAATGGGCGGCTGACAGGCAGCTCTCCTCTCCGAGGAGGTGGGATGGCATCCCTTGCTCACAGCTGCCCCTGGTGGAGTCCGAGGGCTGCTGAAGCAGGGTGCCAGTGATAGGCCAATGGGGCGGGCGGAGGAGGGCTCACTGGGTTGTGGGCAGCACATGCATGCCCACACCGCATGTGATCTCCTCGGCCCTCAGGGGAGAATGGGAGAAACGGAGGAAAAATGAAACTGGCAGCAGGATGGTGACAGACTCTCCACAGGCACCGCTTCCGGACTGGGCGTAAAGTAAACCCATGTAATTCCAGGGGACGGAGCTGGTCAGATGGGGGCCATACGGGGGGAGGAGTATAAACAGAAATAATAAAATTAAAAAAAAAGTGATCACTTTCATAGTCATTTTTCAACAACCTTTATGTTGTCGAAGACACCATTAAAATTCTTTCGGTACTGTGAGTGCAGAGAAAAGATTTACACCAGCGACTGTGTCTGCTGTCTAGGCCTGGATCACAACGTGAAAGCCTTCCTCACTTGCCAGGGTTTCATCTCTGCAACCAGGTGACTCTGAAAAGGGGCCCTAGAAAAAGACTTATTAAAACAAGAGGGGGCCAGTACGCAGAAGGAGCTCCAGCACAAAGCTGAAGCATTGCTGGCCCAGTCAACCAAATCGAAATCCTCCAAGTCCTGGGATCAGTCTTCAGGGTGTCACAGACACAAGCAGCAGGATAAGGACAAGGAGAGAGAGCCTCCCCACAGCGTTCCAGGTCACCCATGTGGTCTGCAGATACAACCTGTTCTGCGCTATCATCTGCTACGGCAACAACGCTCCCCCACTCCCCAACCATTGACACGACACCAGAGTCGGAACATGCCCTACCAGATCTAGCATGGCTGGTATGTCACCGTCAACATTGGGGACACAGCCTCCCTTGTCATCCCCTCCAGTCACGCCCATTCACCATACGGGTGCCGACGTCCAGGCGATTCGGTCATCTTTTACTGACATGGTTAGATGCCTGTTACCTAGTCCTCCTGTTCCAGGAGATCCAACGAGGGGACGTACTGCTAACCCCCATCAACATTGCAAGGTACACCCTTGTCACAGCCACCTCCTAGGGCACTGCCAATGTTGCCGGTGTATTCCCTCCTCTCCGTCGACTCGCTCGATGATGAGTATGAATATAATCCTGACTTAATTATGCAGGATGAGGAGGAGGAAGAGGCTGAGGACTATGTCAAAAGCCCCTGTGACAGAGGCGCCAGCTCCGCTGTGTCTATTTGCAGTGAGGAGTCAGTGGTCCACACCCCAAGGTTACCCCCCAGAGGACCCAAGGTTACTCACCATGATGCAGCAGTTGCAAGCTGCCATGGCTTTTGACCTGGAGGAACAGGATGCCACTAAGAAAAACTTCATAGAGTTCCTGGAGCTGCCGGACTCTCCTGCAGTTGGGCTGCCACCTCTCCTTCCTGCTTTAGAGGATATCACCTTTGCTGCCTGGTATAGGCTAAATAATATCCCAGTCATACCCAGGAAAGCAGATAAATTGTACATGGCCCCTTCTGGAAACCCATTTTACATCACCCACCCTGAGGCAGACTCAGTAGTCATTAATGCTGCTCTTGATGGGTCTAGGGTACCTAAGCACCTGAGCTCCCTCCCTCCTGATAAAGAGTCCAGGAGGTTGGATGTTTTACGCAAAAGGACCTTTGTCTCTGCATCATTGGGCCTTTGTATTGCTGACTACCAGGTCCACATGATCCAAGTACCAGACTACCCTCTGGAGAAAGGCCAAGGCAGCTGCACAAGCCTTGCCAGACAGAACCCCAAAATATGAGCGTCTTAAAGTCCTTACTGCTGGGGCTGACTGGGCAAGCATTTGCTCCACACGGCCTATGATGTGTCAGGTGCTTCTGCCAGAGGTGCAGTCTCTGGTATCTGTCTCAGGAGATATTTATGGCTCAGGGTAGCAGGGCTTGTGAATGACATGCAACAGTGTATTCTCAGTGCCCCCAATTGAAGAACATAAGTTGTTTGGTTCTGATATGCAAGATAGTCTGTCAACCCTTCAGGCCTCAGGCAGAACCCTGAAGTCAGTGCATTCCATCTACCATATCCAGACTAGGGGTAGTAGCAAGGGTCTTTTTCATCCGGCTGGTGTCAGACAGTGCCCAGCAACCAGACAGCAGGGCAGAGCCAAGGAGCAGGTGCCTTGCCATCCCCAAACACCATCCCAGGTGCCATCCAAAAGCCCTTAGTGGTGGTGGCACAGGGAGAGCTGCCCCAACTGGCTCAACCTGACTCTTTATACAACCCCCAACCACCATTACCTCCAGCGGTGGTTGTGGGGGGTCGCCTGTCCCTCCACCTAAACCAGTGGAAAGAAGTTACAACTGAGGCATGGGTTCTGGAAATCATAGAACAGGGACACGTTCTGGAACTTCTAGATGTGCCTCCAGACTATTCGCTGCTAGTGACCCATCATCTTCCAGAATACCTACCTCTGCTTCTGGAGTAAGTACATATTTTGCTACAAATGAGGGGCATAGAACCTGTGACCCTAGAACAAAGGCACATGGGTTTTTACTCCTGGTACTTTCTGATAACAAAGTGGGCAGGATATCTGCAGCCAGTCCTGGATCTCAGAGAGCTGAACTTTTTCACAGAGTAGAAGAAGTTCAGAATGGTCACCTAGCAGAGCCTACTCCCACCGCTGCAGGCAGGGGAGGGATCTGTTCCCCTGATACGGAGAATGCTTTCATATCAAAGTCTGGAAGCCTCACAGAAAATACCTGAGGTTCCTGTTCCAAGGGGATCATTACCAATTCAGAGTGTTGCCCTTTGACTTGTCTTCTGCACCACGGGTCTTCACCAAGTGCTTGGCAGTAGTGGCAGCAACCCTTTGCAGGGAAGGCCTTTATGTGTTCCCGTACCTGGACGACTGGCTACTGGAAGCCCACTCCAGGGATCAGCTCTTGAAGACCTTAGTTTGAACCAGACAATGGTTTGATGCTCAAGGGGTGACTGTCAGCATACCAAAATCAGTGCTGACACCTTGCCAACGACTGCAATATATAGGAGCAGTCTTGGACATGGTCCAGAGCTCAGCCTTCCTGCTCATGGACAGGGCCCACCACCTGGTTGCCCAAGAACAGCTAGTACTCGACAATCAGTATGTCTCAGCCAGGATGTTCCTGCGCCTGTTGGGCCTCATGGCAGCGGCCATTGTGACAATACCCTTGGCCAGACTGCGCATGCGGATTCTCCAGTGGGCCCCAAGAGTCCAGTGAGGTCTGCTTACAGATGACCTAGAACAAATGGTTCTAGTCACTTCTCCTGTGTGCAAAGTACTCAAGTGGTGGATGGAACCCAGCAACCTATTAAGGGGGGTTCCCTTCCTGATCCCTTCCCCTCTCCAGATTTTCACAACAGATGCTGTGGGGCTGGGCTGGGGTGCATAGTTGGGCTCCCATCAGACGCAGGGTATGTGGACACCAGTGGAAAGCACCTTACACATAAATGTTCTAGAAATGCAAGCTGTCCTATATGGGCTCCAGGCCCTCCAGAACCACCTGTCCCCAAGCCGTCTGCTAGTACAGACAGACAATGTCCGTGTGATGTATTACCTCAACAAACAGGGGGTTCATTCCTACCCCATATGCAGGGAAGCCTTAAGATTTTAGTATTGGGCTCTAGAACAGGGTCTATAACTGTCGGCAGTACATGTTCCAGATGCCCAAAACATCTTTGCAGATAGGCTGAATGGGTCCCAGTCCAAGATGCATGAGTAGGAACTGCTGACCTCAGTGGTGGAAAACCTGTTCGACAGATGGGGTTGTCATGAGTTGGACCTTTTTGCGTCCCCTCACAATGCAAAATTGCTGCTTTTCTGCTTGCTTCCTCCAGGGCCTGGCGTTTTCTAGCCAGATGTGCTGTCCCTTTCTTTGAAAAGGAGATTCCTGTATGCCTTCCTCCCTTCCCTCTAAATCAGAGAGTGCTACTCAAGCTCCAGATGGAAGAGGCAACTCAGACTCTCATTGTCCCCCTTGTGGCCTCGGCAGATCTGGTTTCCCTTACTGCAACAGCAGGCAGTGGAACCATGACTGCCTCTGCTCTGTGTAAGGGTCTGCTGTCACAGGAACAAGGAACCCTGGTCCATCCAGACCTCAGAGGTCTCCATCTGCATGCATGGCTCCTGAAGACATAGCCATTGCTCATTTTAGGGTTTCCCATAAAGTGGCTGATGTTCTAGTGGCTGCCAGAAAGCCTTCCACCAGATCCACTTATTCTGTGAAGTGAAAGTGGTTTGTGTTATGGGCTACTTCCCACTACCTGCATCCGTTCACTTCTTCCGTCAATCAGGTTCTAGAGTATCTGCTGCCCTTATCAGATTCAGGCCTGCAGTATTCTTCTATTAAGGGGCACCTGGCTGCCATTTCAGCTTTTCATGTGCCTATAGAGGGTTGTATGGTTGCCCAGCTGGAGGTGACCAGTATATTTCTGAGAGGCATTTTTCATCTGAAGCCTCCTGTCCATCATCCATTTGTGGATTGGGACCTGAATTTCATTTTGAAAAAGCTTACTTTGGCTCCTTTTGAGCCAGCTGCAACTTGTGGTTTACGTTTTCTTTCTTGAAAAGCATTGCTTTTAGTTGCAATCACTTCTGCCAGAAGAATTTCAGAACTACAGGCTGTAGTGTTTGAGCCCCCTTATTTGATTTTCCACAAAGACAGAGTGTCGTTGCATATCAGTCCTAAGTTTCTGCCAAAGGTGGTGTCCGAGTTTACTTTGAATCAAACCATCCATCTGCCAGTTTATTTTCCTGAGCATGCGAATCCAGGGGAAGCATTGCTCCGTACTTTAAATGTACACCAAATACTTAGGTGCTATATACATTGCACAAAAGACTGCAGGAAGTCCTTGCAGCTTTTTGTTTCGTTCACCCTTGGGAAGGATGGTGCACCTGTTTCCAAATAGTTCTTATCCAAATGGCTAGCCAGCTGTATTACTTTTTGTTACAGGAAGTGTAGTAAGGAACTTCCTGAGTAGTTTGTGGTCACTCCACAAGAGGCGTGGCCATCTCTGATGCTTGTTTTAAAAATGTGTCTGCTGCAGATATCTGTACAGCTGCCACCTGGAGTACTAACCACACCTTCACTAAACACTACAATCTGGACATTGTCTCTCACTGAAGGGCTGCTTTGGCCTAGCTCTGCCACAAGGCCTACTTTCATAAGTCTGTAGCCTTCAGTCACCCAGACTGTTCACTGTCAGTACTGCTTGGTATTCATTCCATAGATGTGGCCTGATGAAAGAGATATCCTCGAAGATGATAGAACAGTTATGTACTTACCATAACTTAGATCTTCAAGAGAATCTTTTTCATCAGGCCATACCTTCCCCCCCCCCGCCCATGGGCATGAGTCTCCACCTTTTGCTGCTCCTATTTCTATTCTGGTCTACTTATTGCCCTCTTCTTTGCCTGGATTTGTAGAGTACTGGCTTCTGTCCTGGTTCCCTACAGAGAGGTCCGCCAAGTATGACCTCTGGTAGGAAACTGAGGAGAGGAGATGCCGCCCACGTTTATAAGAGAGCCAGTGTCTGACATCATCGTGGACAACCCCAGTGGACTGCTTGCAAATGTTTTCATGTGCTCCTAATGCCTGGCAGCTTATAGTTCCAGAGGTGTGGCCTGATGAGAGATTCTCTCCAAGATGTACTGTTCAGGTACATACACAACTGTTCTTTTTACGGTGTGGAAACATGGCTGTAAGGAGGGGCTTGTGCTGCTGGGATAGACAGCTCCCTTTTTTCTCTTTTTCTCTCCTCTGGATGAATGCCTCCAACATTTAATTAAGGTAACAGAGACACTGAGGTGTAAGTATTTCATCTTGTGGACATGATGGCACCAAGTAGATCTGGTTGTCTAGGCTTATGTGAGGCGATGCTCTTTGTAACTTAAGAGGTGTATTGCAGTGCTGCTATTAAGGTACAGTAAATCACAGATAAATATTAGAATGAAACACATTTTTTACATCAGATCCTTTTATTGAGATAATTTGAACCTCCCGTCCGCACAAGAGAAGGACTACACAGGCTAAGAGGTTGGCACATCTCAAACCCTGCACTCTGATTGGCTGGTTGACTTTTATCACTGATTTTTATCGTTATTTTGTTTTCCCATGATCCTGTACCCCCATTACTCCCCTTGCTCACCACCCCAGCAGTTCTGGTCACATCAGTCCTGCTGTGTGGGGGTATATGCATCTCCTCACGCAGTCACACCAAATCTCGTTTCTTGTTTGTGCCTGTGTGTGTGGGAGGAGGGTGCTGGATGACATCGCTGACCAGCCCTCCCCTCACAGAGAGTAACTGGGTCTCCTTTGTGGCATGCGTGCACCCATCCTTGAAGCTGTTGAGCTGGAGACCTGAGCCCATTGTCGAACTCCGATCTCTCACGTGATGCTGCCGGACCCAGCCACGCCTCTCATTTTTGTTATTACATTGTGACAGGGTAGAATAGGATCCTGTCCCATTTGTTTTGGAGAAAGTGTTTAAATGCAAGGATTTGTATTCTTTCCTTTTCTGTCTCTTTTGTCTGGTTGCACAACCAAATTTTCCTGTGAGACCTCGGACTTGATCAACCCGACCAGTCTTGCAATCCTTTGCCTCTCACTGTCTCTCAGTTTTCTCTTGCTGTCTTTCTTCCTTGCATATCTATATCTGCTAATATAAAATACATGAGACTCAATGTATGGAATGAAACTGATAATGGGATCACTTTTGTTTAGAAAATTGTGTTACTGTTGAAATGTATATATTTATAATTTGAGATAACTGTAAAAAGCTAGACGTTACTTGGGTGTAAATGCCTGAGACTTGTGCAGTTGCTGTGGGGGTCTCAGGAAGTTCTCAATGTTCTAGCAGCTCCTGAAATTTACAAAGAACATGATGCTTGCAAAGGATGGGGGTTGAAAAGAGTTATAAAAACAGCTAAGCTGAGCTGCAAGGGAGATTTTTTTTTTACAAGAAAATTTTATTTTTGCTTCTGTACATAGTTATTCTGAACATGTTTATTTTATGTTACTGCTACAATAAATAAAGTTCTGGTGATTTTTACAATTCCTGGGTTTTCACTATACTTCCTGACCTGTGCCTTGACGACAGATGGTGTCAGACCAAGTGGGATTTAAGCCGTGCATACCCTAAGACAGGAGATTATTTGCATAGGTACTGGACCTAGTACCAGGGAAACACAGAGGAGGTATGGATTCTGCAGCAGCAAGTCCAGGAGTGGTTACCAGGAGAATGGCAGCCAAACTAGCAGAGACAGAAGTCCAGTCTCAGATTGTACAGCCAGCACCTTTTTATGGAAAAGGAACAGGTAGTGATAGAACCTGAAAACCTGATGGACTTTTTCAAATGGTGGGGTATACAGCAAAAAAGCGACAGAGAAGCAGAGAGAAAAAGAGCTTCAGCATTTAGAAGCGCAGAGAAGAGAAGAGATGCAGTGACAGAACCAACAGATGACATAAGAGATGCAGCGACAGGAGCAGCAATGGCTGGATGCCGTGCAAGCTATCAGAGGCAGAGGATCTGGCACAGATCCAGAGGAGCAACAAAATGCAAGCAACTTAACGGCCATTAAACTTACCAAGTTGTGTCCCTCAGATGTTATTGAGGCATACCTGACAATCTTTGAAAGAGTTGCCACAGCCTGCCAATGGCCAACGCAATAACAGACAATCAGACTGGTACCCTACCTGACAAGGAAAGCCCAGTTTGCCTACAGCAGTATGGACACTGCACAGTCAGAAAACTATGACCTGGTGAAAAGCGAAATCCTGAAAAGTTACGACATCTCCAGAGAGACCTACAGGCAGAGATTTCAATCTCGGGGGTACAACTCAATTGACAATCCTCAAGAAGCCTTCTCCTGACTCCGAGAACTTCTGATGAAGTGGATCCAACCAGAGAGCAAAACAGTCCCACAGATCATCGACACATTTGCCATGGAGCAATTCTCAACATCTTGCCTACAGATGTGCAGCTGTGGGTAAGGGAACACCGACCAGAGAATGGGGAAGAAGCTGTTTCTTTGGCTGAGGACTACCAAATGGCCAGACAGATGCCACAGTAGCAAGGTAACAGCCAAGCACCGATAAGAAACTCTATTTCCCATTTAAATGCCAAGCCTGCTAAGAACTCTGGTGGCGGTAACAAATCTGTGCCAAAAGACGTTATCTGCTATAATTGTAATAAGCCAGGCCATTTTGCAAGAAACTGCTGTAATAAAGAGAGTGACACTAGAGCAGATGTGTCGTTGACAAACTAGGGCAAGTACCTGGCAGACGTGAAGGTGGGGAATACGACTGTAATGGGACTCATTGATTCGGGAAGCAGGCAGACCCTAGTGCATGTTAAAGTGCTGGGAAAACACTGTGCAAAGGGACCAGGTACTGGTGTCATCTGCATCCATGGGGACACTCAATACTATCCCACCACCCAAGTGACTCTGACTGTTAAGGGTGTGTCGTGCCAAATGAAAGTGGGGGTAGTACCAAAGTTACCTGCACCTGTGATTATTGGAAATGACTTTCCAGGATTTACTGAGTTAATCTCAGAGGAACTGAACCCTGCAGTTTCAGCAGCAGTGGTGACAAGAGCTCAGGCAAAGAAAATTTCAGATGGTGGGGACACTTTTCCTTTCAGAGATTTTGATTTGTACTTGTTTGAGCACAGCTCCAAGATCCGGAAATCCAGGAAAGAAAGACAAAGCCTGAAGAAACTGTGGCAACAAATGACTAATGGACCTGAAGGGTTAAAATATGAAAATGCTGAAACTAAATTGATAACTGATTGTGATTTTCTTTCAGAGCAAGCTAATGATGTTTCTCTCCAG
This sequence comes from Neoceratodus forsteri, assembly GCA_016271365.2. Classification (NCBI taxonomy): domain Eukaryota; kingdom Metazoa; phylum Chordata; order Ceratodontiformes; family Ceratodontidae; genus Neoceratodus; species Neoceratodus forsteri. Next base: position 554,453,838 of record JADMNL010000022.1, read on the forward strand.
GGTTATTTCAAGCAGCTAGGGGTAAAACCAAAACGAGGGTGGACCAATGTTTAAAAAATGTAATGGATTACTGTATAGAGTTTGGGTTAAACCTCAGACACAGGAACAGACAGAACAATTGGTTATACCACAGAAGTATAGAGCAGAGTTGTTACAGCTAGCACATGATAGTCCTATGGCTGGTCACTCAGGGAGGGATCGCACCCTTGCCAGATCGCTGTATAGATTTTACTGGCTGGGAATTCATGAAGATGTTGCTACCTATTGTAATTCCTGTGCTGAGTGTCAGAAAGTAACCCCAGTCACTAGAAAAGACAAGGTGCCCCGGTACCCCTACCCGTAATAGATGTGCCTTTTGAAAGAATTGCAATGGATGTGGTTGGTCCTTTAGACAAAAATAAAAAGGGTATTACATTTTTCCTGGTAGTATGTGACTATGCTACTCAATACACAGAAGCAGTTCCAATGCGTACTGTTACAGCCCCAAAAGCTGCAGCAGAGATAGCCAAAATTTTCAGCAGAGTGGGCATACCTAAAGAAATTATTACTGATCAGGGTAGTAATTTTGGTGCTGCACTTCTTAAAGAGCTGTACAGACTGCTGGGTAACACTGCCATAAGAACCTCCCCCTATCACCCCCAAACATATGGTCTTGTTGAGCGTTTTAACCAAGCCCTAAAACGCATGTTAAATAGGTTTGTAAAAAGGGGAGTGAAAGATTGGGACCAATACTTGCCTTACCCACTTTTTGCTTACAGAGAAGTGCCACAGGCATCAACAGGGTTTTCACCATTTGAAATGCAGTATGGTAGGCAGCCAAGAGGGCCACTGGATGTAATAAAGGAAACGTGGGAAGATAACCCCACTCAGAAACAATTTATAACATCTTCTATATGTGCCCTAAGAAAGAAGCTGGCAAAATATGTTGAAATTGCCCATAGTAATCAGGAAGAGGCTCAAAACCAGCAGAAGGCATATTATGACCATGGGGTAAAAGAAAACGTTTTCGAGCAAGGTGAAAAGGTTTTGCTGCTGTTACCCACAACAGAAAATAAGTTGTTAATGAAGTGGCAAGGGCCATATAAAGTTTCTTAGATGTACTGGAACCGTTAACTATGAGATTGAGACCCCTGACAGGAAAAATCCTACTACGATATACCATGCTAACCTCCTCAGGAAATGGGCTGAAAAAATGCCAAAATCTGCTTTGCTAGTTTTACCAGAAACTGATAAGGAAGGTATTGATGTAGCTTATGATTGGCTGGAACAAACTATAAATGCTGATGCTGTAAAGGTGAGTGTTTCCTTAACCTCAGAACAAACTGCAGACATTCGTAATGTGCCAAAGACATTTAACAGTACTTTTACCACGGTACCAGGCCGAGCAAAAGGGGTTGAGCACATAACAGTGACAAAGAATGCTCATCCTATTAGGCAAAAGTCATATAGGTTACCAAAGTGGTTAAAAGCTGCTGTGGTTAAGGAAATACAAAAAATGAAAGAATTGGGTATCATTGAGAAGTTGAAGAGTACTTGGGCATTTCCCATGGTAACTGTAAACAAAAAAGGAGGAGGTGTTAGAATCTACCTTGATTTCTGGAAACTTAATCAAGTGTCAGAATCTGACAGTTACTCTCTGCCCAGAATAGATAATGTGGTGGACAGATTGGGGAGTGCAAAGTACATCAGTACCCTCAATCTCATCAAGGGTTACTGGCAAATACCTTTAGCTAAAGAATCCAGAGATAAAACTGCATTTGCCACCCCTATAGGATTCTATCAGTTCACCACCATGCCCTTTGGTTTACATGGTGCGCCAGCTACATTCCAGCAGTACATGGATGTAATTTTATCCCCTCACACTGTTTATTGTGGTGCATACCTGGATGATGTCGTGGTGTGCAGTCCTGACTGGAAGTCACCTGGAACAGCTACAGGTAGTTATCCAAGCTATCAGAAATGCAGGTCTGACTATTAATCCTACCAAATGTGCATTGGGCATGCAGGAAACTAGATATTTGGGTTATGTGTTGGGAAATGTAGAAGTTAAGCCAGAGGTTTCTAAAATAGAAGCTGTAGCTAACATCCGTATACCTAAAGCAAAGAAACATGTCAGGTCATTTTTTGGGCTGGCTGGTTATTATCGGAGATTTGTTCCCAATTTTGCAGAAAAAACAGTACCCAAACAATGTGAAATGGACTCCAGAGTGTGATGAAGCTTTTCAAGCCATAAAGGCTGCATTATGTTCTGCCCCTGTTTTAAGAAGCCCAGACTCTGAGAAACCATTTCCACTACAAACAGATGTATCCGAGGTTGGCCTAGGTGCAGTCCTGAGCCAAAATATAGATGGGAAAGAACATCCTATTCTGTATATAAGTAGGAAATTGCATGACAGAGAAAAAAGGTACTCCACTATCGAAAAGGAGTGTTCAGTAGTAGTAAAACCATTTATTTTTATACAGGAGGAGAAAATACATGTCATAAGGGTTAAATACCCTGTTTTCAAGACAGTCCTGTTAGATGTTAAACCTGTGCTTATAAAATACAGCAAACATTTATGGACATAACAGTACATCTATCCTACAGTACAATAATACGCATTTTAAATCTTGTTACATTTAACATACAAATCAACATCGACATTCAATAGTAAAGATAGATTTCAAATTCCTATTAATGATGTGATGTTAAAATACGCATTGAATGGGTTAGTCTATTCCACCTTACTGAAGCTTGATGTTTTAAAGTTTTTACCGTAAATTTTGTTCTTTGTCTGGGAGCTACTAACTTATTTTCGTCCACCGACCTAGTCAATACTCTTTCAGTATGAGGACACGTTACATTAATAGAAATATCATGTACTGGATATTTTATAATGCTTTTATGCAGCAGTTTAAGCCAAACCACATCATTTCTTGCCTCTGAAGTATAATTTAAATCACTCAGTAATTTACAGTGATGCGTATGAAAGCTACATCCCAGTATAAACCTTGCTAGCCCATAATAAAGCTTGTCCAATTTGGCTAGCATACTTTAATTTGTCACCCTATAAATAATATTTCTATACTCTTAACGCTGGCATAATCTGTTGTTCTACCAGGTCCTATGGGTCTTTAAATCCAGACACCCTGACGTACGTCTCAAAGCTTCTACTTTTTTGTTTGTAGTTTTTAACAAGTTTGTAACATGTTGCCTGAATTTTAATTTTGCATCAAATAAAAGACCCAAATAACAGAATTCTGTAACTTGTTCCAAATTTAGACCTTTAGAAGTATTTATATTCAATGACATTTCTTCTTTTGCTCCAAAGTAAAGAACCTTAGTTTTTCTTATATTCATTTGCAGCCTCGACCTGGTGAACCACTCCTCAATAGCACTAAAGTCAGTCTGTAGCCTCTGTACGAGTTCAATCTTATTTTCCCCAGTGGCTATCAATGCGGTATCGTTGGCATAAAGTCTAAGGGTAGTGTGTTTTACCTTTTTGGGGAGATCATTTATAAACATCAAAAACAGCATGGGACCTATTATAGATCCTTGAGGTACGCCACACTTTAATTCCTTACTCTGGGATAGTGTCTGAGACACTGAAACCTTCGGTGATCTTCCTTCCAAATAAGATTTAACCCACTTCTCAGGTCCGTCAGTAATACCCATATTTTTTATCTGCTTTAGTAACAGGGAGTGGTTCACCAGGTCGAAGGCTTTTGATAAGTCCACAAATATCATGGCAGTCTCAAGTCCAGCATCTAAAGAGGTGGACACTAGGTCACTGAATTCGATCAGTGCTGATGTTGTAGAATAGCGTGTTCTAAATCCTGATTGCAAAGATGTCAAAACGTTATATTTTTCCAAATATTCCATAATTTGTAAGTGGACCTGTTTTTCTAAACATTTGGGCAAAATTGGTAACAAAGCGATGGGACAATAATTTCCTGGATCATCCGTCCCTTCCCCCCCTTTAAAAATAGGAATTATTTTACTTTGTTTCCGTGCTGTCAGAACACAAACTCCAATTAAGTATGTATGTTAAAGTAGGTGCAATGTATTCCTCAGCTAATTTTCAGAAACCTACCCTCTAGGCCATCTAAACCTGGTGCTTTATGTGTCTTAATGCCTCTTAAACCCTTTCCTATTTGGTTAACAGTCCATTTTTTAAACCTAAAATGGGGAATGTTTTCCCTACTTTCTGTATCATCCTAATATGTTGAAATCGTTATCATCTACTATCACACCTGGAAGGTCAATAAAGTAGGTGTTTAACAGGTCATATTTCAGGTAGCCACGCACCTGCTTATCCCCACATTTCATTTGTTGCATCATATGTTGAGTGTTTTTCCATGGGTTAATTATACTATTTACATTTTTCCAAAAAAGTCTGGGATTATCATTTCCTGTCACTTTAAACTTAAAATAATTTTCTCTTGCCTTTTTTATTAATTTCTTACATTCATTTCTCTTAACTTTAAATTTCTCCCAGTTGGTATAGATTTTAGTTTTTTAGCTATTTTCCGCAATCTATTTTTAATCTGAATTATTTTAAGTAGTATTTCTGTCACCCAAGGTGATCTACCAACGTGAATACGTCTTTTAGTTAGTGGGGCATGTGTATTACAAATTGAGAGAAAAGTATCGGTGAAATAGCCAACAGTTTGATCCAAATCTGGAATTAATTTATATCTATCCCAGCATTCATTTTGTACATCCAATATAAATCTTTCTGCTATAAAATGCTTCATGTTCCTGGACCACCCCTTTTCCACATTAACATACTCCTGTTGCTTGCAAGTTAAATTTACATACAGTATATTAAATTGTGATCACTGAAGTAAGATGCTTCAACTTTAACTTCCTGCACCAAAACCTGTGGGGATACTAACAATAAATCCAAAATTGTTCCTTTGGCCAATAGATTTGTATATCTAGTAGAAGTTTTAATATATTGTTTTACCCTTGGGGGGAACCATCTTTATTTTTTCCCCTAGCATTTTCCAAATCACAGTTGAAATCGCCCACCGTTATTATTGGTTTGTCCCCCAATCTGTCCATAATGTTATTTAACACTGATTCAGTTTTATTCATCTGAGTACTAGGTGGAGAATAGACAATAGATATTGCAACATTCAAATTTGGCATATAAACCAACAAATATTCAATGCTATTTTCACTTCCTTTTAATAATATCTGACTAGGCCCCAAAGTGTGTTTCAAATATAAAACCACCCTTCCCCTTCCTTCCCTATCAGACCTCAGGAGTTGAAAACCAGGCACTGTAATCTCAGCATCATCCACTCTTTAGTTTAACCATGTTTCCGAAAAGCCTGTTAACGTCTGGCTTTAATTCTGATTCCGTAGCTGTCAATATACTCATTTAGCAGCAAAGTGATCCATGGAGTCCCTCAAATTTTATTTGCTAGGAAGTGAATTTGTTCTTGTAACCGATCACAGTCCTCTCTGTTGGCTTAACCAGATGAAAGATAACAATTCCAGAATCACACGATGGTACCTGGCACTGCAGCTGTTTAAATTCTCTGTGAGTCACAAATCTGGTAATGTGAATAGCAATGCTGATTTTCTGTCAAGATATGGATCAGGAATTGAGGGTTCTGATGGTTGAAAAAAAAAAGACTAATCAGTATGGGTTTGAACTGTACTTTTTGCTGTACTGTTAAAAAATGGATGCAAATGTGCTTAATGCAGCAAGTATTATTAGAAAAAAAAGAGTTTTGGAAACCTGTTTAATAAAACAGGTTCCTTCTTGGGTGGGTGGGGGGTATATGTGACAGGGCAGAATAAGACCCTGCCCCATTTGTTTTGGAGATTTGTTTAAATGCAAGGATCTGTATTCTCTCCTTTTCTGTCTCCTGTCTGGTTGCACAACCAAATTTTCCTGTGAGACCTCAGACTTGATCAACCCGACCAGTCTTGCAATCCTTTGCCTCTCACTGTCTCTCAGTTTTCTCTTGCTGTCTTTCTTCTTTGCGTATCTATATCTGCTAATATAAGATTATGTGCAAATCAGTGTATGGAATGAAACTGATAATGGGATAACTTTTGTTTAGAAAATTGTTACTGTTAAAATGTATATGTTTATAATTTGAGATAACTGTAAAAAGCTGGAGATTACTTGGGTGCAAAATACCTGAGCCTTTTGTAGTTGCTGTGGGGACCTCAGGAAGTTCTCAATGTTCTAGCAGCTCCTGAAATGTACAAAGGACATGATGCTTGAAAGGATGGGGGTTGAAAAGAGTTATAAAAACAGCTAAGCTGAGCTGCAAAGGAGATTTTTTTTTTTTACTAGAAAGATTTTACTTTTGTTTCTATACATAATCATTCTGAACAGGTTTATTTTATTTTATGTTACTGCTACAACAAATAAAGTTTTGGTGATTTTTACAACTGTTCCTGGGTTTTCCCTATGCTTCCTGACCTGTACCTAGATGAGATGCATCTCTGGCGTAAGCTGCTCCCATGTGATGTTTCTCCTCTCCTTTCACATCCTTGCAGGACCTGAAGGCTGTGAATAGTTACCTGAAGAGGTGTTTTCTCATCTTCCCCAATTACAACCTGGGCCACGGGCTCATGGAGATGGCCTACAATGAATACATCAACGAATACTACGCCAAGATCGGTAAAGAACAGCTCTTTCTTTTTTACCAGGTTATTTACTCAGGATAGTCTAGCTGAGATGCAGCATCTTAATATTTGTACTCATTACTGGGCTAGGAACAAATGAGCCTTTGCCTCGTATGATCTTTTCTTATGAGAAATACAGAATATGAAATGGAGTTTCGAAGCTGACACTTAAAAGGCCACATAGAGGATGTGTGTATAGACTTTGGCCCAGATATTCAAACTGTGCCAGGCTGTGGTGCAAGCCGGGGCACAGCTCAAATTTGTTGCGCAGGGGTGTGGCCAGGGCGATATTCAATGGAGCTGCGCTGTGGCGCAACTGCTTTGAATATCACACTCTGGCCACCCCCACTGTGCATGGCGCAGTGGCACTGCACTAGCGCAAGTGGTCAGAGTGGAGCATTGAGATGCGGTGGGGTAACTGCCATTGCACCATGCTTAGCACCTGCGATATTCAAAGGGGGACATGCAAATGGGGCCATAATTTATGCAAGGTGCACAGGGGGCCATTTACATCTGATTACGGCCCCATTTGCATTCCATTAGCATGCAGGTGCGCCGATCCCCATTGACTTGCGCCTGGGACCGGCGCCCCTGCAGCCCGATCGCCAGGGCGTCCGGCAAGGACCAAAGAAGCGTTCGTTATCCCTGGTGGTCCAGTGGACAGACGGGAGCCCAATCACGGGCATCACCGTATCCCCACCCCCAAGTCCAATATCCTGGTGGTCCGCTGACTGCTGGAGAGCCCGATCACGGGCACCACTGTATCCGCCCCCTCCCAAGTCCAATATCCCTGGTGGTCCAGTGAACTGCACGGAGTCTCGATCAGGGCGGCATTCATCACCCCCCCAAGTCCGATATCCCTGGTGATCTAGTGGACCCCCACCCCACTGAGTCCCACCATCCCGCCTCCTCCTGTCAGCTGGCGGCAGTAGCACCCCACCCGTCTGCCGACTGACAGCTCGGTAGGGCTGCATGCCTAGTGGTTCAGAGCAAGGGCCAATGGGCGTGGTACAGTGTAATAACAGAGGCGCCTACTGAGCCTCAGCCCAGGAGGTGCCTCTGTTATTACACTGTACCGAACCCCAGCCCAGGAGGTGCCTCTGTTACTACACTGTACCAAACCCCAGCCCAGGAGGTTCCTCTGTTATTACACTGTACCAAACCCCAGCCCAGGAGGTGCCTTTGTTATTACGCTGTACCCAGTCCCAGTCCAAGAGGTGCCTCTTATAGCACTGTCCCCAGCTCCTGCCCTGTAGGTGCCTGTCTTATTACACTGTACCCAAACCCAGCCTAGGAAGTACTTCTGTTACTACTGAGCTCAACCCCAGCCCAGAAAGTCCCTCTTTTACTACCAAGCCCAGCCCGGGCCCAGGAGTTCCCTCTGTTACTATTGAGCCCAACCCCAGCTCAGGAGGCACCTCTGTTATAACTGAGCCCAATCTTGGGCCAGCAGGTGCCTGCTACCACTGAGCCAAGCCCCCAGTTCAGGAGGTGGCTCTGTTACTACTGAGCCAAGCCCCCAGTTCAGGAGGTGGCTCTGTTACTACTGAGCCAAGTCCCAGCCCAGTAGGCACTTCTGCTACTATTGAGCCCAACCCGGCCCAGGACATCCCTCTGTTACTTCTGAGCCCAACTCAGGCCCAGGATATCCCTCTGTTACTACTGAGCCCAATTCATGCCAAAGATGTCCCTCTGTTTCTGCTGAGCCCAGCTCCAGCCCAGTAGACACCTCTGTTACTTTTGAGCCCAGCTGGGCCCAGGAGGTGTGTCTGTTACTGTTGAGTCAAATCAGGACCCAGGAGGTGCCTGTGTTACTGCTGAGCCCAACCAGGTCCAGGAGGTGTCTCTGTTACTACTTAGCAGAAAGTGCATTTTCTAAAACCCTGCAGTTAAAATCTTTCAGTGGGTTAATTACTCTACCTCTGTTTTCAAATTCTTCATCAGGGAGGGTCCCAGAAATGACAGTATTGTTTACTTTCCTGACTCCGCCCTTGGCTGGCTTTTATCTTAAATACTAACTAAGCGTTTGCCCTGGTGGCAGTATGGTTATTGTACAGCCACGGATAGCAAGGCCAGGGGGTCTGTAAGGTCCGTAGTTCCCTTACTTAACAGTAGGAGGAGCTGGATCACTTTCAAAGAAGGGAGGCTGGTGGGTGTTTTCCGCGGACAGTGAGCAGGTTGCTTTTAAACATGGTCTGTGCATGCTCGGACAGTCTGGGCAATACAACACGGATGATTAGGGAAAAAAAACCTTTTGCCTTTCGTCATACTGTTTTTTTTTTTCATCATAAATTTTTATCTATTTTTGATTAAAAGAATGTTACAAGACTTACAAGTTAATCTGGATTCTGTACAATTATGAATTACAAATAAAGTGTCATGAAGGAATACAAACACTTAAAGTTCAGTAACTTGTAGATGAAAAATGACTTAGCAACGCAAACGTTGTTGTATCGGGGGTACGTTTGTTGTACTATTGAGTCGGCAGCCCTCTCTGGTTGTTTGAATAACCCTTCCTCCTCGCAGAGCAGGTTGTACATCCTGACCCTGTTCTGCACTACGGGGCATGTGTTGTTGTGAGATCTACCCACGTCTTGTGTGGTGCATCACGAGGTGCAGCTGAGTGACTTTAACCACAGAAAAAATTGGTAAATCCCACTACTACACACACCATGACGTACATCATTGCAATTATTAAATGAAGCTATATAAAAAGTTAAAAAAAAAAAGAAAAAAAAAGTGACTTCGGTTGGAAAAAGTAAACATTTTACAAGCGGGATCTTTACCAGTTATCTGTTGCAGGATTTACTCGTGTCATGTGACGCGTTTTGACCAATGAGGTTTCAGTATTTTCTCTACCCATTTTGTAATCATAACGTATCCGTACATTACTGTGAATAAACCTTGGACTAGTCAATACAATTTATTGATTATTCAGAATTATAAAAAGTCAGATAATGTAGGTCAGCTGAAGTATATTTTAGAAGGTGAATGTTTTTCTGGTATCTTGGACTGAAGTGATACGTAGATCTGGCCTATCTGACCCCCCCCCCCACACACACTCTTTGTGATATGCTGCTAAACCACTGTATGTAGCAGTACCATGTGGAGCCCAGGTTCCCGTCCTGAGTCTGACTGCCATGACTGAGTAGAGAGGTCCGGGACTGTCAAAAGCAGTGTGCTGAGACTTTCGGGGGGGGGGGGGGCCTACTCCCTACTTGAATGTCTACAGTGGTCCACAGTACAGAAGTTATGGAGCTGTGCATGGCCAGACAACACACACACACACCTGGCAGCTCAAGCTGTGAAAATAGGAGGGACTTGTAAGGGTAACAAGTGCCCACCTGACCAACAGGTCCGTCTAGGACTAGGCTCGTACTTCTGTCTGTGATGGGATTCCTTGGCCCACGGGCTTGCACATTGCAAGACATTTTCCAGTCACAAGAGACACTGTTAAAATTATATTATCCTGACCCAACTCTGCTAAAATGTTTTCTTTATGTGCTTTTTCTGTATCTAGTTCCACTCAGGCTTTATTGCTGAGATCATTTAGGGGAACCCGGAACCCTGTGTTTCCGACTTTATCAAGGCCTCCTGCTGCCCCAGCTGAGTTCATAATTCACTGTTTGTTCGGTCACAGTCTGTTGCTATGGAAATGAGTGATTCACAGTCAGTTGCCATGGAAATGGCGGTGATTCACAGTCAGTTGCCATGGAAATGACGGTGATTCACAGAGGTTCATGTAAATATATTTAGAAAAAGGAATGAAGGTAGATGGAGAAAACACCTGAAATAAATGCTGAATCGTTTCTGAATATACAGTATATAGGGTAAAGTATGGGGTGCAGTGTGTTATGAGAATTTAACACACACCTTCATTGTTGGATGGCACATAAACCCCGAGGGTGAAGCCTAAGGGGTTTATGGCAGAATCCAACAATGAAGGTGTGTATTAAATTCAAGTTAAACACACTGCACCCCATATTTAGTTTTATATAATTACTGCGTTGTGTTTTTTTCCACAGAGGAAGTGCAATTGCTTATGTATGGAGCCTGGAGTAGTCTGGATTGCTGGATGTAACATTGTAGATGGTTTTTAGGTTCTCAATTCTGTAATACCTACTCCGATATTATGGTATTTAATACACAGCTTTCTCAATGGAAAAAAACACAACCCAGTAATTATTGTGTTTTAAAGCATTCTCCTAAAGACTAGATATTCTCTTAAAGTACAGTTTTTTTCAGGATTGGCCTAAAATCGTGGTTCTACTTTCATTTTTCTATTTCCCTTCATCAGGACAGTTTGATAAGATAAAGTCGCCCTTTGAGTGGGACATTGTTACGCAGGGACTGGTAGCCATGGCCATTGAAGGCTTCGTGGGGTTCTTCATCACCATCATGTGCCAGTACAACTTCTTCAGGAAACCGCAGTGAGTAACGTGGACATTTATTAGGGCACAGTGAGTAACATGGACATTTCCTTAGGCACAGTGAGTAACATGGACATTTCCTTAGGCACAGTGAGTAACATGGATGTTTCCTTGGGTACAGTAAGTAACTTGGACATTTACTTGGGCACAGTGAGTAACATGGATGTTTACTTGGGCACAGTGAGTAACATGGATGTTTCCTTGAGTACAGTGAGTAACTTGGATGTCTCCTTGGGTACAGTGAGTAACCTGGACATTTACTTGGGCACAGTGAGTAACGTGGACATTTACTTGGGCACAGTGAGTAACATGGATGTTTTCTTAGGCACAGTGAGTAACATGGACATTTACTTGGGCACAGCGAATAACTTGGATATTTCCTTGGGCACAGTAAGTAAAGTATAGTTGCGTACTCACTGTAACCATAGATCTTCGAGAGGTATCTTTTGTAGTAGGTAATACACTTGGGACCTCGCCAGAGGGTGCTTTTCTGCACGGCAGCTTTCTTCTAGCAGTCTTTGTCTAGGGGCCACCCACACATAACATCATCAGCCTGCACCTATGTAAGTGTGGGCGGCCCCAGGTATCCTCAGTTCCCGGCCAGATTCATCTCTCTAAGCGAGGACCAAGGGAGAACTGAGGCACCTTAAGTAACCCTTCATGTATCAATCTGTCTTTATTTTTAAAAAGGCGCTTATTCCTGAGATCATAGCGCCCATTACAATAAATAAGTAAAACATATATAAAACTAGCATTATCAAATAAACAATTCAGAAATCAACACCAAAGGCGAGCTCAGGCAGGTATGTTTTTAAGGCAATTTTGAAGCTCTCCACTGTCAGGCACTCTCTTATCCGACAAGGTAGAGAGTTCCACAGGGTAGGGGCCGCAAACATAAACGCCCATGACCCAGATGTCTTCAGCCAAACTCTGGGAACCTCTAGCAATCTCTTGTTGGCCGAGCGGAGCAGTCATAGGGGGCAGTAGGGATGCAAAAGATGTATATATATGGATCAGAAGTTGTTCTCTTAGAGAAGGAGGAAGGGATCGTACCTGCTGCAAGAAATACCTCTTGAAGATCTACCATTATGGTGAGTACGCAACTGTACTATCTTGCACAAGGGTAATCTCTTTCAGTAGGTAATACACTTGGGATGACTCCCAAGCAGTAAACCCAGGAAGGGTGGAAAACATGATAGAAGGCCTTGTAGGACAGTGTGGCCAAAAGGCTGTCCTACACAAGAAGCAACGTCTAGATTGTCGTGCTTTGTGAAGGTATGTATTGTGGTGCATGTGACAGCATTGCAGATATCCGTAATAGATTCCCCTTTGAAGCAGGCCGTGGTAGTGGCCATCGCTTGGACAGAGTGGGCTTGAACAGGTCCTGGTAATGGTTTGTTATATTTCTTGTAACAGAAGGTTATGCAATGTGCCAACCAGTTGGAGAGGGTCTGCTAAGCGACCAGGAAGCCTTCCCTGGTCAGGGCAATGGAAACAAAAAAGCAGAGGAGTCTTCCTGAAAGATTTAGTATGATTTATATAATATCTCAAAATGCGGTGAACATCTGAAATGTGTAGGAGGTATTCTCCTAAATTAGAATGCTCAGAGAAGTAGACTGGCAGTTCTGTAGACTAATTTAAGGTGTGCTCCGAGACCACCTTGGGTAAAAAGGAGGGATTGGTACGGAGGGACACTCTGTCTTTATGGAAGATTAAGCAACGATCTTACTTTGAGAAACAGCTCTTGCAGCAGGTTACACCATTAGGACTGAAGCCGGCAGGCACCAGGACTCCACGGAAAAATTCTAGCTAGCAGTATCCCGGGGGGGCCGCCCCGCCCCGCCCCTGACATCGGCCCCACCCCCATCATCCGGCATCATACCAAAGTGGCAGTCCCCCAGCATCCCCAGTTCTTTTCCCATTGACTCGCCAGCTCCGGCCTCACGGATGCCTCTAGCAGATGAATGACACTCGAAATCAAGTACTTTTTTTCTAAAAATCACCCGCATGTCTTCTTCTCTGACTCCTTCCATCGAAGGACACCCCTTTAAGTGCGCTTGCGGCAAACCAATCCTGTTTAAGGACCGACACACGGCCTGCGTGCGGTGCCTAGGCCCAGAGCATTATATTAAGGCTGCTCTATTTGCCAGCAGTTTAATAGCAGGACCAGGATACGCCGCCAAAAAGCTCTTCAGGGGTTCCTTCTAGAAGACAAGTTAAAGGCCATGGAGAAAGATCCTTCCTCCGGGGGGGAATCTTCCCACCATAAATCTGGGAAACACCGCGAAAAGCACCGGGACAAGGACAGGACCAGATCCCTGAGTCGGGTCTCGGAATCTAGGGCCAGTTCCAGCTCCACGAGGTCAGATAGGTCCCCCTCCCGGGCTCGCTCTCAGCCCCCTCCGGTGAAGGTACGGTCTTCGGGAGGCTCCAGCAGAGTCTCCCTCCAACCTCTCAGGACCAAGAAGGATAGCCGGACATCCGGCTCTACAGCCAGGCCTGAGGCCTCGGACTGGCATAAGTCTAAATCGGCCCTGAAACAGGGCGCTGACGCATCTGACAGATGCTGGGACTCCGACCACCGTTTGGTTTCCCAACCTCCAAGAGTACCGGACGCCCCTCCAGGAAAAAACACTGAGCTGACATCCCTTAAGCGGACCTCAGAGACCAAATGGGCGACCGACCCGACACCTGCTAAACGGGCCAAAGAACTGACGCCAGCCCCACCTACGTCGGCTGATACCGGTCGCCAGGGCTCCTCGGAAAAGGAAATTATCACCGCCATGCCTGACAACCAGACAGACGATACTGAGGACATTGGGTCTGTCCTGGGAACCGAAGCCTGACCCAACTACAGCCCAAGGTCCGACGCCCGACCCAATCAACAGGGAGGCGCCAACGCCCGGCCCATCGTTCAGCCTGAATCTACAAGAGGTGAATGATCTCTCTAACTTTTGATGGGACACCATCAAGAAGGATGTGGTGCCCACAAAACCTCCACTGCCTCCTCCGAAGGACAGAGCATCTCCCACAGCTAAGGAGCCTACACCACCTCCTAGAGGCAGGTCACGAGACGGGAGAAGACCCCCCCAGGTCTCCGTCAGGGTCTCCCAGCTCAAAACGCCCCACAGGCAGACGGCTCACTCCACCGGGGGATGACTCTAGGCCAGATACTTCCGACACTTCAAGATCACCTTTTCCTATCAGCCTCCCATCACCTGACCCACGAGACCTACCTAGGTCACCACAGGATGACCCCTCTTTCTCCGATTGTATGAGGTACCTCCAAGAGAATATGGGGTGGGAGACGGAACAGGCAAAAAGATCCTAAGCCTGTGGTGGTCCCACCGTTGGTGGCTACTTTTATGGATGTCACCAAAGCCTTGTGGAAATGCCCGTACTCCACTCCAGCAGTACCTAAGAAGGCCGACCGCCTTTACAGAGCGCCCATAGAGGACCCTTATTTGGCGCAGCAGCCCTTGGCCGATTCTCTGGTTGTTACAGCCTCACATAACCAGTCTCAAAGACCTCTGCACCTGAGCACTCAGCCACCAGACCAGGAATCTAAACAGCTAGATTCGTTGGGGAGACGTGTGTACGCGGCTCCTACATACTCTATAAGGTCTCTTAACTACCTACCTAATGCACATGGTGCAGTTTCAGAACACCCTGTGAGAACAGGGTCAAGACCTTATCAAAGATTTCCTGGATGGTGAGAAGGAGGAGCTCCTCAACCTCCTCTGTGCTAGGTCAGAAGTGGGGATGCAGGTCCTTTGAGCCGCTTACAACTCAGCAGACTCAGCGGCCAGGGGCACGGCTACAGGCATTTGTCTCTGGAGACACTCTTGGTTGAGGGTCTCCGGTTTACCCGGTACATCCAGAAGAACATCCTGGACGTCCCGTATAACGGAGCAGTCCTGTTTGGTGAAGAATCAGAAAGAGTAATCACCAAGTTACAGGATGCCGGGAAGGCAGTCAGGACTGTTCAAGCTATGTACAGGCCTAAGGCTGGTTCCTTTCACAGGACCCAGAATAGTTTTTCCAGCCGACAACAGTGGCAACAGCCACATTCTGGCCAGCAACCATGGGGCAACTTTAATAGAAAGAGTCAACCCAGATTCTCCGCAGGCCAGCACCAGAAACACCAAAAGTCTGCCCAGCCTGCCGGATCCAACGCCAGCACAGCATGACTCCTTCCCGATCCTTGCTCCACCTCTGGATCCGAGGGAAGGAAGGGTTGGGGGTCGTATCTCTTACCACCTTTCAGGGTGGCAAAGGATAAACTCCGACTGGTGGGTTCTTCAATTAGTAGATCAAGGACACTCTGTTGAGTTCCTCGACCACCCACCATCAAGGCCTCCTCTGCTCTCCCGTTATCCGTGTCAGCACACCTTGCTCATACAGCAGAGATCTTGGCACTCCTGGACAAGGATGCCATAGTACCAGTGGCACAGAACCAGAGAGGAGAAGGATATTATTCACACTTCATCCTGATTCCAGAAAAGACAGGGGACTTGCGCCCGATCCTGGACCTCAGCAATCTCAACTCTTTTGTGTTGTACAAATGCTTATGCATGGTCACCCTTCCAGATCTCATCCCCATACGCAAGCAGGGCACATGGCTCGCATCGCTGGACATGCAGGACGCATATCTCCATCTCCACATCACTCGGGCACACCGGAAATTTCTGTGCATCGAGTTCCTGAGATGCCACTACCAGTTCTGAGCACTCCTTTTTGGTCTGTCCTCAGCGCCTCGTATGTTTACGAAATGTATGGCAGTCGTAGCAGCAGCTCTCAGGAGACAGGGCCACTATGTGTTTACATAGCTAGATGACTGGCTCCTCATGGCCCTCTCTCGGGAGGCTTTGATAGCAGCGATTCAAGACACTCACTCCCTTTCCGAGTCGCTGGGCATTACTGTCAATCAGGAGAAGTCGTGCCTCATCCATTCACAGAGGTTGCAGTTTATTGGTGCAGTTGTCAACACCGGTCAAGGGAAGGCTTTCCTGCCTCGAGGCAGGGCGTCAGATCCCTCATAAGGGATATTATGGAAAAGAAGTTGGTCCCAGCCAAGACCATTCTTTGTTTGCTGAGACACATGGCGGCAGCCAGCGCGACAGTTCCCCTAGCTCGACTTCGTATGAGGATTACCCAATGGATGCTACGAGCTCAATGGGACCAAAAGCAGGATCAACTGCATCAGCTAGTCTGGATAACAAATGCCATCATCTGAGACTGGCAATGGTGGCTCGTCCCAGAGCACCTTTCCAGAGGAGTCCTCTTCTTAGCACCTGCGCCAACTCTGACTCTCTCCACGGACGCTTTGGGGTCTGGTTGGGGAGCCCACCTGGAAGGAGTCAGGACCCAGGGATCTTGGTCAACCCTGGAGTCTCACCTCCACATCAGCATCCTCGAATTGAGGGCAGTCCTGTATGCCTTACAGGCTTTTCAGTCAGAGATCACACCAGGTCTCCTGCTGTTACAAACAGATAATATCTCGGTGATATACTATATCAACAAGCAAGGAGGCACTCACTCCTACCCTCTTTGCAGGGAGGCAAAGCGGGTGTGGGACTGGGTATTACAGCACGGCGAATAGATCACTGCAGTGCATGTTCCCGGTGTGGACAACACCATCGCAGATTGCCTGAGCCGGTCGCAGGCCAAGGCTCACGAATGGGAACTGCTGCAAGAAGAAGTAGAGGAACTGTTCCGCAGATGGGGGACACCAGACTTAGACTTCTTTGCTTCCCCATACAATGCAAAACTGCCCAATTTCTGCTCGCTAGATCCAGGGGCTGGCGTTTTCTGGCGAGATGCGTTGTCCCGCTCTTGGACGGGCAGGTTCCTCTATGCTTTCCCGCTCTTCCCTTTGATCCAGAGGGTTCTACTGAAGCTCTGTGAGGAGGGAGCATTAATGATCCTAGTGGTGCCCTTTTGGCTCAGACAAATTTGGTTCCCACTCCTGCACCAACTGGTCCAGGAACCGCCGTTTCCCTTGCCGGTCATCTCACACCTGTTGTCCCAGGAAGTAAGCTCCCTGGTCCATCCAAACCTCAGGTCACTGAACCTGCATGCGTGGCTCCTAAGGACATAGCAGTCCTTAGACATGGGGTTTCGCAGGACGTGGCTGATGTCTTAGCTGCGGCAAGAAAACCCTCCACTCTTGCCACCTACGCTATGAAATGGTGCAGGTTTTGTCTTTGGGCTCAGGCCCGAGGCTTAGCCCCACTTGACTGTCCGGAGAAGTCAGTGCTGAATTACCTCCTATCCCTGTATGAATCAGGGCTCGCCTATTCCTCTATAAAGGTACACCTCTGTGCTATTTTGTCATACCATTCCCCAGTAGGTCAGAGGTCACTAGCGCAGCTAGAGGCCTCCTGCATTTCCTGCGCAACAGCCTCCATTTGATACCTCCTAGCAAGTATCCGATTGCCCCGTAGGATCTTCTTTTCGTCCTAGAGCAGCCCAGGCTGCCCCCGTTTGAACCAGCTGCGGATTGCGAGCTTCGTCTTCTGTCTTGGAAGACGCTATTTTTAATTGCAGTTACTTCCGCCACAAGAGTTTCTGAGCTTCACGCACTCATGTGTAAAGAACCTTACTTGGTTTTTCACAAGGACAGAGTGTCCTTAAGGACAAATCCTAAGTTTCTACCAAAGGTGATCTCAACCTTAACTCTCAGTCAGGATAATGACCTTCCGGTGTACTATCCCAACCACTCTAACCGAGGGGAAGCTCTCTTGCACACATTAGATGTGCATAGGATCCCCAGGTACTGTCTAACCAGAACCATGTCCCATCGCTGGTCAGATCAGCTATTTCTCTCATTTGCTCACAGGATGCGAGGAGCACCTGTATCGACTCAAACTCTCTCCAAGTGGCTGGTCAAATGCAACACGTTCTGTTACCAAAAGCGGAACAAGCCTTTACTGGGATCAGAGAAAGGACATTCCATGAGGGGGGTGGCTACCTCTTTTTGCAGCGCTTAAGAACGTCTCTACATCTTCTTCCAAGTTGTGTGCTGGGTGTACTTTGAAACAACTGAGAAGCTGCGTGGGATATACTATATTGGACTAGCTATCTGTAACTAATCTCTCTGTCTTGCTTACATCTGAGAGCAGTTTTCCTCACTTTTACAGTGGTAATGCTTTGTGTTTATTTTAGTTTTTAATTCAGAAAGGGGGTTTTCAAAACTGCTTTTCTAGGAGCGTGGATATGTTGTTCATCCACACTGTCTGGCATTGTCCCTTTCCCCTTTAAATTTTGTCAGAAGTCTTCAAGCTGGCTCCTCCCACCCACCCGGGTGGTAAATACCTCGGCTCCGCCCCATGACGCCAGATCTTCCTTTCCGCTGGAAGATTCAGGTTCCCTCGTGCTTTCTGCAGTGTTGAGGCCCTGGATTCGTTCGGTTTCCTGCATCTTCTCGCTCTAAAACTTCGTTAGAGTTCTGACTCCGGTCGGACATGGATGACAAGTCATCCCCCGGGTTTCGCCGGTGTCCTTGCGGACAGAAAATGTCGCGCACCGATCCCCACCTCTCGTGCGTTTACTGCCGCGGTTCGATTCACGATACCTCGCAGTGCTCCATTTGCGCTTCCTTCCAACCCAACGTCCTGGAAGATCGTCAGGCGCGCCTGAAGCTGGGTATACCGGAGCTCCGCAACCCACTGGTAAAATCCAAGGAGGCCAGGTGGGCGGTTTCCGCGGCTGCGGGATCCGCCGAGCAGCTCGAGCGCATGGCGGCCTTCGAGGAAGAAGCCGCTCAAGCCTCGCCAGCCGAGGTTTCTTCTTGCCACTCAGCCTGGGCTCCTCCTTCTCAGGATCCTTTTGGGATTTGTGCCAGTCTCTCCCTGCCAAGGGTGAGGCGCCCTCGGGCTCTGCACTCTTCCCGTTCAAGAAAAGGATCCTAAATCTTCTTTGAGTCGAAGAAGCACCCTGGGATCAGGGGCGGTCCGGATTCGACTTCGGTCGAAATTGCCTCCTCGGGCCGCTGGGTTTTTAGACCTCCCGTCTGTACCAGGCAGAGAAGCCGAGGAGTCGGCTGATCCGGCCAAGATTATTCTCGACCCGATCGAGCAGTTATCACCGACTCCTGTCTATGATTCTTTGGAGAGAACGCCGATTCTCTCCTTCCCCGATGAGGAGACTCGCCCTGCGGGCCTCCCGATCGAGGGAAATGAACCGAGACCTCGGTTTTCACTGGCCGTCTCTCCCGATCGACAAATGCGACGCACATCGGTCGTCGATCAGGAGTAAGTCCTCTTTGGTCGATACGACCAAAAAGGACACAAACACTCCATGAAGAGGTGCCGCCACCATTCCTCTTCCTCCTCGGACGCAGAGAGGCTTCACTAAAAAATTCGCCGACGCCAAGTGAGGATCTCATGTGGCAGCAATTCCCTGCTAACAGGTCGAAGCCGGCCCCGCGGGGGTCCGGCGGCTATTCCTGGCCTCAGCCTCTTGACGCCTCAGACACGATTGCTCGGTGCGGTCTCTTCGGGGGCTCGGTGCGTCTTCCGCCCCTTAACCGGTTTCAGGTTCCCCACCTATTTTGGTGGAACCTCCACCTAAGTTGCCCTCGGAGGTTCCTCCAAGAGGCACGACAGTCTTGGTCTTCCCACAGACTGTCAATCCGGTCACCCTGATCGCCCTAAGGTATCGAGAGGGACTTAGGTGGGCAGCCTTTATATGGGACTCCTCCGATTCCGATAACACTGGCCTTCACTCTCTGAGCTTTCGGCATCAGGCTGGAAGAAGGCCCTCCTCCTTCCAGGGCATCCTCCGGCTCATTTCCGAATCGATGGGGATGGCCTACAGCCTATCCAGAAAAGGCAGAATATCCGCTACGGATATCCTTAAGGGGATACCCTCTGGAGGCTTTTCAGTCGCCGAAGCCATTATGGGTCCGGCCTTGGAACTCTGGCAGCGTCCAGCCTCCTGCCCAGCTCCATCTGCCCGCATGGCACGCAAGTACACGGTGCCCATGGGGTCTTTGGCAGGGTTTACTGAGCACCCCTCGGCGGAAAGCCTTGTGACTGCCTCAGTATTCAGGCGGACGGGCAGCTCAGCTGATACTGACCGCCCTCCAGACAAAGTCCAAACTCATGGACCATCGGCCAAAGGTCTGTGCTGCATCATCTTTGGGCCTTACAGGCAAGCTCAGCGGTGATTATGGCACACTTCTCTCATGCCCTCTTGGGGTCGCTGACGTTCTTCCCACCTCCCAGCTGACATGCAGACCACGGTCAAGCAGGTCAGGGACCAGGGCGGAGCTGTTGCTAAACAACAACTCCAGACTGCTCTGGACGTGGGTGATTCCTGTGCCCGTTCACTAGCTGCAGCGGTATCCACTCGCCGCAGGGCTTGGCTGAGGTTATCCTCCTTTCCCGTGGATACTCCGCACAAGCTGGCTGATGTGCCCTTCCTTGGCACCAACCTCTTCGGGCCAGGAGTGGCAGGTCACCTGCAGCGTATCGAGCAGTCTAATGCCACCTTAGATGCTACATCTACTAAGGGTTCTTCAAGTAAGAACCAGCAGCAGCGCAAGAAAGCCTTTCATCAGTCTTCCCCTGCGGTCAGACAACCACCCTTCAGGGGGTCAACAACAACAACAGGCTCCAGCTTGGCGCCCAGAAGCCCAAGCAAGGTCCCCAGCAACCACGCAAAGGAGGCCGAGGCGCTGGTCCAGGTCCTCCTCCTCCTCTAAGCCTGCCAGTAGACGGGCGGGTGTCCTCCCGCACTCCGCCATGTCAGCTCTGGGTCCTCCGTGGGGGCCGGCTCGCCCGCCTCCGCCTGGTCCGGTATCACCAACGGACAGATAGGTCTAGAGTGGTCGGGGCGGGTCTGCCCTTAGAATTCGAGCAGTACCCGCCCAGCCGAGCCCGTGCTCTACGAGGGAGCGGATCTCAATCGCCCAGTCTGTCCTCCGAGGCGACATTGCGCTACTCCTCCTCAAAGAGGTGGTGGCCCAGTGACGGATCCTCCTTCAGACCCAGGCTTCGTCTCCAGGTATTTCCTGGTGCCCAAGCAGACGGGGGTTGGTGCCCCATTCTAGATCTGCCGACCTGAATCGGTATCTCAGGTCTCGCACCTTCGGATGGTAACTCTAAATCAGATCATACCATCCCTGGAGCGAAAACATGTGGTTCTGCACACTGGATCTTCAGGGCTTTTTTTCCATGTCCCTATCCGTCCGTCTCATCAGCGGTTCCTCCGCTTCAGGGTCGAAGGACCCTGTCTGGGATTCAGAGCCATGCCGTTGACCTGTCATTAGCCCCAAGGTTTTCACCAAATGCGTTGCAGTGGTGGCAGCCCATCTTAAGGCGTCAGGGTGTTCGTGTTAACCCTACCTGGATGATTGGCTCTAGCGGGATCCTCCCTTCAGGAGGTGGAGAGGTCCAGGGACCTGACCCTCCGAACCTGCTCACACTTGGGCC
Organism: Neoceratodus forsteri; assembly: GCA_016271365.2. Taxonomy (NCBI): domain Eukaryota; kingdom Metazoa; phylum Chordata; order Ceratodontiformes; family Ceratodontidae; genus Neoceratodus; species Neoceratodus forsteri. Next base: position 554,475,341 of record JADMNL010000022.1, read on the forward strand.
TTCTGATCAACGAGGCCAAATCGGAACTCGTACCTTCTCAGGTGATGGGCTTCATTGGGGCAGAGCTCGACTCTCGTCAAGCCAGAGCTCGGCTCCCGGCGGACAGGGCGGAGGTTCTCTCCTCCTTTGCCCAATCATTTTTGGTTGGGCACTCACGCCCTACCCAGGACTTCCTGCGCCTCTTGGGCTACATGGCGGCGTGCACGTCGGTGGTCCGCTGGGCCAGACTGCACATGCGCTTCCTCCAGTGGGAGCTTGCCGCCCAGTGGTCTCAGCGCCAGAGTCTTTTCGACCAGCTGGTCACGGTCACTCAGAGGATGTGGGATGCTCTCCAATGGTGGACCGTCCCGAGTCATCTGCAGGAAGGGATCCCATTCGTCCGCCCCAAGCCGACAGTCGTCCTTACGACCGATGCCTCTCTCATGGGCTAAGGAGCCCACATGGGGGACCACAGTGCTCATGGGCTCTGGACACCAGAGGAGTCCCGATGTCACATCAACCTGTTGGAGCTCAGGGCAGTCAGACTGGCTCTGTCAGCTTCCGCTCCTCAGCTCTGGGGTCAAGTGGTTCGAGTCCAGACGGACAATACCACGACCATGTACTACCTCAACAAACAGGGCGGCTCGCACTCCTGTCTGCTATGCAAGCAGGCGCTCCGGATCTGGACCCTCGTCAGCCGACTGGAGGCGGATCTCCTAGCCATCCATATGGCAGGAGTCACGAACCAACTGGCGGATGCTCTCAGCCGCTTAGGCCAGACATCCCACGAGTGGTCTCTCCATCCAGAGGTAGCTTACTATCTGTTCTCTCGTTGAGGCAAACCGTTGGTGGACCTGTTTTCCTCCAGGGAGAACACCAAGCTGAGGCTGTTCCATGCCACCCCCCCCTCAGCAGGGCTCGCTGCAGGGGGATGCCTTCTTGAGGCCGTGGACCCCAGGACTCTTTTACGCCTTTCCTCCATTTCCCTTGATCCACAAGGTGTTACTCAAGGTAAGGAAGGACAAGGCGAAGGTGATCCTGGTAGCCCCAGATGGCCACGCCAGTTCTGGTATCCAGATCTCCTCAGCCTCAGCTGCAGGAACCCGGAGCGGCTAAGTACATGCCCGGACCTGATTTTTCTGAACCAGGGGAAGGTCCTTCATCCGGACCTTCAATCCCTGCACCTCACAGCCTGGTTCCTGAGTGGCTAGAGTTCCAGGCTTTGGGTCTTTCTGAGGATGTCTATACCGTGGTGGAGGAGGCATCTCGAAAAGAATCGACCAGGAAATGTTATGCCTTCAAATGGAAGAGATTTTCCATTTGGTGTCAGGGTAAAGGTCTGGACCCCTTATCCTGCTCGGTGGCTAACATTCTGGACTACCTTTGGTCTCTCTCCAAAGGAGGTCTTCGGTCATCGACCCTTAGGGTGCACCTTGCAGCCATCTCTGCCTACGAGCGGCGGGCCGGTCAGCCCGGCGTTGGCTCAGGAGGCGGTGATGGGCGCTTTCAAAGGCCTGGATCACATATCCTCCGGTCGTGAACCTCCACCTCCGTGGGATCTTTTGCTGGTTTTGGCAAAGCTCATGGGCAAGCCATTTGAACCCATGCACAAGTGTGAGCTCTCGCACTTGTCGTGAACTGCCTTCCTGGTGGCTATCCGTCAGCCAGAAGGACAGGAGCTCCAGGTGCTTCGGTGGACTCCCTTATCTGGTCTTTCACAGGGACAAGTTGTACGCGCCCACCCAAATTCCTTCCGAAGGTGGTGTCAGAGTTTCACCTAACCAGGTGTTGACCCTGCCAGTATATTACCCTAATTACACCTCGGACGCCGAGTATAGGCTCCATACTCTGGACCTCAGACGTGCTCTCTCCTATTATAAGGAGAGGACGGCGGAAATTCGGGGAGAGGTTCGCCAGCTGTTTGTCACCTACGCTGAAGCCGCTTCTGGCAGACCTGCAGCCAAGCGGACTATTGCGAGATGGATCACATCATGCATAGGTCTGTGCTACGATTTGGCGGGTAAGGAGCCTCCCAAAGGGCTAAGGGCTCATTCTACCCGTCATCACGGCTGCTTGGTGGCTGCCCAGGGACATCCCTATCCAGGAAATCTGTCGGGCCGCTACCTGAAGTCAGCGAGCACCTTTATTACCCATTACCACATTGACCTAGAGTCACGCGGGATGCTGGTTTGGGGCCTCGGTTCTCCAATCTTTATTCCTAAGTGAGGGGTGTGTCTGCCTCCCTGCGTCCCGGAGAACTGCTAGGAGTCTCGCCAGACAGTGTGGATGAACAACATATCCATGCTCCCTAGAAGAAGGTTACTCACCTGTAACAGTAGTTCTAGAGTGGTATATGTTGTTCATCCCTACCCCCGACCTCCCGGCTTTGGCGCACAACCAAGCTTCCAGAGGGCTAGATCTGGCGTCATGGGGTGGAGCCAAGGTATTTACCACCCGGATGGGTGGGAGGAGCCAGCTTGAAGACTTCCGGCAAGATTTAAAGGGGAAAGGGACAATGCCAGACAGTGTGGATGAACAGCATATACCACTCCTAGAACTACTGTTACAGGTGAGTAACCTGTTCATCTTGTCAGCATCTTCAGAAGGGCTGAAATAACTGCATATTTGATTTTCCTTTGTGGCTAACAAACCACCAGGCTGTTTTGGGGTTGGAGAGTTTTACCTGTGTCTGACTTGGATGTCTGGATTTTTCTCTGTTTGATTAGTAGGGTACTTTCTCTGTCAAATTGTTGTGTAGGGTATCTTGCTGACAGGAAGGCACTCATCATGGCAGTGGTGTGAGAGCTTTTAGCTGATTGTTTTGTGAGGGCACAGTTTAGGCCCAACCCTCCCACCCCTCACCCACCCACCCTGGAAATAGTTCCTGTATACCTGAGGTTCTGACATAATTTCCTCAAGAGTGCAAAGTTGCATATCACTGTCATATCCTCTGTAGCACACTGCACTGACAATATAAGCATACACATTGTATAATATATATATTTCTATATAACCAATCACCCAGGCGCGCGCACACACACAAATACAAACAAACAAACAACAAAAAAAAAAAGCAGATAAACATCTGGGGAGTAGTGCAATGTAATGGCTGTGGGGCAGCAGTCTTCCGGGAGTCTTTCTGGAGGCTGAGATGCTGTCTATTGCAGACAACTATCTGCCCTGAGGGAGGAAATTGCCCGTCTTCAGGTCGCACTGGACAGTAGTAAGGAAACCTTCCCCCAGGCCACACTGGACAGTAGGAGGGAACCTCCTCCATCCAGGGAGCACTAGCACCACCACCACTACCTCAGAGGTTGCAAAGAGCACAGCAGTTGGACCACAGTGGGCTCAGGGAGGGTGAGGATGGTGGAACAGAGGCACACCCAGTCAATTATTCCACTCCACAATCCATACACCATTCTGGGGAGCATAGCCCCTATGGATCACCAGAGAAGACTGATGACAATTGTCACAGGGAGGCCCACAGGAAGAGCAGAGGACACCCCAGGAAAGGAAGTAGCTCTGGTGGGGGACTCAATTGTGGGGGATAGAACTGGGGAGCTGGGAAAACTGAAGTAAGGTGCCTGCCTGGTGCCATGGCTTGGAGGGACAGAGGCGCATCCTCAGGATCACGGGAACAGCTGCAGGGAGTCTGAGCTGGGCGTAATTGTCCACCTAGGGACAAATGACTTGGCTCATCATGAGATTAGAGCAGTGCAGGAGACATTGCAGGGGTTGGGGAGGGCCTAAGACAAGTAGCACACACAGTATCCTTCTCAGAGGTGCTGCCTGTCAAAGGCATGGGGGAGGCGAGGTAATTAGCACCATGCAGTTTAATGAGTGGTTGAAAAATGGTGCGGAGCACAGGGTTTGGCTTCATTGGGGACTGAGGTTCCACCTGGAGGGACACCAGCCTATACTGGCAGGATGGTCTGCATCTGTTCTAGGAAGGAACAAGTCTTTTGAGCAGTCGGTTTAAATGCTTCCATTGGCAAGCTTTTAAACTAGTCAAGGGAGGCACCGATAAGCAGCAGGAAAATCCCAGCCTCTCCCTACAAAACAGGGTACTAAATGGGAAAAAGACCGAGGTAGAACGGTCAGTGGGGGATGCTGCAACAGAAGGTAAAGCCATCAAAAAATGGAGAGCAATGAGTACTAATGCCCATAGTCTGGGTAACAAGCTTCCTGAATTAGTGGCCTTGATGGAGGAGGAACATCTGGATATCGTGGCAGTCACAGAAACATGGTACACACAAAACCACGACTGGGACGTAAACATGCCAGGATACACTATCTACAGGAGGGACAGGGAGGGTAAAAGAGGAGGAGGAGTAGCTCTTTACATAAGGGAAGGAATCAAAGCAACAGAACAAAAGGGTAAACAGGGAGGAGAAGAAGCACTGTGGGTAAATTTGGAGACAGGCAATGGCACCACAATCGGCACAGGGGTTGTATACAGACCCCCTTCTCAGGGGGAGGAAATGGACAAGGAAATGATAGAAAGTATACTTAGAATGGCAGAAAAAGGGGAGATATTGCTGATGGGTGATCTGAATATGCCAGATGTTAACTGGAGTGCAGTTGCAGCTGCCACTTCGAAGAGTGCAGTTATTCTAGATGCCCTACAGGGGGCATGCCTTAGACAACTAGTACTGAAGCCCACTCAAGAGGGGAGCAATATTAGACTTGATTCTCTCAAATGGAGATGGAGAGAGGATCACAGATGTAGAAGTGGGTAGCCATCTGGGAACTAGCGACCATAGAACAGTATGGTTCACAATAAACACAGCAATAGAGTCAAGCCATACAAAGACAAAAGTACTGGACTTTAGGAGGGCTGACTTTGCCAAAATGGGTGAGTGCCTAAGGAATGCACTACCAAATGGGCAGGAAGGAGGGGTGGAAGAACAATGGGGAATAATAAAAACTGCCATCACAGAGGTAACAAGCCTTTGTGTGAAGCAAATAAACAAAACAAAACGATGTAAGAAACCACTATGGTTCTCAAGGGAAGTGGCAGTGAAGGATCAAGAGAAAAAGAAAGCATTCAGGAAGTACAAGGAATCACAGAAGGAGCAGGACAGAGAACTGTATCAGTTAAAGCAAAAGGAGGCTGGGAAGGCAGTCAGAACAGCAAACGCCCAAACCGAGGAAAAGATAGCCAACTCAGTTAAGAAGGGGGATAAAACCTTTATAGGTACATCAGGGAGCGAAGGAAGACCAAGGGAGGGATAGTGAGGCTTAATAAAGGGAGGGAGGGTGGGCAGAGGGAGACTGTGAAAAGGCAGAGATACTAAACAAATATTTTTGCTCAGTATTTACAAATGAAGAGGGGGAGGTACCTAAAACAAACAGAAACACTCTGGATACAGAAGTTGATACCAGCCCATTTACAGAAGAAAGGGTTCTGAAAGAACTTTTAAAACTGAAGGTGGACAAAGCAATGGGGCCTGATGGGATTCATCCAGAATTCTAAAAGAACTAAGGGTAGAACTAGTGACACCACTGACTACCCTTTTAACAAATCATGGGAGGATGGGGTGGTACCCGAGGACTGGAGGAGCAGATTGATTCCTCTTCACAAAAGTGGGAGCAAGGCAGAAGCAGGAAACTACAGACCTGTTAGTTTAACCTCAGTGATAGGAAAATGATGGAATCACTTCTGAAGGAAAGAATTGCCGAGTATCTAGAGGCCAGCGGGGCACAGGACCCTAGGCAGCATGGATTCACAGCGGGAAGGTCATGTCAGACGAATCTGATAGATTTCGTTGACTGGGTAACCAAAGTAGTAGATCAGGGAGGGGCTGTGGACATGGCCTACCTAAAGTTTAGCAAGGCATTTGACACAGTCCCACACAAAAGATTAATATACAAGTTAGCCAGCCTGGGAGTGGGTCCCAAGATGACAGCCTGGGTAAGAATTGGCTGGAGAATAGGACACAGGGTAATAGTGAATAGAGTCCACTCAGAAGAAAGGAGGTTACTGTGGGGTACCACAGGGTTCAGTATTAGGACTGGTCCTCTTCAATGTCTTTATAAGCGACATTGCAGAAGGACTGGAAGGAAAAGTATGTCTCTTTGCAGATGACACTAAGATCTGCAACAGAGTTGATGCACAGGTGGGGTGGAAAGGATGAGAAGGACTTGGCAAGGTTAGAGGAATGGTCAAATGTGTGGCAGCTTAGATTCAATGCTAAGAAGTGCAAGGTAATGCACCTGGAAACAAAACCCAGGGAAGAGTACACAATGGGGGTGAGATACTAACAACAACAAATGGAAAGGGACCTGGGGTAGTCATATCAGATGACCTAAAGGTGGGCAAGCAATATGAGAGGGCAGCAAGGAGGGCTGGGGGGATACTGGGATGCATAGGGAGAGGTATCACCAGTAGAAAACAGGAAGTTATTATCCCTCTGTACAGACAGCTGGTGAGACCCCATCTGGAGTACTGTGTGCAGTTCTGGAGACCTAATCTCCGCAAAGACATAGACAGGATGGGAGCTGTCCAGAGAAGGGCAACTAAAATGGTGCAGGGTCTGCACTGGAAGACATATGAAGAGGGACGAAAGGAGCTTAATATGTATAGCCTCGAGGAAAGGAGGGAGAGGGAGGACATGATAGAAACGTTCAAGTACCTCAAGGAATCAACAAAGTCCAAGAGGATAGCATCTTTCAAAAAGAGGTGTGCAAGAACAAGAGGGCACAATTTGAAGATGGGGGCGGCTCAGAGGTAATTTAAGGAAGTATTTTTCACAGAGAGGTTGTGGATGCATGGAACGGCCTTCCGGAGAGGTTGTGGAGTCAAAATCAGTGGTGGAATTCAAGCATGCATGGGACAGTCATAAGGCAATTCTAGGGGGTGGGGGTAGGAAGAAGTAGGCTGCTGGTTAACTAGGATCTGCAGCTTATCCAGTAGGTAGGGAAATGGGCGGACTGGGTGGGCCAAGTGATCCTTATCTGCCGTCAAATTCTATGTTTCTGTGTTTCTACATCAGCCATCTGCGTGGCTGCTACTTGGAGCACTGTACATACCTTTATCAGGCACTACAGTTTGGGCATTGCTTGTAGGCATAGAGCTGGTTTCGGCCTGGCAGTCCTTTAAGGACTTTTGTCATAATTTTGGTTCACTCCAGGATCCCTCCTATCCTCCTCCTGATCAGGGTATTTTGTTCCCTTACTGCTTGGGAATCAGTCCTAATGGTGTAGCCTGCTGCAAGAGCCGTTTCTCAAAGTAAGATAGTACAGTTTCGTAAGAATTTACCATAACAGTAGATCTTCGAGAACAGATCTTGCAGCAGGTAGTTTCCCTCCTACCTTCCCCTCAGGAGGTTTGGTCTTCAGACCGGGTTTTGAGACTTGGGCATCTCAGACGCATTCAGATTATTGTATTCAGAATTCTTCCTTTGGAAGTGGATCCTTGGTCTCCCCTTCAGAAGTTACCTTTATGCCGGGAGTCTCCGGCGGGAGAACTGAGAGATGCTGGGGAGCTGCCTCCTTTGTATGATGCCGGACGTCGGGGGCAGGGCTGACGTCGAGGGCTGTCCCATCCCCGCTGGATATTGCTAGCTAGAATTTTTCCGTGGGGTCCTGACGCCTGTCGGCTTCAGTCCTAATGGTGTAACCTGCTGCAAGAGTTGTTTTTGAAGATCTACTGTTACGGTACTTTCCCTACACATCAGGGCATGATGTTCAGAAATATGTCGAGCTGGTGACAGTTGGTAAGAATAAGGTCTTCCAGGCTAGGAAGTGGAGGTCGCAAGTAGCTGCAGGCTCAAAGGGGTCAAGGGTCAGTTTTTCAAACAGGGAATTCAAGGGTCATGGTGGGTAGGCCATCTGATAGGAGGTTTGAGGTGTAACGTACCTCTTAGAAACATCTTGGCAAAGTGGTATTGATAAAGCAGTCTCCTTTCTAAAGGTTCATGAAAGGCTGAGATAGAGGCCAGATGGACTCTAATAGAGGAGTAGCTCAAGCCCGTCGAGGCGAGCAAAGCCAAGTAGTCTAACACCTTAGTCAATGGACATGAATAAGGGTCCAAAGACCGGAAAGCAGCCCATAGGGACAAGCGTTTCTATTTGGCATTGTGGGTTTGCCTGGTAGATGGTTTACGGGAGGCCAAAAGAATGTTGGCCACTGGTGAGGAGACCTAAAGGCTATGAAAGAGCCCTCAAGAGCCAATCGTGAAGGTGTAAGGACTTCAAGTTGGGGTGAAGGAGGGTTCCCCTATCCTGTGTTAACAGGTACAGTCTGACGGGTAACGGGATTGGGTCCGCCACTGATAACTGTTGAAGTAGGGGAAACCACACCTGCCGAGGCCAAAGAAGGTCTATAAGAATCATGGTGACTGGTTTGAATTGTAACTTTAGCAGAGTCCGTTGCAGGAGTGGGATGGGGGGGTAAGCATATAAGAAGAGTCCTGTCCACGGTTGGGACAGGGCATTGATAGTCCCATTCTGTTCGGGATAATGGAGTAGTATCTGGGGAGATGGTGATAGTTGGGGGAGGCAAAGAGGTCGAGGTGTGGGGTACCCCACAAGCAAAAGACTGTCTGAAGAACTTTGTGATGAAGTGTCCACTTGTGAGTGGAGGTCTGGCAACTGAGAATGTCGGCCAAGGTATTGTGGTGCCCTGGTAGATGGACAGTAGTCAACATTAGATGTTGAAGTATGACTTCTTGCCAAACCACCATCACCTCCCTGCAGAGAGCATGTGATTAGGTACCTCCTTGTCTGTTGAGGTAATACACCACTGAGGTATTGTCTGATTGGATCAGGAGCGGCCCCGGAGTGAGATGGTGTTGAAAAGCCTGAAGGGAGAGGCGGACTGCTCTCATTTCCAGTAGATTTATATGAGGAGGGATGGAGTACATGGGCCACCTGCCTTGCGTCCTGTAAGGACCCAGGTGTGCCCCCAGCCAGCGAAGGAAGCATCCATGGTCAACTTCTGCTGGGGAGGAGGGGACTGGAAGGGCATGCCCTGAGATAGGTTGGCACGATCAGTCCACCAGTCGAGGGCCGAGCATAAAGCAGGAGTGACTCGGATTCTGTCTTCAAAATCCCCCTTTTTTTACTTCCACTGACTTTGAAGAGTTCACTGGATTGGTCTCGTGTAGTTGGGCAAATGCCACCGTAGAGATGGCTACAGCCATATGTCCCAAAAGCATAACAGGCATCTGGCTGTGATAGATTGTTCCTTTTGTATCTGGGAGGCCAGAGACAGAATTCTGTCTTGCATGTCGGCAGGGAGGTAAGCCGTGGCAGAGGTGGTGTCCAGATCAGCTCTGATGAACTAGAGCTGTTGAGTAGGAGTTGGGTTGGATTTGGACCAGTTGACTGTAATTCCCAGGGACTGGAACAGAGTAAGGGTTACCTGGAGGGACAGAAGCAGAGAAGTTTTGGAGTCTGCTTTTATAAGCCAATCGTCTAAGTAAGGGAAGCCGAATTTTCCCTCCTGTCATAGGGCTGCCGCCACCACCGCTAGGCATTTGGTAAAGACCCTCGGGGCGGACGAGAGGCCGAACAGGAGGGCCCTGTAATTGGTAGTAAAGTAAAGTAAAATTTATTTTTTAAACGCTTTTTAAAAAATCAAAGCATGGAACAAATAAAACAACATTTAAAACAACATATATTAAAACAGTATAAATAAAATTGTTCTCCATAAGCTTTTAAAAACAGATATGTCTTAAGCTCCGATTTAAAGCTCTCAGTGGTCAGGCAGCCTCTTATCTGTCGATGTAGAGAATTCCACAGGGCAGGGACAGCATAGGAGAATGCACGTGCCCCAGATGTCTTCAAATGAACCCTGGGAACCTCTAGCAATCCCTGGCCGGCGAATCGGGGTGGACGCGCAGGGAGTAAGGAGATCTTGCAGATACTGCGGTCCCTGTTCATGTAGGGCTTTGTAGGTCAGTAAACCGACCTTCAAGGTGATCCACCACTGAATCAGCAGCCCGCACAGCACAGGAGTAATACGACTATTTCTAGATGTCCTGGTCAAAAGCCTGGCTGCTGCGTTCTGCACTAGCTGCAGGCAGTGGATATCAACCCTGGTAGCCCTAGGTACAGGGCATTGCAGTAATCAAGGCGGGAGATCACGAAGGCGTGGACCAGAACAGGAAGGTCAGCCAGAGGAACCAGGTGTTTCACCCAGGCGATATACCTAGGATGGTAGAAAGAGGACTTAATGAAGGCCGACACCTGAGATTTCAGGGTCAGACCGTCATCAGTAATAACGCCCAGATTACGTACCTGGTCTGAGGTCGAGAGCTGGACACCATCATGCCAAAGGTCCGATGGCACCCCAGTCCTACGACCCGCCTTGAGGTGACCTGGGTCCACAACCAACACCTCAGTCTTATCCGGGTTTAACCTCAGCCAGCTAGCACTCATCCAGTCCCTGATCTCGGATAGACAGCTGTTAAGCAAAGGGACTGCATCATCCTGTCCGGGAATAAAGGATAGATACAGCTGGGTATCATCTGCATAGCAGTGAAAACCCAAACTGTATCACCTAATAATTTCTCCTAATGGCAGCATATATACTGCGAACAACATGGGCGCCAAGATGGAGCCCTGCGGTACCCCATAGGACAGAGAGATGGTGTCAGAGGAATAAATTCCAGTGACAACCCTCTGTGTCCGGTCTGTGAGGAAGGATCGAAACCAATGTAGAACTGTTCCAAACAGTCCACAAAAAAAATGCAAACGCTTCAACAGCACACCATGGTCCACAGTATCAAATGTTGCAGAGAGATCAAGAAGGACTAAGATAGTACGAGCCTTTCGATCTCTAGCAATTAGGAGATCATTTAAAATCCGGATGAGAGCAGTCTCAGTGCTATGTCTTTTCCTAAACCCCGACTGGAGAGCATCATAGATATTGTGATTTGTGAGATGGTCGTCTAGCTGTGACGCAACCACCTTTTCAATAACCTTACCCACAAAGGGCAGGTTATTTTTTTATTTATGCTTTTTACCCCCGAGCCCTCCTGCCACTGTATTCTCAGCCCGGTCATGGGCTGCCAGCCTCTGTTCCCCAGATCGGCCGCTGTCCCCCGATACCCCGTGGCTTTCCCCCCACGGTGGGGCCTGCAGCGCACCCATATACACACAGAGCACTGGGATTAGGTGCGGGGCCCGGCCTGGAGAACATATCGAGGCCTTGGCAGCGGGCTTCATTCTGGTGGCAGGCAGGCTCATCTTTTCCGCTTTTCCTGGGAGGCGGGTCGCAGTGCAATGATGCGTCATCCTCCCCGCCTCAGTGAGCTTGTCAAGCCGCGGTCTGCGTAGGAACCCCCGGTCTCCACCAGGGGTCCCCATGCACCGCACACTACCCGTGCCCTCCCCCCGGAGAAGGAGAGCTGTCTACGGACGCTCGATCCTACTCCACCCCGGCCGGCCCTCCGACGACCCGAGTCCGTTCCCGAACCCGGGTCGCCCGGCCGCAAGCGGAAATCAACCGCTCGCCCGACCGGCTCGTTGAAAGGGCGGAGGTTAGAGATAGGTCTGAGTTAGCTAAACAGTCTGGGTTCAATGAAGGTCTTTTAAGGAGTGGTGATGGCTTAGCATGTAGAAACGAAGGAACCAGTGGTGGGCAGGGTGAATGGGGATATGCAGGTAGGTGTCGTTCATGTCTAATATGCATAGCCAATCCCCTTGTTTTAACATTAGCATGATGGATGTTAAAGTGGCCATTCAGAACCTCTTGTATTGTATATGTAGGTTCAGTTGTCTGAGGTCTAGTATAGGTCTGAGATCCCTGTGCGTTTGGGTACCAGAAAAAAATGGGAGTAGAATCCCTGATGGTACTCTAAAGGAGGAACAGATTAGATGGTGTCATTGTGAAGAAGTGCCTGGAGTTCCTCTTGAAGGATGGAGATGTAGTTGGGTGAGTAATAGACAGAGTGGGGAGGGTGCATGGGAGGCAAGGAGGTGAGTTCTAGCGTATGCCCCATCCGGATGATCTGAAGCACCCCCTCGTCTGATGTTATCGCCTGCCAGGCCTCTAAATGGAGGGCAAAGTGACTGCCCACTGCTTCTGAGGCCTGGTTGAGGAAGCCTGGGCAGTGCTCTATCTAGTCACTGGGAAGTGGGCTGATCGGCCCCTCCCAAGGAGTGTGAGTGGGAGCCCTTGAAGGTAGGAGTGGTGGTCCTGGAAGTTGGTTGGAAACACCCACAGAAGCCACCTCTATAGTTACTTCTGTGTTTGCTGACTCTCTTTGACTGAAAGGAGGATTGTGAGCAGTACTGGTATGATGGCTGTGTGGAATGATGCATGCCATGCACCATACATAAAGTCCGACCTGAAGCCTGGAGATCATCCAGGAACGTATGGGTGCCAGGACCAAAAGGTTTGGACCCGTTAAAGGGAGCATTTACCACTTTGTGCTGGACGTTTGGTGTAAAACCTGACACGCATAACCAGGCATGCTGTCTAAGGGTGACACCTGTGGCCGATATTTGGGCAGAGATATCCACTGCATCATACCCTGAATGGAGCATATGTCGAGAGATGAGAGTTGGTAGTTGAAATTGTTGCCAATAATTGGTCCTTCTCCTGGGAAGGAGGGAGTTTATTAACTAGTTCTAAAGCAGAGGACCAGAGGGTACGTTGGCATTTAACCATGTGTCCCATATAGTTTAAGATTCTCAAGGTTCATGGTGCTCGCCTGGAATACCTGCTTCCCAAGATAATCAATATGGCGGGATTCCTTATTGGGGGGGTAAGGAGCTCATGTGGTTTGGACGTTTGGTGCAATCATGAACCACAGTGATTACAACTGAATCAGCTTCAGGGGTTGTAGAAAGGAAAGGATGGTCGCGAGAAGCCTGATAAAGGCAATCCGCCTTCCTAGGAATTGCTGGAACAGCTGAGGGCTGATTCCAAGCGACCAGCGCTGCATTTTGATAAGTTTGTATAAGTGGGGGGTACCACTACAACAGGCTCCTCCGGGAGTTCAGGGTAGTCTGCCATGTCCTTTCTTTATCATGCTCCAGAGTTGAAAACCCCATGATCTTTTGAATTTGGACCATCATCTCGTGGAAAGATGGGTCATCAGGAGGAGAGGCAGCCGCCTGACGGGAAGCATCCTCATGTAAAGAGGAGAGAGTAGAGATTGAGGACAGGAGTCTAGGTCCTGGGGCTCAAAATCCTCAAGATGTCCTGGAAAACCTTCCAGGAAAGTCTGCCTCTTCTGAAAAATATTCTTCCTCATAGGATTGAGGGGACAATGCAGGAGATGGATCCCTATCACCTTGAAAGCGTTTGGGTGGAGGAGTGGGAGAACGGGAAGGGCAACCCGTCTCTCTCTCTCGGGGTGGAAGGCTGAGATCCTCTCATTACTTCCAAGACTGTTTGCACTATGGTGGCTATGTCCACTGAAGCAGTAATGGAGGGCGGAACAGGCTGCCTCTGGGAAACCAGAGAAATAGTGGAGGTAATTGGGCATGATGTATAAACAGGTCTGGTCCCTGGGTGATAAATACCAGGGTCTCAGTCCCTATCTGGTTGGCCCCTGTGAGAGAATGGCTGTGAAGGAGGAGGGGCTGTGGCCATGGAAAATTCCGTATTCCTCCCCATGAATGCCTGACCTGCCATCGACGAGGCAGTGAAGGGGGAGGTAGTAGAATGCTTAAAAGCAGTTGTCAATGACGGCAAGCGAACAACCATCGATGGGGAGTTGCCAGAACTGACACAAAATTCTGTAGAAATTGCTGAAAGGGCACCAGAACATGCCATCGACGAGAGAGTATGAACTTCCATTGAAGAGGTAGACGTTCTGGAGGGCATCGTCGATGGTGGAGCACCAGTAACGGTGGCCATCGATGAATGTCTGCCCGAAGAGGATGATTTTTCCTTGTCCCTCTTGTGCTTCTTGTGTGAAGCTGTAGTCGAGGTCCGCTTGGGACAGGCCCCTTTCTCTAAGAGAGCCAATTTCTGCTCCATTAGGTGCAATACTATTTCCTGCAATAATCATCAACGTGTTGCCTGGTTGAATTCCTGGCAGTGTCTGCAGGAGATGGCATCGTGTGTGCGACCCAGACACCTAACACAAACGGTATGGTTGTCGTAACGGTAGAGTTTTCTACCACAGTGACATGACCGAAAAAGTGATGACTTGCTTGTAGATTCTTTGGACATTTGTCGATGAAGATCGGAAACAGAGAAAAAACCCGTTCCCAGCTCAAGCTCTCGTCGATGACTGCTTCACAAGTGCTAAGCTGCTGCGTACGAGCTGAAGATGGCGGGAAAATGAACTGAGGATGCCTGGGGCCGCCCACACTTGTAAAGGTGCAGGATGATGATGTCATGTGTGGGCAGCCCCTAGGCAAAGACTGCTAGAAGAAAGCTGCCGTGCAGAAGGGCGCCCTCTGGCGAGGTCCCAAGTGTATTGCCTGCTGCAAGAGATTACCCTCGTGGAAGATCTTGGATATTTCCTTGGGCACATTGAGTAACTTGGATGTTTCCTTGGGCACAGTGAGTAGCTTGGATGTTTCCTTCTGCACAGTGAGTAACGTGGGCATATACTTGGGCACAGTGAGTAATTTGGACGTTTCCTTGGGCACAGTGAGTAACATGGATGTTTCCTTGGGCACAGTGAGTAACATGGATCTTTCCTTGGGCACAGTAAGTAACATGGACATTTACTTGGATACAGTGAGTAACTTGGGCATTTACTTGGGCACAGTGAGTAACTTGGAAGTTTATTTGAGATTGTTGGGAGTAGTGAGTAACTTGGACTCTTCTTTGGGCACGCTGAATATCTTGAGCATTTCCTTGGGCTCACTGAGTAAATTGGGAGTTTCCTTGGGCAGTGAATAACTTGGGTGAGTGCTTGGGTACTGTGAGTTACATGGCCATGCATGCCCTTGGACACAGTGAGTAATTTGGATATACTTTTTTGAGGACATCTCCCTGTTTACATTGTAGCTTATAATGTGTAACTGATGTTAGTTTGGTATGGTTAATTTATTTTATGGTGCCCAGAGCCTCGGGGTGGGGGTGGAGGGCATCTTATTATATAAAATCTACTACTCCTTAGTGCCACACCTTTGAAACTGTAAGCTGCTGGCATCAGAACCACTGGAAAACGTTTGCCAGGCAGAGGATGCCAATATTGGCATACATGAGAGGAACCTATATAATGTGGGCTGCCCCGTACCCCCTCTGTTTTATTTCTTCCTCCATTGATGTCATATCAGATGGAAGTGACGCCTTTGTCAGATTCCAGCACTTATGTTTTCCTGCTTTTTCTCAATGCTTTTTAGGTTTAAAGGTAGCACGACATTGCAGCAAAGTCTTTTGAGCTAATCCGTTACAACTCCATTATAGTGAATGTCATTACAGCGACTATGTGAATATAGTAAACAAAAATCTGAGCTACTACGACTTTTCAGTGATCCCCTGAGGCAATGTGTGCCTCGGAGTTAGAATCAGTAAGATGGGGGGGGGTTCAGGGGGGTGCACAGCCCCTCCCTCTGGTGGGGTGGGCACCCCCTGCTATACTAGAGCTGGTAATTAGCCCTTAGATGTCCAACCTGCGTGCATACGATAGCGATCATGTAGTCGCTGTTACCTGTGTGCAGAACCATGTTCCCAATGCTGCAGAGGTGGGTGCCCGGCGTGTGATGGATGACAAGAGGGAACATGCAAGGAGGACGTCTGACAGTACAGCACAGGTCGTGCTGGATAGTACTGCAGGGGCCCCTCATGCTGTTCTGGGTGCCCTGCCTGATGTGCATGTGATGCGGTGGACTGTTCAAAGGATCCGGCAGTCAGAGCGAGTTGCTCCTGTAGCCCCTGCAACAGTTGGTGAGCTACTTACTCCATATGAGTACACCCGTACATTGGGAGGGGAGAGGTTCCTGTAAAACTATGAGCTGAATTGGTGTGCACTCCCATCGTTCCGGCAGCTGTTGTGGCACCGTTGTCAGCTGCTGGCTCTGTGCTCAGGTCCTGATGCTGTTCCATTGTCCCTACTTGCTCATCTTGAGCTGGCTTTGCCATGCTGATGTTCCTGCTGCCATCTTTGGCTCTGTTGTGTTTCTACTCCAGACAGAATAATGTTGCCTTCTTTGGCATCAGCAGTCTCATTGTCTGCTCCTGTCTTTTTGACTGCGAAGTTGGCTGCTAATTTGGTGCGCAGGTCCTTATTCAGTCTTGTTGCTGTCTGCTTGCTGGTCCACCTGTGGCTTTGCCTTGTCATTGTTTCTGCCACAGTGTTGGCTCCTGTTCTCTGTTTTACTCCAGAGACTGTTGCCATCTGTACATTGAGGCTTCTGCTGTTAACCACCTTCATACTGCTCTGGCTGTCCCGTTCATGTCTCATTCAATTGCGGACTTTGACTCGAGCCCTTGTACAACCCAACAGTAGTTTGCTTTCTGTTTGTCTTCTGGCTTCTCTTCACAGCTGTTTGCGCTGCTTTATCTGCTCTTCCTGTGTTACTCCTGGTCAGGTGGCCGGCTTAGGTGTTGGCATTCTTGTTGTCAGTTTTACACTAGCACTGTTTCATGATGCTTTGTTCCCATGCTGCTTTGTGGTGATTTGCGCCAGTGTCATTTTGCAGTACTTTGTGCCAGCACCGTCTCATGGTTCTTTGCACCATCGCTGTTTCGTGGTATTTTTTATGTCTTGCCTTCCCCTGGTAGCTGATTCTATCATTGTGGCATGGGGCAGGCTGAGACTTTCTTTGGTGGTGGCAAGTTCTGTACTTGTCACATGTCTGCTGGCTGGGACACTACTTGGTTAAACATGCCAACACACTGTAGTTTCTAGCCCCATTCTTTGAATTTCTTTTGGGCGTCCTGCTGCCCTTGCCATTGTCAGTTTTTGCTGTCTGCATTACAACCGTTGATACTGTTTTTGCCATGTTGGGGTATTGTGGACCTTTACTCCCTTTATGCTCCACTTTGCTGGCACTATATCGGCAGCTCCGTCACGTGTCCCAGCATTGCTTGTCAGGCAGTCACTGGTTCCTATTCCGGCACTATTACAGACCTGTTATGATTATTGGGCTCATCATGTATGTTTACATCATTAATGCTGTCTTCCTCATCTAAAGCTGCTGATGTTATCTCCCCAGTGTTCAATTGTTGCCTCTGTCCTCTGCATACATCCAGAGAGTCTGGCACCACTTGTCATACCATGCATTCATTGTTGTCTCGGCCCCGTTGCTAACATTATTTTCTGAGGATCTGGCCATCCTCTCCCCTTTTTCAGTGGGGTTTTGTTCCCTTTCTCTTCCTGATACAAAGAGCGGGATGTGGCTCCTGCTTCTTCAGATGTGATGGGATGCACCTTGTTGGCTGTTTCTCGTCCCCCTTGGGTCTGACTCTCGTCCCACTGTTTTTCTGGGGGCCTTGAACTGCAGTGGTTTCTGCACTCTGCTCTCTTCCTGTGGATACCTCCATGGGTGGTGTTTGTTGAAAAGGCCACTCGGCACTGCCGTTGTTCCTGCCAGCAGTTCCTGGGCTGGTGGGTTTGTACTGTCCTGCCTTCCCCCAGTGCCCTACCTGGAGCTAGTTGGGCAACTCTCATGGCTGCTCTTGATCTCTAGCACCTTATTATTATTGCACCGTGCCCTGTCACGGCCTCTGGTGCCTTGATGCCATTGGGTGCCTGCCTTTTCACCTTTGCTGCCATAGGCTTACATATACCCTTTCCCCCTCTAAATTATGTTTCTAGGGACATGGATATGTTGTTCATCCACACTCATTGGCAGGTATCCTTGCCGCTTTAAATCTTGCCGGAAGGTCTTCAAGCTTGCTCCTCCCACCCACCCGGGTGGTATAACTCTCGGCTCCGCCCCATGACGCCAGATCTTCCTTACCGCTTGGAAGCTCAGGTTCCTCCTTAACGCTCTGCATTTGAGACTGGTTCCTATTTCTCCGTTTTGCGGATTTAAAAATAAATTTTTGAAAAAGACTTGATCTTCGATCCTAGCAGCTCGATGGACAAATCGACTCCGGATTTCGGAGATGCCCATGCGGGTGAAGATGTCTCGGACGGATCCACCTCCCGTGTGTCTACCTAGGCCTTGAGCCACGACCCGCGGGCTTGCGACCTGTGCTCATCTTTCTCGGCCTACGTCCTCGAAGACCGTGCTGCCCGATTGCAACTGGGCCGTCCCGAGAAGCGTTTCCCTCCGGTGAAGTCCAAGGAGGCCCGGTTGGCGGTGTCCGCGGCGGCGGGCTCGGCGGATCAGCTCGAGCGGATGGTCGTCCTCGAAGAGGAGGCGGCACGGGCCGTATCTTCCTCGGCCGCGGCATTTATCCCGCTCTCTCTGGGTTCTTCCTACACGGCTTCTTTTAAGGAGCTTTGTCTGTCCCTCTCCACTAAAGGAGAAGGGCCTGCGTCTGCTGGACCTTATTCTCGGTCCAAAAAGAAGGACAGGGGTAGTCCCTCCGTCGGCGCTCTTGGGAGAGGAAGGTCCCTCTCCCGAGTCGTGGAGCCGTCGGCTTCGGTCGACCGCTTCGACCGCCACTGGCCTCCGCGGTGTCCCGTCAGGTCAGTTGACCGAGACTCCACCCGACCAAGTCGAGATTTTCTCGACCCGTTGGACGGCTGTCGCCTTTAGCAGCCGAGATTCCCCTCTCCCCGGTTCCCCCGGGAGGAGTTGGGGATCCCGTGGGCTCGCCTGTGCCTCCGGTTCGGGCCCTCGGATGGACCATCCGAGCTGAAGGGAGTGCCGGTTCCGGCCGACACCTCCCCGCACCGATCTCGGAAATTCCGGGACTCTCGGTCTCGGTCTCGGACCTCTTCGCGGTCCAGCCGATCCGTCATAAGTGGGTCTCGGTCTCCGACACCGCGGTAGTCGACGTCACCGCTGCGTCACTCGTCCTCCTCCTCGGACGAGGGGAGGCTTCGGCGTAAACTACGTCGACGGTACGAGGACCTCATGTTGCAACAGCTCCTCCTGGCCGGGAGTAAGCCGACCCCGTCGCCTTCCCCGGCCATTAAGTGGCTGTCACCGGAGCGGCCGACACAACCCCTCGACTTATCCGAGGAGCCTATACCCAGGCTGGTTGTTCGGCCAAAACCAGCTGCTCCACCGATTCGGTGGAACCTCCGCCTCCACAGCCACCTATTGGGGCTCCGACCAAGGATTCTCGGTCGGCTAAGGGTCTACCCCATCGGCTGTCAGTTACCCTCACTCCCGACCGACCTCGGCAGGTGAAGGGTGGCTCAGGCCAGAGGCAGCTCTTCGAGACTCTTCCGAGTCGAAGATGATTCCTCCTTTTCTCCAAGCGACTGGACTTGGGTCTTCAGGAGGTCAGTCAATGGACGATAGCCGTCGTCCTTCCTAGGACTGCTCGGCTCATCTCGGAGTCCACGGGATGGAGCTCGAACCCGTTCCAAGCGGGCCAGGTATCCCCTCACGGAGATTCTGGACCGAGGATTCTCCGGCGGAGGCCTTTCCGGTGGCTGAGGCCATAGTGGGTCCGGCACTGGAGCTTTGGCAGCCCTGCTTCCTGCCCTGCGCCTTCGGCCAGGATGGCCAGAAGTATCAGGTCCTACGGTTCCTTGTCCGGTTTTGGAACACCCTCTGCTGAAGGGTTGGTTACGACAGCGCTTTCGCGGCTGCAACGCCAGGGATGTGGACAAACCTCCTGACAAGGAGTCCAAGAAATTGGACTATGTCGGGCGAAAAGTCTACGCTGCCCTCTCTCGGCCTCGTCAGGCCAGTTCGGCCATCCTCATGGCACATTTTCTCATGCCCTGTTGGGCTCCCTGGATGAGGTCATCCTCATCTTCCCGCCGATCTGCAGACTACGGTTAGCAGGTGCGGGACCAGGGCAGGGCAGTGGCCAAACAGCAGCTCCAGACTGCTTTGGATATAGGGACTCATGTGCCAGATCGGTGGCGGCCGCAGTGGCTATCGTCGGCCGGGCTTGGCTGAGGATATCCACCTTTACTTGGATACCCAGCACAAGTTGGCGGATGTTCCTTTTGGGGACTGACCTCTTCGCCCTGGGGTGGAAGGTCACCTGCAGAGGATCGAGAAGTCCAATGCTACCTGGACTCGGTCTCTTCCGCTCAGAAGGACAAGGCCGCAAAGCCACAGCCTAAGCCCTTTAGTCCTTCTGTGCCCCGCGCCTGTCCCAGTGTAACGTCAGGGCCAGCAGGCTCGGCCTGGCATCCCAAACCCAAGCCGCCGGCTTCCTCTAACAGGAGGCAGGGAGGAAAGGCCCAGGAGGTCCCTCGGCCGGTCCCTCCTCCAAGCCTGCCCAGTGACGGGCTGAGGGTGTCGCCCCATTCCCGTCACCTTACCTGGGTCCCCCGTGGGGACGGCTCACACTCACGTTCCGCCTGGTCCGCTGTTACCACGGACAGGTGGGTCTTGAGAGGTGGTGGGAAGAGGCCTGCCTCTGGAATTGAGCAGGCACCACCCTTCAGAGCCGTCAGCCTTCGGGGTCCCAGCTCACTGGCGGCCTTCCGTCGAGCCGACACTTCTCCTCCTCCAGAAGGAGGTGAGAAGAGAGGTGGCGGACCCTCCTTCAGACCCAGGTTTGTGTCCAGGTACTTCCTGGTTCAACGGACGGGGCTGGCGCCCATTCTCGACCTACGACCTAAACAAGTTCCTAAGGTCTCGAACCTTCAGGATGGTCACCTGGCTCAGATAATACCATCCTTGGAGCGCGGGCGAGTGGTTCTGCTCTCTGGACTTGTAGGACGTGCTCACGTCCCTATCCGTCCGTCTTCACCTGAGATTCCTTCGCCTCGAGCCGGAAGGATCCCTTTCGAGTTCCAAGCCATGCCCTTGGCTTGTCTCCAGCTCCCAGGGTCTTCACCAAATGCATGGCAGTGGTGACAGCATTCCTCTGCGTGCCGGGGGTCGGGTGTACCCTTACCTGGACCACTGGCTGATAGCAGCTCCCTCCAGGAAGGAGGCGGAGTGGTCCAGAGATCTGGCCCTCCAGGTCTGCTCTCAACTGGGCCTCCTTATCAACGAGGCCAAGTCGGAACTCGAGTCAAGCAGGTGATTCTGTTCATCGGGCGCAGCTCGACTCTCTTCGAGCCAGGCGCGGCTCCAGCGGACAGGGCCGAGGTTCTTTCCTCCTTTGCCCGATCATTTCTGGTTGGGCAATTGCGCCCTGCCCGGGACTTCCTGCGCCTCCTGGGTCTCATGGCGGCCTGCACCAGCGTGGTCCGTTGGGCCCGCTGGAACATGCGTCCCCTTCAATGGGGACTGGCCAGCCAGTGGTCACAACGCTGCGATCCTTTGGACCAGCTTGTGTCGGTGACACAGGGGATGTGGAACGCTCTCCAGTGGTGGACCGTTCCAGATCATTTGCAGGAGGGCATCCCGTTCGTCCGCCCAGAGCCGACGGTCTCTCTATCGACCGATGCCTCTCTGATGGGTTGGGGTGCCCATCTGGGGGAACACCGGGCTCATGGCCTCTGGTCCCTGCGGGAGTCCCGATGCCACATCAACCTGCTGGAGCTCCGAGCGGTCCGCCTAGCTCTCACCGCCTTGCTCTGCTCCTCCGGGTCAAGCGGTCCGAGTCCAGACGGACAACACCACTATCATGTACTATCTAAACCGCCAGGCGACGCTACGCTCCATGCTTCTATGCAAGGAAGCTCTCCGCATTTGGTCACTGTGCGCAGCCTGGAGGCGGATCTCCTAGCCATTCACGTGGCAGGAGCCTCCAACACCCTGGCCGATGCCCTGAGCGGATAGGGGCTGCATCCCACGAGTGGTCTCTCCTGCCGAGGTAGTACAGCATCTGTTCTCCCATTGGGGCACACCTCAGGTGGACCTGTTTGCCTCCAGGGAGGCAGGCTGGTCTGTTCCATGCCGCCCCCCTCAGCAGGGCTCGCTGCAGGGATGCCTTCTCGGGCAGTGGACCCGGGCCTCTTTTAACCTTTCCCCATTTCCTTGATCCACAAGGTGTTTCTCAAGCGAGGAGGACAAGGCGAGGTGATTCTGATAGCCCCAGACTGGCCTCGCCAGTTCTGGTACCCAGATCTCCTCAGTCTCAGCTCCAGGACTCACGGCAGCTTCCAGCTCGCCCGGACCTGCTCACAGTCAATCAGGGAAGGTGTTCCATCCGGACCTTCAATCTCTGCACCTGACGGCCTGGTTCCTGGCGGCTAGAGTTCCAGGCCTTGGGTCTTTCGGACGAGGTCCTCAATGTAGTTGAGGCGTCTCTGCAGGAGCCGACCAGAAAATGTTATGCCTTCAAATGGAAAAAGGTTTTCCATTTGGTGTCAGGGCAAGGGCTTGGACCCTTCCTCCTGTTCCTTGGCAAGCATCTTGGACTATTTATGGTCCCTTTCAGTCAAGGGCTTAGGTCGACGACCCTAAGGGTGCACCTGGCAGCCATCTCTGCTTACCGGGCGCGGGCCGAGAAGCAGTCGGTGACGCAGGAGAAAGTGGTCTGGCGCTTTTTCAAAGGCCTTGATCACATTTCCCCTCCAGTGCGGGAACCCCCACCTC
Source organism: Neoceratodus forsteri (assembly GCA_016271365.2). Taxonomy (NCBI): domain Eukaryota; kingdom Metazoa; phylum Chordata; order Ceratodontiformes; family Ceratodontidae; genus Neoceratodus; species Neoceratodus forsteri. The sequence goes on from JADMNL010000022.1 coordinate 554,497,760, forward strand.
CGTGGGATCTACTGCTGGTACTGGCAAAGCTCATGGGCAAGCCATTCGAACCTATGCACAGGTGTGCTCTCTCTCACCTGTCGTGGAAGACCGCCTTCTTGGTGGCTATCACGTCAGCCAGAAGGATGGGAGAGCTCCAGGCGCTTTCCATCGAGTCTCCTTACCTGGTCTTCCACAGGGACAAGGTTGTCCTGCGCCCCCACCCGAAATTCCTTCCGAAGGTGGTGTCGGAGTTTCACCTTAACCAGGTGTTGACTCTGCCGGTGTTCTACCCCAATCACACCTCGGAGGCCGAATATAGGCTCCATTCTTTGGACCCTAGAAGGGCGCTTGCTTATTATAAAGAGCGCATGGCTGAAATTCGGGGAGAGGTTCGCCAGCTGTTTGTCACCTACGCTGAAGCCGCACCTGGCAGACCTGCAGCCAAGCGGACGATAAGCAGGTGGGTCACTTCCTGCATAGATCTCTGCTATAAGTTGGCGGGCATGGAGCCTCCCAGAGGGATAAGAGCTCATTCTACCCCGCCATACTGCTGCAACGGTGGCTGCTTCCAGGGCGCCCTATCCAGGAAATCTGCAGGGCTGCTACCTGGAAGTCAGCAAACACCTTCATTACCCATTACCACATCGACCTTGAGTCACTGGGATGCTGGTTTGGGGCCTCGTTCTCCAGCTCTCTTTCCCAAGTAAGTATTGGGGTGTGTGCTCTTGCCCCTCCTCCCGGAGAACTGCTAGGAGTCTGCCAATGAGTGTGGATGAACAACATATCCATGTCCCTAGAAATACAGGTTACTCACCTGTAACAGGAGTTCTAGGAATGGTATATGTTGTTCATCCACACGACCCAATTCGACCTCCCCGGGCTTCGGACAAGACAACCTGAGCTTCCAGCGGCCAGATCTGGCGCTGGGAAGTGGAGCCGAGAGTTATACCACCCGGTTGGGTGGGAGGAGCAAGCTTGAAGACCTTCCGGCAAGATTTAAAGCGGCAAGGATACCTGCCAATGAGTGTGGATGAACAACATATACCATTCCTAGAACTCCTGTTACAGGTGAGTAACCTGTATTTTCAGCCATCCCCCCTCGTCGGTGGCAGATTCTGCCTTTGGCTCCTCTTGTGGCTGGCTTGCCTGATGGCCCTGCCGTGCTTGTTTCCTTGCACTCCACATCATTGCCCTGAGTTGACAAACATTTCCTTCGCCATCTGCACCTTACCTCTCTGGATGCTTTTTGCTCCCTAGTTTCCAGATTCTGTTTGCTCATGCTTCTGATTGGCCACCCCTAGTTTTACTCCCATGGTCCAGCTTTCCTTGCTGCCTTGCCTGGCCTTGTACTACTTGGCTTAGGGTTAGGTTTCCCTTGGGAGATGGCTGTCCTATGGCCTCTCTGCCCGCCCTTGTTTCATGATACTAATCTATAGGTGGGCATGTTTGCTTTTATGCACCGCTGTGCTTCCTACACCACCTGCTAGTCCCTCCATCGTTGTGGCATGGGCAATTGTCATCCTGGTTCTTCCTGGTCCTGCTGCAGCTGAGTAGTCTCTGGGCTGTCCCAGCTTTTTGGGATTTTTACGTGGCTGTTGCATCTCACCCAGTTCTGTGTGGTTGCTCCTTTCCCTGCAGTCACGGGGGTTGCTGTGCACCCTGATCTTGAAGGGTCTTGCACATTCTGCCACCACCACTGGCTGTGCTCTGTAATTTTCCTAATGTCCCCTTCTTGAGTCTTCCTATACACCGTTTGCCCTGCTGGTCTTCCTGGTTCCCTTTCCACTTTTTCTTTGCCTCTGGCCCACCCACATCCGTATACTCTTTGTTGATGCCTTTCACAGTGTGTTCCTCGGCCCATGGATTTCAGGGTTCCAAGATGTATTGTTCCTCTCCTGTCCAGGTCCTTCATCCTCTGTTCCAGGAGAGTTTCTTGCCAATCTATACAGGTTCCAACTGTAAACCCTTCCGGTCAGACCCTACCCCTCTCCTTTTCCTCTGTAGGTGGGGCTTGTTTATCTACCACAAGCTGCCTGTAGCTTCTGGGACCTTACCTCACCACTGCCTCACACCTTGTTCCTGCTGCCATGGCTTTGTCCTGCTTGAGAATTTCCTCCATTAGCTTGGATGGCCTGTTGGCGGCTTGGCCACTGTCTCCTCAGCACTTGTGTCCCTTGTTATGGCTATTATATAGAGGATAATGGCTGGTCTTTGGTTAATAACCATGCTGTAATCTCTTTGAGAGATTGTTAGGACAACATTGTAAACCTCAAGAGCACAGCCTGAGAGATTTACTGTTGTCCTGGCAGCCGTGAGAGGAGATTTCAGCGAGGTTGCTAACCTAAGATCATCCATTATATTTTATAGTGTATGGGAACCAGTTAGAGGAAGTGTGTACCCAGACCCAGTATCTACTCAAGGTAAGGTACCAGACTAAAGCTCCAGTGATTGGAGCAGAGCTGCAGCTCGAATCAGTTCCTCTACCCCAGCGGCACTTTTTCCCATCCTCGTGAACTCATTGGGACAGTTGCTGATGTTGTTATGGTATTGTTGTGACATAGTCAAGAGGGTATAACAACCTGTTGATGTCACGACGATAGCATAACAAGGATAAGAATTCACTGATTTCCATCTTTAATCACCCTGTCCTATACGTTAGAAATGTTTAATAGGATTTCAACCAATCAGCGCGCAGAGCCACTACCTCTTATTCTGGGTACAGTGTGCTCTTGTGCAGGAGTGGTAGGAGGGCACGAGCCACCTCTGCCCAGGGGTAGGAAAGCAAACTAAAATATAAAAAAAAGACTCTAAATTTGTAACTATAAATCAGTTGAGTTAAACTCAGTGGTGTCTGTTATGGTGCAAGAGACTCCTCTCGTGAGGTTTGGGCAGACACAACTGCTTAGCCATGTTTCCAAGTCCTCTAACCCAAACCTCACGCTCAGAGTCTTGTACCGTAAGAGACATCTCTTGAAGACCTGATCTCTCGGAAGGCCCGACCCGATCTTTCGAAGGCCCTATTAACTTGTATACAGTATTTGGGTATTTGGCATGCTTCACTTCCCTCAACCTTTCTACTCTCTAGTTGAGTATATTTTGGTCTATTTTGTCCTCCTAAGACTCTGACCCGCGCGCCCCCCCCCCCGTGATGTTAGGTACTTTGGCCTGCTCCTTCCATCATGCCCACTGCATGGGCATGACCGTAGCTCAGTAGGTGGTATCCTGCTGGCTCCTCCTTGGCTCTGGAGTCCCTTCCATGGGCCACCACTTGTATATGTTTTCTTGCCTGCCCAGTACTTTGGTTGGTTGCCATTCCCCTGGCTTGCCAGAATCTGGGGCTGCTAGCATTGATTGTGGATCACCCATTCCTTATTGTTCCTCAGGACTGGGGTTTTCACTCTATATCCATCCTCGGTGCCTTCTCGGCGGGGGGGTATGCCTTTGCAGTGTGTCATGTTCTCCACTTTCCTGTGTTTTATTCCCTTCCCCTCTGAATGCAGGCACAGTTGTCCCCAGTTCTCTGGGATGCCCATGGAGCCATACACTTCTCTTTGGCTCTCATGTTGGGTTTGTTGCAGTCCTACCATCTTTTTATTTCATTTGCACCAGGATGGTGAGTCCTCTCCGTTTTGAGTCGTGCCATTCAAGGATGGTTAGTGTCTTGCATTTCATTTTGTTTCAAGAAGCCTGGCAATGAGATTTCTGGTTCTTATCCATGGGTATGCCACCTTAGGTGTGCCGGGCATTCCTTTAGATACAAAAATTACAGCTGGAAGTGTATGTAAATCTTGAGAAAACTGAAGATCAATAAAGTTGGGAGGGGGACTGGATAATTTGGAAGCGTGATTTTTGAGACTAGGGAGAGCTGAAATAATCCCTGTGAATAACATATTTGTTTAATTAGAGTTTATGATTTGGAATTTTGCCTACAGAATGGAAAACAAGTAAGAATATATGTACCAAAAGAAGGGAATGCCACAGGTCCTTCAAACTATAGACCCATAGTACTGCTGTTCACCCTTTCAGAGGTGCTGGAATGACACGTGCATAGGCAACTTTAATAACTGGCTTATTACTTAATATTAGCATGGTTTTAGATCCTGTCACTTCACGTACACTGCCCCAGGTGACTTCAGAAACTGAATAGAATCATTGGACATGTCTTCTGGTACTGTCCTGCCCTCATTAATTACTGGTGGGAAATAGCAGGGTAGCTTGAGGAACTCTGTTATTCTCAAACACTGCTGTGTCCGACTACGATAATATTGTCCATCCCTACATTGTACATTCGCGTGCCCTCTTACTTCTTGGCATATGACTGCTTGTTTGCTGCTAAGAGGGCCATAACCCACCTCTGGATGCAGGCAGCCACCCCCAGCAGACCTGATTTCAAGCCGGATGGCAGCGCTGGGTGACTTGTATTATTGACAGTAATTCAGATTTTGTTCCCTAGGAAGGCTTGTCAGAGATATTGTCAGGCCAGTCTAAGCTACCTGTTAACCAGTAGCTCCAAACTGGGGTTGTGAGACCCGTAGCTACAGTGCAATATTGTTAATCAGTAGTGGGCGATGGACTAGAGGTGTGCTCAGCATTTTGTTAAGCGGTGATGTTGCTAATATTATGTCTGTAAATATTGCTTCAGATATGTCTAATATTGCAACTTATGACATCTGTGTTGTGCTTTGCTTCAATAAACTTTGAATAAAAAAAAAAAAAAAACCTGAATCGTTGGACCAGAAGAATTGGACCAGAAGAATAAAACTGTGGCAGTGTTTGTGAACCTGCCTAAGGATTTTGACCTGGTGGACCACCCAGTACTTTTAGGTAGGCTTGCAAAGTTCACCTTACATCCTGAGCCTCTTAAGTGGTTTGAGTCACACTTAACAGGTGGAAAAGCAAAAGGTCCAGATAAGAGATAAGTTATCAGATATAGAGGAACTTACTAGTGGGGTCCCTTAAGGATTGATCTTGGGTCCACTATTGTTTATAATTTTTTAATAAATGATTTGCCAAAAGCACTGTCCCACTGTGAGATCGGGATGTACACCAGTGATGCAGTCCTCAAGGCATCTGCAGACACCTGGAAAGAGTAGGGAACTGAAATTGCTGTCAGATTTTGATGCACTTCAAGGGTGGGTCACCAGGTCAGAGCTTGTAAAGAATGTAACCAAAACTCCAAACATGAGGTTTCAGTCAGTTGCCAAGAATTTGGTAATGAAAACAGAGTAAAGAGCTACTGACGCCTCAAAGAAAACTTTAAAACACAAAATAATTAGGTGCCATTCTGCTTGCATTCCATATGTATTCTGTATATTTTTCCGCCCCATGATCTATTACAGAGGAAATTTACACGAATACATGCTCTTTAGCCCTTAGAGTTCCTTTAGCGTTCATCTGCCTCTATAGCTGACTCCTTACTTCGTCATAACCCTCTGTTGTGACATCACACTCTGTTGCCATGGGAGTAACTGTGATGTCGATTCACTTACATAGAAACATAGAATTTGACGGCAGATAAGGACATGTGTTCAACTGATTATATGTATTGACGCTGCACCAGCCCAGTACTAGGCTAAGGCGTGCTCAGACTACTGTTTATTTGCCATTCTGGAATCTGTAACGCCTAAATCTCTGTTACAACTGTTATGTACGACCGGCCCGGTGGCGCTGAGGTTTGAGGCACTGGATGCCACACCTTGCGTCACACCAGCGACCTGGGTTCAGGAACGAGCCCGGTGCTGGGGGTCGGCGGGAGGGAATAGGATCGAGCGTCCGGTGGGCAGCCTCCTTTCCCTGGGATCCAGGGCATCCCGGTGCAGGGGTGACCCTGGTGGAGACCAGAGGTACCCACTGCTGCGGAGTACAAGTACAGCAGTCGGGGCTGACGCTGGCCAGAATGTGGGCGGATGCGCAACGCTCGTGGCCATTGATCGCCATTGCACGCCAGCCGCTTAGGGGCAGGGAAAAGTGGAAAATGTAGGGCAGTGGTCGCGGCGGCATGATGGCCGTCTCCAGCGGACTCTCCCGACGCCTGGGTTCGCGGCAGTACCGGATCCTGAGTGGGTGGGTTGAGCTCAGGAGGGAGTGCTCCCCACTGTGGGGGTAACTGCGAGGCCCAAATGAGGCCGTCGGGAGGTAAACCGAGGGGACGGCGGCCGGACAGACCTGAGGGTGAAGCCATGACGTGAAGGTAAGGCAGATCAGTGGCCCCTGGGGGATAAAGAAAGAAAGGAAAAAAAAAAAAACAACTGTTATGTACAATGTCTTTGATTCTATTTGTTTCTGTATTCCTCAACACCAAATTACTTGAAAATAGGATCTGCCTAAATGGTTTTATGTGAAAGAAAAATTAAATTAATGAAATGATGTCACAGACAGTGCAGTATGACCTCAGGTAGGGAGAAAGCAACAGGAGTAGATGAACTCTTCAGGAGCAAAGATCCTGTTTTCATGCAAATAACCTCAGTAATAAATAACGGGGAGAAGAAATACAAAACTAATGTAAAATACAAGCTTGACTGTGTCTAAATATTATGTTTGGTTAAAGTTCTCCCGAAGGCGTCGGCTGCTCTTTAACATTTACAGATATGAGGGGTCATAATACAGATTTTAATAAAGTAAAGGAAAATAAATACCTGGGTTGGTTTTTGGTGGACATTTAATTATACAAACTGACATTTGCTGGGAGCGCCGGGGACTGCAATAGCAATGAACTCCTCAACAACCTGTGCTCCTACACAATTACCTCTGGTGACTCCTGTTGGGAGAGGCCAGGACTGCAGTAGCTGTGAGCTCCCCCACAGTCAGTGCTCCTACACAATTACCTACAGTGACTCCTGCTGGGAGAGGCTGGGACTGGAGTAGCTGTGAGCTTCCCACAGTCAGTGCTCCTGCACCATTACCTACAGTGACTCCTGCTGGGAGAGGCTGGGACTGCAGCAGCTGTGCACTCCCCCACAGTCAGTGCTCCTACACCATTACCTACAGTGACTCCTGCTGGGAGAGACAGGGACTGCAGCAGCTGTGAACTCCCCCACAGTCAGTACTCCTACACCATTACCTACAGTGACTCCTGCTGGGAGAGACAGGGACTGCAGTAGCTGTGAACTCTCCCACAGTCAGTGCTCCTACACCATTACCTATAGTGACTCCTGCTGGGAGAGGCAGGGACTGCAGTAGCTGTGTGCTCCCCCACAGTCAGTGCTCCTACACAATTACCTACTCTGACCCCCACTGGGAGAGGCAGGGACTGCAGTAGCTGTGTGCTCCCCCACAGTCAGTGCTCCTACACCATTACCTACAATGACTCCCACTGGGAGAGGCAGGGACTGCAGCAGCTGCACGCTCCCCCACAGTCAGTGCTCCTACACCATTACCTACAGTGACACACTGGGAGAGACTGATACTGCAGTAGCTGTGAACTCCCCCACAGACAGTGCTCCTACACCATTACTTACAGTGACTCCTGCTGGGAGAGGCTGGAACTGCAGTAGTTGTGAGCTCCCCCACAGTCAGTGCTCCTGCACCATTACCTACAGTGACTCCTGCTGGGAGAGGCTGGGACTGCAGTAGCTGTGAGCTCCCACACAGTCAGTACGCCTACAGCATTACCTACAGTGACCCCCACTGGGAGAGGCAGGGACTGCAGTAACTGTGTGCTCCCCCCACAGTCAGTGCTCCTACACCATTACCTACAGTGACCCCCACTGGGAGAGGCAGGGACTGCAGTAGCTGTGCGCTCCCCCACAGTGAGAGCTCCTACACCATTACCTACAGTGACTCCCACTGGGAGAGGCAGGGACTGCAGTAGCTGTGCGCTTCCCCACAGTCAGTGCTCCTACACAATTACCTAGAGTGACTCCCACTGAGAGAGGCAGGGACTGCAGTAACTGTGTGCTTCCCCACAGTCAGTGCTCCTACACAATTACCTACAGTGACTCCCGCTGGGAGAGACAGGGACTGCAGTAGCTGTGTGCTCCCCCACAGTCAGTGCTCCTACACTATTACCTACAGTGACTTCTGCTGGGAGAGGCCAGGACTGCAGTAGCTGTGAGCTCCCCCACAGTCAGTGCTCCTACACCATTACCTACAGTGACTCCTGCTGGGAGAGGCTGGAACTGCAGTAGCTGTGAGCTCCCCCACAGTCAGTGCTCCTGCACCATTACCTACAGTGACTCCTGCTGGGAGAGGCTGGGACTGCAGTAGCTGTGAGCTCCCACACAGTCAGTGCGCCTACAGCATTACCTACAGTGACCCCCACTGGAAGAGGCAGGGACTGCAGTTACTGTGTGCTCCCCCCACAGTCAGTGCTCCTACACCATTACCTACAGTGACTTCCACTGGGAGAGGCAGGGACTGCAGTAGCTGTGTGCTTCCCCACAGTCAGTGCTCCTACACAATTACCTAGAGTGACTCCCACTGAGAGAGGCAGGGACTGCAGTAACTGTGTGCTTCCCCACAGTCAGTGCTCCTACACAATTACCTACAGTGACTCCCGCTGGGAGAGACAGGGACTGCAGTAGCTGTGTGCTCCCCCACAGTCAGTGCTCCTACACTATTACCTACAGTGACTCCTGCTGGGAGAGGCCAGGACTGCAGTAGCTGTGAGCTCCCCCACAGTCAGTGCTCCTACACCATTACCTACAGTAACTCCTGCTGGGAGAGGCCAGGACTGCAGTAGCTGTGAGCTCCCCCACAGTCAGTGCTCCTACACCATTACCTACAGTGACTCCCACTGGGAGAGGCAGGGACTGCAGTAACTGTGTGCTTCCCCACAGTCAGTGCTCCTACACAATTACCTAGAGTGACTCCCACTGAGAGAGGCAGGGACTGCAGTAACTGTGTGCTTCCCCACAGTCAGTGCTCCTACACAATTACCTACAGTGACTCCCACTGGGAGAGACAGGGACTGCAGTAGCTGTGTGCTCCCCCACAGTCAGTGCTCCTACACTATTACCTACAGTGACTCCTGCTGGGAGAGGCCAGGACTGCAGTTGCTGTGAGCTCCCCCACAGTCAGTGCTCCTACACCATTACCTACAGTAACTCCTGCTGGGAGAGGCCAGGACTGCAGTAGCTGTGAGCTCCCCCACAGTCCGTGCTCCTACACCATTACCTACAGTGACTCCCACTGGGAGAGGCAGGGACTGCAGTAGCTATGAGCTCCCCCACAGTCAGTGCTCCTACACTGTTACCTACAGTGACCTGCTGGGATAGGCCAGGACTGCAGTAGCTGTGCGCTCCCCCACAGTCCGTGCTCCTGCACCATTACCTACAGTGACTCCCACTGGGAGAGGCAGGGACTGCAGTAGCTGTGAGCTCCCCCACAGTCCGTGCTCCTACACCATTACCTACAGTGACTCCTGCTGGGAGAGGCTAGGGCTGGAGTAGCTGAGAACTCCCCCACAGTTAGTGCTCCTACACCACTACCTACAGTGACTCCTGCTGGGAGAGGCTGGGACTGCAGAAGCTGTGTGCTCCCCCACAGTCAGTGCTCCTACACAATTACCTACAGTGACTCCTGCTGGGAGAGACTAGGGTTGGAGTAATGAAGAGCCCCACCCCCACCAATGGTCTACATTATTACCTAGAGTGTATCCTGCTTGCTGGGGGATACTGGCACTGGAGTACAGTAGCTACATTGTTACCTAGAGTGAATCCTGCGTACAGTAGCTGCATTGTTACCTAGAGTGTATCCCGCTAGGGGATACTGGGACTGGAGTACAGTAGCTGCATTGTTGCCTAGAGTGTATCCCGCTAGGGGATACTGGGACTGGAGTACAGTAGTTGCATTGTTGCCTAGAGTGTGTCCCGCTAGGCGATGCTGGGACTGGAGTACAGTAGCTGCATTGTTGCCTAGAGTGTATCCCGCTAGGCGATGCTGGGACTGGAGTACAGTAGCTGCATTGTTACCTAGAGTGAATCCCGCTAGGCGATGCTGGTACTGGAGTACAGTAGCTGCATTGTTACCTAGAGTGAATCCCGCTAGGTGATGCTGGTACTGGAGTACAGTAGCTACATTGTTACCTAGAGTGAATCCCGCTAGGCGATGCTGGTACTGGAGTACCGTAGCTACATTATTACCTAGAGTGTATCCCGCTAGGCGATGCTGGTACTGGAGTACCGTAGCTACATTACTACCTAGAGTGAATCCCGCTAGGCGATACTGGGACTGGAGTACAGTAGCTGAGAAATTCTCTGCAATCAGTTCTCTTTACATTGACTTATAAACTGTAGCGTATGAACACCCAAACCTGCCCATGCTATGTGCTCCAAAGCCAAAGTGTATTCCTCATACAGTGTTGTGTGTCTCTTTCTCTCCTCCTCCTTAGAAGAGTACCAGTTTCTAACAAACCAGTAGAAGATGACGATGTGGATGTAGCAAATGAGAGGCGCCGGGTGCTTCGTGGGAGTGCCGAAAACGACATGCTGAAAATCGAGCATCTCACTAAGGTGAGAACCAGTGCCTACAGCGCTTGCCACCTGCAGAATAATGAGTTGTGTGCCATGACAATGTAGAATTACTGATTAGGATTACAGGATTTAGATGGAAAATATTGACCCTGAGGGAAGTACTACTGATTGGCAATAGTCGAATTATGTTATACGACTATTTAAAGTTGATAGTTCATCCTGGGGGAGCAGACTTTTCCCTCTGTATCAGTGAAAACCCTGGTCAGTATCTGTTTTCTGAAACTTTTTTCTAGGAGCGTGGATATGTTGTTCATCCACACTGTCTGGCATTGTTCCTTTCCCGTTTAAATCTTGCCGGAAGTCTTCAAGCTGGCTCCTCCCACCCACCCGGGTGGTAAAAACCTCGGCTCCGCCCCATGACGCCAGATCTTTCTTTCCGCTAGAAGATACAGGTTCCCTCATGCTTTTCTTCGGTGATTGAGGCCCTGGATTCAATTCGACGGTTTTCACCGCATCTTCTCGCTTTGAAACTCGTAAGAGTTTACGACTCGGATTCGGACATGAATGACAAGTTGTCCCCCAGGTTTCGCCGGTGTCCTTGCGGACAGAAAATGTCACGCACCGACCCCCAACTCTCGTGCGTTTACTGCCTCGGTACTGTTCATGATACCTCGCAATGTACCATTTGCGCTTCCTTCCATCCGACTGTTTTGGAGGATCGTCAGGCGCGCCTGAAGCTGGGGAGACCGGAGCTTCGCAATCCACCGGTAAAATCTAAGGAGGCCAGGTGGGCAGTTTCCGCGGCTGCGAGATCCGCCGAGCAGCTCGAGCAAATGGCGGCCTTCGAGGAGGAAGCCGCCCAAGCTTCGGCCAGCCGAGGCTCCTTCGTGCCGCTTAACTTGGGCTCCACTTTTTCAGGATCCTTTCGGGATTTGTGCCTGTCTCTCCCTACCAAGGGTGAGGCGCCCTCGGGCTCGCACTCCTCCCGTTCTAGGAAAAAGGATCTTAAACCTTCTTCTTCGGTCAAGAAGACGCCCTGACTGAGCGGTTCGCGGTCTCAACTACGGTCGAGATCGCCTCCTCGGCTGCCGGTTTTTCAGACCTTCTATCTGGACCAGGCACAGAAGTCGAGGAGAAGGCTGAACCGGCCGAGATTTCTCTCGACCCCATCGAGCCGTTGTCACCGACACCTGTCAATGATTCCTTAGAGAGAACGCCTATTCTATCCTTCCCCGACGAGGAGACCCGTCCTGTGGGCCTCCCGATCGAGGGGCAAGAACCAGATCCTCGGTTTTCCCCGAGTCCGTTTTCTCCCGATCGACAGAGCCGACACCGTCGGTCTCGATCGAGGAGTAAGTCCTCTTCGGTCGGTTGACCCAAGAAAGGACACAAACACTCCCGGAAGAGGTGCTGCCACTGTTCCTCATCCTCCTCGGACGAGGAGAGGCTTCAACGGAAGATCCGTTGACGCTGCAAGGATCTTATGTAGCAGCAACTCCTGCTAGCAGGCCAGAAGCCGGCTTCCTCTGCAGTCCCGGCTATCACTTGGCCTCAGCCTCTTCGGCCTACTCCGACACCGATTTCTACGGCACCGGTCCCTTCGGGGGCTCCGGTGCGCCTTCCAGTGTGGCTGGTTACATCCCCACCAATATTGGTGGAACCTCCACCAAAGCTGCCCCTTGGAGGGGTTACCTCCAAGGAGGACCGACAATCTTCGGGTCTCCCTCACAGACTGTCGATTACAGTCACCCCTGATAGCCCTAGGCGTATCGAGGGAGATTTAGGTGGACAGCCTTTGTATCGGAACTCCTCCGATTCAGATAATACAGGCCTTCATTCTCACGATGAGCTATCAGTGTCAGGCCTGGAAGAAGGGCCTTCCTCCTTCCAGGGCATCCTCCGGCTCATTTCTGAGTCCACGGGGCTGCCCCTGCAGCCTATTCAGAAGAAGGCAGAATATCCCCTTACGGATATTCTTAAGAGGGGGGATACCCCTACGGAGGCCTTTCCAGTCGCCGGAGCCATAGTTGGCCCGGCCCTGGAACTCTGGCAGCGTCCTGCCTCCTGCCCAGCTCTGTCTGCCCGCATGGCATGCAAGTACACGATGCCCACAGGGTCCTTGGTGGGGTTTACTGAGCACCCCTCGTCGGAAAGCCTTGTGACTGCCTCAGTGTTCAGGTGGATGGGCAGCTCGGGGGATACTGACCGCCCTCCGGACAAGGAGTCCAAACTTATGGACCACTCGGCCCGGAAGGTCTATGCAGCATCTTCCTTGGGCCTTCGTCAGGCAAGCTCAGCAGTGATTATGGCACACTTCTCTCACGCCCTTTTGGGGTCACTGGACGAAGTTCTTCCTCACCTTCCAGCTGACATGCAGACCACGGTCAAGCAGGTCAGGGACCAGGGTAGGGCTGTTGCTAAACAACAGCTCCAGACTGCACTGGACATGGGTGATTCCTGTGCCTGTTCACTAGCTGCAGCGGTATCCACTCGCCGCAGGGCTTGGCTGAGGTTATCCTCCTTTCCCGTGGATACTCAGCACAAGCTAGCTGATGTGCCCTTCCTTGGCACCGACCTCTTCAGGCCAGGAGTGGCAGGTCATCTGCAGCGCATCGAACAGTCTAATGCCACCTTAGATGCCACCTCTGCTAAAGGTTCTTCAAGTAAGAACCAGCAGAAGCGCAGGAAGAAGCCCTTTCGACATTCTTCCCCTGCAGTCAGACAACCACCCTTCCAGGGGGGTCAGCAACAGCAGCAGGCTCAGGCTTGGCGCCCTAGGCCCAAGCAAGGTCCCCAGCAGCCCAGCAAAGGAGGCCGAGTTGCTGGTCCAGGTGCCTCCTTCTCTCTCTAAAGCCTGCCCAGTGACGGGCCGGGGTGGCCTCCCTGCACTCCGCCACGCCAGCTCTGGGTCCCTGGGGCCGGGCTCGCCATTTCCTTTCCGCCTGGTCCGGCATCACTTCGGACAGGTGGGTTCTAGAAGTGGTCGGGCAGGATCTGCCCCTAGAATTCGAGCAGTTCCCTCCCAGCCAAGCCCATGCCCCACGAGAGGAAAGGATCTCAGTCGCCCAGTCTGCCTTTCGGGACGACATTGCACTACTCCTCCTCAAGGAGGTGGTGGCCCGAGTGCCGGATCCTCCTTCAGACCCAGGCTTTGTCTCCAGGTATTTCCTGGTGCCCAAACGGACGGGGGGTTGGCACCCCATTCTAGATCTGCACGACCTGAATCGGTATCTCAGGTCTCGCACCTTTCGGATGGTAACTCTGAACCAGATCATACCATCTCTGGAGGAAACATGTGGTTCTGTACACTGATCTTCAGGACGCTTTTTCCATGTCCCTATCCGTCTGTCCCATCAGCGGTTCCTCCGCTCAGGGTCTAAGGGACCCTGTATGAGTTCAGAGCCATGCCGCTTGGCCTGTCATCAGCCCCAAGGGTCTTCACCAAATGCATCGAGTGGTGGCAGCCCATCTACGGTGTCAGGGGTTCGATACCTCACCTAGATGACTGGCTCCTGGCGGTTCCTCCCTTCAGGAGGTGGAGAGGTCCAGGGACCTGACCCTCCGAACCTGCTCACACTTGGGCCTTCTGATCAACGAGGCCAAATCGGAACTCGTACCTTCTCAGGTGATGGGCTTCATCGGGGCAGAGCTCGACTCTCGTCAGGCTAGAGCTGGGCTCCCGGCAGACAGGGCGGAGGTTCTCTCCTCCTTTGCCCAGTCATTTCTGGTTGGGCACTCGTGCCCTGCCCGGGACTTTCTGCGCCTCCTGGGTTACATGGCGGCGTGCACTTCAGTGGTCCGCTGGGCCAGACTGCACATGCGCCCCCTTCAGTGGGAGCTGGCTGCCCAGTGGTCTCAGCGTCAGGGTCTTTTCGACCAGCTGATCACAGTCACCCAGAGGATGTGGGACGCTCTCCAATGGTGGACCGTCCCGAGTCATCTGCAGGAAGGAATCCCGTTTGTCCACCCTGAGCTGACGGTCGTCCCTACGACCGATGCCTCTCTCTTGGGCTGGGGAGCCCACATGGGGGACAACAGGGCCCACTGCCTCTGGACCCCCGAGGAGTCCCGATGCCACATCAACCTGCTGGAGCTCAGGGCAGTCAGACTGGTTCTATCAGCTCTCACTCCTCAGCTCCGGGGTCAAGTGGTTCAAGTCCAGACGGACAATACCACGACCATGTACTACCTCAACAAACAGGGCGGCACGCACTCCCGTCTGCTATGCAAGGAGGCGCTCCAGATCTGGACCTCTGTCAGCTGGCTGGAGGCGGATCTCCTAGCCATCCATGTGGCAGGAGTCGCGAACCAACTGGCAGATGCTCTCAGCCGCTTAGGCCAGACATCACACGAGTGGTCTCTCCATCCAGAGGTAGCTTACGACCTGTTCTCTCGTTGGGGCAAACCGTTGGTGGACCTGTTTGCCTCCAGGGAGAACACCAAGCTGAGGCTGTACCATGCCCGCCCCCTTCAGCAGGGTTCGCCGCAGGGGGATGCCTTCTCGAGGCCGTGGACCCCAGGCCTCTTTTACACCTTTTCCCCATTTCCCTTGATCCACAAGGTGTTACTCAAGGTGAGGAGGGACAAGGCGAGGGTGATCCTGGTAGCCCCAGATTGGCCACACCAGTTCTGGTATCCAGATCTCCTCAGCCTCAGCTGCAGGGCCCCGGAGCGGCTGTGTACACACCCGGACCTGATATCAATGAACCAGGGAAAGGTCTTTCATCCAGACCTTCAGTCCCTGCACCTCACAGCCTGGTTCCTGAGCGGCTAGAGTTCCAGGCTTTGGGTCTTTCTGAAGATGTCTACACCATGGTTGAGGCATCTCGAAAAGAATCGACCAGGAAATGTTATGCCTTCAAATGGAAGAGATTTTCCATTTGGTGTCAGGGCAAAAGCCTGGACCCCTTATCCTGCTCTGTGGCTGACATTCTAGACTACCTTTGGTCCCTCTCCAAAGGGGGTCTTCGGTCATCGACCCTTAGGGTCACCTAGCAGCCATATTGGCTTACGAGGCGGGTTGGTCAGCCGGCGTTGGCTCAGGAAAAGGTGATCGGGCGCTTTTTCAAAGGCCTGGATCACATATCCCCTCGGTCGTGAACCTCCACCTCCGTGGGATCTTTTGCTGGTTTTAGCAAAGCTCATGGGCAAGCCATTCGAACCGATGCACAAGTCTGCGCTTTCGCACTTGTCGTGGAAGACTGCCTTCTTGGTGGCTATCACGTCAGCCAGAAGGACGGGGAAGCACCAGGCGCTTTCAGTGGATTCCCCCTATCTGGTCTTTCACAGGGACAAAGTTGTCCTGGGCCCCCACCCAAAATTCCTTCCGAAGGTGGTGTCAGAGTTTCACCTCAACCAGGTGTTGACTCTGCCGGTATACTACCCTAACTACACCTCCGATGCCGAGTACAGGCTCCATACTCTGGACCTCAGGCATGCTCTCTCCTACTATAAGGAGAGGACGGCGGAAATTCGGGGAGAGGTTCGCCAGCTGTTTGTCACCTATGCTGAAGCCGCTTCTGGCAGACCTGCAGCCAAGCGGACTATTGCGAGATGGATTACATCATGCATAGGTCTGTGCTATGAAATGGCTGGTAAAGAGCCTCCCAAAGGGATAA
This sequence comes from Neoceratodus forsteri, assembly GCA_016271365.2. NCBI lineage: Eukaryota > Metazoa > Chordata > Ceratodontiformes > Ceratodontidae > Neoceratodus > Neoceratodus forsteri. The sequence goes on from JADMNL010000022.1 coordinate 554,513,772, forward strand.
GGGCTCATTCTACCCGCCATACTGCTGCTTCGGTGGCTGCTTCCAGGGACATCCCTATCCAGGAAATCTGTCGGGCCGCTACCTGGAAGTCAGCGAACACCTTTATTACCCATTACCACATCGACCTAGAGTCACGCCGGGATGCGGGTTTTGGGGCCTCTGTTCTCCAGTCTCTGTTCCCTAAGTAGGGGTGTCGCCTTGCCTCCCTCCTCGGAGAACTGCTTGAGTTGCCAGACAGTGTGGATGAACAACATATCCATGCCTCCTAGAAGAGCGAGTTACTCACCTGTAACAGTAGTTCTAGGAGTGGTATATGTTGTTCATCCACCACCCAACCCTCCCGGCTTTAGGTGCACAACCTGGCTTCCAGCGGGCTAGATCTGGCGTCATGGGGCGGAGCCGAGGTATTTACCACCCAGGTGGGTGGGAGGAGCCAGCTTGAAGACTTCCGGCAAGATTTAAAGGGGAAAGGAACAATGCCAGACAGTGTGGATGAACAACATATACCACTCCTAGAACTACTGTTACAGGTGAGTAACCTGTTCTTCCGAGTACTATACAGTAAATTGACTTCCCATAACTTACAGGTGACTAGTTGACACCCCCCCACACACACACATATCAATCAGGCTGTCAGCAATGCAGCGCTTACATTTAAGTCCATTTGGGCAGAGAACAAGAGCCAATCAGATTCAAAATAGTATAATTACTTGGGCAGAGTATTTCACTGTTGGTAGCTGTGTGCTCCAGGAAAAGCAATGTGTCGTAAGGGCTATCTGCCTTACCCTCCCACCCCCTACCTCACCACTTGCTGTGCCTGGGACCCAACAAAGGACTTTGAGTCTGGTTAGTCCCCCTGGTGACTCTCCACTTCCTGAGCCCCATTCTGCCAGTCGGTTGGCTCTTCCTGCAAGGGGCCATGGCCACAAGAAGAGCTCTGAATTCAAGCCAGACAATGGCATGTCACCAGATTTATTGGTGCCACTTCCAGCATATTCCAGGACAAGCAGTGGGTTGTGAGGGCCACCTGCCTTACCCCCCCCCCAACTTTCCAAGTTTGGAACCTGACAGAGGACTTTGAAACCAGGTGCTCTGCCCCAGTGACTTCATCTCCTGAGCCCTCTTCCGCCAGTCAGGTGGCTGTACCTGCAAGTGAGTGTGGCTTCTTCTCTCCCCCAAAAGGGCCTTCCTCACTTGCGGCCCTCTGCACTGCAGGCTGAAGCACTGTGGGCAGGAGCGATAGAGTGACACTCCAATGGGTGTCTGCCGTAGAGTCAGTCATTGCTTAGCCATTTTGCCCAAACAGTGTGTACCTGCCACTGCCCAGGTAGGAGCTGTAACAGACTCATCAGCTCAGTGTGTACCTGCCACTGCCCAGGTAGGAGCTGTAACAGACTCATCAGCTCAGTGTGTACATTTGTTCTGCCCTGTATACCTAAAGTAATCTCCGCCCGTGTGCTTGCAGTAGCCGTTTCCTTGTATGTGCCTCATTGCACAGTCACTGTCATTTGCTCCTTATCCTTTTTCAACTTCCTGTCAAAACTGTGATGTACTTCCCTTCGGCTCTCCTCCCAGGATGCATCTGGAAATGAGCTGCTACCAGCGCAGTGTGTCTTTCCTGTTAAAAGTTTTAAAATAAAACCTGTTTGGGCCCAATACATATGTAACCCCCCTGTTACCGGGGGTTACTAGAATCCCAGTAAGACCTAGTGGTAGGCAGGGAAGGCATCTTGTGAAACTCCAGTTAAATGGATTTCACACTGTCTCACTCTGTTCTCAGTCTCAGCTGAGACTGAGGGATGACATCACCATAGAACTTTCGCAGCTGCATGAGCCACACTGGAATGTTACAATTGGAAGTTAGCAAAGAACGTTGGGATTTTGAATTCATCTGTGTGCAGTCTTGGTGAGAGACAGTAGTACAGCTGTCTGTGCGCAGGCTCTCAGAGCTTTAAGCTCTGTTTTAGAGCTGCTGTTAAGAAGGTGTGTGTTTCCGCCGTAAGAGGAACACGGAAACTGGTTGTTGAAGTGGTGGAGACCGCTGTTACTGGTCCAAGTGCCCCATCCCTGAGGGGATGGGGGGGGAGGTTTGCCTGTTTTCCAGGGGCAACCCTCCTGGTTCTGGCTAAGGGAAGAAGCTGCCTATTCAAGTTGTGCTGCAGCACCAGAAGCATTGAGAAAGAAATTCCTGTGGAGGAATCGCCAGTGGGGCACCTGCAACCAAAGGGTGAGTTCGCTCTGAGAGGGCCATGTGTGTTTCACCTTAACAGAAGGAAACTAAAAGGACTGTTACTGTGGGGCCAGGAAAAAGACAGCCAAGTACAGTTGTAATGTGGGGACTGGACTGCTTAATCAATGATGGGCCTAGAGCAATGGGCTTTTCCATTTAAAAGTATGTTCAAGTCCAGCACAAAGGGAAAGCAAGACAAGTAAGGGGAATGTGACATACATTTAGCCATAATCTACATTGCCAAGCTTTACAGTATGAGGTGTTTACTGTCCAGAGAAATGGCCGGATGTGAATTGTGGGAGCGAGAGGTGGGAGACACCCCCCCCCCATCAGTAGTAACCAAATTCACCTCTACGGATTTGCTCTGTGGCACCTTCACTTTCTCCAGGTACTTGGCCAGTGCCTGAGGAAAGTACCCAGACGTGGGATTAAAAGGAAAATTCCCTGATAGAGCTGAGGTGCTGTTAGGTGGTTTAGGGAGCCACCAGTAAATGTTTCCATGACATACGGAAGGTGTCCGAGTGGCCGTCAAGGGAGCCGAGCCAGGGAAAACCCAGAACATTGTACAAGTTCAGGCTGTGTACCCAAAGCAGTGTGCAAGTCCGGGCTGTGTTCTCGGTGGGTTCAGAGCCTGAGGGCTAAAGTGTAGAAGAAGTGTTCTTGATTCTTTTAATCTGCATTACCAGGAGTGTAGCCCCATGGGGGTCCATCTATGCTTTGTTATTCTGTTGGAGGTGAATAAAAGCCACACTTTAGAATCCCATTTCTGGTATTGGACAATACAGTTATTGCTTCCTGTGTTCGGAATTACTTGGGTGCCCCTGTGCAGAGTAGCCAAACCTAGCCTTTGTGCCGAGTGACCTGTTCCTCCCCGAACCCAGCCCACTTGGTATTGCTGTCAGATTCAAACAGCATACCGCCTGTTGTTGCAAAATGAAGGGGGTTGGGGTTACACATAGTTGCAGGTTGTTACACCAAACAGGAAATGTAAATTAAAGTGTGCCCCAGTCTGCCAACAAATAAAATTGCTAGACTGAGAATAATCCCCCTGCCACAGGTACTGATATTTAATTTAAGGCACTCAGGTGTTACTGACCACAGACTTGTTTTGTGTACTGTAATGGTGCCAGTTGCTGTCACACAAATGCATGTGTATGGCACAGTGCCATTCACATATGTATGTATGGTATGCTGCTGACAGATACCCGCACCCCACCCTGTTGGTTTGGCAATGACGTGGCCAGTGATGTTTCCCAATGGTCTCCCTTGTAGTCCAGTGGGCCCACAAACCCTATAAAATATTTGCAGTGTCCTTGGTAGTCTACTGGTCCCCTTCCTAATCACCATGACATGAATCTGTCCCTTGCGGATCCATTCCTACTCTGATTCTGGCCACCCATTGGGAGCGTGCACCTAGTGCAGCACTCCAACGGCCCCAACTTGCCTTTTTTTTCTGGCACTATTTGGGTCCATCGCAGAAGTGTTATGTTGTTGTTGTTATGTTGGATTATATGTTGTTATGTTGGATGCGCCAGCAGTAGCTAGCAATCTGAGTAGCACTGTATGCCATTTACATGTCGGTTTCGCCCCCCCCCCCCTTCCGCACACCCGCACCCTTTGATGTTTCTAAGACTGCATATGTGCACAGCCCCTTCTGTCTAAGATCGTATAGTGTAGAAATTTCCCCTATCCACCCCTACTACCAGAGGTGGTAGAACCAGGGCCAGGGGATCAGCGGACCCCACTTTTTGGTTTGCACCACCACCATTGCATACTCCTGTTGTGTGCTTCCTGCTAAATTAATGCCTGCGTTTCTGATTAGTGCCTTATTCTGAATTTTTTTCCAAGTCATGTTTTACTGTTAATGTTTGGATCAGTCTTCAGGGTTGACTGTGCCACCCCACAATTCCCTCCTTCTAAATGAAAGACAGTTGCCCACCCTCTATTGTCAGAAAGTTTAAAACTCGTAGCCAAGTGTTAATATGAGGAGTTCACCATCAGTGCTTGAGGATGGCAGGGGCCCAACTAATCACAGGTGCAACTACTAGCGGTTGAGGGATTGCCTTCCCCCCCTCCAATATTGTGTCTAAGGTTGTAGGAAACCTGTCTGCATATCCTGAATTCATCCCTGCTGGTCACTTTTATTAGGGCTGCAGTGGGCAGAGATCTGCAGACCTCTTGCTTTGAGGAAAGGACTCATTGCATTCCGTGTGACCAAACAACATTTTTTTTTTTTTTTCAATTGTTTAACCAGGAGTAGCACACTGAGCTGAAAGCTTGTTTCTAGGATCATGGATATGTTGTTCATCCACACTTATTGGATTGTCCCTTTCCCCTTTAAGGATCACCAGAAGTCTTCAAGCTGGCTGCTCCCACCCACCCAGGTGGTATATACCTCGGCTGTGCCCCATGATGCCAGAGCTTCCTTTCCGCTGGAAAATTCAGGGTGCCTCCCTCATGCTCACGCATTTTGTAGGCCCTGGCTTTCAAAACTTCAGATTTATCGAAATTAAAAATTCGAGTTAGCAATCGTGCTTTGGCGTTTTCGATCATGGAAGAAAAATCTTCCTCTGGATTTCGCCAGTGTCCTTGCGGCCAGAAGATGTCGCGCACCAATCCCCATCTCACATGCGTCTACTGCCTAGGTGTCAGCCATGACACCTCGTCCTGTAGCTTTTGCTTGGCCTTCCATCCCAATGTTCTGGACGACTGCCTGGCATGCTTAAAGTTGGGGAGACCGGAGAAAAGAAACCCTCCGGTGAAGTTCAAGGAGACTAGGTGGGCTGTTTCCGCACCCACGGGCTCCGCTGAACAATTAGAATGCATGACGGTATTCGAGGAAGAAGCAGCTCGTGTCACCAACACTCGGGGCTTCTTCGTTCCTCTTAACCTAGGCTGTACTTTCTCAGGCTCCTTCCGGGAGTTGTGCCAGTCTCTTCCCACCTGGGGAGAGGCGTCTTCGGGCTCGCAATCCTCCCGATCCTGTAAGCAGGAGAAGGAACCGAGTAAACCTTTGTCTCGGTGAAGGCGCTCTTGGGACCGAGAGAGGTCCCAGTCCCAAGAGCATGCAGTCTTAACTTCGATCGAGATCGCTCCTTTGGCTGCCGGCTTTTTGGACCTTCCGTCGGGACAGACAACCGAAGATGCGGTCGACGAGGTCGAGATTCTCATCGACCTCATTGATCCACTGTTGCCGGTTCCAGACGATGACTTCTTGGAAAGGATTCCAGTCCTTGCCTTCCCCGCTGAGGAGACCCAGCCCTCTGGTGTTCCCATCGAGGACCCAGTTCTGGATCTCTGGAAGTCACCGGTCCCGCTGGTGTCTCCAGAGCGACTGAGTCAGCCCACCCAATCTCGGTCGAGGTCTAGAACCTCCTCGACTGACAGGCCGAGGAAGAGCCATAAGCACTCTAAGGAGAGGCGACGCCATCGGTCGTCCTCATCCTCCTCGGATGAGGAGAGGCTCCGGTGGAAACTCCGGCGCTACGAGGACCTCATGTGGCAATGGCTGATCTTGTCCGGGCACAAGCTGACTCCGGCCCTTCCTCGCCATTATTTAATTTTCTACTCCCAGGCCGGCCAACCCTCTGAGCCAAATTCGTCTCTTCTGATCTGCAGGGCTGGCAAATCCACCTCTTCGGCCTAAAGCAGCCTCTCCACCCATCGTGGTGGAACCACCACCTAAGCAGCCTGTAGGAGAGGCTCCTTCAAAAGAAGACAGACCAGACACCAGGCTTCCCCGGTGTTTATCGGTCTTGGTCACCCCTGACCGCCCTCGGCATGTCGAGGGTGATTTGGGCGGCAGGCCGCTGTATACCGACTCCTCGGATTCAGATGTCACCGGGCTTCACTCTCATCCTGGGGATGATAACTTGTCCGTTGGTATAGGGTTGGAGGAAGGTCCTTCCTCCTTCCAAGGGATACTTCGCCTTATCTCTGAGTCCACAGGGATGTCCCTGGAACCCATCCAGAAAAAGGTGGAGTACCCTCTAACGGACATCCTTAAAAGAGGGGATACCCTGATGGAGGCCTTTCCTGTGGCCGAGGCCATTGTTGGTCCGGCACTCGACCTCTGGCAGCGTCCTGCCTCTTGTCCAGCACCATCTGTCCGCATGGCCCGCAAGTACGCTGTTCCCATGGGGTCCCTCGTGGGGTTCATAGAGCACCCTTCGTTCGAGAGTCTGGTGACCACCTCTATGTTCAGGCATACTGGCAGTTCTGTCGACACTGACCGACCTCCCGACAAAGAGTCCAAGCTCTTGGACCGTCCGGCGAGGGTGCGGCTTCCTCCTTGGGCCTTCGTCAGGCAAGTTCGGCCGTCATCATGGCACACTTCTCTCATGCCTTCCTCAGGTTTTTAGATGAAGTCCTCCCACATCTACCCGTGGACATGCAGACCACGGCCAAACAGGTCCAAGCTGTTGCCAAACAGCAGCTCCAGACGGCCCTGGACATTGGGGACTCTTGTGCCCACTCGATGGCTGCCACTGTTGTCTCTCACCGCAGGGCTTGTCTGAGACTCTCCTCCTTCCCAACGGATACTCAGCACAGATTAGCTAATGTGCCCTTCCTTGGGACTGACTTGTCCGGCCCAGGAGTGGCCGGTCACCTCCAGTGCATAGAACAGTCCAGCGCCACCTTGTACGCCACTTCTACCAAGGGTCCCTTGGTCAAGAACCAGCAGAAGAAGAAGAAGACCTTTTGGCACTCTTCCCCTACGGCTCAGCAGTCCTCCTTCCAAGGGGATAGTAGCACCAGCACCAGCAGCAGGCTCAAGCTAGGTGCCCTCGGCCCAAGACTGGACCCAAACAGGCCCGTAAAGGAGGCCGAGGCTCAGGTCCTGGAGCCTTCTCCTCCTGCAAGCCTGCTCAGTGAATGGGTGGGGACAGCTCTGGGTCCTCATGTGGGGGGCCAGCTCTGCCACTTCCTTTCCACTTGGTCCGCTGTTACTTTGGACAGGTGGGTTCTCGAAGTGGTAGGTCAGGGACTGCTTCTAGAATTCGAGCAGTACCCTCCCAGCTGAGCCCACGCCCCTCGGGAGGAACGGATATCCGCTCACACCCAGTCGGCTCTTCGAGATGATGTTGCTCAGCATCTCCTCAAGGAGGCTATAGCTCCAGTGACGGATCTTCCTGCAGACTCGTGCTTTATCTCTAGTTACTTCCTTGGTGCCCAAGCGAATTGGGGGCTGGTGCCCCATTCTAGATCTCCACGACCTGAATTAATATCTCAGGTCTCGCACCTTTTGGATGGTCACTCTTTCCCAGATCATACCATCCTTGGAGCGAAACGTATGGTTTTGTTCACTGGATTTGCAGGACGCTTTCTTTCATGTCCCAATCCATCCGTCCCATCAGCGGTTCCTCCACTTCAGGGTCAAGGGGATCCTGTATGAGTTCCAAGCCATGCTGTTCAGCCTGTCATCGGTGACACAAACTCGCTCAGCTGGTCAACCCTCTACTCCCAAAGCGCCAACCTCTGAGCATATGATTTATGTACAGTGTAACAGACAAGGTAACCCTCTTGTCTGTTTTGTGGGTTCAAGTCACCTTAGTCTCAAGCTCTGAAGGATTCAAACTGATAACCTCTTGTTAGCGTACCCAGTTATCAGGCTCCGATAATTCTGTCTTTGGGGCAGATATCTTTGCCTATGGGCACTCAACCAGGTCTTTCAAGTGAACCCTTAGAATTCTATGCAAGACTTTAGAGAACTCTTTCCATTTCCCAGTTTGGTATACAATAAGCCCATACACAGTGTTACTATAACCTTTAAAAGCTCCACTTAAAATAAAAAGAAATGTCAAGGCACTCCAGACAGTTCTGTTGTAAAATCTCTTTACTTTAAAATATCAAAACAGAACAATAATTACAAAACAATGATATATCCCAACACATACAGCCTTAAAACAAATAAGTAAAAGTGCAGTTCCTACAATTAATAACTTCAGACTAATCTTGTCTAAGGTCCTTACTTCAGTGCTTTGATGGTCTCTCTTCTCTCTGTCAGAAATATTGTCTTGTGTGTGTCTGTCAGGTTCTCTCAGCAATTAAACACAGTTCTGAGCCGGACTTCTGATGAGGTCAGTAACTCCGCCTTGGTGTATCAAAATCTATATTTTACCATACAGGATGTCCAAATAAAATATTTAAAAAAACATAATAGGTGACCTCACTGACTTTCCTCTCCACAGGTTAACTGGTCAGAACTGTTTTTTGCTCTGCTACACATACATATAGATTTTGATACACCAAGGCGGAGTTAGTGACCTCATGAGAAGGCTGGCTCAGAACTGTGTTTTAATCCTTCTGCCGACGGAACACTTCTACCTATCACCACCATCCTTGGTGAGCAGCTGGTCTATGTACCTAAATTCAAGTACTTGTGAGTCTGGATAGACAATAAGCTCACTTTCACCGATCACATTGAAGAGCTGATAAAGAAACTTAGGCAGAGACTTGGTCTTATCTTTAGGATAAATAACTTACTCACTAGAGATGCCAAACTGAAGTTGGTTCAAACCACCTTTCTCTCTCTCTCTCTCTCTCTATTGGACTGTGCTGACTTCCTATATTTCCAGGGAACTGCTCTTACTCTAGCAAAGTTAGACACAGTCTTATCACCGTGCCTTAAGATTTGTTACAGGTTTACCATATTCTACCCATCACTGCTCTCTCTATTCAGCAGTAGGCTGGACATCCCTCAGCTACAGATGCAAGGGGAATGCTGCTTTTTGGACATACAAAGCGATCATAGGAATGCTACCTCAGTACACCTCCGTCTGCCTCCTGATATGTTCTCTCGGCAAGAATGCCTTGAGAAGCACTTCCTTCATTGCTCTGCACATATATAAGGCAAAATCACGTTTTGGCAGAGCAGCATTATGCTATGTACTACCCCAGATGTGGAATAAGCTGCAAAAAGCCCTGAAACTAACCCATCCTACCTCCCTTTCGAACTTCAAATCCCTTTACCCAAGTCATAATAAAGAGCCATGCACCTGTTTCACTTGATGCCGTTAATCCCATAACTGTAGCCTAGCTTGAGCCTTGCCTCTACAGTTACACTGTGTTTGATATTTATAATGTTGTGCCCCTTCCTCTGCCTTCCCCTTCCCATGTCCTTGCTTTTGCCTCTTCTGTCATCTCTGGCTTGTTTCTCAGTACCCGCTTGTCTCTCTTCTCCTCCTGAACCCTCTTGTCAGCCGGACGTCGTTTCTCTGCTATTGCTGCGGTCCATTATCATCTTCGTGTTTTTGTTCCTTTTCTTCTCTCCATTCAGTTCCACTATGTCCCCATTCCTGACCCTTCTCTTTACTCTGCTGTTGCTACCTCCTCTGAAATACCTCCAGAACAGCCTATTAACCCTCATCCTTACCCCGGACCTTTACTTTAGTGTATACTGAGCACTTATTATTCTGCTGTACTCATTGACTGCTATATTATTTTAAATTGTTGACATGTGTATATACACTTTGCTTGATGTGTCATCAGTTTCCCCAGATTACAACGGTCTTTCTGTACATGCTTATGGTTGTTAATACCTGTTCATATTTTTCTAGTGTCGCATTTATTTTCTGCACTGTATATTATTCATAGTATCTTCTGACCTGTTTGTATCCTGTATACCCCAGGTCCACCTCAAAAATGAGTTATGCTCAACGGTGATCGCCTGGTTAAATAAAGATCTTGATTGATTGACTGGTCTCAAAAGTTTCTTTGATCTGAGTCACTGTATTCAAAGCAAAAGTGTATTTGCCTCTTTAATCCCATCTGGACCTTGGAATCTACACCTCAAACGTCTCTCTGATGTAATTCAGGGGTTCCCCGGGAAATGTATATTGTACCTTCCAAATTCATCTGGGTCCTCCCTGGTTCAGACATCAACTTCTCTTCGATGTCCATTCTGGCTTCTATCCGACACCCCTCCCCACAGGTTCTTCCTGAGAATTATTGCAAGTCAAAGGATTTCCCCTGAGGGAATTACGAATGGCTAATCTTATTTCCTGGGATGAAAGCAAATTGACAAGGTAATTGCAACCCAGATCTCTGCAGTTTAAAATACCTCCTATCCTTTGAACTTATCCCTGGGTGGTTTTGATGTGTCAGTTCCAGTAAGACAGTAGTTTCCTCAAAATGACCTTCCCATCACATATTTTATATGTAAGAAAAAAAAACAATCAATACAACACTCGAGCACTCAGAGCTGGCTGTCTACGTCACACTCCTCCCCACCTAGACTGAATTTGGGGGATCCATCCCCTACATGGGATGAGCTTCCCAAATCAGTTCACTCCTCATAGACCCTAGACAGTCCATCTGAGTTCTTATTCTTGGCTCCAGCCCTATGTACGATTTTTAAATCATACCCTTGTAAAGAAAGACTCCATCTGAGCAGTCTGCCATTGTTTCTCCCCATCTGTGTCAACCAAACCAGGGGGTTGTGGTCAGTCTGCACCACAAAAGGCTGCCCAGACAAGTATGGCTCCAATTTCTTTAGGGCCCACACTAAGGCAAGACACTCCTTTTCCACTGTGGAATTTGCTTGTTCCCTGGGGACCAGTTTTCAGCTCAGGTAGGCTATGGGGTGGTCCCTCCCTCCCTTCACTGGATGTCTGGCTTAGTACTGCCCCAATACTCACGTCTGAGGCATCCATCTGAACTACAGAAGTTTTGCTATAGTTCGGACTTGTCAAAACAGGAGCACTGCACAGTGCCTCCTTCAGTTTGGTAAAGGCTTCCTCACAGGCTGGCCCCAGGTAATTTTCTTGGGCATTCGTTTCTTTGTCAGGTCAGATAGGGGAGCAGCCAGGGCACTGTAATGTGGTACAAAATTTTCGATAGTACCCTGCTGTCCCAAGAAAACTCCTGACCTGCCTCTGAGTTTCTGGTCTGGGCCATGCCTGTATTACCTCTTTTTTTATCTGGTTAGGATGGAGCTGTCCTGGGCCTACCACATACCCGAGGTGTGCCACTTCTCCCATGGCCACCTGGCACTTCTTGGCTTTGACAGTGAGCCCAGCCCTCTGTATTCTGCCCAGCACTTCCCTAACATGCGACAGGTGTTCCTCCTGGCTGGTACCGAAGATGGCAGTGTCATCCAGGTACGCCATGGCGTACTCCTCAACACCATTTAACACCTGGTTCACCAACCTTTGGAAAGTGGCCGGGGCGTTCTTCATTCCGAAAGGCATTACTTTGAACTCAAATAAGCCTATTGGAGTGATTAAGGCTGCCCTCTCCCTAACTCTGTCCGTCAACTCTGCCTGCCAATACCCCTTTGTCAGGTCAATGGTCGTAAGGTAGGTCGCCCCCCCTGAATCTTGTCCAGGGAGTTTGTCCGTCCGGGGCATCGGCTGGGTGCTAGACTTCGTGACTGCATTCAGTCCACGATAGTACACGCAGAAACGAGTTGAGCCATCTGGCTTGGGCACAAGGACTACGGGTGAGGCCCAGGGGCTGTGGGATCTCTGTATTACCCCTAAATCCAGCATCTCCTCCACTTCCCTCCTAATGTTCTTTTGGACAGCCTCCGACACCCAATATGCTGTTCGCCGTATGGGCGTCTGTGTCCCTGTCTCCACATCGTGTGTTGCTAAGGGGGTTAGTCCAGGCTTGGCGCTAAACAAGGGAGTAAAGTCTGCTAAAATCTCCCTTACTTTCTGGACCTGGTCCGGGTTTAGCTGGGGAGACAATTCTACTGCCTCCACAGAGGACTTCCACTTACTCTCTTCCAGCAAGTCCAGAAGGGGGTCTCCTTCGTCCATTCCCTCCCCATGACTACACACTGCGAACACCATGTCAGCCCTATTTGCATATGGCTTCATCATGTTGACATGGTACATCCTTACTTTCTGTCTACGGTCAGGTAGCTCCACAATGTAGTTTACGTCATTTACCTTCCTAACCACTTTGTACGGTCCTGCCCACTCAGGTTGCAGCTTGTCTTTCTGAACCGGAATAAGGACCATGACTTCCTGACCCACCATGTACGAGTGAGCTCTGGCTCTGAGGTCGTACCATACTTTTTGTCTCTGTTGGGCAGCTGCGAGGTTGCTCTGGGCTGTCCCCATAAGCTCCTTCAGCCTTTCCCTAAACCTTACGATGTAATCCACAATGGGAGTTCCCTGGGTGGCGTGCTTGCCTTCCCAGGCCTCCCAGATCAAGTCTAGGGGCCCACGTACCCGGTGTCCATACAAGAGTTCGAAGGGGGAAAATCCTGTGGACTCTTGGGGCACCTCCCTATATGCAAACAACAGGTGGGGAAGGTATTTCTCCCAGTCCCTTCCATGCTGTTCAGCAAATGCCTGGAGCACTGACTTTAGGGTACCATTGAAGCATTCCACAAGCCCATTGGCTTGTGGTTGATACGGTGTTGTGCATCTCTGCACCACCCCACACTTCTTCCATAGACATTTCATTAGGTCTGACATGAAGGAACCCCCTTGATCGGTGATTACCTCCTGCGGAAACCCAACACGGGAGAAAATCCCAAGCAAGGCATCTACCACTTTGTCTGTCCTCAGTGAGGATAGGGTGACTACCTCTGGGTACCGGATGGCATAATCCACCACAGTCAGGATGAACCTTTTTCCCTGAGGAACTGGGGGTATTTAAAGGCCCCACAATATCCATTTCCACCCTCTGGAATAGCTCCTCCACTACGGGCAATGGAATCAGGGCAGCTTGGGTTTTCTGGCCCACCTTCCCTATTTCTTGGCACCGGTGACAAGACCTGTAATACTCCTTCACCCGCTGGGTGAAGTTAGACCAGTAGAAATTCTGGGCCAACCTCTGCGTTGTGCGCACGATTCCCAGATGACCAGACAAAGGAATATCATGGGCAACCCTGAGCAACTGCTCACAATATCCTTGGGGAATGACAAGCTGCCTGCCTAGCATCCCTCCCTCCCTCTGTCTGTACTGCCTGTGTATACATAAGTCCATTTTCCCAATAAACCCTATGTCTGCCGTCACCTCCCTGTGCATCGTCCGAGTCTGCCCAAGCCCTCAGCTTCTCTAAAGTAGGGTAATTTCTCTGAGCAGCTGCGAACCCCTCACGCCTTCCCAAAGCATGGGACAGGTCCCCTTCAGTCGCTAAACTAGGGTCCCTAGCACTAGCATCAGGGCCCTCAGGATCACTGTCAATCCCAACCCTCTGACAAGGGGTTGCCCCTCCCTCTTCAGAGTAACCCTCTGTAGCTGTGTGGTTACTTGCTACTGGGGACATTTCTACCCCCTTTTTACAAGTCTCCCCAACTGGAGACACAGGCTGGGGAACCAGCCTCCCAGTGGTTTCCACACTGGTTTCTGTGAGGTTCAGGGAACTACTATTTTCCCTTGCCGCTTGGCTATGGGTAGCTGCACATACCACCCCCTGCTGGAGATTGTTACCCAAGATCACATCCACTGCTAATGTGTTGGCTACAGCCACCTGTTGCACATTTCCCCCTCTTTCACCCCAGTCCAGGAGAACACTGGCCAGTGGCAATGTTTTCTCTTCACCCACAAAGTCCTGTACAGTCACGTACTTATTGAGTATAAGCTGACCTGGCTGTACCAGATTCCCTTTTACCAATGTCAGTGATGCCCCTGTGTCCCTTAATCCCTGCGTCTGTACACTATTTACGATGACTGGGTGTATGTGTCCCCTCATGTTCACTGGCATGCTTCCTGGGACACACAAATAACCCACTTCCTTTCTGGTACTACTTTGCGTATTATTGCTTGCCCTTCTTGCACACTGTCTGGCAATGTGCCCAGTTTCTTTACATAACCAACAAACATTTCTTAAGAGAAATCTTTTCTTTGAAACCTGGGGCTAACTGGTTTTGGTGGAGGCAGTGAGGGTTTTAACTGCCCTGAAGGTGCGCTTTTCCCTTTCTGCACTGCCACACTTGCCCCATTAGCTCTCAGAACAGGTCTGCTCTTGGCATAGCGGTCTGAGAGTTCAGCAGCCTCTTGCACTGTTTTTGGATCTTGGTCCTCTAGCCAGGTTTTTAGCTCTGCTGGGCATGCCCAATAAAACTGTTCTAATAAAATCACATTTTCAGTTTTATCATCAGTGTTTGCCTCAATTCCTTCCCACCAACGTTTTAAAAACTGACGTTGTTTCGTAGCCAGCTCCTCATAGCTCATATCAGGGCTTCTTCTGAGCTTACAGAATTTAGCTCTGTATGATTCAGCAGTTAATTCAAACTTTTTTAGTAGTGCAGCTTGTAACTTGCTGTAATCATCACTGTCATTACTGTGCATTTGACCCAAGGCATCCCGAGCTCTCCCGGTAAGTAGCGGGCATAGCTGGAAGCTCCAGGACTCTTTAGGAATTTTAGCCTGAATGCAAACTTTTTCAAAAGAATTTAAAAAGGCGTCCACGTCCTCCCCGTCATTAAACTCAGCTATTAATTTAGAGTTCAATGTATAACCCAGTTCTGCAGTCCCAGTTAAACCCAAGCCACTTACCTGCCCTGGTGCCGCTGGTTGGAGTTGTAGCTTCTCCAGTTCGTGTTGGCACTGCCGCTCCTCTCTCCTCTCCTCTCCTCTGCAGCTCTGTGTTTTCACTCTCTCTTCTCCTCTGCCTCTTGCTGGCGCTCACTTTCCTCACTGTCTGCCTCCCTCTGTTGTCGCTCTGCCTCACGGTCCGCCTCCCTTTGTTGTCACTCTGCTTCACGATCCGCCTCTCTCTGTTGTCGCTCTCCCTCCAGTTTCATCCTGCGCAACTCAATTTGAAGTTTGAGTACCTCTGGATTCAGAATACTGGTGACCATCCCCTGCTTCTGTGGCCCTTCACTGACAGCGGCCCTGCTGTCCGCATCATCGGCTCGGGACCCCTCACTGGCAACTAATTCTGCCACACTCGAGGTCTGGTCCATTTCAGTCATGGTTGGTGACTCACTGCTCTGGGTATCTGCTACCATCAGGGCCTCTATGAGGTTCTGCTTACTGGCTTTCACCCCAAACGGGACTCCCCTGTCCCTGCACAACTGCTTTAAGAAATCTACAGTGTGCCTGCTGTAGTCGGAAGCCATTTTTCCTAACTACTGCTAATCTAACTGGCACTTTATAAAAAAAATTAAATGGGTGGGAACTTAACTGTAAATCAAGGGATATAGTTGTTTCCTTTTGAAATAAAACACTGCTTTTCTTTTTTTCCAAGTGAGCTAAACCAGCATTTCTCAACCTTTTCCACCCCAAGGCCCACTTAGTTACCTGTGACCCATAACTGGAGGCCCACATGTGATCAGATTCTCAATAGCACCCTCACCAGACGTAAAAACATAACATCCTAACCGAGATTTACTTTTCTTATTATTTTCTTAGTAGTCAATTTATTTGATTACTTAAAGTATTTTGCCCTAAATTTTAATTGCTATAATAAGTTGGTTAATTCTCACATTAATACAAAATATATTTTTGTAGCTACTTACCAGCAGTTAGTGAGACACTTGTGCTTGCTTCTGGTCAATGATGTTGTTCAGTCTTGGGGCAATTGTAGACAGGCTGACTCTTAGAGTGGCATTTAAAGTAGTGCAGAGTTTATTTCTAAATTTAGTCTTTGTGACAGTCACAGTTGAAAATCCTGCTTCACATAGGTAAGTTGTGGTGAATGACAGAAGGAACTTAACTGCCCTCTCTGACAGTGCAGGGTATTCTGTTCTCACTGAAATCCAAAATGTAGCAAGTTCAAGTCTTAAAAACTGTAGTTTTAGGCTGCTGTCTGCTGATAGTTCCATCAGCTGGGTTTCCAAGGCTGTTGAAAGAGCAGTGTTTGAAGCAGCAGGATCTACTGAGAATGGGTCCAAAATCCAAAGGTTGCCATCCCGGGGATCTTCTGAGAAATATTCTGAACATTTCTCCACCAACTGAGTTAAATGCTGACATACAGCTTTGGAGATGTCAATGTGGGTATTCTCTTCCAAAAGCTCACTCAGGTGTGGAAACATTTCAAATCTCTTCTCATTTACTTTTTTGTCCCAAAGTGTGAGTTTCTTCTTAAATCCCTCAATTTTGTCAGCCACCATGAACACGCTGCTGTTTCTTCCTCGAATGTAAAGGTTCAGTTGGTTGATATTGTCAAATATGTCAGACAAGTAGGCAAGCTTTGCCAAAAAAATTGAATCTGTATAATTCTCTGCCATGGGACATTTTTTCTCTTCAAGAAATGCATGAACCTCCTTTTTCATCTCAAATAACTGGTTCAGCACTTTCCCCCTGGAAAGCCACCTGACTTCACAATGAAATAGCACTTGTCTATGTTCAGACTCCATGCTCTCACACAATGCTGCAAAACATCTGGAATTCACTGCATTACTTTTAATGTAGCTGACAGTTTTCACTGCTATCTGCATTACTTCATTCAGTTCTGGTGACATTTTTTGGCTGCCAGGCTCTCTCTGTGTAAAAAGCAATGCACCCACTTAGCTTCTGGCGCTTTTTCTTTTATTTGCTTCACCACACCACAGTTCTTTCCTGTCATGGATGCCGCCCCATCAGTGCACACACCGACGCAATTTTTCCAGTCCAGTCCTTTCCCCACAATGTACCTGTTAAGGCAACGGAAACACTCATCCGCTGTTGTTCGTGTAGGTAGCTTATCGCAGAAAAGTGTGTCTTCGTGCACGTTACCTTCCCAACAATACTTCACAAAGACCAGTAGTAAAGCTGCATTGGAAACATCGGTAGATTCATCCAACTGTATTGCAAAAAACGGGCTTTTCTTTACCCTTTCCAGAAGCTGGCTTTCAATGTCATCACTCATATCCACTATTCTTCTAGCAACAGTGTCATTTGAAAGAGGAATGCTCTGTATATTTTTGCTGCTGTTTCTCCCAGTATTTCACGACAAATCTCCACAGCACTTGGCAAAATAAGCTCTTCTCCAATGCTATACGATTTTTTGCAGCAGGCGATACATGCTGCAACAAGATAAGATGCTTTCAGGGCATTTTTAGAATGTGTTGCGAGCACACTTATGGACTTCTGTTGACTTTTTAGCTGTTCACGCTTCCTTTCAAAATATTCTTTTGGTTTTTCAACACATCCAGGATGTTTAGTTTGTAAATGCCTTTCCAGTTTTGAAGGCTTTAATGCTTCATTGGATAACACCTCTCCACATTCAACACACTGGGCCCTTGCCTCTGGATCGGCTGTTGTTGTGAACCCAAATTTAATGTAGCTGGGGTCGTACTTTCTCACAACTCACTTTACTACTTTTCCAGACACTCCAGATGTTTCCCTGCCATCACTAACCTTCCTCTCCAAAAAATCGTTCCATCCTCCGATTTCGTAGCCTAGCTTTACACTTGTATTGCGATATCTGTTGCTTACTCTCATACTACGGCGCGAACACTTGACTTCCGTTATATGTCATTATTAAAAATATAAATTAAATATAAATCACCTTAAAAAAATGTATAAATCTATATTGTATATTTGTATTTTGTCATTGTAAAATATATTTATTTTTATTATTATTTTAATTATGAACGTGTGCTACTGTTGGTCAGTTTCCTGAGTGACGTGACTGGTGGTCTGATGTAGCACAGTTAGTACATATCAGCTGTGGCAACGAGCAGATGCGTGCGGTTGTAAAGAGCGAGTCTTTTGTGAGCGGCTGCGCGTACCACATGCTACCTACGAGCATGGCACCGGCGGGGGCACAGGTGGTTACCCTGTTCGAGCGCAACTAAATGACATAAGGCAAAATGCAAAGGGGGCGGGGGGGCATATGTGCTTTCATAAGACCGCTACTGTGCAATGAATGAATTACTGCTGCCACTTGTTAACAGTTTTCTGCTAAGGTGGAATTTACACTACCGGCAGATCTGTTGGCGATTTGAATTTCATAAGACCTAACTGGATTTCGTGTATTCTGCTGAAGCCGTCTCGCCAGAAAAATTTGACAGGTTGGTTGACGTGCTGGGCCTGGGCATTTCCTTGAGGGTCTTCGCCTTCTCCTGGTGAACCTGAAGTTTTTGCAGTAAAAGCTCAGCTACCTTGTCTTTATCTTTGCTGTCCTGCACATCCAGGGCTTGGTTGCTAGACAGTTTGGAAAGGTTATGAAACGGGGCAGCTAGAACTAAGCGGTAAAAACTCTCATGCCCTGCTAGCTGCCGGCAAGGGTTTTGGAGAAAGCTGCTGAACAGTGCCATCGCTCTCTTCTTTTTGCTTGCGTTTCTTTCTGTTCGGTTCCCGGAACTTTAATTTTGTTCTCCTTGCTGTTCCAACTCCTTCCAAGCACTTCCAGCTTTGCACCCTGGGTATCCCTTTGCGCACCATACCAGCGCAATATCTGCTTGGTCCCGGTCTACCCATGGCCTATTACTTTGTGTCTCACAGCCCACCAGTGGGCTGCGGCCCACCGATTGAGAAACACTGAGCTAAACGGTTTCAAGTTGACACACTAAACAATGAAGCTTATACCACCAAACTTTTTATGCCACCGCTGCCAACCAGATCTGTCACAAACTCGCTCAGCCGGTCAACCCTCTACTCCCAAAGTGCCAACCTCTGAGCGTATGATTTGTGTACAGTGTAACAGACAAGGTAACCCTCTTGTCTGTTTTGTGGGTTCAAGTCACCTTAGTCTCAAGCTCTGAAGGGATTCAAACTGATAACCTCTTGTTAGCGTACCCAATTATCATGCTCAGATAATTCTGTCTTTGGGGGGCCAGATATCTTTGCCTACGGGCACCCAACCAGGTCTTTCAAATGAACCCTTAGAATTCTATGCAAGACTTTAGAGAACTCTATCCATTTCCCAGTTTGGTATACAATAAGCCTATACACAGTGTTACTTATAACCTTTAAAAGCTCCACTTAAAATAAAAAGAAATGTCAAGGCACTCCAGACAGTTCCATTGTAAAATCTCTTTACTTTAAAATATCAGAACAGAACAATAATTACAGAACAATGATATATCCCAACACATACAGCCTTAAAACAAATAAGTAAAAGTGCAGTTCCTACAAATAATAACTTCAGACTAATCTTGTCTAAGGTCCTTACTTCAGTGCTTTGATGGTCTCTCTTCTCTCAGTCAGAGATATTGTCTTGTGTCTCTGTCCGGGTTCTCTCAGCAATTAAACACAGTTCTGAGCCGGCCTTCTCATGAGGTCACTAACTCCGCCTTGGTGTAACAACATCTATATTTTACCATACAGGATGTCCAAATAAAATATTTAAAAAACATAATAGGTGATCTCACTGGCTTTCCTCTCCACAGGTTAACTGGTCAGAACTGTTTTTTGCTCTGCTACACATGCATCTCAAAAGTTTCTTTGATCTAAGTCACTGAATTCAAAGCAAAAGTGTATTTGCCTCTTTAATCCTGTCTGGACCTTGGAATCTACACCTCAAAGGTCTCTCTGATGTACTTCAAGGGTTTCCCGGGAAATGTATATTGGACCTTCCAAATTCGTCTGGGTCCTCCCTGGTTCAGACATCAACTTCTCTTCAATGTCCATTCTGGCTTCTCTCCGACACCCCTCCCCACAGGTTCTTCCTGAGAACTATTGCAAGTCAAAGGATTTCCCCTGAGGGAATTACGAATGGCTAATCTTATTTCCTGGGATGAAAGCAAATTGACAAGGTAATTGCACCCCAGATCTCTGCAGTTTAAAATACCTCCTGTCCTTTGAACTTATCCCTGGGTGGTTTTGATGTGTCAGTTCCAGTAAGACAGTAGTTTCCTCAAAATGACCTTCCCATCACATATTTTATATGTAATAAAAAAAAAATTAATACAACACTTGAGCACTCAGAGCTGGCTGTCTACGTCACACTCCTCCCCACAGGTCTTCACCAAATGCATTGTAGTGGTGGCGGCCCATCTACGGCGTCGGGGATCAGAATTTACCCCAACCTTGACGACTGGCTTCTGGCAGGTCACTCCCCACTGGAGGTGGAGTGAGCCCAGGATCTGGCCCTACAGACCTGCTCCCAACTCGGTCTCCTCATTAACGAGGCCAAGTCGGAACTGATGCTGTCTCAGGTGATTTGCTTCATCGGGGCAGAGCTCAACTCTTGTCAAGCCAGAGCTCAGCTCCCAGCAGGTGCCGGAGGATCTTTCTTCTCTTTGCCCAGTCATTTCAGGTTGGGCAGTTGTGTTCTGCCCAGGGCTTTCTGCACCTTCTGGGTTACATGGCGGCGTGCACCTCGGTGGTCTGTTGGGCCCGATGGCACATGCGTCCCTCCAGTGGGAGCTGGCTGCCCAGTGGACTCAGTGCCGTGGTCAATTTGACCAGCTGATCACTGTAACCCAGAAGATGAGGGAGGCTCTCCAATGGTCAGCCACCCCAGACTGGTTGCAGGAAGGGATCCCGTTGCTCTGCCCCGAGTCGACAGTCATTCTCATGACCGATGCCTCTCTCATGGACTGGGGAGCCCACATGGGGGACAAATGGGCCCACGGGCTCTGGACCCCCAAGGAGTCCCGATGCCACATCAACCTGTTGGAGCTCAGAGCAGTCAGACTGGCACTATCAGCTTTTGCTCCTCAGCTCTGGAGGCAAGTGGTTCAAGTTCTGAATGACAATACCATGACCATGTACTGCCTCAACAAACAGAGCAGCACGCACTCCCATCTGCTGTGCAAGGAGGGCGCTCCGCATCTGGACCCTTGTGGGTCGATTGGAAGCGGATCTCCTAGCCACCCATGTGGCAGGAGCTTCTGGCGGATGCTCTCGAGTCTTCTAGACCAGACATCCCACAAGTGGTCTCTTCATCCAGAGATAGCTTACAGCGTGTTCTCCTGTTGGGGCAAACCGATGGTGGACCTGTTTGTCTCCAGGGAAAACAGCAAGCTGAGGCTGTTTCATGCCCGTCCCCCTAAGCAGGGCTAGCTGCAGGGGGATGCCTTCTCGAGGCCGTGGACCCCAGGCCTCCTTTACACCTTCTCTCGATCCACCAGGTGCTCCTCAAGGTGAGGAGGGACAAGGCGACAGTGATCCTTGTAGCCCCAGACTGACCGTGCCAGTTCTGGTATCCAGATCACCTCAGCCTCAGCTGCAGGCACCAGAACAGCTTTGTACACGCCCGGACCTGATCTCTCTCAATCAGGGGAAGGTATTCCATCCAGACCTTCAATCTCTGCACCTCATAGCCTGGTACCTGAGCGGCTAGAGTTCCAGGCTTTGGGTCTTTCCGAAGATGTCTACACCGTGGTGAAGGCATCTAGAATGGAATTGACCAGGAAATGTTATACCTTCAGATGGAAAAGGTTTTCCATTTGGTGTCAGGGCAAGGGCCTGGACCCTTTGTCCTGTCAAGTAGCTACCATTCTCGACTACCTTTGGCCTCTTTCCAAAGGGGGTCTACAGTCATCGACCCTTAGGGTGCACATGGTAGCCATCTCTGCTTACCGGGTGCGGCTGGTCAGCTGACATAGGCACAGGAGACAGTGGTCGGGCACTTTTTCAAAGGCCTAGATCACATATCCCCTCCGGTGCGTGAACCTCCACCTCCGTGGGATTTACTGCTGGTACTGGCAAAGCTCATGGGCAAGCCATTCGAACCCATGCACAAGTGTGAGTTGTCTCACTTGTCATGGAAAATGGCCTTTCTGGTGGCTATCATGTCAGCCAGAAGGACAGGGGAACTCCAGGCGCTTTCGGTGGACTCCCCTTATCTGGTCTTCCACAGGGACAAAGTTGTCCTGCGCCCCCACCCGAAATTCCTTCCGAAGGTGGTGTCAGAGTTTCACCTTAACCAGGTGCTTACTGTGTCAGTATACTACCCTAATTACACCTCGGAGGCCGAGTACAGGCTCCATACTTTGGACCAGAGACGTGCTCTCTCCTGCTATAAGGAGAAGATGGCGGAAATTCAGGGTGAGGTTTGCCAGCTGTTTGTCACCTACGCTGAAGCCATTTCTGGCAGACCTGCAGCGAAGTGGACTGTTGCAAGATGGATTACATCATGCATAGGTCTATGCTATGAGTTGGCAGGCAAGGAGCCTTTCAGCGGGATAAGAGCTCATTCTACCCGCCATACTGCTGCATTGGTGGCTGCTTCCAGGGACATCCCTATCCAGGAAATCTATCGGGCTGCTACCTGGAAGTCAGCAAACACCTTCATCACCCACTACCACATCGACCTTGAGTCATGCTGGGATGCTGGTTTTGGGGCCTCAGTTCTCCAGTCTCTGTTCCCTAAGTAGGGGGTGTGCACCTTGCCTCCCTCCTCCCGGAGAAGTGCTAGGAGTCTGCCAATAAGTGTGGATTGAACAACATATCCACGATCCTAGAAGAACAGGTTACTCACCTGTAATAGTAGTTCTAGGAGTGGTATATGTTGTTCATCTACACGGACCCACCCAACCTCCCCGGCTGCGGACGCACATCACCTCCAGCGGGCCAAGATCTGGTATCATGGGGCGGAGCTGAGGTATGTACCACATGGGTAGGTGGGAGGAGCCAGCTTGAAGACTTCCGGCGATTCTTAAAAGGGAAAGGGACATGCCAATAAGTGTGGATGAACAACATATACCACTCCTAGAACTACTGTTACAGGTGAGTAACCTGTTCTTACAGGTGCGACCTGGGAGTACAGGGAAGTTAAGTGACTTGCTCAGGGTCACACAACATGCAAGTGGGGGCTGTGTGATTCAAACCCAGGTTTCCAGATTTGCAGCTCAGAGCCTTAAACCACTGCGCTATACTGCCTCCCTGTTGGAGTTGTGTCCGAGGAGCACTCTGCTTGTTGTTCCCAGTGGCACTGCGCTATTTTTCCACTGAACGTGACACTGGAGGATTGGGCACTCCCAGTATTACTCTTGTGTTTCTGGGGTTGGGGTGGTGGGTACTGAGAGGGAAGGTTAGGTTGGGGGATATGTATAATTTAAAGGAAAAAAAAATTGGCGGAACATGGCGCCCACCGCCATGTCAGTGTATTCACTGCACTCTACTCGATGCGCTGGTAATGGGTGCCTGACAGCAATAGAGTGCGACAGCCATCTTGGACACAGCGGAGTGTGCTGTGTCCGCCATGACCTGCTGATTTTTTTCCCTTTAAATTGCCATTCCCCCACCCGACCATCCCGCTTGGCACCCCTCACCCCACCCTCCAGAAACATAAGAGTGACACTGAGGGTGCCCAGTCCTCAGTGTCGGATCAAATCCCGCTTTTTTTTTTTTTAAATTAAATTATAAATATCCCCCACCTGATTCCCCTCTCAGCACCCTCCCAAGAAATAACATAACAGTAACACTGGGGTACCCAATCCCAGTGTGACGATCACTTTTTTTTCTGTCTGTGTGTGTGTGTGTGTGTGTGTGTGACACCCCCCCGCCCGCGTCCAGTACCGCACATGAGCATTTTTTTTTTTTTTTAATCCCCACCTGATCTTCTGTGTCAGCATCCATGATCGCACTCTCCCTCCCCCGAAAGAAACATAATACTGACACTGGGGGTTTCCCAATCCCCCAGTGGCAGAATACTCATCTTTCATGTTTGTTTTTATACCTATAAAAAGAAAATCATCTATCGCTGTCTTTTGCAGCCGTTAAACTCCCCCCCCCCACCTGACCCTCCCACTCAACACTCACCACCCTGAACCCCCCCCCAGAACTTACCCCATCAGGGATTCAATGCCATAATCCTCTCTGGACCGCAGACACGTCTTCACTCTTCAAAGTCGGACCGCGAAGTGAAGAAACGGGTAATGCGGTTCAGTGTTTTTCAATGGAGTTTTGAGCTTAGTGGCATAACTTGGGCATTTTTCTTATTTGTGGAGCAGATTTTCAGCATGCCTTCTTTGGGACCCTACCTTATGAACAATTGAACTGTCATTAGGCAGCTCTATCCTGAAAGGTGATTTTGAGGTCCCTGCGCAAAACCTCTTTTCGGGCTGGAGTTGAAAATTGTCTCTACCCTTGTTCACGAGGTGGGGACAAAAGAAGGCTATGTTGAAAATTTGGTGTAAAATTATTAAAAAAATAAATAAATAAAAGTTATGCACCTGTGTTGAATTTTGCGAACACAGGCTCGTAACATTGGTAATTTTCTATATTTTTCCCCAAATTCACAAAATAGACGTATATTTACAGCACCTCATGAGTGTGACAGCTGTCATTTTTCAAATCCTGGCCAAAATGTTTTTTCACATCCTGAAATGTCATTTTGTGGTCCCTGCGTGAAATCACCTTTTGGGCAGGAGTTGAACATTTTCTCTGCCCTTGTTCATGAGGTGGGGTCATAAGAAGGCTATGTTGAAAATTTGGTGTAAAATATTACAAAACAACAAAGTTGTAAGCCTGCGTTGAATTTTGTGAATGCTGGCGTATATCTTTGCTAATTTTCAATATTTTTACTCCAGATTTACAACATAGCCATTTCTTCACAGCACCTCATGAATGTGACAGCTGTCATATTTCAGCTCCGGCCCAAAATGATTTTTTGCATCCCGAAAGTTGATTTCGCACTCCATGCGCAAAATCACCTCGTGGGCAGGAGTTGAACATTTGCTGTGCCCCTTTTCATGAAGCAGGGTCATAACAAGGTTATGTTGAAAGTTTGGTGTACAAATATTACAAAACAACAAATTGATGAGCCTACGTTACATTTTGCTAACGCAGGCTCTTAAACTTTGGTAATTTTCAATATTTTTACTCCAAATTCCTCCCATGTAGCCCTGTCGGCTCCGGCCAGATTTTGTTAAATATTGTAGTGTCTTAAGGTAACCTAAAGGGAACAAAATGACAAGAGAAAAGACAAAGTTCTGTGATAACTGGTAACTTTCAGCTGCTATTAGATTGGTTACCCCCGGCTGTGCATTGCATTCTTTCCAGGGGTTTCTCTGGACTGGGGGAGTCGAGTCCCAGAAGGGAGACAGTCCTAGCTGCATGTGCTGTATTGTTCTGTGTTGTGAAACAGCCATTTACTTCATGCTTGTCCCTTACTTCCTCTCCCCAGGTATACAAGTCCCGCAAGATGGGTCGTATCCTGGCCGTGGATCGACTGTGTATGGGTGTTCGTCCTGGAGAGTGTTTTGGGTTGTTGGGGGTTAATGGAGCAGGAAAGACCACAACGTTTAAGATGCTGACAGGCGACGAGAGCACTACTGGTGGAGAGGCCTTCATTAATTCACACAGGTAATGAAGAACTTGGGTGGGGGGACACCCACACACAGGTAACAAAGAATGGGGGGGGGGGGAGATACCTGCCTTTCAGCAGAAAATCGCCATTTCCATTGGCTTCCCCGGGATGACAGTTAATGTACATGAAGTTGAATCTAGGGAGGAAGCATGGTGGCAACAATGGGACATGGCACTTCAACCCCCAGCTGAGCCCCTTACATCTTATGGCATTTATAGAAAAATCTATTCAGACACAGTTCAGTTTATAGTTCTGTAGTTTGCTTTCTTTTCTTTCTTTGCAACTATGACATTATTAAAAGGATCTGAGAAGTGGAGCTTTCTGATTGGCTATAAGCCGTTCAGTATGTAAATCTTTTGTTAACTTGTGGTGCTTGATCACATTGCAAACAAAGTACAGTAAACATTTTTATTATTATAGCAATAAGGCATTCCCAAGTCGTAGTGCAGCGGAAGTACCACAGAGGGAGAGGGGGACACCAGACAGAATCCACGCTGCAACACTTTGTGTGCTCTTGACTTTCCCAGCTTATCGACATCCTGAGGCTGGGAGCATGAACAAGGGCCCCTGGCTGGCCCGTCGGCGCAGCGGTTGGATTTCCGCTTGCGACGCCGGCGACCCGGGTTCAGGAACGGACCCGAGTCGTCGGAGGGCTGGCCGGGGGGAGATGGATCGAGCGTCCGCTGACTGCTCTCCTTCTCCGGGAGGGTCGGGCAGCTGGGCGAGTGGGACTTCTGGCGGAGGCGAGCACCCACACTGCCAAGTCATTTACTTGAGTATGGGCAGACGCCAAAGGCCATTGCACGACCCCGCCTCCCTAGGGGAGAAAACAGGGAAAAAGATGGAGCCATCCCGCCACCACGAATGAAGCCCGCTGCGGTTTCGATTTGCCCTCAGGCCGAGCCCCCGACCTAATTACAGTGCCTGTGGCGCATTTCGGGAGCCGTGTGTCGCGGGCCCCACCATGGGGGAAGCCACGGGTATCGGGTGGCAGTGGCTGATTTGAGGGCAGAGCTGACGTGGCCCAAGATCATGGATGCCTAGGGCGGCGGGAGAGGGCTCTGAAGGAGGGAAAAGTTAAAAAAAAAAAAAACAAGGGCCCTGCAACACACACACACACACACACACACACACACACTGACGAGTGCATGAAGATTTGCCGCCTGGCCCAGCCCAACTGACCTCAGTACAATTTCATTTTTGTTGCCATCCTCTGGATTCCTGACAATTTGTTTATTTTGTAATCAGAGTTTATTAAATGTTCTGTTATATACCATGACACAGCAGTACGCTAGCATAGTACAACAGCACAAGACAATAATGGTCTGTGACAGACTGTGGTTACAGTAAATTTCTTCTGTTAAAGTTTAGGTCATATTTTTTATTTATTTATTTATTTATTTTAATTTACAATTTACACTACCTCCTCGGAGGGCTCTCTTCCTTTGGCTTCAGTTGTCCTCCATTCCACCAACCCCTGCAGTTCTACCGTGGATTGCCCCCTGCAGTAGGGCCAGGGTGAGGAGCTCTGGCTTACTTCTTCCCCCCGGAGCACAAATCCAAAAGTCTGGGATGGCATTGCAGAGGGACACATGGCGCTATCATGGGTCCTGTCGGCTCTTGGCTTTTCTGATTTGTCTCCCCAAGCCCACGTATGTGCAATGGGCGGGTTTACTGTCTCTGTCTCCACGGAGGCGGCCTAGCATCCTGGACGTGGGCCCACCCCGTGCATGGCTAGGCAGCTGTGCTGACACCCAGCCATCGCTGGGCATCAGGCTATGTTGCATAGCACTAAACCCCCCTTCCCCGAGGAGGGAGAGCTGTCTATGGACGCTCAATCATTCCTCACCTGTGCTGATACCCAGCTATCGCTGGGCATCAGGTTACATTGCATAGCACTAAACCCCTCTCCCCGAGGAAGGAGAGCTGTCTATGGACGCTCAATCATTCCTCACCTGTGCTGATACTCAGCCATCGCTGGGCGTCAGGCTACATTGCATAGCACTAAACCCCCCCTACCCGAGGAAGGAGAGCTGTCTATGGACGCTCAATCGTTCCTCACCCCGGCTGACCCCTGAGCAACCCGAGTCTGTTCCCGTACCAAGGTTGCCGGCATGGTGTGAGGAGCGGTGTCCAGCTCCTCAACCCTCAGTGCCACCAGGATGGCTTCCAAAGTTTAGGTAATTTGTGACCATAAAGACATAGAATGCTACCTTCCACTGTGCAGACCCCTGAGCTTATGTAGAGGTACGAACTCAGCCCCCGGAAAGTTCCACAGTTCTGAACTTCTCTCTCAGGATACAAAAGATGGGTCCTTATTCTTTGTAGACAGGAGTCACTGATTCTATCTGTTACACCCCTTCTCCTCCTGTTGTCTCACTGCGTATTTTAGGGTTTCTGTAGCATATGTGGCATTCACCAGCATGATCCAGTCCTCAGTAGTTGGGGCCACAGCCATGAGCCACCGTTTTATGATACCCCTCTTGGCCACTGTAGTTGAGTCCCTCATACTTTGTGGGTACGGTGTAAAGAAAAATAGGTGATCTTACTTTGAGAAACAGCTCTTGCAACAGGTTACACCATTAGGACTGAAACCGGCAGGTGCCAGGACCCCATGGAAAAATTCTAGCTAGCAGTATCCAGCAGGGGACCGCCCCCGACATCAGCCCCTCCCCGATGTCAGGCATCACATAAAAGGGGGCGGTCCCCCAGCATCCCCAGTTCTTTTCCCACCATTGACTCACCAGCATCGGCCTCATGGACGCATGCACGATCGATACGACTCGTGAAATCCTTTTTCTTCAAAAACATCAATCCATGTCTGCTCTCCTACCCCTTCTCTCGAAGGACATCCCTCGAAGTATGCCTGCGGCAAACAGATCCCTTTTGCCAACCATCATTTGGCCTGTGTCAGGTGCCTGGCCCAGAGCACGACACCCAGGCCTGCTCCGTTTGCCAGCAGTTTAATAGCAGGACCTGGATCTGCCGCCAAATGGCTCTTCAGGGATTCCTCCTCGAGGAGAAATTGAAAAAGATGGAGAAACGACCTTCCTCCAAAGGGGAATCTTTCCATAAGTCAGGGAAACACTGGGACAAGCATTGGGACTTGGACAGGACGAGATCCCCCAGTAGGGCCTCCGAGTCCACGGCCAGCTCTAGCTCTACTTGGTCCAACTGTTCTCCTTCCTGGGTTCGTTCCCAACATCCCCCGGTGAAGATAAGGTCTTCAGGTGGCTCTTCTGCCTCTCTGCACCCACTCAAGACCTCCAGGGCACCAGAGGCCGCCAAGCTTGATTCCAGACATAAGCAGTCTTCCTCTAAATCAGGGAGTATGTCTATCTGACACCAGGACTCCAACGTCTGGTCTGCCTCCCAGCCTCCGAAGGCTCCTGAAAGGAAGACTGCTGAACTGACGTCCCTCAAGCAGATGACAGAGTCCAAGAAGGCGTCCGACCCACGCCCACGAAACGGACTACCCCGACGACAGTGATACCGATGCCGGTGGACACCGGACGTCAGGAGTCCTCAGGCGAAGAGGCTACCGCACCGCTGGATGACCAGATGGGTGACATGGAGGATGCCAGCCTACCCAGGGAGCCGTTGCCGAACACGATGGTTCCTCGGGACCCGACGCCCGGCCCTGGTGACAGGCCCACACCGACGCCTGGCCTGTCATCAGGCATGAATATCCAAAAGGTAAAGGAGCTATTCACCTTCTGGTGGGAAACCATAAGGAAAGATGTGGTGCCCCCCCAAGCCTCAGCCACTTGTGACATCCCCGCCTCCTCTTTGGGTCACTGAAGGTGCCAGACCCCCGACCCCCAAGGAACCAACACCACCTCCTCGGGGACGATCGAGAGACAGAAAACACCCATCATGCTCTCCCTCAGGGTCCCCGAGCCCGAAGCGACCCGGGGCAGACGTCACCCACCGGGAGATGACTCCAGACCGGATACGTCCGACACCTCCAGGTCTCCATCTCCTTTCAGTCCCCCATCACTAGACCCACGGGATCTTCCCAGGTTGCCTCCAGATGATCCCTCCTTTTCAGAAATCATGAGGCACATCCAGGAAAATATGGTATGGAAGACAGAGAACTTAGACCCCGAGAGACAACGCTTTGCCCGTTACCTCAGGCAGAAAGACCTGAAGCCTCTGGTGGTCCCACCTTTGGTGGACACCTTTACAGACGTAACCAAGGCAGCTTGGAAGCGTCCACATTCCACACCGGCTGTCCTGAAGAAGACTGAACGCCTCTACAGGGCTCCCATGGAGGACCTATATTTGGCACAACAACCCCTGGCCGACTCCCTGGTCATCACTGCATCTCATGACAGGTCCCAGCGGCCTCAGCATCTGAGTACCCAGCCTCCGGACCAGGAATCTAAGCAATTAGATTCTATGGGAAGACGCATGTATGCGGCTGCTACATGCTCAATTAGGTCTCTAAACTATCTGACGCACATGGTGCAGTTTCAGAGCACCCTTTGGGAACAGGGCCAAGACCTTCTAAAAGACTTTCCGGATGGCGAAAAGAAGGAGGAGCTGCTAAACCTCCTCCATACTGGGTCAGATCTGGGGATCCAGGTTCTCTGAGACGCCTATGACTCGGCGGACTTGGCAGCCAGGGGAGCAGCCACAGGCATTTGTCTCTGGAGACACTCATGGTTGAGAGTCTCTGGATTTACCCTGGACATCCAGAAGAATATCCTAGATGTCCATTATAATGTAGCGGTTCTGTTCGGTGGGGAGTCCGAGAAGGTCATCACCAAACTGCAGGATGCCAAGAAGGCAGTCAGGACTGTACAGGCCATGTATGTACAGTCCAAAATCGGGTTCCTTTCTTAGGAACCAGAATAGTTTTCACAGCCACCAGCAACGGCAACAGCCACGTTCCAGCCAGCAACCCAGGGGCAACTTCGGTCGCAAAAATCAAGCCAGGTTCCCCTCGGGCCAGGGCCCAAAGCATCCCAAAGCAGCCCAGCCTGCAGGGTCCAACACCACCACAGCATGACTCCTTCTTGGCCCCGGCCCCTCCTCTGGGTCAAAGGATCGAGAAGGTCGGGGGTCGCATCTCTCTCACCTTTCCGGATGGCAGAGGATAACCTCCAACTGGTGGGTGTTGCAGTTGGTCGAACGGAGTCACTCTCTAGAGTTCCTCGATCACCTACCATCCAGACCTCCTCTGCTCTCCTGCTACTCGGGTCAGCATGCCCTACTGATTCAGCAGGAGATCTTGGCCCTCCTAGACAAGGAGGCCATAGAGTACGTTCCACTGCTCTAGAGAGGAAAAGGTTACTATTCTCACTTCTTCCTGGTTCCAAAGAAAACAGGGGACTTGCGCCCAATTCTGGACTTCAGCGACCTCAACACATTTGTGTTGTACAAGCGTTTCTGCATGGTGACCCTACTGGGTCTTATTCCCATGCTCAAAGAGGGCGCTTGGCTGGTGTCTCTGGACATGCAGGACACTTACCTACATCTCCCAATCGCTCGAGCGCACTGGAAATTTCTACGCTTCAAGTTTCTGGGACGCCACTACCAGTTCCGAGCACTCCCTTTTGGGCTGTCTTCGGCACCTCGAGTGTTCATGAAGTGCATGGCAGTCGTGGCAGCAGCTCTCAGGAGAAGAGGCCACTACGTGTTTCCTTATCTAGATGACTGGCTCCTCGTGGCACCCTCACGGGAGGCCCTGATGTCCACGATACAAGATACCTGTTCTCTCTTCCTATCGCTAGGCATCACTATCAACCAAGAGAAGTCGCACCTTGTCCCGTCTCAGAACTTGCAGTTCATAGGAGCAGTTCTGGACACCACTCGGGGAAGTGCATTCCTTCTTCAGGAGAGGGCAGAATGCATCAGATCCCTCATATAGGACATAAAGGAAAAGAAGACGGTACCGGCCTGGTCCATCCTTTGCCTGCTCGGACACATGGCAGCTGCCATTGCAATGGTTCCCCTAGCTCGACTCCATATGCGAGTCACCCAGTGGATGTTGAGGGCACAATGGGACCAGAAGCAAGATCATCTGCAGCATCCAGTCTGGATCACGAATGCCATTACCTGAGACTGGAACTGGTGGCTTGTCCCAGACCACCTCTCGACAGGAGTCCCCTTCATTGCATCGCCTCCTTCAGCGACTCTCTCCACCGATGCCTCGAGGTCTGGATAGGGAGCTCACCTGGACAGGGTCAGGACTCAGGGCTTCTGGTCATCTCTGGAGTCCTAGCTTCACATAAATATTCTAGAGATGAGAGCCGTCCTTTGTGCCCTGCAGGCATTTCAGACGGAGATTCCACTGGGTACTCTTCTGGTGCAAACAGACAATACTGCGGTGATGTACTATCTCAACAAACAAGGAGGAACTCATCCCTATCCCCTTTGCAGGGAGGCTCAAAGGGTTTGGGAGTGGGTACTGCAACATGGCACAAATATCATTATGCATGTTCCCGGAGTGGACAACACTATCGCGGACAGTCTGAGCTGATCACAGGCCAGAGTCCACGAATGGGAACTGCTTCAGGAAGTTGCAGAGGACCTGTTCCGCACATGGGGGACACCAGAATTAGATCTCTTCGCGTCCCCATACAACGCAAAACTGCCCAATTTCTGCTCGCTAGATCCAGGACCTGGTGTTTTCTGGCGAGATGTGTTGTCCCTCTCTTGGACGGGCAGGTTCCTCTACGCTTTCCTGCCCTTCCCTTTATCCAGAGGGTTCTGTTGAAGCTCTGATGAGTGGGCCTGCCTTATTCTAGTAGCGCCTTTTTGGCCCAGGCAAATTTGGTTCCCTCTCTTACATCAGCTGGCCCAGGAACCTCCAGTGCCTCTGCCATTCAGCTCTCATCTTCTGTCCCAGGAGGCAGGCTCCTTGGTCCATCCGGATCTTCGGTCTCCGAACCTGCATGCCTGGCTCCTAAGGACATAGTAGTCTTGAGATATGGGGTCTCTCAGGAAGTTGGGGACATTCTGGTAGGAGCCGGAAAACCCTCCACCCACATCACTTACGCCATGAAGTGGCGCAGATCCTGTATTTGGGCTCAAGCTCGTGGACTGACCTCATTGGATTGTTCTGAGAGGTCTGTTTTGGACTACCTCCTATCCCTCTATGAGGCAGGTCTTGCCTACTCCTCCATTAAGGTGCACCTGTGTGCCATTTCGGCATACTATTCGCCAATAGGTCACCGGTCCCTAGCTCAGCTAGAGGCTTCTTGCACTTTTTTGCATGGCATTCTGCACTTGAGACCTCCCATTAAAAACCCAGTTCCACCTTGGGATCTTCCTTTCATTCTAGAGCAGCTTACACTGCCGCCTTTTGAACAAGCCGCAGATTGCAAGCTGTGTCTCCTTGCTTGGAAGACTCTTCTTTTAGTTGCTGTTACTTCTGCCAGAAGAATTTCTGAGCTACATGCACTTATGTGCAAGGATCCTTATTTGGTTTTTCACAAGGACAGGGTGTCCTTAAGAATGAATCCCAAGTTCCTTTCCAAGGTGGTCTCAGCTGTCACTCTCAACCAGGATATAGACCTGCTGGTGTACTATCCGAATCACTATAACGGGGAGGCACTATTGCACACTCTGGATGTGCATAGGTGTCTCAGATATTACCTGACCAGAACTAAGGCACATCGTAAGTCGGACCAGCTCTTTGTTTCCTACGCACAAAGAATGCCTGGTGCTCCTGTTTCCAAACAGTCACTGTCTCAATGGCTGGTAAAGTGCATTATGTTCCGTTACCAGAAGCGCAACAAGATTTTACCGGGACCGGTAAAAGGTCATTCTACGAGGGGGATGGCTACCTCCTTCGCTGCGCTCAAAAATGTCTCCATTTCAGCTATCTGTACAGCAGCAACCTGGAGCACTGTACACACCTTTATCAGGCACTACAGTTTGGATATTGCCTCTAGATGTAGAGCTGGTTTTGGCTTGGCGGTCCTTCAGGGACTTTTGTCCTGAACTGAGACATCTCTCCTATCCTCCTCCCGGTAAGAATTTGTTCCCTTACTGCTTTGGAATCAGTCCTAATGGTGTAACCTGCTGCAAGAGCTGTTTCTCAAAGTAAGATAGTACAGTTACGTAAGAACTTACCGTAACAGTAGATCTTCGAGAACAGCTCTTGCAGCAGGCAGTTTCCCTCCCACCTTCCCCTCTGGAGATTGAGTCTTGTGACCTAGTTTCCAGGCTACAGCGTCTTTGACGCCATCTTACTGTATACCTTCCTTTGGAAGCGGATCCTCGGTCTCCCCTTCAGATGTCACACTTGAGCCGGGAGTCTCCGGCGGGAGAACTGGGGGTGCTGGGGGACCACCCCCTTTTATGTGATGCCTGACATCGAGGAGGGGCCGACATCGAGGGTGGTCCCCCGCTGGATACTGCTAGCTAGAATTTTTCCGTGGGGTCCTGGCGCCTACCGGCTTCAGTCTTAATGGTGTAACCTGCTGCAAGAGCTGTTCTCGAAGATCTGCTGTTATGGTAAGTTCTTACGGGACTGTACTTTGTGTGACATTAGGTTGTGTATGTAGAGAGACCAGAACTGGGAGCAAATCAGTATATGGACACTTGTGAAGTGGCACCTGAAGAAGGGTATTACAGGATTCGTTCTTTCAGTGATGTGTTTGCAGTGTTCGCTGGGTTTTTAAAGGTGAAAGGAAACTGTTTTTATACCTTTGGATGCCTACTGTTTTCCTAGTTTATACCGTATAATTTGATGTTGTTTTGACCATTTTTTGCTAAAGGAGTATTATTTTATTGCCTTTGTAACAAGCCTGATCCCATCTGTCCTCAACAACTGCTGCCCTCAATTTTCATACAGTGTGAACAATTTTTTCATTAATGAAGCCGTTCCGGGTCATTCAGGTGAATAGCAGGGATCGGTGTAACTGATCTCTTGGAAATATTAAAAAAAAAGGGCAGTAGCTGCTGAAGAAAGGAAAGCACAACATAGATTTGAGGGCACTAGAAAATTAGATTATTAATTTATCAAAAAATGGTCCGAGCATTTCATAATAAATGATGTAGAAACATAGAATCTGTCGGCAGATAAGGGCCGCTTGGTCCACTCAGTCTGCCCATTTTTTCCTCTACCTGTAGTATCACTGTAGCCCCTTCTTGATCTCCGTCTCTTTCTTCCCCCCCATTCTTTCCCATTGAGATTCCTTTATGCTTATCCCATGTATTCTTGAACCCCGCCACTGTTTTCACCCCCACAACCTCTGCTGGTAGGCTGCTCCACAAATCCAACACTCTTTCAGTGAAGAACTATTTTTTTTTTTTTTACCTGTTTAACCAGGAGTAGCACACTGAGCTGAAAGCTTTTTTATAGGTGCGACCTGGGAGCACAGGGAAGTTAAGTGACTTGCTCAGGGTCACACAGTATGTAAGTGGAAGCTGTGGGATTCAAACCCAGGTCTGGTCTGCTGGATGTCACCAGATTTGCAGCTCAGAGCCTTAAACCACTGCACCATACTTCCTCACATCTCTTCTGAAACTAGCCCCCTCCAGCTTCACAGCATGTCCCCTTGTTCTTGTGCATTTTTTCTGAAAAAATACTTTCAGGGACATGGATATGTTGTTCATCCACACTTTTTGACAGTGTCCCTTTCCCTTTAAAAGCTGCCGGAAAGTCTTCAAGCTGGCTCCTCCCATCCACCCGGGTGGTATTACCCTCGGCTCCGCCCCATGACGCTAGATCTTCCTTTCTGCTGGAAGATTCAGGTTGCCTCCTTTGTGCTCTCACATTTTGTAAGCCCTGGCTTCAAAACCTTTGGTTATCCTGAAAATTTGCCTTGTTCGCGTTAGTGATTGCGATTCTTTTTTCTCGATCATGGAAGAAAGTCTTCCCTTAGATTTCGCCGGTGTTCGTGCAACCAGAAGATGTCACGCACCAACCCGCATGCCTCTTGCGTTTACTGTTTGGATGTGGGCCATGACACCACGATGTGTGAGTTTTGCCTCGCATTCCATCCTAACGTCCTCGATGACTGTGAAATCCAAGGAGGCCCGGTGGGCTGTTTCCGTGGCCGCAGGATCCGCCGAGCAATTGGAGCGCACACAAGCCTTCAAGGAGGAAGCAGCTTGTGCCACATATTCTTCCTCTCAGAGCTTCTTCATTCCGCTCAACTTGGGCTACACCTTGTCGATCGACGACATTGAGATAGTTCTCGACCCTCTGTCGCCAACTCTGGTTGATGACTCCCTCTCTCGCTCTCTGGTCCTTGCTTTCCCTGACAAGGAGACCCAGCCTGCTGGGAACCCCGCGGAGAAAGTTGTCCCTGACCCCGTGAAATCACTGGTTCCACCAGTGTCTCCTGACTGACTGAGTCGACCCGTCCGATCTCGATCGAGGTCTCAGACCCCCTTGATCAAAAGGCAGAGGAAGGGCCATAAGCGCTCTAAAAAGAGGCGATGCCATCAGTCGTCCTTGTCCTCCTCGGAGGAGGAAAGGCTCGCACGAGGACCTCGTGGCAACAGCTGATTTTGTCCGGGCACAAACCTGTCCCATCTTCTACCCCAGCCATTACTTGACTTTCATCTCCCAGGCTGAAGCCAACTCCTCTGGAGCTGATTAAGTTCCTCCGGTTTGGCCTAAACCGGTCTCTCCACCGATTTTGGTGGAACCGCCGCCCAAGTCGCCTGTGGGAGGGACTTCTTCTAAGGAAGCTAGACCAGACACCGGGCTTCCCCGGCGTCTCTCGGTCACTGTCACCCCTGACCACCCCCAGCGGGTCGAGGGTGATGTTGGCGGTCGACCGTTGTGTCCGGACTCCTCGGATTCGGATGAAACTGGCCTCCATTCTCATCTAGAGGATGATGACTTGGCTGGTGGGATAGAGACGGAGGAAGGTCCTTCATCTTTTCAGGACATTCTTCACCTCATCTCTGAGTCCACAGGGATACCCCTGAAACCTATCCAGAAAAAGGAGTACCACCCTCTCACTGACATCCTCAAGAGAGGGGATACCCCGACGGAAGCCTTTCCTGTGGCCGAAGCCATTGTTGGCCCGGCCTTAGAACTTTGGCAGCACCCTGCGTCCTGTCCGGCTCTTGTCTGCCTATATGGCCCACAAGTATGCAGTACCCATGGGGTCCCTTGTGGGGTTCACAGAGCACCCTTCGGCCGAGAGCTTTGTGACTGCCTCTGTGTTCAGGCGTACTGGTAGTTCTACTGATACTGACAGACCTCCTGAGAAGGAAGCCAAATATTTGGATCATTCTGCCCAGAAGGTCAATGCGGCCTCATCATTAGGTATCCATCAGGCAAGCTCGGCCGTCATCATGGCACACTTCTCTCATGCCCTTTTGGGGTCCTTGGACAAAGTCCTCCCACATCTCCACGTGGACTTGCAGACCACAGTCAAGCAGGTCCAGGACCAAGGCCATGCTGTTGCTAAACAACAGCTCCAGACAGCTCTGGACATTGGGGACTCATGTGCCCGTTTGTTGGCAGCCGCATTTGCCTCTCACCGTAGGGCTTGGTGGAGGCACCAATCTCTTCAGCCCAGGTGTGGCTGGTCACCTTCAGCGCATTGAGCAGTCCAGTGCCACCTTGGATGCCACTTCTGCTAAGGGTTCTTCTGGTCCCAAGAAGCAGCAGCAGAAGAGGAAGAAGCCTTTTTGGCACTCTTCCCCTGTGGCCCAGCAGTCCTCCTTTCAAGGTGGTCAGCAGCAGCAGGCTCAAGCTTGGTGCCCCCGGCCCAAGCCCGTACCCTCCCTGGCCAGTAAGGGAGGCTGGGGTTCAGGCCCTGGACCATCTGCCTCCAAGCCTGCCCAGAGACTGGGTGGGGGCTGCCACCCCTACTCCCATCATGCCAGCACTGGGTCCTCTCGTGGGGGGCCAGCTCTGCCACTTTCTTTTCACCTGGTCCACTGTTACCATGGACAGGTGGGTCTTAGAAGTGGTCAGCCAGGGACTACCTCTGGAATTCGAGCAGTACCCTCCAAGCCAAGCCCACACCCAACGGGGGGAGAGGGTATCCACCCACACTCGGTCAGCTCTCCAAGACGACATTGCTCAGCTCCTCCTCGAGGCAGTAGCTCCAGTGGCGGATCCTCCAGCAGACCCGGGCTTCGTTTCCAGGTATTTCCTGGTTCCCAAGTGGACAGGGAGTTGGTGCCCCATTCTAGATCTGCACTATCTGAATCAGTATCTCAGGTCACACACCTTCCAGATGGTCACTCTGTCTCAGACCATACCATCCCAGGGAGCGAAGCATGTGGTTCTGTTCACTGGATCTCCAGGACGTGTTCTTTCGTGTCCCAATCCGTCTGTTCCACCAGCGGTTCCTCCACTTCGGAGCTGAGGGAACCCTGCACGAGTTCCAAGCCATGCCATTCGGCCTGTCATTGGTCCCACGAGTCTTCACCAAATGCATTGCAGTGGTAGCAGCCCACTTTGGCCATCGGGGGGCAGAATTTACCCCTACCTTGACATTTGGCTCTTAGCAGGTTCCACCCAGCAGGAGGTGGAGAGAACTCGGCCTCCTGATCAGTGAGGCCAAGTCAGAACTCGTGCCTTCCCAGGTGATGTGCTTCATCGGGGGCAGAGCTCGACTTTCGTCAAGCCAGAGCTCGGCTCCCGGTGGACAGGGCGGAGG
The DNA here is from genome assembly GCA_016271365.2 of Neoceratodus forsteri. NCBI lineage: Eukaryota > Metazoa > Chordata > Ceratodontiformes > Ceratodontidae > Neoceratodus > Neoceratodus forsteri. Next base: position 554,551,684 of record JADMNL010000022.1, read on the forward strand.
TTCTCTCCTCCTTTGCCCAATCATTTCTGGTTGGGCAGTTGCGCCCTGCCCGGGACTTTCTGTGCCTTCTGGGTCACATGGTGATGGGTACCTCCATGGTCCGTTGGGCCCAGTGGTACATGTTCTCCCTCAAATGGAAGCTGGCTGCCCAGTGAACTCAGCGCCATGGTCACTTCGACCTGCTTAATCACTGTGACCCAGAGGATGTGGGTCGCTCTCCAATGGTGGACCATCCCAGACCGGTTGCAGGAAGAGATCCCATTTGTCCTCCCTGAGCCAATGGTCGTCCCTACGACCAATGCCTCTCTCATGGGCTGGGGAGCCCACATGGGGGACAACAGGGCCCACGGGTTCTGGACCCCCGAGGAGTCCCGTTATCACATCAGCCTGTTGGAGCTCAGAGCAGTCAGACTGGCACTGTCGGCTTTTGCTCCTCAGCTCTGGGGTCAAGTGATTCAAGTCCAGATGGACAATACCATGACCATGGAGTACCTCAACAAACAGGGTGGCATACATTCCCATCTGCTGTGCAGGAAAGCGCTCCACATCTGGACACTCATGAGCTGTCTGGAGGCGGATGTCCTAGCCATCCATGTGGCAGGAGCCTCAAACCAACTTGTGGATGCTCTCAGCCGCATAGGCGAGACATCCCACGAGTGGTCTCTCTATCCCGACATAGCATACAGTCTGTTCTCCCACTGGGGCAAACCATCAGTGGACTTGTTTGCCTCCTGGGAAAACACCAAGCTGGGGCTGTTTCATGCCCGCTCCCCTCTGTAGGGCTCGCTGCAGGGGGGATGTCTTCTCGAGGCCGTGGACCCCAGGCCTCTTCTACACCTTCCCTCCATTTCCCTAGATCCACAGGGTGCTCCTCAAGGTGAGGAGGGACAAGGCACAAGTGATTCTGGTAGCCCCAGACTGGCCACACCATTTCTGGTACCCAGATCTCCTCAGCCTCAGCAACAGGCCCCCGGAGCAGCTTTCAGCACACCCGGACCTGATCTCACTCAGTCAGGGAAAGGTATTCCATCCGGACCTTCAGTCCCTGCACTTGATAGCCTGGTACCTGAGCGGCTAGAGTTCCAGGCTTTTGGACTTTCTGAGGATGTTCTCACAGTAGTGGAAGCATCCAGGAAGGAGTCGACCAGGAAATGTTATGCCTTCAAATGGAGGTTTTCCATTTGGTGTCAGGGCAAGGACCTGGACCCTCTCTCCTGTCCAGTGGCTAACATTCTCGACTACCTTTGGTCTGTGTCAAAAGAGGGTCTTCGGTCATCAACCCTTAGGGTGCACCTGGCAGCCATCTCTGCTTACCGGGCGCGGGCCAGTCAGCCGACACTGGCACAGGAGACAGTAGTCAGGTGGTTTTTCAAATGCCTGGATCACATATCCCCTCTGGTGTGTGAACCTCCACCTCCGTGGGATCTACTGCTGGTACTGGCAAAGCTCATGGGCAAGCCATTCGAACCAATGCACAAGTGTGAGCTGTCACACTTGTCATGGAAGATGGCCTTCCTGGTGGCTATCACATCTGCCAGAAGGACAGGGGAGCTCCAAGCGTTCTCGGTGGACACCCCTTATCTGGTCTTCCAAAGGGACAAAGTTGTCCTGTGCCCCCACTCGAAATTCCTCCCGAAGGTGGTGACAGAGTTTCACCTTAATCAGGTGTTGACTTTGCCTGTGTTCTACCCGAACTACACCTCGGACGCCAAGTACAGGCTCAATACCTTGGACCTGAGACAAGGTCTCTCCTATTATAAGGAGAGGACGGCAGGAATCTGGGGAGAGGTTCGCCAGCTGTTTGTTACCTACGCTGAAGCCGCTTCTGGCAGACCTGCAGCAAAGCGGACGATCGCAAGATGGATTACGTCTTGCATTGATTTCTGCTACAGGTTGGCAGGCAAGGAGCCTCCCAAAGGGATAAGAGCTCATTCTGCCCGCCATACCGCTGAATTGGTGGCTACTTCCAGGGACATCCCTATCCAGGAAATCTGTCGGGCTGCCACCTGGAAGACAGCAAACGCCTTCATTACCCACTACCACATCGACCTTGAGTCACGCCGGGATGCTAGTTTTGGGGCCTCGGTTCTCTAATCTCTGTTCCCCAAGTAAGTATTGAGGGGTGTGTGCCTTGCCTCCCTCCTCCTGGAGAACTGCATAGAGTCTGCCAAGAAGTGTGGATGAACAACATATCCACACCCCTAGAAAAACAGGTTACTCACCTGTAACAGTAGTTCTAGGAGTAGTATATGTTGTTCATCCACATGGACCCACCCGACCTCCCTGGCTGCGGACTCACACAACCTGGCTTCCAGCGGGCTAAGAGCTGGCATCATGGGATGGAGCCAAGGGTTATACCACCCGAGTGGGTGGGAGGAGCCAGCTTGAAGACTTTCCGGCAGCTTTTAAAGGGAAAGGGACAATGCCAAGAAGTGTGGATGAATGACTTATACCACTCCTAGAACTGCTGTTACAGGTGAGTAACCTGTTTTCTCTCCTGTACTTTATTCACCCCAGTGAGGTATTTAAAAGTCTCTATCATATCCTCCTGTTCCCTCCTCTTTTCCAGGGTATACATATTGAGATCTTTTAGTCTCTCCTTACAGGGCTTCTGATGCAGACCCCGCACCATTGTAGTTGCCCTCCTCTGGACTGCCTCCACTCTGTCTATGTCCTTCAGGGGATGTGGCCTCCAGAACTGTACACATTGTTCTAAGTGAGGTCTTACCAGCGATCTGTACAGGGGCACCACCTCCTTCTTTCTATTGGTGATACCACTCCCTATGCACCCCACTAGCTCTCCCAACTGCTTTGTCGTACTGCCTGGCCACCTTTAGGTTATCAGAGATTATAAAAAGGGTCTGAGAAATGGAGCTTTCTGATTGGCTGCAAACATTCTAACAGCCTTATGTTAATCTATTATTAACATACATGTAGAGCTTAGCCATATGCTGAACAAGGTTTAACACTGTTTAAAACCTTTTTTTTATTATAATAGCAATAAGGCACTCCCAGGGATTATGTTAATGGTCAGTTAATCACCCTCTAGGGGCATGTGGCACTCGGCTACACCTCGTGCCACAGTACACCTCTAGAAGGTGATTAACAGACCATTAACATAATCCTTGGTCATGCCTTATTGCTTAATTATTAAACCCCGGTCTCTCTCCTGCTTGGTGGTCGTCAGTAACATTACCTCCATTTTGTACTGTGGCCCTGGGTTTCTGTGCCCCATGTGCATTATTTTGCACTTTTTTGCATTGAAATCCAGCTGCCATACCCATGACCACGCCTCAAGTTTTCTCAGGTCTCTGCTCATCCCTTCCATCCCCCTGAGTGAAAACCCTATTACAGATTTTGGTGTCATCTGCAAATAGGCAGACCATCCCCTCCAGCTCTTCTGCTGTTTCACCTGTAAAGATATTAAACAGGAGAGGTCCCAGCACTGATCCCTGAGGCACCCCGCTGGTCACCCTCCCAGGGACTGACATGACATGACTGATATAGAATGTAGATATGGGTTTTTCCCTCAGATTCAGGATATACTTACTGCACAGCTCATTCAAACCTATTCCCGCTTAGATTATTTTTTCAAATCATGTGAGCATTTCTCTTCAGTCCAAGATTTAACAATAGGCCCCCGTATATTGTGAGATCATCACCTTCTACTATTAAAAATAAATCTAGGAAAACCCCCTAAAATGAAACTATGGCGCCTTAACCCTTTCATCCTGAAAGACTCATAATATTTGGAATATATAAAGACCAGAATCCCACAATTTCTTACTGATAACTCTTAACAGTGATCAATTGGACTGTAGCATATGGGATGCTCTAAAAGCCACTATACGTGGTGAAACAGTAACTTCTAGGGACATGGATATGTTGTTCATCCACACTGTCTGGCAGGTATCCTTGCCGCTTTAAATCTTGCCGGAAGGTCTTCTAGCTGGCTCCTCCCACCCACCTGGGTGGTAAAACTCTCAGCTCCGCCCCATGACGCCAGATCTTCCTTACCGCTTGAAGCTCAGGTTCCCTCCTTAACGCCTTGATAAGACTGGTTCCAATTCTTCGAATTTTCGAATCAAAGTTCTTTGCTAAAAAGATTTTGTCTCTCCTCGCGGCTGCGATGGATAAATCGACCTGGTTTCAGGAGATGCCCTGGCGGCGGAAGATGTCTCAGACGGATCCACGACCCACGCAGCCACTGCTTGGGCCTTGAGCACCCACCCGCAGGCTTATGACACTGTGCTCTTCTTCGCCCACGCCTCAAGACCCCTGTCTGCTTACAGCTGGGGCATCCCGAGAAAAGATTTCTCCAGTTAAATCTAAAGAGGTCTGCTGATGTGTGTCCGCGGCGCGGGCTCGGGCGGATCAGCTCGAGCAGATGATCGCCTCGAAGAGGAGGAGGCGCGGGCCGCTCACCTGCTGCGGCATTTGTCCCACTTCTCTCTGTGCCTCATATCGGCTTCCTTTATGAGCTCTGTCTGACCCTCTCGACCAAAGGTGAGGGTCCAACTTCTTCTGGACCTTTTTCTCGGTCCAAAAGAGCAAAGTGGTCTCACTGCCTGACGCCTTGGGAGCGGGAAAGAGCCCTCCCATGGTCGATAGTTTACTCGTCGACTCCATCAGGCTCGCCACTGGCTTCCACGTGTCCCCGCCAGGCCAGCTGACCGAGACTCCCGCCGACGAGTCGAGATTTTTCCGCCCGTTAGATGGGTTGTCGGCTGAAAGCTGAGAACCCTCTCCTGTTCCCCGTGGAAGTTGGAGGATCCCGCTGGCTCGCCTGTGCCTCCGTTCCGAGCCTCGTGGAATCGTCTCAACCGAGGGAGTGCTGATTCCCGACACTCCTCGCACTGCCCTCGGCCCAGCCGAAGTCTCGGTCTCGGACATCTTCGGTCCAGCCGGTCCCGGCCTGTCATAGGAAGTTCTGGTCTCGCACAACTGCAGCGGCGGCGCCGCTTTTCTCCCTCTCCTCCTTGACGAGGGGAGGCTTCGCGCAGTTGCGCCGGAAGTGTGAGGAACTCGTGGCAACAGCTCCTTCTGACCGGGAATAAGCCAACCCAGTCGTCTTCCCCGGCCATTAAGTGGCTGTCACCGGAGCGGCCGAAACAACCCCTCGTTGTAGCTGAGGAGCCTGTTCCGAGGCCGGTTGTTCAGCCAGATCCAGCTGCCCCACCGATTCTGGTGGAACCTCCGCCTCCACAGCCGTTAGTTGGGGCACCGACCAAAAGTTCTCGGTCGGCTCGGGGTTTGCCCCATAGGCTGTCTGTCACCTCACTCCCGATAGACCTCGGCAGGTGGAGGGTGGCTCAGGCCCAGGTAGCTTTTGAGGACTCTTCCGAGTCCGAGGATGATTCTCCCTTCTCCAAGCGAATGGACTTGGAGTCCTCAGGAGGACAGTCAGTGGACGATAGCCCTCGTCCTTCCTAGGTTGCTCGGCTCATCTCGGAGTCCACCGATGAAGCTGAACCTGCTTTAAACGGGCCAGGTATCCTCACGGAGATTCTGGACTGAGGGGATTCCCCACGGAGGCCTTCTCCAGTGGCTGAGGCCATAGTGGGTCCAGCCTTGAGCTTTAGCAGCGCCTCTGCTTCCTGCCCCGCGCCTCGGGTCAGGATGGCTAGGAAGTATGCGTCCCCACCGGTTCCCTGTCCGGTTTTTTGGAACACCCCTCTGCTGAGGGGTTGGTTACCGACAGCGTTTTCCGGCGCACCGGGAACGCCAGGGATGTGGACAAACCTCCCGACAAGGAATCCAAGAAATTGGATTATGCTGGGCGAAAAGTCTTTGCTGTGTCCTCTCTCGGCCTTCGTTAGGCCAGTTCGGCCGTCCTCATGGCACAGTTATCTCATGCCCTGTTGGGCTCCCTGGATGAGGTCGTCCCTCATCTTCCTGCGGATCTGCAGACCACGGTTAGGCAGGTGCGGGACCAGGGCAGGGCAGTGGCAAAACAGCAGCTCCAGACCGCGCTAGAGCATCAGGGACCCATGTGCCAGGTCTGTGGCAGCCGCAGTGGCTATGGCCGCCGGGCTTGGCTGAGGATATCCACCTACTCTCGGATACCCAGCACAAGTTGGCGGATGTTCCCTTTTGGGACTGACTCTTCGGCCCTGGGTGGAAGGTCACCTGCAGAGGATCGATAAGTCCAATGCCACCTTGACTCGGTCTTCCGCCAGAAGGACAAAGGCCGTAGTCACAGCCTAAGCCCTTTTGTCCTTCTGCCTGCGGCGCGCCCGCCCAGCAACTTCAGGGCTAGCAGGCTCGGGCTTGGCATCCCAAACCTGGGGTGCCGGCTTCCTCCAAAAGGAAGCAGGGAGGTAAGGCCCAGGAGGTCCTTCGGCCGGTCCCTCCTCCAAGCCTGCCCAGTGACGGGCTGAGGTGTCGCCCATCCCCGGCCACCCCGCTCCTGGTTCCCTGTGGGGGACGGCTCTGACACTTCCTTTCCGCCTGGTCCGCTATTACCATGGACAGGTGGGTAATGAGGTGGTGAAAAGGCCTGCCTCTGAATAGCAGGCCCCCGCCTTCAGAGCTGTCGCACCGGGGCCTCACGGTCCGCAGCTCATTGTCGGATCGCCGAGCTGACATCGCCTCCTCCTCCAAAGGAGGTGATCGGGAGGTAGAGGACCCCCTCAGACCCGGGTTCGTGTCCAGGTACTTCCTGGTTCCGAACGGACGGGGTTGGCGCCCATTCCCGACTCCACACGACCTGGAACAAGTTCCTGTCTCGAACCTTCAGGATGGTCACCTGGCGCAGATAATACCATCTCTGAACACGGCATGTGGTTCTGCTCTCTGACCTGCAGGACGCGCTCTTCACGTCCCTATCTGTCCGTCACATCGAGATTCCTTCGCTTCGAGCAGAGGATCCTCTTCGAGTTCCGAGCCATGCCCTTCGGCCTGTCTCCAGCTCCCAGGGTCTTCACCAAATGCATTGCAGTGGTGACAGCTTTCCTGTGGTGCCGAGGGGTCCGGTGTACCCTTACCTGGCGATCGACATGATAGCAGCTCCTCCAGACAGGAGGTGGAGCGTCCACAGATCTGGCCTCCAGGTTTGCTCTCAAGTCGGCCTTCTCATCAACGGGCCAAGTCAGAACTCGAGTCAAGCAGGTGATTCTGTTTATCGGGCAGAGCTCGACTCTTTCGAGCCAGAGCACGGCTCCCAAGTGACAAGGGCGAGTTCTTACCCTTGCCCAATCATTTCTGCTGGGCAATCGCTACCTGCCTGGGACCTCCAAGCCTCCTGGACCTCATGACGGCCTGTACCAGCGTGGTCCATTGGGCACGCTGGCACATGCACCCTCTCAGTGGGGACTGGCCAGCCAGTGGTCACAACGCCTGCATCCATTGGACCAGCTAGTGATGGTGACCCAGGAGCTGTGGAACGCTTCCAGTGGTGGACCATTCCATCTCATCTGCAGGAGGGCATCCTTTGTCCGCCTGAGCCGCGGTCTCTATCGACCGATGCCTCTCTGATGGGTTGGGGTGCCCATCTGGGGAACATCGAGGCACGGCCTCTGGTCCCGTGGGAGTCCCGATGCCACATCAACCTGCTGGAGCTCGAGCTGTCCGCCTAGCTCACCGCCTTTGCTCCGTTTCTCGGGGTCAAGTGGTCCGAGTCCAGACGGACAATACCACACCATGTGCTACCTAAATGCCCAGGGCGGGATTTCGCCCATGCTTCTATGCAGGAAGCTCTCCGCATTTTGGTCACCGTATGCAGCCTGAGGCGGATCTCCTAGCCATTCAGTATGGCAGGAGCCTCCAACACCCTGGCTGATGCCCTGAGCCGGATAGGGGCTGCATCTCACGAGTGGTCTCTCCTGCCGGAGGTAGTACAAGATCTGTTCTCCCACTGGGGCACACCTCAGGTGGACCTGTTTGCCTCCAGGGAGAATGCGAAGCTGAGGCTGTTTCATGCCCGCCCCCCTCAGCAGGGCTCGCTGCAGGGGGATGCCTTCTCGAGGCTGTGGACCCCGGGCCTCTTTTACGCCTTTCCCCCATTTCCCTTGATTCACAAGGTGCTTCTCAAGACAAGGAGGGACAAGGCGCAGGTGATTCTGATAGCCCCAGACTGGCTCCCCACCAGTTCTGGTACCCAGATCTCCTCAGCCTCAGCTCCAGGCTCCCGAGGCAGCTTCCAGCTCACCCAGACCTGCTCTCAGTCAATCAGGGAAGGTGTTTCATCCGACCTTCAATCCCTGCACCTGACGGCCTGGTTCCTGAGCGGCTAGAGTTCCAGGCCTTGGGTCTTTCCGACGAGGTCCTCAATGTTGTTGAGGCATCCCTGCAAGGAGTCGACCAGGAAATGTTATGCCTTCAAATGGAAGAGATTTTCCATTTGGTGTCAGGGCAAGGGCTTGGACCCTTCCTCCTGTTCTTTGGCAAGCATTTTGGACTATTTATGGTCCTTTCTAGTCAAGGGCTTAGGTCAACGACCTAAGGTGCACACTGGCAGCCATCTCTGCTTACGGGCAGCGGGCAGGAGCAGTCGGTGGCGCAGGAGGAAGGTGGTCTGGCGCTTTTCAAAGGCCTTGATCACATTTCCCTCTGGAGAGAACCTCCACCTCTGGGATTTACTGCTGGTACTGGCAATGCTCATGGGCGTTTCATTCGAACCAATGCACAGTGTGAACTCTCTCACCTGTCGTGGAAGACCACCTTCTTGGTGGCTATCACGTCAGCCAGAAGGATGGGAGAACTCCAGGCGCCTGCATTGAGTCTCCTTACCTGGTCTTCCACAGGGACAAGGTTGTCCTGCGCCCCACCCAAAATTCCTTCCAGGTGGTGTTGGAGTTTCACCTTAACCAGGTGTTGACTCTGCTGGTGTTCTACCCCAATCACACCTCGGAGGCGAATACAAGCTCATACTTTGGACCCTGAGAGGCGCTTATTATAAGGAGTATGCGGCTGAAATTGAGGAGAGGTTAGCCAGCTGTTTGTCACCTACGCTGAAGCCGCACCTGGCAGACCTGCAGCCAAGCGGACGATAAGCAGGTGGGTCACCTCCTGCATAGAGCTCTGCTACAAGTTGGCGGGCATGGAGCCTCCCAGAGGGATAAGAGCTCATTCTACCCGCCATACTGCTGCATCGGTGGCTGCTTCCAGGGATGCCCCTATCCAGGATATCTGCAGGGCTGCTACCTGGAAGTCAGCACACACCTTCATCACCCATTACCACATCGACCTTGAGTCACGCCGGGATGCTGGTTTTGGGGCCTCGGTTCTCCAGTCTTTATTTCCCAAGTAAGTATCGGGGTGTGCGCTTTTCCCTCCTCCCGGAGAACTGCTAGAGTCTGCCAGACAGTGTGGATGAACAACATATCCATGTCCCTAGAAATACAGGTTGCTCACCTGTAACAGGAGTTCTAGGAATGGTATGTATTGTTCATCCTACCATTTCTCCATTCCTCCCGGCTTGACGCACAACCTGAGCTTCCAGCGGCCAGATCTGGCATCATGGGGCGGAGCCGAGAGTTTTACCACCCGGGTGGGTGGGAGGAGCCAGCTTGAAGACCTTCCGGCAAGATTTAAAGCGGCAAGGATACCTGCCAGACAGTGTGGATGAACAACATATACCATTCCTAGAACTCCTGTTACAGGTGAGTAACCTGTATTTTCTTAATTAAAAAAAAGGCAGAGAATAGAGGCCCTATACAACCATTATACTGAACAATGACAGACATGCTGATTATAGAGAGAGGGGGGGATAAAATAATTCAACACAGAATAAGGGAACTTAAAAAAGAAATACAAAATATAATGGACTCCAAAATTTTGCAAACAATGATCTACTTAAAACAAGCAAACGAGGAGGGAGGAACAAGGGCCTCATGATTACTAGCAAGGAGGCCAAGAATCAGAAAACACACTGCAATGATTTTAAAAACCAGATACCCTGTCACAAACCAAATTTCTCACTCTGATAACCATATTAGGGTGTCATTCAAGACTTTTTACCAAACATTATATACTTCTCCCCTTGCTTCCTCTTCCCGGGAAAGAACAGAATTCCTATCCAATTTACTTTTCCCAAAATTAACAGAATTACAGCAGACCTCTTTGATGTCCCTTATATGACTGGATGAGCTCCTATCCCAAATTAAAGCTTTAAAACTTAATACATGTCCAGGTCCGGACGACTTTATAGCAGAATTGTACCAACATTTGCGGGGCTTCTTCTTCCATTGCTTCTTTCCACATTTAGGGCAGTGGCGGAAGGCGAACCCCCTCCTCCCTCTTGGCAGTATGCGATGATCACCCCTATACTCAAACCAAATAAAGACGCCACGGACCCTGCCTCATATCGCCCAATTTCAATTTTAAATGTTGATTATAAAATCTATATGGGTATTTGGGCCTCAAGATTAGAAACTCTCCTCCCCACAATTATCCACCCAGACCAGGCCGGATTTATTAAACAACGAAGCACATCTGAGAATATACGACGAACCATGCTACTAATGGAATATATCCATACCAGACAGATTCCTACAGCTTAAGTTTAGACGCCGAAAAGGCTTTTGACAGAGTATCATGGGAGTTCCTCTGGGACACTCTTAAAAGCTTCTTCTTCCCTGATTCCTTCTTATCCTGGCTCAATACAATATACTCACAACCCAAAGCGTATATTCGCCTAAATGGAGCTGCAATACCCACTTTACCTTTACAACAGGGCACAAGACAGGGTTGCCCACTTTCTCTTCATGTATTTGCCCTTTACATGGAACCCTTGGCCTTGGCCATAAGACAGAACCCTGGGATAGAGAGAATCCCTGTAGGCCGTGAGATCTACACCATTTCCCTATTCGCAGACAACATCCTATAATCAGTCCTTTCCTCAGAACTCTCAATACCTAGAATCTGGGAAATATTAGAAAAATATGAACAAATAGCTAACTTTAAACTAAATACATCAAAAATGGAGGCCATACCGTTGTATTTTGTCCCAACACAAGCCCTCAAAAGATCTTTACCCTTAAAATGGAGATCCACTAAGTTCAAATATCTAGGTATTAATATACCTTCCAAACTGGAACATCTCGAACTAGTAAATTACAAACCAACCTCTCTTCAAATTCAAGATGATCTAAAAAGATGGGGCTATCTAAAATTAACCTTCTTCCAAAGAATAGAAACCATCCGGATGAATATTTTACCTCGCCTATCATACTTATTTCAAAACGTCCCAATCTTTCCAGATGCCTTTTATTTTAAATCCTGAAACAAATTAATTTCAGCATTTATCTGGGGAGGTCAAAGGCCAAGAATACATCAATCTTTATTATTTTTATCCCAGGTTCAAGGGGGAGCTAATCTCCCTGATTTAAAAAATATGCCACTGCAGCCTTCCTAAAAAAATATTTTCTCTGGCTTTCTCCGGGTTATTCTTCCAGGTGGAAGGAAATAGAATTTGCAATAAATGATCTCCACGATATTGGAAAAATTGCTTTTTCCTCTCCTGCCTACTCCCCACCCTTTACTGATTTTTCAAAATTCACAGCACAGATCTTGTGAATCTGGAGAAATCTTAAAAATAAAAAAACCTTTAAACAATGTGGGTTTTTTCTCACCCTGATTTATAGAGATGAAGAGTTCTATACCCGTCCCAACTAGATACTACATTTAAGATCTGGCATAGACTAGGCCTGAGTTACTACTACCAAATGATTAATACTTCAGGAGTCTCCTCTTTCCTAGATTTACAAAGTAAATATTCTCTTCCTGATGCCGACTATTATCGATATGTACAAGTGAGGAACTATATATTACGACAGAGGGACTTTCCCACCTGCTCCCCCAGTCCTCTGCCTGCCTTGTGGATTTTGCTTAGGGACACTCTAGCAGGTAATCCTTGGGGAAACCTCATAGGACACATATACAGAATACTGCGAGATAATTTGGGAGACTCAACTGTCTCGATATTAGAGGCCTGGAATAAAGATTTACAGCTCGAAGTCCCCCTCTCACTGTGGCAAGAATCAACCTTAAAAGCGATTACAATTACATCATCAGGTATATGGAGGGAATTCGCTTGGAAGTTTCGGACCCGATATTTCCGCTCCCCGGCAAAACTGGCAAAATATCTTCCAGCCTCATATGGTAGATGCTGGAGAAATTGTCATTGTCCACTTGCCGACCTGGGTCATATTTTTTGGTATTGCCCAACCTTAATGCCTTTTTGGATCACACTCCAAGAATTGGAGAAGCGTCTTGGGGAACCAATTGAAATAGTAATACTATATATTTTCCCTCCTCACAGATCGAATTGGGCCAATACCCTGCTCCCTCTCTTCCTTTTGGCTGCAAAAAAACCATCACCCGTAACTGGATGACCCCACATATACCCACAATTTTGGATTGGCATAACCTAGTAAAAGACATCTGTAGATTAGAATATATGACAGCCAAAATCCACAATAAACAAGAGACCCTACTTAGGAAATGGCAGAGATGGATAATGTATTTTTCTCAAAAGGACCCATCCTTTGTTCCTTGGATCCTATGGGACAGATTGGGCTCAACTAGAATAGAAACAGAACATAGCCTCCCCCTATGGTCTCAAGGATATTTTGCTCTTCTTTCAAGGACCAGGGGGCTAAGGAAAGTTCCCCACCCACTTTAGATGAGCACTGGATGAAGGGAGCTCTGCCACTTGTCAATAATGAGATTAGATAAAAAGGAACCTCTGAGGCCTGTTGAACGATAAGAGTGTGTGTATTAATAAGAATTTATCATTACAGTATTGTATACCTGTTAATAATAACATGTCTAAGTATCATCTGAATATTACAAACTGAGAATATACAATGACTAATGTTCAAGTGTACTCATGAAGTGTATAAATGCTGTCTCAACTAATAAAAAAGAAATAAAAAAAAAAGGAGGTAGATATGGGAGCAAGCAGTGGTGTAAAACTGTTTTCCTATCACCTTTAAATTGGAATAGTCAGCACCAAGGACCCCACGCTCCAGTGGTGGCTGGTCCCAATGTGCACTTTGTATGCAAAAACATTTTGGTTTACTTACTGTTTACTGTGGCATGTATCAGACCAATCTCACTTATTTCTAGGCTGACATCTGTTACTACAAATCCCAGAATCCCCTGCAGCTGACATCAGAGCAGTAGGCAGCAGTGCACGTTAGAGTTTATATAATCTCTGATCTTTTGTTTGCTGGTCCTGCTGTCCTCCCTGGACTAAGTACAGTGACAGAGGACTGTACTTACCGCGGGAGAAAAGGAAACCTGGAAAGCATCTTATCAGAGATAAGGAATTTTTTTCTCCAGAAAAGTCAGCCTTTTTGAACTTCCATATCTGCAATATTTGATGTCACATAATTTCCTTTTTGCCTGTTATGGAGTCAACCACTGCTTTCATCTCTGTTTTTCAAGTTTATACCTTATTTTTGGAAATAAAATAGTCCTCAACATGGAGCACAGAATCCATCCCAAATATCACTTCAGGGACACTGTCCACCCCCTGAGGCCTCAGATTGTTCCTAGATTAAAAAACAAACGTTACGACGGCCTACAGTCTGTAGAGATTGCTGATGTAGCAGGTAGTTTGATTCTAATTCATTTTTTTCTTTCTAAAGACTGCGTACTATACTGCTTTACCACACAAAAAAACATTCTTTGATCAACTTCTGCTGCATCTTTCCTGGGCTTGGGAATGCCCCAATTTAATGTAGCCACTCATGATGCTGTGGGAGGAGAGGAGACTATTGCATCATAAGTGGCTGCACTGTTAAGGGGTGTTCCTAATGTACAGTATGTACTGTATGCAGTTAGAGTAGATCAAGGATTTGAAGGGAAAGAAGTCTGGGTATCATTGCACCCTTCCCATGCATTTCAGTTCTGCTAAGAAAGGAAGCAGCTATACCAACCAACAAATTCAGTGAGTTATAGAGAAGGTAAGCAATCCTAAAATGTGGGTTTTCAACTAGAAATAATATGATGCAAATAGGGTTACCAGTGTCCCTTTAATATGCAGGTTGCACATCAGCTACGTATAGAAACAGAGTTTGTCAGTAGGTCTCTATCATGTCCCTCTTCTCCTTCCTCTCTTCAAGGGCGTACATGTTGAGATCCCTCAGTCCCTCCTCTTAGGGCTTTTAATGTAACCCCTGCACCATTTTAGTTGCTCTTCTCTGGACTGCCTTCACCCTGTCTATGTCCTTTCTGAGATGCAGCCTCCAGAACGAGCTGCACAACTCGGCAGTTCTAGTCAGGAATAAAGGACAGCATTCACGCATTTTTTTGCTTATTATAAGTCATCAAGCCGAACTCAGTGATTCATAATAGTTGCATATTTATATAATTTACAAAGTGCCAGGCAGTAGAGTCCCAATACAATCTGGAAATCAGACTAGCATTCACAACTCAGATTCCCTGAATGTCAGTTATTGTAAATGGGAGGCAGTTGCTGCAGTCACTGCTGATCAATGCCCCTGCCAAAAATGTTACAGTCACGGTCTCTTGGGGCGTAATGCTTCACTCAAGCTTTGTGTCTATTGACTAACTGTAGCTGTTGCTTTGATTCCTCTGTTAGAAATAGTCACGGTATGATTATCCATAATATATTATATATGGACACCACGGAGTGTCTTATGTCTCAGAGGTACAAAATCTTACACCTTCAGTTGTCAGTTCTTTCATTTTATAATTGTACAAAGAGCGACACATCTGTGAGAGGCTGTTCAGTGTCCAGATAAATATACTGTATAAAGGTTAAGTGTTTTTGCTGCTGGTAGTTCTTATTTAGTTCCCCGAGCGTACTTGGAAACAATAAACTTTGAGTCTTCTCCAGGTGATATACAGCTGAATTATTTCAAATGAAAACAAATGAAGGGTCTCTTGGTCTCTCTTTTCAGCATTCTTAAGGAGCTTTTGAAGGTTCAACAGAGTATTGGCTACTGTCCGCAGTTTGACGCTCTCTTTGATGAGCTGACAGCACAGGAACACCTGGAGTTGTACACCCGTCTGCGTGGCATACCTTGGAAAGATGAAGAGCGGGTGAGAACATATTATATCAAATGAGAGGAACAGAACTATGTGTTCCATCACACACACGCACACACACCTTAGGGGGCCTGACAAAGAGTTAGCACAACTTGAAGCAGAGGCATGTCTTTCTGACATTTCCTGTGTTGCTGGAGGATCTTTGTATGCCTTTTTACTTGCTGGTATTTATTTATTTGACAATTGGTGACTGGTTGGGATTATCAGATCTTACTTCGAGGGGGAGCTCTTGCAGCAGGCTATAACCATTAGGACAGATGCCGCAGGCCTTAGGACCCACCGTAAAACTCTTAGCTAGCAATACCCAGCAGGGACTACCCCCCAATGTCGGCTTCACCCCAACATCAGTCTCGGTACAAAAGGGGGCGGATCCAGCTCCACCCCAGTTCTTTTCCCTCTGCGACCAGCTCACGTTGGGGATGTTCTGGCTACTCTAGCTCAGAAAAAAACTTAAAAATGTAGTTAGTGTTTTCTTCTGAGATTTTCATCCTTCGTCAGGCATCAGTCGACCGTTTCATCGCCTTTGGTTCCTCCGGCTCCAGTCTCCAACACATGTTGTCGCCTTCATTGGTCTCGTCCGGGCCCAAAAGGAACAAGTGCCGCTGTGGCCGCCAAATTCCCTCCAAAGACGGCCACGTTAAATGCATCTTCTGCCTGGGCCCAGACCACGACAGCACGACCTGCACCATCTGTCAAGGCTTCACCAGCAGGACCAGAATCAGGCGCCTGAAGGCTCTCAAGGCCCATCTTCTGGAGAACAAGATGGACATCCTGGATGCCTCAGGGGACAAGGGCAAGCATCGGGACAAGTCCCACAAACGTTCCCACGTTAAGGACTGTAGCCGGTCCCACCATCACTCAAGATCTCGGTCCCACTCTCACTCTTCCCCCAAGAAGTCCTCGAGCTCAGGACTGCCACGAGTGCCCAGAAGGCTCCAAGATGCCGAGCCCTCCTGCTAAGAAACCGGCGCCAGCCAAGGCAGGAACATCGGGGGAGAAACCAGTTAAACCCAAGGTGGCTTCTCTTAGGGTTACCCCTCTGACCTCTTTGGCACAGGCTACAGTGCCTAAGAAGGTCTCTGCCTCACCTGCTTCGGGCAGGCCGCCGGGTGACAAGGTTACCCTGGCACCAACGCCTGTCAAGCAGACGTTGGACCCCATGCCCTATGCTGGTAGAGGCTATTGTGGGTAGTAGTACCCATGTTGAGGCGGCTGTGAACCACCAAATCCTCACCGCAAGGTTCTGCAGGCTGTTCACCCTCCCACGCACCTTCCTGATCCAGCTTCACCGCCCCCCTTTCCGGTTCAGCAGCCACAGTCTTCAATGAAGAGGAACTGCAGGAGCTTTTCTCATTCTGGTGGAGTCAGGTGAGAAAACTGTCTCCACTGAAGCTGGACCTGATGCCAGACCCAAACGGGCCGGACAACATGGAACCCGAGGGCCTTCCCGCTCCTTCCCTGTGGAAGACCCCAGAGTGGCTGCTGCCGTGCCCGCCCTCCAGGGTTTGGTCCCGGTCTTAGTCCCGGTCCAGGAGCCGTTCCCGCCCTTACAGGTGGGCCCACTCCCTACGTCGAGTCATTGCTCTGTCGTCGGTCCCGCAGCCGTCGCCGGTCCTCATACTGACATTGGTCCAGTAACTACCGACGCTCAAGCAGGGGGAGTCCAAGACACAGCTCAGGACGTTCAGGGCCCAGTAGCAGGTCGTCCACCCCTTCTACCTCATCCCTCTCAGGAGTCGGGTTCCCCGGGAGAAAAGGACCAGCCCGGCTCGTCTCCTGATGATCCGACCTTCATGAATGTCATGAGGCACAACCAGGCCTCCAATGAATGGGAGACTGAGGATCTGGATCCGGAACGCCGCTGACTGGCCAAGTACCTGAAGCAAAAGGAGCCCAAGCCTCTAATGGTGCCTTCTTTGGTGGATACCTTCCAGGACCTTACCAGGATTACTTGGAAGCATCCAGCTTCAGTCCTGGCAGTTCCAAAAAAATCAGACAGGCTATATAGAGCCCCGAGGGATGAGCCCTTTCTGGCGGAACACCCTCAGGTAGACTCTTAGGTGATTATGGATGCCCACAATAAGTCAAAGCAGCCTAAACACCTAAGCTCCCAGCCTCCTGACCCAGAATCCCGCTATTTGGATCAGGTGGGCAAGAAGGTTTATTCTGCCTTCACCTGCTCCATTAGGTCGCTTGGCTTCCTCATCCATATGGTCCAGTACCAGAATGCGCTATGGGAGAGAGGACAGGAGATAGCCATTGCCTTGCCAGACTCCACACAAAAGACGGAGCTTCTGGATATATAAAAGTCGGGTTTGGACGTAGGCATGCATGTTCTCCGTGCCTCGTACGATACTGCAGATACAGCGGCCAGAGTGTCAGCATCAGGTGTCTGCCTCCGGAGCCATGCCTGGTTGAAGGTCTCTGGTTTTCACCAGGATCTACAGTCCGGAATCCAGGACCTCGTGTTTCAGGGTGCCATCCTTTTTGGGCAGGAGACCGGAGTCTCTGATTTCTCGTCTCCAGGAGTCTGGCAAGTCTGTCTGGTCCATCAGACAAATGTACAGAGGGGACTAGAGATGAGCAAGATGACGGGCTTTTCGCAAGCCCTCAGGTGCTCAAACCCAAGGAAACCAACAGGGCCAGAAAGGCAGCTTCAAAAGGAGAGCCAGCAACCAGCAACCTGAAGGTGCTCCTTTTTGAGGCCCCAAGTCCTCCCAAGCCTCTGTGCCCACTCCCGGCTCTGCCCAATGACTTCCAAGGCGCCCCCCCCCCCGGAGAAGGTACCGGGGAGGCTGTAGGGGGTTGCTTCTCCTTTCATCTGAAAGGTTGGAGTGGACCAATGGGTCCTAAACATTATAAGGAGGGGACATACGCTGGAGTTTACCGAAATTCCTTCAGATACTCCACCAAGGTCCTCAAGATATCCTCCTTCTCACATACCGCTCATTGAAGGAGAAATCCAGGCCCTCTTGCAAAAAAGGGCGATAGAACCAGTTCCTCTGCAGCAGCGGGGAAAGGGATTTTACTCCCATTTTTTCCTAATTCCTAGTTCCAAAGAAGACGCAAGATCTTCGGCCCATCCTGGACCTCAGCTCTTTGAACAACTATGTAGAGTACCGAAGGTTCAGGATGGTGTCCCTTCAAGGTCTTATTCCTCTGCTGCACCAGGGAGACTGTCTCTGCTCCCTAGACATGCAAGATGTGTACGTACGGGGTCTTTCCCCCTCACAGGAAGTTTCTGAAGTTCCACTTCCAGGGGGAGCATTATCAGTTTCGGGTTCTTCCGTTCGGCCTCTCCTCCGATCCTCAAGTCTTCACCAAATGTTTGGAAGGCACCAGGGGTGTTACGTCTTCCCTTACCTCGATGATTGGCTGCTTGCGTCCCTGTCCAGGGCACGCCTATTTCAAGTTCTCAGAGACATGTATACTCTGTTCCGATAGGTGGGGATCACCCTGAACCTTCCAAAGTCATCCCCAGAGCCCAGCCAAAGACTTGTCTTTATAGGAGCGATCCTGGACTCGATCCAGGGCATGGCTTTTCTGCCTCTAGAGAGGGCCAATCGCCTGCGAGAGATAGCTGGATCAGTTCTAGTAACCCCTTGGGTCCAGGCCAGGACATTCCTCAGGCTTCTGGGGCACATGGCGGTGGCCATTCCTGTTGCTCCTTTGGCCCGTCTCCACATGAGAGTCCCACAATGGATGCTCGGGGTGCAGTGGGACCAATGCTCAGACGACTTAGACCAAGTAGTCAGAGTCACAGAGCCAGTTAAGGGGACACTTTAGTGGCTGGACCCTCTCAGTTTAGAGGATGGGGTCCCTTTCCATCAGGAGCCTCCAAATCAGAGCTTAACGACAAATGTGTCAGATTTGGGCTGGGGGGCACACCTAGGGACCCGCCAAACACAAGGGGTCTGGGCCCTAGAGGAGCATGATCTCCACTTCAGTGTACTGGAGATGCAAGCGGTCCTCATTGCACTGATTGCCTTTCAAGAGGACCTTGTCCCAGGCTCTGTCTTTGTTCAGTCGGACAACATGGCGGTCGTCTTTTACATCAACAAGCAAGGGGGAACACGCTCCTACCCCCTATGCAGGGAGGCGATGAGAGTCTGGTACTAGGCGCTGGAGCATCACATTTACCTGTCCGCAGTGCACATTCTAGGCATCCAAAACACCTTGGCAGACAGCCTAAGCAGGTCTCAGTCTAAGGCGCACAAGTGGGAGTTGCTACAGTCAGTAGCGGACCAGCTCTACGACACATGGTGTTGCCCAGAGCTGGACCTCTTTGCGTCCCCACTCAACACCAAACTGCTTGTTTTCTGCTTGCGAGAGCACGTGACTGGTGATTTCTGGCCAGATGCATTGTCCCTTTGTTAGGCAGAGAAGTTTCTTTACGCCTTCCCTGTCATTCAGAGTCCTGTTGAAGATACAGGTTGAGGGGGCTCGAATTATTCTAATCGCCCCATTGTAGCCTCAGCAGATTTGGTTCCCACTACTTCAGCAGTTGTTGTTGGAACCTCCACTTCCGCTCCCAGTATGCTTGCAGTTGCTGTCCCAGGATCAGGGCATGCTGGTCCATCCGGATTTCAGGTCTCTGCACCTTCATGCTTGGCTCCTGTAGGCATAGTAAGGTCAAGGTATGGGGTCTCCCAAAAGGTGGCATACGTCCTCATTTCAGTGAGAAAGCCCTCTACTCGCTCCACTTATGCTATGAAGTGGAAGCGTTTTTGTCTCTGGGCTTCATCTCACTGTCCGACCCTTTACTTGTCCGGTGAACTCAGCATTACAGTATCTCCTCTCCTTATACCAGCAAGGCTTGAGCTACTCTTCAGTAAAGGTGCACATGTGGGCCATCTCTGCATATCATGTCCTCTTGGGGGATAGAACCTTGGCCCAACTGGACGTGGCCTGCACCTTTTTATGAGGGATTCTGCATAGGAGACCTCCCATCAGGGATCCTGTCCCTCCCTGGGACCTCCTGTTTGTGTTGGAGAAGCTCACGCTCCCCCCCGTTTGAACCAGCGGCTGAGTGTGAGCTGTGCTACCTTTCCTAGAAGGTTTGTTTTTTAGTTGCTGTTACTTCGGCTTGAAGAGTTTCCGAGCTCCAGGCTCTGATGTGTAAAGAGCCTTATTTAGTTTTTCACAGGGAGAGAGTTTCCCTCAGAACAAATCCTAAGTTCCTTCCTAAAGTGGTCTCGGAGTTGACTCTCAACCAGTCGGTTGACCTTCCAGTTTATTTTCCTTTTCCGTCTAATAGGGGAGAAGCTCTCCTTCACACTCTGGATGTTCACAGGGCGCTGAGATACTACCTCAAGCACACAGCTGCACACCGTAAATTGGAGCAACTGTTTGTGGCTTTTGCGCCACAACATTTGGGCAACCCAGTGTCCAAGCAGACTATTTCAAAGTGGCTTGTCCACTGTATCGTATTTTGCTATGAAAAACATAATAATAAACCCTTTCCGGGTCTGGTTAGGGGACACTCCACCAGAGGAGTTTTGGCTTTTTTTGCCGCATTGAAGAATGTCTCTATAAGGGACATATGCGCAGCGCCATCTGGAATTCTGTGCACACTTGCGTGAAGCACTATAACCTGGACGTTGCATCCAGGCGCCGTACCGGTTTTGGCTTGGCAGTCCTTCAGGGGCTTCTTTCCTGACTGGCTGAGTGGTCAGCATTGTTTCACCCTTCCTCCTCCCGGGATTAGGCACCTCCTTGGCACGGGACTGCTTGGGATTCAGTCCTAATGGTTATAACCTGCTGCAAGAGCTCCCCCTCGAAGTAAGGTAGTGCAGTCATGTAAGAACTTACCATAACAGTAGATCTTCGAGAGGAGCTTTTGCAGCAGGCGCTGCTTTCCCACCCTCCATCCCCCGAGTGAGATATTCAGGACATCATCTTCAGGCTTTGCCTCCTTCTCTCGTTGGGGCCCGTTCACGGCTCTTAGCAGGGGAACTGGGGTGGTGCTGGGTCTGCCCCCTTTTGTACCGAGACTGACGTCGGGGTGAAGCCGATGTCTGGGGGGGGGGGTCCCTGCTGGGTATTGCTAGCTAAGAGTTTTTCCGGTGGGTCCTAAGGCCTGTGATGTTAGTCCTAATGGTTATAGCCTGCTGCAAGAGCTCCTCTTGAAGATCTACTATTACTGTAAGCTCTTATGTAACTGTACTTTCCTTGACTACGGGATGCTGTTTTGCTGCTTTGAGTGCTTTTCTGTCGGTGAGTGTGGAAGTTACAGGCCATGGTTTCTCTTGTAACTGTAGGGAATTTTCAACGGTAAATTGGCCAGTGTTTCCCCGATCAAAGAAGCAGGTCCATGTAACACCACCACCATTCCACCATCACCCCTGGGAAACCACTAAAAACAAGCTGTCACCACTCAGTATGCCTTTCTGTGTGTAATGTAAGAAATCGGTAAACCATTCAGGCCTGTCTGCCACCAATGACTGTCATTTGGAAATCTCCTTGTGGTGACTATCATCGCCCCATCTACCAGTAACTAGCATCATTGGCCCTTCTGCCACTAATGACTGTCATTTGGAAATCTCCTTGTGGTGACTATCATCGCCCCGTCTACCAGTAGCTAGCATCATTGGCCCTTCTGCCACTAATGACTGTCATTTGCCCATCCCTAAGTAATGACTGTCATGGTCCATCTTCCAGTAACTACTGTCATTGGCCCATCTCCCAATAACGACTATCGTTGGCCTATCTCCCAATAACAACTATTGTTGGTCCATCTCCCAGTAACAACTACTGCTGGCCCATCTCCCTGTGTTGACTATCATTGGCCAATCTCCCAGTAACTACTGTCATTGGCCCACCTCCCAATAACGACTATCGTTGGCCCATCTCCCAATAACGACTATCGTTGGCCCATCTCCCAGTAACAACTACTGCTGGCCCATCTTCCTGTGTTGACTATCATTGTCCATCTCCATGTATCGACTGTCATTGGCCAATCTCCCAGTAACTACCATCATTGGTCGATGTTCCTGTAACTACTATCATTGGCTCATCTCCCTTTATTGGCTATCACTGGCCCATCTCCCAGTAACAACTATCATTGGCCCATCCCCAAGTAACTACTATCATGACCCATCTCCCAGTAATTACCATCATTGGTCCATCTCCCTGTATCGACCATCATTGGCCCATCTACCTGTATTGGATGTAATTGGCCAATCTCCCACCAAGTAATAGCTATCTTTGGCCTGTCTCCCAATAATGACTATCATTGGCCCATCTCCCTGTATCGACTGCCAGTGGCCCACCTCACAGTAACTGCTACTCTTGGGCCATCACCCAGTAACTACCATCATTGGCCCATTTCCCAGTAACTGCTGTTACTGTCTCTTCTCCTTGTATCAGCTGTCATTGGCCCATCTCCCTGTGTCTACTATCATTGGCCCAACTCACAGTAACTGCTGTCGTTGCCCCATGTCCCTAAATCGACTATCAGTGGCCAGTCTCCCAGCTACTGTCATTGTCCCATCTCCATGCATCGACTATCATTGGCCCATCTTCCAGTAACACCTATCATTGGCACAGCTCCCAGTGACTACTGTCATTGTCCCATCTCCCTGTGTCTACTATCACCGGCCCAACTCACAGTAACTGCCGTCATTACCCTCTGTCCCTAAATCGACTATCAGTGGCCAGTCTCCCAGCTACTGTCATTGTCCCATCTCCATGCATCAACTATCATTGGCCCATCTTCCAGTAACGACTATCATTGGTCCATATTGTTGTAACCAGTATCACTGGCCCATCTCCCAGTAACTACCATCATTGGTCCATCTCCCAGTATTGACTATTCTAGGAGCATGGATATGTTGTTCATCCACACTTCTTGGCATGTTCCCTTCCACTTTAAATCTTGCTGGAAGTCTTCAAGCTGGTTCCTCCCACCCACCCGAGTGGTAAATACCTCGACTGCGCCCCATGACGTCAGATCTTCCTTTCCGCTGGAAGATACAGGTTCCCTCGTGCTCTTGCAGCAACTCCTAGGCCCTGGATTCAAAACGTCAGTATTTACCAAGATTACTTTTAAAACTCGTTCGAGTTAGCGATTGCGATTCTACCGCATCGGATATGGAGGAAAAAATCTTCACCTGGATTTCGCCGGTACCCCTGCGGCCAGAAGATGTCGCGCACCTATCCCCACCTAACGTGCATTTACTGCCTAGGTGCCAGGCATGACACCTCGACATGTACTTTTTGCTTGGCCTTCCATCCCAATGTCCTGGGCGACCACATGATGCATTTGAAGCTGGGGAGACTGGAGAAAAAGAACCCAGCGGTGAAATTGAAAGAGGCGAGGTGGGCGGTTTCCACGGCCATGGTATCAGTGGAGCAGCTGGAACAAATGAAGGCATTTGAGGAGGAAGCAGCTAAAGCTTCAGCCAATCGAAGCTTCTTCGTTATGCTGAACCTTGGGTCCACCTTTTCGGGCTCTTTCAAGGAGTTGTGCCAGTCTCTCCTAACCCGGGGTGAGGCACCCTTGGGCTCGCACTCCTCCTGCTCTCGGAAGGAAGACAAGGACCTGATGTCTTCATCCCGACGAAGATGTTCCTGGGACCGAGAAAGGTCCAAGTCCCAGGAAACTGTGCTCTCGATTTGGTCGAGATCGCATCCTCGGCTGCCGGCTTTACGGACCTTCTGTTTGGCCAGGGGACCGAGGAAGTGGTCGACGAGGTGGAAATAGTCCTCGATCCTATCAACCCTTTATCGCCGGCTCCGCCTGACAGTTCCTTGGAGAGGACTCCTGTCCTCGTTTTTCCTGATGAGGAGACCCAGCCTGCTGGTGTCCCCATCAAGGATCCGGTTCCAGACCCTCTGGTCTCACCGATTCCGGTGTCTCCCGATTGACCGAGTCAGCCTCACCGATCTCGATCGAGGTCTAGAACCCCCTCTGTTGAGCGATCGAGGAAGAGCCATAAATGCTCTAAAAAGAGGTGACGCCACAGATCGTCCTCATCCTCCTCAGACGAGGAGAGGCTTCGGCGGAAACTCCGTCGACGCTATGAGGACCTTATGTGGCAACAGCTTATTTTGTCTGGGTAAAAGCCGGCCCCGCCGTCCACACCAGCCATTACTTGGCTTTCACCTCCTAGGCCGAAGCCGACCCCCTCAGAACTGACTCCCTTGGTTCCCTTGGTGGGGCGCTCCGTGTTCTGTTGGCCAAACCAGTTTCTCCACCTATCCGGGTGGAACCACCACAGCCTCAGGGAGGGGCTCCCTCGAAAGAGGATCGGCCAGACACCGGGCTTCCCTGGCACCTGTCTATCACGGTCACCCCGGGTCGCCCCCAGCGCATCCAGGGTGACTTGGGTGGTAAACCGCTTTATCCAAAATCTTTGGACTCAGACGTCACAGGACTGCACTCACATCCCAGGGATGATGAGTCTTCCGTGTCAGGGTTAGAGGAAGGCCCTTCCTCTTTCCAGGGCATCTTCTGCCTCATCTCTGACTCTACCAGAATGCCCCTGGAATCCATCCAGAAAAGGGCGGGGCACCCTCTCACCGACATCCTTAAGAGAGGGGTTACCCTGACGGAGGCCTTTCCAGTGGCTGAGGCTATTGTTGGCCCGGCTCTTGAACTCTGGCAGCACCCTGCTTCCTGCCCAGCACCATCTGCCCACATGGCCTGCAAGTACATGGTGCCCATGGGGTCCCTTGAGGGGTTCACAGAGCATCCTTCGGCCGAGAGCCTGGTGACCACCTCTGTGTTCAGGCTTACCAGGAGTTCAGCCGACACTGACTGACCCCCAGACAAGGAGTCCAAGTATATGGACCTTTCTGCCCGGAAGGTCTGTGTGGCCTCTTCTTTGGGCCTTTGTCAGGCCAGCTCGATGGTTATTATGGCACACTTCTCTCATGCCCTTTTGGGGTCATTAGACAAGGTCCTCCCTCATCTCCCAGCAGACATGCAAACCACAGTCAAATAAGTCCACGACCAGGGTTCTGCTGTCGCAAAACTGCAGTTCCAGATGGCCTTGGACGTGGGAGATTTTTGTGCCCACCCTTTAGCAGCCGCAGTGGCCACTTGCCACAGGGCTTGGCTGAGGCTTTCCTCCTTCCCGGCGGATACCTTAGATCTCCCCAACCTGAATCAGTATCTCAGGTCTTGCACCTGCTGGATGGTAACTCTGAACCAGATCATACCATCCCTGGAGTGCAACATGTGGTTCTGTTCTCTGGATCAACAGGACGTGTTCTTTCATGTCCCTATCCATCTGTCCCACCAGCGGTTTCTCCGCCTCAGGGTCGAGGGGACCCTGTACAAGTTCCAAGCCATGCCGTTCAGCCTGTCATCGGCCCCTCGGGTCTTCACCAAATGCATTGCAGTGGTGGCAACCCATCTTCAGCATCGAGGAGTCCGAATTTACCCTTATCTCGACGATTGGCTCCTGGCGGTTTCCTCCCTTCAGGAGGTGGAGAGGTCCAGGGATCTGGCCCTCCATACCTGCTTGCAGCTTGGCCTCCTGGTCAAAGAGGCCAAGTCAGAACTCATGCCTTCTCAGGTGATGGGCTTCATCGGGACAGAGCTCGACTCTTGTCAAGCCAGAGCTTGGCTCCCAGCGGACAGGGCGGAGGTTCTCTCCTCCTTTGCCCGATCATTTCTGGTTGGGCACTTGCACCCTGCCCGGGACTTTCTGAGCCTTCTGGGTTACATGGCAGCATGCACCTTGGTGGTCCATTGGGCCAGGTGGCACATGCGCAGCCGCCTCCAGTGGTAGCTGGCCGCCCAGTGGACTCAGCGCCATGGTCACTTTGACTAGCTGATCACTGTAACCCAGAAGATGTGGGACGCTCTCCAGTGGTGAACTGCCCCAGAATGGTTGGAGGAAGGAATCCCATTTGTCCACCCCGAGTTGACAGTCGTTCATACGACCGATGCCTCTCTCATGGGCTGGGGAGCCCATATGGGGGACAGCAGAGCCCATGGGTTCTGGACCCCCGAGAAGTCCAGATGCCACATCAACCTGTTGGAGCTCAGAGCAGTCAGACTGGTGCTGTCAGCTTTCGCTCCTCAGCTCTGGGGTCGAGTGGTTCAAGTCCAGATGGACAATACCACGACCATGTACTACCTTACCTCAACAAATAGGGCGGCACACACTCCCATTTGCTGTGCAAAGAGGCGCTCCGCATCTGGACCCTTGTAAGTCAGTTGGAGGCGGATCTCCTAGCCATCCATGTGTCAGGAGCCTCGAACCAGCTGACGGATGCTCTCAGCTGACTAGGCCAGACATCCCACGAGTGGTCTCTCCATCCAGAGGTAGCTTACAGCCTGTTCTCCCATTGGGGCAAACCAATGGTGGACCTGTTTGCCTCCAGGGAAAACACCAAGATTAGACTGTATCATGCCCCCCCCCCCAGCAGGGCTCGCTGCAGGGGGATGCCTTCTCGAGGTCATGGACTCCAGGCCTCCTCTAAACCTTCCCCCATTTCTCTTGATCCACAAGGTGTTACTCAAGGCGAGGAGGGACAAGGCAAAGGTGATCCTGGTAGCCCCAGACTGGCCATGCCAGTTCTGGTATCCAGATCTCCTCGGTTGCAGGCCCCCGGAGCGACTTTCTACACGCCCAGACCTGATATCTCTAGCTCAGGGGAAGGTCCTTCACCTGGATCTTCAGTCCCTGCACCTCACAGACTGCTACCTGAGCGGCTAAAGTTCCAGGCTTTGGGTCTTTCCGACGATGTCTACACCGTGGTTGAGGCATCCCGTAAGGAATCGACCAGGAAATGTTATGCCTTCAAATGGAAAAGGTTTTCCATTCCTTCAAATGGAAAAGGTTTTCCATTTTGGTGCCAGGATAAGAGTCTGGACCTCTTATCCTGTTCTGTGGCTAACATTCTTGACTACCTTTGGTCTCTCTCCAAAGGGGGTCTACGGTCATTGACCCTTAGGGTGCACCTGGCAGCCATCTCTGCTTTCCGGGCGCGGGCCGGTCAGCCGACGTTGGCGCAGGAGACAGTGGCCGGGTGCTTTTTCCAAGGCCTAGATCACATATCCCCTCCGGTGCATGAACCTCCACCTCCGTGGGATCTGTTTCTGGTTTTGGCAAAGCTCTTGGGCAAGCCATTCGAACCCATGCACAAGTGTGAGCTCTCACACTTGTCATGGAAGACTGCCTTCCTGGTGGCTACCACGTCAGCCAGAAGGACAGGAGAGCTCCACGCGCTTTTGGTGGACTACCCTTATCTAGTCTTCCACAAGGACAAGGTTGTCCTGCACCCCCACCTGAAATTCCTTCCGAAGGTGGTGGCAGAGTTTCACCTTAACCAGGTGTTGACTCTGCCAGTATACTACCCCAGTTACACCTCTGACGCCGAGTACAGGCTCCATACTTTGTACCTGAGACATGCTCTCTCCTATTATAAGGATAAAACGGTGGAAATTCGTGGAGAAGTTCACCAGCTGTTTGTTACCCACGCTGAAGCTGCTTCTGGCAGACCTGCAGCCAAACGGACCATATCAAGATAGATTACATCATGCATAGGTCTGTGCTATGAGTTGGGCAAGGAGCCTCCCAGAGGGATAAGAGCTCATTCTGCCTGCCATACTGCTGCTTCGGTGGCTGCTTCCAGGGACATCTCTATCCAGGAAATCTGTCCGGCTGCTACCTGGAAGTCAGCAAACACCTTCATTACCCACTACCACATCGACCCAGGTCCAGTGATGCTGGTTCGGGGCCTCGGTTCTCCAATCTCTGTTTCCTAAGTAGGGGGTATGTGCCTGCCTCCTTCCAGAGAAACTGCTTGAGTCTGAAACAAGAAGTGGATGAACAACATATCCACGCTCCTAGAAGAACAGGTTACTCACCTGTAACAGTAGTTCTAGGAGTGGTATATTTGTTAATCCTACACCACCCTGACCTCCCTACTTCCGCGCTGCCTTGCTTCCAGCGGGCTAAGATCTGGCATCATGGGGCGGAGCCAAGGTATTTACCACCCGGGTGGGTGGGAGGAGCCAGCTTGAAGATTTCTGGCAAGATTTAAAGTGGAAGGGGACATGCCAAGAAGTGTGGATGAACAACATATACCACTCCTAGAACTACTGTTACAGGTGAGTAACCTGTTCTTATTGTTCCATCTCCCAGGAACTACTATACTAACGTGCTAAAATGCTAGCAGAATAGGCCTAATGGTCTTTCAAGTCTGCTCGATTTTCAGCACCCACACTGAGGGCCAATTTTGGTGTCCTCTCCTTCCCCTTGGGTTATACTGTCCCCAGTCCCAGATGTGCCACCTGCATTGGACCTGGTCAGGTTTACCCTTCCCTTGTACCTGTTCCATCCCCTCTTAAACCCGTCCACAGCCTCCACCTCTACAAGCTCTCTGGGTAGTGCATTCCATGGCTCCACACCCTTTCAGTGAACTAACACCTCCTCCTCTCCCCTCTGAGCCTGCCTCCTTCCAGCTTACACCTGTTCCCTCTCGTTGCCCCTCCTCCTTCCTTTGGAGCACCCTAACTGGGTCCCCCTTATTGATCCCTTTTATGTACTTAAAAACCTCTATCCTGTCCCTCCTCTCCTCCAGGGCGTACATGTCAAGCTCCCCGAGCCTCTCCTCATAGGTCCTGTCCCATGCCCCAGATCATTTTGGTTGCTGTCCTTTGGACCCTCACTAGGAGTGTAACATCCCTTTTTAAATGTGGTCTCCAAAACTGCACACAATACTCGAGGTATGGCCTAACCAAGCAGTTGTACAGGGGTAGGAACACATCTGCCTTTCTGGAGGTAATCCCCTGGTGATGCATCCCAGCATCCTATTTGCCCTTGCTGCTGCCCTCCTACAGGTCTCCAAGTTGCTCATTTTGACATCTACCACTACCCCCAGGTCCCTCTCACCCTCCGTGACATGAATTTTGTCTCCTCCCAGGGTATACCCCTGGCCTGGATTTCTGACCCCCAGGTGCAGAACCTTGCACTTCCCTGCATTGAATTTTAGTTTCCATTGTCCTGACCACCTTTCCAGAGCCTCCAGATCCTCCTGCAAGGCCACCCTCCTCTCCTTCTCATCCACCACTGCGCCCAGCTTTGGGTCATCTGCAAAGAGACTCATTTCACTCCTGATCCCCTTCATTTTGTCTGAGACATAGGCGTTGAACAGGAGTGGCCCCAGCACTGACCCCTGGGGCACCCCACTAGTAACCCACCTTGGGGAAGAGGCTAGCCCCCCAAACCACCACCTTCTGAGTATGCTCAGAGAGCCAGTTTCCTATCCATCTTAACAACTGTCTCCCTACCCCCATTTCCTTCAGTTCAGCCAGCAGGCCATTGTGGGGTACCGAATCAAATGCCTTGCTGAAGTCTAGAAAGAGGACGTCCACCGGCCTACCCCAGTCCAGGGCCCTCATCACCCAGTCATAGAACTTCACAAGGTTCATCTGACAAGATCTTCCTGGGACAAAGCCATGCTGCCTATCATCCAAATACCCATTTTGCTCCAGTAACTCCCCTAGCTTTTCCTTGACAATACCCTCCATCACCTTGCTGACCACCGACGTCAGGCTAATGAGCCTGCAATATCTCACCTCCTCCCTTGACCCCCCTTGTGGATCAGCACAACGTGGACCACCCTCCAGTCTTGGGGCACCCATCCAGTCCTCACAGAGATGTTGAAGAGCTCCGCCAGGGGGACTGCCAAGACATCCACCAGTTCCCTCAGCACCCTGGGATATATCTCATCTGGCCCAGGTGCTTTCTCCGTCCAAAGGGACCTGGGGGCTTCCCTTACTCTCTCTAGTGGGATTTCGGCTTCCACCTCCTCCCCTTTTGCACCCTGTACTGCTGGCACCCCACCTTTCTGTGGTGGCCTCTCCCTTTCCCTAGACCCATTAGGGCCCCGATCTCTACCAGTCCCATCCCTTCCTCTGGTTTGCCCCGCCCCTGCAAGACATAGCCCTCCATCCCCCTGGTAAAAACTAAAGCAGTGTACTCATTAAAGACCTCTGCCTGTTCCCCCGCCCCCTGTGCCCAACCCTCCCCTATCCTTATCCTGCTGATGTAGCCCCTTACCTTTCGTTTTTTCCCTATGTATCTAAAGAACTCCTTGTGCCCCCTCCGGATCCCCCAGCCAAGGACTGCTCCTTATTCGCCTTAGCTGCTCTCACCATCCTGTTGACGTTCTTGACTGTCAGCTCATACTCCCCCTGATCCCTTTCATTCCTCAAGTGCTTGAAGCACCTATAGACTGCCTTCTTGTCCCTCACCACCTCCTGAACCTCCCAGGTCCACCAGCAGGGTTTTCTGGCCTTAACGAACTTGTGCCTTTTCCTTGCGCAGGATCTGGTAACCTCCTGTATTTCCCTCCTAACAATCTCCCACCTGCTATCAGCATCCATATCCGGCCTTATCTTGTCCAAATGATCTTTAAGGATCCTTCCCATCTCCTTGAAGTCTGCACCCTTAAAGTCGGTTACTACCATCCTTGTTTGGCTTTCCTTCCCCCCCAGGCCTAGGAAGAACCAGACTGTGGCATGGTCACTCCCTGCCAACGGGTCCCTCACCTCTAGGCCCCTAATCTGATCACTGTCCGCCAGGACCACATCCAGTGTCTGAGCCTCCCTAGTTGGCTCACCCACCTGCTGGGCCAGAAACGTGTCCTGGAAGACATCCAGCAACCTCTGCTCCCTGGCCACTGGTGACGGCATAATCCCTCAGTCTGTTC
The DNA here is from genome assembly GCA_016271365.2 of Neoceratodus forsteri. Taxonomy (NCBI): domain Eukaryota; kingdom Metazoa; phylum Chordata; order Ceratodontiformes; family Ceratodontidae; genus Neoceratodus; species Neoceratodus forsteri. Next base: position 554,582,380 of record JADMNL010000022.1, read on the forward strand.
CTGGCATGTTGAGATCCCCAATTACCACTACCCTTCCCTGTCCCAATCTACAGTGTCCCTCAAGATTTGCCACCAAACTTTCTTCCAGAGCCTCCGCCAGTGCAGGTGGTCTCTATACCACTCCAATCTTTGCTCTGTTACCCCCCTGCATCAGCAGGGTGACCCAAATAGCCTCCATGTTCCCCCTTTTGCCTCCTCTACCCCTCCAATACCAACGCCATTTCTGACTAACAGTGCTACACCACCTTCTTCCCTTCCCCCTATCTTTTTTGAACATAGTGTAGCGCTCCAGATTTAGGTCGCACTCATGCCCTTGGGTGGCCCAGGTCTCAGTGACTGCTGCCACATCCACCACCCCCTCAACTAGCATTGCCTGGAGCTCAGGCATCTTGTTTCCTAAGCTCCTGGCATTTATCAGAACCACCCTACTCTCCCCCCCCCACCCCGAGCTCCCTGCTTATCAGCTCCTGCACCCTACCTGGTGATCTATTTCCAAATCTCCCTAGCCTCCTAGAGGAATGGAGACCCTGTCCTCTTTATCATACCTGCTGGCACTGCCCTTTTTGATCCCTCCTCTTCACAAGTTTAAACCCCACCTTTCATTGATGAACCCAGCTAGTTTTGAGCTTTAGGATTTCCTTCCCCTCCAAATTTAGGTGCAGCCTGTCCCTAGTATACAGTCCCTTATCCTCCCAGGTCTCCCACCAGGCCATACCCCAATTCCCCACACCACTTCCTAAGCCACTGATCTGTCTACCTAATCATCATCTTGTTTTCCCCAGTAGCCCTTGGCACCAGCAGGATTTCCGAAAAGGAGATCTTACAGCCTGTGGAAAGGCTTACCCTGGCTAACTCCTGGAACCTTGCCTGAATTTCTAATTGACTATTTCCATTTATGTCATTTGTCCCCAAGTGCACTAATATGTCTGGGGTTTCCCCACATTCCCTTGCCAGTGAATACAACTCATGCTTGGCCTTGTACACTGTCAGGCCTATCACTGGCCCATCTCTCGGTATTGACCATCTTGGCCCATCTCCCAGGAACTACTATCAGTGGCCCATCTCCCAAACACAACTATTGTTGGCCCATTTCCCAGTAACTGCTATAATTGGCCCAACTACCAGTAATGACCATCACTGACCCATCTCACAGTAATGACTATCCCTGGCCCATCTCCCAGGAATGACTATCATTGGCTCATTTCTTTGTATCAGTATTCATTGGCCCACCTCCCGGTAGTAACTAAGATTGGCCCATCTCCCAGGAATGACTATCATTGGCTCATCTCTTTGTATCAGTATTCATTGGCCCACCTCCCAGTAGTAACTAAGATTGGCCCATCTCCCAGGAACGACTATCATTGGCCCATCTCCCTGTTTCAACAGTCATTGGCCCATGTCCCTGTATCGACAGTCATTGGGCCATCTCCCAGTATTACCAATCATTGGTCCATCTCCCAGTATTAACTATCATTAGCTCATCTCCCTGTATTAATTATCATTGGCCTATCTTCTGTATCAAGAGTATTTGGCCCATCTCCCTGTATTGACGGTCATTGGCTCATCTACCTGTATTAACTGTCACTGGCTCATCTCTCAGTAATGGCTATCATTGACCCATCTCCCTATGCTAGCTGTCACTGGCCCATCTCCCTGAGTCGACTGTCATTGGCCCATCTCCCACCAATGACTATCACTGGCCCTACTTCGAGTAACTATTATGATTGGTCCATCTCCCTGTATCAACTATCACTGGCCTATCTCCTTGTATTGACTATCATTGGTCCATCTCCCTGTATCGACTATCACTGGCCCATCTCCCTGTATCGATTATCATTGGCCTATCTCCCTGTATTAACTATCATTGGTCCATCTCCCTGTATCGACTATCACTGGACTATCTCTTTGTATAGACTATTGTTGGCCTATCTCCTTGTATCGACTATCATTGACCCATCTCCCTGTGTCGACTGTCATTGGCCCATCTCCCAGTAACTACTATCACTGGCCCATTCCCCAGTAACAACTATCATTGGCCCATCTCCCTGTATCGACTATCATTGGCCCATCTCCCAGTAATGACTATCACTGGCCCTACTTCGAGTAACTATTATGATTGGTTCATCTCCCTGTATCGACTATCACTGGCCTATCTCCCTGTATTGCCTATAATTGGCCTATCTCCTTGTTTCGACTATCATTGGCCCATCTCCCTGTATCGACTATCATTGGCCCATCTCCCTGTATCGACTATCATTGGCCCATCTCCCTGTATCGACTATCATTGGCCTATCTCCCTGTATTGACCATCACTGGGCTATCTCCTTGTATAGACTATCATTGGCCTATCTCCTTGTATCGACTATCATTGGCCCATCTCCCTGTATTGCCTATTATCGGCCCATCTCCCAGTAATGGTTATCATAGGCCCATCTCCCAGTAATGGTTATCATTAGCCCATCTCCCAGTAACTACTGTCATTGGCCCATCTTCAGTAATTACTGTCATGGGCCCATCTCCCAGTAATGGTTATCATTGGCCCATCTCCCAGTAATGGTTATCTTTGACCCATCTCCCAGCAATGGTTATCATTGGCCCATCTCCCAGTAATGGTTATCATTGGCCCATCTCCCAGTAATGGTTATCATCGGCCCATCTCCCAGTAATGGTTATCATCGCCCATCTCCCAGTAATGGTTATCATCGGCCCATCTCCCAGTAATGGTTATCATTGGCCTATCTCCCAGTAATGGTTATCATTGGCCTATCTCCCAGCAATGGTTATCATTGGCCTATCTCCCAGTAATGGTTATGATTGGCCCATCTCCCAGTAATGGTTATCATAGGCCCATCTCCCAGTAATGGTTATCATTGGTCCATTTCCCAGTAATGATTATCATTGGCCCATCTCCCAGTGATGGTTATCATTGGCCCATCTTCCAGTAATGATTAGCCCATCTTCCAGTAATGGTTATCATCGGCCCATCTCCCAGTAATGGTTATCATCGGCCCATCTCCCAGTAATGGTTATCATTGACCCATCTCCCAGTAATGGTTATCACTGGCCCATCTTCCAGTAATGGTTATCATTGGCCCATCTCCCAGTAATGGTTATCATTGGCTCATCTCCCAGTAATGGCTATCATCGGCCCATCTTCCAGTAATGGTTATCATGGGCCCGTCTCCCAGTAATGGTTATCATTGGCCCATCTCCCAGTAATGGTTATCATTGGCCCGTCTCCCAGCAATGGTTATCACTGGCCCATCTTCCAGTAATGGTTATCATCGGTCCATCTCCCAGTAATGGTTATCATTGGCCTATCTCCCAGTAATGGTTATCATTGACCCATCTCTCAGTAATGGTTATCATTGACCCATCTCCCAGTAATGGTTATCATCGGTCCATTTCCCAGTAATGGTTATCATTGGCCCATCTCCCAGTGATGGTTATCATTGGCCCATCTTCCAGTAATGATTAGCCCATCTTCCAGTAATGGTTATCATCGGCCCATCTCCCAGTAATGGTTATCATCGGCCCATCTCCCAGTAATGGTTATCATTGACCCATCTCCCAGTAATGGTTATCACTGGCCCATCTTCCAGTAATGGTTATCATTGGCCCATCTCCCAGTAATGGTTATCATCGGCCCATCTTCCAGTAATGGTTATCATGGGCCCATCTCCCAGCAATAGTTATCACTGGCCCATCTCCCAGTAATGGTTATCATCGGTCCATCTCCCAGTAATGGTTATCATCGGCCTATCTCCCAGTAATGGTTATCATTGACCCATCTCCCAGTAATGGTTATCATCGGTCCATTTCCCAGTAATGGTTATCATTGGCCCATCTCCCAGTGATGGTTATCATTGGCCCATCTTCCAGTAATGATTAGCCCATCTTCCAGTAATGGTTATCATCGGCCCATCTCCCAGTAATGGTTATCATTGGCCCATCTCCCAGTAATGGTTATCATTGGCCCATCTCCCAGTAATGGTTATCATTGGCCCATCTCCCAGTAATGGTTATCATTGGCCCATCTCCCAGTAATGGTTATCATTGGCCCATCTCCCAGTAATGGTTATCATCGGCCCATCTCCCAGTAATGGTTATCATTGGCCCATCTCCCAGTAATGGTTATCATTGACCCATCTCTCAGTAATGGTTATCATTGACCCATCTCCCAGTAATGGTTATAATTGGCCCATCTCCCAGTAATGGTTATAATTGGCCCATCTCCCAGTAATGATTATCATCGGCCCATCTCCCAGCAATGGTTATCATCGGCCCATCTCCCAGTAATGGTTATCATCGGCCCATCTCCCAGTAATGGTTATCATCGGTCCATCTCCCAGTAATGGTTATCATTGGCCCATCTCCCAGTAATGGTTATCATTGGCCCATCTCCCAGTAATGGTTATCATTGGCTCATCTCCCAGTAATGGTTATCATTGGCCCATCTCCCAGCAATGGTTATCATTGGTCCATCTCCCAGCAATGGTTATCAGTCCATCTCCCAGTAATGGTTATCATCGGCCCATCTCCCAGTAATGGTTATCATTGGCCTATCTCCCAGTAATGGTTATCATCGGCCCATCTCCCAGTAATGATTATCATCGGCCCATCTTCCAGTAATGGTTATCATCGGCCCATCTTCCAGTAATGGTTATCATTGGTCCATCTCCCAGTAATGGTTATCGTTGGCCCATCTCCCAGTAATGGTGATCATTGGTCCATCTCCCAGTAATGGTTATCATTGGTCCATCTCCCAGTAATGGTGATTGTTGGCCCATCTCCCAGTAATGATTATCGTTGGCCCATCTTCCAGTAATGGTTATCGTTGGCCTACCTCCCAGTAATGGTTATCATTGGCCCATCTCCCAGCAATGGTTATCATCGGCCCATCTTCCAGTAATGGTTATCACTGGTCCATCTCCCAGTAATGGTTATCATTGGTCCATCTCCCAGTAATGGTGATCGTTGGCCCATCTCCCAGTAATGATTATCGTTGGCCCATCTTCCAGTAATGGTTATCGTTGGCCTACCTCCCAGTAATGGTTATCATTGGCCCATCTCCCAGCAATGGTTATCATTGGCCCATCTTCCAGTGACGGTTATCATTGGCCCATCTTCCAGTGATGGTTATCATCGGTCCATCTTCCAGTAATGGTTATCATCTGTCCATCTCCCAGTAATGGTTATCATCAGTCCATCTTCCAGTAATGGTTATCGTCAGTCCATCTCCCAGTAATGGTTATCATTGGCCCATTTCCCAGCAATGGTTATCATTGGTCCATCTCCCAGCAGTGGTCATCATTGGTTCATCTCCCAGTAATGGTTATCATTGGCCCATCTCCCAGTAATGGTTATCATTGACCCATCTCCCAGTAATGGTTATCACTGGTCCATCTCCCAGTAATGGTTATCGTTGACCCATCTCCCAGTAATGGTGATCATTGGTCCATTTCCCAGTAATGGTTATCATTGGTCCATCTCCCAGTAATGGTGATCGTTGGCCCATCTCCCAGTAATGATTATCGTTGGCCCATCTTCCAGTAATGGTTATCGTTGGCCTACCTCCCAGTAATGGTTATCATTGGCCCATCTCCCAGCAATGGTTATCATTGGCCCATCTTCCAGTGACGGTTATCATTGGCCCATCTTCCAGTGATGGTTATCATCGGTCCATCTTCCAGTAATGGTTATCATCTGTCCATCTCCCAGTAATGGTTATCATCAGTCCATCTTCCAGTAATGGTTATCGTCAGTCCATCTCCCAGTAATGGTTATCATTGGCCCATTTCCCAGCAATGGTTATCATTGGTCCATCTCCCAGCAGTGGTCATCATTGGTTCATCTCCCAGTAATGGTTATCATTGGCCCATCTCCCAGTAATGGTTATCATTGGCCCATCTCCCAGTAATGGTTATCATTGACCCATCTCCCAGTAATGGTTATCATTGGCCCATCTCCCAGCAGTGGTTATCATCGATCCATCTTGCAGCAATGGTTATCATTGGCCCATCTTCCAGTAATGGTTATCATTGGCCCATCTCCCAGCAATGGTTATCATTGGCCCATCTCCCAGTAATGGTTATCATTGGCCCATCTCCCAGCAATGGTTATCATTGGCCCATCCTCCAGTAATGGTCATCATTGGCCCATCTCCCGGTAATGGTTATCATTGGCCCATCTCCCAGTAATGGTTATCATCGGCCCATCTCCCAGCAATGGTTATCATCAGCCCATCTCCCGGTAATGGTTATCATTGGCCCATCTCCCAGTAATGGTTATCATTGGCCCATCTCCCAGCAATGGTTATCATCGGCCCATCTCCCAGCAATGGTTATCATCGGCCCATCTCCCGGTAATGCTTATCATTGGCCCATCTCCCAGTAATGGTTATCATTGACCCATCTCCCAGTAATGGTTATCATTGGCCCATCTCCCAGCAATGGTTATCATCGATCCATCTTGCAGCAATGGTTATCATTGGCCCATCTTCCAGTAATGGTTATCATTGGCCCATCTCCCAGTAATGGTTATCATTGGTCCATCTCCCAGCAATGGTTATCATTGGCCCATCTTCCAGTAATGGTTATCATTGGCCCATCTCCCAGCAATGGTTATCATTGGCCCATCCTCCAGTAATTGTTATCATTGGCCTATCTCCAAGTAATGGTTATCACTGGCCCATCTTCCAGTGATGGTTATCATTGTTCCATCTCCTAGTAATGGTTATCATTGACCCATCACTCAGTAATAATTATCATTGGCTCATCCCTCAGTAAAGACTATGGTTACCTCATTTTCCAGTAATGCTGATTGTTGTTTCAGGTTGTGAAGTGGGCTCTGGAGAAGCTGGAATTGAAGAAGAACTGTGACAAACCTGCAGGTACCTTCAGTGGTGGTAATAAGAGGAAGTTGTCCACGGCCATCGCACTCATTGGTTTCCCATCCCTCATATTCTTGGTAAGAGTGCCGCTCTGACTGGGCTGTACTTTCACTGCAGTACTTTGTTTTTTTGTTTACTTGTGCGTGCATTTGTGAGTTTTTTTAAGAATCTTACCTGCTGTGGACACCTGCAGCAGCTCAGTTGTACCTCTAAAAGGGACTATATCACGGGGAGATTGGGGTCAAGTGATGTGTTACAGTTTACACAGCAAGACTGCGTCTCTACCAGAGTCCACATTGCAAGACCAGAGCTACCACTCGCTGAACTCCAGCTGGGCATGTTCTTCAGCAGGAATCAGCTAGCTGGAGTGCAAGTGACGATGTTTTAGAGAGAGCTGCAGAAAATCGAGTATACTTAAACAATTCTTCAAACTCATTAAACAGGTAGTTTTTGTTCAGTTTGTTAGGGAGTGTGAATTAGGCCCTGATCTGTCCTCTAGAATTATACTGTCCATATGAACTGGATCTCCTCCTTCTCAGCCCAGTGTAAATCCCCTACATCTCTTTGCCACCCCTTGCACACTATAGTGACACTTTGTCGGAAGTGCTACTGGTGGAGGTGGGTATTCAGAAAGTGGCAGGTTTAGGTGGGGCGGTGGCTGGATTACAACTTAGCTCTGCCTGTCTCATAGCCGGGGTCAGAGTGAAGAATCTAGGCATCATTATGGACCACAAACTGACGCTGGAACATCAGGTGTCCACAAGGCTCCATGGTGGATTTTTACATTTAAGGATCACTCACATCAAGCCCTATGTAAGTTCTCAGGAACTAAAGATACTGGTGCATGCCTTTGTGATATCCAGGCTGAATTATTTTAAAGCTCTGTTCCTCATGCTGTCTTGAGGTTTGCCATGCTGCTTGTAGCTGGTGCAGAATGCCATAGCTCAATTAATTGCCAGGGTTTCCCACTCCGAGTGTATCTCTCCTGCTTTGTGGGTATTGCACAGGCTGCCTGTGAGGTGGCACATTTCCATCGAGACAGATTTATTAACATACAAAGCCCTACACAGTCTGAGCCCAGGCTACCTAAAATAGCTCCTTCACCCATATGCTCCTGACCACTCTCTCGGGGCTTCTGAGGTGGGCCTGATGAAGGTTCCCAGAACTCACCTGCATGTGTCTGCGGACTGGCTGTTTGCACCTGTCTTGCGGAACCAGCTGCCTTGCAGACTTATGGATGCCCCCTCTGTAGATGTGTTCAAATGGGGTTTGAAATATTATTTATTCTTAAACACATGCCCTGTATATAACTATGAGATACTGTACCGCTGTTATATATAAATCTGCTGATTTTCAGTGAGTTATAGTGCTCTCTGGATACGTTTTTTGTAGGGTATCCAGAGCCTGAGGAATTATTGAGTGCCTAGGAAATAATACTACTACTAAACATAGTATTTCTAGTTTTCAGGGCAGGAAAAATAAAGCAGTACTTGGGTACACAGTGCCAGTATGTACAGTGTATTTTACCATTCTGTATGGGATTAGCTGGAAAAAAGTACTTAACCTCCTTGTACTATAAGTAGTGACATGAGTACAGGGTGGGAAAGCACCAGATCCCAGGTTAAAATCCCACCACAGCCACTGTCTCACTGCATGACACTGTGCAAGCTACTTGACCTCCCTATGCTTCAGTACCCTCACAATTAGCTGTAAACTGAGATAGAAGCAGTACCCCTGCTGAGAGGGAGATGGTGCATCTCAGCTGGGTTACTCTGGGTAAAAATACTGGTTTATAGGAACAGTTTTTAACCAACTACCTCCTCCTTTATGTCTCTTGAAGGATGAGCCAACCACAGGCATGGACCCCAAGGCACGCCGCTTCCTGTGGAACCTGATCCTTGACATCATCAAGACAGGACGTTCGGTGGTGCTTACATCTCACAGGTTAGTGCAACCTCGGAATTTGGGTAATGAAAGTCCCATCAAAAGGAGGCTGTGAAATTTTGTTTCTACCAACAGGAATTCAGTGCACTATCCACACTCTAGCAGTTCTTATGGAGACAGCAGCAGAGTAACTGGATGTCTTAAAGGAGCAGTCCACCCAAAACTTGCAAAACACATATGTTCTGCAGAGTGTTTTGATTTGTATGTTAAGTTGTTGTGTGTCCTTCCCTCTGTCTGCTGTTAAGAGTTTTTCCTAAATTAGCCGACTAGCTTTAGGGTACTTTTACGACCCCTGGAGATCTCCATCTGAGACTGCTTAATTGTATTACTTTGTCCTACAATGCACCTTGTCTCATGTGACAGTGATGTAGCAGGGACCATAAATCCAGCAGAAAGTACTGCTTTACAGTCAGTTCACAACAGTAGAGATGGCTATATTTTAAAATCTATAGAATTCAGCTTAGTGACTACCTTCATTGTAAAGGTGTTACTGTCCTGAAGAACTTTGCTGCTGGTAATTTTTGTGCAGCTTGTAAAGCTTCTAAGATATTTAGTTTGTTTAGCATGTGTGTGCTGAATGTTGGGTCTCTGCTACATCACTGTCACATGAGACAAGATGCACTGTGGAAACAAGGAATACAATTAAGCTGTCTCAGATGAAGATCCACAGGGTCATAAAACTAGCAAAAAGCTAGCAGGCTAATTTAGGAAAACTCCCAATAGCAGTCAGCAGGAAGGAAACACTAAAACTTCACATACAAATTAAGTCACTCGGCACAATATATATTTTTTGCAAGTTTTGGGTGGACTAGTCTTTTAAGTTAAGCTCCTCCCATCAACCGCATGGTGCATCGTCCGGCTCTGTCCTGTGATATCAAAGCTTTCTTTCTTTCTTTCCCTTGGAAAGGATAGGTCTCCTCCTTCACAGCTCTGCATGCGTAGAAGGAATTCCAAATTCAAACACTATTTCTTTGGCTAACTTAGAGTTATTCAAAATGTTTTTGGCTAACTTTAGCTGTTGTGTTGTCAGGTTTCACTTTGTTTTCAACCTTTCAACATGGAATGTCAGAAACCTTGCTTCAAGTGCTGCCTCTGCTGCGACAAGAAAATGACGGTGACGGACACCCATGACATGTGTCTACTGCCTAGGAGAACACCACGACGTGTCAGTGCTGTTTGGCTATGCTTCCATCAACACTGGAGGAATGGAAAGCTTGTCCACTCCTTACTGGGCCTAATGATTACAGACTGCAAGATCCGGCCCAGTGGCACAGACGGCTACCCATTACAGCCGCCGCTTTGTTGCCATTCCTAGCGACCTGCATTTAAGAATGGATTTGGGTCACTGAAGGCGGCCAGGGAGGAAAGAATCAAGCATTCCAGGGACTTTGTAGCTCTTCTGTAGACTGCCACCCAGTGGAGGTCTGGTGGTAGTGCAAGAAGGGAGGGACTGCGGTCTGATGCAATGCTTGTGTGCCTCCACACGGCACGCACTGTCGTTCATTGGCTGCAGCAGCGGTTAGTGGAACCAGAAAATGTGGAAAATACGCCGAGTGGGCTTTGTGAAGCCCTGCCCCCAACATAGGCCCACACCACCACCACCCTGGGACCAAGCAATAACCATGTTGTGTAAAGTGCTAAAGCATTGAGAGCGACAGAGGTATAATAGTGGCAGGGAATTTCCACTACCCCTGTCACTCTGTGCTCTTACTACAAAGGGTTGCCCTATGTGTGGTGCCTGGTCGAGCTGCTCCCATGGTGAAGTGGCTAGCGCACCAGCTCACGGCAGGGTTGGAGACCTGGGACCATGGTTCAGTTCCCCCTAGGTCTCCCAGTGTTGCAGCCTTTTTTTTTTTTAAGTTAATTTTTCTCCCTCCATGAGTTGTGTCCCATCCCAAAAGTCCACACCTCCTCGAAATTTGGGGTGGGGGTGTTGGTAAAGCCCCCCAAAAGAAAGTCCCATTAATTTCTGTGGGGTGCACTGTTTTGTTGTGGGCTGTGTTTTTTCCAACCTTAAACAAAGAAGTATTCTCGGGGTAGTCAAATGGGTAGAATAGATGGATCAAGCGATCCTCTTCTGCCATCACAGTCTTATGTTCTTATTTTGGGGCACGCTGTGTTGCCTGCGGCATTTATTGCCACGCTGTTGGTTGGCGACATTATTACCCACGTCAGGCCATGATCGGGATGTGTGTCTCTGTGTGGGGGGAGGATGCCCGTCCCCCGGACCCCCCATGGGGGGGGTAATCGGTGGGGGTCTATTTTGGGTCAGTCCATGGGTGAGGTGGTTGCTGGTCCAGAGTTGGCAGGGACAGGGCTGATAACCCGTCCGCCCAGTCCTGGAGGAGGATAAAAACTTAAATAATTACAAACCACCCACGGCAGTAGCAAGGTTGATGACCCAGCTTGTGGCCTTAGAATTGGTGGTGGTGGTGTCCGGGGTTGGCTCATCCTTGGTCTCAGCATTGGTCCTGACTGGGCCAGAATTGGAGTGCCTTTCATAGATAATTTTCATGAAATGTACCCGGCCCTCCAGACATATGGGGAGAGTTCACCTTCCACAAAAGCACAAGAAGCACCGTCAGCTATTGATTGCGGGACCAGAAACAATCACACTCTTTCCACTTCTTCGACACTTGACTACATCAATTCTGACAAGCCTTCTTTTTGTCGAGGGCAGATCAAGGTTGCCTATGGTAACCCTGCCAGACCATTTGACTTTGACTCTGGTTGATTAGCCAGTCGAGATTTTTCCAGCTGTCAGAAGAGGTCAACAAGGAGTGGCTGATCTCGCAGACCTTGGTGGTCCCCAGCTATACTATCTTGTAAAGTACCTACCCCAGTGTTTGTGCCTCTGGGTATTTTGAGGCCCCTGGTGATTTATACAGAGCCTCTCGTGGTCATGTGCCGCTGTCTGCCTTCGAGTTGAGGTCAAGATACTGCTTGCAGTCCTGCTGTAGTTTGACCGGCAGTTATTGGTGCGGACATTGGTCAGAATTGTTGTCCTCCGAAGAGGAGTAACGTCGTCATCTTTGGTGGAAGCACGAAGACTTCTTGTGGCTGCAGTGGTCTATGACAGGGAGGGGAAGGGCTCTGCTCCAGAGACTGAAGGTCCCTTGGCCTCCTCAGGTTCTCCTGCCATTGCCCAGCAAACCACTGTATATGCTTCTCCATCACTGGAGGTGAAGCCTCAACTACGCTTGGTCCTTGTCTCAGGACTGCAAGTCACAACCCTAAAGGTGCGCCTGGCAGTCATCCCTGCCAAGGACAGCGCAGGAGGAGGTGATCAGGGGCTTTATCAAGCCTGGACCACTTGTTCTCATCAGCGCATGAACCATGACCTCTGTGGGACCTCCTTCTGGTGCTGGCTATGTTTATGGGCAAGTCGTATGAGCCTGTGTGCAAGTGTGAACACCCACACCTGGCGTGGAAGACCCCCTTCTTGGTGGCCATCATTTTAGCCAGAAGGGTGAGAGAGTTTCAGGCGCTCTTGGTGGAGTCTCCCTGCCTGATCTTCCACAAGGACAGGGATGTCCTTTGTCCCAAAGCAAAATTTTTCCTGAAGGTCATGTCAGAGTTCATAAAAACATAGAATTTGTCAGCAGAAAAGGATCGCTCGACCTACATCCTCTGCCCAAGTGTTTGCTGCCTATTCTACATTGCAGACCCCATCTGGTTTCCAGCAACCCACTTCCCTGCCTTTGTTCTGATATACCCCTGTGTTTATGCCACGCTTGAAGGCCCCCCTCCCCCCGTGCTGGCCTCCACCACTTCGACTGGCAGTTTGTTCTAGACATCTGCTATCCTTTCTGTGAAGAAATATTTCCTCACCTCTCTCCTGAACTTCCTCCGTTCAGCTATATCCCATACCCCCAGGTCTTGGTGCTGGTCCGTATTTGAAAGAAGCTCTCCACCTGCACCTTGTAAGGTGTTTGTAGGTCTCTATCATGTAACCTCTCTTTTCTGTCCTCTCCTCTCCTCTCTTCTAGAGTGTACATGTTGACATCCCTCGTCACTTCTCCTAAGGTTTCCCTGGAAAATCCTGCACCATCTTAGTTTCCCTCCTCTGGATCACCCCCACGCTGTCTATATCCTTCCTCAGGTGGGGGCTCCAAAACTGGAGACAATACTCCAACTGGGGCCATACCAGGGAGTGATGCAGTGGTAGTACTGCCTTCCTTCTCCTAGAGATAACCCTCCTTGTTCACCGCAGTATCCCACTAGCCCTACCCACGGCCTTGACACATTATGCTGCCACCTTGAGATCCTCTGATATTATAACTCTGAGGTCCATTCCCTGTCTAGTAACTGTCAGTACCATCCCCCCACCCACTCCACTATCCTGTGATCAGCACTGGGGTTCCCATGCCCTAAATGCAGGATTTTGCATTTTTTGGCATTTTACTCCAACTGACATATCTTTGACCACCTCTCGAGTTTTCCTAGATCCCTACGCATTTTCTCAATCCACTCTTAGCGTCCATGAACTGCAGATTTTGGTGTCATCTGCAAAAAGGCAAACTTTTATCTCCAGTTTTTTTGTGGTGTACATTATGAAGACATTGAAAAGGACTGGTCCCAGTACCAAACTCTGTGGTACACGGCTGGTCTCCGTACCAAACCCAGTGATACACGGCTGGTCCCAGTACCAAACTCAGTGGTACACAGCTGGTCTCCGTACCAAACCCAGTGGTGCACGGCTGGTCCAAGTACCAAACTCTGTGGTACACGGCTGGTCTCCTTACTAAACCCAGTGGTGCACGGCAGGTCCGAGTACCAAACTCTGTGGTACACAGCTGGTCTCCGTACCAAACCCAGTGGTGCACGGCTGGTCCAAGTACCAAACTCTGTGGTACACGGCTGGTCTTCGTTCCAAACCCAGTGGTATATGGCTGTCTCCATACCAAACCTAGTGGTACACGGCTGGTCCCAGTATCGAACTCAGTGGTACACGGCAGGTCCCAGGCCCAAACCCAGTTAGTACATGGCTGGTCCAAGTACTGAACCCTGTGGTACATGGCTGGTCCCAGTATCGAACCCTGTGGTACACAGCTAGTCCCGGTATTGAACCCTATGGTAGATGGCTGTTCCCAGTATTAAACCCTGTGATACACAGCTGGTCCCAGTACCAAAGCCCTGTGGTACACGGCTAGTCCCAGTACCAAACCCAGTAGTACAGGGACGGTTCCAGTACTGAACGCAGTGGTACACAGCTGGTCCCAATATGAACCCAGGCTAGTCCTAGTATTGAACCCAGTGGTTCACGGCTGGTCCCAGTACAGAACCCAGTGATACATGGATGGTCCCAGTATTGAACCCAGTGGTACATGGTTGGTCCCAGTATGGAACATGGCTGGTCACTGTCCTGTTCTTAGAGTGATTGCTGTTAACCATCACTCTTAATCTCCTATCCGTTTACCAGTTTCTAACCCAAGTTACCAATTTGGAGTCCAGTCCTGAGCTGGTCAGCTTCTTATCAGCCTCCTGTGCAGCACAGTGTTGAAAGCCTTGCTAAAGTCCAGATCTGCTGCCCTCCCCTGATCTATTTTCCTAGTCACCCAGTCAAAGACATCTGTCAGATTCATTTGGCATGACACCCCATGATTCTGTGCTGCCTGTGATCTTACAAACCACTGGATTCTAGATGCTGATCCAGTCTTTCTTTCAGTAGGGTTTCCATTAATTTCCCCACCACTGAAGTTAGACGTACAGGCCTGTAATATCTTACTTCGAGAGGGCTCTTGCAGTAGGCAAAAACAGGTAGGGACTGAGCTGCCAGGTGCTCAGACCACACGGGAAACTTTAGCTTGCAGTGTCTGGTGGGGACCGTCCACTTGATGTCACATGGCCAACTCTGGCCCAATGCTATACAGTGGGTGGTCTCACACCTGCCCTCCAGTTCTTTCCCGCCATCAACCTGCACATGTTGGACCTTGAGGAACACTGCTACAGTGAACCGCCATTTTTGATAAGTATTTTGTTTATTTTTTCTTGTATTTTCGTCAAAAATAGTCAACAGATTGCATGTCTTCTCCAACCTCTTCCGAAGCTCACTATAACAAGTGCTTTTGCGGCAGGCAGATCCCAGAGAAGGATGGCTGTACTTTGTGTCTCCTGTGCCTGAAGCCTGATATCGACACCGAGGGCTATGAGGCCTGCCAGAAGTTTAGCCAGGCCACACGGAAATGCCGTCAGCAAGCCCTGGAAGCTCATCATTTAAAACAAAAACTAGCGTCCATGGAGAAGGAGCTGCAGCAGATTAAGAGCACTTCATCTTCTCCAGAGGGGTTCATCAGACTCCCACAAGCACAAGAAGAAGGAGAGGTAAAAGGAGAAGTTCCGGGACCAGGATTGGTCTTCCTCCAGGCTGAGGCTGTCCTTGGGGACCACAGCCGATGAGCGCCCCTCTAACCAAACCTGCTCGTCCTTCCATGGAGCAACCTTTGGTTCCCCCGCCTAAGCTGGTCACGGTTCTGACAGGGGCCTCCGAGGATTCAGAGGAAACTCCCACTCTCAGGCCCTTAAAAACTCCTGGGTCTAAGTCGAGTAAGTCGGCTGGTGTGTCGGTCGCCAGAGGCAGCCCAGGTAGCACGCGTCGGTCCCCTATTCGGGGCCCAACCTTGGTCTTCCTGACTAGCACCAGCTGCTGCAAAAGCCACAGCCACCCAGGAAGAAATCCCCTCCCCCTTCTCCGCTGCTCATGGTGGAACCTCCAGATTGTCCCCCTGATCCGGAGGACCGGACACCTGCTGGCCTTAATGGTAGGCCAACACCGGAAAGTGTGTCAGTGGAGACCCCGTGTCTGGTCTTCCAGGGGATCCTCTGGACCTCACCTTCCAGATCCCTCTGTTTGGGCCCCTCTGTGCCTTCTCAGACTCCGGAAGGACCTGCCAGCCCATCCGGGGCAACGCTGGGCCTCCCTCCTAAAAGGCCACCGTCAGACCCCATCTTACTGGGTCATTCAGGCGTACCCTCGGGGCCTCAGCCAGGCCCTTCGGGTCCATCAGCACTGCCATCACGTCCTGCTCTGGGCTGCCTGATGCTGGGTTATTCCGCGCCACATTACCCCCCACCAGGGTTTCCGACACCAGGGTACCCAACACTGGGCTACCACACACCAGGGTACCAGATGCTGGGCTATCCTTCCCCTAGGTATCATATGCCTGGCTTCCTGATGTTGGGTCATCCTTTGACGGGTTACCACTCACTCTACCAGCCTCCTCTACTGGTTAACCCACAGGAGCAGGTGGACTATCAGGCTCTGTTTAAGTCATGGTGGCGCAAAACCAAGGCTCAGCAGGTCTGAGAACTGGACCGTCACCAGCTGGCTGTGGCCTCTATGCTGGCCTGGCCTACTCCTACTCCCAGTCTTTGTCCTCGGCGGAGTCCCGGCCCTCTTCCTCTGGCCATGCGATAACGCATCCATTGTGGAGGGGCATGGAGGTAGACAGGTTATTCCTCAGAAGGAGATTCCCCGTCGTCAGGCCCCGTTCCCGGACAGTTCCTCTTCATTGGGATTGGGCTATGAATCCCTGCCCCCGGACGAACCTGCTCCCAAGGAGACTCCCAAGTCTCCCCCGGAGGATCCTTCCTTCACAGAGATCCTCAAGAAGATTCAAGAGGCCAACGGGTGGAAGACTGAGGAACAGAACCCTCAGCGTAGGCGGCTGGTAGAGCACCATGACCTCCCAGAGCTGACGCCTCTTTTGATCCTTCCATCGATAGGGCCTCATGACAACCTTCCTTCCACAATTTGGCAACAGCTGACATCCATAACTGCCATCTCTAAGAATGTGAACAGGGTATACCATGCCCCGGAGGGCAAGGACCATCTTGGTACCCAACCTAAGGCTGACATAATGTCTGATAAAGACAAAGTAATACTGGTGGGAGGCCTCAACCAACCAGATATTAACTGGAGCACACTAATGGCAGCAACAACAAGAAGTAGGAACTTTTTATTGTCACTGCAAGGCACGGAACTGTGCCAGCTTGTTAAAACCCCAACGAGGGGAGATGCCGCTCTCGATCTTGTCCTCACAGACTCTGAAAGGATAAAGGACATCGAAGTGGGATGCCGTATGGGCCACAGCCACCATCACATGGCAAGCTTGAAGGTAAACATAACACAGGATGCCAGCCACGCAAAGATAATGGTGCTAGACTTCAGAAAGGCTGACTTCCAAAAAATGAGGAACATAAGTAGCCAGTTAATGGAAATAGAGGCTGAGGAGGTGGAGGTCATGAGGGGGGAGACTCAAGAGAGCAGTAAAGACTGCCACCGATCAATGTGCCAGATGGGTCAGCAAAGCAAAAAGAAAAAGAAATCCCCTATGGTTTTCCAAGGAAGTGGCTACCACAGTCAAAGAAAAAAAGAAGGCGTATAGTAGATACCAGGAAACCAACACTGAGAAAGAGTGGGAGTCATACAAGAGAAAAATGAGTGTGTCTAACAAACAAATTAGAAAGGCAAAAGCTCAGACAGAGGAAAAAATAGCAGGAGGGGCAAAGAGAGGAGACAAATCATTTTTTAGATACATTAGGGAACATAGGAAGGCAAAAGGGGAGGTAGTAAAGATTGTTACTGAAGAAGGGAAATGCACCAAACATGACCCAGAGAAAGCCGAAATCCTCAACAAATACTTCTGCTCACTGTTTACCAAAGAGGACCCAGGGGATGGCCCAGCCCTGGAAAAAAAAAACAACACCTCAGGACCGGGCTAGACACGAGTCCCTTTACAGAAGTTGAAGTACGGGAGGCACTAAATAAACTAAAAGCAGACAAAGCCATGGGACCAGATGAGATGCACCCCAGAATCCTTAAGGAACTGGAGGCAGAATTGGCAGCCCCTCTGGCACTTCTATTCATGAAATCCATGAAGAGCGGTATGGTACCCGAAGACTGGAAAAAGGCAATAGTGGTTCCACTTCACAAATCAGGCAGTTGCAAAGAGACTAGTAATTACAGACTGGTGAGCCTCAGGTCTATAGTAGGGAAACTAATGGAGACACTACTCAAACAGAGGATCGTAGCATTCCTTGAAACTAGCAGCCAACAAGACCCTAAACAGCACAGTTTCACAGCAGATAGGTCATGCCAGGCAAATCTGCTTGAGTTTTTTGGCTATGCTACAAGAATAGTGGACGACGGTGGGGCAGTAGATGTGGTCTACCTAGACTTTAGTAAGACCTTCAACTCTGTTCCACACAGAAGGCTGGTAAAGAAGCTTGACCACATAGGGGTCGGTCCAGAAGTAGTCAAATGGGTACAAAACTGGTTACAAGGCAGAACCCAGAAGGTACAGGTTAATGGAATGCAATCAGTGGAAGTCAGGGTGACCAGTGGGGTGCCCCAGGGCTCAGTGCTTGGTCATCTGCTCTTCAATGTTTTTATAGCAGACATCGCTGACGGACTGGAAGGGAAGGTGCGTCTGCAGATGACACCAAGATACAGTAGGTAACAGGGTGGACACCTCAGAAGGAGTGAGCAAGATGGAAGCTGACCTCAAGAAACTAGAAGAATGGTCTGGAGTGTGGCAGCTGAGATTTAATGCCAAAAAGTGCAAGGTTATGCACATAGGAAAGAAAAATCCAAGAAAGGAGTATTACCTAGGAGGCGAAAGACTGGCAGCCTCAAGCCAGGAATGAGATCTGGGAATCATAATCTCAAATGACTTGAAGGTTAGTAAGCAGTGTGAGAGGGCAACATTGAAGGCCAACAGAATGCTGGGCTGTATTGGGAGGGGAATCACGAGCAGGAGGAGAGAGGTGGTGGTACTACCACTTTATAGATCGCTGATCAGGCCTCACCTGGAATATGGAGTCCAGTTCTGGAGGTCTCATCTCAGGAAAGACATTGACCTGGTGGAAACAGTACAGAGAAAGGCAACAAAAATGTTTCAGGGTCTGCAGTACAAGTCATACGAGAAAAGACTTGGGAAACTGAATATGTATACTCCCTGGAGCAGAGAAGAGAGAGAGGACATGACTGAAACATTCATGTACATAAAAGGCATTAACAAGGTACAGGCACAGGAACTTTTTCACTTCTGGAAGGGCTTCAGGACCAGGGGACATGTCCTCAGGCTGCAAGGAGGAAGATTCTCTAATACCAGGAAGTTTTTCTTCACAGAAAGAGTGGTGGACGCCTGGAACAACCTGCCCCAAGAGGTTGTGGGGGTCAACACTGTGGGGAGATTCAAGAATGCATGGGATAGACACAAGGGAGCACTGACAATAAAGGGCAACTAGAGTGTCAAAATAGGTCTAAAGCAAATGGGCAGACTAGGTGGACCTAGTGGTCTCCTTCTGCTATCAACTTCTATGTTTCTGTGATTCCTTGGTGATAAAAGTGGCTTGTGACCAGTCCTCCAGACCCGAGTACCTCCCCCTATGGATAAGGGGTAGAGGCAGCTGGACCAGTTCAGACACAAAGTTTATTCATCCTCCACTTTGGCACTAAGGGCTCTGAATTATGTTGCCCACATGGTCTGCTATCAGAAAGCACTCCTGGGACAACTCAAGTCAGAGTTTGAGGCCTTGCCTGACTCGGAGGCCAAGGCCAAGATCGAGCAGTCGGTGAGGACAGCAGAGATTACCTGCTGTCATACCCTGCATGACTTATATAATGCAGTTAATGCCTCCGCTCAAAGCACTGCTACAGCGGTCTGCCTTCGCAGGCATGCCTGGTTTCAGGTATCAGGATTTGCTCAGGATGTGTGATCCTCGATCCCGAATGCCCCTTTTCGTGGCTCAGTTCTCTTTGATGGCGACGTTAAAGACCTCTTGACCGAGCTTTAGGAAAGTGGCAAAGTGCTATGCTCGGTCCAGTCCATGTATCTTCCCATTATCAAGCCGCAGCAGCCCTTTCGTTGCTAGCAGCAGCTACTTCAGCTTAAGCCCCAGCCCACCAAGAGTCAGGGCAAACGCCGGGCCTCCCCAGCTACTGCCACCTCTGCAACCAAGTCCCAGAGGGCTTCTGGGGCAGGGCTCTCCCACCTTCCCTCTGCCTCTAGACTCGCAACTTGCCCCTCTGCTCCGTCTCTAGTTCAGGAGTAGCCAGTAGGGGGCAGTATCACCAGTTAACTACCCGGGTGGGAGGCGATTACGGCAGACTCGTGGGTCCTTCAGCTGATAGCTCAAGGCCACACCTTAGAATTCATAGAGAGACCTCCAGAAAATCCGCCAGGTCACTCTCACTACCCAAAAGGTCACATTCCTTTCGGGGGGAGGAGATCAAGGCTCTACTGCAAAAATCCACCATAGAGCCTGTTCCTCAGGGTCAACTGGGAAGGGGGTGCTACTCCTACTTCTTCCTAGTGCCCAAAAAGACAGGCGACCTTCGCCCCATACAGGACCTCAGAAAGCTCAGTCTGTATGTAGAGTGCAAGAGAGTTAACATGCTGACCTTTCCGCGCCTGCTGCCCCTACTGCAGCAGTGACCCTTGCTTAGCACCCTGGACATGCCAGGTTGCTTACCTACACATACCTGTCTTTCCACCCCATCGCCACTTCCTCACATGTCTTCCAAGGAAAGCACTTTCAGGTCAAGGCCCTCTTTGGCCACTCCTCAGCACCCAGGGTGTTTACCAGGTACCTAACTGTGGTGGCGGTGGCTTTGCGATGCCAGGGGCTCTTTGTGTTCCCAGTACTTAGACGACTGGCTCCTTACGGCTCTCTCGAAGGACAGCCTGGAAGCCTCTTTGTCATCTACCCTGGATCTGTTCCGTCAGGTGGGGATTATGGTGAACTACCCCATGTCTCACCTTACTCCCACCCAGTGACTCTAGTTTATTGGGGCAGTGCTGGATACAGCCCAGGGTCATGCTTTCCTTCTCTTGGACAGGGAGGAGATCTTGCAGCAGCAGGCCAAGTTTGTGGCCTCCAGCTGCTGGTTTACGGCCGTGTCAGTTCTACGCCTCCTAGGCCTTATGGTAGTGGCCATCCCCGCTGTCCCTCTAGCCAGGCTTCACATGCGAATTACGCAGTGGACGCTGAGAGATCAGTGGGATCAGAGGTCGGACGACCTGGATCACAGGGTGCTGATATCTGGCCCCATGCTGCAGGATCTCCTCTGGTGGCAGAACCTGGACAGCCTCTGAAGGGGGTGCCTTTTTGGTCTGCCCCTCTGTCCCAAACCCTGACCACGGATGCTTCCAGTCAGGGCTAGGGTGCCCACTTGGAGGATCACAAAACCCAGGGATCCTGGTCTCATTGGGAGCTCTCTCTGCACGTCAATTGCTGGAGATGCGTGTGGTGCTTTACGCCTTTCAGGCCTTTCAGCCTCTCCTTCTCCCAGGTCCACCCCGGTCCAGTCAGATAGGGTGTGTAGTCTGGTATCTCAATGAGCAGGGAGGCACACAGTGATACCCTCTGTGTGGGGAGGTGATGCGTGTGTGGAATTCGGCCATCCAGCACCAGCTTCAGCTTGCGGCAGTGCCCGTTACGGGCATCCAGAACGCTCTAGCGGACCATCTCAGCTGCACTCGGGCCCAGGCACATGAGTGAGAACTAAAACAGTCAGTGATCGAAAACATTTTCGACTTGTGGGGTCACCCAGCTCTAGATCTGTTTGCTTCCCCGTACAGCACAAAACGACCCGATTTCTGCTCGTTTGTTCCCGGGCCTGGTGTTTTCTGGCAAGATGCGCTGTCTCTTTGCTGGACAGGGAGGTTTTTATACACCTTCCCTCTCTTCTTGCTGATACAGAAGGGTTCACCTCAAGTTGCAGGCGGAAGGGCTCACCTGATTCTGATCGCCCCTTACTGGCTTCGCCAGATATGGTTTCCTCTGCTCTGACAGTTGGTGGTAGAATCCCCGGTGCCTCTACCCATCTGCCAGGACTTTCTGATCCAGGAACAGGGCAAGCAGGTTCACCCAGTCCTGAAGTCCCTTCACCTTCATGCGTGGTGCCTTCTGATGTAGCAATTTCATGTTGCGGGGTCTCTTCTAGAGTTGTTCAGGTCCTTGTGCAGGCCAGAAAGCCATCCATGAGAACTGCGTATGCCATGAAGTGGAAGAGGTTCTGTATTTGGGCTTCCTCCAAGGGGTGGGACTGCTTTTTGTGCTCCATTCCTCTGGTTTTGGAGCATCTCTTGCACCTCTCTGTCCTCGGGCTCAGCTGTTAGTCACTGAAGGTCCAGTTTTCTGCCATATCCGCCTACCACACCCAAGTGGAAGGCAAGGCTTCTTCAGGTCCTGATGTGCAAGGAGCTTTTATTTAATTCTTCAGAGAGACCGGGTGGCTCTGCGTGCTGATCCTAAGTTCCTACCAAAGGTGGTTTCAAAGTTTACGTTGAATCAGACCGTACACTTGCCAGAGTACTACCCTGAGCATTCTAATTAAGGGGAGGCCGTCCCGAACACACTAGATGTGCACAGAACTTTGCGTTACTTTACCAACCGGATGAAGACAGCCCGGAAATCTGACCAGTTGTTTGTTTCCTTTGTGCCCAAAAGGGAGGGCACTGCAGTTTTGAAGCAGTGTTTATCCAAATGGTTGGCAAACTGCATTCTGTTCTGTTATCAAAAGTATAACAATCCCCTTCCGGGGGAAGTCAGGGAACACGCAGCCAGAGGCATGGCTGCATCGACTGCTTGTTTCAGGAATGTTTCAGCCCCAGACATTGGCGCGGCAGCTATTTGAAGCTCTGTCTGCACCTTCACTAAGCATTATAGTCTAGACATTGCCTCTAGGCGCAGGGCAGGCTTTGGACTAGCTGTCCTTCAGGGCCTTCTGTCTTACGTTTCCCTGCCTACTGCAGATCTTTTCCTGACTCCCATGCTATGTCCTTCTGATGTTCACTGCTTGGGACTCAGTCCTACCTGTTATTACCTACTGCAGGAGCCCTCTCGAAGTAAGATAGTACAGTTACATAAGAACATAACGTAACAGTAGGTCTTAGAGAGAGGCTCTTGCAGTAGACAAGCTTTTTCCCTCCCTCCTTCACTCTGCTGCTGCTTCTTCCTCTCAGCCTTTCTTTTAGTTCCAGGAGCCCACTCCTTCTCCTGTCGCACCTTTTCTTGGGTCTCCAACAGGAGAACTGGTGGGCGGGCTCGGAACCATCCACTATATAGCGACAGGAGGGTGTCAGCCACGTGACACCGGATGGGCGGTCCCCCCAGACATGCTAGCTAAAGTTTTCCATGTGGTCCTAGCGCCTTGTGGCTCAGTCCTACCTGTTATTACCTACTGCAAGAGCCTCTCTCGAAGATCTACTGTTACGGTAAGTTCTTACATAACTGTACTTTCCTCGCTGCTGTGCTCTTATGTAGAGGGATCACATCATCCCTTATCAAGTCCTTCAGAAGCACACCTATTTCCAGTGAACTGTTGAACAAGGCTGTCTGTCAGCAGTACTCTTAGGTGTATCCTGTCCAGTCCCATAGCCTTAGTCACCTTCAGGGCTGCAAGCCTTTTTAGACTCTTCCTCTGAAAATGGACTCGTATCCACCTCCCACTTTCCCCTATTCTTGCTTCTCCTGGGTAGTCCATCCCCTCTTCCATATAATGTGAAATTTCAGCCTGACCCAGGTGATTGACCTCCCCGTGTACTTCACTGGCTGACCTTGGACACCTGCTGTGGGCTCCATGCTGTGTACCTGCAGAGGCTACTATCCTGTTACAAGGAGCGCGTGGCTGGGATTTATGGTGAGGCTCACTAGCTGTTTGTAATGTACACTGAAGCTGCGCCTGGCAGAGCAGCAGCAAAGCAGACAGTTGCCAGGTGGATCACATCCTGCATTGACCTCTGCTATCAGTTGGTTAGTAGGGAGTTGCCCAAGGAGCATAAGGCTCATTCCATCAGACATACTGCTGCCTGGATGATTGCTTCCAGGGATGTCCCCATCGAGGAGGTATGCAGGGCTGTATTCTGGTCGAAAGTACACATCTTCATCTCCCACTACAGCTCTGATGTGCTGAGTTGTCATGATGCTGCTTTTGGGGCCTGAGTCCTCCAGTCTCTGTTTGCCAAATAGGGGGCCTGCCTTGTCCTCTCCTCCTGGAGGACTGATAGAAGTCTGCGAGAGTGTGGATAGTGCACTGAATTCATATTGGTAGAAATAGTGGTTACTCACCTGTAACCGTAGTTCTGCTAAGGATATTTAGTCCACATCCACACAACCCACCCGATCTCCCCTTGCAGGTGGCACCTGATCACTGCTTCCAGTGTGCAAAGATCCGATGTCATGGGGCAGAGCCAGAAAGTATACCATGTGAGTGTTGGGAGGAGCTTAGCTTGAAAACATCCATTGACTCAACTGTCTCTAGCAGAACTGCAAGAGTGCGGATGTACATTGAATATCCTTAATAGTACTATGGGTACAGGTGACTAATCTGTATTTCTGCCATGGAATACTGGCCTACCCCCCACCCCCATAATTGCTAACGGTCACTCTGTCTTTTTCCCCGGCAGCATGGAAGAGTGTGAGGCACTGTGCACCAGGCTGGCCATTATGGTGAACGGGCGCCTCAAATGCCTTGGCAGTATCCAGCATCTGAAGAACAGGTAAGGGCACATTCTGGCCATTAATGAGCCTCTGCAGGTAACTGCAGGGGTGGAGCCACAGTTCAGGACCACATGAATGACACTGCACAGGTTCCTAAAAGGGTGAGGTAGACCAAGAAACTGGGATTGGTCTGCTGTGATCATGGGTTATTCCAGCATGGCAGGACTAGTGAGAAGTTTGTGCTTTACGATCCACATTCATGACAGCTGGCAGTCACGTGCAACACAGGAGTGAGACCCTTCGGCCCTGTGGAGGGAAGGCTTATGCCCACCTGGTGTTGGGGCACTCCCTGCATGGCAACCAAGGAGTAGCATTGGCTGTGAAGGCATCTGCTTGCCTGTGTTCTAGGTCCGAGGAAAGGTACAGTTGTGCCGGGGGAGGGAGAGACAGGGTATCTCCAGTGGGGGAAAATATGGGAAATGGAATTAGAACAGTCTTTTACAATTCTAACAAGGTTCCTTGGTTTGTGAAATGCAGGGCGGATTTACATGTTGCGAGCCTTACACAGAGCAGTGTCCTATGAGCCCACCCAGTGGTGTCGCCAGTACCCTCCCAACACACATACACACAGTGTAGCGTACACAATTCACAAATCCGTGAACTCTATTAATATTTTTGTTTTATTGTATTTAAAACAAACTGCCACTGAAGAACATAAAACAAAATGAATATTTGTTGACTGTGGAGAGACGCAGTCAGCTACAGTCTCTTGTCTACCCCCACTTTAACATTGCCTGCACTCCAACTTGCTAGTTCTCTTTTTCACAGACTTTACACCCCTCACTTTTTAACTACAGGATTTCAGGTCGTCGAAGACACAGTCATTTGACTCAGAGAGCCATAAGTGGTCGGGTGGGGAGGACTAGACTCACAGCTCGTTTGGTGCCTGTTTTTTCTCTCTTTGGCCCACTGAAGCTCCCTGTGCGTTGCGGCATGTATCAGTTACATATTTCATTGGTCAGACTGCCCCATAACACTGACTGAACCTAAGCCACCTTGGCTCACTCAGTTTCTTCTTGCACTGACTCCCCTAATTTCTAATGGGCACAACAAGGGTCAGTGCTGCGCGTTGTCAGGTAAAAGGATTCAGAATACATGTAACTCATCTTTCTGTCACTGTCACATCACACCAACTACAAACAGAAATATATATCTTGACGCCATGCATCTTTATAAAGTTGCTGTAAAATAGTGTTTTCATTCAGTGCAGGGAGAGAGGCACTGTTTGAAGCCTGGCCCAGTTGTCCACTTTTCTGCGAGAGAGTTGGGCCAGAGTAGTTGAGGGAACACTGCAGAGGTACACTCTTAGACTCGGGGAAGGGGGGGGCGCTAGGGCATCTTTGTCCCACTGCTTCATTGCCTCCTGCATAGTGCTGACAGGCAGGCTTGACCTCTTAGATGACCCCATGATGCCCAGCTTCCCCCACGCAGATCAGGCAAGGCTAGGTGAGGATTAGCAGAGAGAAGTGGAGGGAGTTTCAAGAGGGAAGAAACCACAGCTGACCAAGAACACTCGTGGATGACCTGACGTGGCTCTCCATGCCCTATGACCTGCTTGTGACCCCCTACCCCAGAAATCAAGTAGGAGGTATGAGCCCTGCTGCTGAAAGCGAGGGGAAGGCAGCGGCATGTTGAAGGCAGTAGATGATTAATTTGTGCTCCTTGGCGGCCTCACATAGTTAGACTAGGAGCTGAGTCGACAGCCTAAGATTGGAAGCATGGCCCGAGGGGCACATTGCAAATAACAAGAAATAGAATAAACTTTGCTTATTTTGTTGGGGAGTGGGGGGGCTAAAAATCAGTGGAGAAAAGCACACTGCTAGCCCAGTACTAGCAATTTAGAATATGTTGGTTCACCTCACGCTACCAACACAATCAGGACGAACAAGTTTTCAGTCAGCAATACCATACCTAGACTAAGGGAATGTTGAGGCTGAGTTATAAACGAATGATTTTTTGCATTTTGTATTATCGAGAAAGGAAAGGTAAGGACAGGAAGTTGGTTTCTTAGAGCACCTTTCATACAGTCGCCTTCATACAAACACCTGTCATACAGACAAAGCTCCTTTCATACAGGTGCCTCCTATACACGCATCTTTCATACAAACACCTTTCTTACAAACATACGAATGCCTTTCATACAAATGCTTTCATACAGACGCCTTTCATACAAACATATGAATGTCTTTCATACAAATGCTTTTAAACAATCATCTTTCATACAGATACCTTTCATACAGACATACAAACGCCTTTTTTACAAGCGTCATTCATGCAGTCATCACGAACGCACAGAGGTTAAGTGAGGTGATGGAAGGCTTGGGGGAAGGATAAGTATAAACAAAAAGAAGAGATTGGGCACAGAGGGTTACGTGACTTTGCTCAGGATCACACATTCGGCAAGTATAAAGCAGCAGTTGTGGGATTCAGACCAGTGGTGGAGAAATTAATATAAACCCTGCTAAAGAAAAAGACTGATGAAGTACCTTGAATCCAGTGGACTTGCAAGACCACAGGCAGCATGGATTCGTGGGTGGGGGGGAAGGTCATGCCAAACGAATCTGATTGATGTCTTCAACTGGGTGACCAGGGAGATAGACCAGGGAAGGGCAGTGGACGTGGTCTATCTGGATGTTAGCAAGGCCTTCGGTGCAGTGCTGCACAGGAGGCTGATAAACAGATTGAGCACCTTGAGGTGGGTTCCAAAGTGGTGAACTGGGTTATGAGCTGGTTAATAGATAGGACACCGAGGGTGATGGCTAATGGCACGCACTCTAAGGATGGAAGAGTGACAGATGGGGTCCTGCAGGACTCAGTATTGGAACTTGTCCTCTTCATTATTTTCATAGGTGACATTGCAGAAGAACTGGAAGGGAAGGTCTGCCTTTTTGCAGATGATACCAAAATCTGCAGTAAGGTTGATAGGAGGTGGTGAAAATGCACAAAGATCTCAGGGAAACACGAGGAGTGGTCAGAAGCATGGCAGTTGGGGTTCAGTACCAAAAAGGGCAAAATCATGCATCTGTGGCATAGGAACCCAGGAGTTGAGTATAGGATGGGAGGAGTTACTGATGATAACTAAACCAGAAAGAAACCTTGGGGTTATCACATCTGGAGACCTCGGAGTAGCAGGGCAGTGTGATAGAGCAGTGAGTAAGGTAAGTGGAATGCTGGGTTGCATAAGAAGAGAGAGGTGCAGCATGAGGTAAGTGGTGTTGCCACTGTATCCTTCGCTGGTGAGACCCCACCTGGAGTAGTGTCCAGTTTTGGGGACTGCACCTCAGAACCTCAGAAAGGGCACAGACAGGGTGGGGGCAGTCCAGAGCAAGGCAACTAAAATGGTGCAGGGGTTGCACAAGAAGTCTTATAAGGAGAGACTAAGAGATCTCAACATGTGAGCCCTGGAGGAGAGGAGCATGAGTGAGGACATGATAGAAATATACAGGTACCTCACAGGGGTAAACAGAGTGCAGGAAAATGAACACCAGGACCTGAGAGTGTGCAATGATGCTGGGGGTGGGGGTTTAAGAGGGTTGTGAGAAAGCTTCACTGAAGGAGTTGTAAATGCCTGGAACAGACTTTCAGCAGAAGTAGTGGAGGTGAAAACAGTTGGGGACTTCAAGCATGCATGGGATAGACATAGGAGAATATTAGTAAATCGGCAAGGAGGGGGAGTGTTGCTGGAGACCAGATGGACTAAGAAGGGACCATATGGGCAGACCGGGTGGGCAAAGTGGTCCTTTCCTGCCAATAAATTCTACATTTCTATGGGTCTCCAGGTTCACAGCTGTCTGTGGTAACTATGAGGCCGCAAAGCCTCCCTTCAGTACTGCTATCAACTCTCCCTCTCCTACCAGTGGCTTGTGTATCCACACTTGGTCTCTGGGCTGTTGTGAAATCTAAGGCTGTATGCCCACTTGCTCTCAGTGGGTCCCTGAAGGGATTTGGTTGGTGAGGGCATGCTGTTGAGATGTGGCAGAGGAGGAGACATGAACTAACTAGGTTTTAAGAGTTTAAACTTCTGCGACTGCCCAGCTTAAGCTACGTCACTCTCACATATCCCCTCATTTCTTGGCTAAACAGCTGCCACTCTCCCCCTCCTCCTTCTCCCCCACCCCCATATGTA
The DNA here is from genome assembly GCA_016271365.2 of Neoceratodus forsteri. NCBI lineage: Eukaryota > Metazoa > Chordata > Ceratodontiformes > Ceratodontidae > Neoceratodus > Neoceratodus forsteri. The sequence goes on from JADMNL010000022.1 coordinate 554,610,852, forward strand.
CCTCTGTCTTGACGTGTGTCCTCTCTACTTCACCTCACTCTGTAGCTCCTGAACCCTGATTTCCACCTATCCCCCCTCCCCTTTTTCACTGCTGCTTATTTGTCTTGGCCGACCCGTGTTCACCTGTTGACTTCGACAAAGCTATTCTTGACCGCCTATTATCACATACTGATACATTATTGTATTTTATCTTCGCGTTTACCCTGGTATCTGTTTTTGGTTCTTATTTGTCAACTTGTCAAAGTCTGATATAATGATGGCTCCGATTGTTTTTTCTTACGTGTCATGTTTTTGTTTACATTGTTGTATTTAGCTAATTGTTATGATTTCTTTTGGACGTGGAACCTTTGTAAATGAGTCTCTGACTCAAAGGTATGTCAAATTCCGAGACCGTAATAAATAATCTGTTCTTCCATTCTCTCTTTCTCCCATAAGGTTTGGCGATGGCTACATGATCACAATTCGGACAAAGTCGAACCTGAATGTGAAGGAGGTGGGACGGTTCTTCAACAGAAACTTCCCGGAAGCTATCCTCAAGGTGAGATTTTGCGGTTGTGTGAGCTTTGCTCTGCACAGTGGCACCTGGATATTGTGCAGTAGGGCTGATACAGGGTAAGAAGCTAACTCGTACTTCCAGGAGAGAACAGTTACGTTCTTTCCCCCACGCATCTGGTTGTCAGCAAGACTACGGACTCTGATTGGGTAACCTGCTGGATTATGTGATTACTAAAGTACTAATTCGGGTTGGTTAACCTGCAGGATATCTGGTTCCAAAGGCAAGGATTTAGTTTGCTATCCACATATAGGCAGTCCTTCCTGGAGACAGCCGAGTCGTTGAAATATCTTCAAATTAAGCTCCTCCCACCAGCCGGGTGGTATATCCTCCAGCTCTGCCCCATGACGTCAGATGAGTCTTTTCACTGGCAGTGATAGGTCCCCTCTTTTGCAGCTCTGCGTGCATAGAAGAATTTAGAGTTTTCCAAGAGTTTTTCTTTGGTGAATTTCAACTTTTCAAGTCCACTTTTAAATTATGAGTTGCTCCTGCATCTTCCGTCTTCGGTCTGTTGATCACAATTGTGATGGAAAAGCGGAAACTGGGGTTTAAGTTCTGTGTCCAGCAAGGTAGAAAATGCTGGCCACGGATCTGCATGACTTGTGCATCTACAGCGTAGGCTACCAGCACAGTGTCGAAAACAGCAGTCAATGCTGCGCCATGTTGCCAGCATCCATCAAGGAGTGGAAGGCCACGTTAGCCCTCGCTAGGCCTAAAGATGCAAATCGGCCTCAGCGGCTGCTGGGTCGGCTGATCAGCCTGCTATAATGGAAGAAGAGGTGGCAGTGGCTGTGGCTGGGACCTCGTAGGTCTCGGTGCCATTCCCAGCTGGGACCAGCATCAGAGAGAATGTGCATGGCCCTCCAGACCACTGCAGCAAGAAGCATCATCACCACAGGTCAGAGGACCAGGAACAATCACACTCTTCACACTCCTTCTACACCCTTGATTGCTCAACCCTTCTCACGCTTACTCAGGTTGAGGGTCCGGGGAAAGGCTCCACAGTAAACTCCATTTGTCCTGTCAACCTTGACTCCAGTTGACCAAGCAGTCTAGATTTTTCTCAAGTAGGACAGCCAGCTGTCAGAGAAGATTGACAGATTGACGAGGAATCGATCTTCCAGACCTCGGTGCTCCCTGTCATGACCTAGGAGGATGAGGACCAGTTGGAACCCCAGGTCGAGTTGCCTCGGTAGCAGCCTCCACCAGCTGTTATCACTCCTAGATATCTTTTAGTATCGCTACCCAAGCAGGTGGCCTGTACTGCCGCTCTGGAGGACACTTGTTGATGTCAACCCTTGGGTCAACAGTCGAGGCGCCAATCATGCTGTTGATCTCACACAATCAGGAGGTGTTGCCATCAGCACTCCTCAACCTCGAATGAGGAGGGGCATTGACAGCATGTGCGTCGGCAATACAGGGAGCTCCTCTGGCAGCAATGAGCCATTGCAGGGAGAGGCAGGACTCTGCCTCCAGGGCTAACTGTCCCTTGGACTTCTCTACCCATTCCGGTGCCAGCCCATCTGTCTCCGCAGACCACAGCATCTGCCTTGCCTCCACTTCAAGTGGAGATCCCGCCACTGCAGCCACAGTTCAGGGTTACAGCCAAGGAGTCCCACCCTGCCACTGGCTTGCTAGGCTAGTTGTCTGTGCAGATCACCCAGGATGAAGGCACTCAAGTGATCAATGGTAGAAAACAGTTGAAGGCTGACTTTGAAGAATCTTTGGACTCAGAAGCCATCATTGATGGCCTAGACCAGGACTCGACAGTTCAACCAAGAATCCTTAGATCCATAGCTGCGGGGTCAGCATCATGTGGGGTCATGCTCCAGCTTATGTTAGAGTCCATGAAAGTATCTGTAGAGCTGGTGCAGAAATGGGCTACTATAAATATCTCTTCACCAGTATCCTCAATAAGGACGAGTTCCTAGGGGGTTGCCTTACCTTTGGCTGAGGCTGTTTTGGGACTGGCCCTGGACATTTGGCAACATTTAGCATCCTGCCCAGCACCCCCCGTACCCAGATTATGTGCAAATATGCGGTCCCATGGGCATCTATTTAGGGTTTTCAGACTACACTTTGACTGAGTGCCTGATGTCGGGTGCAGTCATCCGCAAGTTGAAAGGCTAAGAGGACATGGAAAAATCTCCCAAAAAAGAGTCCAAGAAGTTGGGCCACATGGACAAAAAGGTTTACATGGCTGCCTCCCTTGGTCCCAGGCAAGCCAGCTGCTCAGTCATGATGGCAAATTTTGGTTATTCCCTTCTTGGGATTGTTGGGCTTCTTCTCTTGTTCCGCTCTGACCAGCAGCAGGCAGCCCAGATGCTTCAAGACCAGGGGAAATCACTGGCTAAATGCCAGCTGCAGATGGCTTGGACATGGGCAGTTCTTGTGCCCATGCCATTGCTGTGTTCATTGCCATGGTTCACAGGGCCTGGCTGAGATTCTCCACCTTCAATGCAGACACTTAGCATAATCTGGCTGATGTCCTCTTCCTGGGCACCAATCTCTTTGGCCCTTGGGTGGAAGCAAATCTCTCTGGAATTGAGAAGACCAGTGCCACCCTGGATTCTGTGGCTTCATCCCAGAAGGACTCCAAAAACCTCAAGCCTAAGAAAAAGACTTTTCAGTTTCAGTCTTTTTGACCACAGCAGCTGCAGAAGCAGCCTCAGTAAGGGCAATATTAGAATTGCCATCTGAAGCATAAGTTCAACAGCCAGGGGCAATTGGGGAAGGCGAGATGGAGGTGCTTCCTGGGCCCCATCTGCCAGAGCTTCCTCCCAGGCTTCTAGGTGACAGGTTGCGGGGTACCATTCCCTCTCCTGTCCAGTTCCCAGTCGGGGATGGTTTCACAGCTTCTTTTCACTATGGTCTTCTAGTACCTTGGACAATTGCATCTTAGGAGTAGTGGACAAAGGATTGCCTCTGGACGTTGAGGCTCTCCCACCTTACCAACTCCATGATCCTCAGAAGTCCGCGGTGCTGAGAGAAACACGTCCATGCTGAGGGCCAACATAGCTCAGCTCTTAGAGGGTGAGGGGGGATAGCTCATGTCCCAGATGCCTTGACCACTCAGGGATATGTGTCCCAAGTACTTCCTGGTTCCAAAACAGACACCAAGCTGGCACCCCATACTGGTCTTACATGATCTGAACAAGTTCATGCGGAAGCGCAAGTTCCAAATAGTAACGCTGAATCAGATCATACCATCTCTGGAACAGTTAATGTTTTTCTGCTCTCTGAACCTCTAGGATGCGTTCATCTTCATCCCAATCCATCTGTCCCACTGCAGCTACCTTCGATTCCATGTGGAGGGGGTGCTATACAAGCTCCAGGTCATGCTTTTCAGTCTCTCGTCCCGCTGAGGGTCTTCACCAGCTGCATGGCAGTGGTGGGGTCCTTCCTTTGGCACAAGGGCGTCAGGGTACATCCCTGTCTAAACAAATGTCTGTTAGCTGAGCCATTCAGGAAGGCTGTGGAATGGTCCGGGAATCTGGCCTCCAGAGCTGTCGCAACTTGGGCCTTCTGGTCATCCCTGCCAAGTCAGAGCTGGTCCCCTTATAGGTAATCAAATTCATTGGGGCAGAACTGGACACCCTGTGGGCCAAGGCCCACCTCCTGGCTAGGTGGCTTCTACCAGAATAGTACAATGGCCCACTGTAGGATGTGCCCCCTGCAGTGGGAGTTGGGCTGGCAGTGGTCCCAATGCCCAAGTCTCCTGGACCAGCCAGGCTTGATGACCTAGCCAGTGTAGGATGCCATCCAGTGGTGGCTGTGCTCACAGAATCTGGAGGCAGAAATCCTGATGTCTGGCCAGAACCATCTGTCATGCTCACAATGGATGCATCTTTGGTGGGGTGAGGAGCTCAGTATTTACTGAAGAGAAGGCAGGGCAGGGCCCACAGCTCAGCATCATGGACACAGGGGGGAGGGAGGTGAGCACTACTCCCTTCACAAAAGAAAGGGTCCTACAAGAGCTTGCTAAGCTCAGAGTTGATAAGGTAATGGGACCTGATGGCATACATCCCAGGGTACTTAAGGAGCTAAAGGAGGAACTAGCAGAGCCATTAGCAGAATTGTTTAGTGAGTCTCTGAGCACAGGAGAGGTCCCAGAAGACTGGAGAAGGGCTCATGTGATCCCGCTCCACAAGAGTGGTAGCAGGAGGAGGCGGGAACTACAGACCGGTCAGTCTTACCCTCCAGTAGTGGGCAAGATTATGGAGGCACTCCTCTAAGGAAAGGATAGTGCAACACCTGGAATCCATAGGGCACAGGATCCAAGACAGCATGGGTTTACAAAGGAAGGTCCTGTCAAACTAATCTCATAGATTTCTTTGACTGGGTAACCAGAGTGGTGGACCAAGGGGAGCAGTTGATGTCGCTACCTTGACTTCAGCAAAGCTTTTGACACTGTTTCCACATAGAAGATTGATAAATAAGCTGGGTAGGCTCGGGTGGTCAGAAGTTGGTCAACTGGGTGGCAAACTGGTTGACTGGCAGAAAACAGAGAGTGGTGGTAAATGGTATACAGTCAGAAGAGATGCAAGTCACAAGTGGGTACCTCAGGGATCAGTCCTGGGGCCAGTCCTATTCAACATCTTCATTAGTGACCTTGCAGATGGACTAGAGGTAAGGCTTGTCTGTTTGCAGATGACACCAAGATCTGCAACAGAGTAGATGAGCCAGATGGGGTGGGCAGAATGAGAAGAGATCTGGATAAACTAGCAGAATGGTCAGAAGAGTGGCAACTGGGATTTAATGCAAAGAAGTGCAAAATCATGCACATAGGGAAGAGAAACCCTGAAGCCACTTATAGGCTGGGAGGGGAGTTGCTAGCAGTCACAAAGGAAGAAAGAGACTTGGGCATCATCATCACTGATGACCTAAAATCATCAAGCAGACCTCTAAAGCAGTAGGTAAGGCTAGGGGTGTTAGGGTGTATTAGTAGAATTATCACAAGTCGTAAGAGGAGGTAATAAAAATCCCCTCTGTACAAGACATTGGTTAGGCCCCATCTGGAGTACTCGTGCAGTATTGGAGGCCACACCTTCACAAGGACATTAACCAAATTGAGGCAGTCCAGAGAAGGGCAACCAAAATGGTGCAGGGACTGCATCAGAAGACATATGAGGACAGATTAACAGACTCAATATGTATACCCTTGAGCAAAGGAGGGAGAGGTGATATGATCGAGGCATTCAAACACCTTAAGGGCATAAACAAGGTGAAAAGAGTCTAACATGTTTAAATATAAGAAAAATAGCAGGACAAGAGGACACAGCATGAGATTAGAGGAGGCCGATTAAGGGGAATGTGAGGAAATTCTTTTCACAGAAAGGGTGGTGGATGCATGGAATGCTTACCACAAGAAGTGGTGGCTATGAATACAGTGCAGGGCTTCAAACAGGCATGGGATAGGCATAAGGGAGCAATACAAATGACTATGAATAGATAGGTCACTGACAGAGCAAAGGCCGATGGCACATTTATAAGGTAGAAAAAGAAATGGGCAGACTGGATGGGCCTTGCGGTCCTTATCTGCCGTCAACTTCTATGTTTCTATGTAGCTGCGGAACCACAGGACCCACGGGTTCTGATCACTCCAGGAGTCCTGTTATAACATCAGCCTGCTGGTGGTCCATGCAGTGTGTCTGCCTCTGACAGAATTTGCTCCACTGATTTGGGGTTGGATTGTTTATGTCCAGATGGACAATACAACCCCCATGTTCTACCTGAACAGGCAGGATGGGACACAGTCCTTTACACTGTGTCTGGAGTCTCTCAGCACCTGGACCCTAGTGCACAGCCTTTAGTAGAATCTGCTGGTGATCCATGGATTGGAAGAAAACTTTCAGCTGGAAGATACTCTCAGCCAGTTGAAGAGATGTCACATAAGTAGTCTCTGAATCAGGAGGTGGTAGACCACCTGTTCTCCCAGTGGGTCACCCCTCTCGTGGATCTGTTTGCATTGTGGGAGAACAGGAAACTGAGACTGTTTTTTGCCCACTCCCAGTCTGGGACGCTGCAGAAAGATGCCTTCTCGAGGCCCTAGACCCGTGCCTCTTACATCCCTTCCCTCCTTTCCCCTTGGTTTACCAGGTGGTAATTAAGGTCCAGAAGGACAAGGCACAGATGATCCTGATAGCTCCAGACTGGCAGCAGTGGAAAGTCCTGCACCCAAACCTTCAGTCCCTGCACCTGTCAGCCTGGTTCCTGAGCAGCTAGAGTTTCAGGCTTCAGACCTTTCAGAAGACATCCTCCATGTGGTAGAGGCGTCCTGTAATAAGTTGACACTTAAATGCTATACATTTAAGTGGAAGAGGTTCTCGATCTGGAGCCAGGGCATGGAACATGATCCCCTTGCTTGCCCAGTTGTAAGTATTCTCTAATACCTCTGGTCCCTATCTCAGTCAGGACTACGAGTGATAACCCTTAAAGTGCACCTAGCAGACATCTCTGCATACTGGGCATGGGTTTGTATGCCGACATCATGCAGGAAAATGTGGTTGGGTGCTTTTCCAAAGGCCAGGATCACCTCTCGACTGCGGTGTGTTTACCACCACCTCCATGGGACCTACTGCTGGTGCTGGCTATGCTTATGGGCAATTTGAGCCTGTTTACAAGTGTGAGATGTCACATTTGTCATGGAAGACTGCCTTTCTGGTGGCTATTACATCAGCTAGAAAGATGAGTGAACTCCAGGTACTCTCGAAAGAGTCTCCTTACATGGTCTTCCTTAACAACAGAGTGGTCCTTTGCTGCAGTATGAAGTTCCTCCTGAAAGCTGTGTTACAGTTTTATCTGAATCTCGTGATAAACCTTCCAATTTATTTCTCCAGTCTGACCTTGGACGCCAATTGCAGTCTCTATCCCCTGAACCTACTGAGGGCGCTCTCTTACATAGATACATAGATACATAGAAAGTGTTGGCAGATAAGGGCCTATGGCCCACCCAGTCTGCCCATTTGAGCTTGTAAGTTCAGTTTGTTTTCCTAGAAGTCTGTTTCCCCTTACCCCTGACCTCTAGAATTCCTTTATGTCTATCCCATGCATTCTTAAATCCCGTGATTGTTTCAGCCCCCACCACTTCCTCTGGCAGGGTGTTCCACTTGTCCACCACCGCTCTGTGAAGAAATTCTTTCTCATGTTTCCTCTGAATCGTCCCTCCCTCCAACTTCATCCCATGCCCTCTAGTCCTGGAACATCTTTTTACGCTTAGAAATAGTGTTTTCCTGCACCCTGTTCCTCCCTGTAAGATACTTGTATGTCTCTATCATATCTCTCTCCTCCTGTCCTCCAGGGAGTACATGTTCAGTTCCTTCAACCTGTCTTCATAGGACTTGTTATGCAATCCATGCACCATCTTTGTTGCCCTCCTCTGAACCTTCTCTACCCTGTCTATGTCCTTACGTAGGTATGGTCTCCAGAACTGTACACTGTACTCCAGGTGGGCCTCACTAGTGTCTTGTATAGCGGAATTATGACATCCCTTTCCTGCTGGTGATGCCCCTGCCTATACATCCCAGCATCCTATTTGCTTTGCCTGATGCCTTGTCACACTGTTTCCCTACCTTGAGGTCATCAGAGATGACAACCCCAAGATCCCTTTCCCTGCTTGGTGCATGCTATATCCTCACCCCCCAACTGATATATTGTGCCAGGGTTTTTGTGCCCCATATGCATTATCTTGCACTTCTTTGCATTGAATTTTAACTGCCAAACCCTTGACCATTCTTCAAGTTTCTGCAGGCCCCTTCTCATTCTGTCTACACCTTCTGGTGTGTCTACTCTATTACAGAGCTTTGTGTCATCAGCGAACAGTGAAATTCTGCCTTCTAGATCCCTGCGCATGTCACTGATGAAGATGTTGAATAGGACCGGTCCCAGCACTGATCCCTGTGGTACCCACTGGTCACTCTTCCCTCTGTGGAGTGACAGCCATTTACCACCACCCTCTGTGTCCTGCCACCCAGCCAGTTACCTACCCACCACACTACTGTCCTGCCCACACCCATATTCCCCAGTTTGTGTAATAGTCTTCTATGTGGCACAGTGTCAAAGGCCTTGCTGAAGTCCAGATAGGCCATGTCCACTGCCTTCCCTGATCCACCTCCCTAGTCACCCAGTCAAACAATTCAGTGAGGTTGGTCTGACATGACTTCCCCCTGGTGAAACCATGCTGCCTTGGGTCCTGTAGTCCATTGACAACCAGATGTTCCACCAATCTCTCCTTCAGTAGTGCTTCCATGATCTTTCCCACTATCGAGGTGAGGCTGACTGGTCTGTAGTTCCCCACTTCCTCTTTGTTCCCACTTTTGTATAAGGGGACTACATCTGCTGTCCTCCAGTCTTTGGGTACCTCTTATAAGGAGTAAATGGTGGGAGTTCATGGAGAGGCTTGCTAGCTGTTTTTCATCTATGCTGAAGCTGCTCCAGGCAGACCGGCAGCTAAGCAGATGATTGCCAGGTGGATTACATCCTACATCGACCTCTGCTACAGGTTGGCTAGTAGAGAATCACCAGGGTCTTAGGGCTCTTTCCACCAGATGTACTGCTTCCTCAGCGGCTACTTCCAGGAATATCGCCTTTGCGGTGATCTGCATGGCTGCGACCTGCTCTGAAGCCACACCTTCATCTCCCGTTATAGCATCGATGTAATGAGTTGTCAGGATGCTGTTTTCGGGGCCTTTGTCCTCCAGTCTCTCTTCATCAAACAGGGGTCCGCACCTTGCCCCTCCTCCTGTAGGACTGCTGGGAGTCTGCCTATGTGTGGATAGTGAACTGAATTCACGCCTTTAGAAATATAGGTTACTCAAGTGTAACCGTAGTTTTAAGAGTGGTATTTAGTTCACATTCACACTATCCACCCATCTTCCCCTTGGCAATGTGGTACCTGGATCCCTGCTTCCAGCGTGCAAGATCTGACATCACAGAGGAGAACTGGAGGATATAACCATCCTTGTGGTGGGGGTGCTTTGCTTGAAGAGATTCCAGTGACTCAGCTGTCTTTAGGGAGAACTGCCTATGTGTGGATGTAAACTGAATACCACTCTTAGAACTAAGATTACACGTGTGTAACCTGTATTTACGAAAAAATTAGCACAGCTTGGGTAATGTGCAGAATGTCTGGTTACCAAAGCTCTAGCTCAGGTTGGTTAGCATGCCAGAAGATCTGGTATCAAAGTGGACTACAACATCGAGTTAAAGATGACACAGTTCCTTATGAAATAGATTGAAGGGGGAACCTAAATTCAGATATTTATCCACTATTCATACAGGGATGGTATGCAGACCTCCAGCACAGGAAGAGGAGTTGGGTAAGGCTCTTGGGGAAGACATCAGAATGGCAGGTAACGTAGAAACATAGAAATTGTCGGCAGATAAGGACCACCTGGCCCATGTAGTCTGCCTGTAAGCCGTTGTACTGGATTATTGCTTCTGACCTCCCACCCACCCACAGCTGTATCTCTATGGTTCCCCTATGCCTGTCCCAAGCATGCTTGAATCCATCCACAGTGCTCGCTCCCACCACCTCCTGAGGCAGACCATTCCATGCATCCACCACCCTCTCTGTGAAGAAGAACTTTCTCACATTCCCTCTTAACCTCCCACCTTCCAATTTCATGTTATGCCCCCCCATTCCTGTGTTCCTCCTGTAATGGAAAATGTCTCCCCCTTGCACCTTGTTTATACCCTTTAGGTGCTTGAATGTTTCTATCATGTTCCCTCTTTCCCTTCTCTCTTCCAGCGAGTACATATTGAGGTCCCTTAACTTCTCCTCATAAGTCTTGTGTTACAAGCTCTGTACCATCTTAGTTGCCTTTCCCTGGACCATCTCCAGCCTGTTAATGTCCTTATGAAGGTGTGACCTCCAGAACTGCACACAGTACTCCATGTGAGGCCTGGCCATGGTTTTATATAATGGCATCACTACCACCCTCCTCCTGCTGGTGATACCCCTGCCTATGCACCCCAGTATGCCATTGGCCCTCCCAGCTGCCTTAGTACTCTGCTTTGACATTTTCAGGTCATCTGAAATAATAACCCCCAGGTCCCTTTCCTCCTTTGTGACTATCAGCACCCCCCTCAAACCCTGTAACTTACCCCAGGGTTTCTGTGTCCCAGGTACATAATTTTGCACTTCTTTGAATTAAACTTCAGTTGCCAGTCCTCAGACCATTTTTCAAGCTTCCCCAGGGCTGTCCTCATTTTTTCCACCCCTCTGGGGTATCCACTGCATTACAGATCTTGGTGTCATCTGCAAACAGGCAGACCTTTCCCTCGAGCCCTTCTGCAAAGTCGCTGATGAAGACATTGGACAGGACTGGCCCCAGGACTGATTCCTGAGGCACCTCACTGGTCACCCCCTCTCCCCAGACTGCACCCCATTTACCACCACCCTCTGCCTCCTCTCTGTTGGCCAGTTTCTAACCCAGTTTACCACCCTGTCCCCCATGCCCAGCCTACCCAGCTTATTTATCAGCCTCCTATGTGGGACGGTGTCAAAGACTTTGCTGAAATCAAGGTAGGCAATGTCCACTGCCCCACCCTGATGTACTTCCTTTGTCACCTTGTCGAAGAAATTAACCAGATTTGCCTGACACAACCTCCCCTCTGTGAATCCATGTTGCCTATGGTCCTGGGCTCCGATTGCTTCAAGATGCCCTACTATCCTTTCTTTAAGCAATGTTTCCATGATCTTCCCCACTACTGAGGTGAGGCTGACCGGCCTATAGTTCCCCACCTCCAATCCTCTGATACCACCCCTGTGTTGAATGAGTCGGTGAACATGGCTGCCAGAGGTTCTGCTTTCTCTCTTCTTAGTTCTCTTAATATCCTTGGGTGTATGCCATCTGGGCCCATCGCATTGTCCACCTTCAGTTTAGTGAGCTCCTGCAGGACACTTTCCCAAGTGAATGGACTATTGTCCGCCTCTTCACCCCCTTGGCAACTGCTGTACTGCTGTGGCCCCTGTCCCTCATCCTCTTCTGTGAAAACTGAACAGAAACATTTGTTCAGTATTTCTGCCTTTTCCATGTCACCCTCCTTGCATTCCCCTCTCTTTCCTTTGAGCCTAACACCCCTTCCCCCCTTGTTTTTCCTCCTTTCGCTGATGTACCTGAAGATGGGGATGGGGTGCTGCTAGTTGGGAACTTCAGTCTACCAGATACAGATTGGAAGCTTCCAAATGCAGCTTCAGCAAGGAGCAGGGCAATCCTTAACTCCCTACAAAGGACTTTTCTCAGGCAGCTAGTCAAGGAACCCACTAGGAATGGGGCAGTACTGGACCTGGTGCCTACAGACCGGGACGACATTGCAGACATCACAGTGGGCAATTCTTTAAGTACCAGCGATCACTGTACAGTGTGGTTTAACATTAAGACGGGAGCAGTAGCAAATCACACAGGGACGAGGGTCCTTCACTTTAGGAGGGTGCATTTTAAATAAGTAGGAGACTGCCTCAGAAACTACCTTGGGGGCGGATTGCCAGGGAGGGGTAGAGGTACACTGGGGACAAAATAAGGGAAATCATAATTAAAGCAACAACCCTCTGTGTGAAGGAAGTGAGTAAAAACAGAAGGAGAAAGAGACTGTTATGGTTCTCCAGGGAAGTGGCCAAAGGCGGTGAAGGAAAAAATGGTGGCATTCAGGAGGTGTAAGAAAACACACAGGGAGGTATACCAAGTACAACAGAGGGAAGTGAGAAAGGCATTGAGGAAAGCAAAGGCACAGACAGCAGAAAGGATAACCAAATAGGTAGCTAAAGGGGATATGACTTTCTTCAGGTATGTAAATGAGAAGAGGAACAGGAGGGATAGTGAGGATAAGGAGGAAGGCATGGGGGAGACTGCACAAAAGAAGATGATCAAGAAAAAGCTGGCATCCCGAACAGGTACTCCTGCTTTGTCTTCATGGGGGGGGGGGATCATGGACCACCAGGGAGCAGTAGGAACAAAAAGGCTGGGTGAGTGGATAAAGTCAGTTTTCAGAAGAAAGAGTCCTGAAGGTGGACAGAGGTATGGGACTGGACGGGATACACCCAAGGATACTAAAGGAAGTCAGGGAGGTGCTAGCTGGCCCGCTGTCAGTCTTATTCAGCAGTTCACTGGAAACGGGTGTGGTTCCAGAGGCCTGGAGGACAGCAGACGTCCCTCTTTATAAGAGCTACAGCAGGGAAGAGGCTAGCAACCATAGGCTGGTGGGTCTCACATCACCGGTGGGAAAATTAATGGAAATCCTATTAAAGGATAGGTTGGTAGAGTATCTTGAATCCAGTGGGCTACAAGACCAAAGCCAGCATGGATTCCCAGGGTGGAGGTCATGCCAGATGAATCTGATGGATTTCTTTGATTTGGTAACCAGGGAAATAGATCAAGGGAGGGCAGTGGATGTTGCCTATCTGGATTTTAGCAAGGCCTTTGGCACTGTGCCCACAGGAGACAGAAATTGAGCAGCCTAGGGGTGGGATCCAGAGTGGTGAATTGGTAAGGAACTGTTTATTGGATGGGTGACAGAGGATGGTGGTTAACAGCACTCATTCTGATTAAGGGAAAATAACCAGTGGGGTGCGGCAGGGCTCAGTACTGGAACCGGTCCTCTTCAGTGTCTTTATGCTTGGCATTGCAGAGGAATTGGAAAAGAAAGGATACCTTTTTGCAGATGACACCAAAATCTGTACTGGGGTGGCAAGAATTTGTAGGGACCTTTGGAAACTCGAGGGGAGGTCAAGAGCAGAGCATTTGGGGATCAGTGTCAAAAAGTGCAAAATCATGCACGTCAGGTGTAGGAACCCAGGAGCGGAGCATAGGATGGGGAGAGGTACTGACAGTAACCAAGCAGGAAAGGGACCTTGGGGTTATCATATCTGATGACCTCAAAGTGGTAGGGAAATGTGGCAAAGCAGTAGATAGGGATCAGTGGGATGCTGGAATGCATAGGGAGAGGTATCTCCAACAGGAGGATGGAGGTGACACTGCTACTTTATCGGTTGCTGGTGAGACCCCACCTGGAGTATTGTGTCCAGTTCTGGAGGCCACACCTCAGAAAGGAAATAGGGTGGAGGCAGTCCAGAGGAGAGCAACTAAAATGGTGCAGGGGTTGCATCAAAAGCCCAACAAAGAAAGACAGAGGGATTTCAACATGTACACCATGGAAGAGACAGGAACATCAAGTGACATGATAGAAACCTACAAGTACCTTGCGGGGTGAATAGGATGCAGGAGAGGAGTCTCTTCCAAATGAGAAAGAGCACCAGGACCAGAAGACATGTGATGATGCCTGGGAGTGTATATTTAATATGGGCGTGAGGTAGTGCTACTTCACTGAAAGAGTGGTGAACATCTGGAACAGACTGCCAGCGGAAGTGGTGGGGGTGAAAACAGTAGGGGGCTTCAAGGGTGCGTGGGAAGGATATTGGGGAATATTAGTAATTCAGTGTCCTGCGCAGCCAGTACAGTATTATGCTTGTGCAACTGTGTTTGGTTTTGGCCATTCGTACTCTCTATTCCAGAAGAATTACCACCCTGTAGGGGTACCAAAGGCAAGGAACCCTCAGAGAGGGTTCCACCCCAAGAGGTGCCACAATTCCCGTGGCTAACGGTACCTTAGGAAGGATCCCAAGGAGAGAAGTGCTGCCGCCGCTGGAGGAGGAGGGGAGGATGGTGGGGCAAAGAAAAAAGTGCTTCAGAGGGAGGCTAAGAGGAACTGCTTATATAGCTCAGGAAAATGAGAGTGGTTGGCTGCTTGGCCATCAAACTCCAGGCAAAGCCTTTCCAATTCAATGTCCTGCACAGCCAGTATAGTGTTATGCTTGTGCAACTGTGTTAGTTTGGTTTTGGCCGTTCGTACTCTCTATTCCAGAGGAATTACCACCCTGTAGGGGTGCCAAAGGCAAGGAACCCTTGGAGAGGGTTCCACCCCTAGAGGTGCCACGGGACGATTCCTGTGGCTAAAGGTACCTTAGCAATCAGTCCCCAGAAAGAAATGTAGTACAAGCATATCCCAAAAAGAATGAGGTGACATGAAGCATATAAGCAAACAGTAACTGTGACATAGTAGTAGAGAAGCATAGACAGTTTGATAACGTAATGAAATGCCCAGGTTGTGTTGCATGATACTGATAGTTTACGTTGAGAATTAGGAGGATCCTCTAAGGAGAGAGGGAACAGCAGGGGACACCATCCACCTCCATCCAACAGCGGAACCTACCTAAAGAAACTGGGGGACACTACTGTGCTAACAGTTATGACCTGAGGCAATGGAGGAGAGAAAAAAAAACCCTTTGAGGAGGAAACCTCTGGGGATCCAAGGCTTAGGTCGCCTTCCCTCCAGGCTTGGGACATTTTATTTAGTGATGGCTCTGCAACTGCAATTTGAAAAACCCAATTAAAGGGAGGTGGAAAATATTCCAATTTGGAGGGAGGCTCTCACTCAAACCCTGTAGCCGGAATGCCGTGGAAGGTTGTGAGAAAACTCTGCAACAGTACATGCAACCAAGGTGGGAGGAGGAGAGCAACGACTGCTGAGGCACTCACCGGGCCTACCTGCCCTAAACTCAAACCAGGTGAACCAGAGGCAGTTGTAGGGAGAATGCAGTGAAGGTGCCTTGCTAGGGAAACCACTAAAGCCAATGGATAACTGTTACAGTGGAACACTACAGCCAAAGGAGATCAGAGTAACCACCCTTCACCGCTAGTCTTAATTCTACACCAGGAGCTGCTGTTGCATAGCAGCAGCTAATGCGAAGCCTGGAGCGAGGACATTCCCAGCTGTGGGTGAGGTGAGAAGGATCCCGCCCCAAGTTGGACACACTCAAGATACGGACTAAATGCAGAGCGAGACCGTTGGCTGCAGGAACCCTGCACCAGAATAGAATGGCTGGCATGCCCCAGAAATAGATTGAGGGCTGAAAAGCTGGCAAGCTGATTGAGCACAGGTGTGCTGAGATTGTAATGAGCATTAAGTGCTGAGACCTTGCAAGGTCAAATGCAGAACTGAGTGCAGCAGAATCACAGACGCTGAAGCCGAGGAGATGGCAGTAGACATGAAGCAATGATTTGTGTAAGCAATGAGCAACGATTGCGTAAGCAAGCGTGGTCCTGCACGTAGGTCAATAAACAGAGTAGTAATAAGTGGACCTGCACGTAGGTCTGCATAGCATAGTAGCAATGAAACAGCACTGAATAGTGGGGCAAGCCAGTCAGGCATTTAAAAGCCAAATCAATGTGCCAAATACTCTGAGGATTTTCAGTGGCGAAGGCAGGATGTAAAACAAAAGAATTAGCCACATGGGGCCATGACTTCCCAAACACTTCCAAGTCCCTGCCATAGAACAAACAAGAAAGTGATGAAAGGGCCGAGAACCACATGCAGATGTTAAGGCTAGTTAAACAGCCTCAGCAGGAACTTTAGCGGACCTCAGAGTTGAAACAGCAGTGTACAAACAGGGAATAGTATGACTGAACTGCATAGCAAGGTTCAGAGCTTGAATCGGATGAAAACAATCAGACTTGATAGCATGGGGAGCAAGAAATTCAGTAGCAGGGGAAGCAGTAATATTGGGAAGCAATGTGATAACAACTGAGTATGCAACATGGAGCAGCTATGGTTGAGCTGAAACAAACAGATAATAATAGCATTTACAGTTTTGAGAGTTGTGAGCAACAGTGCAAATAGCAGGAGCTCAGGAGCGATATACTAGGAGCTTGGAAACAAAAGCCCCCCAGAAAAAATAAAACCAAAAACACACAAACAGAGAAAATGGGGAACAAAAGCAGGAGGAGCACACACAGCCAAAGGCAAAATACAAACCAGAAGCAGGAAAGAAACATAGAGACCAACAGAAAAGCAGGAGAGCCAGGTTGTTGGGGGGGCAACGAGCTCAGAGGACAGACGGACAGAGCCTTTGGTTGCAGAGAAAAAGTGCTTGACAATGAAGCTGACAGGAACTGCTTATATAGCTCAGAAAGTGGGAGTGGCTGGCTGCTTGGCCATTGAACTCTAGGCAAAGCCTTTCCAAGTAGGCAGGGAAGAGGGAGGGTTGTCAGAGATGAGTTAGGATCTGCGGAGACAGACTAAGTAGGGACCATCTGAGCAGACTGGGTAGTCCAAGCAATCCTTTTCTGCTGATAAATTCTATGTTTCTGTTTTTAAATATCTTTAAAAAATATTTCTCATTAACTCCATTTTATAAAACAGTATATCAATATACGGAGGACATACTGACAGCACATTTTTAACAGATAAAACTACTGTATGTAAGTAATACATTCCAGGGGTACAATAAGGCATGAGGCCGATAGGCCAAGTGTCCTTATGCTCCTGGGAAGTACGTTAAAATCCTATGATGAACACCCTGGAGGGGCTTATTATACTTACACAAGGACTCTAAGTGGATTTTTCTGTAGGAGGAAAATGAGATTCGGCACCTGACCGTGCATTTATAGAGATTTAATGCACAGTCAGGTGATGTCTGTTAAGCCAATGAAATGTTGAGATTTTTTCTTGCCATTTTATAAATTGATCCATATTATGAAAGAATATTTTTTCTGTACACGAATGTAATGAGAGAGGCTAGGGTGAGTGATTCTGGGTCAACGATCGCATGCCTTATGAGTGTGATTAGTAACACAGTGCTTGTGCTGAGTGCCACTGAACACCCGTGGTAAGTGCGATTATTGTCCGTAATTGCACGGTTGACCCTGTAGGGTCTTAGTGCACTTAAAAGTGTTTTTTTTTTTTTAAAGTTTCATGATTTTAAATATAACAATATTGTTTTCTTATGAAATATGAGCAAAAGACAAACTCGTAGTTTCAGTTGTGGTGCATTGTTACTGTAGCTAAACCTGGTGGCTAGCCTAGACAAGTCCAGGAGTGAAATTATTGCAGGATAATTACACTCTTGTCATTTAGTCAGTCACGTGGCCAGAATGTTGTCACCCATGTCGTAAATAAAAGATATTAGTTGAGAAAGCTGAGAGCTGACAGATTGCTTTATCAGCACAGTTAAATGACATTTTAACAACCTAGATTCAGTTCACTGTCCACACTTATGCAGTCTTCCACTGAGCATGCTCAGTCTTCCAGCTCGGCACCTGTTAACCTTCCGAACATGTGGCCCTTTAGCTCTGCGCCCCCCCTCCAAAAACACTACTCTCAGAAGAGAACAAGTAAACACTCCTGCTTGAGAATTAGGATTCTGCTTGTTTTCAGGCTTTTCTGCAATTTTTGTAGAAGTTTGCTTTACAAGGGACTAACCTTCCCCTTTGCTGCACCCCCCCCACCCCCATACAGCACGCATAGCACACTTCTAGATTTCATTTAAATTACTGTGTTACACTGTTGAGAGGGGACAAGATAGACGAAGAGTCCTTTCACACCTAATATCAACATGTTACCATGTTATACAGCAGGGAGGGGATGCTGGACCTAGAGTCCCCTCCTTCCTTAAATTACTGTGTTACACTGTACGGGGAGGGGGCAGACATGATGGACCTAGAGTCCCGTCTGACCTTAAATTACTGTGTTACACTGTGGGGACAGAGGGCAGACATTGTGGACCTAAAACCCCTTCTGACCTTAAATTACTGTGTTACACTGAGTCTCTTCTGACCGTAAATTACTGTGTTACACTGAGTCCCTTCTGACCTTAAATTACAATGCTACACTGTGGGGAGAGAGGCCAGACACGAAAGACCTAGAGTCCCTTCTGACCTTAAATTGCTGTGTTACACTGTGGGGGGAGAGGGCAGACATGATGGACCAAGAGCCCCTTCTGACCTTAAATTACTGTGTTACACTGTGGGGAGAGAGGGCAGACATGATGGACCTAGAGCCCCTTCTGACCTTAAATTACTGTGTTACACTGTGGGGGGAGAGGGCAGACATGATGGACCTAGAGCCCCTTCTGACCTTAAATTACTGTGTTACACTGTGGGGAGAGAGGGCAGACCTGATGGAACTAGAGCCCCTTCTGACTTTAAATTACTATGTTACACTGTGGGGAGAGAGGGCTGACATGATGGACCTAGAGTCCCTTCTGACCTTAAATTACTGTGTTACGCCGTGGGGAGAGAGGGAAGACACGATGGACCTAGAGCCCCTTCTGACCTTAAATTACTGTGTTACACTGTGGGGAGAGAGGGAGCAGACACGATGGACCTAGAGCCCCTTCTGACCTTAAATTACTATGTTACACTGTGGGGAGAGAGGGCAGACACGATGGACCTAGAGTCCCTTCTGACCTTAAATTACTGTGTTACACTGTGGGGAGAGAGGGCAGTCCTGATGGACCTGGAGCCCCTTCTGACCTTAAATTACTATGTTACACTGCAGGGAGAGAGGGCAGACACTATGGACCTAGAGCTCCTTCTGACCTTAAATTGCTGTGTTACACTGTGGGGAGAGAGGGCAGACAAGATGGACCTAGAGCCCCTTCTGACATCAAACTACTATGTTACACTGTGGGGAGAGGGGCAGACATGATGGACCTAGAGCCCCTTCTGACCTTAAATTACTACGTTACAGTGGTGGGGGAAGAGAGGGCAGGCATGATGGACCTAGACTTTCTTCTGAACTTAAATTACTACGTTACACTGTGGGGAGTGAGGACAGACACGATGGACCTAGAGTCCCTTCTGACCTTAAATTACTACGTTACAGTGGTGGGGGAAGAGAGGGCAGACATGATTGACCTAGAGTCCCTTCTGACCTTAAATTACTACGTTACAGTGGTGGGGGAAGAGAGGGCAGACATGATTGACCTAGAGTCCCTTCTGACCTTAAATTACTACGTTACAGTGGTGGGGGAAGAGAGGGCAGGCATGATGGACCTAGACTTTCTTCTGAACTTAAATTACTACGTTACACTGTGGGGAGTGAGGATAGACACGATGGACCTAGAGTCCCTTCTGACCTTAAATTACTACGTTACACTGTGGAGAGAGAGAGGGCAGACACGATGGACCTAGAGTCCCTTCTGGTGTTAAATTACTATGTTACACTGTGGGGAGAGAGGGCAGACACGATGGACCTTGAGTCCCTTCTCACCTTAAATTACTATGTTAGACTGTGGGGGGGAGGGGACAGACATGATGGACCTAGAGTCCCTTCTGACCTTAAATTACTATGTTAGACTGTGGTGTTGGGGGGGGACAGACATGATGGACCTAGAGTCCCTTCTGACCTTAAATTACTATGTTACACTGTGGGAAGAGAGAGCAGACGTGATGGACCTAGTGTCCCTTCTGACCTTAAATTGCCATGTTACACTGTGGGGAGAGAGGGCAGACATGATGGACCTAGAGTCCCTTCTGACCTTAAATTACTATGTTACACTGTGGGGAGAGAGGGCAGGCACTATGGACCTAGAGTTCTTTCTGACCTTACATTACTTTATCACATTACTGAGCCCATTTTTGTATGTTGTGTTTTAGATGTCAGGGCATCTTCCTGCTTTTTCCTCCTCCTCTGAAGTCATAATTCTCTGTGACATCATAATCATTTCCATGGAAACAGACTGTTTCCACACAGGTAGTACAGTGTGATTCTATCAGAGGGGAAGGAGCAGATGAAGTCTGGGGAACAAGGAGCCTGTTTTCATTGAAATGGACTGCCTGGCCCACCTAGTCTGTGCAGATGTTCCCTGCCTAGTCTGCCTCCACATATCCTAACTGGTCTCCATCCAGTCTCTCACTTCCCAGCCTCTTGTCTAATATACCCCGTGTCTATCCCATGCATGCTTGAGGCACTCCCCCACCCCCGTTGTAGCCCCCTCCACATGTGCTGCCAGTGTATTCCAGGCATCCACCACCCTTCTTGTGAAGAAGTGTTTCTTCATATCATTCTTAAATCCACCCCCAGCTTCACTGTATGGCTGCTGGTCCTGGTGCTTGTTCTTCTTTAAGAGAGACACCCCACCTGTACCCTGCTCTCTCCTTTGAGGTACTTACAGGTGTCTATCATGTTCCATCTCGTTCTTCTCTCTTCCAGGGTGTACATGTTGAGATAATAATAAACTTTATTTTTAGGGCAGCTTTCAAATACCAAGTGCCTAACAAATTAGATGACAAATCAGACATCAACAACATGCATCATATAAAACCAGTAGTATCATCATTCCATCAATCTCTCAATGCCTGGTGCCATAAATCCAGCACTCTTTCCTGGAATAGCTTCTCATGCAACTCCTGCAATAGTTTAGTTGCCCTCCTCTGGACCGCCTCTATCCTGTCTGTGTCCTCTGTCAGGTGTAGCCTCCAAGACTGGACACAGTACTCCAGATGTGGCATTACCAGCAAGTGAGGTAATGGCAAAACCCCTCGCTCTCCTTACACTGTCCAACATCCCAGTAGCCCCACCCACTGCCTCATCACACTGTGCTGCCTCCTTGAAAATATCAAATATGATACCCCACGGTCCCTCTCCTGCCTAGTTACTGTAAGTACCCCCATCCTGTACTCGGTGCCAGGGTTTCTATGCCCTAGGCACATTATTTTTCACTTCTTGGCACAGAACCCCACCTGCCATGTCATGGTAAAAAACATGGCATTTGGGATTCAGTGCCAAAAAACTATCAGGCTGTGCCAAGCTACAAGACTGCGCGTACTCAGTGGGAGATTGCCTAAGTGCGCATAGTGACCCACAACTCTCCCACAGTTAAACACACACACCCCCCCTCACTTCCCATGTGCCCAATTAATTTGATTTTCAGGGCTGCTTCGAGTGCCACACTTACAGTCGTTCTCAGTAACACAAAACGGGGTGGAGGAGTGGATTAGTGAAATAAAAGCTGAATTATGTCTGGAAAATGTACTTTTAAGAAATGTTTCTGTGTATAGCAAAATCACTTTAAAAGGCGTTTTTGCTGACATGGAGGGAATCTCTCTCCCCCCCTCCTCCTCCTGTGCCTGTAAGAGAAATTGGCACCAAACGACACTCTGGGGGTGAAGGGAGGTCACTGCTGCTCACCATGGTCTGAGCCTTCATTTTTTGTTTCCCTAGGAGAAGCACCACACCAAGGTACAGTACCAGCTCAAGTCAGAACACATCTCGCTGGCCCAGGTGTTCAGTAAGATGGAGCAAGTGGTCGATGTCCTGGGGATAGAGGACTACTCGGTCAGTCAGACGACACTGGACAATGTAAGTTTTTAGATAGATATGGGTTCATAAACAGAGGTCCTCCACCCCGTCCCAAAATACACTTTTTAGTTCCAACAATATGGAAGTGGAAGTCATCTTGCACAGTAGATGGACCCCAGAACTTATAGTGTTACAAAATTCATAAAATGCTTTCATAGTGTGTTGGTAATACTACCCCAGACACCTCAGCAACAAATGTTTGTTTCCACTGAAGAAGAAGGATGCCCCGTATCCAGCTCCTGGTCCTCTAACTAAGTTTTGTCAGTTTTAAGTAAAGATTGTTAATTTGCAGTAGTTGTAGTCATCGTTTCTTTCACATTGTGTTTCTGTGGTTAAAAAAGTATTTTTTTTCCCTTGGTTCCCAGTCAGTTCCAAGGAACCACTATAGCAGTTCTTTACCCGTTTGCTCACTCACTTCCCGATTACTGCAATTTGACTGTTTTTGTCCCATTAGAATTGAACATTGTTTTTTTCAGTTCCACATCATAATAGCAAACGCAAAACAGCGATCAGTATTATGGTGAGTGTATATTGTCGAAAAGCAAATCGGTGATATACACATCAGAGGCTACCTGACATCTGGAATAAAAAAGTGTTTTTGCGTTGGGGATTTGCACACTACATCCTCCTTTTTAGGATTCCCAACTCCAGGGGTGCATATCGAGAGGGGCAAAATCTGGATCTCGCCAAAATTTGAGATGTGGCAAAATGTAACCCGCTCCCAGTCTTGAACCCAGTACGTGCTCTGCCGGAGTTAGACTCCCACACCACATGGCGAGATTGGTGGCAGCAGGTACACCAGTGCCTCAAAACCCCTTCCCTGTCCCTTCCCTTCCCCTCGCTGTTCCTCCCTTCTGGTCACTCTTCCCCCTGGTCGCTGTCTCATACTCTCGCTACTCTGCAGGGTAGCCCACCATAAAAGCAGTCAGAATGAGTCGCTATATTTCCTGTCGCTCATTTTGGGTCACTCTTGTGACGTGATACCTGTTTTTCCACATACATACAAACATAGACTGTGACAGCAGGTAAGGGCTGCTGGGCCCACTGAGTCTGCCCATTTTTTTAAAGGCCTTTCTTTATTGCTGCAGATCCAACTTGGTCTACGGTGCCATTCTTCCCCAACCTTCCTTAGCCTGTGATTCCCTTGTGCCTGTTCCAGGCATTTTTGAACCCCAACACTGTTTTAGCCTCCACTACCTCTGCTGGAAGGCTTTTCCAGGGATCCACCACCCTTTCTGTGAAGAAGTACTTCCTCACATTCCTCCTGAATTTGCCTCCTCCAATTTCGTAGCAACCCCCCCACCTTGTTCTGGAGCACCTTTTCTGTGAGAAATACCTCCCTCCTGTACCTTATTTACCCCATGAGGTATTTAAAGGTCTCTGTCATATCCCGCCTCTCCTTCCTCTCCTACAAGGTGTCCATATTTAGCTCCTTTAGCCTCTCCCCACAGGGCTTGTGATGGAGACCCTGCATCATTTTGGTAACCCTCCTCTGAACCTCTTCCACTCTATCTACGTCCTTCCTGAGAGCTGGTCTCTAGAACTGGACACAGTACTCGAGGTGAGGTCTTACCAGTGATATATATCGGGTCAGCACCACCTACCTTTCCTGCTGGTGATACCCCTTCCTATGCACCCCAGCATCCCACCAGCCTTTCTGACTGTCTCGTCACACTGCCTGGCCACTTTTAGGTCATTTGAAATAATTATCCCAGGTCTCTTTCCTGCTTGGTCTTTGTCAGTATCACTCCGTCCATTTTGTACTCCACTCCCGGGTTTCTATGGCCCAAGTGCATTATTGTACACTTTCTTGCATTAAAGCAGCAGTACTGTATAATCAGGAAGTGACTATCAAAATTCTGCTTTTGGCTGGAAGAATGCAGCCATAGTTCCGGTTTCCATTTCTGTAAATATTTTTTCTAAGAGCGTGGATATGTTGTTCTAGCCACACTTCTTGGCATGTCCCTTTCCCCTTTAAATCTTGCCCCAGTCTTCAAGCTGGCTCCTCCCACCCACCCGGGTGGTATAATCCTCGGCACCACCCCGTGACGCCAAATCTTTCCGCTGGAAGATACAGTGCCTCCCTCGTGCTCTAGCATTTCGTAGGCCCTGGCTTCAAAAACGTAGATTTTAACGAAATTGAAATTCATTTGAGTTAGCGATCGCGCTTTCATGTCCTCGATTATGGAAGAGAAATCTTCTCCTGGATTTCACTGGTGTCCTTGCAGCCAGAAGATGTCGCGCACCGATCCCCACCTCACGTTCGTCTACTGCCTAGGTGTCGGCCATGACACCTCGTCTTGCAGTTTCTGCTTGGCCTTCCATCCCAATGTTCTGGACGACCATTTGGCATGACTGAAGTTGGGGAGACTGGAGAAAAAGAATCCTCCAGTGAAGTCTAAGGAGGCTAGGTGGACGGTTTCCACGGCCGCGGGCTCTGCCGAGCAGCTGGAACAAATGAAGGCATTCGAGGAAGAAGCTGCCCTCGCTCCGGCTAATCTAAGCTTTTTTGTTCCTCTCAACCTAGGCTCCACCTTCACGGGTTCTTTTACGGAGCTGTGCTAGTCTCTCCCCACCTGGGGAGAGGCACCTGAAGGATCACACTCCTCCTGCCCTCGTAAGAGGGATAAGGAACCCAGTTCATCTTCGTTTAGGCAAAGGCACTCTTGGGACCGAGAGCAGTCTCAGTCCCAGGAGCCTGTGGTCTTGACCTCGGTCGAGATCACTTCTTCGGCCACTGGCTTTTCGGATCTTCCATCTGGCCAAACAACCGAAGAGTGGCCAATGAGGTCGAGATTATTCTTGACCCGATCGACCCTTTGTCGCCAGCCGTGGCCGATGACT
The DNA here is from genome assembly GCA_016271365.2 of Neoceratodus forsteri. Classification (NCBI taxonomy): domain Eukaryota; kingdom Metazoa; phylum Chordata; order Ceratodontiformes; family Ceratodontidae; genus Neoceratodus; species Neoceratodus forsteri. Next base: position 554,635,387 of record JADMNL010000022.1, read on the forward strand.
CCTTGGAAAGGACTCTGCTCCTTGTTTTTCCCGATGAGGAGACCCAGCCTGCTGGTGTCCCCATCGAGAACCCAGTTCAGGACCCCCGGGTTTCACCGATTCCTCCGGTGTCTCCCGATCAACCGAGTCGACCCCCTCGATCTCGATCGAGGTCCAGAACTCCCTCTGCTGAGCGACCGAGGAAGAGCCATAAGCACTCAAAAGAGGCATCGCCCCAGATCGCCTCTTCCTCCTCAGATGAGGAGAGGCTCCGGAAACTCTGTCAGCTCGAGAACCTTATGTGGCAACAGCTGATTCTTGACCGGGCAGAAGCTGCCCGCTGCCTACCCTGGCCATTACTTGGCTCTCACCTCCTAGGCCGAAGCTGAACCCCTCGGAACTGACACCCTCGGTCCCACCGCCTGCGGGGCCGGCCTGTCCACCAGTTCGGCCTTTACCAGTCTCCCCACCTATTTTGGTGGAACCACTGCCCAAGCAGCCCGTGGGAAGGGCTCCTTCTAAAGGAGTCCGCACAGACACTAGGCCTCCCAAGCGTCTGTCGGTATTGGTCACCCCAGACCGCCCTCGAAGCGGCAGACTGCTGTATCCTGACTCTTCAGACTCGGACGTCACCAGGCTCCAGTCTCATCTGGGAGATGACGAGTTGTGCCTCTGTGTAGGAATGGAGGAAGGTCCTTCCTTCTTCCAAGGGATCCTTCACTTCATCTCTGAGTCCACAGGGATGTACCTGGAACCCATCCAGAAAAAGACGGAGTACCCTCTTACGGACATCCTTAAAAGAGGGGATACCCTGGCGGAGGCCTTTCCTGTGGCCGAGGCCATTGTTGGCCCGGCACTTGAACTATGGCAGCATCCTACCTCATGCCCAGCACCGTCTCCCCACATGGCCCACAAGTACGTGGTACCCATGAGGTCCCTGGCGGGGTTCAAAGAGCACCCTTCGGCCAAGAGCTTGGTGACCACCTCTGTGTTCAGGTGTACTGGTAGATCTTACTTCGAGATACAGCTCATGCAGCAGGTAGCACCATTAGGACTGAAGCCGGCAGGCTTCAGGACACCACGGAAATCTTCTAGCTAGCAGTCTTCAGAGGGGGCCGCCTCCAACGTCGGTCCCGCCCCCGACGTCAGACATACTACATAAGGAGGCGGTCCCGCCAGATTCCCCAGTTCTTTCCCGCCGTCGACTTGCATGTCTCGACCCTTCGGTTCGTTTCTAGCACGCGACACCTGGTTAAGTTCTACCGTGACTCCGGATTCACCCCGGACGTCCAGAAGAACCTCCTGGATGCCTCGTTTCATGGAGAAGTTCTTTTTGGTGAGTCCTCAGAGAAGGTCATCACCAAACTTCAAGAGGCCAGGAAGGCGGTGCAGTCTGTCCAGGCCATGAACAGACCCAAGCTTAGTTCCTTTCGTAGGAACCAAAGCCGTTTTCGAGGCCGGATGCAGAGACAGCAGTCCCGCGCCGGCCTGCAACAGAGGGGCTCCTTCTCCCGCAGAGCCCAGGGGAAGTCATCCGCGGGCCGAAGCCAGCGACCAGCTAAGCCGGCCCAGCCTGCTAGACCCTCAGCCACCACAGCATGACTCCTTCCCGGCCCCCACCCCTCAGGATCAATGGGACACCAAGGTCGGGGGCCGCATTGTGGACCACCTGCCAGGGTGGCAGTCCATAACCACGAACAGGTGGGTTCTTCAGTTGGTCAAAAGAGGCCACTTTATAGAATTCATGGACAAACAACCCACAAGGCCTCCTCTGCTCTCCTGTTACTCGGGTCAGCACAGATCACTCATCAGGCAAGAGGTACTCGCGCTCCTGCAAAAGGGAGCGGTGGAGTATGTCCCAGAGAACCAGATAGGATCCGGATACTATTCCCACTTCTTTCTGGTTCCGAAGAAAACAGGGGACCTCCATCCAATTTTGGACCTCAGCGACCTCAACATGTCGGTCGCCTACAAACGTTTTCACATGGTGACCCTCCAAGGACTCATTCCCATGCTGAAAAAGGACACCTTCTTAGCATCCCTGGACATGCAGGACGCCTACCTGCACATCCCAGTAGCTCAGGCACACAGGAGGTTCCTGCGCCTCGAGTTTCTCAGCCACCACTTTCAGTTCTGGGCTCTTCCGTTCGGGCTGTCTTTGTCCCCAAGGGTCTTTACCAAGTGCATGGCAGTCGTGGCAGCGTCTCTAAGGAGACAGGGCCACTACGTGTTCCCGTACTTTGACGACTGGCTTCTCATGGCCTCCTCCAAAGAGGCGCTGTTGCAGGCTATTCAGAGCACCCAGGATCTGTTCCAGTCTCTGGGCATTCTTATCAACTACAAGAAGTCTCTCCTCGTACCGTCCCAGAAGCTGCAGTTCATAGGTGCAGTTCTGGACACCGTCCAAGGGAAGCCTTTCTTCCCTACGAAAGAGCAGAACACATCAGATCCCTCATCAGGGATCTTTCAGCGAAGAAGACTGTCCCCGCCAGGTTGGTCCTTCGCTTGCTCGGACACATGGCTGCGGCCATTCCAGCCGTCCCTTTGGCAAGGCTCCACATGCGGGTAACTCAGTGGATGCTCAAGGTGCAGTGAGACCAAAGGCAAGACCACATGCAGCATCCGGTCAGAATCACGAATGCCGTGATTCGAGACTGGAAATGGTGCCTAGACCCAGGGACACTTTCTGCGGGTGTCCCATTTACAGCACTGTCCCTGGAGGCAATCCTCTCCACAGACGCCTCAGGGCTGGGGTGGGGAGCACACCTGAACGGGGTGAGGTCCCAGGGAACATGGACCCCTCAGGAAGCCCACCTCCACATCAACGTGCTGGAGATGAGGGCGGTCCTTTACGCCCTGCAGGCTTTTCAGTCAGAAATCCCGTCGAGTACTCTTCTGCTTTAGACAGACAACATGGCGGTGATGTATTACCTCAACAAACAAGGAGGCGCACACCCTTACCCCCTTTGCAGGGAAGCGATGAGAGTGTGGGATTGGGTAATCCGACACAGCGCGAGCCTGATTGCAGTTCACACTCCTGGAGTGGACAACACAATCGCAGATGGCCTGAGTCGTTCCCAGGCCAGAGTCCATGAGTGGGAACTTCTTCAGGAGGTAGCAGAGGATCTGTTTCTTCAATGGGGCACTCCAGAGTTGGACTTATTCGCTTCCCCATCCAACGCAAAACTGCCCAATTTTTGCTCACTAGATCCAGGGCCTGGTGTTTTCTGGCGAGACGCGTTGTCCCTCTACTGGGCGGACAGATTCCTCTACGCTTTCCCTCCCTTCCGGTTGATCCAGAGAGTTCTTCTCAAACTGCGCAGGGAGGACGCAACAATGATCCTGGTAGCGCCTTTCTGGCCCAGGCAGATCTGGTTCCCCATGCTGACGCAGTTGTCCCGGGAACCTCCAGTTCCGTTGCCTTTCAGCTCCCATCTATTGTCTCAGGGGGAGGGTTCACTAGTCCACCTGGACCTACGCTCATTGAACCTGCATGCCAGGCTCCTAGAGACACAGCCATTATGCGACACGGGGTCTTGCAAGAGGTTGCGTAAGTCCTTTCCGTGGCCAGAAAACCAGCAACACACGCGATGTACGCCATGAAGTGGCGCCGTTTTTGCTTGTGGTCGCAACAACACTGCCTTTCCCCTTTAGAATGCCCAGTGAAAGGGGTGCTGGAATAGCTGCTTTCCCTATTCCATTCGGGTCTCGTCTACTCCTCCATTAAAGTGCACCTCTGCTCGATCTCTGCCTACCACTTCCCGGTAGGACAGCGTACAGTGGCACAGCTTGATGCCTCTCAAGACTTCCTGAGAGGGGTGTTACACCTTAGGCCACCCATCAAGGATCCCGCTCCTCCTTGGGAATTACTTTTTGTCCTGGAACAACTCACGCTTCCTCCCTTTGAACCTGCCACAGATTGCGAGCTGCGTTTTCTGTCGTGGAAAATGTTACTTTTTGTTGCTGTCACATCAGCAAGGAGTTTCCGAGCTTCATGCTGTCATGTGCAAGGAGCCTTATTTAATTTTCCACCAGGACAGAGTATCTCTGAGGACGAATCCTAAATTCCTGCCTAATGTGGTCTCTACCCTCACTGTCAACCAGGACATTGATCTGCCTGTGTACTTTACCAAGTACTCTAATAGAGGAGAGGCGTTGTTTCACACCCTGGATGTTCACCGCTCCTTAAGGTACTACCTGAACAGAACTAAACAGCTTCGTAAGTCAGAGCAACTATTTGTTTCCTTCGCTGAGAGGATGCTGGGTCAACCAGTCTCAAAGCAGACCCTTTCTCGCTGGCTTGTCCAGTGTATTTCATTTTGCTACAACAGCAAACAGAAGCCCCTCCTGTGTACAGTCCGGGGCCACTCAACAAGGGGGGTGGCTACTTCCTTTGCAGCACTGCGCAACATCTCCACCTCGGCCATTTGTGCTGCAGCTACTTGGAGCTCTGTGCACATTGATTAGGCACTATAGCCTGGTGTTGCATCACGGCGGAGAGCCGGTTTCGGCCTGGCCGTTCTACAGGGTCTCCTGTCCTAGAGTCAGGACTTGTTCAAGATCTCTCCTATTCTCCTCCTCCTCCCAGAGTGCTTACAGGCGCTATTGTTTGGGAATCGGTCCTAATGGTGTTACCTGCTGCAAGAGCTGTATCTCGAAGTAAGATAGTACAGTTACGTAAGAACTTACCGTAACAGTAGATCTTCGAGAACAGCTCTTGCAGCAGGACCTTCCTGCCCACCATTCCCCCTCGGAGGAGGTATGGCCTATCAGGCCTCGGCAGGAGCTTACGCTCTTTTCTTCTGATGGCGGATCCTCGGTCTCCCCTTCTGATGTCATCCTGCAGCCGGGAGTCTCCGGCGGGAGAACTGGGGAATCTGGCGGGACCGCCTCCTTATGTACTATGTCTGATGTCGGGAGCGGGACCGACGTCAGAGGCGGTCCCTGCTGAAGACTGCTAGCTAGAAGATTTCCGTGGGGTCCTGACGCCTGCCGGCTTCAGTCCTAATAGTGTTACCTGCTGCAAGAGCTGTTCTCGAAGATCTACTGTTACAGTAAGTTCTTACGTAACTGTACTTTCTGCTGACACTGATCAGCCTCCCGACAAAGAGTCCAAGAACTTGGACCATTCAGCAAGGAAGGTCTATGTGGCCTCTTCCTTGGGCCTTTGTCAGGCGACTTCGGCTGTCATCATGGCACACTTCTCTCATGCCCTGCTGGGGTCATTAGATGAAGTCCTCCCACATCTCCCCGTGGACATGCAGACCACGGTCAAGCAGGTCCAGGACCAGGGTCGTGCTGTTGCTAAACAGCAGCACCAGACGGCCCTGGACTTTGGGGACTCTTGTGCCCGCTCGATGGCTGCCGCAGTCGCCTCTCACTGCAGGGCTTGGCTGAGGCTCTTGTCCTTCCCGGCGGATACTCAGCACAAGTTAGCTGATGTGCCCTTCCTTGGGACCGACCTGTTTGGTCCAGGAGTGGCTGGTCACCTCCAGCGCATAGAGCAGTCCAGTGCCACATTGGACGCCACTTCTGCTAAGGGCTCTTTGGGCAAGAACCAGCAGAAGAAAAAGAAGAAGCCTTTTTGGCAGTCTTCCTCTGCACTTCAGCAGCCCTCCTACCGAGGTGGACAGCAGCTTCAACAGCAGCAGCAGGCTCAAGCTTGGTGCCCTCGGCTCAAGCCTGGACCCCAACAGGTTCTGTAGGAGGTCGAGGCTCATCCTGAGCCCTCCTCCTCCAGACGATGGGGTGTCAACCGTTCCATCCAGTCGGGCCCCATGAGCCGGGTTCGCCACTCATTTCCGCTTGGTCCGCTATCACTCGGATAGGTGGTTCTAGAAGTGGTTGGTCAGGACTGCCTGAATTCCAGTACCCCAGCTGAGCCCGCACCTCGGAAGAACGGATCTCCACAAGCACCCAGTCGGCTCTTTGGGCCGCCGTTGCTCCGTTTCTTCTCAAGGAGGCATTTGCTTCAGTGGCGGATCTGTCTGTAGACCCGGGCTTCGTTTCCAGGTACTTCCTGGTGCCTAAGCAGACGAGAGGCTGGCAACCCATTCTAGATCTCCACGACCTGAATCAGTATCTCGGGTTACGCACCTTTCGGATGGTCACTCTGAACCTGATCATACCATCCTTGGAGCGAAACGTGTGGTTCTGTTCACTGGATATGCAGGGCGCATTCTTCCATGTCCCAATCCATCCGCTTCAGGGTCAAGGGGACCCTGTACGAGTTCCGAGCCATGCCGTTCGGCCTGTCATCAGCCCCATGGGTCTTCACCAAATGCATTGCAGTGGTGGCAGTCCATCTACGGCATCGGGGAGTCAGAATCTACCCTTACCTCGATGATTGGCTCTTAGCAGGTTCCACCCAACAGGAGGCAGAGAGGTCCAGAGATCTGGCCCTCTTGACCTGCGCCCAGCTAGGCTTCTTGAACAACAAGGCCAAGTCGGAACTCGTGCCTTCTCAGGTGATGGGCTTCATCGGGGCAGAGCTTGACTCTTGTCAAGCCAGAGCTCGGCTCCCGGTGGACAGGGTGGTGGTTCTCTCCTCCTTTGCCCAGTCATTTCTGATTGGGCACTTGCGCCTGGCCCGGGACTTTCTGCGCCTTCTGGGTTACATGGTGGCGTGCACCTCAGTGGTCCATTGGGCCTGGTTGCACATGCGCCCCCTCCAATGGGAGCTGGCCACCCAGTGGACTCAGTGATATGGTCACTTCGACCAGCTGATCACTGTAACCCAGAAGATGTGGGATGCTGTCCAATGGTGGACCGCCCCAGAACAGTTGCAGGAAGGGATCCCATTTGTCCGCCCTGAGCCAACAGTCGTTCTCATGACTGATGCCTCTCTCACGGGCTGGGGAGCCCACATGGGGGTCAACAGGGCCCACGGGTTCTTGACCCCCGAGGAGTCCCGATGCCACATCAACCTGTTGGAGCTTAGAGCAGTCAGACTGGCATTGTCAGCTTTCGCTCCTCAGCTCTGGGGTCAGGTGGTTCAAGTCCAGGCAGACAATACCATGACCATGTACTACCTCAACAAACAGGGTGGCACGCACTTCCATCTGCTGTGCAAGGAGGCGCTCCACATCTGGACCCCGTGAGCCGTTGAGGCTGATTTCCTAGCCATCCATGTGGCAGGAGTCTCAAACCAGCTGGCAGATGCTCTCAGATGTATAGGCCAGACATCCCACAAGTGGTCTCTCCATCCAGAGGTAGCTTACAGCCTGTTCCCCCATTGGGGCAGATGGATGGTGGACCTGTTTACCTCAAGGGAAAACACCAAGCTGAGGCTGTTTCATGCCCGCCTCCCTCAGCAAGGCTTGCTGCAGAGGGATGCCTTCTCGAGGCCGTGGACCCCTGGTCTCCTCTGTGCCTTCCCTGTATTTCCCTTGATCCACAAGGTGTTACTCAAAGTGTGGAGGGACAAGGCAAAGGTGATTCTGGTAGCCCTAGACTGGCCACGCCAGTTCTGGTATCCAGATTTCCTCAGCCTCAGCTGCAGGCCCCCGGAGCGGCTTTGTACATGCCCAGACCTGATATCTCTGAACCAGGTGAAGGTTTTCCATCCGGACCTTCAATCCCTGCACCTCACAGCCTGGTACCTGAGCGGCTAGAGTTCCAGGCTTTGGGTCTCTCCAAAGATGTCTACACCGTGGTGAAGGCATCTCGAAAGGAATCGACCAGGAAATGTTATGCCTTCAAATGGAAAAGGTTTTCCATTTGGTGTCAGGGTAAGGGTCTGGACCCCTTATCCTGTTCTGTGGCTAACATTCTCGACTACCTTTGGTCTGTCTCCAAAGGGGGTCTACGTCATCGACCCTTAGGGTGCATCTGGCAGCCATCTCTGCTTACCAGGTGCGGGCCGGTCAGCTGACATTGGTGCAGGAGACAGTGATCGGGTGGTTTTTCAAAGGCCTGGATCACATATCCCCTCCAGTGCGTGAACCTCCACCTCCGTGGGATCTACTGCTGGTACTGGCAAAGCTCATGGGTAAGCCATTGAACCAGTGCACAAGTGGTGGTGTCACACTTGTCATGGAAGATGGCCTTCCTGGTGGCTATCATGTCAGCCAGAAGGACAGAGGAGCTCCAGGCACTTTCAGTGGACTCCCCTTATCTGGTCTTTCACAGGGACAAAGTTATCCTGTGCCCCCAGCCGAAATTCCTTCCGAAGGTGGTGTCAGAGTTTCACCTTAACCAGGTGTTGACTCTGCCGGTATACTACCCTAACTACACCTTGGAGGCTGAGTACAGGCTCCATACTTTGGACCTGCGACATGCTGTCTCCTATTATGAGGAGAGGACGGCAGAAATTCGTGAAGAGGTTCACCAGCTGTTTGTCACCTATGCTGAAGCTGCTTCTGGCATACCTGCAGCCAAACGGACCATTGCGAGATGGATTACATCATGCATAGGTCTGTGCTATGCGTTGGCGGGCAAGGAGCCTCCCAGAGGGATAAGAGCTCATTCTACCCGCCATACTGTTGCATTGGTGGCTGCTTCCAGGGACGTCCCTATCCAGGAAATCTGTCGGGCTGCTACCTGAAAGTCAGCAGACACCTTCATTACCCGCTACCATATCGACCTTGAGTCACGCCGGGATGCTGGTTTTGGGACCTCGGTTCTCCAATCTCTGTTCCCTAAGTAGGGAGTGTGCGCCTTGCCTCCCTCCTCCCAGAGAACTGCTTGGAGTCTGCCAAGAGTGTGGATAGAACATCATATCCACGCTCCTAGAAAAACAGGTTACTCACCTGTAAAGGGTGGTATATATTTGTTCATCCACAGACCCCACCTGACCTCGGCTGCGGACACACAACCCTGGCTTCCAGCGAGCTAAGATCTGGCGTCACGGGTGGTGCGAGAATTATACACACCGGGTGGGTGGGAGGAGCCAGCTTGAAGACTTCTGGCAAGATTTAAAGGGAAATGGACATGTCATAAGGTGGATGAACAACATATACCACTCCTAGAACTACTGTTACAGGTGAATAACCTGTTTTTTTCTAGCGATCTTTAGTTTTTTAGATATTTAAAATGTATTCCATTGTTGTGTATCCACAGCAAATATGGCTGGTGCCTAATTTGCAGCCGAGAACCCCCCCCACCCCCCAAACATTGCATCACGTCTTTTGTTTACTTCCATTTCTTATCCAGGTTACCACTTTATTTCCCACCCCCAAGTTCCCCAATTTGTGTACCAGTTTCCTCTGTGGAACGGTGTCCCAGCACCTTGCTGAAATCCAAGTAGGCCATGTCCACTACTCCTCCCTGATCCAACTCCTTGGTCACCCAGTCCAAGAAATCTATCAAATTTGTGTGACATGACCTTCTCCTTGTAAAACCAAGCTGCCTTGGATCCTGTAATCCATTGGGTACAAGATAATCCACAATCCTTTCCTTTAGTGGTGATTCCATTAATTTACCCACCACCAATGTCAGGCTGACTGGCCTGGAATTGCTTACCTCTTCCATGCTACCACTTTTGCGCAGTGGGGCTACCTCTGCCCTTCCCCAGTCCCCTGGGACCACGCTGGTCTCCAGTGATCTGTTAAATAGATTTGTGCAGCCAGTACCTCCCTGAGTTCCCTCGGCACCCTTGGATGTGTCACGTCTGGACCCCGTAGCTTTGTCCACGTTCAGATTAGTAAATACAGTAGATGTAGTGGAACTAACTTTTTTGCTGAACAAAAACTGAAGTTTTTATTTTCTTGGGTTATGATAGATAAACCTAAGAAAAGAACAGGCCTACAGGATTTAAACATTGTACTTCCTGTGGGTTGTGGTTAGCAAAGGCATACGGCCACGCATTCTGCTTTGGTAGAATTTGTTGACAGAAAAGGACTGCTTGGCTCACCCAGTCTGCCCAGATAGTCCCTGCCTAGTCTGTCTCCACAGACCCTAAGTGGTTTCCAACGACCTTCCCTCCTGCCGGCCTGTTTACTGATATTCTCCTTTGCCTATCCTATGCATGCTTGAACCCCCTACCGTTTTACCTTCACCACTTCCACTGGCTGTCTGTTCCAGGCATCTACCACTCGTTCTGGTGTTTTTTAATACTTGCTTTATTGCTGAATATGTTGCACAATGGCATAACATGATGATGCATGCTGAAAATTTCACAGCAGATATTGACTTCCAGTGGATATGAGATATTCGACTAGTGCATCACACATTGTACATTCCTGCACATTTTTTGTTAATTATTGTTTTGTTAATTATTAGAGAAATAGAAAAGAAGAATAAACCTTTTCTACTACTAGCACTGTGTGAGGCTTTGTGTCATTTCAGTGGTTCAGTGCAGTTCATGCTTGATCTCCGACTGGTAGTGGTGGTGACTGGGGGGGATTCTCATTCTTACCTAAAGCCTGTGTATCAGAAGGTCATTTATGCTTCCCTTGTCTCATGTTGTGGAGCCTGTGTTGTAAGGGACTCTAGGAAAGTTAACCCCCCCCCCCCCAATCTGGTTCCTTTATTTATTTGTTTTTTTGACTGGGAAAGAAGGGCTAGGCAATGCTGCTTCCTTTCAACGTGGTCCCGGGGGAATACAGATGGAAACCACCTGAAATTGAACCAGATTAAGCTGTTGGTGGCTTTTTTAGTGTTAGTTGTTTCTAGGTTACCTCTGCCATTAAGCTCCATCTTGCCTCTCTCTGTGTAGTTTTCTGTTCTGTCTTGCACTTGATAAGTTAATCTTTCCCTTTCTGCTATGTCTTCAGCTGCACCCCTCCAGTCTACTAGTGTAGGGGGCTCTGCCTGTAACCTTTTCCTGGTTATGGCCTTTCCTCTTGCTGTGATACCAATATATCACATGTATAGTGAGTGTTCTCCCTTTATCGATGAGAGTGGGAGCCCTAGGGTCAGGTTCTTGAAACGTATTCATGTCAAACTAATCTGACTGACGTCTTTGACTGGGTCACTAAGACAGTAGACAGAGGCCAAGTGGTAGGCATCTTCTATCTGGATTTCATCAAGGCCTTTGACGCTGTGCTCACAAAGGTTGATCAGAGATTGGCGGATCTTTGGGTTGGGGATAAGATGGTCAGATGGGTGGAAAACTGGCTGAGGGACAGAACCCAGAGGGTGGTTGTGGTGGGAGAGTTATCTGGCACCAGAGAGGTCGCCAGTGGGGTTCCGCAGGGCTTGGTGCTGGGGCTGGTGTTGTTCACTGGCATCATCAGTGACATTGGGGATGGCATTAAGGGCAGAATGTGCCTATTCGCTGATTACACCAAGCTCTGTGGGAAAGTGGACACAGCTGAAGGGATCCGGGACCTATAGGATGATCTGGAAAAGCTGGGGAGGTGGTCCTGGATCTGACAACTTGGCGTCAGTGCCATGAATTGCAAATTTCCTTGGGTCGCACCTGGAAATGAGCCTTGTCTCAGTGTGCCTTTCCTGGTTACCAAATGTTTAAATTAAATAAAAATAAAATAAAAGTTATGCACGTTGGAGCCAAGAATCCCAGGATGGAGTATTACCTGGGTGGAGTCCAGGTATCTGCATTAGAGGAGAAGGACCTGGGAGTAATGCTCATTAGTGACCTGAAGCACTCCACACAATGCAAGAAAGCAGCAGCAAGGGCAAACAAAATGCTGGCATGCATAGCTAGGGAGATCAGTGGTAGGAGAGAGGAGGTTATATTGCCCTTGTACAGGTCACTGGTGAGGCCACATCTAGAGTTTGGAGTTCAGTACTGGTGCCCACACCCGAAAAAGGATATTAACCTGCTGGAGAAGGTCCAGAGGAGGGCTACAAAGATGACAGTGGGCCAGCAGGATAAGGTATACAAGGAAAGGTTGAGGGCACCGAACATGTACTCCCTGGAGGACAGGGGAGAGAGAGAGAGAGGGGGGGGGACATGATTGGGACCTTCAAGTACTTGAAAGGGATAAATAAGGCGGATAAGGAGAGTCTCTTTCAGCTGAGTGGCAACCATAACACGAGAGTGACACACTCTTAAGTTGGAGGGTGGGAGGTTTAGGAGGGAGGTCAGGAAGCACTTCTTCACAGAGAGGGTGGTGGACACTTAGAATGCGCAGCAGGAAGAGGTGGTCTTTTTGAAGACAGTGGGCAGCTTTAAGAGAGGCTGGGATAGGCATGGGGGAAGGTAAGGATCATGGGTAGGGGGATGGGAGGAGTGGTGGGGGGCAGGGACAGTAGCTCAAGCTGTGGACCCTACAATATGAGCAGGCTAGCTAGACCAAATGGCCTTCTTCTGCTGGCTTATTCAAATGTTCATACTGTATGTGTCTGTGTAGTAATAAAATAAATAGTCCCTTCAGTCCCTAGGTAACGTTCTCCCAGAAGAGTATAAACATATGAAAGAGCCAGCAGAAGAAGGCCAAGTAGTCTATCGAGTCTGCTCGTTAGTAATGCAGTGTCCCTGTCTTATGCCATTGACCCTGCCTCCCCCAACTCCCCTGCCAACTCTTCCTTCATAACACCTCCCCCATGATCCCATAGGTTTCCTTTATGCCTATCCCAGGCCATCTTAAAGCCTTCCACAGTCTTCGCGGAGACCACCTCTTCTGGCAGTGCATTCCTTGTGTCCTCCACCCTCTCCATAAAAAAATGCTTCCTAACATCCCTTCTAACCCCCCTTCCACCAACTTCAAACTGTGTCCCCTCGTGGATATGTTGTCACTCAGCTTGAAGAGACCTTCCCTAACCACTCTGTTTATTCCATTCAGGTACTTAAAGGTCTGTATCATATCCCCCTTCTCTCTCCTCTCTTTCAGGGAGTAAATTCGCAGAGCTTCCAGCCTCTCCTCTCTTGAAGTATCCCCAGTCATCTTGGTTTGCCCTCCTTTGGACCCTCTCCAGCAAGCTGATGTCCTTCTTATGATATGGATTCCAGCACCTAACCCCATATTCTAAATGTAGTCTCACCCGGGCCAATATGACCCCACTCCACCTACTGCTGAATCCCCTGACTAAACACCTCAACATTCTCTTGGCCTTCACTTCTGTCTTCCTGATTTGCAAGGAGTGTTTCAGGTCTCTAGTGATCACCACCCCACATCTCTTCTTTCTTCCAATGCTGCTGCTACCCCCCAGTAAAAATTGATCCTAGGATTTCTGGCCCCAACGCATCATTTTGCATTTCTTGACAGTGAAGCCAAGTTGCTATATCCCCAACCATCTCTCAAGTTTCCTGAGGTCTTCCCATAGGTCCTGTATCCCTTCAACTGTGTCCACCCCCATGAGTTTGGTATCATCTGTAAACAGGCACATCTTCCTTTGCACCTTCACCAGTGTCATTTACGTTAAGACATTGAACAACAACGCCTCTCAGCACTGATCCCCGCAAGACCCCGCTGATGACATCCTTGGTACTGGACAACTCTCCACCGCCACCCTCTGGGTTCTGTCACTTAGCTAGCTCGCTGCCCACCTTGTCATTCTGTCCCCGACCCCAAGATCCTTCAGTTTACTGATTAGCCTCCTATGTGGCACAGAATTGAAGGCTTTGCTAAAGTCCAGGTGTAACCCCTAGATGGCGCTATCCCAGGGGCTACTACCCCTGCCTGATTTGCCACTAACAGGTTGAGGGGCCTGGATCCAATGGCGGGTGCCTCCACCCAGAGGTCAGGGTTTGCAATAGTTAAACTAACTTGGTCACAGCCCTCTGGGACACTGCAACCCCTTTCTTCCCACTAGTGGCCACACAATATATCAGAATTACCTTCACAGTATACACTTACCCCAGGTCTGGTTCGGCACTGGGACCTCCTGTGAAATGAGATACAGTGCAACAATCACAGTACAGTACTTTAACATAGACAAATACCTCAGGCAGTATAACTTTGCTGAAACAAGCAGCTCTGATTTATTTAGGGGATATAACAAGGACAGGGAAATCAGGTTAATTAGCTTATCACTCTAATAATCTACCTATGGCTCTGTGCCAGGCCTATCCCTATCAGTTACTGTCCCTAGGTACCCAAGCCCTAGTGGCTAGTCCAAACCGTGGCAGCTGGTAGGGCCCTTTCACACAAGAGAAAAGGAGAATTAAACAGTCAGCAGTACAGTAATTCCATTTGGATTTAATGTGGCAATTCAACAGGGAGCCGACCCAATTAGTACTCACGACCTCCAAAGAAGATATGGTCCTTCAATGTCAGCAGGGCTACTTTTGATCTCAAGAGACTCCTCACACATTTATATGGTAAAAAAGAAAGCACTATACCAGGCAGGCTGCATCTGTATCCCAATCGCAATTACTGCACAATAACCAGGAGAACACACAGCAGATTCAGTTCCTGACAGACCGAGTGTAATTTTCAGCAATTCTTCCAGTCTTCTACAGGGTGAGCCTGGTTTCTACTCTTCAGAGATCCTTTGATTCTTTTCACAGGACGGTTCAGTCCTAACAAGCTGTTACACAAGCTGCAGACCGGAACTCTGGGCCTTACACCGCTTTTTTGACTAAAACTGCACACTGAAAAGCACAGGGTTTCTTTCCCCTTCACTTTCAGATCTCAAACTGAAACTCCCAACAGACAAAACGGGCACTTCCTTTGAGTTCCTCCCAGTTCTTGACTGGATTGGCTGTCACTCACAATAGACTGCTGCTGTTGGTCCAAAAGGCACAGAAGTCTAAACTACATCTCCCAGAGTCACTGCCCATACAATCCTCTTGTGGCTGGCTCAGATTATGAGTCCAAGTTCTGATTCGTCCAAGGCATCATTTTAGAGCTAGCTTACCCACTGATTGTCCAGTTCAGCAGTTCAAAACCAGAATGGGAACTAGGCAGACAGTTCTGACTGCAAAGAAAGCAGGTTAGACAAACTGTAATTTTATTATTACTGTAAATGATTTCTGGCAATCAGTTACATCTTTCAGACAGGTTCCCTTTGCACTCCTAGTGACTGCAAAATGGGGTGAATTGGCAGCAGCTTGAGTGGTACTCCAATCAAAACACACAGTCCCCATACAAACTAATTATGTCTGCAAGCAGACAGCTCTTAAAGAGACAGTACCAGAGGTTCTAAAACACTCACTGATAAATGGCTTAGCATGAAACACCATTCAGGCTTGGAGCATTCAAGCAAGCTCCTGGAAGTCTTTTGAGGAACCCCCATTTGCAGAGGTTACACCCTTCCTAGCCTGGGAAAAGCTTGCGTCCGCGTCAAGCAAGTACCCATAAGTTTCAACTGCAACCATATACATTTGCATTAGGCTCACACATGTAATCATCAGTCAATACATCATTTTACCAAGAACCATTTCTGAAACATTGCAGTCGTCACTCTTTACACAGTATAACACACACATTGTACCATAACTCAAGTTATTACCTCTTGTACATGAAACCTGAAGAGGGGACCCTTCCCTATCAGTTACCTTGGGGCTGGACGGGGCAAGGGCACCATACTTAGAGGAGCAACACAAGTAACTTGAGTTAGCACTAACACTCAGTTTGGGCAATGAGCTGGGACACATACACTCCTTTATGGACAACATTGAGAGGCAGGTCCACTGGCGTGCCCAGGAATCATAACTGAGGTGCACCACAGGCTTTACAGCTCGACCAGTCTTTCTGGGGGAGCTGTTACAGTCTCTGCACTCTGAGCCTCATTTTCAGCATTGTTCTCACTTGTCAGGAGTCTCCATGGGGGTAGAGAGGCTAGAACTTGGGGCACTTTCAGCTCCAGGAGTTACAGTTTCTGAGTCCACAACATTTGGCTCGCATGGAGAGCTTTCGGACACTGGCAGTGGACTGTCAGGGCACTCAAAATACTCTTCTTGTTGACGGGTGTATCACCAGTCTGCCCCAATCTATCATTTTCCTCCCCTGAAAGCTCAAACAGTTCAACCATGCACAATGATTCCATTTCATCTGATCTGATGCTTTGCACTTCACTTTCTGGGAGCATTGGCTCCAGGGATGAAGCTGGGGGCATAGACAGTCCAGAAGGCCCAGCTTTGTCTCCAGTATTGACTAGGGCAGCAGTTCTCAGACTTTGTCACAGTGAGCCTCCCCAAATCCATGGAAAAGATTCTGAGCCTCCCCAAATCCATGGAAAAGATTCTGAGCCTCCCCAAAGAAAATTAGCATACTGTACTTTGCACAGTACACTATGAATAAATTGAACCCCCTTTGAGTACTTGGCTGTCATTCAGTTCTTTGTCTTTTACTGACCTGAAACCTTTGAATAAGATCACATGTGCTCAATGGTGTTATCTGAATAATAAATAAATAAAATAAAAATAAATTAATTCAGCTTACTGTAACCTCCCACCATAGGCCAGCCTACTTGCTCCACTATTTTGATTCTTAGACCATTGTACCCCTTATTTTAGTACCTTCATGGGATCAGACAACTTTCTCTGTTTCCTCTCTATCTAGAATAACCTTCCTATATACCTCGCCTCTCCCCTCTTGCCCTGCTCTTAAGCAACTTCTCAGGAGTTACTTTGCTCTTTCCTACTATTGCTCTTAGCACTTCTATTCTCTGCCCTTGTATTTGGACTGTTCTACCATCAGTCTACAAATTGAACAATTACCACCACTCATTGTTAGTTTATTCTTCATATTTGTTTGCACTATTATTCATTTTGTATTGCTTGACTGTTCTGCAGTTACCTTTTGAATTAGTATTGCTGCCTACCCTTCTCAGGATACACACTGAAATGAGCCTCGACTCATTCACTTTCCTTATCAATGATTTGTAAATAAATACATAAATTTCACCTACAATTATCCTCTTTCAGTTTGCTTCATCCTTTCAAACAAAATTTATATAAAACTCAAAATTAAAAAACATTACTTTTCAGACTTGCTTGAGCCTCCTGGAACAAGTTGGGGCCTCCCAGGGGCTGGCCTCACCATTTGAGAACCCCTGGACTGGGGATTGCCCCGAAACAATTGACTCAGTTAAGTAGAAGGATGGTATTCAAAGTCACTCTCACTTTCTTCTGATATGGACTGACAGTCATGCTCAACTGGGACTTGTGCAGGGAACACTTTAACTCTGCTTCTGTAGGTGCAGACTTCCTTGATCTTTTCTTAGCAGCAGCTCTAGTCACTGGTCCAGAGGGGGCATCTTCTGGGGGCTCAGACTCAATCAGGATTTGTCCAATGGGTAGTAAATGATTTCTATGCATTGTTTTTACATCTTTTGAATTGTTCTCAGGCTTACTTTGTACACTGGCAGATCATCTAGTTTGCCCACTACAATGTGAGGGAGATGGTGCCATCTGTCAGCAATCTTGTGTTTGCCATGCAGTCCCAGATTTCTTAGCAATACCGATCTCCCTCCTGGAGTTCCTGTGCTTTCACCTTTTTATCATACCTTTCTTTGTTGGCCAGATTTCTTTTGGCAGCCATGGTTTGAGCCAGTTAGTGCGCATGAGTTAGCTGGGCCTTCTTTTGCACATACTGTAAATAGTTGTCAGCTTGAACCCCATCAGGAGACCCCAAAACACACATCTACCGGTAGTCGAGCTTCTCTTCCAAACATCAGGCGGTAGGGGAGAACCCAGTGGCATCACTTTTGGTGCAGTTATAAGCATGTACCAGGGTGCTAATTTGTTGGCTCCATCTAGGCTTGTCCTTTGGGTGCAGGGTGCCTAGCATATCTAGCAAGTACGGTTGAAGCGTTCAGGCTGTGGGTCCCCTGGGGGTGGTAAGGGTGGTTCTGGACTTTCTCACTCCCCACAGAGAAAGCATCTCTTTGATCAGACGACTCTCAAAGTCTCTCCTTGATCAGAATGGATTCTTTGTGGAGCCCCATAGTGAACAAAAGTTTTCTCTGAGTACTTTGGCTACAGTGGATGCTTTCTGGTCTTTGGTGGGAAAGCTTGGGCATATCTCGTGAAATGGTCAGTGACCACCAGCACATTACTGATATTTCTTTGATCTGACTCCAAACTCAGAAAATCAATACAGACCAGCTCCATGGGTGCACTGGTGGTTATGTTAACAAGGGGCAGCCCTCTGGGGCAAAGCTTTCCTCTGTAAGCAGCGACTACAAGTTAGTATGTGTTGCTCCACATCAGCCCCATCTTAGGCCAATAGAATCTGGATCTCACCAAGTCAAGTGTTCTGTCTGCAAAGGTGCCCCATGTGGTTGTGCAAGGACCTCAATACTGAGTCTCGAAAGGCAGTGGGCAGCACCAGTTGTTGTTTGTCTACTTGTCCCCTCTGTCTACTGTTTCTCTATATAACAGTTTATTGATCAGTTTCAACTTAGGACCTTCTTTGTATAACAGTGCAGTTCTCAAATCAGTGGGCGTAATTTGGACACATCTTTTCCTGCATAGAGGGCTACAAAGCTGATTTGATCATAGGATCGCGGGATTGAGCCCGCGAATACTGTCATTGTCCAGCTGAGGCAGTGCACCAATGTCTATTGCAGAAAAGTGGCAATAAGCAGCAGGTATGCAATTCTCAGAGGGTCCCAAGCAATCCACCATGCAGTCCACTGCGTCCGTGGACATTTGTTCCTCCCTGTCAAACTTCGGCAGAGTGCCGAATGTCAGGTTCTGCCAATCGGACCCAATCATTCTGGGAACAGGCCTCCGGGAGAGAGCATCAGCATCTATGTGGTTCAGACCTGCTTGGTATACGAGAGCATAGTCATATGTAGATAATGCAGAAAGCCACCTGTGGCCAGTGGCATCCAACTTAGCTGAGGTCTGCACATAGGTCAAAGGATTATTGTCAGTTTTACTAGTATTTTAGCCCCATACAAGTACTCATGGAATTGGTCAACAATAGCCCACTTCAAAGCTAGGAACTCTAACTTATGTACAGGATAGTTCTTTTCGGATGGGGTCAGGCTTCTACTGGCAAAGGCCACTGGTCTCAGGCCATTCCGTGCTCTTGGTACAACCTAGCCCCACCCTTGCAAGCTAGCATCAGTGTGCAGGACGTAAGGTTTTCTTGGATCGGCATAGGCCAGCACTGGAGCATGGGTAAGTTGATATATGATCTCATGAAAAGCAGTCTCACAATCAGGAGTCCAGCGGGCCCCAAATACTTCACTCGGATGAAAATACACTCTTTCAGTCTTGAGGGACGCTGACTTTTGGTATTTTTTGTGGGTTGGGGGATACCCTTGAGTAAGGTTAAGTAAAGGGCGGATCACTCTTGAATAGTCCTTGATGAAGCGCCGATAATAACCACAGAATCCCAGGAATCTTTGCAGTTCTTTTAGATTTTTGGGCTGTGGCCAGGTGGTCAAGGCCTCAACTTTACTTGGGTCGGTCTCTATTCCCTCGGTGGATACTATGTGCCCACATACTTTACTGATGTTTGAAAGAATTGACACTTATCAATGGACAGTTTAAGGCCAAAAGTCCTCCAGTCGATCAATACCTTAAATAATCTGCTCTCATGTTCCTCCAGTGAGCTGCCAAACACAATAACATCATCTAGGTATACCAGGCACTCTAGTAAGTTCATGTCCCCACTGCACGCTCCATCAATCGTTGAAAGTGGCTGGGGCACCTGAAATCCCTTGAGGCATCCTCATGAATTCATGAAACAGCCGGACAGATAAAGGCTGTCTTCTCACGGTCCTCTGGGGCCATCGGGATCTGGTAGTACCCACTGCGGAGATCCAGCACAGAGAACCACTTGCTCCCGTTTAGGCAGTCAAAGCATCCTGAATGCGGGGCATTGTGTACTGATCAGGGATAGTCCGCCCGGTTTAAGGTCGCGATAATCCGCACATCCTTACTGTCCCATTCTTTTTCCTCACTACCACAATGGGGGAAGCATAAGGGCTTCTGGATTCTTGTATTACACCAGCCGCTAACATCTCTTGCAGATGCCGTCTCACATCATCTATATCAGCAGGTGCCAGGCGTCGAGACCTCTCGCGAAATGGTCTTCGTCATGCAGCGGATATTGTGCTCAGCTCCTTACCGCATCCTCGTCCCATTCCTTTAGAAAACACCTGGTCTCTCTGGGCAAGCTTCTCACTGATCCTCACTTTCCATTCAGCTGGCAGCGGGGAGTTGCCGAAATCAAACAAGTCAGGCGTTACTCTGTCATTCTTCCTTGAACTCTTGCTGCTGGGTAGCACTGCAGTGTCTGCACAATGCACATTAGCCAGGATGCAACCTCTATTTACTCGAATGTCTCTTTCAGACACATTATGAACTTGGACCATTACCCTTCTGGCATAAGCATGGGCTCTAGCGGGCAAAATACTAGGCTTGACCAGCAGTCCCTCTGGCAATTTTCCATCGCCTGGTGCATCCAACATTAATATTTTATTCTTAACATCCTTTCCGATACGGACCTCTCCTGTAAGGTACACTGGGCATTTGGTGCCAGGATCAGAGACTCAGGATCCTTCTTCCATACAATTCCAACGGTTCCTCTGGTTCTATATTTTCAGCATCTCTCTGTGCCTCATAGGCCTTCTTAATTAAAGCCGAACTCTTAAAGCTCTACTAGTCTTTGACCCTGTTTTTCATAACACAAATGTGCCAGCCTTCTGAACATATGAGCATTTGTTCCAATCAACAAAGGGACACCATCATACAGTCCAGTGGGGACACACTAAGGCTAGAGGTCTCTACTTGTTCAGCCCTCCAGCCACGGAGGTGGGGAAAGACAACCAAATTCGGATATACCCAGAATAGGGGTAGGCCTTCTCCTTAACCCCCATACATGCAGTCCTTCTAATGGTTGTAAGGTACGTCTGACAAATGCTTCTGATACCAATCTTGAAACATAATTGTCACTTGGGAGCCACTGTCTAATACAGCTCTTGTAGACCTCCATTTACCTTTACAGTGGTCTCCATGGAGGGACCCACTATTCTGGACCAGTCTGGAGGCGGTAGTGGGGGCCTGGGCAACTGACCTTGCCACAAAAGGACGTGAATTAGCATTTTGGTGCCTCACTGGGATCATTTCGTGCACCTCTTAACCACTGATTTGTTCTCAGCTCTCCTTGTAGCCTATATGCAACTTTGTCAGTGTCTTTTGGGGATTGGCATTCCCTTTTCATGTGCCATCCTTCCACAATTATAGCAAAACATACTTTTGGAGTTTGAGCTGGCAGGGTGCCACACTGGGAGCCAGAGGGGGGGTATTACTAACTGGAAACCTTGGTACCATCTCTGTCTGCGGCGTGATAAGCATTTGGAGACATCTCGTCAGTTTCTCCACTTCCATGGTCAAGGAATCGAGTTCGGAGCTGTTATCAGCAGGAGATACATGGGTGGGTATCCCCACCCCATAGCAGATGCAGTCGGATATAGGTCAGGGCCCGTGACTTGCAGGCGTGGCCTTCATAAAGGGACTGTTTTTGAATTCCCGGATCTCTCTCAACAGTTCGCCCCATTGTGACATATCTTTTTCCTTATCAGAACACTCATTGACTGCCAACCTCTGCCCTGAACTTCACTTGATGGGCCACCCTCAGTCACTCGGGTCATAGCCACAGCTATTGGTGCAGATCCCCCCGGGTCGCCTTTTCTCAACTCCTCGAATTTCTCTCATTAACTCATCATAGGAGGGTGGGGATTCCAGTCGATTTGCAAGGCGTAACTGAAGCAACAGCAGTTCTAGAGGGGCAGACTTAAGGATTCTGTCCAGTCTGGTTCGGTCCAGTTCAATCGCTGGCAAACTACCCTTTCTGAGGCATTCTTGCAACAATTTTTCCAGCGAGAGACATACACAGACAACAACTCCCCTTGGTACTGTTGTGCATTTCTTACTCTCCACCATAGGTCCTCATCAGAATCTGGGCTCCCACACATTCTCCAAGGCCTCAAGATAGGCTTGTGCAGTGGCTTCAGGGTTACTGGCCGTTTGCTGAGGATGGTAGCCAGGGCAGGACCTGGAGGCTCTCACTAACCCTCTTTCGCTTTTCGGCTTCGGAGCATTGCCATTCTAGCACTTGGGGGGCAACATAGTCTATCCAGGTCTCCCAGTCATCCTCCCCTTGGGGGGTGGGGAGGGTGCCAGAGAAGATCCTCAACCTTCGGTAAGAGTCGTGACTAATGGCAGGTGCAGAAATAGGAGTCTGCATTGGTTCAGCCACCATTACGGGTACTGGAGCAGGAGAGGGTGTTGGGGAAGGAACACCCCCAGGTGGCAAGAATAGTTTCTTCAAGTCCTCCACAGTTTTCCCTTCTCCCAGCAACCATTTAGCAAATTTCTCCTCAAAAGTTTCAGATAGTGGTGGGGGCTCATTCCCCACCGGGTCTTTACTGTCCTTAGTTATCACTCTCCAAGCAGTGAGGGCTCCCTCTGGGGTAATGGTCTGTGGTACTTTGGAGCTATCTATGGGATCCTTAAACTCTACTAGGGCCAGGAAAGTGTGGGTGAGCAGATTAGCGTGCCGACCCACCACCACAGGATTTTGTAAACCTTCCACCTTGGAAAGTACTCCCTGCACAGTGTCCGTATTGATACCCAGGGGGATGTCCAGGATAAGCATAGCATTTTGGGGGTCGATCTCCTCCCCAGTACACCACTCCACCAGCCGGTGCACAGCCACTTCTGTCGGGGTACCCATTTATTTATTTATTTATTTATTTTCCCTTAACAGTGGTTTGTAAATATGGCCACTAGAGGACACACAATCCCAGCGGTGAGCCTCAAAATGTAACCCCTAGATGGGCTATCCCAGGGCTACTACCCGCCTGATTTGCCACTAACAGGTTGAGGGGCCTGGATCCAATGGTGGGTGCCTCCACCCAGAGGTCAGGGTTTGCAATAGTTAAACTAACTTGGTCACAGCCCTCTGGGACACTGCAACCCTTTCTTCCCACTAGTGGCCCACACAATATATCAGAATTACCTTCACAGTATACACTTACCCCCAGGTCTGGTTCCGGCACTGGGACCTCCTGTGAAATGAGATACAGTGCAACAATCACAGTACAGTACTTTAACATAGACAAATACCTCAGGCAGTATAACTTTGCTGAAACAAGCAGCTCTGATTTATTTAGGGGGATATAACAAGGACAGGGGGAAATCAGGTTAATTAGCTTATCACTCTAATAATCTACCTATGGCTCTGTGCACAGGCCTATCCCTATCAGTTACTGTCCCTGGGTACCCAAGCCCTAGTGGCTAGTCCAAACCCGTGGCAGCTGGTAGGGGCCCTTTCACACAGAGAAAAGGAGGAATTAAACAGTCAGCAGTACAGTAATTCCATTTGGATTTAATGTGGCAATTCAACAGGGGAGGACCCGAATTAGTACTCCACGACCTCCAAAGAAGATATGGTCCTTCAATGTCAGCAGGGCTACTTTTGATCTCCAAGAGACTCCTCACACATTTATATGGTAAAAAAAAAGAAAGCACTATACCAGGCAGGCTGCATCTGTATCCCAATCTCAATTACTGCACAATAACCAGGAGAACACACAGCAGATTCAGTTCCTGACAGACCGAGTGTAATTTTCAGCAATTCTTCCAGTCTTCTACAGGGTGAGCCTGGTTTCTACTCTTCAGAGATCCTTTGATTCTTTTCACAGGACGGATTCAGTCCTAACAAGCTGTTACACAAGCTGCAGACCGGAACTCTGGGCCTTACACACGTTTTTTGACTAAAACTGCACACTGAAAAAGCACAGGGTTTCTTTCCCCTTCACTTTCAGATCTCAAACTGAAACTCCCAACAGACAAAAACCGGGCACTTCCTTTGAGTTCCTCCCAGTTCTTGACTGGATTGGCTGTCACTCACAATAGACTGCTGCTGTTGGTCCAAAAGGCACCAAGTCTAAACTACATCTCCCAGAGTCACTGCCCATACAATCCTCTTGTGGCTGGCTCAGATTATGAGTCCAAGTTCTGATTCGTCCAAGGCATCATTTTAGAGAGCTAGCTTACCCCACACTGATTGGTCCAGTTCAGCAGTTCAAAACCAGAATGGGGAACTAGGCAGACAGTTCTGACTGCAAAGAAAGCAGGTTAGACAAACTGTAATTTTATTATTACTGTAAATGATTTCTGGCAATCAGTTACATCTTTCAGACAGGTTCCTTTGCACTCCTAGTGACTGCAAAATGGGGTGAATTGGCAGCAGCTTGAGTGGTACTCAATCAAAGAAACACACAGTCCCCCATACAAACTAATTATGTCTGCAAGCAGACAGCTCTTAAAGAGACAGTACCAGAGGTTCTAAAAACACTCACTGATAAATGGCTTAAACGCCAAACACCATTCAGGCTTGGAGCATTCAAGCAAGCTCCTGGAAGTCTTTTGGGAACCCCCATTTGCAGGGGGGTTACACCGGTAAATGATGTCTACTGCTTTGCCCCCATCTACCGCCCTGGTCACTGAGTCGAAAAGTCAATCAGGTTCATCTGCCTGGATCTTTCCCCCACAAACCCATGCTCTCTCTCTTGTCCTGGAGACCATTCTTCTCTAGAGCAGAGCTTACCTACCTCCTTAGCTTCCCTCTAAACCATCACTCTTGTATACTTGTCTTAGGTGCTCGCTTGTTTTCTCCTCTCTGCCATTTGCCCAATATACCAAACTCTCATTATTACTACAGTATGCCTAATGATGATGCTTCTCCTGTTGCTTTGTATATATTTACTGTTTTGTTCAACATCGCTCTGTTTACCTTGTAGTACCAGTGTAATTATTCCTGTTATATTGTTTATATGTATATACCATCCGTATGTATTGATTATATGGTTCCCAGCATTGGCTAGTCACCCCTGCCTTGTATAGCTCATATTGTACATTTTCTTAAATAGTGTCTGTTAGTTAATTTTGTATTCCCATATTGAATGTATGTGCAGTTTGTTATTGATAAAAAAGGGTCCTCCTTGAAAATGATTTATCCCTTCACAATAAACGTGAACTATGTGTCTTACCGACCTCTCTTTGAGAATGGGCTCCATGAGTTTGCACATGATCAATGTCAGACTGGCTAGATTGTCGTTCCCCAAATCATCCCAGGCCCACTCTTGTGGCAAGGTACCACAAGTGCCATTCTCTACTCCTGCTGCACCACTCCTGACTCCAGCGATTCATTGAAAAGGTCCACCAGTGGCCCCACGAGCTCTTCTGCTAGTTCTTTCAGAACCCTTGGGTGTATGCCGTCCGGTCCTGGGGACTTGTCTGCCTTCAGTGTCAGTAACCCTTCCCTCACTCTGTCTACCTATGTTACCACGTATGTGGCCCCTCCCCTACAGCAGTACTGGCTCATCTTTCTCTGTAGTGAAGACAGCAGAATTCAGGCCTTGCTCTTTGTCTTCCTCCACCCATCCATCCCCCTTCTTCAGCTTAACTGTCCCATCCTTCCTGTTCTTCTTCTCACTTATGTAGTGAAAAAAGGCCTTCTCCACAGTTTTAATCTTTTCTGTTATTTGTCATTCTTTCTGTGCCGTTGCTTGCTGCACCACCTTGCCTGCTGCTGTAGCTAGCCTCAGGTATTCCTCCTTAGCTGCTTCACTCTCGGTTCTTTTGTATCTCCTGTAGGCCGCTGTCTTGTCCATCACAGCCCTAGCAACCTCAGAGTTGAACCAGATGGGTGATCCCCCCCCAACTAAGTTTAGCACAGTCCGCTGTGGCTGCTAGTACTGCATCTCTGATGATGGTTAATTGTCTGTCCACCCCATCTGTGCTTTGATGCCCTCTAGTTGCCTCCTTAGCACCTCCCCAATTTTCCAGAAATCTGTTTTCCTGAAGTCCAGGGTTTTTGTCTTGGTGGGGAAGCTATCCTTTCCCATATGCAATCCGAACCACACTATGCTGTGGTTGTTACCTCTCAAAGGTTCCTCGACCGTTACCTCATGTATATGCTCCCCATTTGTGAGCGCTATATCAAGGATTGCCCCTTCCCTGGTGGGCTTCTTAACCCCCTGAGTCATGAATCCTTCTTAAATCATTTCCAAGATCCTTTGACTTTGGGCACAGGATGTGGCTGGTGTACCCCAGTCCACCTTAGGCAGATTAAAGTCCCCCTTAGTGCATATTATCCCCTCCCTGATGTATGCCATTTCCCCCACCTTTGCCATGCACTCTGTCCCTTCTGTACAGCTTATACCCGGGAATAGAGAGGTCCCGGTCGTGGTGTGCTGTAGCCCAGGTGTTGGTAACTGCTGCTGCATCTACCTTCCCCTCCGCTAAGAGAGCCCTCATGTTTGCCATCTTGTTACTGAGACTGCGAGCACTGAGTGACACCACACTCCATCTTAACCATATGCCTCCCTGCCTAGTTCCTGTATCCTTCTTGATCTGCCTATCCCCTATACTGCCCCTTTGTGCCCCTGTTCTTGGATATCCCTTGCCCCCATGCCCTCCCTCCTGATTGCTATTTCCTGTGTGAGGGGAGGTCCACAGACATCCCTGACTTGGAAGTTTCTATGCACAATGACACCCCCTCCCCCCCAGCAGTTTAAACTCAGGTCTTTTTCCATGTATTCCCTCAGCTTGTCCCTGAGTACTTTCAGTCCTCCCAATTAAGATGCAGCCTATCCTTTGAATATAGCCCTTTGTCTGATTACTTGTCACCCCAACCGCCAATACAATTGGGCCCTTCCACAGTTCCTTAGCCAGTCATTCAGCTCCTCAATCCTCCGTTTTCTGACTGTGCTAGCCCAGGGGACAGAAATTACTTCTGAAAAGACCATAGAGCTCACCAAATCCTTGCAGTTCTTTGCTCTCTCTATGTACCTGTTCTGTACCAGTGCCATTTCTGGGCGGGTGTACAAAATATGTGTGTGCAAGGCCCAGGTTTCCTCACATTGCCTCCAGCATGCTGGTGTGATTGTCTGACCCCACTTAGCTTTCAGGTTTGGGATAAGAAGATATCTAGTTTTTATTTTCTAGGCATATTCATGCCATCTGGGGATGAGGATATTTTGAACAAGTCCTTCCCAGGCCCTAGTTCACTCCTTGCCTGTTACGGTAAAGCCTGCCACCTCCTCCTATTTAATAGTAAGGTGTGTTGCTGCACAGTGTTGGAGTAGATATCCGTATATCCTGGAAATTATGGATATCTCCATATTTATCCCTTCATCTGGGGGTAGCAAACAAACCTTTGCCAAGCTTTAATTGTGACTTCCAGAGCACTGTACGTGAATTTCCTCCTGTCTCTGAGGGTGGTCAGGTCATAAATGAGAGATGTAAGAAGCCACAATTCTGTTGCCTCTTTTTTCATACTTCTCCAGTGTGCCTGATAATGTGGGTCATTCCACAGAATAGCTCCCTGGATTGTGTTGCTATCCAGTACTCTTCAAGGGCCGGCACAACCCCCTAACTGCATGTTTCTCTGAGCAGGAGTGGGCTGTTCCTGACCTACGGCCTCGAACTGGCCGACATGAATTTGAAACTCTGCTTTTGCATTTCTCTCAGCCAACTTTAGGTAAGTAGATGGGGCACATTGAAGAACATACAGATATCTGGGTAATGCATTCATTTTTATTGCCTGTATTCTGGCACATTGTGGTAGGGGCAGAAAGGACCATCTTTTTATGAGTTCTTTTATTTGGTATAGGACGGGGATGTCATTGTCTTGGTATAAGTGCTAGTTCATGTTATAATATGATGCCAAGATATTTTAATTTTGGTAAAACCCATTTCATAAGAAAATGGGCTTATAAACCTCTGGCGGAGAATTGGTTTAGGGTAAGGACCTCCATTTTGGTGGAATTTAGTGTGTAACCAGATAGGTTTGAAAATTCTTCTACCAGGGTCATCACTCGGGGCAGAGATGTTTCTAACTTTGTAAGGTAGAGGAGCACATGATCCACCTATAACGTGATTTTATGCTTCTGCCTACCCACTGTGACTCCCTCTATAACTTAATTCAGTCTAATGCTTTGAGCTAACAATTCAGTATATAGGCGAAATAAAACCGGGGATAGGGGACACCCCTGTCGGTACCATGTCCAAGAGCAAAGCTGTGAGGCATGTAGCCGCTAGCTCGAACAAAAGCTCGGGCTTCACTGTAGAGGGTCTGTATATATTCTACAAATTGTGATGAGAAGCTAACCTGGCAAGGGTCTTACGTAGGTAGGACCAGTTGACCTGCTCAGAGGCCTTTCCAGCATCCATACTCATCACCAGGGCTGGTATCTCAACATGATTCAGGTGATCTGTAACGTGCAGCATATGCCTCACGTTATCAACAGCCTGAGAACCCATGACAAAGCCCATCTGGTCTGTATTGACCAGTTGTGGTATAATGCCCTCAAGCCATTCAGTCAGTGTAGTTGTCAGGTACTTATAATCAGCATTCAATATGGAAACGGGTCGATGTGGTAGACACAGGGTAGGATCCTTGCCAGGATTGGGCTTCACTGCTGTCGTTGCCTGATTCCAAGTGGGGTGATGGTGGCTTCCATCTGCCAGCACTGGCTAATGAGATTTCCTCTACCCTAGGTGTGCGTTTGGCATTGTTCTGTTCCTTGATAACTTGTGGAAGGTTAAGCTGCTATAGATAATCACTTGTCTGAGTTTGGGAAGTTCCTCCTTCAGCGCTGTCTAGTTTCCTCACAATAATGTTTGAATGCTCCTGTTATGTCTTCTGTTGTATTTACTCGTCATCCTTTACCTTGGCGGGTAACCTTTGCTATATGTGCTCTGACCTTCTGGGCTTTCAGTCTGCAAGCTAGCAGTTTTAAGGCCCTGGGGCCCCCCTCGTAATATCTTTGTCTAAGATATTCAAGAATAAGTTCTACTCTGTGATCTAGGATAGCATTAAGCTATTTTTTAAGCTTAAGGAGGTCCCTCCCTCACTGTTGATTAATTTAGTCTGTTGCTGGCTTCCTAGCTGTTTTATCTGGGTTTCCAATTGTTGCCATTCCTGCTACTTTTTTTATTTACAGTTCCTAGTGTGATACGTTTACCCTGTAGGATTGCTTTTACTGTATCTCGTAGGACTGTAGGACTGATTTTAGGACTGGAGTTGTCTTGGAATGCCTGAGACATTTTTTGAGGGATTTTGTGTTTCACCTCTTCATCATGTAGGAGGGAGGTCTTTGAGGACCTCTTTTGCACCTGAAGGTCCAGTTCCACAATTAATGGGGCATGGTCTGATAGGGCAGTAGGTTCCACCACTCATTACTTCAAGTGGGTTAGGGGCTTTTTCAAGTGGAGAAAGACATCAAGTTTTTAATAGATTTTGTGGTCATGAGAGTAAGAGGGGAATCAGTGAGCAGAGCCATACAGGAATTGACAAGCGTCCTGAAGGCCTAGTTTAATGAGGAGTGCTTTGACGTTTCTTTGCCAATACTGGGGCTTTTCTGGGAATTTGCGAGGTACTGTCCAGTTGTGGGGTAAATGTAAGGTTTAGACCCCACACACACACACACACACACAAACACACACATATACCAGCATTCCCTCTGCTTTTTCGTCTGTAACCGTAAAAAGCCTTCTGAAGAAAGCATAGTCTGCTGCCAGTGGGGCATATATGGAAATTAGGGTAACCTTCTGCGGATTGTACTGGCCTTTGAGTAGGACACATCTGCTTTCCCCATCTGTGATTACCGCAGTAGTCACAAACAGGACCTAGCCAGGCACCAGGAGTGCTGCACCCCTCCACCCAGATTTATAGAAGGAGGCATGGACTTCCCCGTAGCTCGGGTCTCTACATTTCATACTCTTGCTGTCTCCTTCTTCCCTTTCTGGCATAGTTTGACACTTGGAACGGTTCAGGCTAGAAGGAGAGAAGTTTTTCTCTCGGTCAGGTGAGGAGCTCTTTCTCTAGGCCACAGTCCCAGCTGTGATGTCACCCATCGTCCACTCTTCCAGTGAAGTAATACTTCCTCACATTCCTCTTAAACTTCCGCACTCCAGCTTCATTGCATGCCTTCTGTTCCTGGTGCTGTTTCTCTTTTGAAAGACTTCCCTCCTGCACAAAGTTTGCCCCCAGTGAGGTACTTGTAGGTCACTATCATGTCACGTCTTTCCAACCTCTCTACCAGGGTGTACACGTTGAGATCCCTCAGTCTCTCTACTTAGGGCTTTTGATGCAACCCCAGCACCATTTTAGTTGTCCTCCTCTGGACTGCCTCCACTCTATCTATGTCCTTTCTGAGGTGCAGCCTCCAGAACTAGACACAATACTCCAGGTGGGGTCTAGAGGACCAGCTGACTTGGCTCCTCCCCTTTATACACAGTTCTCTCTAATGCCAGGTCACAGCGGGAGAAAGCCACAGTGATAAAGGGTTTCATTGCAGACTCTGAAGCTGACTGGTTTGTGTCATTGAAACCTGGCTAGGGAGTCACTGTGGTCTGGTACTGGAGTTTTCTGTTCTGGGTGGGTGTTTAGTGGTAGCACGAAGCACAGTAAGAGGAGGAGGAGGGGTGACCATCTGTTTTAGATCCACACTTTGACAAGCAAACAACCAGTCGTTTGAATGCGTGGCAGTATGGGATGGGCTCAGTTCAGGTTGCAGAATCATTCTTGTGTAACGGCCTCCAGTATACACTAATGAATTCCTGCAAGAGCTGGCGAACCTCATGGCCTGCCTAGTCATGGACTCCCAGTCTTTTTTGATGATGAGGCCTTGCATTTTGAATATCAGTTCCTCCAGTTGAAGACCTCATTGGGCCTCGCACAGCTGGTTGCCATGCCAACAGGACTCACCAGCAGTGCCTTCTACCTAATGTCCTTGTCGGGTTCTGACATTTGCAGTGCCGGGATTGATCCAGTCATCTGGTCAGATCATGCCATGCAGTTTCTCTGTGGGGCTCCCAGTTAAAGTCCCCTCCTGTGGATAGGATTTGTTACTACTACCCAGAACTCAGCAAGGTCTTCAACACCGTCCCTCATAGGAGGTTGGTGAGCAAGATGGAAAGTACAGGGTTGGGAGGGAAAATAGGCTGGGTGGAGGAATGGCTTGTAGGGAGAACTCAGAGGGTAGTGCTTAACGGGGTGCATTCCGAGATGGCAAGTGTGAGGAGCGGAGTGCCACAGGGGTCAGTTTTGGGTCTGCACCTCTTCAGCATCTACATCAGTGATATTGCGGAGGGTTTGAGAGGAAGGGTGTGCCTATTTGCTGATGATACAAAAATCTACAATAGGGTGGACACCCCAAAGGGGGTGGAAGACATAAGGAGGGACCTCAAGACGCTCGAGGAGTGGGTCAGGAAATGGCAGCTGAGGTTTAATTCCAAGAAGTGCACTGTGATGCACCTAGGGAGGGAAAACACGAAAGCAGGTTACACACTGGGGGGAGGAAATCAAAAAATCAGAACAGGAACGGGATCTGGAGATCACAGTCTCCTCAAACCTTAAGTTGGGTTTCCAGTGTAGTAGGGCAGCGGGAAGGGCCAGTGGAATGCTGGCATTCATAGGCAGGGGCATTACTAGCAGAAGGAGGGAGGTTGTAGTGCCCGTCATCAAAGCCATGGTGATGCCGCAGTTAGAGTACGGGGTTCAATTCTGGAGACCACACCTCTGCAAGGATATAGATGGATTGGAGAGGGTTCAGAGAAGGGCAACAAAGCTGGTGCAGGGTATGCAAGGGAAGACATACAAGCAGAGGTGTAAGGAGCTGAATCTGTACACGCTCGAAACAAGGAGGGAGGGAGGACATGATTGAAACCTTTAAATATGTAAAGGGGCTCAATAAAGTAGGTGAAGGGGGTCTGCTGAGGAGGTAGGAGGGAGCCAGAACTAGAGGGCACAACCTCAGATTGCAAGGAAATAGGTTCAGGGGCAGTGTGAGGGGGCACTTCTTCACAGAGAGGGTGGTGGAGCCCTGGAACAGACTGCCAGATGGAGTGGTGGGGGCTGAGACGGTGGAGGAATTTGAGGGCATGGGACAGGCACATGGAACTGAGTATTGGGGAAGGGTGGGAGCAGGTGGAGAGGGGAGTATGTGAAAGGGGAGGGTTGGGCAGACTAGGTGGGCTGGAAGGGTCCTTTTCGGCTGTCAGATTTTTATAATTCTAGGAATGTAATCTGGAGCCTTGCAAATTCCTGGCAGAAATGGACATCCTGGGCATGAAGACAGCTTGTGCTGAGGGAACTGAGAAAGATATGGAGAGTTACAGTGTGGCTTTTACAGCTGCCCTGGAACCCCTGGCACCTGTCCGTGTTCATCCCTTGATATCCCGCCATAGCTAGACCTGAGTTGTTTATTTTTTATGGGCCGGAACAGCTTCCCCTTCAGCCCTACCCCTGCCCAGACCCCGTCAGTGTTCCATGAGGACTGACTCTTGCCAGTGTTCTTCCCTGGCTTACCACCCCCCCACCAGGGCAGGGCCTCCGGGGCCGCCCCAGTTACCCCATTGGGTGCCACGTCTGGGGAGGTACCATAGATCAGCTTGTGCGGAGTCAGGGTGAGGCGGCCGGCATCGTGCACACCCGTCATTTTCCAGTGTTGTACTAGGAGAGGCATGCTGTGCAGTGACACCGAGGCATAAGAAGGCCATGCATTTGTCCCGCGTCGAGCTCCAACTGTCAGACCCCCAGCCTCCACTAGGGATCATGCAGGCACAAGTGGCTTCCCCCAACCCAGAGGAGGAGGAGGAGGCGAGCAGTTCATGGGATGCTCAGTCCTCCTTACCCTGGCTGGCCCTCCAAAGCCTGGGCCCACTTCCGAGCCCAGGTCATTGGATCATGAGCGGTACGACTACCACTGCACCGACAGGCCAGTGATCTAAGGTGTTTAATGATCTCAGCTCACTATAGTACTGTGACAAGCTGAGATGGCTGAAGACAGAGGGGTGGAGGTTGGAGGGTTCTTGGAGGAGATCTTGCTCGTCGGAGGATAGATGGTTCTGTGGACCCATTTTCATGAGTATCAGCAGGCAGTCTGTAAAAAGCACAGAATTCCTGTCATGGGTGATTGCTGCCAGGACAGAAAGACCCACTAAGTTCTTCCACACCATGGACAGGTCATTAAATCCACTAAGTTCTTCCACACCATGGACGGGTCATTAAATCCTCCCTGTGTGTGATCTGGAAGAGCTTTTTCAGCAGAACCGTGCAAGGAGTTTAATCTGTTCTTCCTGAATGAGATATCCTTCATCAGGACAGGCTTCTCCAGAAGAATTCTGGCATGGGCCGGTAATACTCAGCCATGGGTGAACAGAGGCCGCCTCCTGCTGTGGGGAGTGTTTGAGCTGGTGCTGGTGGACAAGGTACTTCAGTTGATCTCAAGGCTGCAGCCCACCTGTCTGCTGAACCCAGGTCTTACTTGGCTGGTTTTGGGCTGACAGGAGGCCTTTGGACCAATAATCGCTGAGATCGTCAGGGAATCCCTGAAGGAGGTTGTGGACTCTGAACCAGACCATTTTCCGATGATTCTTGTGTAACCCCTCACCCCTGCCTTTTTACTAAAACGACAGGTGGCATGCTATTGGCGTTGGCAGCAATACCTGGTGGGGATCTGAGTTCGGGGAGGATGAAGTTACCTGGCACAAGGGACCTAGGTTTGGCTACTCTGCACAGGGGCACCCAAGTAAATCCGACTACAGGAAGCAATAACTGTAATGTCCAGAACCAGGATTGGTATTTTTCAGTGTGGCTTTTATTCATT
Organism: Neoceratodus forsteri; assembly: GCA_016271365.2. NCBI lineage: Eukaryota > Metazoa > Chordata > Ceratodontiformes > Ceratodontidae > Neoceratodus > Neoceratodus forsteri. The sequence goes on from JADMNL010000022.1 coordinate 554,668,801, forward strand.
ACTAGCTGAACATAAAAAAGCATAGATGGACCCCCAAAGGGCTACTTCACTGTAAATGCAGATTAGAGACTACAAGGCGGTCCACTTGAAGAATGAACCCTTTTCTACTGTTGTCTGGCTCTGGACCTACCAGGCACTCAGCCCAGACTTGCATGCGCTTTGGATACACAGCCCGACTGGCCCGGCTCCCCTGCCGGCCACTTGACTGATGGTCCATTTAAAGGATGGACCCAATTTACTTGTTGTGACTCCCATCAAACAAGGAGAATAATTTCCCAAACTGTGGCTCCCCACACCACTTAGAGTCTGCAACTCTTAGAGAGATTTGTTTTCTTACTTCCTTCGGACTCCCATCAAACAAGGAGTATATTTTCCCAAGCTGTGGCTCCCCACACCACTTAGAGTCTGCGACTCCTAGAGAGATTTTCCAATTTGCGACCCACGTCTGGGTACCTACCTCATCACTGGCAAGGCGCATGAGGCAAGTAGCAATCACAGAAGAAATCCGTAGAGGTGGACCTGGTTACTAAAGATGGGGGGGTTTCCCACCTCCAGCTCCCATAGCCCATACCCGGCCATTTCTCTGGACAAACAGAAACTTAAACTTTGAAATGTAGATTAAACGGTGGATAACCTGAAGCACCCCCTCTACAACATTACTTGACATCCATTCAGACTTTAAACTTTTAAACTACTCCATTTGTTTGTCCTAGTACAATAGGCCTCCCAAATAGTAGTTCACATCCCAGCTTTTCTTCATATTTTCCAAACTGAAGAAACATATTGTTTGCCCTCTCAAATAGAGCAAAACACTCACCCTTTCGTTGCAGGTGCCCCCCACAGGCGAAGTATCACTTCTTTCATTGTTATAATACCAGAACAGAAGCTGTAAAAAGGCAGCTTTCTTGTGTAGAGGAAATAAGGGGATTGCCCCTAGAATCCACAGAGTGACTTCTGCCCCCCCACCCCGGTCTCCACCACTTAAAACTGGACTCTAACTTTCTCCCAATGAGGTAAACAGAAAACACTTCCTTCCTGCTTGAAGGAAAACAGAAGACTGACTTTGAAAACTCCCAAAGTTCTAACTCAATCCCTGTGCTGCAGATTCCAGTGTGGCTTATGCAGCTGCGACAGTTCTATGGTGATGTCATCCCTCAGTCTCAGCTGACACTGAGAACAGAGTGAGACAGTGTGAAACCCATTTAACTGGAGTTTCACAAGCTGCCTTCCCCTGCCTACCACTAGGTCTTACTGGGATTCTAGTAACCCCGGGTAACAAGGGGGTTACATTTGACAGATCAGTTTGCAGTATTATAACAAACTACCTCTATTTAGCTGCAGAGCTGCAGCCATGGAAACTGCCTCACAATGCACTTGTATTTTGTTGGAGAAACAAATGTCCCTACGTTGTTCCCTTCCTGATATCAGTAATGATGACTCTTGTATTAACATATTTTTGATGTTTTACTGTTAGTGTTGTCATGACCCCTAAACTTTTATGTGTGTGTATATATGTATATATATATATATATATATATATATATTATTTTCAGTTAACCAAACCCCCATAATTGACTGAAAAATATAGGTTCTAAAGGCGTGGATACAGTTCAGTTTCCACACTCTGGCAGTTCTACTCGATTTGCTGATTTGCCGGCTGTCTCTAAGCTAAGCTCCTCCCACAACCTGGGTGGTATCTCCTCTGGTTCCGCCCCGTGACATCAGATCTTTCTTTCTGCTGGAAGGGACAGGTCTTCTCCTCCGCAGCTCCGCAGCATTAGAGGCTTACCACTGCACTGTGGCAATATTCTTCATTAAACTTCTTCAAGAATTGCTTTCCTCGATTAAAACTATGCTCCTTCACTTGTTTCTGCCTCATTCGACAGAAAATGGATATGTAGGAAGCTATGCCATCCTGCGGCTTCAAGTTGCTGCCGGTCTGCCAGGCATGGCTTCAGCATAAGTGACAAACAGCTGGTGAGCCTCACCCTGACAGGTCCACAGTATGGCTCCTGAGGTCGGCCTCCGATGATGAATTGTTAAAGTATACCGGAAGATTAATCACCTGGTTAAGATGAAACTGATATATGGGAGGAACTTTGGGTGGAGGTGAAGAACGACCTTATCCTTGTAAAAGACCAGATGGGGAGACTCCACCGACAGCACCTGGATATTACTTATCCTTCTGACTGACATGATCGCTACCAAGAAAGTCATCTTCCATGAGACGTGTGAACATCTCACTCCAGTGCATAGGCTCAGATGGCTTGCCATGAACATACCCAACACCAGCAGTAGGTCCCAAGGTGACAGTGGCTCATGCACTGGAGGGGACAAGTGGTCAAGGCCTTTAATAAAGCACCTGACTATCTTCTCCTGGGCCACGATCCGTGTACCAGCCTGCACTCAGTAAGTAGAGATGGCTGCCAGGTACACCTTGAGGGTCACTACTCGCAGGCCCGACAGAGAGAGGGACCAGAGGTACTCTCAAGATGCTCACCACAGGGCAGGCAGGGGGATCAAGCTCCCTCCTCTGGCACCAGATTGGGAACCTCTTTAACTTAAATGTGTTGCATTTGCAAGTCGACTCTTTTTGGGAGGCCTCCACAGTGAGGAGCAGCACTAGGAATAGTGGGGCTGTGCAGCATCCTGGAGTAAGAAAATTACTTCCATGATTTTGGAGTGGTTAAAATGCCAGTTGTTGTGCATTAGAAGAAAGGATACCATGCAAGGTGCTGACAAGTTGGAGCACAGCTTTCCAAGAGATTCAAGGCCTGAAACTCTAGCCACTCAGGAAACAGGCTGAGAGGTACAAGGATTGAATGACTGGATGCAGGACCCCCCCCCCCCAGTTGTCTAGTAAGCAGGTCCAGATGAAGAGGCAACTACCACTGAGGCCCACTGCTGAGGCTGATGAGAACCAGGTACCAGAACTGTCTGGGCCAGTCTGGATCAATCAGGATCATCTACGCCTTGTCTTTCCAGGCCTTGACCACCATGTTGTGGATGAAGGGGAACGGAGGGAAGGTGTACACGATGCTTAGGGTCCAGGGCCTTGCAGAGGCATTCCCCCAACAGTGTTCTGGACTGTGCAGGTGGGCACAAAACAGTCTCAGCTTTGTGTTCTCCCAGTAGATGAACAGGTCCATCAGAGGGGTGCCCCACTGGGAGAACAGGTGGCTTACCACCTCCTGATGCAGGGACCACTCATGCGACATCTCTCGCACCCGGCTGAGAGCATCTACCAATTGTTTGTGAACTCTCGCGACATGAATCACCAGGAGATCTGCACCCAGACTGCGCACAATTGTCCAGGTGTGGAGGGCCTCCCGAAACAAGGGAAGCGAGTGAGTTATGCCTTGCCTGTTCAGGTAGAATATGGTTGTGGTATTGTCCATCTGGATCTGCACAACCCATCTCCTGATCAGAGGAGCAAATTCCGTGAGAGCCAGCTGCACTGTGCAAAGCTCCAGCAGGTGGGTGTGGTGACAGGACTCCTGGAGTGACCCGAACCTATGGGCTCTGTGGTCTCCCAGGTGTGATCCCCACCCCACCAGAGAGGCATCCTTCGAGAGCATGACGGTCAGTTCTGAGTGGACAAATGGGATTCCTTCCTCCAGATGTTGAAGGAGCAGCCACTCGGTGGCATTCCACATAGGCTGGATCACAAGGGCTGGCTAGTCCAGATGTCCTAGGCTTTGAGACCACTGGTGACCGAGCTCTCACTGCAGGTGGCGTGTCTGCCAGCGTTCCCCACAGACCGTGCTGGTGGTGGATGCAGTGCACCTCAGCAGTCTCAGGAAATCCCAGGCAGAGTGCAAGCACCCAACTTGAAATGATTGGGCAAAGGGAGTAAGGTCCTGAGCCCAGTCCACAGGGAGGCAGGTCTTGGCCCACAGGGAGTCTAGCTGTGCCCCAGTGAACTTGGTGACCTGCGAGGGGATCAGTTCGGACTCGTCTAGGTTGACCAAGAGGCCTAAGTCTCTGCAGGTCTGGAGGGCCAGATCTCTGGACCACTCTATGGCCTTCTTGGACTGCCTGGCTATCAGCCACCTGGTCAGGAAAGGGTACACCCTGACACACTTGGGCTGCAGGAAGGCTGCTACCACTGCCATGCACTTGGTGAAGACCCTTGGCACAGACGAGAGGCCGAAGGGCATGAACGGGAACTGATAGAGAACCCCCTCTGGATGGAACCATAGGCACTGCCTGTGGGATGGATGTGGAAGAACGTGTCCTGAAGATCCAGGGAGCAGAACCACATGCCCTGCTCCAGGGATGGTAAAATTTGACTCTGAGTGACCATCCAGAACTTGTGCTTCTGCGTAAACTGATTCAGATTTTGTAGATCTAGTATAGGATGCCAGCCCCCTGTCCATTTTGGGACCAGGAAGTACCTGGACACATACCCCTGACTTGCAAAGACATCTGGGACACAGACTATTGCTCCTTTCACAAGGAGCTGAGCAGCGTCCTCCCTGAGGGCGGATAGCATGTCCTGTGATGCTGTGGACTCCCGAGAAGCATGGAGTCATTAAGACAGAAGAGCCTCAAAGTCAAGAAACAACACTCTGCCTAAAGTATCCACTTGGCCATAGTAATGATGGACCAATGTGGCCAGAAGTGGTGTAGCCAACCCTCAATGGGAGCTGGGTCAGAGACTGGACAGCCAGGAGGATGACACCCTAGACCCATCACTGGGCAGCTTTGGAGAGGGCACTGGTCACTGGGGCTGGAGAGACACCACTTCCTCTACCCCCACTTCTTTTTGGCCCCTGGCCACTGAACTTGGGCTCTAGTGCCAGACTTGGTATTGCCGCTGCTGAGGTACCTTCCTGTCTAGCAGGACTGAAAGCATGAATGGAATCTTGATCTTGACCTGGGGCTGGACATTGAGGAGAGGCCTCCAAAGGGTTATGGTAGGCCAAGTGCCGAGCAGCATTAAGTAGCATCAGGTAACGGGCATGATTACCTGCTGAGACTGGCCCTGGAGTGACCCAGTCAGGGTCACCGATTGAGCCGTGTCCTGCATGAGAACTTGGAGTACTGGGGTCTGGGAGATCAGCTTCTCATCGATCTCTTCTGACAGCCAGTTGACAGGCTCCAGAAAGATGACGACTGCCTGCTCGACCGGCATCAAGGTCAACAAGCCTGATGAGGGTACTGAGAAGCTCTCAACCATGTCCTCGACCGAAGGCAGCTCAACTGCAGTTGAGTGCTCAACCAGTATCAAGCAGTCGGTGGAGGCAGGGGAACAGTAGGATCACGATCTCTCCCAGTCCCACAACCTGTGCTGTCTGTGCTTGCACCTGATGTCCCAGTGAGAAGTACTGTCCCCAAAGATCTGGAGGGCCTGACACATTTCGGGGAAAAAAGACCCTTCTTTGCTGGCCCCTGCCAAGAGCAGTGCCGAAACTGATGAGGAACTCACTGTGGCTACAGCCACCGCCACCTCCTCAAGAGCGACAAGCAGGGAAGCCAACCAAGCAGCTGCTAAGGCCTTCTTGTGGCTCTTAGTGCGACTCTCGGGGTCCCATTCCAAGGGCCAACCAAGGACTGGTCTGGCCCACTGATCTTCCATTGATACAGGAAGCATCGCCTGGCAAAGGTCACAGCCCTTTGTGTTGTGCTGTGCATCCAAACAGTATAGGCAGGACATGTGGAGGCTGGTATTCAACATTTTTTGTTGGCACTGAACACAGAATTTGAAGCCACGTTGTTGCTTCCTCTCTCCCATTGGTGAGATTGAGGTTGAAAGCTGAGCAAGAACGAGCGGAAGAATGTTGAAATCATAATCGAAGAAAGTTTTAATTGCCAGCAGCACTAAACTCACAAGGAAATCTATTGAACACTGCAGAGCTGTGAAGCAGGAGACCTGTCCCTTCCAGTGGAAAGAAAGAGCCGACATCATGGGGTGGAGCTGGAGGATATACCAGCTGGGTGGTGGGAGGAGCTTAGCTTGAGGACGTCCAACAAATCAGCTTGTTCCAGTGGAACCGCCATAATGCGGATAGTGAACTGTATCCACGCCCTTAGAATGGGTGTTTGATCTAGCCCACTTCTTGGATAAATCAGTAAATCCATCAGGCAAGATATTGTTCTCCTGTTGTATAAATAATGCCCCTCACATCTCATTGGCACTGTGTGGCATCACAGCTGACCAAGAAACATCCCCACCCCCTCTAACAGACATTTCACTTCTGATGAGATAGTGAGTGAAGTCACAGTACTGATGAGGTATGCTATTTTTACAGGCGCATGATGATGTCACCATGCTGACATATTGCTATGAGTAGAGGAAAGGACTAACAGGATTGTGAGACCGTGGTCTTCCACGGAGTAGTTTGGTTTGGACATGATGACTCATATTACTCCCCTGTTCTCTCCATTTACTACAGTGGTATGTGTGTGTGTCTTCACCCCTGCCTGCAGTAGATAGCACTAGTCTTAGATCCCTTTTAAAGGGACACTGTCAGCTTTGGGGGCTATTTTAAAAGGAACCGACTGAAGGATAGTGGAGCAAGGTTCACTTACCTAAAATACAAGGGTACCAGCATGGGTGCACAGAAATGTTGCATCTTTATTATTTTTTTAAAAACTCCGTTTCCGACGGTCTGCCTGAAATCTTGGTTCCGTGCATCCACAAGCTAACGTAGCGCGGAGCAGAAGGGAAACTTGTTCATGAACAAGTGACTTATTTTTGGTGCTTTATGAACTAAATACATTTTCAGCAATTGTTTAGTACACTGGGTAGCCCAAACTTAGTCGCAGTTGCAAACAAGGGCTATAGCCTACTTTATTTTTATTGCTAACATTGAAGCCACAATTCCGGGCAGGCGCATTGATGGTTCCAGTACTGTGCATGCCCAGAATTACGGCTTCCAGTTGGAGCAAACCCCAGTGCTGCTTCCCCTCACCCTCCAACACTGGGTGCCCAATTCCGGAGTTGGATGGTAAACTAAATGTAAAGTAAGTAGCCACTTGCTGCCCAACCCTGGTGCCACCAAACTCCCCCTATACTGATACCAAGTGCCCAACCCTGGAGTCAGACAGTAAATTAAAAAACAAGGAAGCGGACAATGACAGGGGTTTATGACAGCCAAACCCTGGTGCTACCAACCCCCCCCTTCTGACACCAGGTTCCCAGGTCCAAGAGTCAGTGAAGAAACAGATAAGCAGACACTGGGAGCCCAACTCCAGTGATGTTTTAGAAAGAAACGTTAGTTGTTTTTTGCACTAATCTAGTGTAGCATTGCTCCCTGCCAGTCATTGTAATAATGCACTTTTGTGTACTTGCCACTCGTATAGCAAATAACAAGCAGTGTTATTCCATAGTCAGCAGTGAAACTTTAACCAGCTTCATAAAAACGGCTTATGCAAATTCATAGGATGAATACTGACAACATAAGCGCAGTAGTGCAGTGAGTAGCAGGGAGCAGTGCTGTGCCAGACTTGGGCAAAAACAACTAACGTTTCACTCCAGAAGCGGAGCTTCATCAGAGATAGTAACTTCATGCAGAAATGCCCTTATATTAGCCACCACCAGTGATGTGTACAAATTAAACATTTGAAACAATTAATGTGACACATCCTCAGGATACAAGGAGGCACTTATAAAATTACAGCCGGCAATTAAGGTAACGAGAAGTAAAATATCAAACCTGGTATAAACTAGCCATAAGGCATGTTTACACAGTTGGTGAGTGCATGTAATTAGAAGAAAGCTTCACATATGAACTACAATATCAGGAAATATAAATGTATATAGAAATCCATTTTGTGGATGTTGGGGTGAAGCACTGAGAATATAAAATGTACAGGTATTCATTTGTATATCCCTTCTCTTGAGAGACAGTTTCTTTAGGCCTGTGGAACCAATGAACCCTGCAGTACAATGATTCCAAATATCAGGAATCTATTCTGAAAAAACGAATAAAAAGTCGGGCGTTATTATATCAGATATTCAGCCATAAGGATGTATTCCATGGGGGCTCGCTATAGATCAGGTGTGAAGGATCGCTTTGAACTTGTGCATTTTCTGTCAGATTTCTATAGATAATCTTTATTTCCAGTATATGAAGATGGCATACTTTGCAATAGAAGTGTTTATTTATTGTATTATGACTAAATGAGCATCTGATACAATAATGTCCTGCTTTTTATTGTTTTTTAGAATACATATCTGACATTTGTGTTTTGTGTCATAGAGTTCACTGGATCCACAGTGCAAGAAAAAATGTCTCTCAAGAGAGGGAATATATATGAATGACACCTAAACATTTTATATCCTCAGTGCTTCACCCCCACATGTGCAAAATGGACTTCAATATAAATTTATAGTTACTGTTGTTGTGGTTTATACGTAAAGCTTTTTTTTAATAATAACATGTACTAACCAGTTGTTGAAAATATGCCTTGTGGGTAGTTAATACCAGGTCTGAGGTGCTTTTATTGCCAGCTGTAACTTTGTGAGCCTCCTCATATCCTGAGGATGTGTTGCATTAGTAACAGACTGCTAATGTCACGTTCGTATATGATAGTGTATGCCTTATCACATGTAATATGAAAAATTTTAAATAGAACCTTTAACAACAAAACACCGTACTAATTCCTGATATCATGAACATTCACTAAAATCATTTTGCAGCCGTATTGGCTCTGACTAGAATTTGTAGACAGTGCTGTCTCTTTAATTCTCAAGCTGAGTTTCAGTATCATTGGCCCGACACACAGGCTAAGCATGGATTTTCTTTGGGGGGGGGGGGATGATATGCTTCCTGACAGGTTAGTTTCATCTTTTGTATTTCTTGTAATTTTGTTTTACATTTCCTTCACAGGTATTTGTCAATTTTGCCAAAAAACAAAGCGACAACCTGGAACAGCAGGAGACGACCCCGACTGGCAGTGTCCAGTCGCCAGTCAAGCGTATCCTCAGCCTGCTTAGGCCGCGGGCAGCCACCACCGAGCTACGGGCACTGGTTGTGGAAGAACCAGAGGAACTGGAGAGTGACGATGAGGGGTTAATCAGCTTTGAGGAGGAAAGAGTAAGTGGAGAGAGTGCCCATGGTTATCTGAAAAGACTAATACAGTATTTACCTTTCGCCTGTCTGACTGGCACTCAATCTGCCAAGTGAAATTCTGGCAGTTGCCTGGTGGGTGCACTCACTGCATGAGGGGCCTGTGATCTGAAAGGCTAATGCATGGCTGTCCGTGCTTGGGTTAGTAACAGCTGACAACAACTCCCTACCTTCGCGCCTCTGTGAAGGTTGACCAGTTCAGAGCACTTTGAACAGAGGCAACTTGCTGGTTCTCATTTGCTTGCTTGAACTGGCAGGCTGTTGTTTTTAGACACTTGGCTGCGACCATTTCCTGGTGAAGGAGTCAGAGGAACTGAAGCGAACTTGTGGAGTTTTTATTTAGGAGGGCGGTGTTGGTGCACAAACATGTGGCATTAGAATGCCATGAGTCAGTCAGCTTGAAGTATTTTCCTCCTCCATTTTCTAACCTCTCTTGTTTTTATGTTTACGTCTTAAACAAGGCCCTACATGGACTGGATCCAAGCTGCTTGAAAGCCCTCATAGCCGTATATTTATTTTTTTATATATTTATTTTTTGTTGACCAGGAAAGGAGGGTTATACAGTGTTGCCTTTTTTAAGCCTCATTCTGGGGAGGGGGTGATACAGATGCAAATCTACTGGAACTGAACCGGATTGAAGCTGTTGATTGATTGATTTGAAATTTGATGACCGGATAAGCCCACTGAGACAAAATGTCCCTTTTTCAGGGGTGACCCAGAATAAATTAGAAACAGTAACAGAAAAAAATACACACCAGATCAAAATGCACCGAAAACAGATAAGAGATTACAATATTGCACAGGTGTTGACAGCATTACTGCACGAATCATAATACAAGAACAAGTCCAGGGTTAATTACACGTTAAGGCCTTGTTCACACTGTGCTACTTAAAACGTTTTAAGTGGCCACAAGCATGGTTTGCGTTTGCACTTAGCATGACTTGTGAACCGTTTTAGTGTATCGTGCTCAAACCCTGCTTCGAGGTAGGCTTGAGCACGGTTTTCAAAACGGTTCTGATTCTAATTCGGACTCACCGTCAGTGAGAGCAGGACAACATGGTTTCCAGAGCACAATTCTGCAGCTTTCAGTGTCACCGCAAAGCATGATGGTAAGCAGCTTTCGGGTGCTGAGAGTGCCAGAAAATGGATGAATAGACACCAGTACCACTGCAGTGAGAACATACTGACACGGATTTGTTAAGGCACCAACACGTTTTCAAACTCGCTTTACACAGTGTGGACGCTTTAAAACGGTAGGCCCTTGTTAGTTAAGCAGTGGCCATGATTTATTCCGACTGGCCATCTAAACTACCCAAATGTAACTTTTTAAAACAGTCCCATTCAAGTCAATGGACGTTCGCCCCGCGCTGCTCAAACAGTGAGGTAACAAAACTCGGTAGCGCGGGGGTGGATCAGTCGAGGCACAGGTACCAGGAAGTGGAAGGGATCGCCACGGCAGAGCTCCACAGAGCAAAAATACGATCCCTTCCCTTCCAAAACGGGGACATTTTTGAAAATAATTTTTGGCAGGATTTAATTTGGGGGCAGGTAAGGGTTTTTGTGTTTCTTGGCCGGATAATTTAGAATTGAGCACGATAGTTGCTCTTTAGAAACATAGACTTTGACGGCAGATAAGGACCGCTAGGCCCATCTAGTCTGCCCATTTCCCTACCTACAGGCCAGGCCGCAGATCCTAGTTGTCCAACAGCCTATATCTTCCTGCCCCCCACAAGAATTGCCTTATGTCTGTCCCACGCATTCTTGAATTCTCCCACAGTTTTAGACCCCACAACTTCCTCAGGAAGGCTGTTCCATGCATCACTACCCTCCTGTGAAATAATACTTCCTCACATTGCCCTGAACCGCCCTCCTTCTATCTTTAAATTGTGTCCCTTGTTCTTGCAAGTCTCTTTTTCTGAAAGATGCTACCCTCTTGGACTTTGTTGATTCCTTGAGGTACTTGAAAGTTTCCATCATGTCCCCTCTCCCTTCTTTCCTCAAGGGTATACATATTAAAGCTTCTTTAGTCTCTCCTCATACGACTTCTCTTGCAGACCCTGCACCATTTTAGTTGCCCTCCTCTGGACTGCCTCTATCCTGTCTATGTCCTTGCGGAGATGGGGTCTCCAGAACTGGACACAGTATTCCAGATGGGGTCTCACCAACTGTCTGTACAGAGCGATAACAACTTCCTGTTTTCTGCTGCTGATGCCTCTCCTATACATCCCAGTATACCCCGCCTCCCTACTACCTTCTCACATTGCTTGCTAACCTTAAGGTCATCTGATATGATTACCCCAGGTCCCTTTCCTGTTTTGTTGTTGTTACTACCTCCCACCCATTGTGTATTCTTCCCCTGGGTTCTTGTTTCCCAGGTGCATTATTTTGCACTTTTTTGCATTGAATCCTGGCTGCCATACATCTGACCATTCCTCCAACCTTGCCAAGTCCCTTTTCATCCTTTCCACGCCTCCCTGTGTATCAACCCTGTTGCAGATCTTTGTGTCATCTGCAAAAAGGCATACTTTTCCTTCCAGTCCCTCTGCAGTGTAACTGATGAAGACATTAAAAAGGACTGGACCCAATACTGAACCCTGCGGTACCCCACTAGTAACTGCCCTTTCTTTAGAGTGGACTCCATTTACAATTACCTTCTGTGTCCTGTTGTCCAGCCAATGTTTTACAGGCTACCACCCTGGGACCCACTCCCAGGCTGGTTAATTTGACTAATAATCTTTTGTGTGGGACTGTGTCAAATGCCTTGCTAAAGTCTAGGTAGGCCATGTCCACAGCCCTCCCTGGTCTACTAATTTGGTCACCCAGTCAAAGAAATCTATTAGATTAGTCTGACATGACCTTCCCGCTGTGAACCCATGCTGCCTTGGATCCTGTGCTCCACTGACCTCTAGGTACTCAACTGTTCTTTCCTTCAGAAGTGATTCCATCACTTTCCCTACCACAGAGGTCAGACTGACAGGTCTGTAGTTTCCTGCCTCTGTCTTGGTCCCACTTTTGTGAAGGGAATCACATCCGCCTTCCTCCAGTCCTTGGGTACCACCATCCTCCCATGATTTATTAAAAGAGTAGCCAGTGGTTTCACTAGTTCCTTCCTTAATTCTTTTAGAATTCTGGGGTGAATTCCATCAGGATCCATTGCTTTGTCCACCTTCTGTTTTAGGAGTTCTTGCAGAACCTTTTCTTCTGTGAAAGGACTGGGATCGACCCCCTATCAAGAGTGCTTCTGTTAATTGGATTAGGCACTTCCCCCTCCTCTTTTGTGAATACTGAGCAGAAATATTCGCTCAGTATTCCTGCTTTTCACTGTCCCCTCTGCCCACACCGCTCATTCTATTCAGCCTCACTATTCCTCCCTTTGTCTTTCTATGCTCGCTGATGTACCTATAAAAGGTTTTATCCCCCTTCTTAACTGAGTTGGCTATCTTTTCCTCAGTTTGGGCCTTTGCTATTCTGACTTCCCTCCCTGCTTCTTTCTGCCTTAACTGGTACAGTTCTCTGTCCTGCTCCTTCTGTGTTTCCTTATACTTCCGGAATGCTATCTTTTTCTTTCTGACTTTCACAGCCACCTCTCTTGAGAACCACAGTGGCTTTAAGTGACTTGCTCACAGCACATTGGCAAACTAAACTCCCTCAGCAGTAGCAATTCTCCCTTAGATGACATCACTGCACAGCACTACCCCATTTATAATATTTCAGCACACAGTCAAAAACACTACCTAGCACGGACCCGGAACTGACTGTAATCAATCAATAACGCTCAGCAATAATTAAAGTGGTTTTACCAGTTGAGGAACATGCTGAAAATGGAGCTATTATTCAGAAGCATTGTCACGGCAATTCAGAAAGCAGTTAAGATGTAATGAGTAACCATAGATCGTTATCACATAGTCGGGTAGGCTCAGTGTCACGAGAATTAAATGGGGGCTAACATTAGCAGTAACACAGAAGTGTCAACTTAAAGGCACAAGATCGTTGATTTTTTTTTTCTGATTCATTTTTGAATGACCCTTCACAAGCAGCACAGAAGGGCTTGGCGAGCAACATGTTGCTCACAAGCCATGGGTTCAACTGCCCTGCGTTAGGCCGTGCTTGATCGCCAGCTTTCTCCCTCCCCCTTCCTTTCCGCTGTGATTTCCTTTGTGCTTATCCCATGAATTCTTGAACCCCACCACTGTTGTAGCCCCCGCCTCCTTCACTGGAAGGCTGATCCAGGAATCCACCACTCTTTCTGTGAAAAAGTATTCCCTCACATCACAGCTGAATCTACCCCCCTCCAACTTTATAGCATGTCCCCTTGTTTTTGAGAACCTTTTCTTCTGAAAAATATTCCCCTCCTGTACCTTATTTACCTCCGTCAGGTATTTAAAGGTCTCTGTCATATCTCCCATCTCTCTCTTTTGTTCCAAGGTGTACATACTGATGTTCTTTAGTCTCTCTCTCTCTCCTCATAGGGCTTTTGATGCAGAACCCGCATCATTTTTGTTGCCATCTTCTGGACCGCCTCCACTCTATTGCCACCCTTCCAGAGATATGGTCTCCAGAACTGGACACAATACTTCAGGTGGGGTCCTACCAGTGATCTATACATTGGCAACGCCACCTCCCGCTTTCTGCTGGTGATACCCCTTCCTGTGCTCCCCCTGCGTCCCAGCTGCCCTCCCTACTGCCTTGTTGCACTGCCTGGCCACCCAATATGATTACCTCCATGTCTGTTTCCTGCTTGGTGGTCGTCAGTACCACGCCACCCATTTTATGTTCTTCTGGGTTTCTGTGCTCTAAGTGCACTATTTTGCACTTTTTCACATTGAAACCCAGCTGCCACACCCTTAACCACTCCTCTAGTATTACTGATCCCTAAGACACCCCACTGGTAACCCTCCTCTCCTTGGAGTGAACTACATGTAACCCCTAGATGGCGCTATCCCAGGGGCTACTACCCCTGCCTGATTTGCCACTAACAGGTTGAGGGGCCTGGATCCAATGGCGGGTGCCTCCACCCAGAGGTCAGGGTTTGCAATAGTTAAACTAACTTGGTCACAGCCCTCTGGGACACTGCAACCCCCCTTTCTTCCCACTAGTGGCCCACACAATATATCAGAATTACCTTCACAGTATACACTTACCCCCAGGACTGGTTCCGCACTGGGACCTCCTGTGAAATAAGATACAGTGCAACAATCACAGTACAGTACTTTAACATAGACAAATACCTCAGGCAGTATAACTTTGCTGAAACAAGCAGCTCTGATTTATTTAGGGGAGTATAACAAGGACAGGGAAATCAGGTTAATTAGCTTATCACTCTGCACTCATCTACCTGTGGCTCTGTGCAGAGGCCTATCCCTATCAGTTACTGTCCCTGGGGTACCCAAGCCCTCAGTGGCTAGTCCAAACTGTGGCAGCTGGTAGGGGCCCTTTCACAGAGAAAGGAAAATTAAACAGTCAGCAGTACAGTAATTCCATTTGGATTTAATGTGGCAATTCAACAGGAGCGACCCTGAATTAGTACTCACGACCTCCAAACAAGATAGGGTCCTTCAATGTCAGCAGGGCTACTCTTGAGCTCCAAGAGACTCCTCACACATTTATATGGTAAACAGTCACAGGCAAAAGTCACTTAATGGCAGCAGGATTCACTTGAGGTACACAAACCTCTTCACACATTTATATGGTAAAAAAAGCACTATACCAGGCAGGCTGCATCTGTATCCCGATCGCAATTACTGCACAATACCCGGAGAACACACAGCAGATTCAGTTCCTGACAGACCCGAAAAATTCAAGAATTCCTCCAGTCTTCTACAGGGTGGAGCCTGGTTTCTACTCTTCAGATATCCTTTGATTCTCTTCACTGGACGGATTCAGTCCTAACAAGCAGTTACACAAGCTGCAGACCGGAACTCTGGACCTCACATGTTTTTTGACTAAAACTGCACTGAAGGAGCACAGGGTTCCTTTCCCTTCACTGCCAGAGCTAAACTGAAACTCCAACAGACAAACCGAGCACTTCCTTTGAGTTCTCCCAGTTCTTGACTGGATTGGCTGTCACTCACAATAGACTGCTGCTGTTGGTCCAAAAGGCCAAGTCTAAACTACATCTCCCAGAGTCACTGCCCATACAATCCTCTTGTGGCTGGCCCAGATTATGAGTCCAAGTTCTGATTCGTCCAAGGCACCATTTTAGAGCTAGCTTACCCCACACTGATTGGTCCAGTTCAGCAGTTCAAAACCAGAATTGGGAACTAGGCAGACACAGTTCTGACTGCAAAGAAAGCAGGTTAGACAAACTGTATTTCATTATTACTCTAAATGATTTCTGGCAAACAGTTACACCTTTTCAGATAGGTTCCCTTTGCACTCCTAGTGACTGCAAAATGGAGTGAATTGGCAGCAGCTCGAGTGGTACTCAAACAGAAAGCACACAGTCCCCCATATAAACTAATTATGTCTGCAAGCAGACAGCTCTTAAAGAGACAGTACCAGAGGCTCTAAAAACACTCACTGATAAATGGCTTAAACGCCAAACACCATTCAGGCTTGGAGCATTCAAGCAAGCTCCTGGAAGTCTTTTGGGAACCCCCATTTGCAGGGGGGTTACATACATTTACCACCACCCTCTGTCACCTATCCCCCAACCAGTTTACCACCTTTGGACCCACTCCTAAGCTACCCAGCTTGCTTACTAGTCTGCTATGTGGAACAATGTTGAACGCCTAACTGAAATCCACTACTCCACCCTGATCTAGTTCCTTGGTCACCCAGTCAAAGAAATCTATCAGATTCATTTGACATGACCCCCTTCCCCCTTATGAAACCATGCTGCCTTGGGTCTTGTCACCCACGGGATTCAAGATATTTCATAACCCTTTCCTTTAGCAGTGATTCCATTACCTTTCCCACCACCGATGCCAGGCTGACTGGCCTATAATTGCCAGCCTCCTCCCTGTTACCACTTTTGTGTAGTGGGACTGCATCTGCCCTCCTACAGTCCTTGAGAACCACTCCTGTTTCCAGTGAGATGTTAAACAGAACTGTCAGAGATGTAGCCATTATTTCCCTGAGTGCCCTCAATACCCTTGGATGCACCCCATCTGGCCCCGTTGCTTTGTCCACCTTCAGATTAGCAAGTCCCTTTGGGACTCTCTCCTCCAATAAAGGATTAATGTCCATCTCCCTCCAAACAAAGCTTTTGTTACTGTTTTTGGCCCCTCTCCTTCTCCTTCCTCGGAGAACACTAATCACAAACATTTGTTCTAGGGACGTGGATATGTTGTTCAATCCACACTTATTGGCAGGTTCCTTGCTGCTTAAAATGTTGCCGGAAGGTCTTCAAGCAGGCTCCTCCAACCCACTCGGGTGGTAAAACCCTCGGCTCCGCCCCATGACTCCAGATCTTCCTTACCGCTTGGAAGCTCAGGTTCTCTCTTTAGCGTTCTGCGTTTTAGGCCTGGATCCAAACTCTTCGGTTAACCTGAAACTAATTTAAAAATTTACAAGACTTCGGTCTTTGTCTTCCCTCGCGGCTGCAATGGACAAATCAACTCCCGGCTTTCGTCGGTGCCCTTGTGGGCAGAAGATGTCTCAGAACGATCTGCACTCCACGTGTGTCTACGGCCTGGGGCTTAGTCACGATTCGCAGGTTTGCGGATTGTGCAGCTCCTTCTCGGCTTCGGTCTTGGAGGACCGCACTGCTCAACTTCTTCTTGAGCACCCTGAAAAACGGTATCAGCCGATCCAGTCATAGGAGGCCTGTTGGCCGGTGTCCGCGGCTGTGTGCTCTGCGGAACAGTTGGAGCAGATGATCGCCCTCGAGGAGGAGGCGGCCCAGGCCGCTTCTTCTTCCTCCTTGGCTGTGGCATTTATCCCGCTCACTTTGGGCTCCTCCTACACAGCTTCGTTTAAGGAGCTTTGCCAGTCCCTCTCCACCAAGGAAGAAGGGCCATCGGGACATTCCAGTTGGTCCAAGAAGAATGACTCAAAAGGTAAATCCCACTGTTGACGTTCGTGGGAGCGGGAGAGATCCCCTTCTCTGGACCGTCGACTTCGGTTGAGGTTGCGGCTAAAGCCGCTGGCTTCTCGGTGTCTCCGTCAGGTCAGCAGGCCGAGACAACTGTCGATGCAGTCGAGATTTTTCTTGACCCATTGGATGGTTTGTCGACTGGTGATGCTGACAACCCTACTTCGCTGGTTCCCCCGGTGATTACTGAGGACTTGCTTGTGCCTCCTGTGCTGGAGTCCCCGGTTAAGGTCCCTGAACTGAAGGAAGGGCGGGTTGCCCCCATTCCCTGTCTGACCCACCCTCGGAAACCCCGAAGGTCTCGGTATCGGTCCTCTTCCAGGTCCAGCCGGTCCTGCCGACATCGGCAGTCTTGGTCTCGGCACCATGGAAAGCGGCATCGCCTCTCATCCTCATTGTCCTCTTTGGAGGATGGGCTCCGGTGCAAGTTGTGTCGGTGCTACAAGGATTTAATATGGCAGCAGCTCTTATTGTCCGGGAATAAGCTGACTCCGTCGCCTTCTCCGGCCATTAAGTGGCTGTCACCGGAATGGCCGAAACAACCCCTTGTAGCGGTCGGGGAGCCGACTCTGGCACCGGTTGTTTGTCCGAAGCCGGCTGCTCCACCCATTGTGGTGGAACCTCCACCTCCACAACTGTAAACTGGGGCCCCGAACAAGGATTCTCGGTCAGGTCAGGGCTTGCCTCACAGGTTGTCAGTCACCCTCACATCCGATCGACCTCAGCAGGTGGAGGGTGGCTCAGGTGCCTGGCAGCTGTTTGCAGACTCCTCAGAGTCTGAACATGACTCCTCCCTGTTCTCCAGGCCGCTTGAACTGGAGTCTACGGGGGGTCAGTCGTCGGACGAGAGCCCATTCTTGTTTTTAGGTTTCCTTTGGCTCATCTTGGAGTCCACCGGGATGCAGCTCAAACCCGTTCCGAAATGGGTCAAGTATCCCCTCATGGAGATACTGGACCGAGGGGATTCCCCTACAGAGGCCTTTCCTGTGGCCGAAGCCATTGTTGGCCCGGCCCTGGAGTTGTGGCAGCAGCCAGCATCTTGTCCCGCGCCTTGGGCTAGGATGGCCGGAAAGTATGCAGTCCCTACCGGCTCACTCTCCAGTTTCTCGGAGCACCCCTCTGCGGAGGGGTTAGTGACCGACAGTGTTTTCCAGCGTTCTGGGAACGCTCGGAACGTGGACAAACCGCCTGATAAGGAATCCAAGAAGCTGGATTACGCAGAGTGAAAGGTTTACGCTGCCTCCTCCATAGGCCTTCGTCAGGCTAGCTTTGCACTTCTGATGGCACATTTTTCACACGCCCTTATGGGCTCCCTGGATGAGGTGATTCCTCATCTCCCGGCTGACCTTCAGATGACGGTCAAGCAGGTGCGGGATCAGGGAAGGGCAGTGGCAAAACAACAGTTCCAAACTTCGTTGGACATATGGTGATTCTTGTGCCCGATCAGTAGCGGCCGCAGTGGCCATGCACCGCAGAGCTTGGCTGCCAATCTCCACCTTCACCTTCACGGTGGACACCCAGCACAAGCTGACAGATGGTGGAAGGCCATCTCCAGAGGATCGAGAAGTCCAGTGCCACCTTGGACTCGGTCACATCTGCCCAGAAGGACAAAGGCCGCCAGCAGCAGCGTAAGCCCTTTTGCCCTTCCACCCCTGCTGCACGTCTGGCCCAGCAGCACCAGCACCAGGGCAAGCAGGCACACACTTGGTGCCCTAAGGCCAAGTCTGCTGCTTCCTCCAGTAGGAAGCCTGGAGGCAAGGGTCCAGGAGGTCCCTCAGCGGGCTCTTCCTCCAAGCCTGCCCAGAGACGGGTTGAGGGGGATTGCCCCCAACCTTGCCACTCCTCCCCGGGTTCCCCCTGTAGGGGGACGGCTCCAGCACTTCCTTTCCGCCTGGTCCGCTATCACCACAGACCACTGGCTGCTAGAAGTGGTTGGCAGGGGTCTGCCTCTGGAATTGGAGCAGTTCCCTCCCTATTGAGCCGTCACCCCACAGGCGGCAACGGAGTCCGCAGCCTCTCTGTTGGCTCATTGAGCCCAACATTGCCTTGCTCCTCCAGAAGGAGGTGATCAGTGAGGTGGCAGATCCTCCTCCAGACCCAGGGTTTGTATCCAGGTACTTCCTGGTCCCAAAACGGATGGGGGGGGGGCTGGTGCCCCATTCTTGACCTACATGACCTGAACAAGTTCCTAAGGCAGCTCACCTTCAGGATGGTCACTCTGGCTCAGATCATTCCATCCTTGGAACTAGGCATGTGGTTTTGTTCCCTGGACCTTCAGGATGTGTTCTTACACATCCCAATCCGTCCATCTCATCGGCGATTCCTCCGCTTTCGAGCAGAGGGATCTCTTTACAAGTTCTGGGCCATGCCCTTCGGCCTCTCTCCAGCTCCCAGAGTCTTCACCAAATGCATGGCAGTGGTGACAGCATTCCTGTGGCACTGAAGGGTCCAGGTGTACCCTTACCTGGACGATTGGCTGATTGCAGCCCCCTCCAGGTTTGAGGTGTAGAGGTCCAGGGATCTGGCCCCCCAGGTCTACTCTCAGATTGGCCTCCTCATCAACGAGGCCAAGTCGGAACTTGTGCCATAGCAGGTGATTCAGTTCATCTGGGCAGAGCTCGACTCTCTTCGAGCCAGAGTCCAGCTCCCGGCAGACAGGGCCGAGGTCCTTTCCTCCTTTGCCCAATCATTTCTGCTTGGGCAATTGCACCCTGCCCGGGACTTTTTGCACCTCCTGGGCTTCATGGCAGCCTGCACCAGCGTGGTCTGTTGGGCCCTCTGGCATATGTGTCCCCTACAATGGTGGCTGGCCCGCCAATGGTCACAGTGCTCCCGTCCACTGAACCAGCCAGTGTCGGTGACCCAGGAGATGTGGGAGGCCTACAGTGGTGGCTCATTCCAGCTCATCTGCAGGAGGGTATCCCGTTTGTCCGCCCTGAGCCGACAGTCACTGTGACGACCGACTACTCTCTGATGGGTTGGGGTGCCCATCTGGGAGAGCTCAGAGCCCACAGCCTTTGGTCCCCTCAGGGGTCTCGATGCCGTATCAACCTGCTGGAGCTTTGAGTGATCTGACTAGCCCTCACCGCCTTCGCTCCGTTTCTGCGGGGTCAAGTGGTCCAGGTCCAGATGGACAACACCACGACCATGTACTACCTCAACCGACAGGGCGGGACGCACTCCTTGCCCCTGTACAAGGACGCTCTCCGCACTTGGTCTCTTATGATCAGCCTGGAGGCGGATCTCCTAGCCATTCATGTGGCAGGAGCCTCCAACGTCTGGCCAATGCCCTCAGCCAGATAGGCGCTGCATCTCACGAGTGGTCTCTCCTGCCAGAGGTAGTACAAGATCTGTTCTCCCACTGGGGCACCCCTCAGGTGGACCTGCTCACCCCCACTTCAAGAACCACAGCAGTCTCTTTTTCCTCTTGCATTTGCTCACTTATTTGATGCAGAGATTTGTCGCCCTTACTGTGCCCCCTTTTATCTTCACCCACTGTTCCTCACCCGCCCCTGCTAGGTCATTCCTGAGGCATTCACCCAAAATTTGCCTTCCTGAAGTCCAAGGCCTTCTCCCTTGTGTGGTTCGATTTTGCAGCCATCCTTATATTGAACCACACGCACCGTACAGTGATCACTGGTCTCCAAGTGCCTCCCACCTTGACATCCGCTACACTGTTCCTCTTATTTATTTATTTATTTCAAGATTCAGACATTACCTTTGAGCAAAAGCTTGTTTACAAGGGTTCCACGTCAGGTACAACAAAGTGTGAACAATTGAGAACAAGAAAACAAAGGAGGGTGGAGCCCCAATGTAAGCAAATTACAAGGGTGAAACATTACTAACAGAGACAGAAGCTATCTGGTAAGTGCAAAGAAACATGACAAGGCCAAACATTGTCAGGTACACAGGTGTAATTTACAACAGCCCAAGGCTAGGGACTGAGTACCAGGTACAGTATTGCCCCATCACAAGTGGGTTCACTGACTGCTTGCCTTAGGAGAGCCCCCTGCAGAAATTCCAGGATGCCCCTGCTTTCTAGCTGAAGCTGCTGCTGGGAGGCTCCAATCCACATCCATCAGGTTGAAGGCTCCCACCAGCAGCACCTCCTCCTTTTTTGCCATCTTGCCAGTGGCTTCCACCAGTACTTTATCTAATTCCTTACTTTGTGCTGGAGGTCTGTAGAGCACGCCAGTGTAAATAGTATCTCCATTTTCTGTCTCCAGGGTAACCCACAGTACCTCTGCCTCCCCCTGTAATCCTTGTACCTCTGTGTGTTTTATGCTCTCATACTTCTCAAGTGTTCCTGATTTTGCCTCTGAATTTTCCTTTGTCCCACATTGACCTAGAGTCACGCTGGGATGCTGGTTTTGGGACCTCTGTTCTCCAGTCCTTATTCCCTAAGTAGAGGGTGCGCGCCTTGCCTCCCTCCTCCTGGAGAACTGCTAGGAGTCTGCCAATAAGTATGGATTGAACAACATATCCACGTCCCTAGAAATACAGGTTACTCACCTGTAACAGGAGTTCTAGGCGTGGTATATGTTGTTCATCCAAACAACCCACCCGACCTCCCTGGCTTCGTGCACCACCTGGCTTCCAGGGGGTAAATCTGGTGTCATGGGGTGGAGCTGAGGTATATACCACCTGGGTAGGTGGGAGGAGCCAGCTTGAAGACTGCTGCCTATTCTTAAAGGGGAAAGGGACATGCCATTAAGTGTGGATGAACAACATATACCACTCCCAGAACTACTGTTACACGTGAGTAACCTGTTCTTACAGGTGTGACCTGGGAGTACAGGAAAGTTAAGTGACTTGCTCAGGGTCACACAGCATGCAAGTGGGGACTGTGGGATTCAAACCCAGGTCTCCAGATTTGCAGCTCAAAGCCTTAAACCACTGCGCTATACTGCTTCCCTGTTGGAGTTACGTCCGTGGAGCACTTCGCTTGTTGTTCCCGGTGGTACTGCGCTATTTTTCCACTGAACACGACACTGGAGGATTGGGCAGTCCCAATGTCACACTTGTGTTTCTGGGGGTGGGGTGGTGGGTGCTGAGAGGGAGGGTTAGGTTGGGGGATATGTATAATTTAAAAGAAAAAACAATTGGCGGAACATGGCGCCCACCGCCATGTCCAGTGTGGCCACTGCACAAAATAATGTCAAACATTAAAGCTGCAGACTTCTTGTTCTTCAGAAATGCATCTTACACTAATCCCCATATTCTATAAACTTTTTGGGTGAATATTACCAATTTTTAAGATGTGTCCCTGATTTTTTTAAGCCCTGTCCCTGATATATGAGGCAAGAGGTTGAAAGGTGTGTATGCGCTTCCTCACATAAAGCACCACACCTCCTCCTTTCCTTCCCACCCAGTCCTTCCTGAGCAAAATTTAGCCCGGTATGGCCATGTCCCAGTCATAGTTTTCATAATAACGTACTAAATTGCCAGCAGACTAGGCCTATTGATCTATTGAGTCTGCTCGAGTAGCAGCCCTTACAGTGAATTCACTGCGGCCAGCCCCCTCCCCCAATGTGTTCTCTTGCTTCCCTATTATCCTGACCCTCTCCCCCACCCATATTTTACCCCGTGTCTGTCCCACCCTCTTATATTCTTCCACTCTCCCTATCCCCACTAATTCAAATGGCAGCGAGTTCCAAGGCATCACCACTCTTTCCATGAAGAAGTGCCGCCTCACCTCCCCCTTAAATCTCCCTCCCACCAATCTCCGGCAATGCCCCCTCATGGCTCCTCCTTCCCTCAGCTAGAACAGCTCATCAGAGCTAACCTGGTTACTCCCCTTCAAATATTTAAAAACCTGTATCATATCCCCCCCATTCCTCCTCTCCTCCAAGGAGTATATGTTCAACTCCCTTAGCCTCTTCTCGTAGGGCATGTCACTCAGGCCGTTAATTGTCTTTGATGCCCTCCTCTGTACCCTCTCAAGAAGGGCCACGTCCCTTCTCAAGTACGGGCGCCAAAACTGAACGCAGTACTCCAGGTGTGGCCTAACCAGGCAGTTGTACGGGGGGGGGGGGGCATTATGACCTCTCTTGTCCTAAATGTTATCCCTCTGGCTGTGCACCCGAGTATCCTATTTGCTATCACAGCTGCCTGCCTGCACTGCTCGGAGTTATTCATTTTGGCATCTGTTGTCACCCCAGGATACTTTTCTTCCCTGAAGACCATCAGTTTCATCCCACCAAGACTGCAGTCTTGCCCCGGGTTCCTAGACCCCAAGTGAGTACGCTACACTTCCTGGCATTGAAACTCGGCTGCGAAGTGTGCGACTAGCACTCGTGACCCAGTAATGGCGAGAATATCCAGGTTACCCTCTGCCATGATGGCTTCTAGGTCTGGAATCTTATTTCCTAGACCTCTAGCATTCGCACACAAGGCCTTCCACAGTTTGGTTCCGCTCTGCTTGTTGCCACCCTTTTTTGCATTTTCACCCTCCCTCCTCCTCACCCCTCTTTTTAATGCTCTTGTTCCTTTCCCCATGAAAACGTGCAAAATCATGCACCTGGGATGCATTAATCCCGTGGAGAGCTACAGGATTGGGGGGGGGTGTTACTGACAGTCACCAGGAAGGAATGGGATTTGGGGCTTATTATCTCAGATGACCTAAAGGAGGCCAAGCAGAGTACAAAAGCTGTATGGAGGGCCAGTGGCATATTGGGGTGCATAGGAAGGGGTATCACCAGCAGAAGAAGGGAGGTGGCGATACCGTTATACAAAACACTGGTGAGGCCTCATCTGGAGTACTGTGTGTAGTTCTGGAAGACACATCTTCATAAGGACAATGGACAGGGTGGAGGAGGTTCAGAGAAAGGTGACTAAGATAGTACAGGGCTTGCAACAGAAGACTTATGAGGAGAGATTAAAATACCTCAGTATGTTTACACTGGAAGAGAGGAGGGAGTGGGGAGATATGATGGAGATTTTCAAGTATCTTAAGGGCATAAACAAGGTGCAAGTGGAAGATACTGTTTGAGACAGGAGAGGTACAAGAACAAGGATGCACGGTATGAGATTGAAGGGGGCAGGATGAGGAGTAATGTGAGGAAGTTCTTTTTCACAGAAAGGGTGGTGGATGCATGGAATAGCCTGCCCCAGGAAGTGGTAGGAGCAAGCACAGTGGCAGGATTCGACCCTGCATGGGATAGGCATAAGGGAACCCTAGAGGTGGGAGAAGAAGTTAAAGCCGATGACCGAGCAGGGTCAGCGGCCGCTGATACAGGTAGGGTATACGGGCAGACTGGATGGGCCTAGCAGTCCTTATCTGCCATCAACTTCTATGTTATCTCTACCACCCCGCTCTATTTGTTAATTTGCACCTTGGGGGATTCCTCTCCCCTCGGAGTCTCCTTACTGTCTACTTCAGTCTGTGGGGGGAGGCAGTTTCTGACTCCCTGATTCCTTCTGCCACCCTCCTTGGCTAGTTTAAATGTTCATCAAAGTAATATTTAAACCATCCAGTGAGGACCGCAGTTCCCCTCCTGGATGGATGCAAGCCATCACCCAGTATAGGCCCTTTTCATCCCAGTTGGGTCCCCAGACCGCAATGTAGCCGAACCCTTCCTCTCTGCACCATTCCTTCAGCCATGAGTTGAAGCTCTTGGTGTGATCTTCCCTGTGTCAGTCTTCACCATTCATCACTGTCTGGGCATGAGCCAGAGGCACACCACCCCGCGGGAGCTTCTTTTTTTTTTTTCTTCAAGGGGGAGGAGCCTGCGCCTGGCCCCCGAAGCCGACATGCAACGTGGCACTCGTGGTTTGGCCAGTAACTGTCGTCAGCTCCTCCTCCACTCCAGTTCTGCTTCTCCTGCCATCGAGAGCACAGCATCTCACCCCAGCTCAAAGAATTCTGCTGCTCACGGCCTAGTTCGATGCAATGCCATATTTGACGCCGTATTTCACCTTCGCTCCAGTTTTGTCGCTCAGTCACTCAGTGTCGTTTACCCTAGGATTCCAGTAAGACCTTTCCTTTCTCATTTTAATGGCACTGGGTCTTTCCTGTTTTAATATTTGGTTACCGCTACATCATGCCAGGTTCGAGGGACAAGAAGCGTTCGTTCAAAGTGGGCCGGCCTCCAATGCGTCAGTGTCCCTGCAGCTGGCGATTTTCTGTTTTGGACCGGCATGATGTTTGTCTAACTTGCTTTGGACCTCAATTCAACATGGACAACTGTGCCGCCTGTTTCTCCATGGACCATCATGTTCGAGAGTACCGCATATTTAAAGTCAACAGAGCTCCGCTGACTTTTTGAGACGGCGTCATTGAGAGGCTCAAGCATAGGTCTTCCTCCCTTCCTCCGGGTCCCCTCACGGTTCTATACGGACCGGTGAGGAGGGGGCCTCCTCCTCTTCTAGCCTTGCCAGGGAGGAGGCCTCTTCCATGGTGCCAGAGGGCCAGTCTGGCTCCTCTGGGAGACGGGCCGGCAGTACCGTCCAGGCAGTCACCTCCTCGGAGGTGCAGGCTCTCCCGGTGTCATGGTCCATGGCTGCTAGGTCTGGCATGGGTGGTTCTACAGAGCCCCCTGCTGGTGCTGTGTTGGATCCCAGGGCTGTTCACAGCTCCGGTGATCGGGGCAGTGCCATGAGTGGTGCTGGGCCCAGCTGCTGTGCCTTTTGCGATGCCAAGGGTGGGAGAGCCCTCGGGGTTGCCAGGCTGGAGGTCTTCTGGCTTTTCTCCTCCCCGGAGCTGGATGATCAAGAGGCTGATCTAGACTGGCAGCTCGACTCCTCGGATTTGAAGGGCTCTCCAGTACCACTGCACCTTCCCGAGTGCCCTTCCCCTCAGCTCCAGTGGTAGTAGTCGGCGCCAGCTCCCGTGCCAAGGGTGGCGCCAGGAGTGGAGTGTCTTAATAGTTGCCCTTGGTCTGAGGGGGCAGTGGTTCGGGTCTTGGGGGTGGTGAGGGCTGCTGTCCCTGGTGCTGCCCCCCCCATGAGACTGGAATGAGGGCCTCCTCTTCTGCGGTTTCGTGAGGGGAGCCTATGGGATTCTTATGGTCTCTAGCACCAGGAACGAGGAAAAGGTTTTTCTCAGAATCGGTGGGGTGAGGGAATGGGGCGAGGCGCTGTGACCCTCCTCTGGAGCCCTTCAGGGTTAGTGGAGCAGTCACAGCGCTGAGAACACATTCTTCCCCTCATCTTCGTCGAGGGAGTCCTTTTTGGGTGAGGTTGGGGTCCGCTGTTTTGGTCACATGCAGCCCTGGCCTCCTCACAGGGGAGCTTCCTTTTCAGGGCACAGTCCTGACTGCTTTGGACTGGTTGAGCGGCCACTGACTGAACTGACCTACGGATCCCTTCATCGTCCGGGATCACCTGCTAGGTCTTCCAGCCCTAGCAGAGGCGGCTCACTTAAAGTGAAAAGTGTCTCCTCCCTGGCTCTGCGCCCAGCCCCAGGCCATGTAGGTCCTTCAGGGCACCTGACCTGCAAACAGTTCAGAGCTCAGGCTGCTGAATTCCCCAGATACGTTAGGGCCATGGATGAGCAGGTCTTCCACCTGTCTTCTCCAGTGCAGGCGGAGTCGGAATCCTCGGGTCCTTTGGCCTCATCTTCCTCCATTGAGGAAGAGGATGCTTCTGTCCATCTGTCCTCTGACGCTGATCAAATGGAGTATCAGAGCTTTCTTACGAGGTTGGTCGGGGACCTTCACCTGTCCCATATAGCAAGACACAACACTGAGCGGACAATATGAGCTCTGCTGGATGAATATAGTGTGGATCACTTGGTGGTCCCTTCCTAGCCCATATCTTTCTAGAAAGTGTCGTACCTCACCTGGCAGATTCCATCTTCCCCAGTTCCAGCCCCTCCAGACTGCCAGTGCAGGTATTGCACACCCTAGGGGTCTGCAGGTACCCTGCCTCACCCCTCAGCGGGAGTGACTCTACTGGATACCCCTTCCGAGCATAGACGCCCGGCCCATGACCGACCCCCAGACACGGACTCTGTGGAGTTCGACTACTTGGGGCAGAGAGTGTTCTCCTCAGCATGGGTCATGTTGTGCATTGCTTCTCATCAGGCGCATCATGCTGCCTACAGCAGGCATCTGTGGGCGATGTTGGGTCAGCTGCTGACATCACTGCCTGGTTTGGAGGCAACCAGGCAGGCCATTGCCCCCTCCGCTCAGGGACTGGAGCTAGCAAGGCACCGGTCAAGAATGTCTTATGACGCCAGTGAGGTAGCTTCGCGGCTAGCGGGGACTTCGATCTGCATCAGGCGGACAGCGTGGCTTCACTTATCAAGGTTTTCACCCCTGGCCTGGCATAGGGTGCTTGCCTCCACATTTCAGGAGACCAGCCTTTTCTCCCACAAGACGAGGCGGGATCTGCAGGGTCAACTTCCTTCCCCCAGGGAACAGGGGACCACACCTCACCTGACCAGTCACAGGCCTAACTGGCCTAGAGTGGGTCTCTTCCTTGAGTGGCCCTCCCCCATGAGGATCTGAGGGACTTCTGTCCCTCAGGGAAGCGCTGAACCCCATTCAGGGAGCTCAGTACACACCCAGACAGTGATGAATTGTGAAGATTGACACAGGGAGGATATGAAAATTATGTACCTACCGTAATTTTTGATCTTCCTGTGTATCTTCACTGTTCATCACTGTCACCCTCCCACCTTCCCCTCAGAAGGCCTCAGTCCTTGGACAATGCCTCCTCCCCATTTGCCCTCCTCCTCCTCCTAGAGGATAATGGTGGATGAGGTCCCTCTGTGGCCTTGGGCCCTCTGTTTCTTTGTAAGGCAGATGGAGGGCCCAGCGGAGGGGAGGCAAGTAGGGCTTCTCGTCCCTAGCTGGGGGACTCCCGGTGGGTCCATCTCCTTCATCCTGGGGATCTCCCTGGGATCAGTCCGGACCCGGCGACTTGGGGCCGATTCCAGGTGCTGAGGGTCTCTTAGGGGTGGGTGGAGGAAATGGGGCTGACAGGGACTCTTCCCCCCCTTGTCTCCTTCATAACACTTTAGCCCTCTCCTCCCTTGTGGAGAGGGTCTTTTCAATTGGACAGGATCCCTCCCTCGAACCCTGTGAGTTCTCCCTCTGGGAAGTGATAGCTGGGGGGGGGGGAATCCTGCCCTGGGGTGTTTTTTCCCACTCAGGGTGAAGGGGGGACCTTCTCTGCACTTCCAGTATAAGAAAGCATTCTGGGTCTTGCCGTCCTTGCTGGTTACAGTG
This sequence comes from Neoceratodus forsteri, assembly GCA_016271365.2. NCBI lineage: Eukaryota > Metazoa > Chordata > Ceratodontiformes > Ceratodontidae > Neoceratodus > Neoceratodus forsteri. The sequence continues at coordinate 554,697,088 of JADMNL010000022.1, forward strand.
GGGCTGAGATGCTTGAATCTGTTACTCAGCTACTTCTGCCTGCCTAGGTTGTGCTGTTCTGTCTCTAGAAGGTTACATCTCCGCCCAGAACTGCTGAACTTTCGGATTGCAGTGCGGGGAGGGTGGCCTCTCTCTGCCTTTTCCCGTCTTTCATTCTTTCCTTTCTCTCTCTGTACTTTTGTCTTTCCTCTCCTCTCCTGTCTTCTGAGTAACTGTCCTGGGGCTGGGGCCAAAAGTCCATACCCCCAGGCCCTCCTCTGGCTGGCTTATTCCTGTTTCAGTTTTATATCCATCCTTATCCTGTCCCTTGGGCTCCCTTGCTCCATCCTTGATTTTCTCTATCCCTCTTTTCTCTTTCTCTCTCTCTGATGAGCAGAACTGGGTCGGAGGAGTAGCCAACGACTGTTACTGGCCAATGCATGAGTGCCACGTTGCACGTCGGCCTCAGGGACAGTGCTGCCGGCTCCTCCCCCTTGAAAAAAAAAACCTCCCACAGGGCGCTGCGCCTCTGGCTGACACCCAGGCAGTGACGAATGGTGAAGATACGCAGGAAGATCAAGAATTACAGTAGGTACGTAATTTTCATTTCCCTCTCCTGTCCCCTGTTGCAGACAGGCAACACCTCAGCAAAAGCCACTGAGTGAGCTAGCTAAGACCCCTGCCCAGTTCCCTAAACTCCCCCTGCCCTGTCCCAGCCCCACCTCTGGCCCGGTCGTTAGTCCCCAGGGGGACAGTGACATCCAGCTCTCCCTCCCGTCCTGCTGCCCTAGCGATCCACAGGATTCGCTTCCCATCCCTCCAGGCTGTGGCGCCAGGCCGTGTGGAGGGCTAGTGGGATAACAGATGGACCAGACACAGAACTTTAGGTTTAACTCTCAATTTTTGTGTGATGTTTATTTAAAACACGGGATAACCTTAAGCAATGGCATCTTTTGTTTTAATGCATTAGTTTGTAACAGCAGACTATTTATTTGGGGGGGGGGGTGTTGCACTTGGTTAGCACTTACTAACCTACTGATTTAATTATTTATTTATTTTAGTAAAAATGTTTACATTTTTCTGTTTGTTTTGTGTATTTTGGTGATGGGGAGCTTAAAAAAGAAAAACCCCAAAACAAGCTAAAGACAAAGAATTTGTGCAGAAGCACTGAAGCAATGGTTACCCCACAGGGCAGTGGCAATAAAGTCAAGTTTTAAAGAAACGCATCATTACACATACCCCTATAATGCAATGGGATTTATATGCAAATTACCATGACATTTTAGTCTTGTTTAGCTTAAAGCAGGAATGCAAGGTGCCAAAGGGCCTCTAAAACAATTTGCAATTAACATGCATTTTAAATAACATAACTCAATTAATTTTTACAATACAGTATTTTAGTAACTTTTTATCTTTATTAAAATCACCTAGTGCCATGGTATTTTTAACATTTACAGATTTTGTACACATAAGGCATATACATTAAGGTAGACCTCGTGTTATTGCATATTCGATCTTCAAGAGTGGCAGGATCTCCCTGTCAAAGGTGGGCACCTAAGCTGCCTCTCGCCCCCTTTTATGTTCCCTAATCTGTCCCCCTCACAATTGAGTCCCTCACCAGAAGTGGCTTTCTCCTCCTCTGGGGTGTTCTACCATCCTTCTTGGGTTCTCCACTACAGAGGGCCCCCAAATTCCCCTTGGTCAATACTGCGAGTGCTTCCTCCTGGCAGTGCCGCCCCACCAGAGCAGCATAGGAATTTTATAGTGGTGCTGGTGGAGGAGTGTGCCTCTGTTCCCCCAGCTTTCCACAGCCCACCATAGTCCAACCATTCCTCCTCACTGGCATCCTCTGAGATTAAATGGTGGTAGACTTGGTGGCCTCTGGATGAGGGGTCGGAGGCGGGATCCCCAGAATGCTAGCCAACTCGGCTTGGAGTCTAGTGACTTCCTCCCTCAACCCAGAGAGGTGTGTGCAGTGGGGCAGCACCGCAGTCTCCAGAAGATCTCTCTGAAAACCGCTGCCCCGCAGCTACTGCACTGCACCGCACCAGTCACAGCATTCTCAACCTCTGTTCTTCCTGCGTTACATGGAGATAGTTTTGTACCCTTAACCCTGATAGGGTGTTTCTAGTTTCCCCTTGTTTATTTCTATTTGTGCTCCCCCGTGCCTTGTTGAAATCTTTATACAGTATATTCCTACCCTAGATAGGGTGCTGCAGCTATTCCCGGTTTTGGCCTACCTTTGACCTTCCCCCCCCTTCCCAGCAGTGAGTAATAGACAGAAGTGACAAGGTACCTTACCCTAGTCAACCAGCAAAGTCCCCAGCATCTCCGCTTCCTTCTGCTGATACCTGCCAATGCCTATGATGCCAGTCACCTGTTCCACACCTTCACTTTTCCACTCATTCACTGGAGACAGCATTCTGGCAAAAGCTTCTAATGCCTTGCCTGTAAGCAATGGCATTAGGTAAGTTGCCCAAGAATCCCTGCCCAATTCGGATTGTCAAGAAAGCAAAGAGGGTCTGCTTGTAGGAGGGCTGACGTCCTCGGCAAACTCAACTGTAGTACAAAACAGCTAACTGGGCAAACACAGCCTTACCATGCAGACACAAAAACATATGCTATAGCCCAGTGTAAAGTGCAAAAGCTCACTTTATTAGATGCATAATAAACAAAGGACTGGGGGTGTTAATCGTCCAGCAGATAGTGGATACTAGGCTAGATTGAGAATGGATTCTGGTCATTGAGGGCCAGCGGGGGACCCTACCCAGCAGGCTAGATTCGAGAATGGACTCTGCTCATTGATGCCTGGCCCATGGGTGGAGCAGAATCTATACCTGCAAGCTAGACTGGAGAATGGACTCTGGTCATTGAGTGCCGGGGGTACCATCCAGGGACAGCTGTACTCCTTCGGCGCTGCTGCTTGCCTTGTACCTGGCTGAAGCTGGGTTGGTTAACACAGTGTGAGTTTTGCACTAAGGGAGGGCTGCTAGGCATCGATTGCACACGTCTGATAGCAGTGTCACACACATTATTGCATGCCGGCAGCTCTCTGGGAGAAAATGGGTGGAAAAATTCATAGCCCTACTACCAGTTGTGGCACCCACTCAGCACAGATGGTCACGAGTAAGTGAGGGGAGGTAAATCCTGAAGAAGGTAGCTGATGGGAGACTTTGAATGATTGTGCAGTGCAGTATGAGCATTGCCCTCGCTCTCCCAAGAATTAACATGTGAATATTTTCTGTGTCCGGAAAGAGACAGTGCCAAAGTTAGGGCAGTGACAACTGTGCATCGCACGATCATTCAAAGCCAAGGAACACCACACTCCTGATTCACTATCACAGTGACTATAATACTATGCAAATTGCTGATTTATCATACGGACATCTGGAATGATTCATGAAGGGAAGGTTCTTTCTGGTTTTGTGTTTTTTTTTTTGTTTGTTTTTTATTTATTCTTTTTGCACCCCTTCTCACTGCTACTTATCCGCCCGGTCACGGACCCCTTCTTGCTGTGGCTTCCCCATATCGGCCACCCTCCCAGGACCCCCAGGCAAAATCTAGTCTCCGACCTCCCTTGAAAGGTGCCATGGTCAACGGGATGAGGCGGAGTCAGTCTGAGGAGCCATTTGCTCAAGGGCGGGCATCATGGAGGCAGTGGGCAGGCTAGTTTTTTCCCCCATTAGTGAGGAGCAGGAACGTGCAATGACATCAGCATCCATCCCACCCCTTAGGTTCCTTGCTGTCGCCACCTGTTGTGGTGAACCCCAGCCTCTGCCAGGGGTCACCAAGTGCTGGTGACACCCCACACCCTCCCCCCGGAGAAGGAGAGCAGTCCTAGTGATGCTCTGTTCTTCTCCCCCGGCCGGCCCTCTGACGACCCAGGTCCGTTTCCGAACCTGGGTTGCCGGTGTTGCAAGCAGAAATCCAACTGCTGCGCCGACGGGCTGTCTGGTTTTGCATTTTTACAGCTGGGCAGGTTCTAGAAAGTTCTTTCGGTTACAGCCAGTTTTGTTTTTTAACTTTGTTTTTATTCATTTAAAATGTAAACATTTACGAAGAATGGATAGTACCAGATTTTCAAAAGCCAGAGAATGAGGCAGAGTGTTTGCGTCAAAAACAGAAAATGACACGAGGGGCAGGATGCATCAGAACTTGTGTCATTGATGATTTTCTAATGGTGCTTGCGTCAAAGTCAGGTCTGCATGCGCCAGACTGATTTGCGCCATGCTTGCGTCAAAACAATGGCTGCGCCTTGTAAAAATGGGATCTGCATCCCAAAAACAAGGCACCATCCCTTTGTTTGGGATTTTCAGAGCATAACAGTCCTGTCAGTCATTAGACTGGCCAGAGGTGGTCTGACTAACACTAGAGCATTGAGAGAGGTCCCCAGCAGATGGGCAGACCTGACTGTGGTATTATGGCTGCCATTCTGCTGCATTGTAGACATCATAATGCTGTCTCATGTACCGTAGCCTGTAAAATACTGCACCCAGAGACAAGCCCATATAGTACCCCTCAGTACTGTCATGTGAGTGCTGTGATTGGAACGGAAAGGGTAAATATGCAGATGTTTTTGTTATAGAGCCAATGTTCACCTGTGGGACTAGTTTATAGCATTTTGGGGGCTTAAAATGCTACTGTACAGGCTGTTTCTTCAACCATAATTTTTGATGCAGCTTCTGTCATTCTTGCCCCATGCATCATATTATTGACGCAGCAGACCTCTTATGCCATTTAAGGGGACTTTACCACAGTGAACGCTTTTCTTGCAAAATACGGCGCATGGTATTTGACACACCTGGTTTTGACACGAGCTGGATGTTTGCCGCACATTGTGTCGGTCTAAGGGCCCTTTGAAAATCTGGCCCATGGTCATGAGAAAACCAATCATTGGGCAGAGTTTATTCCGTTACATTACCCGTAGAGGGGATCCCAAAAAGGGTTAATTAGATCCCGTTATAGAATAACAGATTATTATCCCATTATGTTACGACTGTTCAGTGGAACTACAAGAGCAGCAAGACACGGACTATGTCCAGTAACGCAACTTCGGAAATATTGCCCCTCTCATTTAAAGCCAACAGAAGTGGCAACAGAAGTTAAACTCAAGTCATTCTATGGCGGGAAACTCCCCACACCCACCGTGCACTCTGTTTTGCTTGGAGAGAAAATGAAACAGTTCCTTCAGGTAGTTGTTATTTAAGTGAACATGTGCTAGCTGGCTCATTATACAGTATCAGGCAATATCGAGATTGTCAAATGAATAGAGTACTTTATCGTCACAGGGCATTCACATTAATGTCATGGATAGTGAATCAGTAGCACAGTATCACTACCGTGCTTCTTGTATTTGAAAAAACGCTAGTTATATTATTTTATGTCCCGCTGTTTTTTTTTTCTTACATTCATTATAACTCCACTCTCTCTCCCTACCCCCACCCTCTTCCTGCACTGCGCTTGTTTACAGTCACTGCTATGAGCGCAGGCCAATCGGAATGTGAAATAGAATAATGCTGTGACTGCTATTATTTTATTGACGATATAATGGTGGTTCTGAACTTTTGACAGTCATTTTATTGAGAATAATAGTACAGTTGTGAGTTTGCCGTTGAACAAACTGTAACTTTGTCTTATGAGGAGGAGAGGCACGTAGTGTGTGTAACACTAGGTAATGTATTGTAATCTTAGAACCAGTTCTGCCCTTTGTAATTTGGATCTGTTGGTATTGTAACTGATTAGGTCTTTATTATCTGCAGTGATAACATTTTTCTTCTCTCCCCAAAAAAATATCCTTGTTCTTTTCAGGCTCAGCTGTCCTTCAACACAGATACGCTTTGTTGAAAAGATAGAACCGGTATGCCAGCTTGAAGCACGCCCTCCTGAACCCACCCCTCTCTGACATTTTGGGAAAGAGGGCAGGCAAACAAAGACTCTTTTACTTACCTGACATCAGAGATCAGGTGAAACAGACAAACTGACCTGAATCGGAGATCTGAATACTCTCAGAGGGTTCCGGTCCATGGAATGACTAACGAAAAAATGTACTGACCCCAATTAAAAGCCAGCAGTGAGCAACTTGCTGCTTTCTGTGGTCTGTCTACATGAGGACTGGCTGCTTCAGTGTTTTAATATTCCCTTTGGGCAGGCAGGGGATGTTGTTTTCAAAGTTAAATATGTTTTTTTTTCCCTTGCTGGGTGCCTTGAGGAACAAAATGTGAAGTTTTAAAGGCTGTATAGGGAAATTAAAATGATTTTAAGGTCCTTTAAAGTTTTCAGACAGCCACGCTGAGACTGGGTCCTCTATGCTGGGCCGCATGAGTGTGGACTCTTACGTGTGCACAGCTGGGGAAGCTGTGGACTATTGCTAGGGATGGACCCCCCCCATCTTAGCCTCTAAGTGTATGCGTGTTTACAACACATCTTTGCTTGTGGGAGTGAGAAGTTCAAAGTGTGTGTGTGTTGGGGGCTTGGATGGGTTATCAGTACATGGGATCCCTGAGCTGGTCAGTATCAAGGTTTGTTAGCCAAGAGTCATTATTTGTAGCCAGCCATCAGCAGAGATTGGAGATGACCAATTTAGATTAATGGGCTGGTCTGCAGTACATCTGGGCTCGGACTCCAGTGGGCGGTACGGAAGTGTTTGTATTGTCTGACAAACATGTTGATGAGTAAACCTCACCTCTCTCATCCTTCCATGCGTGTTTCTTTCAGTCTGACAACCTCTCTGTGAACGCTGTCTCTGGAATTACAAGTTGCTGCCCCACTGTTATGCAGCTGTTTTTGACATGGACCTGTTTAAACTCGGTTCTTGTTTGGTGGCGGGACCAATTTTTAACCTTGCAGAATCCATCTGACAGCGAGACATTCTTAAGAGGAACGGCCACGCCTACAAAGTTCAATCCTGTGTATTTTCTACCACTTTGACTGAGAATGTTAATTTATGGATTTTTTTTAGCACAGCTAGTTATGCTCCTGCTTCACTGCGGCCCCTAATTCTAGCAACGCCTCTCCATCAGGCCTCTGTCCGGTGACCTCCATGGCTTCCCCTCCATCAGGGCTCTGTCCAGTGACCTCCATGGCTTCCCCTCCATCAGGGCTCTTGTCCAGTGACCTCCATGGCTTCCCCTCCATCAGGGCTCTGTCCAGTGACCTCCATGGCTTCCCCTCCATCAGGGCTCTGTCCGGTGACCTCCACAGCTGCCCATCAGTCAGGCTCACTCATGTCCAGCAACCTCCAGTGCCACCCCTCCATCGGGTCCACATCCAACAGCCACCATTTCAGGCCCCTGTATTGCTGTCTCTACAGCTGCCCTGTCCATCAGGCCCATGGCAGGTGACCTCATTGGCTACCCCTCCATCAGACCTATGGCTGGCGACCTCCACAAATGTCCCTTCTTCAGGCCTCTGCCCAGCTACCTCCATGGCTGCCCCTTTATCAGGCCCTTGTCCAGTGACCTCCACAGCCCTGACACCTCTTCAGCTGCCTGTGTCCTCTTATGACTTAGTCCCTGAGGGGATCTTTTTTGAGCATCCCCTTTTCAGAGCACAGTCCAGTGCATCTTGCAAATGATGTGGGGAAGAAAGTGACAAAGTGTTTTGCCCTTTTTCTTCCCTCCCTAGAGAGTAGCTGCCACTGTGCATTTAAGATTATGCTGTTGTAGTGGACAGCACGCAGTAGGTGGGTTTGAATCCCGGATCCCCCTGTGTCTCTGAAATGATGCTGTAGTACTGGACAGTGTTCAGTAGGTAAGTCTGAATCCTGGTTCCCCTGTGTATTTGTGAAGATAGTATAGTACTGGACTGTGCTCAGTAGGTGGGGTTGATTCCCCGATCTCCCTGTGTGCCTGTGATGATGCTGTAGTACTGGACAGCGCTCAGCAGCTGGGTTTGTATCCCAGTCCCCCTGTGTGCCTGCGATGATGCTGTAGTACTGGACAGTGCTCAGTAGGTGGGTTTGAATCCCTGGTTCCCCTGTGTGCCTGTGATGATGCTGTAGTACTGGACAGCAGTCAGTAGGTGGGTTTGAATCCTCAATCCCCCTGTGTCTGTGACGATGCTGTAGTACTGGGCAGTGCTTAGTAGGTGGGTTTGAATCACTGGTTCCCCTGTGTGCCTGTGATGATGCTGTAGTACTGGACGGTGCTAAGTAGGTGAGTTTGAATCTCCAATCCCCCTGTGTCTATGATGGTACCTTAGTACTGGACAGCGATTAGTAGGTGGGTTTGAATCCCTGATCCCCCCTGTGTGTCTGTGATGGTGCTATAATACTGGACAGTTCTTAGTAGGTGGATTTGAATCCCCAATCCCCCTGTGTGTCTGTGAGGATGCTCTAGAACTGGACAGAGCTCAGTAGGTGGGTTTGAATCCCTCATTCCCCTGTCTGTCTGTGATGATGCTGTAGTACTGGACAGTGCTCAGTAGGTGGGTTTAAATCCCAGATCACCCTGCATATCTGTGATGGTGCTGTAGTATTGGACAGTGCTCAGTAGGCGAGTTTGAATCCTGCACCTCGGCCCCCCCTGCCCCGTGTGTTTTATGATGATGCTGTAGTACTGGACAGTGCTCAGTGGGTGAGTTTGAATCCCTTGTTCCCCTGTTTGTTTAAAAGGATGTAATACTGGACAGTGCTCAGTGGGTGAGTTTGAATCCCCTGTCCCCCTGTGTGTTTAAAAAGATGTAGTACTGGACAGTGCTCAGTGGGTGAGTTTGAATCCCCTGTCCCCCTGCGTGTTTAAAAAGATGTAGTACTGGACAGTGCTCAGTGGGTGAGTTTGAATCCCCTGTCCCCTGTGTGTTTTAAAGGATGTAATACTAGACAGTGCTCAGTGGGTGAGTTTGAATCCTGCCCCCCCCCGCCACCGTGTGTTTTATGATGATGCTGTAGTACTGGACAGTGCTCAATGGTAAGTTTGAATCCTGTCCCCCCAGTGTGTTTTATGATGATGCTGTAGTACTGGACAGGTGCTCAGTGGGTGAGTTTAGATCCTTGTGTGTTTAAAAGGATGTAATACTGGACAGGTGCTCAGTAAGTGGGTTTGAATCCTGCCCCCCGCCCGTGTGTTTTATGATGATGCTGTAGTACTGGACAGTGCTCAGTGGGTGAGTTTGAATCCCTTGTTCCCCTGTTTGTTTAAAAGGATGTAATACTGGACAGTGCTCAGTGGGTGAGTTTGAATCCCCTGTCCCCCTGTGTGTTTAAAAAGATGTAGTACTGGACAGTGCTCAGTGGGTGAGTTTGAATCCCCTGTCCCCTGTGTGTTTAAAAGGATGTAATACTAGACAGTGCTCAGTGGGTGAGTTTGAATCCTGCCCCCCCTGCCCCCGTGTGTTTTATGATGATGCTGTAGTACTGGACAGTGCTCAATGGGTAAGTTTGAATCCTGCCCCCCAGTGTGTTTTTTGATGGTGCTGTAGTACTGGACAGTGCTCAGTGGGTGAGTTTGATCCCCTGTGTGTTTAAAAGGATGTAATACTGGACAGTGCTCAGTAGGCGGGTTTGAATCCTGCCGCCCACCGGTGTGTTTTTTGATGGAGCTGTAGTACTGGACAGTGCTTGGTGGGTGAGTTTGAATACCCTGTTCCCCTGTGTGTTTAAAAAGATGTAGTACTGGACAGTGCTCAGTGGGTGAGTTTGAATCCTGCCCCGGTGTGTTTTTTGATGGTGCTGTAGTACTGGACAGTGCTCAGTGGGTGAGTTTGAATTGCCCCCCCCCTGTGTGTTTTTTGATGGTGCTGTAGTACTGGACAGTGCTCAGTGGGGGAGTTTGAATCCGCCCCCGGTGTGTTTTGATGGTGCTGTAGTACTGGACAGTGCTCAATGGGGAGTTTGAATCCTGCCCCCGGTGTGTTTTATGATGGTGCTGTAGGACTGGACAGTGCTCAGTGGGTGAGTTTGAATCCCCAGTCCCCTGTGTGTTTAAAAGGATGTAGTACTGGACAGTGCTCAGTGGGGGAGTCTGAATCCTGCCCCCGGTGTGTTTTATGATGGTGCTGTAGGACTGGACAGTGCTCAGTGGGTGAGTTTGAATCCCCAGTCCCTTTGTGTGTTTAAAAAGATGTAGTACTGGACAGTGCTCAGTGGGTGAGTTTGAATCCTGCCCCGGTGTGTGTTTTTGATGGCGCTGTAGTACTGGACAGGTGCTCAGTGGTGAGTTTGAATCACCCCGACATGTTTTTGATGGTTCTGTAGTATTGGACTGTGCTCAGTGGGTGAGGTTTGAATCCCTGCACCCCGGTGTGTTTTGATGGTTCTGTAGTATTGGACTGTGCTCAGTGGGTGAGTTTGAATCCTGCTCCCCCCGGTGTGTTTTATGATGGTGCTATAGTACTGGACTGTGCTCAGTGGGTGAGTTTGAATTCTACCCCCCCCCCTCGGTGTGTTTTATGATGATGCTGTAGTACTGGACAGTGCTCAGTGGGGGAGTTTGAATCCCCTGTCCCCCTGTGTGTTTAAAAGGATGTAGTACTGGACATGGACAGCACTCGGAAAGCTGGTTAATAGCTTTTGACAGAAGAGCCTAAGGGAGTTTACAGTACCTAGGTTTCTAAAGTCAGCATCATCCCATGGCACAAGGCATGACTTGACAGTACTGTAAAATATACTGTCATTTCCTAGGGAACCGCCCCCTGTACAAGTATTTGCCTTTTGCACATTTCACATGCCTTTCCTTTGACAAGTGCGTAGAACAACGGAAGGGATGAATCACAAAAACAAAGTGGGGAGGAAAATTCCACTATAGGGGATTCTGAGAACGGTGTCAGTGTCACAGTTAAACATCTGCAAAGGTCTTCTGGTCCATTCCAAACATTCCAGCCAGTCAGGGACTCTAAAAAGGTAAGAGAAGTACAAGGTAGTGTTGCTAAGTGCTGGCATTCCAGAAATATGGCACTGTCGCTGTCAGTGTTCTTGTGTGGCTACTTCCTAACAAAATTGCAAAACAGGAACAAAACAGCTACATGGTTTGCTGTGCTCGAGAGTAAAAAACAATTTGCAGAGCAGAAAAGCGTGGCACCTGTGCTTCACAGGTAATGCAGAATACACTTGAAGATGAGGAAGTGTAGTCACACCTAAATACATTTGGGGGTTTTATGTGAGCGAGGGTGTCTTCAGTGCGGGGCTAGCAAGTAATATTTTCAAGTTCTTCTCCTTTTTGTTATGAAATTATTTGTATTGTGCTTTGATAAAGTTGATTCTGCATTAGCTGTAAAGTGCTTGATCTTACTTTGAGATACAGCTCTTGCAGCAGGTTACACTGAGGACTGAAGCCGGCGGGCAGCAGGACCCCATGGAAAACTTCTAGCTAGCTATATGTCAGACCCGCCCCCAACGTCCGATACATCATAAAAGAGGGCGGTCCCCCAGCACACCTCAGTTCTTTCCTGCCATCACCGCAGTAACTCCATGGACGCTCACAGACCCAATCGACGCCAGAAAGAATTTCCTCCTGTTTTTTCTTCGATTTCACTGGAAATCTGATAAGTAAATGCCTTCTTCTCCGACTCCTTCTACAGAAAGACACCCCTCAAAGTGCGCTTGCAGCAAGCAAATCTCCTTCAAAGATAGGCACGATATCCAGGCCTGCTCCATCTTCCAGCAGTTCAATAGTAGCACCAGGCTCCGCCGCCAGAAAGCACTTCAGGTTTTCTCCTGGAAGAAAAACTTAGAGCCATGGAGAAAGATCCATCCTCTGGAGGAGACCCTTCATACAAATCGGGAAAGCATCAGTCCCAAGTCGGTGACTAGGCCTAGCACTGTTGCTGGGACACCAATCATTCAGTCCCCCAACCTCTGAGGGGCTCAGATGTTCCCCCGAGAAAGACTTTGGAGCTCACGTCCCTTAAGCGGATGTCAGAGGCTAAGTGGACACCAGAGTCATCATCCGCCAAATGCCCCAGGGAACTGACACCACCCCTGCCTCCACCACCTGACACCAGTCACCGGGGGACGTTGGAGGAGGATGTCGGAGCTCACGCCACTGATGACCAGATGTCGGGAGACACTGAACACATCTGCCTGCCCGATGCTGGTCTACCCAAGGTGCCTGACCCTAACGATGGTCTGACACCGACGCCAGGCCCTTCGTCTGGCCTTAATAGCCAGGAGGTCAGGGAACTTTTCTCCTTTTGGTGGGACACCATTAAAAAAAGATGTGGTTCCCACCAAACCCCCCTGGAGAGGTCGCACCTCCCAAGGCAGTAACACCTGAGCCTAAGGACTATACGCCACCACCTAGGGGTAGATCCAGAAGTCCAAAGGCCAAGAGACCTCCTCGCTTCAGGGCCCCCTAGCAACCACAGATGCAAGAGACCCTGACAAAGGTCCCGCTCTTCGTCAGGTGACGATTCCCGTCCTGATTCCTCAGGTACCTCTCAGTCACTCTCTCCCTTTGAGGTTCCATCTCCAGATCCTCACAACCTCCCTAGGTCACCACCTAACAACCCATGATTCTCTGATGTTATGAGATACATCCAGGAGAACATGGGATGGGAGACGTAGGAGTTGGACCTCGAACGATAACGCCTGGCACGTTATTTGAGGCAAAAAGTCCCCAAGCCTGTGGTGGTTCTACCCCTGTTGAATACTTTCCAGGACGCTACCAAGGCTGCATGGAAGTGCCCTTATTCCACCCCAGCAGTCCCCAAGAAGGACGACCAGCTCTACAGGGCCCCACTGGATGCTCCCTATTTAACTCAGCAACCTGTGGCTGTCTCGACAGTCATTACAGCCTCGCACGATTGCTCCCAAAGGGCCCAACACCTCAGCACCCAGCCCCCCTACCAGGAATCCAAACAGTTGGACACTCTGGGTCGTCACATGTAATCGACCGCTACATGCTCTATTAGGTCGCTCAGCTACTTAACACATATGGTGCAATTTCAAAATGCACTGTGGGATCAAGGGCAAGACCTGCTCAAGGACTTCCTAGAGGGTGAGAAGAAGGAGGAGCTCTTAAACCTCCTCTGCACAGGCTCCGATGTTGGGACCCAAGTCCTCCGAGCCACATTTGATTCGGCAGACTCGGCAGCAAGAGGTGCCTCAACCCAGTTCTAGACATGCCATGCTTACATTCCAGAAAAAATGGGGCAAGTTATACGCTTTATATCTCCATTGATTTCTCTATTTAGAGCCTCTGACGGATCCAGTATGAGATGTCTCTATGTGGCCAATTACTCCCTGTTAGGTATTTTTCCATGGCGCGATCTATTAGTCCTCCAGGTTTACCTGGAGTTGGAGGTGGCACCTTCCGGGGGTGGGTTGGGGGTGGTGGTGGGGGGTATTTGCTACTGTTCTCTCCATTATCTGTTCACAGATGCAATTTGGACTTGTTATGCTATATCATCGGTACTACATACTTGTTTTTTTGTAAATTAATAAAGTTTTGAATTTCAAAAAAAAAGAGGTGCCTCAACAGGCATTTGCCTCTGGCGACACTAATGGTTGAGGGTCTCCGGATTTACTCCAGACGTCCAGAAAGGAATCATGGACGTCCCCTACAATGGAGCTGTCTTGTTCAGTGAAGACTTTGAGATGGTCACCACCAGGCTTCAAGATGCCGGGAAGGCAGTCAGAACAGTACAGGCAACGTATAAGTCAAGGCCTGGTTCCTTTCGCAGAACACAGAACCGTTTTTGTGGCCAACAGAGTAAGCAACAACCTCAGTCAGGCCAACAGCAACATAGGGGCAATTTCAGCCATAAGAACTAACAAAGATTCTCCAGAGTTCAGGGCCAAAGACGCACTAAGCCTACCCAACCTGCAGGAGCCAGCACCGCCACAGCATGACTCCTGCCCCCCCTCAGATTAAAGGGAAGAGAGGGTCGGGGGGTCGAGTTGCTTACCACCTGTCGTTGGCAGAGAATCACCTCTGACTGGTGGGCTCTTCAGCTAATCAGTCGGGGACACTCTATAGAGTTCCTCGACCGCCCACCGTCAAGACCTCCTCTGCACTCCCATTACTCAGGACTGCATGCCCTGCTCATCCAGCAGGAGATCTTGGCATTCCTTACAAAGGACGCTATCGAGGTCATACCGAGGAACCAGGCAGGAGGAGGAGGAGGGATACCATTCCACTTCTTCCTGGTTCCAAAGAAAACCGAGGACTTACGCCCAATCTTAGACGTCAGTGACCTAAACATCTTTGTGATGTACAAACACTTTCGCACGGTCACCCTACCGGGTCTCATTCCCATTCTCAAGCAAGGTGCATGGCTAGCGTCTCTGGACATGCAGAACGCATATCTTCATCTTTCCATCACCCGGTCGCACAGGAAATTCCTGCGCTTCGAGTTTTTGGGACACCATTATCAGTTCCGAGCACTCCCCTTCGGCCTGTTTTCAGCGCCACGTGTCTTTACCAAGTACATGGCAGTCATAGCAGCAACCCTCAGGAGACAAGGCCATTATGTCTTCCCCTATCTGGACGATGGGCTTCTGATGGCCTCCCCAGAAGTGCTGGAGAAGGCCATTCATGACACATGCTCCCTATTCCAGTCTCTAGGGATCACCATCAACCAAGAGAAGTCATCCTCGTTCCCTCGCAGAGACTACAGTTCATTGGTGCAGTTCTGGATACCCATCAAGGGAGAGACTTCCTGCCTGAGGACAGGACGGAACGCATCAGATCACTGATGAGGACTGTCACGACACGAAATCTAGTTCCTGCTCAGACTATACTTTGCCTGCTCGGATATATGGCGGCTGCCATCACCACGGTCCCCCTCGCTTGCCTCCACATAAGAGTTAGTCATTGGATGCTGTGAGCCCAATGGGACCAGAGGCAGGATCACTAAGACCACCTAGTCAGAATCACAGGCCCAGTAATTCAGAAGTGGTGGCTTGTCCCTGAACATCTTTCCCTGGGAGTCCCCTTCGTGGTGCTGGCCCATCTCTGACTCTCACCACCGACGCCTCGAGGTCCGATTGGGGAGCTCACCTGGAAGGAACCAGGACCCAGGGAACCTAGTTGCCCCTGGAAGCTCCCCTCCACATCAGTGTTATAGAGATAAGGGGGTTCCTGTGTTCCTTACAGGCCTTACAGTCAGAGATCCCACCAGGTCACATGCTAGTCCAAACAGACAACACTCGGTGGTGTATTACATCAACAAACAAGGAGGCACTCACTCCTACCCCCTTTGCAGAGAGGCAAAGCGGGTGTAGGACTGGGTACTACAGCACGGTGCCACGCTTACCGCACTGCACGTCCCCGGTGTGGACAACACTGTTGTGGATCTCCTGAGCCTGTCAAAGGCCAGAGCTGACGAATGGAAATTGCTACAAGAGGTTGTTGAGGACCTGTTCCTACGCTAGGGGACACCAAACATAGACTTATTCGCGTCCCCATACAACGCTAAACTGCCCAATTTCTGCTTGCCAGATCCAGGGCCTGGTGTTTTCTGGCAAGACGTGTTGTCCCTCTCCTTGATGGGCTGGTTCCTCTACGCTTTCCTGCCCTTCCCTTTAATCCAGAGGGTTATTCTCGAGCTCCAATCAGAATGAGTGTCAATGATCTTGGTAGCGCCCTTTTGGCCCAGGCAGATTTGGTTTCCGCTGCTTCACTAGCTAGCTCTGGAGCCTTCCTTACCCTTACTGGTTAGCTCACACTTGCTGTCCCAGGAGGCCGGCTCCCTGGTCCATCCGAACCTCAGATCCCTGAACCTGCACACCTTGCTTCTAAAGACATAGCCATTCTTAGGCACAGGGACTCGTAAGGGGTTGCCGATATCCTGGTGGCAGCTAGGAAACCATCTACTCATGCCACTTGCGCTCTGAAATGGCGGAGGTTTTGCCTCTTGGCTCAGGCTCGTGACCTCGATCCACTTTGATGTGCTGAGAAGTCTATTTTGGACTACCTCCTATCCTTTTTCCAGTCGGGATTGGCGTATTCCTCTCTGAAAGTACACCTCTGTGCCATTTCAGCATACCACACACCGATTGGTCAGCATTCACTAGCCCAATTAGAGGCTTCCCGCACATTTCTGTGCTGTCTTGCATCTGAGACCCCCTATAAAGGATCCAATTCCTCCTTGGGACATTCTTTTTGTTTTAGAGCAGCTTACGCTGCCTCCCTTTGAACCAGCCGCGGACTTGCGAGCTTCACCTTCTCTCGAGGAAGGCATATTTTTAGTTGCTGTTACTTTGGCAAGGAGAATTTCTGAACTCCAGGCTCTCGTGTAAAGAGCCTTATCTGATTTTACATAAGGACAGGGTGTCCTTAAGGACCAATCCTAAGTTTCTTCCCAAGGTGGTTTCAGCCTTAACCTTAAACCAGGACACTTACCTTCTGGTGTACTTCCCCAACCATACTAACAAGGGGGAAGTCCTTTTGCATACTCTAGATGTGCACAGGATTTTGAGGTTTTACCTGGCCAGAACCCGTTTGCACAGACAGTTTGATCAACTGTTTCTGTCCTTCACTCAAAGGATGATGGGTGCACCTGTATTGAAACAAACCCTATCCAAGTGGCTCGTAAACTGCATTGTTTTCTGTTATCAGAAATGCAACAAGCCCTAACCGGGAGCGGTTAAGGGACATTCTGCAAGGGGGTGGCTACGTCCTTCACTGCATTGAAGAATGTGGTGACATCCGCCATTTGCACAGCTGCTACTAGGAGTTCAGTGCACACTTTTGTTAGACACTACAGTTTGGACATTGCCTCCAGGCATAAGGCCTGGCAGTCCTCCAGGGACTTTTGTCCTGAGAGGTCCCTCTTTCTTCGATCTCTGCTATCCTCCTCCCGACTGGGTTAGCGAGACACCCTTATTGCTTGGGAATCAGTCCTCATGGTGTAACCTGCTGCAAGGGCTGTATCTTGAAGTAAGATAGTACAGTTACGTAAGAACTTACTGTAACAGTAGATCTTACTTCGAGAAACAGCTCTTGCAGCAGGTTACACCGTTAGGACTGAAGCCGGCAGGCGCCAGGCCCCCACGCAAATTTTCTAGCTAGCAGTATTCAGCGGGGACCGCCCCTGACATCGGCCTCGCCCACAACATCAGGCATCATATAAAAGGGGGCAGTCCCCCAGCATCCCCAGTTCTTTTCCCGCCGTCTACTTGCCAGCATCGGCCTCACGATCCCACTCCAGCGTACACCAACTAGAACTTTCAAAGTTTTACCTACTAAATGTCGGCCTCTCCAACTTCTTCCTCAGAAGGACATCCCTCCAAGTGTGCCTGCAGCAAACAGATCCCTTTCAAGGATCTCCATTCATCCTGCCTGCGGTGCTTAGGTCCAGAACATGACACCAAGGCATGCTCCTTTTGCCAGGGGTTCAGCAGTCGCACCCGGATCCGCCGCCAGAAGGCACTTCAGGGGTTCCTCTTGGAAGAAAAGTTAAAAAGCATGGACAAAGACCGTGCCTCCAGAGGTGAGTCTACCTCTAAGTCCCACAAACACCGGGACAAGCACTGGGAGAAGGTCAGGTCCAGATCCCCTAACCGGGCCTCGGACTCACGCACCAGCTCAGGCTCCACGCGCCCAGACCGCTCTCCCTCCAGGGCTCGCTCTCAGCCCCCTCCAGTAAAGGTCAAGTCTTCAGGCAGCACTTCGGCTTCTCTGCATCCCATCAAGACTTCCAGGCCTTTTGGCTTCCTCAACACCCTCCCGGGCCTCCTCGAAGTCTTCAGACCGTCACCATTCCAAGTCCTCTTCAAAACAAGCTTCCTCTGAGAGATGCCAGATCGGCCTCCCAGCCTCTTAGGGGTCCGGATCCTCCTCCCAGGAAGACTAAGGACCTGACGTCCCTAAAACGGACGACGGACCCGAAGCGGGCTTCTGACCCTTCATTGGTTAAACGCCCATCGGACCAGACGTCGGCTAAGCGGCCGACATCAGTGAGACGTTTGCCGGAGCCGAAGACTGCCTCCCCATCACTGGTGGACACCAGTCACCGGGACTGTACAGAGGAGGACCTGACATTGCCCGATGACCAGGCAGGCAACAGTGAGGACATCGGGCTTCCACTGGAGCCTTCGCCAAACCCGGTGACGCCCTCGGACCCGACGCCCCGATATTGGCGACAGACCATCGACGCCAGGTCCGTCGTCCGGTATGAATATTCAAGAGGTCAAAGATCTCTTTACCTTTTGGTGGGACACAATAAAGAAGGACGTGATCCAGTCAAACCTCCTCCTCCTACTCCCCCTCCTCCACCGCAGGGCCAGCAGGAAGACCACTGACCCCAAGGAACCTACTCCACCTCCTAGGGGAAGATCCAAAGAATAGAGAAGGCCCCCTTCAAGATCTCCCTCAGGGTCTACCAGTCCTAAGCGACCCAGATGTCGACGGTCCACTCTGCAGGGGGATGGTTCCAGACCTGACACCTCAGATACCTCCAGGTCTCCTTCTCCAATCAGCATCCCATCACCTGACCCACGAGACCTGCCCAGGTTGCCTCTGGATGTTCCCTCTTTTTCCAAAATCATGAGGCACGTCCAGGAGAACATGGGATAAAATTCGGAAGATCTCGACCCCGAGAGACAGCGCCTAGCTCGTTACCTTCGGCAGAAGGACCCAAAGCCTGTGGTGGTGCCACCCTTGGTGGACACCTTTGTGGACGTCACCAAGGCTGCGTGGAAGCATCCACACTCCACCCCCATGCTGCCGAAGAAAGCTGACCACCTGTACAGGGCCCCTGAAGAGGGCCAGTACTTGGCACAACAACCCCTGGCTGATTCCCTGGTCATTATGGCCTCCCATGATAGGTCTCAACGACCACAACATCTGAGTACACAGCCACCGGACCAGGAATCCAAGCAGTTGGATGCCCTGGGGAGACGCATGTATGTGGCTGCTACATGCTCCATCAAGTCACTGAACTATCTGACTCATATGGTTCAGTTTCAGAATGCCCTGTGGGAACAGGATCAGGACCTGGTTGACAAACTACCAGATGGCAAGCAGAAGGCGGAGCTCTTGAACCTCCTCCGCACAGGGTCAGACGTGGGGACCTAAGTGTTAAGAGCCACATATGACTCTGCGGACTCGTCTGCCAGGGGCGCCGCTTCAGGCATCTGTCTCTGGAGACACTCCTGGCTCCGTGTCTCCCGATTTACCCCGGATGTACAGAAAAGTATCCTGGACATCTGTTGTAACGGAGAGGTCCTGTTTGGTGAACCCTCTGAAAAGGTAATCACCAAGCTTCAGGACGCCAGGAAGGCAGTAAGGACTGTAGAGGCCATGTACAGACCCAAATCGGGTTCCTTTTGTAGGAACCAGAGGCATTTTCGCGGCCGACAGCGACAGCAGCCACGTTCCGGCCAGCAGCAAAGGGGCACCTTCCACCATAAGGCCCACCCTAAGCCTTCCCCAGGCCAAGGTCAGCGGTATACCAAACTGGCCCAGCCTGCGGGGGGTAATGCCGCCACAGCATGACTCCTTCCCGGCCCCTCCTCTGGATCAACGGGCAGCAAAAGTCGGGGTCGCATTGCGTGCCACTTTTCAGGGTGGCAGTCGATTACCGCCGACCGGTGGGTCCTTCAACTGGTCAAGAGAGGTCACTTTATAGAATTCCTTGACCACCCACCGTCAAGACCTCCCCTGCTTTCCCGTTAGTCAGGTCAGCATGCCCTACTCATACAGCAGGAGGTGCTCGCGCTTCTGGAGAAGGAAGCTATAGAGCATGTACCGAGGAACCAGAGAGATGCAGGTTACTATTCCCACTTCTTTCTGGTTTCCAAAAAGACAGGGGACCTCCGTCTGATACTGGATCTCAGCACTTCGGTCCTTTACAAATGCTTCCGCATGGTGACCCTTCCCAGTTTGATACCCATGCTCAAGCAGGGTGCCTTCCTAGCGTCCTTGGACATGCAGGATGCCTACCTGCACATACCCATTGCTTGAGTGCACAGGAAGTTCTTGCGCTTCAAATTTCTAGGTCGCCATTATCAGTTCTGAGCCCTACCTTTTGGACTGTCATTGGCACCTCAGGTGTTTACGAAGTGCATGGCAGTCGTAGCAGCGACCCTAAGGAGACAAGGCCACTACATGTTCCCCTACCTGGATGGCACCCTCTCGGGAGGCTCTGATGTCTGCAATTCACTGTACTCAGTGTCTGTTCGGGACATTGTACAGTACATCATTATCAATCAGGAGAAGTCATACCTGGTTCCATCACAGAATCTGCAGTTCATAGGCGCAGTTCTGGACACCGTCCCGGGGAGAGCTTTTCTGCCCCAGGACCGAGTGGAACACATCAGATCCCTCATCAGGGACATCTTGGCAAAGAAGACTGTCCCAGCCAGACTGGTCCTTTGCCTGCTCGGACACATGGTGGCAGCCATTGCAACAGTCCCGGTAGCCCGTCTCTACATGCGGGTGATCCAGTGGATGTTACGGGTTCAATGGTATCAGAAGCAAGACCATCTGCAGCTTCCAATTTGGATCACGAATGACATAATCCGGGATTGGCAATGGTGGCTAGATTCACAGAACCTGTCGGCGGAGGTCCCCCTTCATTGTGCCATCTCTGATTGTGACGCTCTCCACGGACGCCTCAGGATTCATTGGGGAGCACACCTCGACGAGGTCAGGTCTCAGGGTTCATGGACACCCCAGGAAGCCCATCTCCACATAAATATTTTGGAAATGAGAGCAGTTCTTTATGCCCTGCAGACCTTCCAGTTGGAGATCCCACCGGGTACTCTCCTGTTACAAACAGGCAATATTGCGGTGATGTATTACCTCAACAAACAAGGAGGCACCCGTTCCTACCCGCTTTGCAGGGAGGCCATGAGGGTGTGGGATTGGGTTCTACAACATGGCGCAAACTTCATTGCTGTTCATGTCCCAGGAGCGGACAACGTCATTGCAGTGTCCACGAGTGGGAACTACTCCAGGAAGTAGTAGAGGATCTGTTTCACACAGATGGGGCCCACCAGAGTTAGACCTTTTCATGTCCCCATCCAGCACGAAACTGCCCAATTTCTGCTCTCTAGATCCAGGGCCTGGTGTTTTCTGGTGAGACACGTTGTCCCTCTCTTGGATGGGTAGATTCCGCTATGCTTTTTCTCCCTTCCCGTTGATCCAGAGGGTCCTTTTGAAACTCCACAGAGAGCAGGTGACACTGATATTTATTACGCCTTTTTGGCCCAGACAGATTTGGTTCCCTCTGCTACACCAGCTGTCCCAGGAACCTCTGGTGCCGCTGCCAATCAGCTCTCACTTATTGTCCCAGGAGGCAGGTTCTTTGGTCCATCTGGACCTTCGCTCTCTGAACCTGCACGCCTGGCTCCTAGAGACATAGCTATCATGCGGTACGGGGTCTCACAAGAGGTAGCAGATGTTCTAGCGGCTGCTAGAAAACCAGCCACTCATGCCACATACGCCATGAAATGGCGCAGATTTTGCCTCTGGGCTCAAGCACGAGGACTTTCCCCGATAGATTGTCTAGAAAGGTTGGTCGTGGACTACCTCCTGTCTCTCTTCCAGGCAGGCTTGGCCTACTCCTCTATTAAAGTACACCTTTGTGCCATCTCAGCCTATCATACACCTATAGGCCGACATCCCATAACTCAGCTGGACACAGCACGAGCCTTCCTGAGGGGTCTTCTCCACCTTAGAGCTCCAATCAAGAATCCTGTGCCTACATGGGATTAACCCTTTGTCCTGGAGCAGCTCATGCTGCCACCTTTTGAACCAGACGCGGATTGCGAGCTACGTCTCCTAACATGGAAGACGTTATTTTTAGTTGCCGTTACTTCGGCCAGAAGGATTTCTGAACTTCACGCACCGATGTGCAAAGAACCTTTTTTGGTTTTTCACCAGAACAGGGTGTCCCTAAGGGCAAATCCAAAGTTTCTACCTAAGGTGGTCTCCGCTGTCACCCTCAATCAGGATATCAACTTACCAGTGTATTTTCCTAAATACTCCAATAGAGGAGAGGCCCTGTTGCACACTCTAGATGTGCATAGGTGTCTAAGATACTACCTGACCAGAACCAGGCACCACTGTAAATCTGATCAGCTTTTCATCTCCTTCGCCCATAGGATGATGGGAGCTCCGGTTTCTAAACAATTGCTGTCCAGGTGGCTTATCCATTGTATCACGTTCTGTTACCAGAAACATAACAAACCTTTACCGGGCGCGGTCAAGGGTCATTCAACAAGGGGGGTGGCTACCTCCTTTGCGGCTATGAAGAACGTGTTCACTTCAGCCATCTGCACAGCAGCTACTTAGAGCACCGTGCACACCTTTATCAGGCATTATAGCCTGGATGTTGCATCACGGCAAAGAGCTGGTTTTGGTCTAGCAGTCCTTCAGGGACTCCTATCCTAGGCTTCGGTCCAACTTGCTATCTCTACCTAGCCTCCTACCACCTGCGAGGGATTTCCAGTATTGCTTGGGAATCAATCCTAATGATGTAACCTGCTGCAAGAGCTGTTTCTCGAAGTAAGATAGTACAGTTATGTAAGAACTTGCCGTAACAGTAGATCTTCGAGAACAGCTCTTGCAGCAGGTGGTTTCCTTCCCACTATCCCCTCTGGAGGTAGAGTTGTTCCGATATCTCTTTTCTAGGATTAGGTGCTTCTAACACCACTCTGACTACCTTTTGATGATGGATCCTTAGTCTCCGCTTCTGATGTCATCTATCGGCCGGGAGTCTTCAGCGGGAGAACTGGAGATTCTGGGGGACTGCCTCCTTTTATATGATGCCTGACGTCGGGGGCGGTCCCCGCTGAATACTGCTAGCTAGAAAATTTTCATGGGGTCCTGGCGCCTGCCGGCTTCAGTCCTAGTGGTGTAACCTGCTGCAAGAGCTGTTCTTGAAGATCTGCTGTTACGGTAAGTTCTTACGCAACTGTACTATCTTTGAGAACAGCTTGTGCAGCAGGTAGTTTCCCTCCCACCTTCCCCTCAGGAGGTTTGGTTCTACTTCATAGTGTCTAGGATACATCAGAATTGTTAGTCTTCCTCTGGAAGCGGAGCCTCGGTCTCCCCTTCTGAATCACATCATTACGCTGGGAGTCTCCGGCGGGAGAACTGAGGTGTGCTGGGGGACCGCCCTCTTTTATGATGTATCTGACGTCAGGGGCGGTCCCCGCTAAATATAGCTAGCTAGAAGTTTTCTGTGGGGTCCTGCTGCCTGCCAGCTTCAGTCCTTACAGTATAACCTGCTTCTAGAGCTGTTCTCGAAGATCTACTGTTATGGTAAGTTCTTACGTAACTGTACTTTCCTTTTTCTTAAAGAGAACCTTTTTCAGTGGTTAAAAAAACAAACAGAAAGCCCCTTATCTGTACTGGAGTTCCTCATGCCAATTTTTAAATAATTTCTTCTTATGCAGGGAATGGATCAGAGTCTGTCCCAGAGGAGTTGACCGCACAATCCCTTCCAGTTCCGTATTAGCTGTTGTTGCCCCCATGTTCAGCCATTTGTTGACATCTGTATAGCGAGATCATGGGGTCACACTCAATGCAACTCTAAGGAGTGACTTCTTGAATGCCTTTTTTCAGATTTTAAATTGAGTTTTTGTAAAAGTTGAAGCCAGGCTTCAGCTAATAAAAGTCTTTAAATACAATCCCATTTAAAAAATGTCAAAGCTGGCTTTGAGGAACTCAAATAAATGTAAGGGAGCCTCCTGTCTCTCATACACATCCTGACACTCCCTCTCTCTCTCATACACATAACGGGAGCTTCCTATTTGTCATACACGTAAAGATGCTTCCTGTCTCTCACACGGGTAAGGAAGCTTCCTGTCTCTCATACACGTAGGGGAGCTTTCCGTTTCTTACACACGTAAGGGAGCTTTCTGTTTCTTACACACGTAAGGGAGCTTTCTGCCTCTCATACATGTACGGGAGTTTCCTGTTGCTCATACACAGAAGGGCACTTTCTGCAAGTTTGCTTTCTGTTTGTTTGTTTTTGATCTATTGTAAAGAACTGAAGAGATGCTCTTTAATAAAAGTGAAAAACTGCCACCATGTTGGTGTCACCGTACTAAAACCTGTTTGTTTACTGTCCTCGAGCTACTCCCACTGCATCCTTCCTAGAACATGGGAGTATCCTCCGTAAAGTCTAGCCACTTGGGCTGCAGTGGGATGAGTGTATTACAACATGAGTGGAAGGACTGGGTGTGTGATCAGCCAGACAGGGTGCATGAGCTGCCGCACTGGGTGCATGAGCTGCCGGACTGGGTGTGTGAGCTGTCGGACTGGGTGTGTGAGCTGCCGGACTGGGTGTATGAACTGCCGGACTAGGTGTATGATTTTCTGGACAGGGTTTATGAGTGGTCAGACTGGGCGTATGAATTTTGGGACTGGGTGTATGAGCTGCCGGACTGGGTGTGTGAGCTGCCGGACTGGGTGTTTGAGCTGCCAGACTGCGTGTATGTGCTGCTGGTCTGGGTGTATGAGCAGCCGGGCTGGGTATATGAGCAGCTGGACTGGGTATGTATGAGCTGCCGGACTGAGTGTATGAGCTGCCAGACTGGGTGTGTGAGCAGCCGGGCTGGGTGTATGAGCTGCCAGACTGGGTGTGTGAGCTGCCAGGCTGGGTGTGTGAGCAGCCGGGCTGGGTGTATGAGCTGCCAGACTGGGTGTATGAGCTGCCAGACTAGGTGTATGATTTTCTGGACAGGGTTTATGAGTGGTCAGACTGGGCGTATGACTTTCTGGACTGGGTGTAGAGCACGAGTGGTCAGACTGGGTGTATGAGTGATCAGACTGAGTGTATGAGTTTCTGGACTGGATGTATGAGTGATCAGACTGGGCGTATGAATTTCTGAACTGGGTATATGAGTGGCCAGACTGGGTGAGCTTTCCTAAAGTCCAAGAG
This sequence comes from Neoceratodus forsteri, assembly GCA_016271365.2. Lineage (NCBI taxonomy): Eukaryota > Metazoa > Chordata > Ceratodontiformes > Ceratodontidae > Neoceratodus > Neoceratodus forsteri. The sequence continues at coordinate 554,721,841 of JADMNL010000022.1, forward strand.
GGATACAGTGAGATCTGAAATAAAGCAAGGTTTGCTTTGATACACCAGTAGCTGTTTTTTATACTGTTACTAAGGAAGCAGAAAACATGACTGCGTGCATTTACAAGTGCTGCTGCAGGTGAGCGATCATTTTATCTGTTCTGTTAACTGGAAACGCTACGAGGGCCTGAGTTGGGCTCATATCAGTAAACGCCCCAAACAGGAAGTAACCTTACCTCAGCGCAAGGCAAATACCTGCCAAGTCCTAGTGTTTGGTTTTTAGAAACAGAAGGGAAGGGTCTGTAGATTGACTCTTGTGGAGTAGGCAGCCTAACCCTTTCCCTATAGCGCGCTCCACTGAAATTAATTGGGCAGCATTCTAGATCCTTTTTTATTGGCCTGTTTTTTTTTTATAAATGAAAGCCACCACACCACTTAAAAGGCCCTTATTGCTACATGTGTGACACTGTATTGTCCTTAATTGGAGGGGAGGCAATCAGCAGAATGTTATCCACTGTCGTCTATTTGGGTCAGTCACTTTTACTTGCAGACACTGTGATACCAGACAGACCCGGCACAATATATTGTGTTCTGTGCAAAAACGTGATACGTTACCAACCACTGTCACTCAACCCCCTTTTTTGTCAGGTATGGCTAATGTGTTGCAGCAGGCAGCAGAACACTGGTCTCTCTTGATGTGTAAAAACAAGCGTCAGCCAATTAAATGTTGTGTTGCAGGAAGCTGGTCGATATTGCAGGATTCTGAAGCAATAGTGATTGATGAAGGGGAGGAAACCCTGCACATCACCATGGCCGATGTGGGGTGGTCCAACCAAGATCATGAAGCCATGGAACAGAATCACTGGGGAGGAGGTGGAAATAGCATCCCCCTTCTCCAGGCTTGGATCACTGTAGACCGAGCCATCGGGTGAAGATCATAGAATTAACACAAGTGAAAACCCCCCAAGCATGGGACTTAGAACTTCCAGGAGGTCTTTGACTAACTCAGGGATTCTATGATTACTGATTATTAAGACGATAATGTTTTAAATAGTTCATACAGCACCTTGACAAATTTTCATAACATGCAGTGCAGCTGCTAGATCTCAGAAGCAGCATTCCTTTAATTTTTTCCCTATGAAACAAGCTTCCCCTCCCCCGATTATATGGTACAATGGTATTCATACTGTTCACATTATACTGTAAATGCTGGAAGAGAAATTGCCCATTTGTATTTTTCTGGGTGACAGAACTGTGTCCCACAGAGTGACATGTGCAAGAACTGAATGACAAGACAGGCACCGTGTCTTCAGCCTCAAGCGGAGTGCCTGCCGAGAGCCTCTAATCTTAATGACAACTAGTAAACCTGTACCTCCATAAAAGTGGTAAATGGGTGCTAAGATTTAGGATGGAAGAGATTTTCACTGCTGGGATCCAGCCAAACTGCCTGACTATCAAACTACTGCCTTTGAATTTTCTGCTGCCAGAGATTTGGTCTGCAGAACAGTGTGGAACACCAGCACCACTCCGTGGCTACACCGAGGAATGAACTTCGAAGAGTTGATCATTCTTTTTGGAGGTTTTCAGGACTCATAAAGGCTGCAGGACATCTTGGCAAGGTTCAGCATACCTAACTTGTAATTCTACAAAAAAGCACTAAAGGACATGTTTTGGATGGTGGGGGTGGGGGTGGGGGTTTGGTACTGACAAATTTGCACGTTATAAACTTGGCAAGTCTGGTCTTCAGAGAATGGCATCTGCAGAACCTGATCCAGCACGAGCTTCTTGCTGCTTTAGTTATCTACCATTGACTGACAGCCCTAAGGGTTGATTTTTGAAGATTTAACTAATTAGCAGTGGATTTTGACTGCAAGATAAAACTTTTGAAGGATCTGAAGTGACCTGTCTGTACAATGGATAATGTTATGGGATCATAGTGCTACATGGTAACGGCTGAGGCCAGTTCAACAAAGAAAAGGTTTCTGTTTTCCAGCCACCAGCTCCCGTCATTTCACTGGTCCTTACTTTTTCTCTCCATCTCTCTTTTTTTTTTTTTTTTTTACCTTTTCTGAACAATTCAGTATTTACTCTAGAACCCAAGGAGGTTCAGTGCTGGAACATCAGAAAAAGAAGGTGGCTCCGTTTCTTTTCTGTGACTGAATGGTAATTTCCTTTTCTTGGGGGGGATATAATTTTGATACAGAGATCCATTTGTTTAATTTCTAACCATTTGCTAACCAGAAACAGTTAATTTAAAGCAGCTGTTAATGTTCTGCTGAACATTTTGTACCTTTACCTTTTTACTCCATTTTACATCGGCCTTTCTTCTCCTGTGTTGCCACTTGAGAGTCCCCTTTGCCCTGCTTTGTGACTGCTTTATAATTTGTTACAAAATGGCTAGAAAAAAAATCTTGAAATGTCATTGGCAGAGAGACATCACCTGGCCGTGCATTAAATCTTTATAAATGCACACCCTGTTGTGGCTTATTACTTGCTTAATGTTACAATAATTAGGGTCAGTGAAGCCGCTGGGCTGCCACTTGTGATCCAGTGCCCCAGGCTTGGGAATGAGTCCGGAATGCTGAAGGGCTGGTGGTGTGGGCGGAGGGAGGTGGAGCTTCCCATAGGATGCTGGAAAGTCGGTAGTGGAGGAAGGCAGAGCACCCCATAGGATGCTAAAGGATCACTGGGGGGAGTAAGACAGAACATCCCATAGGATGCTGAAGGGTCAGTGCAGGGAGGAAGACGGACCATCCTGTGGGACACTGGAGGGTCAGTGGGGGGGAGGAAGGTGGAACATACTGTGGGACACTGGAGGGTCAGTGGGGGGAGGAAGGTGGAGCATCCTGTGGGACACTGGAGGGTCAGTGGGGGAGGAGGGTGTAGCATCCTGTGGGACACTGGAGGGTCAGTGGGGGAGGAGGGTGTAGCATCCTGTGGGACACTGGAGGGTCAGTGGGGTGAGGAAGGTGGACCATCTTGTGGGATACTGGAGGGTCAGTGGGGGGAGGAAGGTGGACCATCCTCGGGACACTGGAGAGTCAGTGAGGGGAAGAAGATGGACCATTCTGTGGTACACTGGAGGGTCAGTGGGGGGAGGAAGGTGGACCATCCTGTGGGATGCATTGCTCCATTTGGTGGATGCATGACTGCTCCCCACTGCACGAGCCTTACTTTGGTGTACACAGGAGACAGCCAGTCAGGGATGTCAGTGAGAGGGGAGATACAGTGGACTGACATGCATACCTGTTGTGTAGCACACCCCATGTTTACAGTCAAGCATCTTGGAGTGGGAGAACAGGGAAAACCTGGTCCCACCAGGATGATGCCAGCATGGTTTTGGACCCCATGCTGCCTGCCTGCTCACCTGGCACAAAGGAGCTCCCCTGCCATTAAAATCCTCAAAGACCAGAGGTGGGATTACCACCCGCGAAAGGCCCTCCCGTAGAAGGATTCCCCACGGGACAGGTAAGGGAATCTCTTTTGGGTCTGGGTTGGCGACGGGGCTGAGCAGACAGGTGCCCAGGCTGAGTAGATGCGAGGATGAAGACTAAATCAAAAACAAAAAGAGTTGAAACAACTAAAGGAGAGCACCACTAAGTATGGCTGCCCTGAGGTTTTTGTCTACATCCTCAGCTGTATTTGAACGTCCATTGTTCAACATTGCTTTTATTGTAAGATGAACTAGCATGCAACAGACACTTGGGACCCTGGGGGACATTAGACATTGCTCCAGGCCAGAAAAGTGTCTCCCTGACCTTAGGAGACTGGGGGACATCAGTGATAACTCCAGGCCACAAAACATATAAGTTCTAACATGGTGAACATAATATGAAATGTGGCACCATAAAAATGGATTTGGAGACAAAATGAAACAGCTGGGATCAACATCGGAAGGTGAAGAGGAGCACAGAATGAGGTATCGATAATGTGTTTCACCTGAACTGCTTTAGATCAAGATATGGTTTATAAGAAGGGTTGAATGGAAAGATTTTTATTTTTAGCCTGGCTTGTGGCTTGTTTTTCTTTTTAGTCACAGGCCCTCGGCCACTCGTTGAAAAATGTTTGCATCAAGTCTTGGGAATGGACTTTAGGGGTTGGTTGGGGGGAATATTAAAGAAACAACAGAACTCTTCCTCAGATGTTGCTGCCTGGCAAGGAAGGGGGCAAACAAAACTCTTACTAGGCCTGGCCTGAATGTGACTTCGTTGTTTGGATACAAACTGACATGGGAATGCAACAGCGAGTTCCTTGTCCTGCTCTTCATGTGAGTGGTAGATTCTTATTGTGAGGCATTACCTTCTAGTTGGGGGTGCATGATGTATTTAAAGGGTAAGGAGATTTAAAATAAAAGTTCTGGAAATGTTTTTTTTTTTAAGTGTCTCATTGTTGTAAGGAAACATATCTTGTGCATTTGACACCCCGGACTCCTGGCCCATTTTTTACTTCCCCCCCAATGTTGTATTCAGGTAGGAGATCCTAGAGTCTGAGGGTGACCACTGCTGCCCAGTCTCTGTTAGCTTCCTCCTTAACTCACAGTGCCAGGTGGTGGCAGGTTCTGGTATAATAGGGAGCTGTGAGCCCCTATACACTTTTAACCCTTGGACTGCCAGTAGAATTAGAACATATAGGAATTCCAGACTGATATATCAGTCCATGGCACAGCAAGGGTTAGTACTGTCCTTTGAAGAAGCAACACTTACCACCCCAAAGAAATCCTCATCTCAGTCAGCTTTTATAGAGCCTTAGTTTGACATAATACTCACTGAAAATGCAGCTTTTCTCATATATATTGTCTTTTTAAAATAAATGAAAATCTTGTCTGATTGACATGGTGTTACAGATGGCCCAGCGCTGTTGCATGGCCACCTGACAGACAGGAGTTTATGTAGGGCAGTGGCAGCAGAGTTGCCACTTTCAGTACCCACAGCCAGGGTTCAGAAAGAGCTCCAGACAATGGTGGGGTGGACAGGTGGAGGAGGATTGAGCATCCCTGTACAAACTCATCCTGGAAGGGAGAGAGGGACACAGAAATTACTGCGCTACCACCACTTGGGTGGCAGGGAGGGAGTGACACTGACACAGCTGCACTGCTACCACTAGGGGGACCACAGGTGACAGTGCAGCTGGAGCAGATAGTGGGGTGGTGGGGACATCGCAGGACTCCAGAGTGTGCAGTCCACTGAGCCCACTTGTTGATGTCTAAAGGGGGGGCATACAACCTTGGAAAATCTCAGGCAGTAATGACATCAGCCCTCACAGGCCCTGGCCACCCACTGTCACCCAGTGGTGTGTCGTCCAGTGGTTGTTGCGCTCCCCCCCGACCCTACCATGGGCGCCCTTGGAAAAAGCAGAAAGGGTAAGCAACAGAAAAGGTATCAGACTGGCCTAGGAGGCTGCCTGCTTGAGGACTGGGGAGCAGCGGTGACAAAGTGGGGAAAAAAAAACAGAAAAGGCTGGAGCCAGTGTGTATGGCCTGAAATGCCATGTTCGGACTGGCGCGTCGCTCAGGTGAATCGCGTAGCCCCCAGTGAGGAAGAGTTTGTGCTATCCAGCAGTCGCTTACCTCCTGCTAGATGACTAAGGGACAGCATTTGCCGTGGCTGTGATGGGTGCAGTCTTAGCGACCCTACTCGCCGTGGTCCTGAATAACAAAGATAAGTGGTTCACATACCTGCCCACCACAGTGTGTGCAGCCAAGTGTTTTTTCTCAGTAAAATATTTACCTTTTATGTGGCAGCAGCTTATAGGAGACACCAGTATAAATAGCTTCCTCATTAAATATAAATGTTTATTGAAAATGAGTGTCCCCCAGGCAGGCAGGTACATAAACTACTAATGTTGTTATCCAAAGTGTGATGGCTTCTAGTTAAAACTGAAAATATGTGAGCACACTCATTTCTGTGCCAGAGGTTTCAGAACCTAAAGCTCCATCCTGTCATTACAAGAGGCCTTTGCCGCTCTCTGGATGGCAGTGTCCTTTCAACAGTCTGACATGCCAAGTTGCAGGAACGTGGCCACCTTCTTGTTTGCATTTCTGATAAGTTGGCACCACCACCAGTATCTCTGGTGGTCTGCTACTTGGAACAGGACCACCCCCATCACCGCTACCAATACCTCTGGTGGTCTGCTGCTTGGAACAGGACCACCCCCACCACCGCTACCAGTACCTCTGGCAGTCTGCTGCTTGGAACAGGACCGCCACCAGTACGTCTGGTGGTCTGCTGCTTGGAACAGGACCACCCCCGCCACTGCTACCAATACCTCTGGTGGTCTGCTGCTTGGAACAGGACCACCCCTGCCACTGCTACCAGTACCCCTGGTGGTCTGCTGCTTGGAACAGGACCACTGCCACCACTACTACCAGTACCCCTGGTGGCCTGCTGCTTGGAACAGGACCACCACTGCTACCAGTACTTCTGGTGGTCAGCTGCTTAGAACAGGACCACCCCCACCACTGCTACCAGTACCTCTGGTGGTCAGCTGCTTGGAACAGGACCACCCCCACCACCGCTACCAGTACCTCTAGTGGTCAGCTGCTTGGAACAGGACCACCGCTACCAGTACCTCTAGTGGTCAGCTGCTTGGAACAGGACCATCGCTACCAGTACCTCTAGTGGTCAGCTGCTTGGAACAGGACCACCCCACCACCGCTACCAGTACTTCTACTGGTCTGCTGCTTGGAATGGATAGGAGGTGCTGCAAAAAAAAAAAATCTGGGTCCCAGAAGAGAAGGCCAAAAAAGCAGAAATCCAAAGTGTGAAATTGACTTGGTGGGAATTAGTTTTTTTGATACCTCAGTCCTGTGCATCCACACTTGGGCAGTCATCCAGGGAGCATCCTTCACCACTGGAATAGTCTTCAAGGTTGATTTCTCCTACTGTCCAACCATGTGGTCCTCCAGCTGCACCCTGATCACTTTCTGATCTTTCTTTCTGGAAGGAACAGGTCTCCAACTTCACATCTCTTGTTAGTGAATTTGGATTTTGCAGTTTTCAGGCTATTTCTCATGTTTATTTTCATGTTGATTCATCATGTGCTCTCAAGCTCACTGCTCTGTCAAATGTGGCTGTAGAACAGAAGAAGCCAAGCCAAGATTTAAGAAGTACTGTTTTGCAGGTTCACCCTGTCCACCTCAGATGGCCATGATGCTTGTATTCATTGTTCGGTTATTTCCCATGACGTGGACGATTGCCAGTGGTGCTAAGCTATGCTCCGGTTGCTCAAAGGGAGACTGGTGTCTGCATGAAGGCCATCCCACAAGACGGGGCCTGACAAAGCTACTGGCCATGTAGAATGACAGTCCCCAGACTTTTGACAATGTTCTCATCCTGGATCTGTTGAAGGTTGAACAGTGGGGGATGGACAATCTTTCCCATCACAGTGAAGCTTCCTGACTTCATAACATCCATGTAGTTGTTTGAAGGTGAGTCTCTTCTTAGGTAACATAAGCACAAGAATAGGAAGAGTCAACACTTGTTGTGGAACAGCAGTCGACAAAGGGATCATTCCCATTCTCCCCTTCCAAAGCATCTAGGGAGTCAGTTGGTCTGCCCACTGAGATTCGACCTGGGCAGCCAAAGGACTTGCCACCAGTTTATCAGTCAGCCAAACCATCAGGCCTGGGTGGTGCTGACTCTGATTAGGGAAAAGTCCTCTCTCTTAACAATGGCCCTGCTTAAGCTGGGCGAGCTTCTGGTCAAACCTCTGCCCATTGAGAGTCCACAGTAATCACGACACTGGTGCTGCTGCCAGTCTGACTGGCGCACACCCCCCCCCCAGCAGGAAAACCAACACTGACAGAGCCAGCACCAAGAAATTGGGGTTGCATTGTTTATCTCACCATTGACAGCATCGAAGGTGATCATTGTCCAGCTCTTACATTGTTGAAATTAAGCTTGGCATAGGTGAGAGAAGTGGGCTGATTGAGTGTTTGCCAAGTGACTGGGTCAGCCATCATTGGTCGGACTGGCTGAGCAATGGCTGCCTCTTCTGGCTCTGACCCAGACACACGCCTAAATGCACTGCCCCAGTGACCTATTCTGATCCAGCCTCCACCTTCATAAGCATCATTGGGCACCACCCAACTCTGAGGCTGTCCCATGCCTTCTCACTGTTGGCCACCACAATAGAAGTGCATGCGCCTCTTCAGCCTACAGTGTTGCTACATGCAGAAATAATTTGCATGGCTCATTGTTGATCTGCTTAACATCCCAACTGCACACAGCCTGATGACCATTTGGCCTATCCCAGCGGACCATTGCCTGTTCGCGTATTTATTGAACAGAATGATAGCTTCACTGCACACCCTTCTGGAGGAGGTCCAGAAGAGAAAAACCTACCTACCTACTGTTAGGTATCCTGGAATAGGATTCATCACCTGGGGTAGACTTTTCCATTATGTCTGCCCTGTTGGGTCCCATGCCCAGCTTCTGGCTGCCCCCAGCTTCTTGCCAGGCCCCACCATGTCGGATGAACTGTAGTATGCTATACCTATGAGAGTGCTCTTTGAGTTTATGGAACACATGTCTCTGGATGGTTTGGTGGCAGGCATTATGTTCTGCAAGGCCCAGTTGAGTCGGATAAGGCCCTGGACAAGAAATCCAAGAAACAGGATCACTTTCATTGCAAGGTGTACAGAGCAGCATCCGTCAGGCCAGTTATGCTGTCCTGATGGCTCATCATCATGAGCTAATTAAAGGTTTCACAGACCTGCAGCCTCCCCTTCCAAAACATTTTCCTGAGTGTCTAGAGTTCCAGGCCTTTGACTTTCTAAGGACATTCTCAAAGTCCTGGAGGCATCTTGGAAGGAGTCGACTCAGTCATGCAGCCACAAGGCAGACCACATCATTTAAAGTGCTATTGTAAGATGTACGAACATACTAACATATGAATCTGCCAGCAGAAAAAGGCCTTGCAGTCTATCAAGTCTGCTCAATTGTGCAGCTAGCCCCCTTACATAGCAGCTGCCCCCTCCCTCCCTCACTGTCACTGTCACATGTGAACAGTAAAATGTAATATTATTACAATTTATGAACTAACATTTAGTTACAAAAATCCTCGTCACAAGTTATTAAGAGGATATCGAGCAGAGGCCCTCTCATATTACAAAGGTTTGTTCACTATATTTTCAGCTAAATTGTGAAGTTTTAAGGTAGTGGCCATGCACTTTGATTTTTTGTTTAATCATGCTGTGGATTCAGACCAGGGATGGCCTGCATAACAGTACTTCACAGCAGTAATTCATGGAGCACACTCACCTGGGATAAAGAAGACATCTAACTGCTGTATCCAACATGGGAGATTGCAAGTGTGAGATCGTTATTCATTGAGTGTAGGAAACACACAGTAATAAAGCTAGAAGGCAAGAGATGCCGCAGATTACTGTTGTTATAAATACTTTCCAGTGATATAGATAGATATGAAAGCTGATATTACCAAGCCCCAGATAATTGTGCTAATTGGATTATTTAAACTGTTTTATATTCTAAAGAATCCCAATTATTTCCAGAACAGAAATTCCAAAACAGAATTCAGTGTTTGTTGACCAGGAAGGAAGGACTAGGCAATTCTACCTATTTTCAGCCTGGTCCTCGGGAGGGTGCAGATGGAAATCAGCTGACACTGAACCAGATTAAGCTGTTTCCAGAGTAATACATTTTAGAATCTTGTCAGTTCCCACAAACACACACAATGCCTGATCATTACTAACATTTATAAAAAAAAAAACATCTTTATATAAAAATGGTTACTCATTGGGGATCAAAAATGTATATTCTGGTATTGTGGATATCTTGTTCATCCACACTCTTTGGCACGTCCCTTTCCACTTTAAATCTTGCCGGACGTCTTCAAGCTGGCTCCTTCCACCCACCCGGGTGGTATATACCTTGGCTCCGCCCCATGACACCAGATCTTCCTTTCCGCTGGAAGATTCAGGTTGCCTCCCTCGTGCTCAAGCATTTTGTAGGCCCTGGCTCGAAAACCTTTGGTTATTCTGAAAATCCGTCTTGTTCGCATTAGCGATCGTGGATTTGTTTCCTCAATTAGGGAAGAAGAGTCTTCCCCCGGATTTCATCGTTGCCCTTGTAGCCAGAAGATGTCACACACTGATCCCCACACCGCGTGCGTATATTGTCTTGGTGTCGACCATGACACCTCGAAATGCAATTTGTGTCTTGCTTTCCATCCTGTGTCCTCGACAACTGTCTCTGACGCCTGAAGTTGGGGAGGCGGGAGAAACGGAACCCTCGATTGTGAAATCCATGGAGGCTCCGTGGGTGGTTTCCACAATTGCCGGGATCGCCGGAGCAATTTAGATGCATGCAGGCATTTGAAGCGGAAGTGGCTCGGGCTGCAAAGACTACTTGGAGCTTCTTCATTCTGCTCAGCCTGGGCTCCACCTTCTCGGTTCCTTCCAAGAGTTGTGCCAGTCTCTCCTGACCAAGGGAGAGGGTCCTGTGGGCACACACTCCTCTTGATCCTGTAAGCGGGAGAAGGATCTGGGATAGTCTTCATGCTAACGGAGATGCTCTTGGGAGTGGGAGAGATTTCGGCCCCAGGAACATGCGGTCTCAACTTAGGTCAAGATTGCTTCTTCGGCCGCTGGCTTTTCGGCTATGCAGTCTGGTCAGTCAACCGAGCTGTTGATCGATGATTTAGAAATCGTTAATCGATCCGATCGATCCTTTATTGCCGACTCCGGTCGACGATTCCCTCAATCAAACTCCTATTTTGACTTTCTCCAATGAGGAGACCCAGCCTGCTGGGACTCCCATCGAGGAAGTGGTCCCCGACCCTGGGAAATCACCAGTCCCGACAGTGTCTCCTGAGCGACCAAATCAGCCTGTTGGGCCCCCTCAACCGAAAGGACAAGGAAGAGCCATAAACACTCTAAAAAGAGGCAGTGCCATCGGTTGTCCTCATCAGAGACTCCAGCAGAAACTCCGTCGGTGCTATGAAGACCTCTTGTGACAACAGCTGATTTTGACTGGGCACAAGCTGACTCCGGCTTCCACCCCTGTCAGTACTTGGCTTTCGCCTCCTAGGCTGAAGCTGACTCCTTCAGAGCCAATCATGTTGGTTCCCCCACCTGCAGAGCCGGTGAAACCTCCAGCGCAGCCTAAAATGGTCTCTCCACCGACTGTGGTGGAACCACCACCCAAGCAACCTGTGGGAGGGTCTCCTTCCAAGGAAGATAGGCCAGACACCGGGCTTCCCCGGCGTTGTCGGTCACTGTCACCCCAAACTGCCCTCAGCGGGTTGAAGGTGACCTGGGCAGTCGACCATTATATCCGGACTCCTCAGATTCAGACATCACCAGCCTGCATTCTCATTTCGGGGATGATGAATCAGCCATTGGATTAGAGACGGAGGAAGGTCCCTCATCTTTTCAAGGCATTCTTCACCTCATCTCTGAGTCCACAAGGATGACCTTAGAGCCAATCCAGAAAAAGTCGGAGTACCCTCTCACGACATCCTTGAAAGGGATACACTGACAGAGGCCTTTCCTGTGGCCGAGGCCATTGTTGGCCCGCCCCTAGAACTCTGGCAGCACCCTGCCTCTTGTCCAGCTCCATCTGCCCACATGGCCCGCAAGTATGCGGTGCCCATGGGGTCCCTTGCGGGGTTCACAGAGCACCCCTTGGCTGAGAGCCTGGTGACCGCCTCTATGTTCAGGTGTACTGGCAGTTCTGCCGATACTGACCGACCTCCTGAGAAAGAGTCCAAGCTTTTGGACCATTCAGCCAGGAAGGTCTATGCGGCTTCTTCCTTGGGCCTTCATCAGGCAAGTTCAGCCGTCATCATGGCACACTTCTCTCACACCCTTCTAGGGTCTTTGGATGAAGTCCTCCCACATCTCCCCATGGACATGCAGACCACGATCAAACAGGTCCAGGATCAGGGCCGAGCTTTTGCCAAACCGCTCCAGACGGCCCTGGACATTGGGGATTCATGTGCCCATTCGTTGGCAGCTGCAGTTGCCTCTCGTAATAGGGCTTGGCTGAGGCTCTCCTCCTTCCTGGCGGATACTCAGCACAAACTAGCTGACATGCCCTTCCTAGGGACCGACCTGTTCGGCCCAGGAGCGGCTGATCACCTTCAGTGCATTGAGCAGTCTCTTCTTCTTTTCAGTGCCCCCCCCCCTGGCTAGTTTAAATGCTTGCCAATGAAGCATTTAAACCTTTCACCTAGGATCCTGGTTCCCCTCCTGGACAGATGCAGACCATCCAGGACATTATCAATGATCTGCAGGTCTCTGATAGGGCTTTCAAGTCTGTCCACTCTCTCTACCATACTCAGCTGAGAGGGAGACAGCACCTGCCCTTTCACAAGGCGACCAGTAGGCCCGATGCAGCCTCTCAGCCCAAGGGAAGTGAAGAGCCCCAGCTGCCTTACCAAGGCTGGCTCCAATGCTGGCACTGCAACCAAGTGTTCCAGGACAGAAGAAAGGGTCCAGCCCCTGCAGCTGGATCTGCCTCTGCTTGACTCCTTGCCAGACCGCCCTTTTCTGATCCCTGACCAAGATGTGGTCGTTGGAGGTCGTTTCTCCCTTCATCTGCATCAGTGGAGAACCATAACTGTGGATGCCTGGATTTTGCAGATCATAGAAAGGGGTCACAACCTGGAATTCACAGACCATCCTCCAGACACCCCTCCCCACCCTCCAGTTACCCCCTAGCTCACCTGTTTGTTCTCTGGGAGGAAGTACAATCTCTTCTGCGCAAGCAGGCCTTCGAGCCAGAACCCAAGTGCCAGAGAAACAAGGGGATCTTACTTTGAGGAGAAGCTCTTGCAGCAGGTTCCACAATGAGGACTGACGCCACCTGGCAGCGGTTCAGTCACCTTTTTCTCTTAACAGTACCGACGTGGGAACGCCCCCCACTGGCGTCTGCTCCTGCCCATTGCCCTATGTAAGGGAGCAGTTCCCCACGAGCTCCAGTTCTTTCCCGCTGCACGGTCAGGATTAGTTTGCTTGCTTACGGCTCAGTACCGATCGCTTTTTCTCCACCTCAAAATTCGTAATCTCCACTCTCAAGAGATTCTATGTCCACTTCTCACCTCAACAAGTGCGCTTGTGGGTGACAGATTCCTAATAAGGATGGCCATTCGTCATGTCTCTACTGCCTGGGACCCGATCACGACACCGGCACCTGCTCCCACTGTCAGGCCTTCAGTTCGTGGACGCGGATCTGGCGTCAGAAATCACTCATGACCTACCTCGCAGAGACGAAACTGGCCACCACGGAAAGGGCCTTTTCCTCGGGGGAATCTGATCCTCCTCCCACCCACAAGACCCACAAACACCGGGAACAGGACGGGGGAAGGTCGCTCTCAAAGCACAGTTCTTCAGGCTCGAAGTCTGGGTCGTCAGGGCATGAATCGCACCTCACAGCCCTTAAGCCCTCCTCTGTCCCCAGATCTTCTGGTTCTACCCTCAAGCCTCTCAGGGTCTCTCAGTCCACTGAAAAATTGGGCTCAGGTAAGGGCTTCTCCCGCTTGGGCTCTTCCTTGAAGGCCGACTCCCGGGAGTTAAGCAAGGCCTCCGGGTCTCCGGGCACCAGGGCCTCCTCCTTGCTGCCAAAACATCGGGATCCCGACCGACGCCAGCCTTCAGCGACTGACTGGCACTCAGCCGAAAAGCACGTTGGCCACAAAGCCGACTGTCCTAAGGCTCACACCTCCCATGGATGTCCATCGGCGCCTAAGGAAAAGAGGATGCCAGATCCTCATCCGCCAGTGGCCGACCCGACTCCCTTCCCGATGGCGGTTATTCCGCCGCTGGTTGTTGTTCGTACAACGGTCACCCCGGCTCCACCTGACGTCAGCTCTGGTACTCCCTCCCCCGTTTGCCGTACCCCAACAACGGTAGCGCTGACGCCGCCCCAACCTCCTCCCTTCGGCCGACACCGGTCGATAAGGGTGCAGACCCGATGCTGGTACCCCTGGATGACGGTGTCGACGTCGGTTCGGGCTCAGGTGCTCCTCCACCTTCTCCTCCAGGTTCACCAAAGTTAAACGTATCTCAGGTGAAGGAGCTGTTTTCCCACTGGTGGATACTTTAAAAAAGGACCTTCCAGCAGTCGTGCCCCCTCACACGCTAGTACTGGTTCCTGACCCTATTAACGTTGAACCGGTGGATGGTGGGGCGGAAGAGGAGCCCCCTCCTAAGAAGCACGCTAAAAAGTCTAGGAGGCATAGGTCTCGGAGTTCCTCCCGCTCACTCTCTCCATCACCGGACAGGAGGTGCAAGAGGAAGAGGCACAGCCCCTCACCCTCTTCCTCTTCAGACTCCTGTGTAGACTCTGACTCTTTGTCTTCCAATGCCTACATGGAGCCAGACCTAGGGGACAGGGAGGGTCTTCCCAAATCCCCTCTGGATGACCCCAGCTTCATGGAGGTAATGAGACACATCCAGGCCAACATGGGTTGGGACACTGAGGCCCTGGACCCCGAGCAACTGCAGCTGGCTAAGTACCTCTGCCAAAAGGACCCAAAGCCGGTGGTCATCCCTCCCATGGTCGACACCTTTCAGGATGCCACCCGTGTGACCTGGAAGCGCCCTCATTCCTCCTCTGCCTTGCCCAAGAAGGCTCATCGGCTCTACCAGGCACTTTTGAACCATCCCTTCCTTGCCGAACCACCCACTGTGGACTCTGTGGTGATTTCGGCAGCTCACGATCATTCACGGAGGCCCAAACACCTGCGCACCCAGTCGCCTGACCGAGAATCAAAGCAGCTTGCTTGGGCCGCAAGGTGTACTCTGCTGCCACCTGCAGTATCAGGAGTTTGAACTTCCTGGCACACATGGTCCAATTCCAGAACACCCTTTGGGAAAAAGGATTGGACATCATTCAGAGCATGCCCAATTGCCCTCAGCGGGCAGAGCTGGCCAAGCTTTTACAGACCGGCTCAGACGTGGGTACCCATGTGTTGCGCCCGGCCTATGGCTCTGCGGACACCTCTTCGAGGGCAGCCGCCACTGACATTTGCCTCCAACGCCATGTGTGGCTTCGGGTCTCTGGGTTCGATCCAGACGTGCAGACCAACATTCTGGATGCTCCCTTTAAAGGCTCCATGCTCTTTGGCGAGGATACGGAGCGCATCATCACCAGGCTGCAGGACTCCGGTAGGGCTATCCGATCTGTGCAGTCCATGTACCGCCCGAAATGGGTGAGCTCGTAAGCCTCGTTTTCATGGCCATGGGGGACATCAACCACAGCAGCCTCGCTTTCAGCAGGATGCGCAGCGAGGTGGCTTCGGTCGTAGAGGCGGAGCCAGAGGCACTTCGGCCTCCTCCCCTAGACGACCCAAAGCAGCCACTGCCGCCCTCTCCCCCCCACCTAACGCCTGACTACCCAGGCTACCCTCCTCCTCGGGTTGTACAGCCAGAGGAGTCAGTCGGAGGTTGCTTTTCCCTCTACGCGGATGTGTGGGGCCAGGTGACCTCTGACCAGTGGGTACTCGATCTCATGGAGTTGGGGCATTCCATAGAGTTTGACTCCATCCCTCCGGAGAGACCACCACCTCCATCCCGTTATCCAAGGGAACACAGAGCGCTGGTCCGACGGGAGATTTCATCCCTTCTGGACAAAAAATCCATTCAGCTGGTGCCACCGGTTGTGTCCGAGAGAGGGTTTTTCTCCCACTTCTTCTTAGTTCCGAAGAAGTCGGGAGATCTCAGACCCATTCTGGGCCTCGGCAATCTAAACCAGTGGGTCTCCTACAAGAGATTCAGGATGGTGTCCCTCCTCACTCTCCTTCCACTCATTGTGGCAGGAGACTGGCTGGCTTCACTGGACATGCAGGATGCCTACCTGCATATTCCTATCACCAGGAACCACCGAAGATTCCTAAAGTTCAGATTTGAGGCCAAGAACTATCAGTTTTGAGTCCTTCCCTTCGGTCTCTCTTCAGCCCCCAGGGTCTTCACCAAGTGCCTGGCTGTTGTGGCCGCAGTACTTTGAAGGCGGGGCCACTTCGTGTTCCCTTACCTGGATGACTGGCTTCTCCTGGCTCCTTCCAGGTCTCGCCTGTCGGAAACTATCAAGGATTCCGTCTCACTTTTTCAGAGTCTCGGAATCACCATCAACAGGGGCAAATCTCATTTGATCCCAACCCAGATTCTCCAGTTCATCAGAGCTCTTCTGGATACCACTCTTGGGAAGGTCTTTCTTCCCTCCGACAGAGTGGGTCGAATTCAGATCCTTGCATCCCAGATCTCTTCGGCCTCAAGGGTGCCGGCCTGGCTTCTTCTCAGGCTGTTGGGGTATATAGCCACTGCCATAGTCTCAGTTCCTCTGGTGCGCCTGCGCATGAGGACCATACAATGGTCCTTGAGAGTCCAGTGGGATCAAACATCAGACAGTCTGAATGCCTCGATCATGATATCAGAACCAGTCCACCGAGAGCTTCGCTGGTGGATGTCGTCCAAAAATTTGCTGGTGGGCATCCCCTTCCAATCGGGGGCGCCGTCCCAGACTCTATCCGTGGATGCCTCATGCCTCATCCTAGGGGTGGGGCGCTCACTTGGGGACTAACCACACCCAGGGTTCCTGGTCCTCCATAGAAGTAGATCTGCATATCACCCTGGAGATGAAAGTGGTGCTTTACGCCCTCCAAGCCCTGGCCTTGGTCCTAGTGCCGGGCCATCTCTTGGTGCAGACAGACAACACTTTGGTGATGTTCTACATCAACAAACAGGGTGTCACACATTCTTGTCCCTTTTGCAGGGAAGCCATGCGAGTGTGGGATTGGGCCCTCGAACATCATCTGTTTCTGACGGCAGTGCATATTCCCGGGCTCCAAAACGTGTTGGCTGATGTGCTCAGTAGGACAAAATCGCAAGCCCACGAATGGGAGTTGCTTCAAGAGGTTGCAGATCACATTTTCTGTCTGTGGGGGATGCCAGAAGTGGAACTTTTTGCGTCACAATTCAATGCAAAACTGCCCAATTTTTGCTCGCTAGGTCCAGAGCCTGGAGCCTTTTGGCAAGATGCGTTGTCCCCCTGCTGGAACGGGAGGTTTCTGTATGCCTTCCCTCCCTTTCCCCTCCTACAGAAGGTCCTCCTCAAGGCTCAGTCAGAACCTTCCACTCTTATTCTGATTGCTCCAGTATGGCCTCGTCAAATCTGGTTTCCCTTACTACAGCGTCTAGTGGTAGAGTCACCGATGCTTCTCTCTCTCTCTCTTCTCACCTCCTGTCGCAGGACAGGGGGTCCCTGTTACACCTGAACCTGCGTTCCCTTCACCTGCATGCCTGGCTCCTTGGGACCTAGCTAAGGTCAGGTTCGGAGTGTCTGATCAGGTCGCTCAAGTGTTGGTTGAGGCTCGGAAACCTGCCACCAGGGCCACTTAAGCTATGAAGTGGAAATGCTTTTGTATTTGGGCCACAGCCAAAAGAGTGGATCCATTGGTCTGTTCGGTTAATACCATATTAGAATATCTGCTTTCTCTTTCCGAGAAAGGTCTCAGCTATTCCTCCATCAGGGTACACCTGGCCACCATCTCCGCTTACCATTTCTCTGTGTCGGGTAAGATGGTGGCTCAGATGGAGGTTTCCAAGGCATTTTAGCGTGGTATTCTCGACATCAGACCTCCCATCAGGGACCTGGTTCCTCCTTGGGATCTCCTGTTCATCCTGGAGAAGCTAACTCTCCCTCCCTTTGAATTGGCCATGGAGTCTAAGCTCCGTTTCCTTTCTTGGAAGACTTTATTTTTGGTAGCTATTACTTCGGCAAGGCGCATTTCAGAACTTCAAGCCCTCATGTGTAGAGAGCCTTACCTTGTTTTCCACAAGAACAGAGTTGATCTCCGGACTAATCCAAAGTTCCTACCGAAAGTCGTTTCGGAGCTCACTCTGAATCAATCGGTTCAGCTCCCGGTTTATTGCCCGAAGCATTCAAATATGGGGGGGAGGCCCTGCTTCATTCCTTGGACATCCACAGGGCCCTCCGATGCTACCTGGCTAGAACCAAGGGGGACGGGAAGTCTGATCAGCTTTTCGTGTCCTTTGCCCAATGGTCTGTAGGTTGCCCGATCGCCAAACAGATGCTTTCGCACTGGTTGGTTCATTGCATCTCTTTCTGTTATGAGAAGCACAACAGGTCGACATTGGAGCTGGTTAAAGCTCATTCTATTAGAGCCATCACTGCTTCCTTCACAGCACTGAAGAGGGTACCGACAGCGGATATTTATGCTGCTGCTACCTGGAGTTCTGTTCATACCTTCGTCAGGCATTACCGCGTCAACATTATTTCCAGACGCAGAGCAGGGTTTGGCCTTGCAGTTCTGAAAGGCCTGGTTTCCTGAGGGATCTTCCCTCATCCTGCAGTTCCTTTCCTTGCTGTTGACCCAGGGGTTGTTATATGTTTATACTGCTTGGGACTCAATCCTCATTGTGGGACCTGCTGCAAGAGCTTCTCCTCGAAATAAAATAGTAGTTACGTAAAAACTTACCGAAACAGTAGATCTTTGAGAGAAACTCTTGCAGCAGGTAGATTTCCTGCCCTACTTCCCCCAGGGATCAGGCTACGTTCAGGCCTGTTTTCTCCCTCTTTGAGGAGTTGTCCATTGACAATCATATTTCTGACCATTGCCTGTCGTTATTTTGCCTGACTGGGGAGGTGGGGCGTGTACAAGAACTGGAGCACATGGGGAACGCCTCCCTTATATAGGGCGACGTCGGGGGTGGAGCCGACGCCGGCGGGGGGCATTCCCACATCAGTATTGCTGGAGAAGAAGTTGCCGGAACCGCCGCCAGGTGGCGTCAGTCCTCATTGTGGAACCTGCTGCAAGAGCTTCTCTCGAAGATCTACTGTTATGGTAAGTTCTTACGTAACTGTAATTTTTACTCCAGGTTTTTCATGGTCCCTAAAAAGACCAGAGATTTGAGGCCCATTCTAGATTTAAAGGACCTCAGTCTGTATGTCCAGTACAAGAAGTTCTGGATGGTAACTGCAGGGCCTGCTGCCCCTTCTGAAGACAGGCGATTGGCTCTGTTTACTGGATATGCAGGATGCTTACCTGCACATATTGTTTTTTCCTCCCCGCAGGAGGTTTCTCCATTTTGCATTCCAGAGTGAGCCTTATCAGTTCAAAGTGCTGCCCTCTGGCTTGTCATCTGTGCCGCGGGTCTTTACCAAGTGCCTAACAGCAGTGGCAGCAGCTCTCAGAAGGCTGGGATTGTATGTTTTCCCTTATCTGGACAATTGGCTTCTAAAGGCCCTGTCCAGGGAACAGCTCCTGCTGACACTGGAGAGGACTTTCCAGTTATTTCTCTCCCTGGATGTCACAGTCAGTCTGCCCAAGGCAGTTCTAGCGCTATCCCAAAGGCTGCAGTATATACAGGCAGTTCTAGACTCAGTGTAGGGGAAGGCCTTCCTGCCCCAGACCAAGCAGAGTGCCTTATAGCCCAGGCTTAGGAAGTTGCTCAGAGCCGCTGTGTTCCTGCCAGGGTGTACCTGAGGCTGCTGGGTCTCATGGCGGCTGCCAAACCCACAGTTCCACTGGCCAGACTCCATATGCACGTTCTCCAGTGGACCCTCAGGGTACAGTGGGACCAGAGCACAGATGAGTTGTATCATCCGGCCCTGGTCTCTTCCCCAGTCCGCAAAGTGCTGCAGTGGTGGACGGACCCTTTAAATCTATCGCAAGGCATTCCATTCCAAATCTCCCTGCATCAGATCCTCACCATGGATGCATCCAGTCTGGGCTGGGGAGCACATCTGGGTTCCTTTCAAACTCAGGGCTCTTGGTCTAAGATAGAAGCCTCCCTGCATATCAGCGTCCTGGAGATGACGGAAGTTCTGTGTGCAATGCAGGCCTTTCAGGAAAACCTTTCTCGGTCAACTGCTGGTTCAGTCAGACAATCTCAGAGTAGTGTACTACATCAACAAGCAGGGGGGACTCATTCGTCCCCCTATGTAGGGAGGCCATGAGAGTGTGGTACTGAGTGTTGGATCATGGTCTGTCACTCTCTGCAGTCCATGTGTCAGGTGTGTTAAACACTCTGGCAGACAGCCTCAGCCAGACTCAGCCCAATACATGCATGAATGGGAGCTTATCTCATCCGTCACAGAAGAACTGTTAGACAAATGGGGTCATCCAGAGTTGGACTTTTTTGCATCTCCACTCAATGCAAAACTGCCCAATTTCTGCTCGCTAGATCCAGAGCCTGGTGTTTTATGGTGAGACACGATGTCCCTCTCATGGAGCAGGAGGTTCCTTTACATCTTCTCTCCATTTCCTCTCATTCAGGGGGTGCTAATCAAGCGCAGATGGAGGGGGCCAGCATGATTCTGGTAGCCCCATTCTGGCCTCGGCAGATATGGTTTCCTCTACTGCAGCAGTTGGTTGAAGAACCTCCTGTCCCTCTCCCCCTCTGCAGGAACCTGCTGACCCAGCACTGGGAAACCCTGGTCTCTCCTGACATCAGGTCTCTCCATCTGCATGCTTGGCTCCTGAGGACATAGCCATCACCAGATTTGGGGTCTCTAACAGAGTGGTGGACATCCTGGTGGCCACCCAAAAGCCTTCCACTCGAGCCACATATGCCAGGAAGTGGAAGCGGTTTGCCATCTGGGCTGCCGAAAATAATCTGAACCCTTTCACCTGTCCAGTAAACCACATCCTGGGGTAGAGGAAAGTAGGCTTCTGGTTAACTAGGATCTGCAGCTTATCCAGTAGGTAGGGAAATGGGCAGACTAGGTGGGCCAAATGGTCCTTATCTGCCGTCAAACTCTATGTTTCTATGTTATCTGATCTCCCTCTCTCTGTCTGACTCAGGTTTCCAGTACTCTTCCCTCGAGGTACACCTTTCGGCTATTTCTGCATTCCATGAGCCCATGGGTGACCGCACAGTAGCTCAGCTTGATGTCTCTCATACCTTTTTGAGTGGCATCCTGCATCTGAAACCCCCAATCTGTTCTCCTGTCCCGACTTGGGATTTGAATTTTGTTTTGGAGAAGTTGACCGTCTCCTTTTGTGTCAGTCGCAACTTACAAGCTACGCTTTCTCTCTTGGAAAGCATTATTTTTAGTTGCAATTACTTCTGCTTGAAGAATTTCAAAGCTTCAGGCCTTCTGGTGTGAGGAACCTTATTTGATTTTTCAAAAAGACAGGGTGTCTTTGCGTACAAATCCTAAGTTTCTCCCTGGGGTGGTCTCCCAAGTTTACACACAACTAGGTTATCCACCTTCCTGTTTATTTTCCACGAGCATGCCAATCCAGGGGAAACACTGCTCCATATGTTACATATGCACAGAGCTTTGAAATACTACCTACTTCACACCAAAGAATGTAGAAAATCAAAGAAGCTGTTTGTTTCCTTCTCCCCAGGTAGAAAGGGCACTTTAGTTTCTATGCAATGTTTATCCAAATGGTTGGCAAATTGCATTGTGTTCTGCTACAACCAGAACGGCAAAGAATTGCCTTGAGTAGTTAAAGCTCATTCCACTAGAGGTATGGCTACCTCTGTGGCTTGTTTCCGAGAGGTCTTAGCCACTGACATCTGTGCAGCTGCCTCATGGGTACCGTCCATGCTTTCACTAAGCACTACAGTCTGGACATTGCCTCAAGAGCCCATGTAGGTTTTGGCAAGGCTGTGCTGCAGGTGCTCCTGTCTTAAGTTTATGGTTGGCCTTCCTCCCAGACTGTTTGCACCTGTAACTGCTTGAGACTCATTGCTACAGTGTGACCTGATGACTGAGATACCCTCGAAGAAGATAGAACTGTTATGTAAGAACTTACCCTCACATCTTTGTACACCAATGCTGCACTTTTCACCCTCTCCCCACCCTACCTACATTCTTTCTCTCCCCAAGACTCTGGCACTTCTTATCTCTTGTCTGTTTTCTCTGACAAATGTCGCTGGCTGCCTTGCTTACAATGCTACCCTTGAATTGTATTAATCTGTAATCTGTTTGCAATGTCCACATCGCTGTAATATCTGTCTTGATGTTCCCCGTAATTTGTATTTCTCTGACGTGGAACCTTTGTAAAAGAGCCTTGGCTCAAAGGTATTTGTAATACTAGACTTAATAAAATAAAAAATAAATAAATAAATACTGTCACAGCAGATCTTTGAGAGGATCTCAGTCATCAGGTCTGCTTGCCCTCCCACCATCCCCCTTCTTGGAGCTCTTGTCTTGGAACTGGCTGTCTGCTGTATCCAGCCTTTCATATAGGTCTGGGCACCTATCTCTCTCTCTCCCCTCAGTTTCCCCATGGCTAGAGAAATGCTTCCTTTGTCTCTGGGCAAAGAACTGAGGAGTTATCGGGATTGCTGATGCCTTTATAGGGTTGGTGACATCAATGGACATTGACGGCATTGGCGGCCCCAGTTATACTGCCGAAAATCTTCAGTGTGGATCCTGATTCACCGATGGTGAAGTTCCTAAAGTGTGACCTGATCCCTTTGAAGATCTACTGTTACAGTAAGTTCTTACATAACTGTTCTGTGAAGAGGGTTGCCAGCTCCATGTAGTTTACCGACCTTGCAGATTACCCTAGGTGTAGAGGGGTACCATCTCTATGCATCTTACCAACCTTGCAGATAACCCTAGGTGTAGCGGGTTGCCAGCTCCATGCAGGCTACCAGCCTTGCAGATAACCCTAGGGGTAGAGGGGTACCATCTCTATGCATCTTACCAACCTTGCAGATAACCTTAGGTGTAGAGGGTTGCCAGTTCCATGCAGACTACTGACTTTGCAGATAACCCTAGGTGTGAAGGGTTGTGGTTATTCAGTCTGGACTTCATGCAGGCATGTAACAGTGTCACCAGGTGGTCATGCCCTAGATCTGGAGTATATTCCTTACTTAGATAAATCCAGTGCAGATTACAGCTGCCACCTGATGGTTTAAGCACAGCTTACTGTCCACAGTGATGCCCAGATCCTTCACCCTAGCCACAGCTCATAGGGGCAAGTCATTAATACATGGACCAATAGGCAAGGCAATCATCTTTACTGGCCCACTCAGACCTGGTCCCACTAGCAGCACCTCCTTCTTCCCTGGGTTAAGGCTTAGCCAGCTGGCAGCTATCCAGTCAGAGATTTCCTTAAGACGTCATTCTGGCACATAAATTGCATCAGGCCTGTTATGTGCAAGATGGGTACAGCCTGATATCCTCTGCATCGCAGTGGAACTCCAGCTTGTACTGTCTAAGGAGCTCTCCCATAGGTGTCATGTATATGACAAATACCACAGGACTGGAGAACAGCACATATAGTGCCCCTCCACAAAAGTGGCTCTAAGGACCCAGGGAATTACAGACCAGTCATTCTGACCTCCATTGTGGTCAAGCTCATGAAAAACATACAAAAGGAAAGGTTGGTGGAATATCTAGGGGCGCATGGTCTTCAGGATGTGAGGCAGCATGGGTTCGTGAGGGGGAGATCATGTCAAAAGAATCTGATTGACTTCTTTGACTGTGTCACTAAGACAGTAGACAGGGTCCAAGCGGTAGACGTCCTCTATCTTGATTTCATCAAGGCCTCTGACTCTGTGCCCCACAAAAGGTTGATCAAGAAGTTGGTGGATCTTGGGGTTGGGGAAAAGATGGCCAAATGGGTGGAAAACTGGCTGAGGGACAGAACCCATAGGGTGGTTGTGGGGGGGAGGAGGGGAGTTATTTGGTACCAGAGAGGTAACCAGTGGGGTCCCACAGGGCTCTGTATTGGGGCCGGTGTTGTTCAGTGTCTTCATCAATGACATTGGGGATGGAAGTAAGGGCAAAATGTGCATCTTCGCGGATGGCACCAAGCTGTGCGGGAGAGTGGACACAGCTGAAGGGATACAGTACCTACAGGAAGATCTGGAAAACTGAGGAGGTGGTCCAGGATCTGGCAGCTTGGCTTCAATGCCAAAAAAAAATGCAAAGTTAAGCATATTGGAGCCAAGAATCCCAGGACAGAGTACTACCTAGGTGGAGTCCTAGTATCTGCATCAGAGGAGGAGGAGAAGGACCTGTAAGTGATGATCACTAGTGACCTGAAGCACTCCACACAGTGCAAGAAAGCAGCAGCAAAGGCAAACAAGATGCTGGGATGCATATCTAGGCTGATCAGTAGTAGGGGAGACAAACGGACAACAGAGGCTAAGTGGATGCCGGAGCCATCGTCCACAAAACGCCCCAAGGACCTGACGCCACCCAACACCGGTCACAGGGGGACATCAGAGGAGGATGCCAGTGCTCACGCCACCGACGACCAGACATCGGGAGATGTTGAAGACGTTGGTCTACCCAACGTCGGTCTGCCAAAAGACCTGATGCCAGACCCAATGACCCCTCAGCCATCGATGCCTGACCCTAACACTGGACAGACACCGGCGCCAGGCCCTTCGTCCGGTCTGAATATCCAGGAGGTCAAGGAGCTGTTCAATTTTTGGTGGGACACAATTAAAAAAGATGTACCCACAAAACCCCTGGTGAGGCACCACCTCTCTTGGCAGCTCACAGGGCATTGACACCTGAGTCTCGGGACTCTACACCGCCGCCTAGGGGTATGTCCAAGGCCAGACGCTCTAGGTCTCGAAGTTCTAAGAAACCTCCGTGCTTCAGGACCTCCCTCAGGGTCTCCTAGTGACCACAGAAGAAATAGGCCCCGACGAAGATTCCCCTCTTTGTCAGGTGACGACTCATACCTGATTCTTCGGGTACCCCTCCGTCAGTCATTCCCTTTAAGCCTTCATCTCCAGATCCTCACGACCTCCCTAGGCCACCACCGGATGACCCATTGTTCTCTGATATTGTGCGCCACATTCAGGAGAACATGGGATGGGAGACAGAAGAGTTAGACCCGGAACAGCAACGCCTAGCATGCTGTTTGAGGCAAAAAGACCCCAAGCCTGTGGTGGTTCCACCCCCTGGTGGACACTTTCCAGGACACTACCAGGGCTGCATGGAAGTGTCCTCATTCAATCCCAGCAGTCCCCAAGAAGGCTGACAGGCTCTACAGGGCCCCGCTGGAGGCTCCTTACTTATCTCAACAACCCATGGCTGACTCTGTAGTCATGATGGCTTCACACAACCGCTCCCAGCAGCCCCAACACCTCAGTACACAGCCCCCAGACCAGGAATCCAAACAGTTGGATTCACTGGGTCGTGGCATGTGTGCCTCTGCTACTTGCTCTCTCAGGTCCCTCAACTATTTGACGCACATGGTGCAATTTCAGAATGCACTATGGGACCAGGGACAAGACCTACTGAAGGACTTCCCAGATGGTGAGAAGAAGGAGGAGCTCCTAAACCTTCTTTCACATGGGCTCTGATGTTGGGACCCAAGTCCTCTGGGCCATGTACGACTCGTCAGACTCTGCAGCGAGAGGTGCCTCAACAGACGTTTGCCTCCGGAGACACTCCTGGTTGAGATTCTCTGGATTTATTCCAGATGTCCAGAAAGGAATCATGGACATCCCATACAATGGATCGTGTTGTTCGGTGAAGACTACAAGAGGGTCATCACCAGACTTCAGGATGCCGGGAAGGTGGTTAGAATGGTTCAGGCCATGTATAAGCCCAGGTCTGGTTCCTTTCGCAGACCACAGAACCATTTTCGTGGCTGACAGAATAAGCAACAACCTCGGTCAGGCCAACAGCAACACAGGAAATTTCAGCCTTAAGACCCAGCAAAGATTCTGCAGAGGTCAGGGCCAGAGAAACACTAAGTCTACCCAACCTGCCGGAGCCACCACCACCACAGCATGACTCCTTCCTGGCCCCTGCCTCTCCCCCCCGGATCGAAGGGAAGAGAGGGTCAGGGGTCGAGTCGCTTACCACCTGTCAAGGTGGCAGAGGATCATCTCTGACTAGTAGGTTCTTCAGCTTATCAGTCGAGGACACTATATAGAGTTCCTCGAACACCCACCGTCAAGACCTCCTCTACATTCCCGTTATGCGAGACAGCATGCCCTGCTCATCCAGCAGGAGATCTCGGCACTCCTTTCTAAGGATGCCATCGCAGTTGTACCAAAGAACCAGTGAGAAGGAGGATACTATTCCCACTTCTTCCTGGCTCCAAAGAAAACTGGGGACTTACGCCCGATTCTAGACCTCAGTGACCTAAACATCTATGTTATGTACAAACGCTTTTGCATGGTTACCCTACCGGGTCTCATTCCCATGCTCAAGCAAGGTGCATGGCTAGCGTCTCTGGACATACGGATGCATATCTTCATCTTCCCATCACCCGGCCACACAGGAAATTCCTGCTCTTCGACTTTTTGGAGCAGCCCTCAGGAGTTAAGGCCATTTATGTCTTCCCTTATCTGGACGACTGGCTTCTGATGGCCTCCTCCCAAGAAGTGCTGGAGAAGGCCATTCACGACACCTGCTCCCTATTCCAGTCTCTAGGGATCACCATCAACCAAGAGAATTCATCCCATGTTCCCTTGCAGAGACTACAGTTCATTGGCGTGGTTCTGGATACCCATCAAGAGAGAGCCTTCCTTCCCGAGGACAGGGTGGAACGCATCAGGTCACTGATAAGGACCATCATGGCATGAAATCTGGTTCCCACTCGGACCATACTTTGCCTGCTCGGACATTTGGCAGCTGCCTTCACCACAGTCCTCCTCGCTCGCCTCCACATGACAGTTACTCAGTGGACGCTGAGAGCCCAATGGACCCAGAGGCACGATCACTTAGACCACCTAGTCAGAATCACAGGGCCAGTCATTCATGACTTGCAGTGGTGGCTTGTCCTGGAACATCTTTCCGTGGGAGTCCCCTTCGTGGCGCCTGCCCCATCACTGACTCTCACCACCGGCACTTCGGGGTCCGGTTGGTGAGCTCACCTGGAAGGAACCAGGACCCATGGAACCTGGTCACCCCTGGAGACTCACCTCCACATCAATATTCTGGAGATGAGGGTGATCCTGTACCCCTTACAGGCCTTACAGTCAGAGATCTCACCAGGTCATGTGTTACTCCAAACAGACAACACTTCGCAGGTGTATTACATCAAAAAACAAGGAGGCACTCACTCCTACCCTCTTTGCAGAGAGGCAAAGCGGATATGGGACTAGGTACTACAGCACAGCGTCATGCTTACCGCAGTGCATGTTCCCATTGTGGACAACACTGTCACAGATCTCCTGAGCCAGTCAAAGGCTGGAGCTCACGAATGGGAATTTCTGCAAGAGGTTGTCGAGGACCTGTTCCTACGATGGGGAATGCCAGACGTAGACCTATTCATGTCCCCACACAACGCAAAACTGCCCACTTTCTGCTCGCTAGATCCAGGGCCTGGTGTTTTCTGGTGAGACGCGTTGTCCCTCTCTTGGATGGGCAGGTTCCTCTATGCTTTCCAACCCTTCCCTTTGATCCAGAGGGTTCTTCTCGAGCTCCAATCAGAACGAGCATCAATGATCTTGGTAGCGCCCTTTTGGCCCAGGCAGATTTGGTTTCTACTGCTTCACCCGCTAGCTCTGGCGCCTCCCTTACCCTTACCGGTCAGCTCACACTTGCTGTCCCAGGAGGCTGGCTCCCTGGTCCATCCGAACCTCAAATCCCTGAACATGCATACCTTGCTCCTAAGGACGTAGCCATTCTTAGGCACAGGGTCTTGCAAGGGGTTGCTGATATCCTGGTGGCAGCTAGGAAACCATCTATTCACGCCACTTACACTCTGAAATGGTGGAGGTTTTGTCGCTGGGCTCAGGCTTGCTACCTCGATCCACTTTGATGCCCTGCGAAGTCTATTTAGGACTACCTCCTATCCCTTTTCCAGTCGGGATTGGTGTATTCCTCTCTGAAAGTTCACCTCTGTGCCATTTCAGCATACCACACACCGGTAGGTCAGCATTCATTAGCCCAATTAGAGGCTTCCCGCACTTTTCTGCATGATGTCTTACATCTGAGACCCCGTAGAAAGGATCCTATTCCTTCTTGAGACCTTCTTTTTATCTTAGAGCAGCTTACGCTGCCTCCTTTTGAACCAGCCGCGGATTGCGAGTTTTGCCTATCGTGGAAGGCATTATTTTTAGTTGCTGTTATTTCGGCAAGGCGCTCATATGCAAAGAGCATTACTTGATTTTCCATAAGGACAGAATGTCCTTAAGGACCAATCCTAAGTTCCTTCCTAAGGTAGTTTCAGCCTTAAACTTAAACCCGGACATCGACCTTCTAGTTTAATTCCTCAACCATTTGAACAGGGGGAAGCCCTATTGCACACTCCAGATGTGCACAGGATTTTGAGGTTTTACTTGGCCAGAACCCATTCACACAGACAGTCTGACCAACTGTTTTTATCCTTTGCTCAAAGGATGATGGGTGCACCCGTATCGAAACAAACTCTCTCCAGGTGGCGTGTTAACTGCATTGTTTTCTGTTATCAGAAACACAACAAGCCCTTACCGGGACCGGTGAAGAGCCATTCTATGAGGGGTGTGGCTACCTTCTTCGCTGCCTTGAAGAATGTGGTGACATCCGCCATCTGCGTGGCTGCCACTTGGAGTTCAGTGCACACTATTGTTAGACAATACAGTTTGGACATCGCCTCCAGGCATGGAGCAGGCTTCAGCTTGGCAGTCTTCCAGGGACTTTTGTCTTGAGAGGTCCCTCTCCCTTTGATCTCTCCTATCCTCCTCCCGACTGGGTTAGCAATACATCTTTACTGCTTGGGAATCAGTCCTTATGGTGTAACCTGCTGCAAGAGCTGTATCTCGAAGTAAGCTAGTATAGTTACATAAGAACTTACCGTAACAATAGATCTTCAAGAACAGCTCTTGCAGCAGGTAATTTCCCTCCCACCTTCCCCTCAAGAGCTTTGGTTCTACTTCATAGCGTCTCGGATGCATCAGAATTATTAGTCTTCCTCTGGAAGCGGATCCTCAGTCTCCCCTTCTGTATCACATCGTTATGCTGGGAGTCTCCGCCGGGAGAACTGAGGTATGCTGGGAGACCACCCCTTTTATGATGTATCCGACGTCAGGGATGGTCCCCCGCTACGTATAGCTAGCTAGAAGTTTTCTGTGGGGTCCTGTTGCCTGCCAGCTTCAGTCCTTATGGTGTAACCTGCTGCAAGAACTGTTCTCGAAGATCTACTGTTACGGTAAGTTCTTAGTAACTGTATTTTCCAACAGCTGGACTAGGTAAGGAGGGTGGCTAGGAAGAAGGGACCTCAGTCCAGGATCAACTGACCAGTAGCAAAGGCATAAGTTCCAACTGTTGAACTGGGTGAGGAGGAAGACTGTTCAAGTTTGGCTAGAGCTGAAAACAAGAATGCTGGGCCACCAGCAGTGGCACGATTTGGTGATGAGATGAAGGGGAAGCAGAAATACAAGAAGCATAGAGTGAGGACAAGTATGAAGAGAAATTTGGTCAGCAGGGACATGCCAATGAAAGATTAGGAGGATGAAAACTCAGTCCTCAATGGAACAGGAGCCAATGGAGATTTCTGAAGATAGTGCTGGAGCATTCTGAACCTCCATGGAAAGCTGTGACTCGTGGAGACCAAAAAGTTACACTAATCTGGAGAAGACAAAGGTGTGGAGCTCGGTTTTAGCAAAGAGAGAGCCAAGGGAGGGGTGCATATTAGCGTCTACAGGCCTTAGAGATGTGGGAGAAGAAGCAAGATCAAGGGTTCACAAGACCACTGATGTCATGGACAGGGGAGGCAAATATATGTTTTTTTGGTCTTTGGCAACCAGTTAAGCCCACTAGGAAAAAGGCCTGTGTAACCCACTTGTTCCCCGGGGTTACTAGAATCCCACTTAGAACCAGTGGCAGGCAGGGAAAGGCAGCTTGTGAGACACCAGTTAAATGGGTTTCACACTGTCTCACTCTGTCCTCAGTCTCAGTTGAGCTGGAGGGATGACATCACCATAGAATTCTCACAGCATCATAACCCACATTGGAATGCAGCAGCAGGGGCTAGCTGTAGAACGCTGGGGAATTTAAGTGAGTCTTAGGCAGTGTCTTGGAGGGAGCAGTCAGAGGAAGAGGTGTGCTGCAGTTGGCAGCCCCTCAGAGCCTAGCTCTGCTTTAGAGCCACATCAGAAAGTGGGTTGTGTGTTCTCATTCTAGAGAGGAACACAGAAGAGACCAGAAGCAAGTGGTAGAGACCGCTCCCGAGTTGTTCCAGTGCCCCATCCCCGGAGGGATGGGGGGGAATTCCAGCATTTCAGGGGCAATCCCCTGGCCCAGCCTGGAAAGGGAAAAGCTGCCTGAAAGTGAAGTTGTACTGAGACTACTAGAGAATTTGTTGTTTCCTTTGAAAGAAGCCCTGGGGCACTTGCATACCACGGTGAGTCTGCTTTGATATAGAGCCTATGTTCACCAAGACAGAGAGTTGTGTAAAAGTATCTGCCTACTGTGGGGTCAGGAGAAGACTTGCCAAGTACAGAGCTTTTAATTTGTGTATGTCGTGGAAGCATCTGAAACAGTGGGGGTCTAAAGAATGGACATAGCCACTTACAGAACTTTTTTAAGTCAGGACACCACCTGAATCAATCAATCACTTTATTGAATACAGTGTGGAATGTTAAATGTGACAAACATTTCGAGATAGCATCTACTACCAGTAGTTTGAAGAAAGGTGTTGTTCCAAATGAATGACCGGGAATAGATTTGGGAGCAAGAGGTGGGAGACCCCCCCATCTGGAGTAATCAGGTTTACCTCTACAGGTTCAGTTTGGGCACCTATAGCTTTCTCCCAGGCACTTGGCCAGTGTCTGCAGAATGTACCCAGACGTGGGATTAAGGATAGTTTCTCCCTTTAGAGCTAGAAAGTACTCATGGGTGGTTTAGGGAGCCACCATCAAACTCCATGCTACCTGGAAAAGTATCCAAGTACTGGCTGGGGTGCCATGTCAGGAAATCAAAGTAGAAGAGTACCAGTTCGGGCCGTGTGATCCCAGAGTAGTTCAGAACCTGAGGGTTTTCATGTAGTGAAGAAGATGTGCTCTGACCTCTGTAATCTGCATTACCAGCAAGTGTAGCCCTGTGGGTGTCCATCTTTGCTTTGTTATTCCTGTGTTGATGTGAATAAAAGCCACACTCTACAATCCCATTCCTGGTTTGGACATTTTCAGTTATTGTTTCCTGTGTCCGTAGCTACTTGGGCACCACTGCCAGAGGCCAAACCTAGCATAATGCTGAGCAAATAGATTTTCCCCCCAAACCTAGGGGGTTACACCTGCATTCAGGGGTGACACGGAAGCACTGGGTGGATTAAATGACTTGCTCGGGGTAACACAGTGTACAAGTGGAGGCTGTGGGAGTCAAACCCAGGTGTGCTGGATGAACACCTTGTTACTCTGAACTCTAGGCTATACTGCCAGCTGGTTGGCATTGCTTATGGTCAATATTTGGAGGTCAGAGTTGAGACAGAGAGTGGATAGAATTACACTTGAGGAGGATCCTGGTGTCTAGGAGTTTTTCCCCTCTCAGGGACATTCAAATGTAAGTTTAGGTAGCAATATAAGTTGACCTGGCTGATGTGGAAAAACTAGAGTGGAGAAGCAGGGGCAAATGAAGGAGCTGAAAGAGATGTACCACTGGGTGATATCACTCATATCTGAAGTATTGCAGTGGAGCAGTGACACTCATTATACAGCTAAATGTCCTCTTGCTTCACAAAAATAATGTTTCACACTGTGAGGGAGCTATTTCAGGACATACAAAGTTGCAAACTACTGGAAATCGACACCAAACATACAGTGCCAGGTACACAGTTACAGTTGGGGGTGTTGGACTTTATGGGCACGAAGAGGATCCTCATTCCACCACACCAGGAAACAGCCACACACAAAGGCCTGACTGCTGTGGGATGAGTCTACCCTGGCAGCTGAATTGCATTAACTATGATGGTTGCCAGATGTTCAATCACAAATACTACTTATGACTACCATGGACTTTTAAGAATGGTATTGTGCCAGTTGAGTGGCACAAGGCCATAATATGAGACTTGTCATCTCTGTCATGTCCCACTCAAAACCCCTTATCTTATGGCCCACTTGTGAGCAGTCACTTTATTTTTAGTTTTTGTTGCCCAGGGAAGGGGGGAGTTAAGGATACAGATGCAAACCAGCTGAATCCAGAGAAGCTGTTGGTGATATTTTTAGTGACTAAGGGACGTTTGACCAGTACACCATGGGAATGCCTCTATTCCTGGCAGGAGGGAACTGTTGGCTCATTGTCCAAGATGGTGGATCCTGGTTTGGTGGCGGAGGAAGGTGTTTCACAGTAGGCTGGGGCTAGGTCCTCATCCCCAGCTGGTGCCTTGTAAGAGGGCGCCCTGCTTTCACAAGATATTGTTTCGGAAATGGAGATTCAGCCACCTGAAGATGCAGTGTTGATTACGCTAGCATAAAGAAAATTAGAAGCAGAATTGCAAGAGTGAAGAAGAAATCTGCTGAGGATGACGACAGAGGATGAGGAAAGAAAACATGAAAGAAAAGCCACTTTAAAATACAGACTGTCTTCTGCTCAGAGAAGTTGCACCAAGGTATGGGCTGAAGCAATGGAGAATGCTGACTCACTGCCTGTGTTGAAGGTACTGACGCTCAGCTAGTTTCAAAGGAGCTGACAGTTGCCAATCAGTTGTGAGAACTGAGCGAGCTGCTGATGGCCAGAAGGCGATTTGTAAAGGCGTTTTCCTTACCCCCTGCAGAAGTGAATCCTTCAAAAGCTGGACCTTGAGCAACAGGAAAAGTGCTTAGTGAAGCAGTCTGGACAACATATTCAACAGGAAAATGGGTTCCTGACCTTGCATGGGACTCACAAAATACTCCACAAGGACCTCTGCTAATAATTGGAAGGCTAGGCCTGTGGTTCAATGGGGGGGACATAGCTCCTCCCCCCATCCTCTACTTAAGTTTCCAGCTTCCGCTTCCTTTGCTTAGAGCGAGCGGACTCGCCGGTGCTGTGTGGCTGGGGCGGGTTCTCTCCCTGTGCTCTGCTGCCCCTCGTCCTTCTCTCATCTTCTGTCTGTCCCCCCATGTTTTCTTTTTCCCTCTCATGGTTCATTCTCCTGTTCTCTTGCCCTCGCTCTTTTTTTTTGCTCTCGCTTTCTTTCTGCCTTCCCCCGCTCGTTTGTACCTTGTTTGTTGTGCCTGTCTTTTTGTGGGTTTTCCTTCCTCCTCACCAGCCTCCAGTTGCCAGTACCACCTGAGCCCGACCACAGTGTCACTCCGGGGATCCAGCCGGCCCAGCCCATTCCTCGCTCCAGGACTCTCACTTTCCCCAGTGCTCACTCCAGCTGTCTGCTCTTCATGCCACCTCCTCGCGGCCATCTCCCACATCTCTCCACAGTCCGCCTTACTGCTCCCTGGGCTGAGGAGCATTTCAGACTTCCATGCCTCAATTGCAGCTGGTGCACCACCACCTTGCCATGCTTTTCCACCCCTTCACCCTGCAGCTCAGCAGGGCGGGGAACTCTGGATTCTGTTTTTCAGTGCCATGCGCCTGCTACCTGTGCAGCCGTGTGCCACTTTGCTGGCTTTCCTCAGCCAACCAGTCACCTTTGGGCTGTGGATTCCACAGTGACTCATAAACTTTAAACTGCTACATCTCTTCCAGCTGTGTTAGACACCAGGATACGCTGTCACCAGATTGTATGTCACACTTCAGTGTACACTCTGGAAGCAAAGAAATTACAAGCTTTCACATTTGAGTGCATTCCCTCATTTGCAAGTATTTACTTAGTAAATTTAACCCCTGTGACTTAACCCTCACTACTCTTTCACTTGAGCTCATTAGTCCCACTGGACATTTCATTCAGACCTTTATGTGCAAGCTTCGTCATCCTACCACCGTCGTGTCTGTTGATTTGCTCAGACAAGTCAGAACATCTATAATATGCTTGCATGATGGTGCAGTATACCAGAGGTCGCTGTCCAATAATCCTGATCGCACTGTGTCCACAACTCCTGCACAGCCATGTTTCAGACAGCACGGTTCTCTTTCAGGAGGCTCCCGATGTCTCAGTCTACATGATGAAGTACCTAACCTGCTGTCCAGGAAACTTACACCCTACTGACGTTTACATCTACCGCATTCCTTTCTCCTCCAGATCCACTTCTGCTGCTTCCTCCTCCAACAGACCCAGCTGGAGGCCGCTATACTGCCATCCTGACTCTTGTTGGTCCAGCCAGCCTATGTGGAGGCTGGCTTGACTCCCCCTCTTCTACTCCTCAACAGGCGGACCTACGTGGGGGTCCCGCCCATCCAGCTAGCCTACTTACAGGCCTAGTTCGACTCCCTTACTTCTACTCCTCCTCCTCAGGCAGACCTACATGGGGGTTCTACCAGTCTAGCTAGCCTACGTGGAGGCTTAGCCCGACTCACTCTACTCCTCCTCAGGCAGACCTACGTGGAGGTCCTGCCGCTCCAGCTCACCCACATGGGGGCCTGCTCGCTACTCTATCCTTACACGATGTCCTGTCGGACCTCCGAGAGGTCCCTCTGGTGTTACGACTGGGACCTTCATATTGCCTAGATGGGGGCATCCTTCGACTTTTACAATCCTGCTGCCATGCCATCATTACCCGTTATCATCTACACCCTCCTCGCTACACACCGCACGGGTTTCAGCTTCAGCCTGGCTATAGCGATAATCTCAGCATTTCATCATCTCATCCAGTCCCCCAGCAGAAAATCGCTTGATCAGCCTCGGTCTCGTGGGACCTCAGAAGCTCACACTGTCCACTCTTACTATTGTGACGGCGGACCTACGGCAGTCCCCCTCATACTGAACATCTGCAACCACACCTGGGCATCTCCTCATCGCTCTTAATCCGTACTACATGTGGACTTACTTGGACTTCCTTGTATTGGACCATGCGCTTACTGCTGTGGCAGACCGTGGGGGTCCTGCCATCATTTCCTTGGAACACACAATACTATGGTGATTGTGGACCACGTGAAATCCCACCATCCCTAAATTTATGCCCCACAGGAGTCTTCTCTTGTTCAACTGTACTCAAGTCATTACAGTCAGTCTGCTGCTGGGGTTCCCTCCGTTACTTTGAGCTTATCAAATCATGGTGATGGTGAACCCATGTGGGGGCCTCACCATCCCAAATCCATTGAGCCTCAAGGTACTCCCCTTGCTCAAACAGATTTCCATCTTCATACAGTAGACCCATGCGGGTGTAGCAGTTGTCCTCCGGCTGACCACCTTCTACCTACTAGATCGCTCGTTAATTCAAACTCCGCTTACTCTGACCTTTGAGGAATCCATGCTCCAGCTTGCCAGTCCAGGCCTACTCAACTTCATCATTTATTGATCATCTTCTGCAATCCTGTCCATTCTGATCCAGTACCAACCTAATGTCTATGCTGTACATCTCCGTAGAGTATTCCTCCATCCTTGGACAATTTAGAACAGTTCCCCCTTCTGATTAAATACTCAATTGTAACCTACTATTGCATTGGACTTCCAGCTTCAGGCATGTCTCCCATTCCATAGACTCCTACCTCATCATTGTTCCCAGCTGGCATCTGCCGACGTGTCATCCTCTAAGATTCTACGTCCTCAAACATTGTCCCTGTGGCACTTATCTTCAACCAGTTTGACTGTTCATGAATGAATTACTGCAATTCACTCAGCTTCCTCGATTACGGACTTTAACCATCGTTCCTCCTCCTGACCTCACTCCTAGCTGAACTTCTCCATCTGCCGGACATTTATCTTCATGTGGACTTCCTGCTCATCATCACCGTATACAACCAGACTTGGAAATCTAACACAGACATCTAGCCTCATTTGCCTTTCTACATTATCAGTGTGTGACCGGATGTTACCTCTCATCAGACTATATCCAGCTCGGATTCTCGTCGAGGAAAAAACATTTGCCGCCTCCTACCTTTGCTTCCCCTTGACTGTGTCAAAGGATATCCATCATCATCTGGGTCTCCTCCACAATGGCCACCATTCCGGCCCATGGTCTCAGCGTTAGCCTGGGATATCTTCCAATTGCTGCTTCGCCCGCCAGGGGGCCTGGCACTTGCTCACCGTGGTCCTTCACCTTGGCCAACCAATACGGGTCTCGCCTTATTTTGTAACTTATGCACTGGTGGACCACGTGGGGTCCCACCATGTCTCTGGCTTCACCCATTTAGGGCTGGCTGCTGCTCATCCACATTCCATACCCTCTTGGCCGACCCATGTGAGGGTGTCGTATCTACTGGACATACTAGCTTGGCGGTCCACGAGGGTCCGCCATGTCCCTCGCTTCACCTGCAAAGGGCCTAGCTCATGCTCACCACACTCCTACTTCACCCCCCAAAAAAAACAGAACATGGGGCCTATCTGCTTGTGCTACGCATTCCTGCTTTGCCCCACAAGGGGGCCTGGAGGTTTCTATCCGCTTCACCCCACAAAGGATCCTGACTGCCTGCTTGCTGCTTTCTCGCTTTGCCGCGCAAACAAGGGGTCTGGCACCTTCTCTACTGGAACTATGCCATGTGGATCATGTGGGATCCACCATCTCCTACTCTGCCCTGCTTAAGAGGCCTAGCTGCTTGCTTACAGTAATCCAGTACAACTTTTAGAATGGACTGCATTCTCTATCGAACTCCAGGATTGACCATCGACCAGTTCTACATTCTGGCCATTCCAAGATGTGATTCTGTGAATAGCCGCTAGCCAAGCTACCTGAATATGCATAACTACTAGCCTTCTACACCTACAGATATTATAGACTTGGATTCGCTAACCTCTTTGGCTAATGTCTCCTTGGTGGCCTCTCATTCATCAGTACCTCGTCTTCCAGGATTACCTGCTTGTGATCGAACTCAGGATCAATCAATCAATCAAAATCTTTATTTAACCAGGCGGACACCATTGAGCGAGCTCATTTTCGAGGTGGACCTGGGGTAGACAATATAAGCGTACAGACCAAAAATCATCAAATAAAGAGCAAATACAAGAAAATAAAGTAAGATACTTAGTAGCAGCTATGTACAGGCTAAGTGGAGATAAAAATTGTGTTTAGACAAAATATACAGGGCACATTATTACAGTATCAAATATGTACAGGTTACAAGCATGATAGATGTGAAGTGAAAGTCAAAGAATTATTTTTTTATATATATAATATTTGAATGGAGAGGGACTGAATGCTCAAAAGAGGGCCACGGAGGGGGGAGGGCCAGGGAATAGACAGGGAGATGGGCCCTAAAGTGACAGGGGAAGAACAGGTTGCCTAAGTGATTGCAGACCTAAGGGTTACGGGAAACAGACTCAGAAGTCCTTGGGCTGGCACATAATCAGGGCTTTGAACGATGCTAGGCTAATAAGGAGACTTATTTTCAGGGTTTTTTGCAGCTTGTTCCACAACAAGGGAAGTATGTAGCTCATAGTGGCCCTGCTGAAGTGGGATCTAACCTTGGGTACCATCAGCATAATGTAAGAGGCACTTCTCAGAAGATAGTTACATGTGGTGCTTAACGGCAAGCAGGCTACAATATAATTTGGTAGTTTATTTGTAATGGCTTTGAAGGTCCAGAGAGCTGCGTTTTGCTGGCGTCTAACAGTGGTATACAGGAGACAGTGATGAGTGGAGTAGGGGAGCTCTGTAATGAACCTAAGCACTGTGTGATAGAGTGTATCAAGTTTGGCAAGAGTACCAACTAAGCCTTGACTATAAAGTCCACATAGTCTATCAGAGGAAGAAAGCTTGTTTGTACTAGCCGCATTTTGGCCTCCATAGGAAGACATTTTTTTATCCTATAGAAAAGTCTTAGTCTCTGGCAGAGTTTCTTTAGAAGCTCATCAATGTGCCCTTGAAATGAGAGAGAGTTATCAATCCAGACCCCCAACTATTTGAATTTAGACACATAATCCAGCTGCTCTCCCAGTATTGTGGAAATAGATGTGAGGGTTCCAGGGGAGAGCGGATTTGTAGAGGTGGACCGGGGAGAGAAGAGCATGGCTTTAGTTTTCTTAGCATTCAGGAACAGCTTCTGGTTTAAGAGCTGGAGTTGCAGCAGATTGAACTCATCCTGGAGAGATGATAGTACTGTGTTAAGCGAAGGCCCACTTCTGTAGAGCACTGTCATCCTCGAAAAGAGGTATTTGAACCTTGCTGATAGTGGCATTGATATCATTTGTGTAGACTGCCAAAAGTAGAGGGCCCAAGATAAAGCCTTGAGGTACACCCCTAAGCAGTGGTTTTAGGGGTGAGACCTCCCCTTCGGCCTTGACTTCGATAGTCCGAAGAGACGAGAGAAGCAAGGAGTGATCGACAGTGTTGAAAGCCTTACTGAGGTCCAGAAAGACTGCACCAACAAAGTTCTTATTGTCTGGTTCTCCCTGCAAGTCATTGGTCACCTTGGCTAAGGCAGAGATTGTACTATGTTGAGCCCTGAAGCCTGACTGTAGTGGGTTTAGAAGCTTTGCTGATTCCAGGTGTTCCCTGAGCTGGGAATTAATGATTTTTTCCAACAATTTAGACAGGATGGGGAGGAGAGAGATAGGCCTGTAGTTGTTCTGATCACTGGGATCTCCAGCCTTAAATACAGGGATGACATGTGCAGTTTTCCAGATGGTAGGAAGGTCACCTTGGGAAATTGATAAGTTGAGCAAATGTGTAATGGGCACCGCTAGGGCACAATAGCCTGCCTTTAGAAAGAAGGGGTCAGTGTGGTCAGCACCCAGGCTTTTCCTAACATCCAGTTGGAGCAGGAGGCCCTCCACTTCCTTCAGAGATGTGGGATGGAGAGAGAAGGAAGGGTTAGATGAAGTGGAGTCTGATGCTTCTAATCCCAGTTGTGCATGTACTGTACTGGCTGGCTGGGGAGGAATCAAAAGTTAAAGGGGAAGTCTCCCATAGTTCCACACCAATATTTTCCCAACTCCTTATGTGTAACTGTTGTGTGCCTCCTCCAGTCGCCAGCAGTCCTATTGCTGTCCAAATCTAGATTATAAATAAAGATATACAGCCCCCAAAATTTATTTATCAATGTGTTTGTCCTCCATTTTACCATCAATGTTGCTGGAGGATGATGTCATCAGAGCAACAGATAATGGTGCTGCACTAAATGCAGATACACCAGTAGACCAAACCCACAATGTTTGGTTCCACACTTGAGTAATGGAGGAACCCTTCAAGTGTTGTGCACATCCTGAAGTGCAGGTCTAATAGGGACTAGGACCATGTGTGTGTGATGCAGCACTGATTTGAGGTATATACAGTATTCATATAAGGAAGTGCCTGTATGAGTTGTGTTACTGTTTCTGTTAGCAAAAACAGTTTACCAATAAATGACTCTGGGTACAACAAGAGTTTTAAGTGGTATTATGCAGCTGTTGCATTATGGTGTGTGTGTATGTTAACATTCTCTGTTTTGATTGACACCAGCAGTGAGAAACAATCTTGCAAATTGGCCCCTTTCCCTTTGTAATTAGGCAGTCAGTAATTGGATGGCTGCTGTAAGGCAATGAAGGATTCAACTAGGACGAAAGCATCAGCTGCAGCATATGGAAGAAGGGTAATCTAGTGGTTAAAGCACAGGCACAAGCACTGGGGGACTCTGGTTCAAATCCTACTAGAGTCCCTTACTCTCTAACCCTTAAGAAGTTCCCCTAACCTCCTTGGAAGCTGTGATGGCCCCTCAGGTCCATGACTTTAAAAGTGCCCCAATTCCCATTATAAATCATTAGCAGTGATGTGAGAGCTACAGCACTTCACTTTCAAGGTACTAAGGATAAGCTGTGGCAGCCCCCCCCCCTTTGTAATGCCAGCATTTGAAGTAGGATGTCCCTCACAAATCAGATGCTACACCTCAGCTGTTGTAGGTAAAGAAACTAATCAGTCTCAGTGTTTGTAGTGCCCTGTATTTGCTTAGCCCACTCCTTCCATGTCATGTGCATTCTGTGTCTTGGTATTTCCAGTCAGAAACTCAGATTTAAGGAGCATTTGAAATGTAAAACAATACACTTTATAAAGTAAATGATCTAGCTTTCCAGTTTCAGGCTTCTGAAAGGGGATGTGTACAAGTCAGTCTTGTGTGATCCTTTGGTAAACTGCCCAGTCTCATCTTGTAATGAATCTTATCAAGGGTGTTCACCTAGTTCAATAGAGTGAGTGACTGCTCGATTGATTGATTGGTTGGTTGATTGATTGACTGATTCAGTCTACTGCTTTCCACAACATGTTACAACTGTCTCACAGAGAGAAATGAGCAGTACAGAGAAATAACTTTTGTTTCCAGTGAATTAAATACTATTAGATGTATTACAGTGTATTTGCTCTACACATACAGTATTAAGGCTACAAGTACTACTTCCTGTGTGAGTTGCATGACAGAACTGCCTTAAGCCGTTGCAAACTTAAACTAAAATCAGGCTAGACAGCTTTGATACCCTTATGTTTTGTTCTGCACTGTTGCTGCAGTGACATCAAGGAATGGGAGGGGCTGTATTACAAGTGACTCATTTGCATGTAAATGGAGGCTTGCGTGACATTTTACTACCTTGTGTCAGAGCCTCAAACTCTAGATGTGTGTTGCAACAGAAGAAATGGCTGATCTCTTATTGACATATGTACAGTACTTGATGTAATGTATAATAAATACATCAGACATATCCAAATCATACATATACAGGAGTCTTCTCCTTTAACCCTGCAGTGGCAAAATGGTTGTTGAAGGAGTCAAGGATGGTAGGTTTATCAGTGACTGAGGAAGTACCAATTAGTATTTTAGCAGGCAAGGAATTACCAGTTTGGTGGCCTTAGATGTCTGTAATCGTCCTCCAGAATTTGGACGAGTGCTTGGTAGAAGCTTCAAGTTGAGAATGGTAATAATTAGACTTAATATCTATAACCAACTTAGTGCAGAGGTTTCTTGCTCTCCTAAAAATGTTCCAGTCATTAGGGAGCTTTGTCCTACAAGCAGTTTTCCATAACCTGTCCCTATTCTGTAAGGCGCTCTTTAGTTCTGATGAGAACCAGTGATAATATTTGCCTCTAACACTGTTTTTTTCTAATGGGGCGTGCTTATTTAGGACATTTAACACAGTATCTTGGAAAATATCATAGGCAAGAGCCACGGTTTCTGCTAAATAGAAGTCCCGCCAGCGAGGGGAGAGATTTAATTCAGTGGTATATGCCCAGGGATCAAAGTTGCGTTTGCTTCTTTTTGTTGTAAATTTGGGAAGAAATGCAAGGATGAGGCTAGACCAGACACAAGCAATGAAGCAGTGATCACTGATACATAGATACATAGATACATAGACAGTGTCGGCAGATAAGGGCCTATGGCCCACCCAGTCTGCCCATTTGAGCTTGTAAGTTCAGTTTATGTTTTCCTAGAAGTCTGTTGCCCCTTACCCCTGACCTCCAGAATTCCTTTATATCTATCCCATGCATTCTTAAATCCCGTGATTGTTTCACAATGTATCCGAGAAGAAGACTCCAGCATGGGTGTAAAGATATGGTTTACTGACTAAGATAATGTCCAACAAGGTGCTTTTGGCAAGATTATTCCTATTTGGATGTGTAGGTTCATTAATAAGCTGGGACAGTCCAAGGAAGTCGCAGAGTGTTTTGAGGGGAGTAAAGGAATTGGAGAGCCAATCTAAATTTAAGTCCCCGAGTATTATGGCTTCAGAAGAACTATGGCCCAGGGCATTGCTCAGGTGGTTTAGAAGCTGCAACCCCACTGAAGGAGGCCTGTAGCAGCCTGTAATACTAATCAATATTCCAGTAACAATTGCCACTTGAAGGGAAAGAGATTCAAACTCATTTGGGACTGTGGTCGAGTCAATAATGAAGACCGAGAATTTGTCCTTAACATAAATTGCCACTCCACCACCTCTGGTCTGTCTGTATGGAACAGTGAGTAAGAGGGGATGTGTACAGAATGGGTACTGGTAGAAGGTCGAAGCCACGATTCAGACACCACTAGTATGTCACGGGTAGTGTGGTTTACCCAGGCCTGAATAGAAGATATTTTTTTTTAACAGGCTGCTCGCATTAATGTGCATAAAGCTTTTTCCTTTGAGGTTAGAAAGATCTGCAGGCAAGCCAACAGCAGTGGGCGATCCAGGATTGAGCTCCACATTGACAGACCATAATAACAGGGGAAGCAAGAGCTTCCTAGTTATAGCTAGAAGAGCCTTTAGTAATTTTTTGCTTTCTCTTTTGCGTGGAGCACAGTTTTGGCAAGGGGGCACCTTTGGACTAAAGCCAAGGTTGTTCAGGGCTGCATAAAGTAAGATCTTGGCATCAAAAGATAGTTGAGAGTGGGCAGCGTCAGGAGGCAGGTTCTGAGTTTTAGCCCTGATTCCATTTAGAGTGCCAACATGCCAATTTAAATGAGTATCCGAGGCCAGAGGTACATGCAAGGAGGCACATAACAGTAGTTCAACAAGAAGGTTCATTGACAAAACATGGTCTCCAGCTGCCCTGCAAAATGAGTTCTGGGAGGACGAGTAAAGAGAAATAGGGCATAGCAGGAAGAAAGATAAGCAGAGAATCGTAATGGATAGCAGCATTTTGTTTAATTTTTATTCCTAATATTATAGAAGATACTCAGAGCTCCAGAGCATTTTGCAAGAGCAGAGAAGATTGCAGAGAGTGAAATGGACCAATGAAAAGGCTAGAAGTTAGAACCAATAAGCGTTCAGTAGGTGGGGCAAAAGAGCATGTAAGGTGGCCTAGGGAGGGGGGGGGGTGAGCTGAAAATCAGTGTTCCAGAGCCAACTCCATACCTGGTATGCTGGCTGGGGGAAAAGGCTGCAAGAGGCACTTCTATTCCAGAGGTGATGCTGGAGGCTTCAGCGCCATTGGAACTCAAGGTTCGCTTCCTGCCCGTGGCTGTGATTCCAGCCCAGAAGGGTTCTACGTACTACAAGCACTGACTATGTTCCATTTCTGCCTAACGTGTCTAAGCACCAACCATCTCATCCAGTTCCTACGTACTACAGACACTGACTGTGTACCATTCCCGCCTAATGTATCTAAGCACCAACCATCTCATCCAGTTCCTACGTACTACAAGCACTGACTGTGTACCATTCCTGCCTAACGTATCTAAGCACTAAACATCTCATCCAGTTCCTACGTACTACAAGCACTGACTATGTACCATTCCTGCCTAATGTATCTAAGCACTAACCATCTCATCCAGTTCCTACGTACTACAGGCACTGACTATGTACCATTTCTGCCTAACGTATCTAAGCACCAACCATCTCATCCAGTTCCTACGTACTACAGGCACTGACTGTGTACCATTCCCGCCTAATGTATCTAAGCACCTACCATCTCATCCAGTTCCTACGTACTACAAACACTGACTATGTACCATTCCTGCCTAATGTATCTAAGCACCTACCATCTCATCCAGTTCCTACGTACTACAAGCACTGACTATGTACCATTCCCGCCTAATATATCTAAGCACCTACCATCTCATCCAGTTCCTACGTACTACAAGCACTGACTACGTACCATTCCCGCCTAACGTATCTAAGCATCAACCATCTCATCCAGTTCCTACGTACTACAAGCACTGACTACGTACCATTCC
Organism: Neoceratodus forsteri; assembly: GCA_016271365.2. Taxonomy (NCBI): domain Eukaryota; kingdom Metazoa; phylum Chordata; order Ceratodontiformes; family Ceratodontidae; genus Neoceratodus; species Neoceratodus forsteri. The sequence continues at coordinate 554,765,304 of JADMNL010000022.1, forward strand.
TGCTTAACGTATCTAAGCACTAACCATCTCATCCAGTTCCTACGTACTACAAGCACTGACCTATGTACCATTCCTGCCTAACTTATCTAAGCACTAACCATCTCATCCAGTTCCTACGTACTACAAGCGCTGACTAAGTACCATTCCCGCCTAATGTATCTAAGCACCTACCATCTCATCCAGTTCCTACGTACTACAAGCACTGACTGTGTTCCATTCCTGCCTAACGTATCTAAGCACCTACTACAGTACTCAGTTCTTACGTATCACAAACACTGACCTATGTACCATGCAGTTCCTACGTACTACAAGCACTGATTATGTACCATTTCTGCCTAACGTATCTAAGCACCAACCATGTCATCCAGTTCCTATGTACTACAGGCACTGACTGTGTACCATTCCCGCCTAATGTATCTAAGCACCTACCATCTCATCCAGTTCCTATGTACTACAAGCACTGACTACATACCATTCCTGCCTAATGTGTCTAAGCACTAACCATCTCATCCAGTTCCTACGTACTACAAGCACTGACTGTGTTCCATTTCTGCCTAACGTGTCTAAGCACCAACCATCTCCTCCAGTTCCTACATACTACAGGCACTGACTGTGTACCATTCCCGCCTAATGTGTCTAAGCACCAACCATCTCATCCAGTTCCTACGTACTACAAGCACTGACTGTGTACCATTCCTGCCTAACGTATCTAAGCACTAAACATCTCATCCAGTTCCTACGTACTACAAGCACTGACTACGTACCATTCCTGCCTAACGTATCTAAGCACCTACCATCTCATCCAGTTCCTACGTACTACAAGCACTGACTGTGTACCATTCCTGCCTAACGTATCTAAGCACCTACCATCTCATCCAGTTCCTACGTACTACAAGCACTGACTATGTACCATTCCTGCCTAATGTATCTAAGCACTAACCATCTCATCCAGTTCCTACGTACTACAGGCACTGACTATGTACCATTTCTGCCTAACGTATCTAAGCACCAACCATCTCATCCAGTTCCTACGTACTACAAGCACTGACTGTGTACCATTCCCGCCTAATGTATCTAAGCACCTACCATCTCATCCAGTTCCTACGTACTACAAACACTGACTATGTACCATTCCTGCCTAATGTATCTAAGCACCTACCATCTCATCCAGTTCCTACGTACTACAAGCACTGACTATGTACCATTCCCACCTAATATATCTAAGCACCTACCATCTCATCCAGTTCCTACGTACTACAAGCACTGACTACGTACCATTCCTGCCTAACGTATCTAAGCACTAACCATCTCATCCAGTTCCTACGTACTACAAGCACTGACTACATACCATTCCTGCCTAATGTGTCTAAGCACTAACCATCTCATCCAGTTCCTACGTACTACAAGCACTGACTGTGTTCCATTTCTGCCTAACGTGTCTAAGCACCAACCATCTCATCCAGTTCCTACGTACTACAGGCACTGACTGTGTACCATTCCCGCCTAATGTATCTAAGCACCAACCATCTCATCCAGTTCTCAGTACTACAAGCACTGACTGTGTACCATTCCTGCCCTAACGTATCTAAGCACTAAACATCTCATCCGGTTCCTACGTGACTACAAGCACTGACTATGTACCATTCCTGCCTAACGATCTAAGCACCTACCATCTCATCCAGTTCCTACGTACTACAAGCACTGACTGTGTACCATTCCTGCCTAACGATCTAAGCACCTACCATCTCATCCAGTTCCTACGTACTACAAGCACTGACTATGTACCATTCCTGCCTAATGTATCTAAGCACTAACCATCTCATCCAGTTCCCACGCATTACAGGCACTGACTATGTACCATTTCTGCCTAACGATTCTAAGCACCAACCATCTCATCCAGTTCCTACGTACTACAGGCACTGACTGTGTACCATTCCCGCCTAATGTATCTAAGCACCTACCATCTCATCCAGTTCCTACGTACTACAAACACTGACTATGTACTATTCCTGCCTAATGTATCTAAGCACCTACCATCTCATCCAGTTCCTACGTACTACAAGCACTATGTACCATTCCCGCCTAATATATCTAAGCACCTACCATCTCATCCAGTTCCTACGTACTACAAGCACTGACTACGTACCATTTCCGCCTAACGTATCTAAGCATCAACCATCTCATCCAGTTCCTACGTACTACAAGCACTGACTACGTACCATTCCTGCTCAACGTATCTAAGCACTAACCATCTCATCCAGTTCCTACGTACTACAAGCACTGACCTATGTACCATTCCTGCCTAACTTATCTAAGCACTAACCATCTCATCCAGTTCCTACGTACTACAAGCGCTGACTATGTACCATTCCCGCCTAACGTATCTAAGCACCTACCATCTCATCCAGTTCCTACGTACTACAAGCACTGACTGTGTTCCATTCCTGCCTAACGTATCTAAGCACCTACTACAGTACTCAGTTCTTACGTATCACAAACACTGACCTATGTACCATGCAGTTCCTACGTACTACAAGCACTGATTATGTACCATTTCTGCCTAACGTATCTAAGCACCAACCATCTCATCCAGTTAGTATGTACTACAGGCACTGACTGTGTACCATTCCTGCCTAATGTTTTTAAGCACCTACCATCTCATCCAGTTCCTCCATACTACAAGCACTGACTATGTACCATTCCTGCCTAACGTATCTAAGCACCTACCATCTCATCCAGTTCCTACATACTACAAGCACTGACTATGTACCATTCCCGCTAACGTATCTAAGCACCTACCATCTCATCCAGTTCCTACGTACTACAAGCACTGACTGTGTTCCATTCCTGCCTAACGTATCTAAGCACCTACTACAGTACTCAGTTCTTACATATCACAAACACTGACCTATGTACCATGCAGTTCCTACGTACTACAAGCACTGACTATGTACCATTCCTGCCTAACGTATCTAAGCACTAACCATACCTTATTCAGCTCTTGCATATCACAAGCACTGAGCTATGTATCACACACAGAATCATGGAGATTCTAGAAGGGAACGAAGCAAAATCGGTGGGTTTCCCGACTGTCCAGGTTTCAGTGACAGCAGACCATGTTCCTAGTCAGCGCCTACAAGCTGACACATAGAAAAATAGAAATTGACAGCAGATAAGGACCGCTAGACCCACCCAGTCTGCCCATTTTCCCTGCCTGTTGCAAAAAACACGGACTCTACTTGATCTCCGGCTTTGTTCTCTTTCCTATTGCTAGGGTTCTCCTATGCCTATCCCATCCATTTTGGAATTCCCCTACCAAATTTGCCCCACCACCTCCACTGGGAGGCTGTTCCATGCATCCACCACCCTTTCTGTGAAGAAATACTTCCTCATCTTATCCTTAGTCTACCCCCTTCCAACCTCATGTCTTGACTCCTGTTGTAGCACATCTCTTTTTCTGAAAGATGCTACTGTCCTGTAGCTTTCTTATGCCCTCAAGATATTTGAAGGTCTCTATCATATCCCACCCCCCTCTCCTCCAGGGTATACATATTGAGGTCCTCCAGTCTCACCTCATACAACTTTTGGTGCAGGCCCTGCGCCATTTTTGTTGCCCTTCTCTGAACTGCCTCTACGCAGTCTATGTCTTTACAGAGATGCGGCCTCCAGAACTGGACATAGTACTCCATATGAGGTCTCACTAGTGATTTGTACAGAGGCATCACCATCTCCTACCTTCTGCTGGTGGTACCTCTCCCTGTGCACCCCACTGGCTCTCCCTACAGCCATGGCACATTGTTTGGACACCTTTAGGCCATCTGATATGATTACCCCCAGATCCCTTTCCTGTTTGGTGGCCGTCAGTATCTCTGCCCCATCATGTAAGCCTCCCCTGGGTTCCTGTATCCCAAATGCATGATTTTGCCCTTTTTCACAGGGAATCTTAGTTACCACACTCTTGACCATTCCTCTAGTTTACCTAGGTCCCTCCTCATTTTTTCCCACCCCTCCCTGAGTGTCTACCCTGTTGCAGATCTTAGTGTCATCTGCAAAAAGGCATACCTTTCTGATGACACTGAGTAAGACTGGCCCCAGAACTAATCTCTGTGGCACCCCACTGGTCACCCTCCTTTCCTTGGATTGAGCTCCATTTACCACCACCCTTGCGTTCTATCCCTCAACCAAGTTCTAACCCTGTTTACCACTTTTTGACCCATTCCCAGGTTGCCTAGCTAGTTTACAAGCCTCTTATGTGGAACAGTGTCGAAGGCCTTGCTGAAATCCATGTAGGCCATATCCACCACCTCTCCCTGATCCACTGATCCAATGCAGCAAAATACATCAATAGTGCCCTCGGGACTGGGAGCAGGAATGAACACTGGAGGTATGGCAGTAAGAAGAAGCGGTCAGCATCTGGAAAAAAAAGGAAGGTTTAAGTACAGTACATACTACAGAAGCAGGGATTCAAACTGCTGCAGGTGAAAATGTTGTTTCAGGAATACATGCTGCTGAAGGGATTTCATTGAGTGTAATAGAAGCCGATACTGGCTTACAGTCGGTCTCTGGTGCAGACTGAAAGAAAGACTTAACTTGAATTTAGTGGGTGAATTGCCTGAGGGAGATTCGCAGCTAGAAACAGGAGGGGAAAAAATAATGCCGTCCAAACAGAATGAAACCATTACCACTGAACCACCCCTGAGTGTAATTACAAATAATGGCTCCTTACCTGGGACATTGCAAGCTTTTGTTTAGTTTATTGTTCTAGGAATTACTACCTTTGAGCCAGAGGCTCTTTTACAAAGGTTCCACGTCAATTAGGTACAGTACAAAAGGTTACATAGATAACACAACAATTTGTGTTGTGTCAAGAGCAAGAAAACATATACAAATACATATCAAATCACTTGTGCAAAAGGACATGAGATATCAATAATCACATTATTATTACAAGAAAGAGGTCATGCCAGATTAGGAGAAACAAATAGGGAAAAAGTCCAGAACAGAGAGGGTAAGTGAAAGGTGTGGGGAGCAGACAATAGCAGGAGAAAAGGTTTCCCAAACATGTCTTTGTCAAATAACGGAACAGGGTGGGTTATGCGGCTTGGACCAGTGCAGGCGTCTAGGGACCCAGAGCAAGGAGGTTGTTAGTAATAGAGGATGACATGCCCATTTATCCTTGTTGTAGCTTGCCAGTTGCACCCAGTCGCTTGCAGATAGGTACCTGGTGGTTAAGTCAAAAGCCAAAAGAATGATCAGCAGCTGAGGTCCAGAGTCACTGAAATGTTAAAATTCCTGAAGGTGATTAACTTTGTCTGCACATATGCAGGATGTGAAATCCCTTTGTCTGTATGCTTCTTTGTCATTCAAACAGGTTGCTGAAAAGCCCACATACAGATCATGGAGCGGTCAGATGAAAATGTGGATTCAGCAGGATCCAGAGTCACCAAGTTTGTCAGATGTAGTTGCTTCACTTATGTTTTGCTTGGGATAGCTTCCAAAAAGTTGATTTTAAAATGAAAATAAAGATACCTGATGATGATTTTTTTTGCAGAAATCCAGTCCAGGAGACTTTCACGGATGTAGTGAGCAAGAATGGTATAGTTACCACAAGCAGAAAAAACATGTAAATCCACAAAAACTAAGCTACAGACACAGACAAACACAAGCAACCACCACACAAACCCAGGGGGCGAGCCTATCTAGTTTTGTTGATTCTCTGAAATGTTGTATCAGAAGAGTGGCAGGGGGGGGGGGTGGTGATTCTGAAAATACAGATTCTAGATACCTGTAGTACTACAGACAATGAACCTGGTGCTAGACATACAGATTCAAATACTAGTCCCAGATATTTTGACTTTTTAGAAATAAAGCAGAACTCATGCCTTATAAAAATGCAGTATGGCTGAAATAGGGGTGGGGTGGGGTGGGGCTCCCAGAACATCCAGATCGAATATCGTGTCCAGGTGTTTAATTATAAAAAGAGAACGCAATTTCAAGCGAAGGGTGTCCTGCAACCCTCCCACGTCCCACGTCAGAGCAGAAAATAGCTCCAGGTTGTGAGGGTGTCCTCCAACCCTCCCACGTCCCACATCGGAGCCGAAAATAGCACCAGGTCGTGAGGGTGTCCTGCAACCTCCCACATCCCACGTCAGAGCTGAAAATAGCACCTGGTCTTGAGGGTGTCCTGCAACCCTCCCACGTCCCACGTCGGAGCCGAAAATAGCACCAGGTATGATCGGAGACTGTGAATCCCCAGCTGCAGTTACTGCCTGCTGCGCTTTGTGATGGACTTTTACTTTAATTGAATTTAAATGTGAGTGCTTTACCAAAAATCACTTTTTGTCCCCACACAAGTGGAGATATTTTATTTCTTAGACCTATATCGTTTGGTAACTTTAATTTGTAACTGCAACTGCTCCCTTTCTTTGTCTGTTTTTTTTGGCGTCAATTTCCCCAAATTCAAAAAAAGGGGTTCCATTTCAGTAAACAAACTGTTGTGCATACGTGGAGTTTACTCCTCTGCCTACCAAGTAATTGCTGTTAAAACTATTAGACCTGCTGCCTTAAAGAAAATTGAATGCTCACCCTGTAAACCTCGGTCGGGCTGCATAGACAAAGACGGGCTATAAAACGAACTGTTGATATCGGACCCCACTTCATGGCAGTTGGAAGCATTAATCTGTTTTAGTGACGTCCCAGGTAGCCAGGGGCTATAAATAATTAATTCCCTGTCCCTGTTCCTTGTAGGTCATGAGGGTGTCCTGCAACCCTCCCATGTCGGAGCCGAAAATAGCACCAGGTACGATCGGAGGACTGTGGATCCCCAGCTGCAGTTACTGCCTGCTGCGCTTTGTGATTGCACCGGCTCCCCACCACCCTCACCACCACCCTTGGTCGACATCTGGCTTTATAGCTAGTATCACATGATCGTTCGAAACCAATCAGTCAACTTTGCCTTTTGCAGCCTATACCAGTTGAACACTAGAGGGCTCACTTCCTTTTTTTTTTCCTAAAGCTGAATCTCCCTACATTAACAGCATGAATTGCATCCTCTGTACCCTATTCAAAGCCACAATAATCCTAACACTCTGTGCTAACTACAACCCCACTCCCCCTATAGGTAAAACCCATTCCATGAACAATTACAGCTGCCCAATCGTATTTTCTCTCAGGCAAGTAATCCCAGCTTATCGCCCAAACCCAATCTCCACTGCTCTACTATTCACTAACTTCACCGCCAGAGTAAGCTGCACCATCAACAAGTCCTTAAAGGTGCAGGCACAACCCCCCACACACGTGCTCACACTGCACAGCCCCAAACATGCCCCATCTCAAGCCCTATTGGCCTAACTAGTCCGCTCCATCCCCATACCAGTTGGGATTAGCACTTGCTCCACATTTCCATGCTCCCGAACCTCTCTCCCCAAAAAGATCCGGAGAACTGCCCTCTGGCATGCTCTCCTCCTCCTCCTGCTAACCTCTGGCAATGTACATCCAAATCCTGGACCAACAGCGCCTAATGCTCCTAGGGAACACGGGCGGACGGGTTTACTACTTGCATCCTTCAACATCTGTAGCCTGCCTAGGAAATTCACACAGCTGCAAGCATGGATCACCCAACACTCCCCTGACACCCTAGCCTTGTCCGAGACCTGGCTCTCCAACAAAATCCCAGATGCTTCAATCTCCCTTAATGACTTCTCCATTTCCAGGGCAGACAGAAAAGGTAAGAGAGTCGGGGTGTGTGCCATTTATGCTAAAAACGCACTTCAGCCCCTCTCTGTACTGTTGCCCTCACCAACGCATGGTGCCCAAGCCATTACAATCAAAACCACCCTAGGCATCCCAGGGAAACTGCTGTACATAATGTCAGTCTACATACCCCCCAACCAGAAGCTAGCTTTTGACTCTATCTTGGCCAGTATCACCCATCTCCCCCCCAGGAGCAAACTGATTATAATGGGAGGCTTCAATATGAATTGGCTATCCCAAGCAGCTGTCATGTTCAAAGATGCAGCCCTGGCCTATGACCTTTCCCAGGTTGTTCAGTCTCCCACTAGACAGGATCCAAGGTCAGAAACCTCCTCCCTTAATTGACCTCATTTTCACTAATCTACCCACCCATCTCTCCAAAGTTACAGTGCTCCCTGATGTACTAAGTGACCACTCGCCCGTCTCCTGCTGCTGGTCAGATAAAATCTCTACCAACCAACCTAGAATTTCCATCTGGAGGCACCTCATAAAAGGCTCCCTCTCGCGCCTTAAACACTATCTCTCCTCCTGCGACTGGTCACCTATTCACACGGCCAAGTCCGTCGACGCTGCCCTCACCTCCTTTATCAAAATCTTTAATACTGCCTGTGACATATTTGCCTCCTTCAAAAAACAGGTTGCTAAAAATAGAGATACTCCTTGGATCTGGCAGGCCATCCTTGAACAGATGCGCAACAGAGAAGACCTCTGGCATAGGGCACTAAACTCCCAACTTCCCCACGACAGGCAACTCTACAGAGAGGCAAGAAACAAGTGCACCTGGGCCATTCAGCTAGCAAAGTCAACCTACTATAACCAAGCGCTCACCTCCTCATGGGGATCTGGGAATAAATTCTGAGCAATATAAAGGAACTCTGTGGGAATCCCGTTTCCCCTACCCCCTCGCAAATTCTTCACCAAGACTCACTCTCCCAGGACCCAGCCACCATAGCTAATGTCCTGAACAACTCCTTCTCCGATCTTACCCACATCCTACCCCAAAACTTCTTTGATCCCATCCATAGTGACCATCCAATCACCTCCACCACTAGTACTCTCCCTCTGTTCTGGCTAAGATCCATCTCCTGCAACAAGGCTAAACACTATCTGTCCATAGCCCTTCGAAACTCGTTTCAGTAGTGACTTCCTTGACCTTAAAATACTTAGACTCACTCTTGACGTGACCCTGCCTCACCTCACCAAAATCCTATACTGCTCCCTGTGCCTAGGACAATACCAATTCCTCTGGAAAAGAGGACTCATCACACCTATCCTAAAAAAGAGTGATCATACAGACCCTGGCAACTATAGGCCCATAACAATCCTTCCCCCCCTCTCTAAAGTGCTTGAAAAAATTGTAGCTGACCAGCTCACCGAATACCTGAACAAACAACCTGCTATGTCCAGAACAGCACGGTTTCAGGGCGGGACACAGCACTACCACTGCCCTGCTCCAACTCACCTCTTACATTCATGCAGCGCTGGAAGAGGGGTCAGTAGCAGGTGCAATCTCTCTGGATTTGAGGAAAGCTTTCGATACAGTCAACCACTCACTCCTTATACACTCTCTCCCCTCCCTCAATCTCATCCAAGAAACTATCTTCTGGTTCAAAAACTATCTCACTGACCTGACACAACAAGTCAAAATCAACACCACCCTCTCAACTATACAACCTGTTCGAGCAGGAATCCCACAAGGGTCGATATTAGGCCCTCTTCTCTTCACGCTCTATGTGGTAAACTATTGCTCTATGCTGACGATGCAGTAGTATATTGGAAACACCCCAATTCCAACTCCCTACAAAATTTCCTGCAAGGCAGCTTTACAGAACTAGAATCCTGGTTCTCTGATCATCGATTAATACTTAACTACAACAAGACTAAAACTATGATCTTTGCACACCGTCAAAACCCTAACAGTAATGCTCCACTATGAATCTCAACTTCCCAAGGCACACACATAGAACAAGTTCCTAACTTCAAATATCTGGGCATCACCTTGGATACATCACTGAATTACCACATACACATTAAACGCCTTTCCACCTCTGCGAACATCTGGCTTGGGATATTATATAGACACAAACACTGCCTCCCATCCCAGGCACTGAGGCTGGCGGTAACTAGCTCAGTCCTCTCCGTGATAGAATATGGCATAATAATATATGGCACGGCTGAGAACACAGCCCTAAACAGCAGCAAAATGGCTCTAAATAAAGCCTGTAGACTGGTTACAGGCAGCGATAGACTAACCCATACGTGTGAGCTCTATAAACAAGCAGACTGGCTGACTTTTGAAGGCAGACTAATGTACCACACTTGCCTCCTAGCAAAAAAGATCCAAATGAATCTTGCTCCTAAGGGCCTCCGCCCCCTCATCCAACTTACCCCATACAGGAGCACCCCTAGACACCAGGCCAACACCCCACTCCTAGTCCCTCACTGTTGGACTACCATAGGACAAAGATCCTTCCTGTATCATGCTCCACTCTGGCTAAATAAATTTCCCTCTACCATCTCCCAGGCCCCTAGCCTTGGCCTATTCAAAAATAGTATCAAGAGATTTCTCATTGACTCGGAGATCTGTGGCTGTAACAACCAGTCCTCACTAACACGGTAGGGGATGGTAAGCTAGCATTTCCCTAAACTCCAAACCAAGGCTAACAACAAACCTAATGTCACCAAACATCCCATAATCCCATATTGGACTTAGCCTCCAACTTGGGACACTGTCCCTCTCCACTGCAATGACCCAGGGTCCATAAATAACCCTAAAGAACTAACAAAGCAATGTAAAATAAATTGTATAGAGTAACAGGAATAATTTGACATTATGCAATATTTGCATAGTAAGCAATGTACAATTTGTCTTTAATATGTCCTAATGTAATGTCTGCCTCGTACGGAATGTACTAATTGTCTTTAAGCTATGTATGCATGTATGTGCTGACGTGGAGCCTTTGCAAAGGAGTCGCTGACTTAAAGGATTGTAATTCCAAAATTTTTAATAAATAAAAAAAAAAAAATGTATGCCGTTTTACACATCTCGGGGAGGACACATTTGATGTCAGCTTTAAAAGTGCTTTGGGATTAGGTTCTGGAATAAATATCATCAGATGGAGACGTCACCTTTGTGGATTCCTTTTGTGGCAATCTCTCTCACCAAACAATTAATTAAAACTGTAGCATTCTGTAATGAAGGGGTGAATATACGTGACATTCATTGTTGGCTGGAAAAAAGGTGTGATCCTTTGTGCCTCCCAGAGATAATTATAGATACAAAAATATTTGGACAGGAGGGTGGCATTTTATGGTCAAGATGTTTCAGAATGATTCAGAGATTCTGCAGCTACCTAACAGCTTTTCTCTTGACAGACAGAAGGGGTTGTTTCTATGCAGCCCAACCCAAAGCCTGTTACAAATTTGAAGCACACACTTATTTAAATAGCACTTGCGACTGCTTGAGATGTGGTTTGTATGGTGAATTTGGGTGTGTCAGCATGGTATGCGAAAATGTTCCAAGATGTAATCTCTGTGGCGAATCTGGACGCATCTATCAACATTACCCTTAGGCAGGCAGAAACAGGGATGATGGTTTAAACTAGGAACATCCTGTTCGAAAGACACAAGTCTGTATTAAAGGATCTGCCCCAGTATGCAAACTTACAGTGATATGACCTCTAGAGTAGAATCCCTTGTTACTGATAGCATGTTTCAGTAGAGACTGTAAACACTGACATCCCCCCCCCCCCAATCTGTCAACCCTGAAAACCCCCATCCCCAACTGGTAGAAACAACTACCAGTACAGATAATGTAATGGAAGAAACTACAGAAGTGACTGGCATTGCTGAGCATACTGTAAAACTGGTGGCTACGGACATTGAGTTTACTCGGCTAGTGGCTGTGCCTCCACTGGCAGACAGCCAAGTCCCCCTACCTAGAAGAGTGAGTAGATCCAGTATTAGCTTATATACAAGCCCCCCTGCCCCCACCTCTGCAAAACAGATTTCACATTTTGCAAGAACAAAAACATTGACAAGATTCTGACCTACACTAGATTCAGATGTCTCTTTTATGAAATCAGGAGTTTCCTCAGAAGCAGAGGAAGAAGGGAAAAAATCAAAAGGGCAAAAATCATTCGGTTCTTCACAGGAAGGGATTACTTGAGGGCTGACTAAGCTTTTAAGAGAACTCTAGTCTTTGGCCTCCTCGTACTATGCAGCACCTAAATGTAGCTTCATTTAACATATTTAGTATAAATACAGGAAGAAGGTGGTGGCTTTGTCTTTGTTTCAACATTCTAAATGTAATATTTTCTTTCAGACAGTCGGCCTTACGGGGGTGCAAACTGTGCATTCGCACAGGGCCCCAAGAGCAGAGCGGACCCCAGACAAACTCAGCTGCCCAGTTGGACTCCTGCTTCCTGGTTCTGAATATAGCAAGTAAAGTGCAAAAATGGCACAAAACGAGCTGAAAATGAAGCTACAGGGAGGCCATGATAAGGATGTTCCTAGGGGGCTTCTCGACTTCTGATATGGGGCCCCAGCAAGGAGGTTCGCACAGGGCCACAGAATAGCTAGGGCCAGCCCTGCTTCCAGAAAATAAGACTGAATTCTCTCTTCAATATTTAACAGCTAAAAAGTTGCTGGGTATGGGGACCTTCTTTCTGGACATTTGGGGTTGATAAAGCAGACAGAGTAGGCATTTAATGTCGAAGGACACGGGTTGCTTTTACAAAGTGGATATTAATCCTGAGAGAGCATTATTACTGGATTGCATATATGTAGGTATAAAATTTAGATTAATAAATACCTATGCTCCCCTAAATGAAGGCTAGCAGAATAGCCTTGTTAGAAAGTGTAAGGCCTTATTTATTTATATACCACAGAACTGGTTATATGGGGTGCTGTGAATTGTGGGATAGATGTTAGAACTCCGAGCGAAGTTCAGAAAATGATGTATTATGGCTCAAATGTTCTGAAAAATGTTGTAAATGCAGGACTCTGTGATGCTTACAGAGTACTACCAAAGGAAGGACGGTTTACTTACTACAGAAAAAAGTATGCCACTAAAATTGATCACCCTTCTATCTCTTATAACCTGACCTCTACAACTTTTTCTATTAATACCTTCAGAATTCTGGAACCATGATTTTTTTGGACTGTACTCTGTCTTTGGATCCTAGTACTGCTCAAGTTTCTCTATGTGGAAGTAGACGGAGAATGGATACCTGTACTGTAGAATCAGTGGTAATCAGGAGAGCAGATATGCAACAATTACTGGGCCCTACACACTAAAGGGCGGGTAATACACGCCTGGGGTGCGTACCCCACCCACATAGCTACGCGGCCCCAGACAGGTGCAGGATTGACCGCTAGCACCCGTGGGGCAGCTGTCCATGGCCATGCCCCCTCGGTGCACAGGGTCGTGCGGGCAATCAGGGGCGGCATTGCAGACCCAGGCAGCCTCCAATCAGATGCCTGTACTGAGTCCCAAAGTGAATCCCTTGTGCCCATGTGGCGGGTGCACAGAGCAGGAGCCAGCCACGTAAAACAGCAACAAATGTACATCCTCCAGGCACTCGTCCATGTCGCTGCCCCAGCCATTCCCTGCAGCCTAGTGGGTTGTGGCAGCACAGATGGCCGGTTCTCAGAGCCACTGCACCCGGCGGCTGGAGAACACGGGGCCTGTACCAGATTATTCCTAGTCCCGGCTGGCATATCCAGCGCCCCCTGAGCCCGGCACTACATGGCTTAGTGAATGCCACATAGTGTAGGCATGCCTCCAACACGCTTCTGACATGGTGCTCCTTGAGAGGCATGGGCAGCAGGCGCATTTGTGCCTTGCGCGCCCTTGGTGAATGCTGCCAGGGGTCCTCGGACCCTCACTGTGCGGTATTCACACTTAAGGTTACCCATGCACCTCGGATACATGGCGCGTAGGCAACCTCTCCATTCATGCACAGGGCCCACTATAGCACAAGGGTCAGTATTGTGCATGTATGGTGACCCGTGGGAATGATGGGCAGATGCAAAAGCAGATGTAAAACAATTGTTTGTTAAATATGGAAGGCAAAAACAACAAATTGTTTATTTAAAGTATTTAAGTTATAGAGACCAATTATATAAGCTCCTGTACCAATCTGGACATGAAACAAAAGCTTATAAAAAACAAACAGATACTCCAAAGAACAAGATGTTTCAGTTTCAGTATAACAGGGCTGCATCAGCAGAGGCTGAATTTAAATATGGAACTCAGAAACAGCCTTTTAGTGATCCCTGTATGGCCTGTAAAAACAAATAGACACTCCAACTCTGAGGGCAGTAGAAAATGAGAATGGGGACATTAAAACTGAGGATACAGAAATGATACAGGTTGTACAAGGTTTTTAGGGAAATGTTTGGACAAGACTATACAAACAAGCATTTGTCAATGCCGAATATTTGCTTGCTGGCATTGGCATTGGTAGTGTAGGAGTTACAGAGCTACATAATAGGAATGGCAGTGAAGTATTGAACTGAAGCCAACCCCACCACCCTGCAGATAGTGACAGACATGGGGTGTGCCTTTGGGTCATCAGGCATAATGGCCACGCCATTTCACCACATCCTACCCTGTAGACACTGACAAGTGTCATGGTGTGCCTTGGAGTCTTTGGCCCTTATGCTCACCCCATTCCATCAGGAAATATGGTGAGATGGGTGCGGTATAGGAGAATGGGGTGAACTTTGGGGCCGAAGAGTCCAAGGCACACCTCAATGCCTCTCAGTGACTGCAGGGTGTGGGTGGGGGTGGAATGGTATGAGCATTGCAGGTGACAATCCCAAGTCACAGCCCTGATGCCTGTCATTCTCTACAGGGTGGGGCATTATGGTCGAAAACCCTAATGCCTCAGACATTCGTTGGTATTTGCACTCCAAATTTTCAACATGGTTTTTTTGTGACCACCACCTCATGAACAGTGGGAATATCAGTTTGTTAGCTGAAAGCTGCTTTTGCACAGCGACTACGGCATTTGGCACCACAGGTGCAAAAACACATTCCGAACAGGATGTGAAAAATGACAGCAGTACTGTTCATGGGGAGGTGTAAAAAATGGCAATGTTGAAAATCTGTAGTGAAAATAATAAAACAAGCATTTATCAATGCCGAATGTTGCTTGCTTGTATGTGCTGTGTAGGTATCTGGAAGTCAGTGGAGTGTAAATATTGAAAATTTGCAAACTTATGAGCATGCGTAGGAACTGCGCAACGCACGCTCGTGAAACAGTCATGTTTAGGAAGTTTGTGACCAAATTTTCAACATAGCCATTTTAAGACCTCTGCTCATGAACAGTGTCACTGTGATTTTCTTAATGTGTCCCATACGTTGATTTCGCACACCGACTGCGCCATCATACATTGATTTCGCACACCGACTGCGCCATTGTGCACTAGATGGGCGGAAACATGTTTTGGACGAGATGTGAAAAATGACAGCTGTGCTGCTCATAAGGAAGTGTGGTAAAATGGCAATGTCGAAAATCTGGAGTGCAAATATTAAAGATTCGCGAACTTATGAGCATGCGTAGGAACTGCGCTACGCACGCTCGTAAAACAGTCATTTTTAGGAATTTTTTCACCAGATTTTCAACATAGCCATTTTAAGACCTCTGCTCATGAACAGTGTCACTGTGATTTCCTTAATGTATCTCATACATTGATTTCGCACACCGACTGCGCCATTGTGTGCTACATGTGTGGAAACATATTTTGGGCAAGATGTGAAAAATGACAGCTGTACTGCTGATAAAGAGGTGTGGTAAAATGGTAATGTTGAAAATCTGGAGTGCAAATATTAAAAATTTGCGAACTTACGAGCGTGCATAGGAATTACGCAACGCCATCTCGTGAAACAGTAGTTTTTAGGAATTTTTTCACCAAATTTGCAACATATGCTTTTTGAGAGCCCACCTTATGAATACTGCACTGTCGTTTCATTAATCAGTCCCGAAAGATGATTTCACACATTGACCGCGAAATCACCCTTCGGGCCCGACTAACACCATGACAGTTCAAGAACTCATGAGGAGGGGTCCCAAAAACCCCACGTTGAAAATTTGGTGCCAAAATTCCAAAATATGTCTGAGATTTGCATCAAAGTTGAAAAAAACCTATTTACATAGAAACATAGAAACATAGAATTTGGCGGC
This sequence comes from Neoceratodus forsteri, assembly GCA_016271365.2. NCBI lineage: Eukaryota > Metazoa > Chordata > Ceratodontiformes > Ceratodontidae > Neoceratodus > Neoceratodus forsteri. The sequence goes on from JADMNL010000022.1 coordinate 554,781,248, forward strand.
AGATAAGGACCGCTTGGCCCACCCAGTCTGCCCATTTCCTACCTACTGGATAAGCTGCAGATCCTAGTTAACCAGCAGCCTACTTCTTCCTACCCCCACCCCCAGAATTGCCTTATGACTATCCCATGCATGCTAGATTCCACCACTGATTTTGACTCCACAACCTCCTCCGAAGCCATTCCATGCATCCACAACCTCTCTGTGAAAAAATACTTCCTTAAATTACCTCTGAGCCGCCCCCCTCTATCTTCAAATTGTGCCCTCTTGTTCTTGCACACCTCTTTTTTTGAAAGATGCTACCCTCTTGGACTTTGTTGATTCCCTTGAGGTACTTGAAAGTTTCTATCATGTCCCCCCTCTCCCTCCTTTCCTCGAGGCTATACATATTAAGTTCCTTAAGTCTCTCTTCATATGTCTTCCGGTGCAGACCCTGCACCATTTTAGTTGCCCTCCTCTGGACAGCTTCCATCCTGTCTGTGTCTTTGTGGAGATTGGGTCTCCAGAACTGCACACAGTACTCCAGATGGGGTCTCACCAGCTGTCTGTACAGAGGATAATAACTTCCTGTTTTCTACTGGTGATGCCTCTCCCTATGCATCCCAGTATCCCCCAACCCTCCTTGCTGCCTTCTCACATTGCTTGCCCACCTTTAGGTCATCTGATATGACTACCCCCAGGCCCCTTTCCATTTTTGTTGTTGTTAGTATCTCACCCCCATTGTGTACTCTTCCCTGGGTTTTGTTTCCCAGGTGCATTACCTTGCACTTTAGCATTGAATCTAAGCTGCCATACATTTGACCATTCCTCTAACCTTGCCAAGTCCCTTCTCATCCTTTCCACCCCACCCTGTGCATCAACTCTGTTGCAGATCTTAGTGTCATCTGCAAAGAGACATACTTTTCCTTCAGTCCTTCTGCAATGTAAAGCATAAAGACACGAAGAGGACTGGTCCTAATCTTGAACCCTGCGGTACCCGCTAGTAACCCTCCTTTCTTCTGAGTGGACTCCATTTACTATTACTCTCTGTGTCCTATTCTCCAGCCAATTCTTTACCCAGGCTGTCATCTTGGGACCCACTCCCAGGCTAGCTAACTTATATATTAATCTTTTGTGTGGGACTGTGTCAAATGCCTTGCTAAAGTCTAGGTAGGCCATGTCACAGCCCTCTCTGATCTACTACTTTGGTCACCCAGTCAAAGAAATCTATCAGATTAAGTCTGGCATGACCTTCCGCTGTGAATCCATGCTGCCTAGGGTCCTGTGCCCTTCTGGCCTCTAGATACGCGACAATTCTTTCCTTTAGAAGTGATTCCATCATTTTCCCTATCACTGAGGTTAAACTAACAGGTCTATAGTTTCCTGCTTCTGCCTTGCTCCCACTTTTGTGAAGGGGAATCACATCTGCCCTCCTCCAGTCCTCGGGTACCACCCCATCCTCCCATGATTTGTTAAAGAGGGTAGTCAGTGGTGTCACTAGTTCTACCCTTAGTTCTTTTAGAATTCTGGGATGAATCCCATCAGGCCCCATTGCTTTGTCCACCTTCAGTTTTAAGAGTTCTTTCAGAACCCTTTCTTCTGTAAATGGGCTGTATCAACTTCTGTAGCCAGAGTGTTACTACTGTTTGTTTTATGTACCTCCCCCTCTTTCTTTGTAAATACTGAGCAAAAATATTTGTTTAGTATCTCTGCCTTTCACATTCTCCTCTGCCCACCCTCCCTCCCTTTATTAAGCCTCACTATCCCTCCCTTGGTCTTCCTTTGCTCCCTGATGTACCTATAAAGGTTTTATTCCCTTCTTAACTGAGTTGGCTATCTTTTCCTCAGTTTGGGCCTTTGCTATTCTGACTGCCTTCCCAGCCTCCTTTTGCTTTAACTGATACAGTTCTCTGTCCTGCTCCTGCTAGATTCCTTGTACTTCTTGAATGCTTTCTTTTCTCTTGAACCTTCACTGCCACTTCCTTTGAGAACCATAGTGGTTTCTTACATCGTCTTGTTTTGTTTATTTGCTTCACACAAAGGCTCGTTACCTCTGTGATGGCAGTTTTCATTATTCCCATTGTTCTTCCACCCTCCTTCCCGCCCATTTGCTAGTGCATTCCTTAGGCACTCACCATTTTAGCAAAGTCAGCCCTCCTAAAGTCCAGTACTTTTGTCTTTGTATGGCTTGACTCTATTGCTGTGTTTATTGTGAACCATACTGTTCGATGGTCGCTAGTTCCCAGATGGCTACCCACTTCTACATCTGTGATCCTCTCTCCATCTCCATTTGAGAGTATCAAGTCTAATATTGCTCCCTCTCGAGTGGGCTTCAGTACTAGTTGTCTAAGGCATGCCCCCTGTAGGGCATCTAGAATAACTGCATTCTTCGAAGTGGCAGCTGCAACTGCGCTCCAGTTAACATCTGGCATATTCAGATCACCCATCAGCAATATCTCCCCTTTTTCTGCCATTCTAAGTATACTTTCTATCATTTCCTTGTCCATTTCCTCCCCCTGAGAAGGGGGTCTGTATACAACCCCTGTGCGGATTGTGGTGCCATTGCCTGTCTCCAAATTTACCCACAGTGCTTCTTCTCCTCCCTGTTTACCCTTTTGTTCGGTTGCTTTTATTCCTTCCCTTATGTAAAGAACTACTCCTCCCCTCTTTTACCCTCCCTGTCCCTCCTGTAGATAGTGTATCCTGGTATGTTTACATCCCAGTCACAGTTTTTTATTATTGTACCATGTTTCTGTAACTGCCACGATATCCAGATGTTCCTCCTCCATCAGGGCCACTAATTCAGGAAGCTTGTTACCTAGACTATTATTACATAATACAGCTTACTGGCATTTCCTCAGTTCGCGGTTGGCATTGAAGAGTGCAGGCGTGTTCCGGTCCACGAAGATCATCACACCAGACTCCAGGAGGTAAGTATGGGGTGAGGTGAGAGTAATGGGGAGGCAGAGTGCACAGAGAGTGGTAGCAGAGACTGCCAGAACATGTTTTGTTTACAGGTTGTTTTAGGAAGATGCGCGGGGACGTTTGCCACGCTGGGGTGGGCTCCAAGCGTGGCAGCTTGAAAAAACTGTTTAGGGGCCTGGAGCCGATGGGGATTGGGCACCCCGTTGGCCATAACAATTTTTTTGCCATGCTGGGGTGGGCTCCCAGCGTGGCACCTGGAAGCTTTGAGGGTGCGTCGAGCTGATGAGGCATTAGGCACCCCTGTTGGCCATGAGGATTCTTGCCACGCTGGGGTGGGCTCCCAGTGTGGCACCTGGAAGGCTGTTGGGGGTGGGGGTGTGGAGCCGATGGGGATTGAGCACTCCCATTGGCAATGAGGATTGTTACCACACTGGGGTGGGCTCCCAGCGTGGCGTACACTACAGGAAGAGAAAGCAGAGACGCATGACGCAGGATTGCTGGCAATATGCTAATTAGCAGTCTCTTATCGCTGCTCACTGAAGCAGAGCTCTTGCTTAGAACTGTATGACACTGCATTTTCAGCTGCTGTCATAGACAGCTGCAGCATTCATTGGTGAACTGTGGCCGCGCCTGCAAACACACTGACTGAATTGGAAGACAGGGTGCCACACCTCCAAAAACTCGGATGATGGCACTGTGTTTCTTGCACATGTGTGCAAGCAAACATAATAATAATTAAGATACGTTTTTAACTGCATCGCTTCCAAATTTATCTGATGATCAGATGGAGGAGCTGGGGGAAAATTTAAGTAAGGAAGGAATATTGAATATAATTTTAAACTTAAAACTGGCTCTTCACCAGGCATAGATGGAATTCCTAATGAGTTCTATAAAGCCTTTGTAGATATGTTAAGTGAACAGTTCTCAGTATATACCTACATATTATCCTCGCACAACCTATTCCATCCTTTGCTAAAGCCCTTCTTATTTTTATACAAGAAGGTGACAAAACTAATTTGAAAAAACAGGTGACTTATTGGTCTCCTGAATTCTGATTTTAACATCTTATCCAAGTTAATTTGGTCTAGGTTACAAAAAGCAGCAGGGGTTTTAGTTGAAAACATCATTACAGTTTGTAAATGCACTCTGTACCTTATAGAAGCAGAAAATGCGAGTCCAGTTTAGTAAATAATTCAGACCCTTTGTATGTTGAAAAAGCTAGACCAAAGGTCAACAGGGTGAAACTTTATAGCGGTCCCCAGTGCTGGCTGCCCATTCTGTATTTGCACCAACCCTCCACTTCGCTGATCGCAGCACTGTCCGAGGAAGAGGTTTTAATTGAACCTACACAAACCTGTTTAATTCCAAATAGAAATATACAACATAACTTATACATTCTGAGAGAGATTTTCAAACTAGGAAAGAAGGATAGAGTGGCAGGATATGTTATTTCCTTAGACCAGGAAAAAGCTTTTGATAAAGAATCACATAATTTTGTTTTTATGTTTGCTTGCACGCATGTGCAAGAAACATAGTGCCATCATCGGAGATTTCGGAGGTGTGTCACCTCCTCCTCCAATTCAGTCAATGTGTTGGCAGGCGCGGCCCCTGTAAGCCAATGCATGCTGGAGCTGTCTATGACAAGCTCCAAAATGCAGTGGCATACAGTTGAAAGGGGGAGCTATGCTTGAGTGAGCAGCAATAAGATATCAGCTGCTCATGCGCTCCCCCACACACACAGATGCCCACGCAGGCATGCAGCCCCACACGACGCTACTCGTATAGTCGACGGGGTGCCCAACTTCGGCTGTGCCATGCTCCCCCACCTCCCCCCCAAAGCCTTGGAAATGCCACACTGGTGCCCACCCCAGCTGGCAAGTAATGAGTAGCCGACGGGGGTGTCCAATCCCCCGTCGGCGCCACTGTCCTAACCCCCCCAGTAGTAAGTGCCACGCTGGAAGCCCACCCCAGTGTGGCAAGCGATCTTTAGGCTGACGGGGGTGCTCAATCTCTCATCAGCTGAACGCCCCCCCAACCATCCTTGTGCCATGCTGGGAGCCCACCCCAGCGTGGCAAATGTCCCATATCCGTTTTTTTTTTTGTACCCTGTAAAGAAAAAACGGTCCCACGTAGTCTCCTGCCCCCTCCCACAACCCGCACCCACCCACTGTGCACCCTGCCTCCCCACACCCCAACCCTCATTCCATACTTACTCCGAGCTCAGCGCGATGATCTTCGTGGACTGGAACACGCTCTGCAATTCTTCAAAGCCGACCGCGAACTGAGGGAAATGCCAGTAAGCTGTATAATGGGCTAGATAGGGGTTTCAACTTGTTGCATATCTCAGGCATTTTGGGAATTTTGCACCAAATTTTCAACATGGGGTTTTTGGGTCCCCTTCTCATGATTGATGTCACTGTCATGGCGTTATTCGGGCCCGAAGGGTGATTTCGCAGTCACTGCGCAATCACTGTGTGAAATCACCCTGAATGACGCCATGACAGTGACATCATTCATGAGAAGGGGTCCCAAAAACCCCATTTTGAAAATTTGGTGCCAAAATTCCAAAAAATGACTGTTTCATGAGTGTGCGTTGCGCAGTTCCTACGCAGGCTCGTAAGTTCGTGAATTTTCAATATTTTCACTCCAGATTTTCAACATTGCCATTTTACCACACCTTCTTATGAGTAGTACAGCTGTCATTTTTCTCATCTCACCCAAAATGTGTTTCCGCCCATGTAGCACACAATGAGCAGTCGGTAGCGAATTCAATGTACAGGACAATTAAGCAAATCACAGTGACACTGTTCATGAGCGGAGGTCTTAAATGGCTATGTCGAAAATCTGGGAAAGAATTCTCAAATGACTGTTTTATGAGCTGCGGCATGCAGTTCCTACGCACGCTCGTAAGTTCGCGAATTTTCAATATTTTCACTCCAGATTTTCAACATTGCCATTTTACCACACCTTCTTATGGGTAGTACAGCTGTCATTTTTCACATCTCACCCAAAACGTGTTTCCGCCCATGTAGTGCACAATGGCGCAGTCGGTGTGTGAAATCAATGTGCGGGATAAATTAAAAATCACAGTGACACTGTTCATGAACAAAGGTCTTAAAATGGCTATGTTGTAAATTTGGTGAAAAAATTCAAAAAAATGACTGTTTTACGAGCGTGCGCTGCGTAATTCCTACGCACACTCATAAGGTCGCGAATTTTCAATATTTTCACTCCAGATTTTCAACATTGCCATTTTACCACACCTTCTTATGAGTAGTACTGCTGTCATTTTTCACATCTTGCCCAAAACGTGTTTCCGCCCATGTAGCGCACAATGGCGCAGTCGGTGTGCGAAATCAATGTACGGGATAAATTAAGAAAATCACAGTGACACCATTCATGAGCAAAGGTCTTAAAATGGCTATGTTGAAAATTTGGTGAAAAAATTCCACAAAAAATGACTGTTTTACGAACGTGTGTTGTACAGTTCCTACGCACGCTTATAAGTTCGCGAATTTTCAATATTTTCACTCCAGATTTTCAACATTGCCATTTTATTACACTTTCTTATGAACAGTACAGCTGCCATTTTTCATATGTCGCCCAAAATGTGTTTTCGCCCATGTAGCGCACAATGGTGCTGTTCGTGTGCAAAAGCAATGTTTAGGACAGATTAAGAAAATCACAGTTACACTGTTCATGAGCAGAAGTCTTAAAATGGCTATGTTGAAAATTTGGTGACAAAAGTCCATAAAATGACTGTGATACGAGTGAGCATTGCGCAGTTTCCACGCACCCTCGTTACTTCATGACTTTGTAATATTTTCAGTCCAGATTTTCACCAGTGACATTTTTCCACACTTCCTTATGAACAGTACAGCTGTCATTTTTCACAACATGGCTGAAGTGTGTTTTCACAGTTTCAGCGCAGAGATGCGTGGTCGCTGTGGGAAATCATTGTTCGGCACAGATAAAGAAAAACACAGTGACACTGTTCATGATCGGAGGCACCAAAATGCCTGAGTTGACAATCTGCTGTAAAAAATCCCCAACCTAATTATATATCGGGGGTGCGTTGCACAGTTTCTATGTACGCTCTTGACTTCACCATTTTTTTAAATATTTTTAGTACAGGTTTGCAACATTGCCATTTTTTACACCTCCCCATGAACAGTACAGCTGTCATTTTTTACATCCTGTTCGGAATGTTTTTGCTCCTGTGGTGCTTACTGCCGTAGTCACTGTGCATAAGCAGCTTTCGGCTAACAAACTGATATTCCCCCTGTTCATGAGGTGGGATCACAAAACAAACATGTTGAAGATTTGGAGTGAAAATACCAACGAATGCCTGAGGTATTAGGGTTTCCAACTATAATGCCCAACCCTGTTGAGAATGACAGGCATCAGGGGTGTGACTTGGGATTCTTGCCTGTGATGGTCATACCATTCCACACCCTGCAGCCAGTGAGAGGCATTGAGGTATGCCTTGGACTCTTCAGCCCCAAACTTCACCCCATTCTCCTATATCGCACCCATCTCACCATATTTCCTAATGAAATGGGGTACGCATAAGGGCCAAAGACCCCAAGGAACACTGTGACACTTGTCAGTGTCTGCAGGGTGGGGTGTGGTGAAATGGCATAGCCGTTATGCCTGACGACCCAAAGGCACACCCCAATGCCTGTCACTCTCTGCAGGGTGTTGGTGGGGTTGGCTTCAGTTCAATACTTCACTGCCATTCCTATTATGCAGCTCTGTAATTTCTACACTACCACTGCCAATGCCAGCAAGCAAACATTCAGCATTGACAAATGCTTGTTTGAGGTGTTAGAAGAATATGAGATTGCTCAAAGATTGTGAGCCTGAATACACAAGGGCTCCCATATTTCAAACATAGAAGCATACTTTGACGGCAGATAAGGACCGCTTGGCCCACCCAGTCTGTCCATTTACCTACCTATTGGATAAGCTGCAGATCCTAGTTAACCAACAGCCTACTTCTTCCTATCCCCCTCTATAATTGCCTTATGTCTGTCCCTTGCATTCTTGAATTCCACCACTGTTTTTGACCCCACAACCTCCTCAGGAAAGCCGTTCTATGCATCCACAACCCTCTCTGTCAAAAAAATACTTCCTCATGTTGCCCCTGAGTTGTCCCCCCTCAACCCAGCCTGTCTGTAAGTTCAAAAAGCCTTTTCGCAATTAGAGTGCAATGAGCTCACTCGATACTTTGCAACTAAGGTGGCTGACATCAGGGTGGACTTTTGTCTGGCAACCTCTAAGGGTGATGTTGTAGGACAGTGTGAGTTCACAGTACCTCAGTTCTCTTGGAGTTCCTTTTGTCGATCTGAGTTCATGGATATTATGAGGATTATCCATACTGTGCACCCCACAAGCTGTAGTTTGGATCCTGGACTGACTTCCCTAATTTTGGGTTGTGCTGATATCATTGGTCCAGTTTTGGTGCAAATAGTCTGGTGCTCCTTGGAGTCAGGTGAGTTCCCTAGCTCCCTGAAAGAGGTGGTGGTGGTGACACCTCTCTTGAAGAAAGCTACCTTGGACCCAGATTGTTTTTCAAACTACAGACCTATCTCTAGCCTACCCTTTATTGGGAAGGTGATTGAAAAGGTCGTAGCTGCCCATTCGGATAACCATTTAACCATCCATAATATCTACGAATCCTTCCAATCTGGTTTCTGTAAAAGACACAGCACCGAGACTGCACTGGTTCGGGTGCTTAATGATCTTCTGAGGGCGAGGGATCAGAAGAGACGTTACATTCTGGTTCTCCTTGATCTCTCATCAGCTTTTGACACTGTGGATCACCTGGTGTTGATAGCATGCCTGAGGCAAATTTGTGGAATGTCGGGAACTGTTTTACATTGGTTCACCTCATTCCTCACTGGGAGATTACAAAGAGTTGTGTCGGGGATTTTTTCCTCCGGCCCAACCTCTTTGTTGTGTGGAGTGCCTCAGGGTTCCGTGCTGTCACCCATGTTATTCGTAGTGTATATGCTGCCCCTCAGAGACATTATAAGACGGTATGGGCTGAGGTTTCGCTGCTATGTAGATGATACCTGGCTATACCTGTCTTTTGCACCCGACCAGGATGAAGCTCTCGCGGTGATTAACAACTGTCTGGAAGAAATCCAAGTTTGGTTGGATTCTAGTTGGTTAAAGTTGAACTCAGAGAAGACAGAGGTTTTGGTAGTGGACCTGGGTGGTCAGATAGAGAGGTCGCATGATGGCACGCCTTCTGGAATATTTCTTGGCGGCGTGTCACTCCCGACCTCTGAATGGGTGCGTTGCCTTGGGATTGTCCTAGACGACAGGCTGACCCTACAGTCTCAAGTGTCGGCCATTGTCAGGACTTCCTTTTACCATCTTAGGAATATTACCAGGGTTAGGAACCTTGTTCCATCTGACTCTTTGCCAACGTTGGTCCATACCTTTGTGTCCTCGTGCTTGGACTATTGCAACGCCCTATACTTTGGGCTTACTGGGGTTGAAATCCATTGCCTACAGCTGGTGCAGAACACTGCAGCCCGGATTTTGACGGGGACAAGTAGGTCCTGTCATATCACTCCCGTGCTGCGTGAACTGCACTGGCTTTCTGTACGGTGGCGGATTACTTTTAAAGTCATTTTATTGACTTTCAAAGCCCTTCACGATCAGGGTCCGACCTATCTGAAAGAACTTCTGGTACCTTACTGCTCCGGCCTATCGCTCTGCTTAGCCGACGAGGGGTTGCTAGAGATTCCAAGAGTGAGTTTAAAATCTTCCGGCAGCAGAGCATTTTCTCATGCTGCACCCACTCTTTGGAGTTCTCTACCACGCCGGTTACGGGAGTGCACCTCCGTGGAGGTATTTAAGAAGAATCTAAAAACTTACTTATGGCAAATGGCCTTCCTGGATAATTAAGTTAATTTTATTGCGCTTGGATTCTATAGTATAACTTATTATTTGATTTTAATATCTGATGTTATTATGGAATGATTTCACTTATATGTATTGTAGATTTGTATTTGAAATTATGGTTTTAAAATGTTCTGCGCCTCGATATATTGAAAGGCGCTTTATAAATAAAATTATTATTATTATGTTCAAATTGTGTCCCCTTGTTCTTGCACATCTCTTTTTATGAAAGATGCTACCCTCTTGGACTTTTTTTATTCCCTTGAGGTACTTGAAAGTTTCTATCTTGTCCCCCCTCTCCCTCCTTTCCTCAAGGGTATACATATTAAGCTTCTTTAGTTTCTCCTCGTATGTCTTCTGGTACAGAGCCTGCACCATTTTGGTTTCCCTCCTCTGAACAGCCTCCACTCTGTCTATGTCTTTGCGGAGATGGGGTCTCCAGAACTGGACACAGTACTCCAGATGGGGTCTCACCAGCTGTCTGTACAGAGGGATAACAACTTCCTGTTTTCTACTGTTGATGCCTCTCCCCTATGCATCCCAGCATCCCCCCAGCCCTCCTTACTGCCTTCTTACATTGTCTGCCTACCTTTAGGTCAACTGATATGACTACCCCCAGGTTTCTTTCTATTTGTGTTGTTGTTAGTACCCCCCCATTGTGTACTCTTCCCCTGGGTTTTTGTTTCCCAGGTGCATTATTTTGCACTTCTTTGCATTGAATCTAAGCTGCTGTACATTTGACCATTCCTCTAACCTTGCCAAGTCACTTCTAATCCTTTTCACCCCCTTGTGTATCAACCCTGTCACAGATCTTTGTGTCAGCTGCAAAGAGACATACCTTTTCTTCCAGTCCCTCTGCAATGTCACCTATAAAGACATTAAAGAGGACCGGCATCAGTACTGAACCCTGCGGTACCCCACTAGTAACCCCCTTTCTTTGGAGTGGATTCCATTTACTATTACCCTCTGTGTCCTATTGTCCAGACAATTTTTTACCCAGGCTACCACCCTGGGACCCACTCCCAGACTGGTGCTGATGCATGGCACATCAAGATGTGCCACCCAAAAAATTGCTCTGGCACAATCAAACAGTATATTCAAACAAGATGCACAATCCCAATGGATTGCCCATCCTGTTTGAACATTGCAACTGTTTTGGGCAGAGCAAATGTGGGCAGTCGACATTGCACCTGATGCACCTCAAGGATGGGCTGAATACCACCAGTGGGGGATGTGTTGCTCCCCCAAAGGCAATATACAGCTGTGAAATGCAAATGAACCTGTTAGGCATGCGTGGAGCAAACTGCCCTCATGCATTGCCATCATGGGCTCATTTGCATGCCTGTGCCTGGCAGGATGTGCTGGGTCGGGTGGGCCCCCTGCCCAATCTGCATCCCTGTTCAGTAATGTGACCCCCCCTTTCCATAGTGTAGGGAACCCCCAACCCTATCCACAGCCCTGTGCAATGAATTGTAAGTTCCCCACTTTTCCATAGTGTAAGGTCCTCCCTCCACCCCAGATCCGTACCAAGATACTCATTTGATTAAAAAAAACCCTGCCACACACATTCCCTGGTCGCTCTCAAACCCCTGCCGTAATCATTCCCTGGTCACTAAATAAACCCATGGCACATACTGTAGAAGACTCCCTCCTCCCTACTGTGGTAGGTATGACCCTCTCCCCATACCCCCAGTGCCAGCAACTGGCAAAGCCCTCCACATCATGCCACAATCAGCTGCTGACTGATCTGATCAGGAACTTGTACTGTATATAGTATGACCCATTGGTGACAGGCAATGGGCTTGTACTATGTACAGTATGAGTTCCTAATCGGATCTTCAGTGGCTGGATGTGGAAGGCTGTGGAGGGTGGTGCCAGTCACTGGAGGTGTGTGTGAGGTGAGGAAGTCATGTCTTCTGGGATGGGGGCATGGGGCCGCTACAGTATGGTACAGTATGCAGCACGGGTTTATTTATTGGCCGGGGGGTGATTATGGCAGGGGTTTGAGTGCAACTGGGGAATGTGTGCAGCAGTTTTATTTTTAAACAAATGGGTATCCTTGTACAGGTGTGGGGTGGGGGGGACCCTACACTATGGAAAAGTGGGGTATTTTCAATTCATTTCACAGGACTGTGGATTCGGCGGGGGGTTCCCTACACTGTGGAAAAAGGGAGAATTGCTATTTATTTTACAGGGATGTGGATTGGGCAGTGAGGGGGTTCACATCATTATATGAGCATCAGGAAATGGGACAGGGTGGGGGGACCCACTACACTATGGTACACCAGGTATATTTTTATTCAATGGGCATTGGGGACGGGGCTGTGGGGGTGCCAGAAGGCTATGGGGGCTGGAGACTGCTGTGCTGCTGTGTGCAGTACCGCAGCCTGCCTGTGGGTGGTCAGCAGTTAGGCATGCTTTTTCCATGCCTAACGTTTCACCACTTTACTCCTGCACTTGGGCGGCCCATCTCTTCTGAATATTCCATTGTGCAGGATATGGGGCTGTGGCCCATCTCGATTTGGGCAGCCCATCTGAGATGGGCAGCTCATCCCCTTTTTCTTTCAGAGATGCGCTGCCCATCTCTTTTGAAAATGTGTGCCAAGCTATATAAGAGAGCAACAGTAGTGCCGTGTGTGAACGGTCATTTTGGATTGGCTTCTCCAATTAATGTGTGGGTACATCAGGGTAGCCCTCTTAGTTACCATATACTTTTGCTTTAGATCCGTTGGTAAAACAGATTTTAGGATCCAGAGTGGTAGTAATCTGTGTTAAAAACTCATTTATTTATTTTGGCGTTCCCTGATTTCATTTGATCTGCTGCAGCAGTGTTTATAAACGTAGTGGTTTCTGTGGATTTTGTGGTTTGTACTAGTGCTATGGTTCTGGAATAGCGCTATTTTATAAATAAATGTTGACTGATTGATTGTAGGTGTTAAGTTTAAATTAATTTACAAATCTGCTTACGCAGATGAAAGCTGTCTTTGTGTGATGAATGCTCAGGCAGGAGAAGCTGCTGTGAGGATCATCGATGCATACTCTATTGTAACAGGAATAAAGATCAGAACAGTTATGAGTGTAGGACTATACTGTGGAAAAAAGATAAATCTGGCTGGTACGGTGACTGATATATCAATATTAACTACCCTAGTAAAAATTCTAGCTTTTATTGGGGGGGGGGGGTGGTAATGGAGATTTACCAACTGTTGACTGGAAAAATAAAATAGATATATGTGAGAAGAAGGATTTATATATTTTTATAAAACAATTTGCTACCTTTTTTTACCTATCTGAGTTTTGTGTCTCCTCCTCCGGTTTATTTAGAAACACACATTTGTAGTATTTTTGAAATGCGTTGCAGGAGCTGTTTAAATGTCATAAATGAGAATTCACATATCTTCCTAGTAAGGCTGGAGGACTCAATATGGTCTATCCTGTTATTTTCTTTCGCTCTATTTTCTTTCATTTTACTATCAAAGCCAGATGGATGGCATAGTTTAAGTGTGTCAGATATGGTTAAAAGTTTCCGTAGGCCCCTATTTAGTGAAATCTTCCTAGGTGAGTAGTTTCTCTAAATACCCCAGAATAAGCACACCTTAGCCTATGCAAACTAAAAGTGTGGATGTGTAAAAAACCTCAATTATTGGTCTGTCTAGAAAACAATTTTATTGGGGCATAATGGGAAATATTCATGTAAAAAAGATAGTCTTTTCATTATGTAATCTGGCTAAAGCTAGTTTACTACTATCTATATTGATGGATAAAATAATCCCACAAAAAGTGTGGCATATCTTACGGTTATGTTGTCATGGACACCTGGAGGTGAAAGGAAACATGAAACATAAGTCAGTAACTGATCAAATGTGCCCCAGATCTGAATGTGACCACATAACAGAAACACAAGAACAGTTTTGTAGTCCTGTTTTGGGAATTTCTAGAAAATAGATGGGAATGGCCTCTGTTAAATAGATTTATTTATGGGAATCTGATTTTAGGGGCATGTACCGGGCAATGGAGGAGGTATCACCTGCATACTTTAAATGTAATATTTGCTTGCATTAAGTTTTATTCGTGGCAGATGAGATGTCAATATGTAGTACAACAATTGCATTCTACAAATGTATCCATAGTTCTGATGATGAGTCTCTTTTAAGAAGTGTTAGATTGAAAGATTATCTTTTTTTTTTTAGTTGTTTAACCAGGAGTAGCACACTAAGCTGAAAGGATGGTCTGCATCTGTCCAGGAAGGGAACAAGTCTTTTGAGCAATCGGTTTAAATGCTTCATTGGCAAGCTTTTAAACTAGTCAAAGGGGGAGGCACTGACAAGCAACAGGAAAATCCCAGCCTTTCCCTACAAAACAGGGTACTAAATGAGAAAAAGACTGAGGTAGAACGGTCAGTGGGGGATGCTGCAACAAAAGGTAAAGCCATCAAAAATGGAGAGCAATGAGTACTAATGCCCGTAGTCTGGGTAACAAGCTTCCTGAATTAGTGGCCTTGATGGAGGAGGAACATCTGGATATCGTGGCAGTCACAGAAACATGGTACACAAAACCATGACTGGGACGTAAACATACCAGGATACACTATCTACAGGAGGGACAGGGAGGGTAAAGAGGGGAGGAGTAGTTCTTTACATAAGGGAAGGAATAAAGCAACAGAACAAAAGGGTAAACAGGAGGAGAAGAAGCACTGTGGGTAAATTTGAGACAGGTAACGGCACCACAATACGACAGAGGTTGAGATACAGACTCTCTCAGGGGAGAAATGGACAGGAAATGATAGAAAGTATACTTAGAATGGCAGAAAAGGGAGATATTGCTGATGGGTGATCTGAATATGCGGATGTTAACTGGAGTGCAGTTGCAGCTGCCACTTGAAGAGTGCAGTTATTCTAGATGCCCTACAGGGGGCATGCCTTGACAACTAGTACTGGAGCCCACTCGAGAGGGAGCAATATTAGACTTGATTCTCTCAAATGGAGATGGAGAGAGATTACAGATGTAGAAGTGGGTAGCCATCTGGGAACTAGCGACCATCGAACAGTATGGTTCACAATAAACACAGCAATAGAGTCAAGCCATACAAAGACAAAAGTACTGGACTTTAGGAGGGTTGACTTTGCCAAAATGAGTGAGTGCCTAAGGAATGCACTAGCAAATGGGCAGGAAGGAGGGGTGGAAGAACAATGGGGAATAATAAAAACTGCCATCACAGAGGTAACGAGCCTTTGTGTGAAGCAAATAAACAAAACAAGATGATGTAAGAAACCACTATAGTTCTCAAAGGAAGTGGCAGTGAAGGTTCAAGAGAAAAAGAAAGCATTCAGGAAGTACAAGGAATCAGAGAAGGAGCAGGACAGAGAACTGTATCAGTTAAAGCAAAAGGAGGCTGGGAAGGCAGTCAGAACAGCAAAGGCCCAAACCGAGGAAAGATAGCCAACTCAGTTAAGAAGGGGATAAAACCTTTTATAGGTACATCAGGGAGGCGAAGGAAGACCAAGGAGGGATAGTGAGGCTTAATAAAGGGGTGGAGGTGGGCAGAGGGAGACTGTGAAAAGGCAGAGATACTAAACAAATATTTTTGCTCAGTATTTACAAAGGAAGAGGGGAGGTACATAAAACAAACAGTAGTAACACGCTGGATACAGAAGTTGATACCAGCCCATTTACAGAAGAAAGGGTTCTGAAAGAACTCTTAAAACTGAAAGTGGACAAAGCAATGGGGCCTGATGGGATTCATCCCAGAATTCTAAAAGAACTAAAGGTAGAACTAGTGACACCACTGACTACCCTTTTAACAAATCATGGGAGGATGGGGTGGTACCCGAGGACTGGAGGAGGGCAGATGTGATTCCCTTCACAAAAGTGGGAGCAAGGCAGAAGCAGAAAACTATAGACCTGTTAGTTTAACCTCAGTGATAGGAAAATGATGGAATCACTTCTAAAGGAAAGAGGTGTCGAGTATCTAGAGGCCAGAGGGGCACAGGACCTAGGCAGCATGGATTCTAGCGGAAAGTCCATGCCAGGCAGAATCTGATAGATTTCTTTGGCTGGGTGACCAAAGTAGTAGATCAGGGAGGGGCTGTGGACATGGCCTACTTAGACTTTAGCAAGGCATTTGACACTGCCCCACACAAAAGATTAATATACAAGTTAGCCAGCCTGGGTATGGGTCCCAAGATGACAGCCTGGGTAAAGAATTGGCTGGAGAATAGGACACAGAGAGTAATACTAAATGGAGTCCACTCAGAGGAAAGGAGTGTTACTAGTGGGGTACCGCAGGGTTCAGTATTAGGACCGGTCCTCTTCAATGTCTTTATAAGCGACATTACAAAAGGACTGGAAGGAAAAGTATGTCTCTTTGCAGATGACACTAAGATCTGCAACAGAGTTGATGCACAGGGTGGGGTGGAAAGGATGAGAAGGGACTTGGCAAGGTTAGAGGAATGGTCAAATGTATGGCAGCTTAGATTCAATGCTAAGAAGTGCAAGGTAATGCACTTGGGAAACAAAAACCCAGGGGAAGAGTACATAATGGGGGGTGAGATACTAACAACAACAAAAATGGAGAGGGACCTGGGGGTAGTCATATCAGATGACCTAAAGATGGGCAAGCAATGTGAGAGGGCAGCAAGGAGGGCTGGGGGGATACTGGGATGCATAGGGAGAGGCATCACCAGTAGAAAACAGGAAGTTATTATCCCTCTGTACAGACAGCTGGTGAGACCCCATCTGGAGTACTGTGTGCAGTTCTGGAGACCCAATCTCCACAAAGACATAGACAGGATGGAAGCTGTCCAGAGGAGGGCAACTAAAATGGTGCAGGGTCTGCAGGAAGACATATGAAGGAGACTTAAGGAGCTTAATATGTATAGCCTCGAGGAAAGGAGGGAGGGGGACATGATAGAAACTTCAAGTACCTCAAGGAATCAACAAAGTCCAAGAGGTAGCATCTTTCAAAAAGAGGTGTGCAAGAACAAGAGGCACAATTTGAAGATAGAGGGGGCGCTAGAGGTAATTTAAGGAAGTATTTTTCACAGAGAGGTGTGGATGCATGGAACGGCCTTCCGGAGGAGGTTGTGGAGTCAAAATCAGTGGTAGAATCTAGCATGCATGGATAGTCATAAGGCAATTCTGGGGGTGGGGGTAGGAAGAAGTAGGCTGCTGGTTAACTAGGATCTGCAGCTTATCCAGTAGGTAGGGAAATGGGCAGACTGGGTGGGCCAAGCGGCCCTTATCTGCCGTCAAATTCTATGTTTCTATGTAAAGCTTTTTTACAGGAGCGACCTGGGAGCACAGGGAAGTTAAGTGACTTGCTCAGGGAACACAGTATGCAGGTGGAAGCTGTGGGATTCAAACCCAGGTCTGGTCTGCTGGATGTCACCAGGTTTGCAGCTCAGAGCCTTAAACCACTGCACCATACTGCCTCCCTAATTTGGTTCACAAGGACTGGCTATGGTATACAGGGACAAAATAACATGGCTTTCAGGAACATATTTTGGAATTGATTATAAACATAAATAAGTGGGAATATATTTGCTGTTTAGATTGGGATCATAGTTCACTAAAAAATACCACCAACAGCTTAACCTGGTTCAAGGTCAGTTGGCATTCATCTGTATCCCCCTCCCCCGGGTCGTGCCTGAAAATAGGCAGGAATTGTCTAGTGCACTTACCCGGTCAACAAAAACTAAATAAATAAATAGTAATGTAATTTCTCTTAAGGAACTTTAAAGATGAATTTCTGTACCAAGATGGTTTATGATTTTCTTAAGTTTTGTTCAGTTTTTTTGCCCGAATTGTGGTGTTTTTTTTGTGTTTTGTCTGATATGTTGAGATGTTATTATGTACAATTTGCTTTATTTTTTCAATAAAAAATTCCCTTGCTCTTCTCATGAAGTACCATGGGATGTTTAACATCCACCTTAACAAACACCAGAAAAGGCAGACAGGACCTTATTAATGTCTCATCCGAAGGATGGGTTTAATTTTCTCATCCTGCTCGTGACTGTGTATCAGGCTCATTGTGTCCACAACTGTTTATCTTACTACTCTAGCGCCGCTATTACCTATCTCCCTCCTTATTTTAAAGGCTGGTGCTACACATACGTGGTACTGGCTGATGGAAATGTATGACTGTAGCATAGTAATGGTACCCAGGATTGAAGGCAGAGATGAGCCATGTAAAAGGAAGGAAACTCAACAGATGGGGCAGAGCAGCGGGACAGGGATACAACCGTGAGGGAGTTGATATGGCGGAGAAGTCACCTCCAGAGACGAGGATGGAGGTGCTGTTTGAGAGGTAGGAGTGGAAGCAGGGCAGGAAAGGTCAAAGATACTAGCATAGTGCTAGAGGCAGTCAAGTTAGGTGACATGGTCAATAGTGTTGAAAACTGTCCTGAAATTGAGAAGGTCAAGTGGCCACCGTCAGCACAGAGCAAAAGGTCATTGACTACACCGATGAGAGTGGTCCCAGTAATGTGGCCAGAGCAAACAGCAGATTGGAAACTGCCTAGGATGTTGTGGGAGAGGTGTTCAAAGAGGTAAAACTGACCCCTTTCTCAAGGATGTGACTGAGAAAGGGAATGGTGAGAGCTGGAGAGAGAGAGAGAGAGAGAGAGAGAGAGAGGAAATCAAGGGAAGAACATTGAAAGTATTGGTGTTTGGAACCTTTGAGAAGTTGTAAAAGGTAGTAGAAGAGAGGCAAATGTTTTGCAGTTGCAGTAATAAAAGATTCAAGGGTAGAGAGTCAGGAAAGAGCAATAGTGGAGAGAAGAGAGTTTTGAGAATTTATTTTACCTCTGGCACGAAATCGGAGTGATTTTGTCAGGCAGAGAGAGGAATCAAGGAAGGAAGGCAGATACGGTTCTGGACCTGAGAAAGTTTAGTAAGATGGAAGCAAAGTCCTCCCACCTGGCAGTAAAGATGGTAGATTGGGAGGGGGACTTAGCTGGGTAGAGAGTGGATTGATGTTTTAGATGAGGGAATGGGATTGAATGTGCCTTTGAAAACGAGTGATGCAGAGAACATTGCTTCTATAGAGGATCTGGTGGGGCTTTCAGATCTTCTAGTGAAAGTAGCAGTGGGAAGTGCTCCACTATTTTTCAAGGTGCAGGTCGCAGCACCTGTGGTCTCGGGGTGGATTGATACTAGGAAGGTGTTGGTTTAGGAAACAGTATAGGACTTGAAAACATGATAAAACCTTCACTGTACTCCTGAGATTATTCCTGTAGAAGATCCGGTGTGAATTCTAGATCTTCTAGAGCTGGGAGAGCTGACAGAGCAGATAGAAGTAATCAGCCTACAGACAAAGTATATTTACAGACATAAATACATACATACCTACATAGTTGCCAGCAAATCTGGCCTAATGGTCTAGCTTGTCTGTCCGACCCAGCTCACTGGTAGTGTGCAGTAGCTGCTCCATCTTCCCCCCTTATGTCTCCCCTTCCTGTACACCTCTGGTGTTCACCATAACCTCAACCTGTACCTCGTCCCTGTGCCTGTCCCAACTCTTTTCTATTACTTAAACCCTATTTAATACCTAAAGTCCAATGTAGGTAGTTTACAGCTCTTTCGTGTGTTTTTGGGGCCGGCCTTTAAATTGATGTAGACACTGGGAATATTACAGCCTGCTGTGGACGGAGAGATAGTACAGACTGAGCAGATGGCTGACTGGGGAAAAAAACACAACGGGCTTACCGTATAATCAGGAAAACAGGGACAAAACTGCGGCCTTGAAAGGGTAACGTTTTATAAGCACAAGGAAGAAGGATATGCAAAAGAGCACTTTCAGATGAGATGGTAGAAAGCCAATATATACCGGAAAGTCTTCATGAGCAGAGGCGAGTCATGTGGGGTGAATTGTGTCACTCATTTAGGTTCCAGGTAGCAGGGACCTACATACAGTGATAGACAAATCATGGAGTACTCAGTCACGATGTCATAAACACATACACTTGGGCAGTTCAGGGGGAGAATTAGGGAGCAACAACTAGACTTCTGTGGGGGTTATGGCTTTGTCAACTTCGGAAAGTACTTTGGGAGGCTGGCAGTTTGTGCAGGACCATTGATCTCTGTTCAGAGTTGACTGCCCTCTGGGCCAAAGTGTGGGATTTGAAGAGCACCATGGCATGGGATGGAGGGGATACTGCAGTTCCTACACCACAACATGCACCTGACACCTTCGGGGATGGGTGAACTTCACTGGGGGGGGGATAAGGAGAGGCAGTACTCACAAGGGTGCACAACACTGATGAACTGGTGCAAGTCCAGAGGGAGAAGTGGCATCTGGTAATGAATGGGGGGGGGGGTGAATCAAGTAGTGAAAGGAGTAGCAAGAAGCCCTTCATAGTAATAGCTGATTCTATAATCCAAGCAATGGGGAAGGGTAGTATGTCACTCAGGCTGGCTAGATTGATATGTTCTGTGCCTTCTAGGGGCAGTAGCAGAAAAGGACACACCTTGCGTTGGGAGGCTACTCAGCAGAGAAGGCAAGAAGTCAGGGGCTGTGCTAAACTTATGTATCAGTGACCTGGCAAGGCATAGTCTGTGCTGAGCTCAGGTGAACATAGACAAAAATTCTAGAGTTTAACACATAGCCAAAGGGTTAGTGAAATGAGTAGGAGGAGGAGGAGGGTTTCTGTAGTTCAGGGGACTGGAGTACCTTTTGGCAAAACTGGCAGCTGTTGGCAGTGGAAGTTCAATATCTTAGCCAGTGGGGCACCGTTTGCACTTGAGGAAAAGTTAGATCTTCGAGCATATCTTTTTCATTGGGCCACACATTTGGAACGATACCATCAGCACTAGAACCATATGGAAACTTTTCAAGCAGTCAAGCAGTGGCCACACATGATGATGTCACACTCCGGTGTCTACATAAATGTGGGCGGCCCCTTCTCCTGAGGTCTTTTCCAGCAGTGGATCAGACTAGTCAGATCCACCACAGTAAACACCGCTGTTAATAGCCGCCATTTGTATTTTTCATATTTATAATTGTAATCACTAGTTTAGTGATTGTTGGTGATATTTATTTATTAAATAGTTTTTTATTTTAATGGGTTCACCACAATATATCCAAGGCACACTGCCTTTAGGGTAGCTGGTCCATTCCACTGGGGTGTCAAACAGACGAGGCATACTGATGAGTCCTGGTAGGACAAAACATGTGTCTATGTCTTCTGTTAGCACCCTTTGCAAACTGTGTGAGAGGTCTTTCGGCACCATGCAATTCTGCTTAAAGTTGGACCAGCATAACATTCCATGGTGATTTGCATATGCAGCCCATGATGCTTTGCATTGTGGGGGCATGTGTGATTTTGTATTTATTTATTATGTTATCTATTTATTTAGATCTTGGATTAAACCATTGAAATCAAGCTCATTACATAGGTTCCACGTCAGCATTATACAAATGGTGAATCAAAAACAAATTACAGTTTGGCAGTGAGATATAGGAAGAACAACAGTGGTCAAACTATGTACAAAATTGTAACTAGGCAATAACACTTTATACACAGGGTGGGATATTCAAAGCGGTTGCACATGGTGCAACAGTGTTGCGCCATGCACAACCCACTGATGCGCCCCGGCGCGATATTCAAAAGGGGGTGTTATGCCGCGCAGATCCCGATGCACCGGGGTGCACCAGTAATGTATGCGGTGCAAATCTGGGGGGTGTGCCCATGCATATTCTGCACATCCTGATATTCAGCTTGGGATGTGCAGAGCATATGCTGGTACAACCCCTACTTGCACCGCACACTGGTGCTCAAAGTTGAGCCACAAAGAAATAGGAGCTAGGGCTGGCCATCCACAGGTGAGCTGCCAGAATGCAGGGTACAACACGGCAGCCGCCAGCTGTGGATGGCCACCCGAGCTCCGGAGCCAGGGTCTGTCGGTGTCGCACCCCCCCCAGCCCAATTGTGGGCATAAGTAATAGAAATTACATGTCCAATGTCCCTGGTGGTCCAGTGGACCGCTTCCAGCCCGATCGCGGGCATAAGTAATTTAAAATACATGTCCAATATCCCTGGTGGTCCAGTGGACCGCTTGCAGCCTGATTGCGGGCATAGGTATGCTAAAATCGGTGAAATCTAACCCTGGTGGTCCAGCGGTACTCCCCGCCCACTGAGCCCCGCCACCCGCCCCCCCCGGTCAGCGGCAGGCGGCAGCACTTCACCCAAAGCTGCCCGCCGACTGACTGCAGACAGTATGGTTGTACACACATTAGTCCACAGCGTGGGCCAATGGACATGCAGACCGTACCATACTACACAGTTCTGGCTTAGAGTAACAGGCTTTGCCACTGGTGTGCAACAAACAGTTCTCAGTGCCTTATTTAGGTGACAGAAACTGTTTGGACACGATGTTGAAGAGACTTTGAAAAACCTTCCGTCATCTGGCAAAACTCTGAAGCCAGTGAAATCCCTGTACCATACCCAAGGTAGGGGCAGGGGTAGTTTTTGTCAATCTGCTGTCAGAGGAAACCATCAGGCCTTCAGACAGCTAGGTAGAGGCAGAGGTGCGGGGGCCTTGTCAGTTCCCCTTCCAACCTCAGGTGCCCATTCAAAAGCACCTAAAGACCCCGACTTAGCATGACTCCTCATACACCTCCCAGCCACCATTACCTCTAGGGGTGGTTGTAGGGTTCGCCTGTCCCTCCATCTGTATCAGTGGAGGCAGTAACTACAGATGAAGGGGTACTGGAAATTATCGAGAAGGGTCATTCTCTGCAGCTTCTGTAAACCCCCCAGATCACCCACCAGTTGTGACAACATACCCACCAGGCCACCTGTCACTGGTGCTGGAGGAAGTACAGACTCTGCTTCCAAAATGGGCCAGTTAACCTGCATCTCCCAGAGGTGAAAAGGGTTTTAATCCAGCTACTTCCTAGTCCAAAGTGGACAGGAGATCTGAGGCCTATTCTAGATCTCTTGGACTTCAACTTCTTCATAGAATACAAGAAGTTTCAGATGGTCTCTTTACAGGATCTCCTTCCCCTGCTGCAAACAGGGGATTAGATATGCTCCCTGGACATGAAGGATTCCTATCTTCATATCAATATCAGGAAATATTTTTTGTCTTCGACGGGGTTACCACTTCAGAGTGTTGTCCTTTGACTTCTCTTCAGTGCAATGGGTGTTTCCTAAGTGCTTCATAAGCAACATTGCAGAAGAGATGGAAAGGACAGTTTGCCTTTTTGCAGATGATACTAAAATCTGCAGTAGGGTGGATACTCAGAAAGGGGAAGAAGAACTGTATAGGGATCTTGAAAAACTCGAGGAAAGGTCAAAAACATGTCAGTTAAGATCCAGTGCCACAAAATGCAAGGTAATGCACCCAGGACATAGAAACCCAGTGCTGAGTATAAGATGGGGAGAGAAGTACTAACAGATGCTAAGCAAGAAAGGGATCTAGGAATAATCATATCTGAGGACCTCAAGGTGGTGGGACAGTGTAACAAGGCAGTGGCTAGAGCTAGTGGGATGCTAGGTTGCACAGGGAGGGATATCTCCAGCAGCAGGAGGGAAGTGGTGATACCATTATGTCACTCGCTGGCGTGGCCACACCTGGAGTACTGTGTTCAGTTTTGGAGACTGCACCTCAGAAAGGATATAGACAGGGTGGAGGCAGCACAGCGGAGGGCAACTAAAATGGTTCATTGTTTGCACAAGAAGTCTTATAAAGACAGATTGGGTGGTCTCAACATGCACACCCTAGAAGAAAGGAGAGAGAGAGAGAGAGAGAGAGAAAGAGAGAGAGAGAGGGGATATGATAGAGAGCTGCAAGTACGTCAAAGAAGTGAGTAAGGAACAGTTGGAGAGTAGGGATGCAGCAAAATTTTATTTTGCCAGTGAAATCGAGAATTTTGCCTCGCGAAATATGTTGCGAAATTTGTGCATTTCACCCAAATTTCACCAGTTTGAAATGCAGAATTGTGTGTATAATCTTAAAAAAATGTTTTCCCCTTCCCTAAGACCTCACATCCCTGCTGTCTAGTGGCCACCCCCACCGGCCGATTGTAATAAAAAAAAAAGTCCCCTGGTGTTTACTGGACCCCCACTCTGTCCGGCAGCAGTAACCCCCATCTAGTACCCCCATGGGCCATCGGCACAGCCCTCCACTCATCTCCACCACGGCTGGACTGAGCTCTTTTACGAAATGAGCTCAAGTGAGCCCTTTTCAATGAAAGAGCATGTGAACGCTATGACCGCTCCCCTGCCTTATTTCTTATCTTTAAAAAGGACTGGTTCCCCTTCCCCATCCTCTCTCAAGTATTACACTACCCCTATCCACTTTCCTCTCTGGTCTATTTTGACTAATGTGTTACTCAGTGGTACAAGTGGTAGACAAGAAGTACAGGAACTCAGGCACTGGCAATTATGAAATACAGAATGAAGATCTTCAGTCTAAAGGATAGCGGTGTTAAGGTACAACTATCAAATTTGATGCTAATAGATTCAGTTAGAGATATTAAAGTATTTCTAGGAAAATAGCATTGTCGTACAAGTCAAATGGTGTTATGGAAACCCTGATAGCAGATCACAGATTCAGAAACTGTCACTATGTTGCTAGTTTAAGAATTTCAGTTTTAGTGTCAGTGGGAAGAAGTACAGGAACTCAGTTCCTGCTGCAAAAAAGGTACAGGAACTGAGTTCCTATGCGTTCTTGCTCACTTTCATCACTGGTGTTACTTGACTGAAATGTGTATTTGGCTAAAATATGTACATTGGCCTGGTCTTTTGGCAAGTATGTGTTTATACTGTCCTCAAGACACTTTGACAAATGGATCTGTCTTTACAAAACATATTCCTGCTTGTTTGTAGTCTTTATATCTGCTCTTTGTATATATGCCAATTGTTTGTAACTACATTCCTTTGTTGTTATTGTTTCTTACACGGAACCTCTGTTCATATGCTACTGATTGTTATGAAATGGGCACCATAAATCAGTAGTTCCCATTGGCTGCTAGGGATGTGATATTGGTTCTTATGCACTGTAAGAAGCACCAGCAGTGCCATGTGGGCATTGATTCTAGTAATGATGCCAGTTAGAATGTTGGAAAATTGAAAAGCAGCCATCTTGTTCATCAGCAACAGCGAGTGACAGCTTTTCAATTTGACAGTATGGCATCATTACCAGAAACAAGCTTTGAAATCAACCTGACAGAAGAGGATCTAGAAAACTTAATGAGCATACAAAATGACCCAGCAGATGAGGTATCCACAGCCTCTCAACTGAGTACCTCTGCCCAGGAAACAAGCGACATTAAACCCATGCATGCCACAGTGCCCAACCGTTTCTGCACCTACAGTGCCAACCAACTCGACGTACTCAAACAACAAAAAAACGAACTAAACACTGAAAGATCAACTGCATGGGCATTAAGAGTGTTCAATGATTGGGCCATGACTACAAAAACAGAGATAGACTGGCACACCGTCTCTAAGCAGGAGCTAAATGGCACACTCTGAATGTTTTACACGGAGGCTCGCACAACTGCAGGGCTTGAGTATGCTATCTCGAGCTTCTGCGGTCTGTGAACTGCCCTTAACCGCCACCTGGGGTCGCCGAGCATCAGAAGGGCCTTCAACCTCATAACAGACCCTGAATTTTGGTCCAGTAACGATGTATTTAAAGCAAAGCTCAAAATGTACCAAAGAGCCCAAAAAGATAGATCGACCCACCATGAAGCACTAACACACCCCGATTTAATCAGACTAAGAAACTCACCAACTTGTTCTCCGCGGACCACGCCTGGCTTAGTCAGGAAAGTCTGGCTAGATATTCAACTGTATATGGCCAGGCGTGACCGTGAAGGTTTGCGACAGTTAAAACCACAACATTTCTGTATATTAAAATACGAAAAGGGAGCAGAATTTGTCATACTGAACTTTAACGAACATACAAAGAATCATACAAACCCCCTTGAAACAGGAAAATCAGGACACCGAGGATTTATGTATTCTCAGCCGGGCAATCCTCTTTGCCCGGTTGAAAGTTTTAAATTATATCTCAGTAAGCTGCCTCCGGAGCCAAAAGCGCTATACTTGCACCCCCGAAGACTTCCTCAAATGCAGCTAGATTACCTACCAGTATGGTATACATCAGAGCCAATGGGTGTCAATTACCTGTCCACGATGATGTCCCGTTTAAGTGAGGAAGCCGGCCTCTCGCAGCGGTATACAAACCACTGTCTGCGAGCAACGGCGGTGCAACTGTTGTCCGATGCCGGCTTGCAAAGCTGCGAAATAATGTCTGTAACGGGGCACAGAAATGAATCCAGCCTGCAGAGTTACTGGCATGCCAAGCCAGATGACAGAAAAAAATGGAGCAGTATCTTGGCCCCAAAACCGGAAAACGTCACACCTCAGAAACAAGCAAATACCATGAAGCAGTCCCCATGTGAAAACAAGAAGTTAATGTGCACCACACTGACACCCCAAGGCAATACATTGGAGAACTGCACAACAGGGCAACTAAATGAAATTCAGGAAAACCGGACCCAAAGTCCACAATTTGCAGGTGTAACTATGCATAACTGCAACATGACTTTCAATGGGACAGTTTATTTTGGAAAATAAATTAAAGGCAACAGTGTTATGCACCCAAAAATGAAATAGTTAAAAATGTAATAGTTATTCATTAAAGCTACACTAAATAGTTATTAAATAAAGTTACACAACTTTGTGTTTTGAAGTTTAAAGTTTTTTTATCTTGAAATAAAGTTTAAATGGCCAGCTATATGGGACTATTTTATGTGGCGTAATGTTATGACATTAAATAAACTGAGAAATCTTAACTTTTAAAAGTTGTAGTCTCACTATTTATTTCTGTAATGTTTATACACCATTTCATAAGCGCAATAAACCACTCCAGGGTGTGCGTTAGACAGTTTAACACACGGCTAGGAGGCTGGACGCACTCGGCCATTGGCCTCGTGCCTCACTACGCCTCCTAGCCGTGTGTTAAACTGTCTAACGCACACCCTGTCATGGCTTATTGCTTACTAACCGCATTCCTTTGATGTTATTGTTGTTTCTGATGTGGTACCTCTGTAAAGGAGCCTCTGGTTCAAAGGTCGCTTCCGAATCACAAATAGAGTCTGTGAAGTCAATTTAGGTGGGATATGTCTGGGAGGACTAAGTGGGCTTAGCAGTCCTTTTTTGCCAGCAAACTCTATGTTTCTATGTTCCTCAAGACTAAACTAGATGGATTATGTGGCACTGTTTGTTCCGATATCCTCCTTGTTCTTCCCAATGAGTCCCTCCCATATGAAGAGAGACCCCCAACTCCCCTCCATTCCTGCCAGCGTATCCCTTCAGAATAGTCTGTGTCCCTCTATCCCGGTATCCCAGTAATTTCGTGTCCTCATCAGGTGGCTGTGAGTTGCACAAAGTTGAAGCACATTGGGCCCTCCATCTCAGCCATTCCTCTCAGTGAGCGCCTGATTTTGGCCTGCAATCGAGGGTAGTTACTCCTCCATGCTTCCTCACTGGTCTGAGGTCTCCGCTCCTAATGCTCTCCTGCTCTAGCTTTGAAAGGTCAAACAGAGAGCAGGCGCAGGTGATGGAGGGCCTCAGGGAGCAGTATGAAGGGACAGAAGAAGAAAACACAACATTCCTAGGATCAGGGAACCTAATATACAGCATGTATGGAAACATACTGAGACATGTGCTCACTCAAGCAGCTCAGCTGTGTCTCCTTCACATGCAGAACACTCACCTTCAGTTACAGGCGAGTACTCTGCTCCCCCTAGGTTCAAGCCCCAATGGAGATCTGTTGAACTCTTGTCTGGTAGGTTAGTTGCTGTGGAAGTGTGTGAGTGTGACAGCCACCCACCATGAGGGAAAAGGTGACGAGCTGTACAGTGGCTTTGAACCTGCTCACTATACAAAGTGAAAATACTAAGGAAATGGGTGGCAACTGGTAAATTGCCTTATTGATGGTGACTGGTCCAGTAAGGGTCTCATAGTCACTTCAGAAGAGTTGTAGGTGGCCAGCAAATACAAGTAATCAGATATTTGGATCTAGTGGGGTGAAGACTGATCTGGGAAAACAGCTCCATAAGCAAGACCCTTTTATATGCTGTCAGCTAATATCAACACCCCTGCCATGGAGAAGACCTGGATACTGCAGCCATTGGATTTAGGGCATCAGGTAGGTTGAGCAGGATGTGTTAGTGGACTGTAGCCTGGTTGGAAAAACAGTGAGTCTCTCAAACAAGATGTTCTTGCAAGTACCTTCACAGATGTGTGCTGGGAGGCCATACTAGATACCAGTTTGGGAGAAGGTGGAGATGGCTAAGCGACATCTAGGGGCGGGACAGTAAGTAAAGCTATGTTTGTTAAGCACCCTTTCTCTGAGGCTCAGGGTATTGTACAGGATGCAGAACAGTACATACAAAACATCATTAATAAATCATAAACATACCAAAAATCTCAATCAGCATTGAACAACAGCTAATCAATAACCAATATCAGAAAAAATGCACAATAAATACCAAATGCCTCCCTGAACAGATGTGTCTCCAAGCCCCACTTAAAAGCCTCCAGTGAGGAACCTCTCTCAAAAATCTTGGGAGCGAGTTCCATAGGGCTGGTCCAGCCACCTCAAAAGAGTGGTCTCCCAATGTTTTAAGATGGGCCCTGGGAACTACTAGGAGGCCCTCGGAGGAGGAGCAGAGAAAGCTCTGGGTATGGTGAGGAGTCAGGACGTTACTCAGGCAACCAGGGCCCAGTTCATATAAGGTTTTATAGGTGAGAAGACCTTGAAGGTGATTCTGTGCTTCACTGGCTGCCAATGCAGATCCGACAGGACTGGGGTCACATGACAGGACCACGGAAGTCCTGTCAGCAGCCTGACTTCTGTGTTCTGCACTAGCTGCAGGTGACACAGGACTCTTCCACTAACCCCAAGGTAGAGGGTGTTACAGTAGTCAAGTCTGGAGGTCACAAAAGCATGCACTAGTGAGGTCACGTCATCATGTGGGATTAAGACTTTAATCTGGGTGATATTCCTGAGATGGTAAAAGCCACTCCAGACAACAGAGGACACCTGAGCTTCAAATGTCATTCTCTCATCCTGAATGACCCCCAGATTTTGTTTTACCTTAGCAGAGGCAGTAAGTAGGGAGGAGCCCAGACTCACATCTGTCACCCCCCAAACACTGCCACATCCTTCTGGTGACTAGACTCAATTACCAGTACCTCCATCTTGTCTGGGTTGAGCATCAGCCAGCAAGAGAACATCCAGTCCTGGATCTTGGCCGGACGTGTATTTAGCACCTCCACTGCATCGTGTGTCCTGGGCACAAATGGAATGCAGTATCCAGCTAAGTTTCCATCTGCATAGCAGTGAAATCCCATGCTGTAACATCTAATGATCTCTACCAGGGGAAGCAAGATGGGTGAGAGGATCGAGCCCTGAGGAACTTCACAAAGGTAGGAGCTTTGGGAGTGAAGAGAAACTCCCCATCACCACCCTCTGTGTCCTACCTGTGAGAAAGGACTCGAACCAGCTGATGACAGTGCTGGTGAGTCCACAGAGCTCCCTTAGGCGATCCACCAACACATCATGGTCTACACTGTCAAAGCTGATCGAGGAGAGTGAGAATTAATTTTCCCTTTATCTCTGGCCCTGAAGAGGTCATTATGCACCTAAAATGATACAGTTTCAGTACCATGCCTAAATCTAAATCCCGACTGGACAGGCTCATAGATGTCCAAGTTTGTGAGGCGTGTCTCAAGCTGCAGAGTCGCTATTTTCTCAATGACCTTTCTAAAAAAGACAATGTTAAAGACTGGTCTATAATTCGCCAAGGAGTCCAGGCCGAGGGATGGTTTCTTCAGAAGGGCTTCACCAGTACCTCTTTCAAGGCACTAGGGAATAAGCCCTCTGAGAGTGAGCACTAGACAACCTAAGGGGACACTGGACCTATAGACCCCACACATCCCACAAGGAGACTGGTTGGACCCAGGTCCAGTTCACAGCATGTGGGCTGCAGCTTCAAAATTACCTCACAAACCTCTTCCCCCCCCCACTGATCTAAACTCACTTCAGACAAGTGGAGTGCTTCTAGAGGTGACCAGCTCACTACAGCGGGGCTGTAATTCCCCCATTGAGGAAATACCAGATCTGATAGAGGACACACTGTCTAAGAAGAACAAAGTAAACTCTTCACACTTGGCAGCTGCAACTGCTTTTCTTAGCTGCAGACAGGTAGGATGGAGTAAGCTGTCCACAATTCGAAAGAGCTGAGCCAGTCTGTATAAAGATGGAGGAAGGAAGAACACCCTAGCAAAAGTATAAATCTACTGTTGATTGGACTGGAATACCATCTGCATCAAAAATAGTTCCCAGCAGGTATGGTGCAATGAGTAAACCAACACAAAACAGATCGCATACAGGAACCTCATAAAAGTGTAGACACCAAAACAAAAAAAAGCCATAGAACTGTTGAAATAAAGGAAGATGATCACACAAGCAGGTCTCTGTAGTAACGCAAACATTTATTCCAAGTGGGACAACAAGACAGTAAGCACAGTAAGGAGCCGTTTCTAGGCCTTCTAAACTTGTGCAGTCTCCCACCTTCAGATTGAGATATGATCTGAAGCCCTTAACCTGATGGCTGCTATACCCAGCTCTTCACTGCTAGAGACGTTGGTCTGCATCCAATTAATGGTCCACATTTTAGACAACTACCTACTAGCAGACAAGCATTCTGGCTTCATTCCACTGTCACGGCTCCACTAAGGGTCATTAATGATACTGTAATTGTGCTGGATTCAAACCACCTGTTAGGCACCATATTCATCACTTTATTGGAGGTCTCCGACACTGTGGGCCACCGCATCTTACGTTGTGACCTTCAACTGCTAAGAATAGCCAAGAGTGTGCTGGCCTGGCTCAGGGACTGCCTAGTGGGTCTTAGGTGGTCAAAGGTAACGGTGTGACATCTGTGTCTTGTTCTTTCAGCCTGGGAGGAGTACCACCAGTCTCTGTCCTCGGCCACCTACTGGTAAGACTCTCTCTCATCTGCTCCAACTCAAGCTCCAGTATGCACTTGTATGCTAATGGTACAGTTCTGCATGTTAATTTCAAAACCATCATCAACCTCAGTAACTCCCAGCTCCACCAGTGTAGCATTGCAAGTGATCTTTCCTCAGCAGCTCCAAAACAAGGTTATGTGTTTTTGTGTAAACACCATCCTTCAAATGCACTGCATACAGTATCTTGACATCCAGTGGAATACTCTTTGAAAATGTACAGCAGTTCAGGCACTGTACCTTTATCTCTGGCTCAGTTCACAGCTCCATACAGTGGGTATGTCACCAGGACAGCCACAAGCTGCCACCAAAAACTTGGACTGCTTTATTGAAACAGAAGCTGCCTTAACCTTAATACCCCCAAATTACCCTAAAGTAAACACTTTAACTTGTTGAATCTGCAAGTGAGGTCTGCAGAGCAGTTAGTCCCACTGTGCTTCATAACATTACAACTGCAGTACCTCTAACAGCATGTGTTGCTTTGCACTTGGGTGCAGCAGGCTCACTCCCCACTGCTCATACTATAATCAGCTGGGACTACTTTCACCAGATGCAGGAAGGGAACACAGCTGGACAGCCATGCTCTATAAAAGTGTACGTGGGCTATACCCTACGTATCTCGGGACCTGCTGACTGGGAGCACCCTAGAGCATCACTTTAGGTCTCAGATTACAGACCTATTTCATGTTCCTCGGGTTCTCCAAACAATTGGTGAAAAATCTTTCTGAAGGACCACCCCAAGCTGCTGGAAACAGATCCTGGACACTATGAAAGAGTTAAGTAACAAGGGGCAGTTGAAGAGAGTCATACCTCTCAACCTCCTGCCTTGCAAATCAGGGATGGGGCTTAAAAAATCAGAGGCTAATTACCACAATCACAGACACATCTTACAAAATGGAAATATCATCTCAAGAAATCTGCCTTATTGTGTGGCCTAGTGGGAAAGGTGACTAGTATTAAGATTGGCTTTTTGTTATACTTTAATTAACTACCCCTGAATCACAGAAATATCAAATTTAGGAGAGAATTTTTTTTAAAGCAAAATCAGGGATGTCCCTGAAATCAGGTAAATTGAGAGGTATGTCTGTTCAAACACCTCCGAACACCCTATGTATTTTATCAACATTCCTCCGGACCTCTCTCTTACCCCTAACTGTACTGTCATTTTTCATTTACCTTTGACACTCAATCTCACTGCTATGTCTGCATATAACAACATATTAAAAAAGTAATTTAAGGTCAGGAGGAACTCTGACTATCATATCCAGCCTCTCCCCACGTCACTAGTGTATGGGATCTGTTTCCATCTGCTAGGAGCTGTCCAAGAAAAAGCTTTTTCACCCGTTACTTTCTGACCCTGAGGCACATGACATAGGTCTGTAACTCGAGGCCTCACTGATGCACTAGGGTGGTCCTGGCAGTAGGTCACTGGGCCACGCCACCAATTTGCTAAGACTCATGAGACTTTAATCCTTTATTTGTTTCATTGGTTTTGTGTTTTTTGCAGTCCTAAAACCTTCAGATTTATTACAGTTTGGCCCAATTTGGGATGCGCAAGGGAGAATACTCACAAGTAAGCAGGATATAAATAGTGAGTTTCAGAAATTCTACAGTCATATTTCTGTTGGGAAAGAGGCAACAGAGATCAACGTGCTAGAAAACTTTTTTAAAGACTTTTAAACTCCCATCTCTGTCTTTAGTTAACAAAGATGACCTTGAAAAATAAATTTCTCTTAGTGAGATTCAACAGGCAATCCAGGATCTACCCACAGGGAAAACACTGGGTCTGAGTGGTTTCCTGGGAGAATTTTATAGCAAACTTACCTGCACATTAGCCCCTCACCTGCAAAGTGCACTGCTATCAGCATGGAAGGGTAAATCTCTACCCCCTACTATGAACAAAGCCTTCCTAACCCTGATACATAGGAAGGACAAAGACAGTATGGATTATACCAACTATAGACCTATTTCCTTACTAAACTCGGACTGTAAAATTCTAACAAAAGTGCTGGGTAGAAGACTACGAAAGCAATAAGACACGACAGGGTGTGGGTTGTTGATTGATGAGCACGCCCCCGTGCAGCGTAGGTTAGCACGCAGGCGCCAGCGAGTGACTATACAGCTGGTAGTGCTCTCATTCAATCAACAACCCACACCCCGAAGTGTATTATTGCTCTTATAAAATGGGTAACAACTATTTCTATAACAATCAAACAAAACTCTGGACGCATTATTAAAAATGTAATAATAGTATGTTATTTTATTTAAATATGATGAAAAATAGTCCCCAGACTTGGGCAGAGGAGTGGTAAAATTGATTGAACAGCAACTCACTGAAAAATGCTAAACCAGTGAGTTGGTGGGGCAGCAATGTATTATTTGAGCAGTTTGGGCCTGCCTCTGTAACTGTGTTTTTTCTATTGTTTCCCTCATTCAAGACACAGAATGTTTATCATGGAATGTTCACCATGGAATACAGGGATTCAAAATTCTGCTCAGTTCCACTGGTAGAATGTTACTCTCCCAACATACTGTACACACAGACAACAAAGGCCTGTTTTAGAGCCAGTGACTCGATTATCTCATTGTCAAGGCAAGCAGAAGAGATTTCCCTGATGTGCAGGTAAAGACAGAAGGAGGATTTTTCAGTGTTAGTAAAGAAGAAAAAATTACTCACCTTAGTAATTATGTTTCTTCTAATGGAGTCTTGCTGTATTCTGACCATTGCAGTTAGCCCCAGCACTCAGACTGCCCCAGAGAGAAGAGGGTTAATTTTCTATGCAGATCATAGAACGTTGAGCTCGAGCTCAGTTCAAACCTCTGGCTGCTGCACTTAGAAGCACAACCATCAGATTCTTATGAGCTAATACTAACTAACTACTATGTGGAAATTGTAAATTTTTTACTAGCCAAATGGCAACCAAATATTTTGGATCCCCAAAAGACTTAAGTCAAGAAATCCAAAATCAAAAACCAGGCAGTGAACAACTTAAGACTGTTAAATTAATAATATAACCCACTCCCCCTCTCTAAAAGGAGGGAGTGCCCAAATGCACCCTGGGTGCAACACTGCACCAGCCAGCCCACTTCCCAAAAACAGGTTCTGAGAGGGGAGGCAGAGAGGGAGGTCAGAATATAGCAAGACTCCATTAGAAGAAACATAATTACTAAGGCGAGTAATTTTCTTCTTCAAACCACATGAAGTCTTGCTGTATTCTAACTATTGGAGACTACCAAGCAGTACCTCCATGGAGGAGGGAATCCAACCTACCTTGGGAATAGGCTCTGCAGTACTGCTGTATCAAACTGAGCATCATGTCTAGCCTGGATGTCCAAGGAGTAATGTTTGGTAAATGTATGGACTGTTTTCCAGGTGGCTGCTTTACATACAGTATCTCTAGCAAAGGAATATCCCTGGCTGCAGCCAGGGAAGCAGCTGTACCTCTAGTCGAATGAGCCCTCAGACATGAGGGAGGTATTTTGCCTAGCTTCTCATAGCAGAATTGAATACAAGAGACAATCCACCTAGCAATAGTTCTCTTAGTGGCAGGTTTGCCCTTCCCCACTTCCCCATAAGTGAGAAACAACTGGAGGGAGTCAAACCTGTGAGCCTTAGTATGCTCAATGTAGTAACTGAGGGCTCTTTTAACATCCAAACTGTGTAAACTTCTTTCTCCTGAAGAAGAATGATCAGTGAAGAACACAGGGAGAGACATAGATTGGTTCATGTGAAAATCTGAGACCACTTTAGGTAAAAACCTCCTGTTAGTTCTAAGGACCACCTTATCTCTATGGAATGAGATAAAATTAGGCTCCACTGACAGAGCTTGCAATTCACTGATATGCCTGGCAGAGGTAATAGCTACCAGGAACACAGTTTCCAAGTCAAGTACTTAAGTTCTGCTGAAGATAAAGGCTCAAAATGGGGTTGCATAAGCTGAGCAATGCGAACATTAAGATCCCAAGCAGGGGAAGGATCCCTAAAGGGGGGATTGGTATGAAGCAATCTCTTGAAAAATTTACAGAATACAGGGTGAGATGACAGTGAGGAAGGCTTTCCCACTGACAGAAAAGCAGAAACAGCTGACAAATGTACTTTGAGAGTAGCTGGTCTGAGGCCTAGGCCATTAAGATGAACGATATAATCCAGAACTGTAGACAATTCAGCAGTGTCTGGGGATATATGCATCTTGGAACACCAAATGCTGAATCTTTTCCATTTGGAGTTATAAGTTTTTCTGGTGGCAGGCTTTCAAGAGGCCTTAAGAATATCCAGAACCTCCTGAGACAGATGTAAATCTGCATACTCTAACTCTTCAAAAGCCATGCCTTGAGATTGAGACACCGAAGACTGGGGTACCAAATCCTCCCCTGAGAGGAGGTTAACAGGTTGTAATTCCTTGGAAGAGTCAGAGGAAGATGGACTGTTAGGGACAGCAACAGGTGGTACCAATGCTGCCTGGCCCAGTCTGGAGCAATCAGAATCACTTTGCAAGGTTGTGACCTTACCTTGACCAGAACCTTGAACAGTAGAGGAAAGGGAGGGAAGGCATATAGAAATTTCCCCTCCCAGTTCAAAATCAGAGCATCCAGAGGGACTGAGCCCAAGACTGGGGGTCTGCAACAAAACAGAGGAAGTTGGTGATTGTCTGGGGCTGCAAGAGATCTATCTCTGAGTGCCCCACCTTGAAAAAATCACTTTCAACACCAGAGGTCCAGGGACAATCGTGATGGCCCTGGGAGATCCTGCTCAATGCATCTGCTAGCACATTGTCCTTTCCTGGAAGGTGGACTGCTATCAGAGAGGTCTGCAGAGAATAAGCTAGGGACCACAATTTCATGGCTTCCATGCAAAAGGCAGTGGACCGAGTGCCTCCCTGCTTGTTGATGTACCACACGGTGATGGTGTTGTCTGTCCTGACCTGAACCACCTTGTTCTGCACTGACTGAAAGAAAGCTTGCAAGGCCAGAAAGACCGCCCTGAGTTCCAAGAGATTGATATGAAGAAGGGATTCCTGAGGTGACCATAGTCCCTGGGCTGTGAGAGCCCCCAGATGGACTCCCCACCCCAATAGAGAAGCATCCGTGGTTAAGACCACAGAGTGAGACTGAGTGATGAATGGGACTCCTTGCCTGAGGTTGCCCTGATCCTGCCACCATTGAAGAACCTGGATCAGAGTCTGAGTCACTGGAACTAGTTTGGTTAGAGAATCTTTCTTCTGAGACCAAAAGGCTCTCAGGTGAAACTGAATGTCTTTCATCTGAAATCTGGCCCCTTGGACCACTGCTGCAGAAGCTGACATGTGGCCCAGAAACTGAAGGAAGTGCCTTGCTGGCTGAGAGACCAGAAGGTGGAATGAAGAAGCCAGCTGTACAATAGCCCTTGCCCT
Source organism: Neoceratodus forsteri (assembly GCA_016271365.2). Lineage (NCBI taxonomy): Eukaryota > Metazoa > Chordata > Ceratodontiformes > Ceratodontidae > Neoceratodus > Neoceratodus forsteri. The sequence continues at coordinate 554,817,507 of JADMNL010000022.1, forward strand.
TTCCAGGGGAAGAAAAGCTCTTGCTTTGACTGTATCCAACTCTGCACCTATGAAGGTGAGGAACTGTACATGCTTGAGAACTGACATGGGAAGATTGAGAAGGAATCCTAAGGAACTGAGCACTTGCTGAGTCATTAGCAGGTCTGACTTGATTTGGTCTGGGGACTGACCCACAATGAGCCAGTCGTCCAGGTATGGAAATATTCTTCCTTCTTAAAAAGGTCTCTGCTACTGCTAGGCATTTTGTGAATACCCTTGGAGCCGATGTTAGGCTGAAGGGCATAGCTTTGAACTGATAATGGACTGAAGGCAATTCGAACCTGAGGTACTTTCTGTGGGAGCACATGATGGGAATGTGAAAGTAGGCATCTTTTAAGTCCAGGGATGCTAGCCAGTCCCCTGGCCTTAGAGAGGGAAAAATTATTCCCAGAGTCACCATTTTGAATTTTGATTTTAAAAGATGTTTGTTCAGGTATCTTAAGTCTAGGATGGGTCTCCACTCCCCTGTCTTTTTTGGGGTAAGGAAGTACCTGGAGTACAGACCTTTGCCCCTGTGCAATGTAGGAACTCTCTCTGCAGCCTTTAGAGCCAGTAGAGATGAAACCTCTGCCTCTAAGGCAATGGTTTCAGAGATGCTTGCAGGTAGAAAAGATCTGGCCCTCAGCTTTGGGAATTTCTTGAAGCTGAGAACCAGCCCCTGGCTTACCACCTCCAGGACCCATTTGTCTGAGGTAACAGACATCCAGTCCTGGATGAAGTAAGCCAGTCTGCCTCCTACAGGAATGGGGGAGTCGACCCGGGCTGACACATCAGGGTGTCTGCTTGGCAGGAGCCCTAGGTTGAGGGGTGGATGCAGTCCTGCTCATCCCCCTTCTGCCTCTTCCTCTGAAGAACCCCCTCTGAGGAAAAGGAGAAGAGGCCTGTGCTTGGTAGAAAGGCCTATGAAAAGGCCTGCCCCTGCCCCTAGCTTGCTGTCTTTGAGGAGTTTCCTGCCTTTCCTTGGCCTGTGCACTCCTATAGGTGGTCCTATACTCATCCATCTTTTTCATGTTATTCTCTGTCTGCTCCCCAAACAGATAATTACCCACCACAGGGAAATCCATGGCCTTAGCCTGGGTGTCCTGTGAGAGACTAGTACATCTGAGGCAAGTCATTCTATGAAGAGCCACAGATGTAGCCATGACTCTAGATGACACATCATTGGAGTCCACAGCAACATGGAACTGTACCTTAGATGCCTCGATCCCATCAGCAGCCATCTCCTCCAGCTCCGAGGCTAGCTGGGGGGAGGCCTGCTTAGCCAGTGCCAGTACAGTGTCCCACCTGGACTTCTGGTACCTGGCTGCATAGGCCATGTAATTAGCCTGCCTGAGTCCCAAGGCAGATGCCATGTACTGTTTCTTTGCCATGGCATCCAGCTTCCTAGAGTCTTTATCTGGGAGGTGTGAAGCCAAGGGTATATTAGCCTTATCACAGGCTGCAGCCTGCACAATCCCAACATGGCTGCATTGTTGATACAAGTACTCTGCACCAGAACCTGATAAGGTGTACCTTTTGTCCATCCTTCTGTTGACAGGAGGTACAGAATTTGGAGTTTTTAAAATCTTTTGTGTCTGTTTCCCAAAAGACTTATGAAGAGGAATAGACAGTCTCTTGGACTCTGGGATGTCCATCATCTCTACATAATTAGGTTCCTCTTGTTCCTCTATGGCTTCCTCTACAGGGGGCTGGAGAGTTTCTGCCACTTTCCTGTAAAACATGTAGTGGGAAGGGGACTCAGAAAGCCTAGGAGGGGAAACACCAGAAGGCCTGTCTGGGGAGACGTCCGGTTCAGTGTGCTCATCCAGACCTTCCCCACCATCGTCGTCATCATCATCATCATAATCTTCATCCCCCTCAAATCGGTTCATAAAAATCTTCAGAGGCATAACCTTGAACCGAGAACCGAGCCGAACTGAGCATGCCAGAAGGCGCCAGATCAGAGCGGAACTGGGTGAAACAATTCTACAATCCTTATCACTTTGGCAATCTCTTGGCGGTTGGAAAATGGGTCTGGATCTGAACGGCTGATTTTCTTTTCTTTGTCTTTTTGCTAGGAACCGATCTCTCAGGATCGGCTCTCCTCTTAGCGAAGAAGTATCGCCTGGTCAGAGGCACTCCTTCCGGTTCAGTCGGAACCCGAACTGGGCTTAACCATCAGGTCACTGGACTTCATCAGCCTCCTTATCCCTAAGCCTACCTAATCTTTTTCCAGGGTAGACTTAGGGAAATTTTCTAGATTTGGCAGTCTGAATCGAGGTAGTTAAACCCCGGACAATAAACACAGGTGGTGTGGGGATTAGCCTTAGCAAACACCTCCCCACACACACTGCAGTGATGAAACCCAGTGGGCTCGGTTTTTCTTTTGGGTTTCTCAGACATAGCCATCCTAACCACAAACTTACCCTTTTTATGGCAAACAACCAGGCAAGACACCCTTATCTTCTAACTGTGTCACGGGTATTGGAAAAAAACACAAGAAAATGCATTTTTTTTTAAACCGATAAGGACCGGTAACCACACTCTAAGTTTAGTAACAAAGACAGAATATGTAATTCACTAAACGTCCAGTTCAGCTGAACCGGTTGAAAATCAATTTTTATAATTTCCTCAAGTTTACTATGTCTGGTTCACTACCTAGTACTTACTGTACCACAGACAGAGATCTGAATCGAAACTTGCAAAAAAATAATTGGTAAAACCGCATACTTTAACCGACTTTCGAACTGCGAGCAAAGGACAAATCTCCGGAGCGACCGTTCAGTTAGGCAGATTAAAGAATCTGATGGTTGTGCTTCTAAGTGCAGCAGACAGAGGTTTGAACTGAGCTCGAGCTCAACATTCTATGTTCTGCATAGAAAATGAACCCTCTTCTCTTCGGGGCAATTTGAGTGCTGGGGCTAACTGCAATAGTCAGAATACAGCAAGACATCATGTGGTTTGAAACAGTTGTAATGAAAACTATAAACAATACTGAATGTTTCTAATTTGTTTATGTGTGTAAGGAGAGTGTGATGATCAGGAAAACAATGTTTACTTAATTTGTTTTACTTTTTATTTAAGGTAGTTTTATTTTTAGAGCCCAGTTGAAGATTTTTACAGTGTAAAGGTAGCAGCCATGTTTGTGATGGAAGATCATTTCTGGTTGCAGAGGGACTGATGGAAGATAGTTGCTCAATGATATTGCTGCCCTTTCACCTATGGAGGTTAAGGTATTAGGAAAGTAGTGCCACCTTTCAGTTTGTTGACAGGTAAGGACTCGCCTTTTGACCAATCAGGGTGAAGGATTTCTTTTACCCATTTTATAAAAGTACTTATTACACATCTTGTGGGATTAAACAGGTGGGACCTGTACCAAACAGATCAGGGGTGGATTGCATACGCAGGCTTTTAAATTTATTATGGTGGAGTAACAAAAACAAAGAACCCTTTGTGGCGCCATCTTTGGATAGACTCAAGGATAGGCTTTTGACTCAATAAAGTGGAAACTTATGTTTCAGACGCTTGCTGAATTTGGCTTTGGTGATAATTTTATTTCATGGGTGGCTATGCTTTACTACAATCCCATCACCAGAGTTATAACAAAATGGTATGTTATTTCCCAAAATCAAATTAACATGTGGCACAAGACAGGGATGTCCACTATCTCCCTATTTATTCATTATTACATTTGAGACCCTTATTAGACTGATTGACAGTAATCCAGGTACAAAATAAGCGAAATTGGGTCAATAGTAACATAAGTCATTTGCATTTGCGGACGACTTATTGCTTACACTTAGTTTGCCTATACAGTCCTGCTCTACTGCCCAGACTGTGCTGGAAAAATTTGAGACAGTATCTGGGTTAAGAATTACCTTTGTTTTACCAGGAGAGACACACTAAGCTGAAAGCTTATTTACAGGTGCAACCTGGAAGCACAAGAAAGTTAAGTGACTTGCTCAGGGTCACACAGTATGCGGGAAGGGGGGGCTGTGGGATTCAAACCCAGGTCTCCAGGTTTGCAGCTGAAAGCCTTAAATCACTGTGCTATACTGCCTCCTTGAAGAATTTATTGAGGGAAAACTCAGGTAGTGCACAGCAACTTATCTGAACACATAATGAAAGAACTAGGCGGTAAATTGAAGCAGGAATGGTTTAAGCCAGTTATTACCTATCTAGGACTACAAGTGTCAACAAACTCAGGGAAACGATGGATCTTTACTATGCACTGTTGTCGCTAGATAGTGAGCTAGACTTAGATGGGGAAGCTTAATATTTCCTTGAGGGGTAAGATTAACGCGGTTAAAATTATTGTGGTGCCAAAGTTTTTTTATTTATTTCAGAACCTTCCCACAATAGTACCCACAAATTTCTTCAAACACCTAGAAAGAATATTCAAAACATTTATTTGGGGCTCCAGTCCTCCAAGGCTCAGGATAACAAAATTAAGACACCCGCGAGACCAAGGGGGTTTTGCTCTTCCTTGGTGGGAGAAATATCAGTTGGCTTTCATTTTTAAACAAGTGACTCAACATATACCTTTAATGCATAATAAACGGCGAATAATGAAGGGCAGATGCAATTGTTATGGGAAGACATGGAAAGGGAGTTGCTTAAACCACACTCTCTCATGGATTTCCTGTTTATAACAATGCCCTTACAGATTAAAGGGAACCCATGTATACAGGGTTCTATTCAGGCGTTGAAAATGGTAAATAATATTGTTAATAAAAGAAATGTAGCTCTCTCCTGTATGCTTATTTGGAAAAATACACTGATTATGAAGGATAGAAAGGGCTTGTCAAACTCAGATTGGTCAAAGGCAGGAATTAATAAATGATATCATTTAACTGAGCGAGAATCCAAGACCCTCCTGTCATTTCAAGAACTCCGAGAGAGATTTGGCCTCCTAAGGTATCAATTTCATTATTATCTAGGGTGAAAAAAGTTGTTAAAAAATAGCTGTCTGACATTTACTCACTGTAACAAAGTGCGGAATGGGAGCAGCTAATTAAGTTAAGGTCTTTGAGGAAATGTACAAGCCTTACATATAAAATGCTCACCAATAACCAAGGCCCCTGGAATTCTGCAGTTCTGCGGTTGCGGAATTTGCCGCTGAATTTGCATCATGCCCCAGAATATATATAGTGCCGCATAATTCATTGTTTTGGTGAATTTTCATATAAATATACTGTTTCTCCGTAGTGTCAGGCTTTCTTTCTCATCTCGTTTACCCTGAAGCCCCTCCTCTATGCTCAGCATATGACGTCATCGGTGACATCACATCATATTTAGCCAATGACAAGACTACATTCTGCCAGAGAAGTGAATAAATCATGCCGCAGAAATCAGAAAATGCTGCTCCAGAAGCCAAAAAGCCCTGCCACAGAAATCAAAACATTCTGACGCAGAGCACCAGGCGCCCTGCCAATAACATCTGGTCTTCTTCTCCAACAACCAAGGCCAGACTTGCCTGGGAGGAGGAGCTGTTGCTACTACTCTCCATGCTTGAATGGGAATCCACCTGGAGGATGGCTAACAAGGCCTTTAAAGAGCTACAAGGTAGGCTTATTCAATTTAAAATCGTACATATATTTAACTTGAGCCTTAAAAGAATACAAGTCAAATGAATTGTCAGGGTTGAACTCCTTCACCAGCCCAAACGTTGTCTTCCCCCAGAAGCTCTCCCACTAACACTCTCATCATCCATCTTGTGCCTTGTTGAGTACAGGATCCTGGCTTATGGGTTGGCCGATACCTCTGCCCTCTGCAGAATCCGTGTTTCTCTAAACAAAGCCTGTCACCTTGCTAGAGGCTGCTCTGGTTTGACGCACACACGTGCTCTGTACAGTCTCACCAATTGGCTTGACCTTGGTGGGAGACTTGGGTACCAGACATGCCTACTAGCCAAAAAGATCGCCATCAGCCTAGCCCCCCCCGGCCTCACTAACCTGCTACAACCTGCACCCTCGGTGATACCTACTCGCAGCTCCACCAAACCCTCCCTCCTGATTCCCCACTTCTGAACTACTCAAGGCCAGAAATCTTTCTGCTGTAGCGCCCCCCTCTGGATGAATGCCCTGCCTAGCACCATCTCTGAAAGTAAAATAGGTCATTTTAAAATCACCCTCAGGGAACACCTCCATTCCTCGAGCACCTGCGACTCCTACTAGCCCACCCCCTGGTGTGCCCTCCAACCACAGAATGTATGACTTCTACAGGCTTGCCTCTTTTCTCCCTGCTGTTTCTCCCTCAGTTCCCCCCTCCCCTCTCACTTCCCTTATGACACGAACCTGGGGGCCTTTAACCTCAGCCTGCTGTTGAGCAACAACAAAGAATTTCCATCCTGCTAACCCTCTGATCACTGCACTCCTGCTAACCCTCTGATCATTGCACTCCTGCTAACCCTCTGATCACTGCACTCCTGCTAACCCTCTGATCACTGCGCTCCTGCTAATCCTCTGATCATTGCACTCCTGCTAACCCTCTGATCATTGCACTCACTCCTGCTAACCCTCTGATCACTGCGCTCCTACTAACCCTCTGATCGTTGCACTCACTCCTGCTAACCCTCTGATCACTGCACTCCTGCTAACCCTCTGATCATTGCACTCACTCCTGCTAACCCTCTGATCACTGCGCTCCTGCTAGCCCTCTGATCATTGCACTCACTCCTGCTAACCCTCTGATCATTGCACTCCTGCTAACCCTCTGATCACTGCACTCCTGCTAACCCTCTGATCACTGCGCTCCTGCTAACCCTCTGATCACTGCGCTCCTGCTAACCCTCTGATCACTGCACTCCTGCTAACCCTCTGATCATAACCTCTGATCACTGCACTCCTGCTAACCCTCTGATCATTGCGCTCCTGCTAACCCTCTGATCATAACCTCTGATCACTGCACTCCTGCTAACCCTCTGATCACTGCACTCCTGCTAACCTTCTGATCATTGCACTCCTACGGTTTTCCTCCCCCAACTTCTGAATACCTGTATTTTACCCACTGCTTGCTAGTGTATAGTTGTTGTACATGCGTGTAATTGCTGTTCTATCACTGCCTCTGTATTATATCTCTGAACACCATTTTGTACTGTTTGTAATGTGATGTGGAGCCTTTGTAAATGAGTCTCTGACTCAAAGGTTTGTAATTCCGATACCTCCAATAACAATGCTGAGTAGTTCTTGTAATGTTTAAAACTTTAATAAAAACTATTATGGTAAAAAAAAAAAAAGAAAGAATTTGGCCCAAAAAGGATTCTCTGCTACAGTAGATGACATTGTTCAAAAGTTTTTAGAATTTTAAATTAAAATAAAGTCATCATTTTGCACATGCAGAACATTTTTCAACTTTCTATGGGTAGCTAACTGGATTTTTGTGAAGGAAGGATCTCTATTTTTGTGACTCGAAACTTCCAAAATCCTGCAGTTTCAAGTCATGAAAATGGCCTCCACTTTCTGTAAAGATTTTTTTTTTTATTTCAAGTTTAGGATTAATACCAGTAACCCCCAGATGGCGCTATCCCAAGGGCTACTACCCCTGCCTGCTTGACTACTGACAGGTTGAGGGGCCTAGGTTCTATGGCGGCTGCCTTCACCCAGAGGTCTGGGTTTGTAATGGTTAGACTAGCTTGGTCACAGCCCTCTGGGACACTGAGATCCCCTTTTATCCCTTCTAATGGCTCACACAATGCACAGAAGTTACAGTCCCAGTACCCCACATGTACACACTGTTCAATCATAACGTACCACTTACCCTTGAGACTGATTCTGTGATTCATCTCTGAGGACCCCCTGTAAAATAAAGTTAAACAGCAAACACAAACTAATACAATGCTTAATATGTAGGGACTGACAATTGAGACAGTTTAAAGTTTAACAACATCAAATCTGGTTTATTTAGGGGGACTAAAACATGGGAGGGGGAGATCAGGTTAATTGGCAGAATTAAATTACAGTACTGTGCACATTACAGGGTCTAAAAAGTCACGCTCTGGGTACCCAGGTTGGGGGGGGCTAGCCAGGTCTGTTGCCCGGGGTTGGCCGGCAGGTGCAGATGGAAAGGGCCCTGTAGAAGAAAATATATGCACAACACCCAATTGTAATCCAGAGCCGGATGGCTCAGTCCATGAAGAAGTGAAACCACAATAATTAGATGACACACTTGCAATTTGATAAACAGATGGCAGGGAGTTACCCTGATTTGTACTCACAGACTCAATGCTGAAAACTGGATGGAATGCAGATTGTCCTGGATTGCCAGGAGAAGCAGAATAGCTGGCCCAGCCCTCATGGCAGGGCTCACTTGCCTTCAATGCAGGCGGATGCAGTCCAAGTGAGGCTGACTATGACTTCCAGCTCACTGCACATTTTATTTGTACACAGAACACTACCAGGCAAGCAGCTGGTCACTTCCAGCTCACTGCACATTTTATTTGTACACATAACACTACCAGGCAAGCAGCTGGTCACTTTCAGCTCACCGCACATTTTATTTGTACATATAACACTACCAGGCAAGCAGCTGGTCACTTCCAGCTCACCGCACATTTTATTTGTACACAGAACACTACCAGGCAAGCAGCTGGTCACTTCCAGCTCACCGCACATTTTATTTGTACACAGAACATTACCAGGCAGGCAGCTGGTCACTTCCAGCTCACTGCACATTTAATTTGTACACAGAACACTACCAGGCAAGCAGCTGGTCACTTCAATCACACGCTTCAGGCATCTTGGTCATTCAACAGATTAAGCCTGGCTACACTTTTAGAGGCACTCTTCTCTGACTCAGACTCGGATTCAGTCCGAACATTACTTTTGCTCTCGCTCTCTCTCTCTCTCGCTGCTCGGATTCAGTCCGAACCTTGCTAGGGAATCACACTCCAAGCACAGCACACAGTTCACAACATGGGGAATTACTCAGATCTCAATCCCCACAAGTACTAAGCACATTTATATGTAAAGGTCACTTACTGTACCAGACCACAGAGTCCTGACAGGCTGATTGCAATTCTGCGCACTTTCGGTCTTCTTCAGGTTAAACATGGTCCCAAAATGACTTCTGCTTCTTCTTTCACTCTGAAAGCTCGGATTCAGTCTGAATTACACTTACTAATGGCTGCAGACCGACTTTGGGGCCTCACATGTGCTTCCCGCGCTAACTACTGCATGACAACGGCTGCACGAACACACAGGGCTGTTTCTCTCTCAGCTTCCAACTTCAAAACAGTTCTCTTCTGCCCCAAACCTCAGGGCACTTCAACATTTGCTTTCTCTTCGGAGTCGCAGTCCGAAAATTAAGGTTCCTCTTCTTTACTTCTTCACCACACATGTTGCCCATGACTTAAGCCACAACAACTGCTTTCCTTTTACACACAAAATTCAGAGACTTGGTCTGAGAAAACATAGTCCTTTCCTCTCCCTCCAGGAGAGCTGAAGACAGACAGGCCATTTCCAGGCCTCCCACGCGGTTCACGCGCTGCCTCGTGGGCAGCAGCCCCACGAGCTGCTCACTCTTCCTGCTCCATGCTCAGACTGAGACTCTCAGCAGGCAGTCCAGGCATTTCCCCTAAATCCAAAAGGTTTCAGTTGGCTGAGTCTCCTTGTCAGGCACAACAGGCTCCCTCTATTGGTGAAAAAAGGCGCCAAGGTCTAAACTACATTTCCCAGAGGCTCTCTTCATGCAATCCCCTTCTGGCTGGCTCCACTTGAGTGTCCAAGTTCTGATTTGCCAGCAGACTCCATTTTAAGAAACTCCTCCCCATTGATTGGTCCTTTTCAGCAGTCCAGGACCAAAATGGAGGAGCAAAACACACAGAGTCCCAGCTGCAAGAAAGGCAGGTTAGACAAACTGCATTTTACTTAACACTCTAACTGGTTTCAGGCAAACAGTTACATCTTTTGAAAGGGCTCTCTCTGTGCATACAGCGACTGCAGAAACAGAGTGATTTGTGCAGCGGCTCAGACGGGACTCAAGCAGGCAAACACACAGACCCCCCATTTCAAATTAATTATACTGCAGTTTGGCAGCTCTCAAAGTGACAGTACATAGAGGCATTAGGCACTCTCACTCAATTTTTTTTAAAATCAGCTGAAATACAGGACACCAGCTGGGTGGAGAGCATTTAGGCTCACCCAAAGAAGGCTTTTTAGTGACCCCCATTTGTAGGAGGGTTACATACCTTTGAGTCCAGGACTCATTTTCAAAGGTTCCAGATCATTGTTGTACAAACATTACAAATATAACAGTTTTACATTACAAATACATCAGTGTTTACAGAAAACAGAGAAGAGTTACAGAGGCATTCAAATACCAAGTAATAATATACATCCAACAACAGGAGCCAATCCCCATTGTCAGTACTAGACTGCCCCCCACCAAAAGTTTGGCTGGGAATCAGGAGTCGATCCCCACTGCCAGCACCAGACTCCCCCCTTTTGATGTTTGGCTAGCAGTCAGGAGTCAATCTCCTCTGCTACACACCAGACTTCCCCCCTGAAGTTTGACTGGTAGTTAAGAGAGCATTCCTCCGGCGCCCCCCCGAAGTTTGCTGGCAGTCTGGAGCCTATTCCCCTGCCCTTCTGGAAGTTTGACTGGCAGTAGGAATCCAGTCCCACTACCAGCACCAGATTGCCCCCCATGAGTACTCATAGAACTGGCATCAGAACTTGCTGAATCCCTGTCGAAGCTATTCAGTAGCTCCCTACAGTCAGGGGTGGTTCTGAAGATCTGTGGGTAGTGAAAGTAGTCATGCTACACAGCAGCAGAGGTTCGTGACAGGGCGGTCTTATCAGACCAACCGGATAGGATTCTTTGACTGAGTCACTAGGGTACTGAGTTTGCTCTACTCTGACATTGGCAAAGCATTACACACTGTGCAGCACAGAAGGTTGCTGGATAAGTTAGAGGATCTGGGAATAGCATAGGATCTCATTAGATGGATGGGAATATGACTGGGAGGAGACAGCAAATGTTGTGGTAAATGGGGTCACACATGGGGTGCCACAAGGTTCAGTCCTGGCACCAGTCCTTTTCAATATATTCATCATAGAAACATAGAATTTGACAGCAGATAAGGACCGCTTGGCCCACCTAGTCTGCCCATTTCCCTACCTAACGGATAAGCTGCAGATCCTAGTTAACCAACAGCCTAGTTAACCAATCAGTGACATGGGGAAAGAGTACAAGGCAAGCTGTATCTCTTTGCGGATGACACTAAGCTCTTTGGCAGGGTAGACAGCAAGGAAGGGGTTTGGGAGCTGCAGAGGGAAATGCGAAGATTAGAGAGGTGGTACAAAGTTTGGCAGTTGAAAGTCAGTGTCAAAAAGTGCAAAGCGATCTACATAGGGAACAAGAACCCCAAAAGGGCTCTCGGTGATGCGGGAGCATGTATATCTTTATGCACAGATTTGGAGTCAGGACGCTCAGAAATTTCTGCAGAAAGTTCCTGTGATACTCACTATAGAAGGTCCCAGGAGTCCCAGTGGGCCAATGCAATGCCGGAATCAATCGTTTCCTTTTTCCCCAGCATGTTTCAGTCACCTGCATCAAGCTTGCCATGGGGGGTTAGGGTGTTTTCTGCGCACTTCAGACCATGACCACTGCACTCAGGAGGGGGTCTGGGAGGGAGCAGTGGTAGTGCTTAAGGAAGGAACCTGTGAATTCTACACCATGAAGCAAGTGTTTCAACTTGCAGCAGAGACACTGTGCCTGGCACTAGAGTATAGGCGCTGGCAACCACAGCAGGGATGCAAGTTAAGAAACAACGTCCTTTTCATTTACAGTTAATAAAAATCATAAGTCATTTGCAATCCTTTTGATCCAGGACGAGTCACAGCATTGACTACATGGCCAGGATGTACTGAAAATACAACCAACAGACTCACAGAAACACTAAACAAGTAAGTGTTGATTGTGTTTTCCTTTTTAGGAAGTTAGGGTGCTGTGCTGTTATTTTTGATGTAATTAAACTTAGGTATTTGTTTAATCTCGTAAGGAGCACGTCTTTAGCCAGTGCACGCTATTTGCAGAGAGTCAGTGAGAGGGAGAGTAAGTGGAGACTGCATGCCCTGTGGCCAGCACTAGACAGTGTTGAAATGTCACAATAAAATAGCATCGGACAGTGATGAAACATCACAATGAAGCAGCACCAGACAGTGCTGAAATGTCACAACAAAGCAACACCAGGCAGTGCTGAAATGTCACAACAAAGCAGCACCGGACAGTGCTGAAATGTCACAACAAAGCAGCACCAGACAGAGCTGAAATGTCACAACAAAGCAGCACCAGGCAGTGCAGAAATGTCACAGCAAAGCAGCACCAGACAGTGCTGAAATGTCACAGCAAAGCAGCACTATTGATGAAATGTTACAACGAAGCAGTGTCAAACAGTGCTGAAATGTCACAATGAAGCTGCACCAGACAGAGCTGAAATGTCACAACAAAGCAGCACCAGACAGAGCTGAAATGTCACAATGAAGCAGCACCAGGCAGTGCTGAAATGTCACAATGAAGTAGCACCAGTGATGAAATGTCACAACAAAGCAGCACCAGTGATGAAATGTCACAATGAAACAGTACCAGACAGTGCTGAAATGTCACAATGAAGCAGCACCAGATAGTGCTGAAATGTCATGATGAAGCAGCACCAGGCGGTGCTGAAATGTGACGATGAAGTAGCACCAGACAGTGATGAAATGTTACAACAAAGCAGCACCAATGATGAAATGTCACAACGAAGCAGTGCCAAACAGTGCTGAAATGTCGCAATGAAGCAGCACCAGACAGTGCTGAAATGTCACAACAAAGCAGCACCAGTGATGAAATGTCACAACAAAGCAGTGCCAAACAGTGCTGAAATGTCACAATGAAGCAGCACCAGACAGTGCTGAAATGTCACAATGAAGCAGCATAAGACAGTGCAGAAATGTCACAATGAGGCAGCACCAGACTGTGATGAAATATCACAATGAAGTAGCACAACACAGTTCTGAAATGTCACAGTGAAGCAGCACCAGACAGTGCTGAAATGTCACAACAAAGCAACACCAGTGATGAAATGTCACAACAAAGCAGTGCCAAACAGTACTGAAATGTCACAATGAAGCAGCACCAAGCGGTGCTGAAATGTGATGATGAAGTAGCACCAGACAGTGATGAAATATCACAACAAAGCAGCAACAGTGATGAAATGTCACAATGAAGAAGCACCAAACAGTGCTGAAATGTCACAACAAAGCAGCACCAGTGATGAAATGTCACAACAAAGCAGTGCCAAACAGTGCTAAAATGTCACAATGAAACAGTACCAGACAGTGCTGAAATGTCACAATGAAGCAGCACCAGGCAGTGCAGAAATGTCACAACAAAGCAGCACCAGTGATGAAATGTCACAACAAAGCAGTGCCAAACAATGCTGAAATGTCACGATGAAGCAGCACCAGGTGGTGCTGAAATGTAACGATGAAGTAGCACCAGACAGTGATGAAATATCACAACAAAGCAGCACCAATGATGAAATGTCACAACGAAGCAGTGCCAAACAGTGCTGAAATGTCACAATGAAGCAGCACCAGACAGTGCTGAAATGTCACAGCAAAGCAGCACCAGTGATGAAATGTCACAACAAAGCAGTGCCAAACAGTGCTGAAATGTCACAATGAAGGAGCACCAGTGATGAAATGTCACAACAAAGCAGCACCAGTGATGAAATGTCACAACAAAGCAGTGCCAAACAGTGCTAAAATGTCACAATGAAACAGTACCAGACAGTGCTGAAATGTCACAATGAAGCAGCACCAGGCAGTGCTGAAATGTCACAGCAAAGCAGCACCAGTGATGAAATGTCACAACAAAGCAGTGCCAAACAGTGCTGAAATGTCACAATGAAGCAGCACCAGACAGTGCTGAAATGTCACAACAAAGCAGCACCAGTGATGAAATGTCATAACAAAGCAGCACCAGTGAAGAAATGTTTCAATGAAACAGCGCCAGACAGTGCTGAAATGCCATGATGAAGCAGCACCAGACAGTGATGAAATGTCACAATGAAGCAGTGCCAGACAATGCTAAAATGTCACAACGAAGCAGTGCCAAACAGTGCTGAAATGTCACAATGAAGCAGCACCAGGCAGTGCTGAAATGTCACAACAAAGCAGTATGAGTGATGAAATGTCCAACAAAGCAGTGCCAAACAGTGCTGAAATGTCATGATGAAGCAGCACCAGGTGGTGCTGAAATGTGACGATGAAGTAGCACCAGACAGTGATGAAATATCACAACAAAGCAGCACCAATGATGAAATGTCACAACGAAGCAGTGCCAAACAGGGCTGAAATGTCACAATGAAGCAGAGCCAGACTGTGATGAAATATCACAATGAAGTAGCACCAGACAGTGCTGAAATGTCACAACAAAGCAGCACCAGTGATGAAATGTCACAATGAAGCAGTGCCAAAGAGTGCTGAAATGTCACAATGAAGCAGCACCAGACAGTGCTGGAATGTCACAACAAAGCAGCACCAGTGATGAAATGTCACAACAAAGCAGTGCCAAACAGTGCTGAAATGTCACAATGAAGCAGCACCAGGTGGTGCTGAAATGTGACGATGAAGTAGCACCAGACAGTGATGAAATATCACAACAAAGCAGCACCAATGATGAAATGTCACAAAGAAGCAGTGCCAAACTGTGCTGAAATGTCACAACAAAGCAGCACCAGTGATGAAATGTCACAACAAAGCAGCACCAGGCAGTGCTGAAATGTCACAATGAAGCAGCACCAGGCAGTGCTGAAATGTCACAACAAAGCAGCACCAGTGCTGAAATGTCACAACAAAGCAGCACCAGTGATGAAATGTCACAACAAAGCAGTGCCAAACAAAGCTGAAATGTCATGATCAAGCAGCACCAGGCGGTGTTGAAATGTCAGAGCAAAGCAGCACCAGTGATGAAATATCACAACGAAGCAGTGCCAAACAGTGCTGAAATGTCACAACAAAGCAGCAGCATTGATGAAATGTCACAATGAAGCAGCACTAGACTGTGCTGAAATATCACAATGAAGTAGCACCTGACAAAGCTGAAATGTCACAATGAAGCAGCACTAGTGCTGAAATGTGACAACAAAGCAGCACCGGAGATGAAATGTCACAACTAAGCAGTGCCAAACAGTGCTGAAACATCACAATGAAGCAGCACCAGGCAGTGCTGAAATGTCACCACAAAGCAGCACCAGTGCTGAAATGTCACAATGAAGCAGCTCCAGACAGTGCTGAAATGTCACAATGAAGCAGCACCAGACTGTGATGAAATATCACAATGAAGTAGCACCAGACAATGCTGAAATGTCACAAAGAAGCAGCACTAGTGCGGAAATGTCACAACAAAGCAGCACCAGTGATGAAATGTCACAATGAAGCAGTGCCAAAGAGTGCTGAAATGTTACAATGAAGCAGCACCAGACAGTGCTGAAATGTCACGATGAAGCAGCAGCAGGCAGTGCTAAAATGTCAAAATGAAACAGTACCAGACAGTGCTGAAATGTCACAACAAAGCAGCACCAGTGATGAAATGTCACTACGAAGCAGTGCCAAAGAGTGCTGAAATGTTACAATAAAGCAGCACCAGGTAGTGCAGAAAGGTCACAACAAAGCAGCACCAGTGCTGAAATGTCACAACAAAGCAGTGCCAAACAGTGCTGAAATGTCACAATGAAGCAGCACCAGACAGTGCTGGAATGTCACAACAAAGCAGCACCAGTGATGAAATGTCACAACAAAGCAGTGCCAAACAATGCTGAAATGTCATTATGAAGCAGCACCAGGCAGTGCAGAAAAGTGACGATGAAGTAGCACCAGACAGTGTTGAAATGTCAGAACAAAGCAGCACCAGTGATGAAATATCACAACGAAGCAGTGCCAAACAGTGCTGAAATGTCACAACAAAGCAGCATCATTGATGATATGTCACAATGAAGCAGCACTAGACTGTGCCGAAATGTCACAATGAAGCAGCACCAGACTGTGACGAAATATCACAATGAAGTACCACCTGACAGTGCTGAAATGTCACAATGAAGCAGTATTAGTGCTGAAATGTCACAACAAAGCAGCACCGGTGATGAAATGTCACTACGAAGCTGTGCCAAACAGTGCTGAAATGTCACAATGAAGCAGCACCAGGCAGTGCTGAAATGTCACAACAAAGCAGCAGCAGTGCTGAAATGTCACAATGAAGCAGCACCAGACAGTGCTGAAATGTCACAACAAGCAGCACCAGTGCAGAAATGTCACAATAAAGTAGCACCAGACAGTGCTGAAATGTCACAATGATGCAGCACCAGACAGTGCTGAAATATCACAATGAATTAGCACCAGACAGTGATGAAATATCACAATGAAGTAGCACCAGACATTGCTGAAATGTCACAATGAAGCAGCACTAGTGCTGAAATGGCACAACAAAGCAGCACCAGTGATGAAATGTCACAACGAAGCAGTGCCAAAGAGTGCTGAAATGTTACAATGAATCAGCACCCGGCAGTGCTGAAATGCCAAAATGAAGCAGCACCAGGCAGTGCTAAAATGTCACAATGAAACAGTACCAGACAGTGCTGAAATGTCACAACAAAGCAGTGCCAAACAATACTGAAATGTCATGATGAAGCAGCACCTGGCGGTGCTGAAATGTGACGATGAAGTAGCACCAGACAGTGATGAAATGTCAGAACAAAGCAGCACCAGTGATGAAATATCACAACGAAGCAGTGCCAAACAGTGCTGAAATGTCACAACAAAGCAGCACCATTGATGAAATGTCACAATGAAGCAGCACTAGACTGTGCTGAAATGTCACAATGAAGCAGCACCAGACTGTGATGAAATATCACAATGAAGTAGCACCTGACAGTGCTGAAATGTTACAATGAAGCAGCACTAGTGCTGAAATGTCACAACAAAGCAGCACCAGTGATGAAATGTCACAACTAAGCAGTGCCAAAGAGTTCTGAAATGTCACAATGAAGCAGCACCAGTCAGTGCTGAAATGTCACCACAAAGCAGCACCAGTGCTGAAATGTCACAATGAAGCAGCTCCAGACAGTGCTGAAATGTCACAACAAAGCAGCACCAGTGATGAAATGTCACAACGAAGCAGTGCCAAAGAGTGCTGAAATGTTACAAGGAAGCAGAGCCAGACAGTGCTGAAATGTCACGATGAAGCAGCACCAGGCAGTGCTAAAATGTCACAATGAAACAGTACTAGAGAGTGCTGAAATGTCACAACAAAGCAGCACCAGTGATGAAATGTCACAATGAAGCAGTGCCAAAGAGTGCTGAAATGTTACAATGAAGCAGCACCAGGCAGTGCAGAAATGTCACAACAAAGCAGCACCAGTGCTGAAATGTCAAAACAAAGCAGTGCCAAACAGTGCTGAAAATTCACAATGAAGCAGCACCAGACAGTGCTGGAATGTCACAACAAAGCAGCACCAGTGATGAAATGTCACAACAAAGCAGTGCCAAACAGTGCTGAAATGTCACAATGAAGCAGCACCAGGCGGTGCTGAAATGTAACGATGAAGTAGCACCAGACAGTGATGAAATATCACAACAAAGCAGCACCAATGACGAAATGTCACAAAGAAGCAGTGCCAAACAGTGCTGAAATGTCACAACAAAGCAGCACCAGTGATGAAATGTCACAACAAAGGAGCACCAGGCAGTGCTGAAATGTCACAATGAAGCAGCACCAGGCAGTGCTGAAATGTCACAACAAAGCAGCACCAGTGATGAAATGTCACAATGAAACAGTTCCAGACAGTGCTGAAATGTCACAATGAAGCAGCACCAGACAGTGCTGAAATGTCATGATGAAGCAGCACCAGGCGGTGCTGAAATGTGACAATCAAATAGCACCGACAGTGCTGAAATGTCACAACAAAGCAGCCCAGTGATGAATATCACAACAAAGCAGTGCCAAACAGTGCTGAAATATACAATGAAGCAGCACAGACAGTGCTGAAATGCACAATGAAGCAGCATAAGACAGTGCAGAAATGTCACAATGAAGACGCACCAGACTGCCAGAAATATCACAATAGTAGCACCAGTGATGAAATGTCACAACAAAGCAGTGCCAAACGCCAAATGTCACAATGAAGCAGCACCAAAGGTGCTGAAATGATGATGAAATAACCAGACAGTGATGAAATATCACAACAAAGCAGCACCAGTGATGAAATGTCACAATGAAGCAGCACCAAACAGTGCTGAAATGTCACAACAAAGCAGCACCAGTGATGAAATGTCACAACAAAGCAGTGCCAAACAGTGCTAAATGTCACAATGAATGAAATGTCACAGTGAAGCAGCACCAGACGGTGCAAATGTCACAACAAAGCAGCACCAGTACAAATGTCCAATGAAACGGCACCAGACGGTGCTGAGTGTCACAGCAAAGCAGCACCAGTGATGAAATGTCACAATAAATCCAAAACGAACAATGCTGAAATGTCACAATAAACAACACCAGACGGTGCGAAATGTCATAACAAACCAGTGATGAAATGTCTGTGAAGAATGCCAAACAGTGCTGAAATGTCAGATAAAGCACCAGACAGTGCAAAATGTCACAAAAACAGCACCACTGATGAAATGTTTCAATGAAAAGTGCCGACAGTGCTGAAATGTCCTGATAAACTTGACACCAGGCGGTACCAAATGTCACAGTGAAGCAGCACCAGACTTTGATGAAATATCGTAAAGTAGCACTAGACGGTGCTGAAATATTTACAATGAAGCAGCACTAGTGTTGAAATGTCGACTCATAAAAGCAGCACCAGTGATGAAATGTCACAACAAAGCAATTGAAGTGCTGAAATGTTACAATGAAGCAGCGCCAGACAGTGAAATGTCACGATGAAACAGCGCAGGCAGTGCACAATACAATGAACAGTACGAACAGTGCTAATAATACAACAAAACAGCACCAGTGCTGAAATATCCAATGATAACAGACGGTGCTGAAATGTCATGAAGCAGCACTGGTGCTGAAATGTGCAAAAAGCAGCACCAGTGAGAAATGTAAACGGTGCCAAACAGTGCTGAAATGTCCCAACGAGCAGCACAGACGGTGCTGGATGTCAAAACAAAGCAACACTAGTGCAGAAATGTCACAACAAGCAGTGCCAAACAGTGCTGAAATGCGACAAGAAGCAACACCAGGCAGTGCTGAAATGTAACAATAGTAACGCAGACAGTGAAATATCACAACAAAAGCAGCACCATGATGAAATGTCACAAAGAGCGGTACCAAACGTGCTGAAATATCAAAGCAAAGCAGGACCAGACAGTGCTGAAATGTCACAGCAAAGGAGCACCAGACAGTGCTGAAATGTCACAACAAAGCAGCACTATTGATGAAATGTTACAACGAAGCAGTGTCAAACAGTGCTGAAATGTCACAATGAAACTGCCAGACAAGCTGAAATATCCGTGAAACAGCACCAGGCGGTGCTGAAATGTCCAATGAAGGCTCAGTGAGAAATGTCAGAACAAGGCGCACAGTAATGAAATGTCACAACAAGGCAGCACCAGTGAAATGTCACAATAAACAATACCAGACAGTGCGGAAATGTCACAATGTATCAGCACCAGATAGTGCTGAAATATCATGATGAAGCAGCACCAGGCGGTGCTGAAACGTGAGATGGCACCAGACAGTGATGAATATTACAACCTGCAGCACAATGATGAAATGTCTGTGAGCAGTGCCAAACAGTGCTGAAATATCGCATAAAACCAGCACCAGAGGTGCTGAAATGTCTGTGAAGCAGCACCGGTGATGAAGCGTCACAGCAAGCAGTGCCAAACAGTGCTGAAATGTCGTGAGCAGCCCAGGGTGCAGAAATGTCACAATGGAAGCAGCAGAAGACGGTGCAGAAATGTCACAATAGGCAGCACCAGACTGTGATGACATATCACATGAAGTAGCACAACACAGTGCTGAAAGTCCAATGAAGCAGCGCAGACAATCGGAAATGTCACAAAAAGCAGCACGTGATGAAATGTCACAACAAAACAGTCAAACAGTACTGAAACGTCTCAATGAAGCAGCACCAGGCGGTGCTGAAATGTAACAAAGAGTAGAATCAACAGTGATGAAATATCACAACAAAGCAACACCAGTGAAATGCCCAATGAGCAGCGCAACAGTGCTGAAATATCACAACAAAGCAGCACCAGTGATGAAATGTCACAACAAAGCAGTGCCAAACAGTGCTAAAATCTCACAATGAGACAGTAGAAGACAGTGCTGAAATGTCTCAATGAAGCAGCACCAGTGATGAAATGTCACAGCAAAGCAGTGCCTAACAATGCTGAAATGTCATGATGAAGCAGCACCAGGCGGTGGCGAAATGTGATGATGAAGTAGCACCAGACTGTGATGAAATATCACAACAAAGCAGCACCAATAATGAATGTCACAACGAAGCAGTGCCAAACGTGCTGAAATGTCACAAGAAGCACCAGACAGTTCTGAAATGTCACAGGAAAGCAGCACCAGTGATGAAATGTCACCACAAAACGAACAAACAGTGTGAAATGTCACAATGAGGAGCACCAGTGATGAAATGTCACAACAAAACAGCACCAGTGATGAAATGTACAGCAAAACAGTGCCAAACAGTGCTAAATGTCACAATGAAACAGTACCAGACAGTGCAAATGTCCAAATGAAACAGCGCCAGACAGTGCAAATGTCACAACAAAGCAGCATCAGTGATGAAATCTCCAACAAAGCAGTGCAAACAATGCTGAATGTCATGATGAGCAGCACCATTGCTGAAGTGTGATGGTGGCATCGACGATGAAATATCACAACAAAGCAGCACCAGTGATGAAATGTCACAACGAAGCAGTGCCAAACAGGGCTGAAATGTCACAATGAAGCAGTGCCAGACTGTGATGAAATATCACAATGAAGTAGCACCAGACAGTGCTGAAATGTCACAACAAAGCAGCACACCAGTGATGAAATGTCACAACGAAGCAGTGCCAAAGGGTGCTGAAATGTCACAATGAAGCAGCACCAGACAGTGCCGGAATGACACAACAAAGCAGCACCAGTGATGAAATGTCACAACAAAGCAGTGCCAAACAGTGCTGAAATGTCCCAATGTAGCAGCACCAGGCGGTGCTGAAATGTGACGATAGTAGCACCGAGACAGTGATGTAATATCACAACAAAGCGCTTCAATGAGAAATGTCAAAGAGGCAGTGCAAACTGTTGAAAATGTCACAACAAGCAGCATCAGTGATAAATGTCACAACAAAAGCAGCCGGCAGTGCTGAAATGTCACAAAAGCAGCACCAAGAAATGCAGAAAAAGGCACTCAAAAGACGTGCTGAAATGTCACAACAAAGCACCACCATGATGAAATGTCACATCAAAGCAGCACAGACAATAAGAAATGTCACAATAAACAGCTCAGGCAGTCCTGAAATGTCAGAACAAAGTAGCACCAATGCTGAAATGTCCAACAAAGCAGCACCAGTGATGAATGTCACACAAAGCGGTGCCAAACAATGCAGAAAAGTCATGATGAAGCAGCACCAAGACGGTGCTAAAATGTATGAAACAATCAACGCAGACAGTGATGAAATAGTACAACAAGCAGCGCCAATGAAATGTCGCGAAGCAGTGCCAAACAGGGCCGAAATGTCACAATGAAGCAACAGACTGTGATGAAATATCCAATGAAGCAGCACCGGACAGTGCTGAAATGTCTAGCAGCACCAGTGATGAAATCCTACAAACCAGTGCCAAAGGTGCTGAAATGTCACAACAAGCACCACATTGATGAAATGTCACAAGAAGCAGCACCAGACGCGATGAAATATTCAATAAGTAACATGCGGTCCTCAAAATGCAGAATGAAGCAGCACTAGTGCCGAAATGTCCAACAAAGCAACACCGGTGATGATGTCACAACTAAGCAGTGCCAAACAGTGCTGAAATGTCCAATGAAGCAGCACCAGGCAGTGCTGAAATGTCCAACAAACAGCACCAGTGTTGAATGTCACAATGAAACAGCACCAGACTGTGAAACATCCAATAAGTAACCCAGACGGTGCAGAAATGTGACAATAAGCAGCACTGGTGCTGATGTCACAACAAACAGCACCAGTGATGAAATGTCAAGCGAAGCAGTGCAAAGGTGCTGAAATGTTGCAATGAGCAGCACCAGGCAGTGCCAAATGTCACAAAGGGCACCAGTGCACAAATGTCACAACAAGCGTGCCAAACAATTGCTGAAATGTCACAATAAAGCAACACCAACGGTGCTGGAATGTCACAACAAAGCACCACCAGTGATGAAATGTCACAACAAAGCAGTGCAAACAGTGCTGAAATGTCACAATGAAGCAGCACAGGCGCGCCGAAATAACAGCATGGCAACACCAGACAGTGATGAAATATCACAACAAGCACCAATGATGAAATGCCAAGAAGCGGTGCCAAACGGTGCTAATGTCACAACAAACGCACCAGTGATGAAATGTCACAACAAAGCAGCACAGGCAGTGCTGATGTCAAATGAAGCAGCACCAGTGCTGAATGTCCAACAAAGATGCCAAACAATGCAGAAATGTCATGATAAAAGCAGCCCGGGCGGAGGAATGTGATGATGGTAGCACCAGACGGTGTTGAAATGTCACAACAAAACAGCACCAGTGATGAAATATCTGGAAACGGCAAACAGTGCTGAAATATCATAACAAACAGCACCATTGATGATATATCCAATAGAAGCAGCAGTAGACTGTGCTGAAATGTCCAATGAACAACACCATACTGTGATGAAATATCACAATAGTAACACCAGACAATGACGAAATGTCACAGCAAAAGCACCAGTGATGAATTTCAATGAAACAACATCAGAGAGTGTGAAATGTCTAATGAAGACACCAGTCAGTGAAATGTCACAATGAAGCAGCACCAGACTGTGATGAAATATCATGAAGGCACAGACGGTGCTGAAATGCGACAATGAAACAGCACCAGACTGTGATATAATATCATGAGTAGCACCAGACGGTGCTGAAATGTCACAATGAAGCAGCACCAGGCGGTGCTAAAATGTCCAATGAAACAGTACCGACAGTGCTGAATGTCACAACAAAAGCACCAGTGCTGAAACGTCACATACAGCACCAGTGAAATGTCACAATGAAGCAGTGCCAAACAGTGCCAAATGTCACAAAAACACCAGACAGTGCTGAATGTCCAACAGCAGCACCAGTGATGAAATATCACAACAAAGTGCCACAAGTGCTAAAAATGTCACAATGAAACAGTACAAGACGTGCTGAAATGTCACAATAAAACGGCGCAGGCAGAAATGTCACAACAAGGGCACCAGTGATGAAATGTCACAACAAGGCAGTGCAAACAATGCTGAAATGTCATGATGAAGCAGCACCAGGCGGTGGCAATGTGAAGGAAAGTAACAACAGACTGTGATGAAATATCACAAGAAAGCAGCACCAATGCTGAAATGTACAACAATGCAGCACCGGTAAATGTCACAATGAAGCAGTACCAAACGGTGCTGAAATATCACAACGAACGTACCAGACAGTGCTGAAATGTCACAACAAAACAGCACCAGTGCTGAAATGTCACAATGGCAACCAGACAATGCTGAAATATCACAACAAAGCAGCACCAGTGCTGAAATGTCAATAAAGCAGTGCCAGACAGTGCTGAAATATACAATGAAACAGCACAGACAGTGCTGAAATGTCACAACAAAAGCAGCAC
This sequence comes from Neoceratodus forsteri, assembly GCA_016271365.2. Lineage (NCBI taxonomy): Eukaryota > Metazoa > Chordata > Ceratodontiformes > Ceratodontidae > Neoceratodus > Neoceratodus forsteri. The sequence goes on from JADMNL010000022.1 coordinate 554,841,360, forward strand.
CAGTGAAATGTCACAATAAACAGTGCAAACAGTGCTGAAATGTACAATGAAAGCGCAAACAGTGCAAAATGTCACAGCAAAACAGCAAAGCAGCAGCAGTGATGAAATGTTTCAATGAAACAGCACAGACAGTGAAATGTCACAATAAACAGCACCAGGCAGTACTGAAATGTCACTATGAAGGAGCACAGACTGTGATGAAATATCACAAGAAGCAACAGACAGTGCTGAAATATTACAGTGAGCAACTAGTGCTAAAATGTCACAACAAGCAACAGTGATGAAATGTCACAGAAGCAGTGCCAGAGGCTGAAATGTTACAATGAAGCAAGCCAGACAGTAAATGTCACGATAAACAGCACAGGCGTAAAATATCAAATGAAACAGTACCAGACAGTGCTGAAATGTCACAACAAAACAGCACTAGTGCTGAAATGTCCAATGGCACACCAGACGGTGCTAAAATGTACAACAAAGCAGCACAGTGCTAAATGTCCAACAAAAGGGCAACAATGCTGAAATATCCAGCAAAGCAGCACCAAACAGTGCTTAATGTCACAAACAGCACCAGACAGTTCTCAAATGTCACAACAAGCAACACCAGTGATGAAATGTAACAACAAAGCAGTGACAAACGGTGATAACAATGTCACAATGAAACAGCTCAAGGCAGTGCTGAAATGTGACGATGAAATAGCAACCAGGACAGTGATGAAAGATCACAACAAAGCTGCACCAATGATGAAATGTCACAAAGAAGCAGTGCCAAACATTGCTGAAATGTCACAGCAAAACAGCACCAGACAGTGCTGAAATGTCATAGCAAAGCAGCACCAGACAGTGCTGAAATGTCAGAGCAAAGCAGCACAATTGATGAAATGTTACAACGAAGCAGTATCAAATAGTGCTGAAATGTCACAATGAAGCTGCACCAGACAGAGCTGAAATGTCACAACAAAGCAGCACCAGACAGAGCTGAAATGTCACAATGAAGCAGCACCAGGCAGTCCTGAAATGTCACAATTAAGTAGCACCAGTGATGAAATGTCACAACAAAGCAGCACTAGTGATGAAATTCACAATGAAATAGTACCATACAGTGCTGAAATGTCACAACAAAGCAGCACCAGTGATGAAATGTCACAACAAAGCAGTGCCAAACAATGCTGAAATGTCATGATGAAGCAGCACCAGGCGGTGCTGAAGTGTGACGATGAAGAAGCACCAGACAGTGATGTAATATCACAACAAAGCAGCACCAATGATAAATGTCACAATGAAGCGGTGCCAAACGGTGCTGAAATGTCACAATGAAGCCAGCAACAGACTGGCGATGAAATGTCACAATGAAGTAGCACAGACAGTGCTGGAATGTCACAATGAAGCAGCACTAGTGCTGAAATGTCACAACAAAGTAGCACCTGTGATGAAATGTCACAACGAAGCAGTGCCAAAGAGTGCTGAAATGTTACAATGAAGCAGCGCCAGACAGTGCTGAAATGTCATGATGAAGCAGCACCAGGCAGTGCTAAAATATCGCAATGAAACAGTACCAGACAGTGCTGAAATGTCACAAGAAAGCAGCACCAGTGTTGAAATGTCACAATGAAGTAGCACCAGACAGTGCTGAAATGTCACAATGAAGCAGCACCAAGCAGTGCTGAAATGTCACAACAAAGCAGCCCCTCTGCTGAAATGTCACAACAAAGCAGCACCTCTGATGAAATGTCTCAACAAAGCAGCACCAGGCAATGCTGCAATGTCACAATGAAGCAGCACCAGGCAGTCCTGAAATGTCAGAACAAAGTAGCACCAGTGCTGAAATGTAAACAAAAGCAGCACCAGTGATGAAATGTCACATCAAAGAAAAGCAAACAATGCTGAAATGTCGCGATGAAGAAAGCACCAGGTGGTGCTAAAATGTGACAATGAAGTAGCACCAGACAGTGATGAAATATCACAACAAAGCAGCACCAATGATGAAATGTCACAATGAAGCAGTGCCAAACAGGGCTGAAATGTCACAATGAAGCAGCGCCAGACTGTGAAGAAATATCACAATGAAGTAGCACCGGACAGTGCTGAAATGTCACAACAAAGCAGCACCAGTGATGAAATGTCAAAACGAAGCAGTGCCAAAGAGTGCTGAAATGTCACAACAAAGCAGCACCATTGATGAAATGTCACAATGAAGCAGCACCAGTCAGTACTGAAATGTCACAATGAAGCAGCACCAGACTGTGATGAAATATCACAATGAAGTAGCACCAGACAGTGCTGAAATGTCACAATGAAGCAGCACCAGACTGTGATATAATATCACAATGAAGTAGCACCAGACAGTGCTGAAATGTCACAATGAAGCAGCACCAGGCAGTGCTAAAATGTCACAATGAAACAGTACCAGACAGTGCTGAAATGTGACAACAAAGCAGCACCAGTGCTGAAATGTCACAACAATGCAGCACCAGTGATGAAATGTCACAATGAAGCATGCCAAACAGTGCTGAAATGTCACAATGAAGCAGCACCAGACAGTGCTGAAATGTCACAACAAAGCAGCACCAGTGATGAAATGTCACAACAAAGCAGTGCCAAACAGTGCTAAAATGTCACAATGAAACAGTACAAGACAGTGCTGAAATGTCACAATGAAGCAGCACCAGGCAGTGCAGAAATGTCACAACAAAGCAGCACCAGTGATGAAATGTCACAACAAAGCAGTGCCAAACAATGCTGAAATGTCATGATGAAGCAGCACCAGGCGGTGGCAATATGTGACGGTAAAGTAGCAACAGACTGTGATGAAATATCACAACAAAGCAGCACCAGTGCTGAAATGTCACAACAATGCAGCACCAGTGATGAAATGTCACAATGAAGCAGTGCCAAACAGTGCTGAAATGTCACAATGAAGCAGTACCAGACAGTGCTGAAATGTCACAACAAAGCAGCACCAGTGCTGAAATGTCACAATGAAGCAGCACCAGACAGTGCTGAAATGTCACAACAAAGCAGCACCAGTGCTGAAATGTCACAATAAAGCAGTGCCAGACAGTGCTGAAATGTCACAATGAAGCAGCACCAGACAGTGCCAAACTGTCACAGCAAAGCAGCAAAGCAGCAGCAGTGATGAAATGTTTCAATGAAACAGCACCAGACAGTGCTGAAATGTCACAATGAAGCAGCACCAGGCAGTACTGAAATGTCACAATGAAGGAGCACCAGACTGTGCTGAAATATCACAATGAAGTAGCACCAGACAGTGCTGAAATGTTACAATGAAGCAGCACTAGTGCTGAAATGTCACAACAAAGCAGCACCAGTGATGAAATGTCACAAAGAAGCAGTGCCAAAGAGTGCTGAAATGTTACAATGAAGCAGCGCCGAACAATGCTGAAAACATCACGATGAAGCAGCACCAGGCAGTGCTAAAATGTCACAATGAAACAGTACCAGACAGTGCTGAAATGTCACAACAAAGCAGCACCAGTGCTGAAATGTCACAATGAAGTAGCACCAGACAGTGCTGAAATGTCACAATGAAGCAGCACTAGTGCTGAAATGTCACAACAAAGGAGCACCAGTGCTGAAATGTCAACAATGAAGCAGTGCCAAACAGTGCTGAAATGTCACAATGAAGCAGCACCAGACAGTGCTCGAATGTCACAACAAAGCAGCACCAGTGATGAAATGTAACAACAAAGAAGTGCCAAACAGTGTTGAAATGTCACAATGAAGCAGCTCAAGGCGGTGCTGAAATGTGACGATGAAGTAGCACCAGACAGTGATGAAAGATCACAACAAAGCTGCACCAATGATGAAATGTCACAAAGAAGCAGTGCCAAACATTGCTGAAATGTCACAGCAAAACAGCACCAGACAGTGCTGAAATGTCATAGCAAAGCAGCACCAGACAGTGCTGAAATGTCAGAGCAAAGCAGCACAATTGATGAAATGTTACAAAGAAGCAGTATCAAATAGTGCTGAAATGTCACAATGAAGCTGCAGAACAGAAGCTGCTAAATGTCACAACAAAGCAGCACCAGACAGAGCTGAAATGTCACAATGAAGCAGCACCAGGCAGTGCTGAAATGTCACAATGAAGTAGCACCAGTGATGAAATGTCACAACAAAGCAGCACCAGTGATGAAATTCACAATGAAATAGTACCATACAGTGCTGAAATGTCACAACAAAGCAGCACCAGTGATGAAATGTCACAACAAAGCAGTGCCAAACAATGCTGAAATGTCATGATGAAGCAGCACCAGGCGGTGCTGAAGTGTGACGATGAAGAAGCACCAGACAGTGATGTAATATCACAACAAAGCAGCACCAATGATGAAATGTCACAATGAAGCAGTGCCAAACAGTGCTGAAATGTCACAATGAAGCAGCACCAGACTGTGATGAAATGTCACAATGAAGTAGCACCAGACAGTGCTGGAATGTCACAATGAAGCAGCACTAGTGCTGAAATGTCACAACAAAGTAGCACCTGTGATGAAATGTCACAACGAAGCAGTGCCAAAGAGTGCTGAAATGTTACAATGAAGCAGCGCCAGACAGTGCTGAAATGTCATGATGAAGCAGCACCAGGCAGTGCTAAAATATCGCAATGAAACAGTACCAGACAGTGCTGAAATGTCACAACAAAGCAGCACCAGTGCTGAAATGTCACAATGAAGTAGCACCAGACAGTGCTGAAATGTGACAATGAAGCAGCACTAGTGCTGAAATGTCACAACAAAGCAGCACCAGTGATGAAATGTCACAACAAAGCAGTGCCAAACAATGCTGAAATGTCATGATGAAGCAGCACCAGGCGGTGGCGAAATGTGACGACGAAGTAGCACCAGACTGTGATGAAATATCACAACAAAGCAGCACCAATGATGAAATGTCACAATGAAGCAGTGCCAAACAGTGCTGAAATGTCACACTAAAGCAGCACCAGACAGTTCTGAAATGTCACAGGAAAGCAGCACCAGTGATGAAATGTCACAACAAAGCAGTGCCAAACAGTGCTGAAATGTCACAATGAAGGAGCACCAGTGATGAAATGTCACAACAAGGCAGCACCAGTGATGAAATGTCACAACAAAGCAGTGCCAAACAGTGCTAAAATGTCACAATGAAACAGTACCAGACAGTGCTGAAATGTCCCAATGAAGCAGCGCCAGGCAGTACCGAAATGTCACAATGAAGCAGCACCAGGCAGTGCTAAAATGTCACAACAAAGCAGCATCAGTGATGAAATGTCCAACAAAGCAGTGCCAAACAATGCTGAAATGTCACGATGAAGCAGTACCAGGCGGTGCTGAAATGTGACGATGAAGTAGCACCAGACAGTGATGAAATATCACAACAAAGCAGCACCAGTGATGAAATGTCACAATAAAGCAGTGCCAAACAGGGCTGAAATGTCACAATGAAGCAGCGCCAGACTGTGATGAAATATCACAATGAAGTAGCACCAGACAGTGCTGGAATGTCACAACAAAGCAGCACCAGTGATGAAATGTCACAACAAAGCAGTGCCAAACAGTACTGAAATGTCCCAATGAAGCAGCACCAGGCGGTGCTGAAATGTGACGATGAAGTAGCACCAGACAGTGATGTAATATCACAACAAAGCAGCACCAATGATGAAATCTCACAAAGAGGCAGTGCCAAACTGTGCTGAAATGTCACAACAAAGCAGCATCAGTGATGAAATGTCACAACAAAGCAGCACCAGGCAGTGCTGAAATGTCACAATGAAGCAGCACCAAGCAGTGCTGAAATGTCACAACAAAGCAGCCCCTCTGCTGAAATGTCACAACAAAGCAGCACCACTGATGAAATGTCACAACAAAGCAGCACCAGGCAATGCTGCAATGTCACAATGAAGCAGCACCAGGCAGTCCTGAAATGTCAGAACAAAGTAGCACCAGTGCTGAAATGTCACAACAAAGCAGCACCAGTGATGAAATGTCACAACAAAGCAGTGCCAAACAATGCTGAAATGTCATGATGAAGCAGCACCAGGCGGTGCTGAAATGTGACGATGAAGAAGCACCAGACAGTGATGAAATATCACAACAAAGCAGCACCAATGATGAAATGTCACAACGAAGCAGTGCCAAACAGTGCTGAAATGTCACAATGAAGCAGCACCAGACTGTGATGAAATGTCAGAATGAAGTAGCAGACAGTGCTGGAATGTCAGAATGAAGCAGCACTAGTGCTGAGTGTCACAACAAAGTAGCACCTGTGATGAGAATGTCTGTGAAGCAGTGCCAAAGGTGCTGAAATGTTACAATGAAGCAGAGCCAGACAGTGCTGAAATGTCACGATGAAGCAGCACCAGGCAGTGCTAAAATGTCACAATGAAACAGTACCAGACAGTGCTGAAATGTCACAACAAAGCAGCACCAGTGCTGAAATGTCACAATGAAGTAGCACCAGACAGTGCTGAAATGTCACAATGAAGCAGCACTGCTGCTGAAATGTCACAACAAAAGCAGCACCAGTGATGAAATCACAGCAAAGCAGTGCCAAACAATGCTGAAATGTCATGATGAAGCAGCAGCAGGCGGTGGCGAAATGTAGCGGTAGTAGCACCAGACTGTGATGAAATATCACAACAAAGCAGCACCAATGATGAAATGTCACAATGAAGCAGTGCCAAACAGTGCTGAAATGTCACAATGAAAGCAGCACCAGACAGTTCTGAAATGTCACAGGAAAGCAGCACCAGTGATGAAATGTCACAACAAAGCAGTGCCAAACAGTGCTGAAATGTCACAATGAAGGAGCACCAGTGATGAAATGTCACAACAAAGCAGCACCAGTGATGAAATGTCACAACAAAGCAGTGCCAAACAGTGCTGAAATGTCACAATGAAGGAGCACCAGTGATGAAATGTCACAACAAAGCAGCACCAGTGATGAAATGTCACAACAAAGCAGTGCCAAACAGTGCTAAAATGTCACAATGAAACAGTACCAGACAGTGCTGAAATGTCACAATGAAGCAGCACCAGGCAGTGCTAAAATGTCACAACAAAGCAGCATCAGTGATGAAATGTCCAACAAAGCAGTGCCAAACAATGCTGAAATGTCACGATGAAGCAGCACCAGGCGGTGCTGAAATGTGACGATGAAGTAGCACCAGACAGTGATGAAATATCACAACAAAGCAGCACCAGTGATGAAATGTCACAACGAAGCAGTGCCAAACAGGGCTGAAATGTCACAATGAAGCAGCGCCAGACTGTGATGAAATATCACAATGAAGTAGCACCAGACAGTGCTGGAATGTCACAACAAAGCAGCACCAGTGATGAAATGTCACAACAAAGCAGTGCCAAAGAGTGCTGAAATGTCCAGTGAAGGCAGCACCAAGCGGTGCTGGAAATGTGAAACGATGGTAGCGCCAGACAGTGAAGTAATATCACAACAAAGCAGCACTGTGATGAAATGTCACAAAGAAGCAGTGCCAAACTGTGCTGAAATGTCACAACAAAGCAGCATCAGTGATGAAATGTCACAACAAAGCAGCACCAGGCAGTGCTGAAATGTCACAATGAAGCAGCACCAAGCAGTGCTGAAATGTCACAACAAAGCAGCCCCCGTGCTGAAATGTCACAACAAAGCAGCACCACTGATGAAATGTCTCAACAAAGCAGCACCAGGCAATGCTGCAATGTCACAATGAAGCAGCACCAGGCAGTCCTGAAATGTCAGAACAAAGCAGCACCAGTGCTGAAATGTCACAACAAAGCAGCACCAGTGATGAAATGTCACAACAAAGCAGTGCCAAACAATGCTGAAATGTCATGATGAAGCAGCACCAGGTGGTGCTAAAATATGTACAATGAAGTAGCACAGACAGTGATGAAATATCACAACAAAGCAGCACCAATGATGAAATGTCACAATGAAAAAACAGTACCAAACAGGGCTGAAATGTCACAATGAAGCAGCCCAGACTGTGAAGAATATCACAATGAAGTATACACCGGACAGTGCTGAAATGTCACAACAAAGCAGCACCAGTGATGAAATGTCAAAGCGAAGCAGTGCCAAGAGAGCGCTGAAATGTCACAACAAGCAGCACCATTGATGAAATCTCACAATGAAGCAGCACCAGACAACGATGAAATATTACAATGAAGTAGCACTTAACGATGCTGAAATGTCAGGAGACAAAGTAGCACCAGTGCTTAAATGTCTCAACAAAGCAGCACCAGTGATGAAATGTCACAACAAAGCAGTGCCAAACAATGCTGAAATGTCATGATGAAGCAGCACCAGGTGGTGCTGAAATGTGACGATGAAGTAGCACCAGACAGTGATGAAATATCACAACAAAGCAGCACCAATGATGAAATGTCACGACGAAGCAGTGCCAAACAGGGCTGAAATGTCACAATGAAGCAGCGCCAGACTGTGATGAAATATCACAATGAAGTAGCACCGGACAGTGCTGAAATGTCACAATAAAGCAGCACCAGTGATGAAATGTCACAACGAAGCAGTGCCAAAGAGTGCTGAAATGTCACAACAAAGCAGCACCATTGATGAAATGTCACAATGAAGCAGCACCAGACTGTGATGAAATATTACAATGAAGTAGCACCTGACAGTGCTGAAATGTCAGAATGAAGCAGCACTAGTGCTGAAATGTCACAACAAAGCAGCACCGGTGATGAAATGTCACAACTAAGCAGTGCCAAACAGTGCTGAAATGTCACAATGAAGCAGCACCAGGCAGTGTTGAAATGTAACAATGAAGCAGCACTAGTGCTGGAATGTCACAACAAAGCAGCACCAGTGATGAAATGTCACAATGAAGCAGTGCCAAAGAGTGCTGAAATGTTACAATGAAGCAGCACCAGGCAGTGCAGAAATGTCACAACAAAGGAGCACCAGTTCTGAATTGTCACAACTAAGCAGTGCCAAACGGTGCTGAAATGCAATGAAACGGCACCAGACAGTGCGGAATGTCCGGCAAGCGCACCAGGGATGAAATGTCACAACAAAGCAGTGCCAAACAGTGCTGAAATGTCACAATGAAGCAGCACAGGCGGTGCTGAAATGTGACGATGAAGTAGCACCAGACAGTGATGAAATATCACAACAAAGCAGCACCAATGATGAAATGTCACAAAGAAGCAGTGCCAAACAGTGCTGAAATGTCACAACAAAGCAGCACCAGTGATGAAATGTCACAACAAAGCAGCACCAGGCAGTGCTGAAATGTCACAATGAAGCAGCACCAGGCAGTGCTGAAATGTCACAACAAAGCAGCACCAGTGCTGAAATGTCACAACAAAGCAGTGCCAAACAATGCTGAAATGTCATGATGAAGCAGCACCAGGCGGTGCTGAAATGTGATGATGAAGTAGCACCAGACAGTGTTGAAATGTCACAACAAAGCAGCACCAGTGATGAAATATCACAACGAAGCAGTGCCAAACAGTGCTGAAATGTCACAGCAAAGCAGCACCATTGATGATATGTCACAATGAAGCAGCAGTAGACTGTGCTGAAATGTCACAATGAAGCAGCACCATACTGTGATGAAATATCACAATGTAGTAGCACCAGACAGTGCCGAAATGTCACAGCAAAGCAGCACCAGTGATGAAATGTTTCAATGAAACAGCATCAGAGAGTGCTGAAATGTCACAATGAAGCAGCACCAGTCAGTACTGAAATGTCACAATGAAGCAGCACCAGACTGTGATGAAATATCACAATGAAGTAGCACCAGACAGTGCTGAAATGTCACAATGAAGCAGCACCAGACAGTGCTGAAATGTCACAACAAAGAAGCACCAGTGATGAAATGTCACAATGAAGCAGTGCCAAACAGTGCTGAAATGTTACAATGAAGCAGCACCAGACAGTGCCAAAATGTCACTGCAAAGCAGCAAAGCAGCAGCAGTGATGAAATGTTTCAATGAAACAGCACCAGACAGTGCTGAAATGTCACAATGAAGCAGCACCAGGCAGTACTGAAATGTCACAATGAAGGAGCACCAGACTGTGATGAAATATCACAATGAAGTAGCACCAGACAGTGCTGGAGAATGTTACAGTAGAAGCGGCACTCGGTGCTGAAATGTCACAACAAAGCAGCACCACTGATGAAATGTCACAACGAAGCAGTGCCAAAGAGTGCTGAAATGTTACAATGAAGCAGCGCCAGACAGTGCTGAAATGTCACGATGAAGCAGCACCAGGCAGTGCTAAAATGTCACAATGAAACAGTACCAGACAGTGCTGAAATGTCACAACAAAGCAGCACCAGTGCTGAAATGTCACAATGAAGTAGCACCAGACAGTGCTGAAATGTCACAATGAAGCAGCACTAGTGCTGAAATGTCACAACAAAGGAGCACCAGTGCTGAAATGTCTGGAAAGCAGTGCCAAACAGTGCTGAAATGTCACAATGAAGCAGCACCAGACAGTGCTGGAATGTCACAACAAAGCAGCACCAGTGATGAAATGTCACAACAAAGCAGTGCCAAACAGTGCTGAAATGTCACAGTAAAGCAGCACCAGGCGGTGCTGAAATGTGACGATGAAGTAGCACCAGACAGTGATGAAAGATCACAACAAAGCTGCACCAATGATGAAATGTCACCAAAGAAGCAGTGCCAAACATTGCTGAAATGTCTGCAAAGCAGCACCAGACGGTGCTGAAATGTCACAGCAAAGCAGCACTATTGATGAAATGTCACAACAAAGCAGCAACAGACCAGAGCTGAAATGTCACAATGAAGCAGCACCAGGCAGTGCTGAAATGTCACAATGAAGTAGCACCAGTAGATGTAACGTCACGAAAGCAGCACCAGTGATGACATTCATATGAAATAGTACCAGACAGTGCTGAAATGTCACAAAAAAGGCACCAGTGATGAAATGTCACAACAAAGCAGTGCCAAACAATGCTGAAATGTCATGATGAAGCAGCACCAAAAGCGGTGCTGAAGTGTGACGATGAAGTAGCACCAGACAGTGATGAAATATCACAACAAAAGCAGCACCAATGATGAAATGTCACAATGAAGCAGTGCCAAACAGTGCTGAAATGTCACAATGAAACAGCACCAGACTGTGATGAAATATCACAATGAAGTAGCACCAGACAGTGCTGAAATGTCACAATGAAGCAGCACTAGTGCTGAAATGTCCAACAAAGTAGCACCTGTGATGAAATGTCCTATGACAGTGCTGCTGCCAAGAGTGCTGAAATGTTACAATGAAGCAGGCGCCAGACAGTGCTGAAATGTCACGTGAGCAGCGCCAGGCGGTGCTAAAAATATCACAATGAAACAGTACCAGACAGTGCTGAGAAATGTCACAACAAAGAAAGCAGCACCGGTGCTGAAATGTCACAGTAAGTAGCACCAGACAGTACTGAAATGTGACAATGAAGCAGCACTAGTGCTGAAATGTCACAACAAAGCAGCACCAGTGATGAAATGTCACATTGAAGCAGTGCCAAACAGTGCTGAAATGTTACAATGAAGCAGCACCAAGCAGTGCTGAAATGTCACAGCAAAGCAGCACCAGTGCTGAAATGTCTCAACGAAGCAGTGCCAAACAGTGCTGAAATGTCACAATGAAGCAGTACCAGACAGTGCTGTAATGTCAGAACAAAGCAGTGCCATACAGTGCTGAAATGTCACAATGAAGCAGCAACAGGCGGTGCTGAAATGTGACGATGAAGTAGCACTAGACAGTGATGAAATATCACAACAAAGCAGCACCAATGATGAAATGTCACAAAGAAGCAGTGCCAAACAGTGCTGAAATGTCACAACAAAGCAGCACCAGGCAGTGCTGAAATGTCACAATGAAGCAGCACCAGGCAGTGCTGAAATGTCACAAGAAAGCAGCACCAGTGCTGAAATGTCACAACAAAGCAGCACCAGTGATGAAATGTCACAACGAAGCAGTGCCAAACAGTGCTGAAATGTCACAATGAAGCAGCACCAGACAGTGCTGAAATGTCACAACAAAGCAGCAGCAGTGCTGAAATGTCACAATGAAGCAGCACCAGACAGTGCTGAAATGTCACAAGAAAGCAGCACCAGTGATGAAATGTCACAATAAAGCAGCACCAGACAGTGCTGAAATGTCACAATGAAGCAGCACCAGACAGTGCTGAAATGTCACAACAAAGCAGCACCAGTGATGAAATGTCACAAAGCAGTGCCAAACAGTGCTGAAATGTCACAATGAAGCAGCACCAGACAGTGCTGAAATGTCACAGCAAAGCAGCACCAGTGATGAAATGTTTCAATGAAACAGCGCCAGACAGTGCTGAAATGTCACAATGAAGCAGCACCAGGCAGTACTGAAATGTCACAATGAAGCAGCACCAGACTGTGATGAAATATCACAATGAAGTAGCACCAGACAGTGCTGAAATGTCACAATGAAGCAGCACCAGGCAGTGCTAAAATGTCACAATGAAACAGTACCAGACAGTGCTGAAATGTCACAACAAAGCAGCACCAGTGATGAAATGTCACAACAAAGCAGTGCCAAACAGTTCTGAAATGTCACGATGAAGCAGCACCAGGCGGTGCTGAAATGTGACGATGAAGTAGCACCAGACAGTGATGAAATATCACAACAAAGCAGCACCAATGATGAAATGTCTCAAAGAAGCAGTGCCAAACAGTGCTGAAATGTCACAATGAAGCAGCACCAGACTGTGATGAAATATCACAATGAAGTAGCACCAGACAGTGCTGGAATGTCACAACAAAGCAGCACCAGTGATGAAATGTCACAACAAAGCAGTGCCAAACAGTACTGAAATGTCCCAATGAAGCAGCACCAGGCGGTGCTGAAATGTGACGATGAAGTAGCACCAGACAGTGATGTAATATCACAACAAAGCAGCACCAATGATGAAATCTCACAAAGAGACAGTGCCAAACTGTGCTGAAATGTCACAACAAAGCAGCATCAGTGATGAAATGTCACAACAAAGCAGCACCAGGCAGTGCTGAAATGTCACAATGAAGCAGCACCAAGCAGTGCTGAAATGTCACAACAAGGAAGCCCCTCTGCTGAAATGTCACAACAAAGCAGCACCACTGATGAAATGTCACAACAAAGCAGCACCAGGCAATGCTGCAATGTCACAATGAAGCAGCACCAGGCAGTGCTGAAATGTCAGAACAAAGCAGCACCAGTGCTGAAATGTCACAACAAAGCAGCACCAGTGATGAAATGTCACAACAAAGCAGTGCCAAACAATGCTGAAATGTCATGATGAAGCAGCACCAGGCGGTGCTGAAGTGTGACGATGAAGAAGCACCAGACAGTGATGTAATATCACAACAAAGCAGCACCAATGATGAAATGTCACAATGAAGCAGTGCCAAACAGTGCTGAAATGTCACAATGAAGCAGCACCAGACTGTGATGAAATGTCACAATGAAGTAGCACCAGACAGTGCTGGAATGTCAGAATGAAGCAGCACTAGTGCTGAAATGTCACAACAAAGTAGCACCTGTGATGAAATGTCACAACGAAGCAGTGCCAAAGAGTGCTGAAATGTTACAATGAAGCAGAGCCAGACAGTGCTGAAATGTCACGATGAAGCAGCACCAGGCAGTGCTAAAATATCGCAATGAAACAGTACCAGACAGTGCTGAAATGTCACAACAAAGCAGCACCAGTGCTGAAATGTCACAATGAAGTAGCACCAGACAGTGCTGAAATGTGACAATGAAGCAGCACTAGTGCTGACATGTCACAACAAAGCAGCACCAGTGATGAAATGTCACAACAAAGCAGTGCCAAACAATGCTGAAATGTCATGATGAAGCAGCAGCAGGCGGTGGCGAAATGTGACGGTGAAGTAGCACCAGACTGTGATGAAATATCACAACAAAGCAGCACCAATGATGAAATGTCACAATGAAGCAGTGCCAAACAGTGCTGAAATGTCACAATGAAGCAGCACCAGACAGTTCTGAAATGTCACAGGAAAGCAGCACCAGTGATGAAATGTCACAACAAAGCAGTGCCAAACAGTGCTGAAATGTCACAATGAAGGAGCACCAGTGATGAAATGTCACAGCAAGGCAGCACCAGTGATGAAATGTCACAACAAAGCAGTGCCAAACAGTGCTGAAATGTCACAATGAAGGAGCACCAGTGATGAAATGTCACAACAAGGCAGCACCAGTGATGAAATGTCACAACAAAGCAGTGCCAAACAGTGCTAAAATGTCACAATGAAACAGTACCAGACAGTGCTGAAATGTCACAATGAAGCAGCACCAGGCAGTGCTAAAATGTCACAACAAAGCAGCATCAGTGATGAAATGTCACAACAAAGCAGTGCCAAACAATGCTGAAATGTCACGATGAAGCAGCACCAGGCGGTGCTGAAATGTGACGATGAAGTAGCACCAGACAGTGATGAAATATCACAACAAAGCAGCACCAGTGATGAAATGTCACAACAGAAGCAGTGCTAAACAGGGCTGAAATGTCACAATGAAGCAGCGCCAGACTGTGATGAAATATCACAATGAAGTAGCACCAGACAGTGCTGAAATGTCACAACAAAGCAGCACCAGTGATGAAATGTCACAACGAAGCAGTGCCAAACAGTGCTGAAATGTCACAATGAAGCAGCACCAAGCGGTGCTGGAAATGTAACGATGACAGCGCCAGACAGTGAAGTAATATCACAACAAAGCAGCACCAATGATGAAATGTCACAAAGAAGCAGTGCCAAACTGTGCTGAAATGTCACAACAAAGCAGCACCAGTGATGAAATGTCACAACAAAGCAGCACCAGGCAGTGCTGAAATGTCACAATGAAGCAGCACCAGGCAGTGCTGAAATGTCACAACAAAACAGCCCTCTGCTTAAATGTCACAACAAAGCAGCACCACTGATGAAATGTCTCAACAAAGCAGCACCAGGCAATGCAAATGTCACAATGAAGCAGCACCAGGCAGTCCTGAAATGTCAGAACAAAGTAGCACCAGTGCTGAAATGTCACAACAAAGCAGCACCAGTGATGAAATGTCACAACAAAGCAGTGCCAAACAATGCTGAAATGTCATGATGAAGCAGCACCAGGTGGTGCTAAAATGTGACAATGAAGTAGCACCAGACAGTGATGAAATATCACAACAAAGCAGCACCAATGATGAAATGTCACAATGAAGCAGTGCCAAACAGGGCTGAAATGTCACAATGAAGCAGCGCCAGACTGTGAAGAAATATCACAATGAAGTAGCACCGGACAGTGCTGAAATGTCACAACAAAGCAGCACCAGTGATGAAATGTCAAAACGAAGCAGTGCCAAAGAGTGCTGAAATGTCACAACAAAGCAGCACCATTGATGAAATATCACAAAGAAGCAGCACCAGACTATGATGAAATATTACAATGAAGTAGCACTTAACAGTGCTGAAATGTCAGAACAAAGTAGCACCAGTGCTTAAATGTCTCAACAAAGCAGCACCAGTGATGAAATGTCACAACAAAGCAGTGCCAAACAATGCTGAAATGTCATGATGAAGCAGCACCAGGTGGTGTTGAAATGTGACTATGAAGTAGCACCAGACAGTGATGAAATATCACAACAAAGCAGCACCAATGATGAAATGTCACAACGAAGCAGTGCCAAACAGGGCTGAAATGTCACAATGAAGCAGAGCCAGACTGTGATGAAATATCACAATGAAGTAGCACCGGACAGTGCTGAAATGTCACAATAAAGCAGCACCAGTGATGAAATGTCAAAACGAAGCAGTGCCAAAGAGTGCTGAAATGTCACAACAAAGCAGCACCATTGATGAAATGTCACAATGAAGCAGCACCAGACTGTGATGAAATATTACAATGAAGTAGCACCTGACAGTGCTGAAATGTCAGAATGAAGCAGCACTAGTGCTGAAATGTCACAACAAAGCAGCACCGTGATGAAATGTCACAACTAAGCAGTGCCAAACAGTGCTGAAATGTCACAATGAAGCAGCACCAGGCAGTGTTGAAATGTAACAATGAAGCAGCACTAGTGCTGGAATGTCACAACAAAGCAGCACCAGTGATGAAATGTCACAATGAAGCAGTGCCAAAGAGTGCTGAAATGTTACAATGAAGCAGCACCAGGCAGTGCAGAAATGTCACAACAAAGGAGCACCAGTTCTGAAATGTCACAACAAAGCAGTGCCAAACAGTGCTGAAATGTCACAATGAAGCAGCACCAGACAGTGCTGGAATGTCACAACAAAGCAGCACCAGGGATGAAATGTCACAACAAAGCAGTGCTAAACAGTGCTGAAATGTCACAATGAAGCAGCACCAGGCGGTGCTGAAATGTGATGATGAAGTAGCACTCAGACAGTGATGAAATATCACAACAAAGCAGCACCAATGATGAAATGTCACAAAGAAGAAGTGCCAAACAGTGCTGAAATGTCACAACAAAGCAGCACCAGTGATGAAATGTCACAACAAAGCAGCACCAGGCAGTGCTGAAATGTCACAATGAAGCAGCACCAGGCAGTGCTGAAATGTCACAACAAAGCAGCACCAGTGCTGAAATGTCACAACAAAGCAGTGCCAAACAATGCTGAAATGTCATGATGAAGCAGCACCAGTCGGTGCTGAAATGTGATGATGAAGTAGCACCAGACAGTGTTGAAATGTCACAACAAAGCAGCACCAGTGATGAAATATCACAACGAAGCAGTGCCAAACAGTGCTGAAATGTCATAACAAAGCAGCACCATTGATGATATGTCACAATGAAGCAGCAGTAGACTGTGCTGAAATGTCACAATGAAGCAGCACCATACTGTGATGAAATATCACAATGAAGTAGCACCAGACAGTGCCGAAATGTCACAGCAAAGCAGCACCAGTGATGAAATGTTTCAATGAAACAGCACCAGACAGTGCTGAAATGTCACAATGAAGCAGCACCAGACAGTGCTGAAATGTCACAACAAAGAAGCACCAGTGATGAAATGTCACAATGAAGCAGTGCCAAACAGTGCTGAAATGTTACAATGAAGCAGCACCAGACAGTGCCAAAATGTCACTGCAAAGCAGCAAAGCAGCAGCAGTGATGAAATGTTTCAATGAAACAGCACCAGACAGTGCTGAAATGTCACAATGAAGCAGCACCAGGCAGTACTGAAATGTCACAATGAAGGAGCACCAGACTGTGATGAAATATCACAATGAAGTAGCACCAGACAGTGCTGAAATGTTACAATGAAGCAGCACCAGTGCTGAAATGTCACAACAAAGCAGCACCAGTGATGAAATGTCACAACGAAGCAGTGCCAAAGAGTGCTGAAATGTTACAATGAAGCAGCGCCAGACAATGCTGAAATGTCACGATGAAGCAGCACCAGGCAGTGCTAAAATGTCACAATGAAACAGTACCAGACAGTGCTGAAATGTCACAACAAAGCAGCACTAGTGCTGAAATGTCACAATGAAGTAGCACCAGACAGTGCTGAAATGTCACAATGAAGCAGCACTAGTGCTGAAATGTCACAACAAAGGAGCACCAGTGCTGAAATGTCACAACGAAGCAGTGCCAAACAGTGCTTAAATGTCACAATGAAGCAGCACCAGACAGTGCTGGAATGTCACAACAAAGCAGCACCAATGATGAAATGTAACAACAAAGCAGTGCCAAACAGTGCTGAAATGTCACAATGAAGCAGCACCAGGCGGTGCTGAAATGTGACGATGAAGTAGCACCAGACAGTGATGAAAGATCACAACAAAGCTGCACCAATGATGAAATGTCACAAAGAAGCAGTGCCAAACATTGCTGAAATGTCACAGCAAAGCAGCACCAGACAGTGCTGAAATGTCACAGCAAAGCAGCACTATTGATGAAATGTCACAACAAAGCAGCACCAGACAGAGCTGAAATGTCACAATGAAGCAGCACCAGGCAGTGCTGAAATGTCACAATGAAGTAGCACCAGTGATGAAATGTCACAAGAAAGCAGCACCAGTGATGAAATTCACAATGAAATAGTACCAGACAGTGCTGAAATGTCACAACAAAGCAGCACCAGTGATGAAATGTCACAACAAAGCAGTGCCAAACAATGCTGAAATGTCATGATGAAGCAGCACCAAGCGGTGCTGAAGTGTGACGATGAAGTAGCACCAGACAGTGATGAAATATCACAAGAAAGCAGCACCAATGATGAAATGTCACAATGAAGCAGTGCCAAACAGTGCTGAAATGTCACAATGAAACAGCACCAGACTGTGTTGAAATGTCACAATGAAGTAGCACCAGACAGTGCTGAAATGTCACAATGAAGCAGCACTAGTGCTG
Source organism: Neoceratodus forsteri (assembly GCA_016271365.2). Lineage (NCBI taxonomy): Eukaryota > Metazoa > Chordata > Ceratodontiformes > Ceratodontidae > Neoceratodus > Neoceratodus forsteri. The sequence goes on from JADMNL010000022.1 coordinate 554,859,724, forward strand.
AAATGTCACAACAAAGTAGCACCTGTGATGAAATGTCACAACGAAGCAGTGCCAAAGAGTGCTGAAATGTTACAATGAAGCAGCCAGACAGTGCTGAAATGTCACGATGAAGCAGCACCAGGCAGTGCTAAAATATCACAATGAAACAGTACCAGACAGTGCTGAAATGTCACAACAAAGCAGCACCAGTGCTGAAATGTCACAATGAAGTAGCACCAGACAGTACTGAAAAGTGACACTGAAGCAGCACTAGTGCTGAAATGTCACAACAAAGCAGCACCAGTGATGAAATGTCACATTGAAGCAGTGCCAAACAGTGCTGAAATGTTACAATGAAGCAGCACCAAGCAGTGCTGAAATGTCACAGCAAAGCAGCACCAGTGCTGAAATGTCACAACGAAGCAGTGCCAAACAGTGCTGAAATGTCACAATGAAGCAGCACCAGACAGTGCTGTAATGTCAGAACAAAGCAGTGCCATACAGTGCTGAAATGTCACAATGAAGCAGCAACAGGCGGTGCTGAAATGTGACGATGAAGTAGCACTAGACAGTGATGAAATATCACAACAAAGCAGCACCAATGATGAAATGTCACAAAGAAGCAGAGCAAACAGTGCTGAAATGTCACAACAAAGCAGCACCAGGCAGTGCTGAAATGTCACAATGAAGCAGCACCAGGCAGTGCTGAAATGTCACAACAAAGCAGCACCAGTGCTGAAATGTCACAACAAAGCAGCACCAGTGATGAAATGTCACAACGAAGCAGTGCCAAACAGTGCTGAAATGTCACAATGAAGCAGCACCAGACAGTGCTGAAATGTCACAACAAAGCAGCACCAGTGATGAAATGTCACAATAAAGCAGCACCAGACAGTGCTGAAATGTCACAATGAAGCAGCACCAGACAGTGCTGAAATGTCACAACAAAGCAGCACCAGTGATGAAATGTCACAACGAAGCAGTGCCAAACAGTGCTGAAATGTCACAATGAAGCAGCACCAGACAGTGCTGAAATGTCACAGCAAAGCAGCACCAGTGATGAAATGTTTCAATGAAACAGCGTCAGACAGTGCTGAAATGTCACAATGAAGCAGCACCAGGCAGTACTGAAATGTCACAATGAAGCAGCACCAGACTGTGATGAAATAGCACAATGAAGTAGCACCAGACAGTGCTGAAATGTCACAATGAAGCAGCACCAGGCAGTGCTTAAATCTCACAATGAAACAGCACCAGACAGTGCTGAAATGTCACAACAAAGCAGCACCAGTGATGAAATGTCACAACAAAGCAGTGCCATACAGTTCTGAAATGTCATGATGAAGCAGCACCCGGCGGTGCTGAAATGTGACGATGTAGTAGCACCAGACAGTGATGAAATATCACAACAAAGCTGCACCAATGATGAAATGTCTCAAAGAAGCAGTGACAAACAGTGCTGAAATGTCACAATGAAGCAGCACCAGACTGTGATGAAACATCACAATGAAGTAGCACCAGACCGTGCTGAAATGTTACAACTAAGCAGCACTAGTGCTGAAATGTTACAATGAAGCAGCACTAGTGCTGAAATGTCACAACAAAGCAGCACCAGTGATGAAATGTCACAATGAAGCAGTGCCAAAGAGTGCTGAAATGTTACAATGAAGCAGCGCCAGACAGTGCTGAAATGTCACGATGAAGCAGCACCAGGCAGTGCTAAAATGTCACAATGAAACAGTACCAGACAGTGCTGAAATGTCACAACAAAGCAGCACCAGTGCTGAAATGTCACAATGAAGTAGCACCAGACAGTGCTGAAATGTCACAATGAAGCAGCACTAGTGCTGAAATGTCACAACAAAGCAGCACCAGTGCTGAAATGTCATAACGAAGCAGTGCCAAACAGTGCTGAAATATCACAATTAAGCAGCAGCAGACTGTGCTGGAATGTCACAACAAAGCAGCACCAGTGATGAAATGTCACAACAAAGCAGTGCCAAACAGTGCTGAAATGTGACAATGAAGCAGCACCAGGCGGTGCTGATATGTCACAACAAGGCAGCACCAGTGCTGAAATGTCACAAGAAAGCAGCATCAGTGATGAAATGTCACAACAAAGCAGTGCCAAACAATGCTGAAATGTCATGATGAAGTAGCACCAGGCGGTGCTGAAATGTGACGATGAAGTAGCACCAGTCAGTTTTGAAATGTATCAACAAAGCAGCACCAGTGAAGAAATATCACAACGAAGCAGTGCCAAACAGTGCTGAAATGTCACAACAAAGCAGCACCATTGATGAAATGTCACAATGAAGCAGCACTAGACTGTGCTGAAATGTCACAACAAAGCAGCACCAGTGATGAAATGTCACAATGAAGCAGCACTAGACTGTGCTGAAATGTCACAATGAAGCAGCACCAGACTGTGATAAAATATGACAGTGAAGTAGCACCTGACATTGCTGAAATGTCACAATGAAGCAGCACTAGTGATGAAATGTCGTAACAAAGCAGCACTGGTGATGAAATGTCACAACTAAGCAGTGCCAAACAGTGCTGAAATGTCACAATGAAGCAGCACCAGGCAGTGCTGAAATGTCACAACAAAGCAGCACCAGTGCTGAAATGTCACAATGAAGCAGCACTAGACAGTGCTGAAATGTCACGACAAAGCAGCACCAGTGATGAAATGTCACAATAAAGCAGCACCAGACAGTGCTGAAATGTCACAATGAAGCAGCACCAGACAGTGCTGAAATGTAACAACAAAGCGGCACCAGTGCTGAAATGTCACAGTGAAGCAGCACCAGGCAGTGCTGAAATGTCACAGCAAAGCAGCACCAGTGCTGAAATGTCACAATGAAACAGCACCAGACAGTGCTGAAATGTCACAACAAAGCAGCACCAGTGATGAAATGTCACAATAAAGCAGCACCAGACAGTGCTGAAATGTCACAATGAAGCAGCACCAGACAGTGCTGAAATGTGACAACAAAGCAGCACCAGTGATGAAATGTCACAATGAAGCAGCACCAGACAGTGATGAAATATCAGAATGAAGTAGCACCAGACAGTGCTGAAATGTCACAATGAAGCAGCACTAGTGCTGAAATGTCACAGCAAAGCAGCAGCAGTGATGAAATGTCACAACGAAGCAGTGCCATAGAGTGCTGAAATGTTACAATGAATCAGCATCCAGCAGTGCTGAAATGTCACAATGAAGCAGCACCAGGCAGTGCTAAAATGTCACAATGAAACATTACCAGACAGTGCTGAAATGTCACAACAAAGCTGCACCAGTGATGAAATGTCACAACAAAGCAGTGCCAAACAGTGATGAAATGTCATGATGAAGCAGCACCAGGTGGTGCTGAAATGTGACGATGAAGTAGCACCAGACAGTGATGAAATATCACAACAAAGCAGCACCAATGATGAAATGTCACAATGAAGCAGTGCCAAACAGTGCTGAAATGTCACAATGAAGCAGCACCAGACTGTGATGAAATATCACAATGAAGTAGCACCAGACAGTGCTGAAATGTCACAATGAAGCAGCACTAGTGCTGAAATGTCACAACAAAGCAGCACCAGTGATGAAATGTCACAACAAAGCAGTGCCAAAGAGTGCTGAAATGTTACAATGAAGCAGCGCCAGACAGTGCTGAAATGTCACGATGAAGCAGCAACAGGCAGTGCTAAAATGTCACAATGAAAGAGTACCAGACAGTGCTGAAATGTCACAACAAAGCAGCACCAGTGCTGAATTGTCACAATGAAGCTGCACCAGACAGTGCTGAAATGTCATGATGAAGCTGCACCAAACAGTGCTGAAATGTCACAACAAAGCAGCACCAGACAGTGCCGAAATGTCACAACAAAGCAGCATCAGTGATGAAATGTCACAACGAAGCAGTGCCAAACAGTGCTGAAATGTCACAATGAAGCAGTGTCAAACAGTGCTGAAATGTCCTGATGAAGCAGCACCAGACAGTGCCGAAATGTCACAACAAAGCAGCACCAGTTTTGAAATGTCACAATGAAGGAGTGCCAAACAGTGCTGAAATGTCACAATGAAGCAGCACTAGGCAGTGCTGAAATGTCACAATGAAGCTGCACCAGACAGTGCTGAAATGTCACAGCAAAGCAACACCAATGATGAAATGTCACAACGAAGTAGTATCAGGCAGTGCTGAAATGTCACAACAAAGCAGCACCAGGCAGTGCTGAAATGTCAAGACAAAGCAGCACCAGACAGTGTTGAAATGTCATAACAAAGCAGCACCAGACAGTGATGAAATGTCACAGTGAAGTAGCACCAGACAGTGTTGAAATGTCACAATGAAACAGCACCTGACAGTGATGAAATATCCCAACAAAGCAGCACCAAATAGTGCTGAAATGTCACAATGAAGCAGCATCAGACAGTGATGAAATGTCACAATGAAGCAGCACCAAACGAAATGTCACAAAAAAGCAGCACCAAACATTGCTGAAATGTCACAATGAAGAAGCACCAAACAAAATGTCACAACGAAGCAGCACCAGACAGTGCTGAAATGTCACAACAAAGCAGCACCAGTGATGAAATGTCACAACAACGCAGTGCCAAACAGTACTGAAATGTCACAATGAAGCAGCACCAGACACTGATGAAATGTCACAATAAAGCTGCACCTAATGATGAAATGTCTGTCTGAAAAGTTTGTCTGAGTAAAAACACTTCACTGTATTTTCTCCACCATGGTAAAACAAAGCTGCCTTTTAATGTTTTTTGTTGGATTTTATTAAGGGAGAGCCTTGCGGACTTAGATCCCCAGAAGAACTTCCTAACCATGGAATTTAATCTTTTTTTCTTATATACGAGGCAACGCTGTTGGAGCATACTGTCTAACATTTTAATTGCTTGAGATTTTCCCCATATGGAGGGATTGTTTGTCGCACTTATTAAGGTCTGACTGGAAGCTCTTTAAGATAGGGTTAAGATTATTGTCCAACAGCTTTTCCAAGTTATTAGAAAGTTCCAATCCCAAATATAGGATGGCATTTTTAAATAATCCCATGTCTACCCCTTGCTGCAATTTAGCTAATAAACAGGTTGGATAGTACAGGGACATTATTTGAGTTTTACCCAGTTTAATGCCAGGCCTGAAAAGTCTCCAAATGTATTCAGAATTGATTTGAGAGACTTTACCGACTCACTCGGATTAGAGACAGTGATCAGCAAAAGCAAATACTTTATTATTTACTGTTGCTGTCGTTACCCCCTGAACCGAGCTATCCATTTTTATCATATCTATCAGTGGCTCAATAGTCGGGATAAACAAGGGGGGGAAGTGGGCATCCTTGCCTTGTGCCCCTATGACTAGGAAAAGGAGAGGCACTTAATCCATTAGTAATTAATGCCGCTGTGGGCTTATTGTAGATCAGCAAGGTCCAAGTAATAAATCCCTCGCAAAATCCAAAAGAAGTCAGAGTCTTTTTTAGATAATGCCAAGTTAATGAATCAAATGCTGTTTGCATCTCTAAAGAAATTGCTATGACTGGTGCTTTGTTTTGCCGAGATGACCAAATAACAGAGTATACTCTTCTAAGATTATCAGCACCCGATCTACCTGTAATGAATCCTATTTGTTCTCTACCAATAAGTGAGGGTAGAAGTGCCTGGACTCTGTTTGCCAAGATGCTTGCTAAAACTTTATAGTCCACATTAAGAAGCATGACTGGCCTATCGCTATCGCATTCGAGAACGTCTTTTCCCTTTTTGGCAATTAAAGAAATTAGGGCTTCATTCATTGAGTTTGGTAATTGTTTCATGTCATGAGCTTCTAAAAGCGCTGTGTGTAAGTACTTATATCACTATAGTACTATATCTGGATTTAATGTCTTCAGTAATTCCACTGTAAATCCATCAGGACTTGGTGTTCTATTATTAGGTAAGGCATTTATTGCCTCAGTAACTTCTTGTAAAGTGATTGTTCCTGCCAATTTTAAGTTATCCTCTATTCCAATTTTTGGAATATTCAATTTGTACATAAAATCCTGCATCTGTGGTATCGATTCTACTTTGGGAGATGAATATACCTCTTGGAAGTAAGCCACCAAAGTGCTATTTATGTCCTTATTTGTGAACACAGTTTCCTCTGTTTTTTTTTCATTCCTTGAATTAAATTCTGTCGTTGTGTTTTCGTTAATCTGAATGGCAACATCCTACTGGCTTTTCCTCCTGATTCCCAATATTTTTGTTGCGTTCTGTATAATGCATACTCTGCCTTGCTGTAATGTATTTGGTTGATCTCAAATTTAGTTAGTGTTCACTCATGTAACAAATTTTGGTTAGAGCTAGGATTCCGCTTAAGCTGGCCTTAAGTTGTGTAAGTTTCTCTTCTAGGTCTAGAAATTTCTTGGCTCTAATTCTTTTCTTACGGGAAGCGAAACTTATAATTCTTCCTCTGATAAATGCCATAAATGCATCCCAAAGACAAGCACTAGAGACTTCTCCTGTGTCATTTTTTCTAAAGAACTCAGAGGTTTCCTCATGAAGCCATTTCAGGAATTCTTTATCCTGTATCAATGTGTTATTAAATTTCCATCTGAATGATTTAGTATATTCAGCTTGGACTACAAGGGACGCCTTAAATAAGGCATGGTCTGACAAGTGTATGCTGTCAATATAAGCATTCAACATACTTCAGGAAGTTTTTTAGAGGGGAGTGCATGCGAGCACTGGTTGAAGATAGTCATCTGCTAAACTGTGTCACCGAGTCCATTATTTTTTTGATCAATTATAACAGCATATTGTAACAACGCACTCAGAAAATAGATTAATTGATACGGTTAACCTCTGTGAATAGAAATATATAATTTGTATGAGTTGTCATATTATTTTCTCTAGTGTATTTTCATTTTAAATTCAAATGGTTCACAAGGTAAATACTGCAAGCAGGAGACTCACTGAACCATGTAGGCCAACAACTGGAACTCACAGAAGCACTAATACCTCCGTGACAGCTACAAGTGAATTGGCAAGTAAGACTGACATTTTTCAGCTAAAAGAAATGCTCACTGGTCTTAAAATAGATATAGCTAAAGTCAACCAGGCAAAGCTTGAGTTACAAACTAAAAATGAATCCATTAAACAGGATGTAAGCAGTGCAAGCCAGCAACTCACCAAACTTAAAGAGACAGTTACATATCTTAACAATATTACCTAGAAATAAAGCCCACAGATTGAGGATATGTTGGGAAAAGTGGATGATCTGGAAAATAGAGGTCATAGGAACAACATCAAAATCATTGGGGTACCAGAGGGTTGGGAAGGAAATAACATGATCTACTGTTTGCAGACTTTTATTCCTGAACTGTTAAACTTTCAGTGGGCTTACCTACTGGAAATCAAACAAGCTCACAGAGCTATAGGTTCACAAAATTCACAGAATAAATGTCCACGACCCATAGTTGCTTACTTCTTAAGGTTCTCTATCAAAGAGGAAGTTTTCAGAATTGCCAGGAAAAGGAAAACACTACAGTACCAGGGATTCAGAATTCTACTTTTCCAGGTTTTTTCATCAGAGTTGGTAAATAAAAGAAAGGGATTTTAGGAAGTGAAACAGGAGTGCCAGAGACTGGGAATCTTATATAATTTTAAATACCCTGCTGTCTTCCAGATTAGGGAGCGAGGAGGAGGAATAGTATCGTGTGCTTCTGTAGAAGATGCTTGGCGTTATGTACAACTGAGTAATGAGTCTGGTTTTACAACATCAAACTCACCCTCTGTCAACCGCCGAGCTAAGTTAAATCACCATGAAGCAGCGCGCGGTCTGCCTGTCGCTGCATGCTCTCCTTCCAGTACTGCTCGAGATCACGCTACTGAAATTGAGTCAATGGAGGCCTATCCTTCCCCCTCGGCTGACTCCCAATCCAGTGCAAAACCTATAGTTTCTATACCGCATCTCTATTCTGCTGCTGTAATACTTAAATCTCTAAAGATCAATTCAGGGCAAACATCATACTGTAGGAAAATTAAGCCCATCTCTAAATCAATAGCAGCAACTCAGAAACAGAGCAGGCAGCTTTTCCAGTCCACACCCAGGGAAAGACTTAGGAGCAGAAGTAGACAACAGAGTACAGTACACTCCAGCAATGCTTCTTTTAGTGATTCTTTTGAGGTGGAGGGAATAGAATCTCTGATTAATGTACCGGTAGCAATGAGCTCTAGATCGCACTCACCCATGCCATTAGGAAGAGTCGCTGTGCAAAAGCTGTCTGATGATGTACAAGCAATTTCACCTTTGCCCTCTAACCCTAACATCACATGACTTATGACTTAAAGAGGTAGAAGATGTGGTGTTGTCAGAATGTGGACTACCTTAGTTTATTGCTGAAGGGTGAGAGTCTCAGCTATTGCATCTGCATGGACAGCATAAAATAAGAGGTGGAACTGTGCTTTTACAGCTGTCACTTATTAAGCTCTATAATAATTGACAGTATATAGTATTTTGTGTTAGTATAACTATAGACCCTAGGGAACTCATGATCAATTGCTTTAATGAGCACAATAACCTTCAGTTAATTTATGAAGTTTCTGGTTAAGGTATAGTAATGCCTCTTTTAAGATTATTTAGAGGGACAACCTCCTAACCTCTGTCAAACAAAGAGGTTAGAATTTATTTCATTTAACGTATTGATTTACATGTTGGGGTGTTTGAAACAAAAAAGGTTATTTTATTTATCTATTTTATTTATTTATCTCTTTTTTCTCTGCTAACATATCTTGCCAATGCTAAATCCAATGAAAAATGGATAACACTTTAGTCACAAATGTTATAGATGCTAGGATAGAAAGCATCATTATATCAGACCATGCGATGGTCATTTTAGATTTGATGCTAGGTGGGAGAGAGGAGAAATCGCATAGGTGGAGGTTTAACACAGGCTTGTTTAAAGAGAAGGACTTTCTAACATGGCTGATGACACAGACGAAGGATTACTTTAAGATTAATGATAATAGAGAAGTTTCTAACGCACGTTTATGGGAAGCATATAAAGCATATATTAGGGGTAGAATAATAAGCTACTCTACAAATAGAAAAAGGGAAAGGGACAAAATACTTGAGTTAAAAGAAAAGGAACTTGCACATTTATTTAAAAAGTCCAAAAAAGGTTCTACCCCAAGTGGTGATACCTTACAGAAAATTACGATCTTACAAGGTGAAATTAACACAATTCTGTCTCAGAAAGCAGAATATGTGTTTTTTAGGATACATCAATGATATTGGGAGGCTGGGGACAAAGCAGAGAAACTCTTAGCTTCAAGATTAAAGAAATCACAGCAGCAGAATGTTATAACAGGAATTAAAAATAATATAGTCAAAACAGTAACAGCTAATAAGGAAATAAATAAGGTGTTCCATAGTTTTTTTTCAAAATAGTCATATCAGGAGCTACTGGATAAAGATAAGCTTGACAGCCTCTTTAAGAGACTCCACCTACCCATGCTCACTCAACAGAATAGGCAGAAGCTAGAAAGAACTATATCTCTTGAGGAGATACAAATGGCTACAAATGATCTTCCATCAGGCAAAACCCCTGGGTCTGGCAGCTTCACAAGTGAATATTACAAAAAAATCAGCCCTGCTATTCTCCCCCACCTACATAAGGCCCTCCTTGAAGCTTGGGAGGAAAAAAAAACCTTACCCTACACTATGAGACAAGCTTATTTAACTCTAATACTCAGGAAAAACAAGAATAGTTTTGAATGTTCCAGTTACCGACCAATTTCGTTAATGAATACGGACTATAAAATTCTAACTAAAGTATTAGCAAAAAAAATGCAGGATACTATTACAACTTTAATTGGCTTGGAGCAAGTAGGATTTATTAAAAATAGATCGGGAGCAGATAGCACTCGTAGACTCCTTAACTTAATATGGTCCGCCAACAAAAAGAAGGAACCCTATGTAGCATTATCACTAGGTATACTAAAAGCATTTGACTCTGTAAATTGGACATATATGGCAAGAGCCTTGACTGAATTTGGTTTTGGGGAACATTTTTGTAAATGGATTTCAATGCTTTATGATAAACCAAATACACAAAATTTGACAAACGGTGTATTATCTCCACAAATTGAGCTGGCCAGTGGCACTAGACAAGGATGCCCTCTCTCCCCTTACATCTTTATCTTAGCCTTTGCGCCTCTTATAAAATTAATACAAGAACACCCTGGGGTTAAGGGTTTTAGATTTGAGAAAGAGGAACATAAATCATTTGCATATGCAGATGATTTGTTATTAGCTCTTAGTAATCCGGTTCATTCTTGCTTAAGTGTGAAGGCTATTTTTATAGACTTTGGGACTATTTCTGGGCTTAAATTCAATTGGGAAAAAACTCAAATATTGTACAATAAGTTGAATACATATAATATGAGATGTCTAGAAAGAATACTCGATAGCGAATGATACACATCCAATATCACTTATTTAGGTCTTCAGATTTCACCTAACTTGAAGGAAATAACAACTCTTAATCATGAACCACTGTTGAAAGACATTGAGCTGGATCTGTCTAGGTTGGGGAAGCTTTACCTATCCCTATGGGGGAAAGTAAATAAAATAAAGATGAATATTGCACTGAGGCTATTCTATTTATTCCAAAATCTACCAATATTGATAGGGAATAAGCTATTAAAAAAGCTTGATAGGATGCTAAGGATTTTTTATGGCAAGGCAAGACCCCCAGAATTGGAATAGCAACACTTAGTGTGCCTTGTGTTTTTGGAGGCCTTACTCTACCATGATGGAATCGTTACCAGTTGGCCATTATTCTCAAACATGCTCTGCAGCATTTAATGAATGTACCCCCTAAACAAGGAATCTCAACCCTTATGGCTTAAATTAGAGAAGGAAATGTTGAGCCCATGTCGCCTCTTTGATTATATATACATGCTATTAAAAATTTCTTTACTGGATAACCCTTGCTTACAAGGCTCTATTAGAGCACTTAAAAAAATAAAAGTAATTATCAACCCTAAACAAATACCTTCAGGTATAGCACCCATATGGAATACTACTAAATTAATAGGGATTAAGCAGGTACTGAATAACCTTGAGTGGTGTAAAGTGGATATCAAAAGACTTGTGCACTTGATAGACCCCCAATACAGAGTGATGCTATCATTCCAAGAATTGAAAGCTAAGTATGGTCTAAGTAATTATCACTTCCACTACTACCTGCAGATGAGGGAAGTACTTAGGAACTTTAAGATATTAGATCAGAATTATGAACTGCCGAGTTGTGATGAATGGGATCAGTTGATTCGATTATCAGTGCTTAAGAAAGGGGCTGGTCATTTATACAAACTTTTTACTAATGATCTATCCTCTACATGTCTAACCATCAAGGCTAAACAGAAATGGGAGGAGGAGGAGGAGCTTCTTACTGACGTAAGTGATGAAGAGTGGAATGCCACTTGGGGAATGGCTATCAGATCTCACAAAGAGCTGCAAGGTAGGTTACTGCAATTCAAAATTTTGCACAGGTATTATCTTCATCTGTAAAAATTGAACTCCATGGGGTTAACTGAGAAAACTAGTTGTTGGAAGTGTAAAAAACAAGACACCAATCTAACCCATATGCTATAGGGTTGCTCCAAGATTAAAGAAATATGGAGAAGTGTACAGTCCAGGAAATTTGGATTTCCCAGGCCTGTCTTTCTCTAAAGAGAATCTTACTGCAAAGATGGAAAGATGCACAAACACCCACATTGGCAGAGTGGTGCAATCAAATGGTATTTTTATGTAATAATAAATTAATTTGCTACTCCCTATCAGATAAACTACATGTTATGCAGGATATATGGGCTCCCTTCTGGTCCCTGTAGTAGATGCTGGGGGTAATATTAACTTAGGTGATATACAAAAGGATGGTCAAAGTGCTGGCTTCAGTTTTTTCTCTTTGTGTGTTTAGAAAAGGAAAAGTTTTAACTATTTTGGTTTTCTCTAATCTGTTATTACAGTCTAGCACTTATTTTAATGAGACTCAATGTCTAACACAAAAAAAGAACTTACAGTTTGCCAATATGTTGTATATTGTGTTTTGTTTGAGATTCTTGTTTGTTACTTTTTTGTTGCTTAATTGTTTGTCTTGATGCCTTTTTAATAATCAATAAAAATGTTTATGGGAAAAAGAAGTTTTCTAGAAAAGAAAATATAATCTGTTCTACTATGAGTGTTATGTCTAGCAGAATAAAAGGTATAATCTCTGCCTTGGGATGCATTATGCACTATGTGTTCACTAGGCCATTTTCTTTAAGGAGCTTGATCAAGGTTTCTTGGGCTCTAGAGATATGCAAACATTTCCTAACTGAGCTTTTGTCTAAAAGTAGGTCTAAAACTTCATTAAAGTCTCCAACCAGGATAATTCTGTACCCAACAGCACTATTAAATGGAGTGCTACTTCACTGAAAAAGTCAACTTGTTTATCACTGGGAGCATAAATATTACATAAAGCCACTTTGGTACCATTTAAGGAGCCTAGCAACATCTGAAATCATCCTTCATCATCAACCACCTGAGAATATTCTGTTAAATTTTGAATTAAAACAATTATGTTCTACCATTCCCACCCAGTCTCTGCATAACGTTTCTGCCTCCCTTGAAATCAGATGTGTCTCTTGCAGAAAAGCTATATCCATTTTTTTCCCTCTTCAAATATGTTAATTTTTTTTTTCATTTTATAGGTGAGTTAAAACCCTTTACATTCCAGGAGGAAATTCGATTGATTATTATTCATTCTTAGTGTCGAGTAATGCAGTACTCCTAACTTGGGATATGTTCCACAGAGTTTGTATATACCCATAAGCTTAAAAAGAGAAAAATATCAAGGAAAAATTCCTAAGGGCAAAGTCTAAATTGATTATTACCTTAAGCACTTAGTATAATATATTTATTGTAAAGGACAGAAGCGTTTGCTAATGCACTGTAAAAGAGTAAAATACTCAGTCGATAATTCACTATACACTGTTAGCCAAAGTCTATACAATACATCTTTCAACAAAATAAATAAAAATATAGAACAATTGTTTATAAGATTATCTGTAAACTTAAGCTGATACAAAGTAAAACAGGTTTCCATTAGTGAAGTTATCAGCTTACAACATACAGTACAAATGAATTTAAACTGCTGAACTGAATTCAGATCTAGGTAAGTTGTTATATACCTAGACAGCTCTGTTCCCCCCTTTCTTCTGCTAGACTAAAGTCCAGTGCAGTATAGCTGTTTACACCAACAAATTCTGGACAAATGAGATATTAGCTTCAATCCAGTACAGAAAAAAAAAAAGCTACGGATAGTTCAAACTAAGTAATTATTAGGACTAAAACTGAAAATGATCAGTATTTTTCAGGTCTAAATAATAATAATAACTCTATGCAATATAATGTTCTATATAAATTCCATTATGAACTATCCACCTCCCTCCCAGAAACAAATAAACAGGAAAATACATCAATGAATAAATAAAAGGAGAGGGTCTGGTACTTTCCTGCTAAGATAGAAAGCTTTATTGTAATAAGATAAGGCTGGTTCTTCTTCTCCAGCAATCCTGCAACCTTAAGGCCCTAGTAACACACACATCCATCAAGATGTACACACTCAAGGGGTCACATCCCTGTGTTAGCCTTGATGAGAGAAGTATGGTTAATGTTAGCCAGAGCAATACTTCTACAAATGGCTCCCAAGATTCCCACACTGAAGAGATTCGCTGACAGTCCTCACACACTCAGATATAAAATGCAGGATTTTCTAGAAGACTCAGCATTCATCAGAGAGTAGCCATTAAAGAAACAACTACTTGATTCCCTCTGGCCTACCTCTCATTCATTTAGTTAAATTAAAGTAGATAAACGTTTCAAAATTAATGTAAGCAAGTCTAGAATAATTTGCATTATTTAGGAAATCTGCAAGGTCCTCTGTTAATTTAGATGAAACCAGCAAAAATCCTATTAATAATCCTTATTCCTCTGAGCCATTATGCAGAACTCGTAATCAGTATCCATCCCCAAAGAATATCTATAGGAAGCCATAGTAGAGCATATTCCTCTTGGCCTTAACATCTAGACAATCATCCCCCCTCTCCAACCTAATGGAGCAATATCCGTGACCTTAGTGTGCACTCAAACTGATATCTAATCCACTGTAGCCTAAAATACAGTCTGTTGCACAGAATCAAGAATCCTTCCCCTCTTTCATACCTTGATTAAATTACCTAGCCTAAAACAGAACACAGACCATGTCCAGATGGGAATCATAAACATATATGCATTTCTAAAACTAGTTTACCATAAATATACAATTGCTTTTTTTTAAATACCCACTAGAATATTGTACAGAAGTTAAAAGTAAAACAGACCTTTTCCCCTTTTTCAAAAAAAAAAACCCCAACATAGTGGCTGATCTCATTCATGCAAACCCATATCCAAGAATTAAGTCCATACCCCCCCAAGCAGTAATGCGATCTAACAGATCCATCAGCAAACAGCTAGACATTCATATTTGCTGCAGCATTGTACCACCTATAATCCATTGTAAAGTGGGAGCTGGAGGAAGTCGAATGCTGACGAGAAAGGCTAACAAATTACACAGATCACGTCAGACCCATCCGACCTCTGACCTGTGCAACAGCAGAATCTGACCCTGTGAAACCCTCTACTTCCTGTTCATTTGACACTTCCATTGCAGCCAGCAGATCAGAATCAGTAGGAAGGTCAAGGGAGGGAGACCGGGAGAATACTTCCTGTTCTATGGAGCGCCAGGTGGGAGGACACAATAAGGCAGGAACATTTTCTTTGCTTTGATTTCTTTTTTTAGGGTTTTTCTTATCTAAAACTGGGATTTGGCTTGGACAAGATGAAAAAACCTTGAGGACCCTTGGATTCCTTGTAATTACGGACCCTTCTCTTTGTAGGTCAGAATATTTAAGCATATCTGAGTATGACAATGGGGTTGCATCAAGGGTTAATTCCATGCTGTTCATCAATAATGTAAGAAGCAGTATTTCCTTCACTGGATTTGTTAATGGGGGCAGCTTGCAGACGCTGATCAACTCGTGCATCAAAGGCTGACTCACGTATTGCTTTCGAATAGTACTGTTTTTTTTCTCTTCGAGATGCAGTGAATCCTTTTTTCCCTTTTACCCCAAAAGGTAAATGTAAATAGCCCTATACATCCTCCGGAGTGTTACACAATACTGTACTACCCCTTGCTTCTTTCACAATCAATGTCGCTGGGTATTTAAAATGATACTGAATATGTAGCTTCTGCAGTTCTTCTTTTACTTCAAAAAAACCCTTTCATTTTCAACTAGTGCCCCAGAAAAGTCTTGAAATACCATTATCTTCTCCCCGCCACATTACAGAGTAATTTTTCCCTGGCCAGTTTAATAATTTTTTCCTTTTATAGAGAATCTTAAGAAATAAGCCACAGTTGGTCTTGGTCTGTCTTTATTTGCCTGTTTAAGTCTGATTGACCTATGTGCTCTTTCAGTTTCTAATGGGTGTGGCCGTTTGTATTCCAATAAGTCCAGTAAAAACTTCTGTAAAAAATGAATTATATTGTTCCCTTCCCATCCTTCTGGCACACCCAAAATTCATAAATTATTTCTACAACCTCTATTCTTCAGATCATCTATTTTATTCATCAAAAAGTCAGTTTGTTTAGTTTGATGAGCTGCTGGGTCATGAAGACCTTGAACTGTTTTAGTAAGCCTTTTAAGGTGAGCATCAGACAGTTCGATTCTATCATTCAAATCAGAAGTCTTTTTTTCTATTTTTTCTGAAACCTTTTTAACTTTGTTAATTTCTAAAGAAAAGCTTGTAAACAGTTACTTTAGTTTCTCTATATCTCCCTTACTTGCAGGTTCTTTAATTTTCTGATGCAGTGACGACTCACTCATTTCTATTCTGGACGCTTTTTTAATGGGTGGTATCTTATCAGCTGGCCCTGACATTTTGACAGTCCCCCTCCCCCGTTCCATACGACTGGGCGTCAGGATTACCATGAAGTATATTTTAACCAAAATGAGTTTGCCAACTTCTGATTAGCCAGTAAACATATACTTTGAATGTCTGATTTTATTCTTCTGCCTTTTCCTGATCGATTCCGTGCATTAATACTGTAAAAAATAAAAAATGGACATAGTGGAGCTCTTAATTATTCAGCCATCAGAGTCAGAGCGGCACGTGCTCTCCAGCACCAGTCAGTGCCGAAATGTCACAACAAAGCACCACCAAACAGTGCTGAAATGTCACAACAAAGCACCACCTGACAGTGCCGAAATGTCACAACAAAGCAGCACCAGTCAGTGCCGAAATGTCACAACAAAGCAGCACCAGACAGTGCCAAAATGTCACAACAAAGCAGCACCAGACAGTGCCGAAATGTCACAACAAAGCAGCACCAGACAGTGCCGAAATGTCACAACAAAGCAGCACCAGACAGTGCCGAAATGTCACAACAAAGCAGCACCAGACAGTGCCGAAATGTCACAACAAAGCAGCACCAGTCAGTGCCGAAATGTCACAACAAAGCAGCACCAGACAGTGCCGAAATGTCACAACAAAGCAGCACCAGTCAGTGCCAAAATGTCACAACAAAGCAGCACCAGACAGTGCCGAAATGTCACAACAAAGCAGCACCAAACAGTGCTGAAATGTCACAACAAAGCAGCACCAGATGGTGCCGAAATGCCACAACAAAGCAGCACCAGTCAGTGCTGAAATCTCACAACAAAGCAGCACCAGGCAGTGATGAAACGTTACAATGAAGCAGCACCAGAAAGTGATGAAATGTCACAATGAAGCAGCACCAGACAGTGCTGAAATATCACAACAAAGCAGTACCAATGATGAAATGTCACAGAGAAGCAGTGCCAAACTGTGCTGAAATGTCACAACAAAGCAGCACCAGTCAGTGCTGAAATCTCACAACAAAGCAGCACCAGGCAGTGATGAAACGTTACAATGAAGCAGCACCAGAAAGTGATGAAATGTCACAATGAAGCAGCACCAGACAGTGCTGAAATGTCACAACAAAGCAGCACCAGACAGTGCCGAAATGTCACAACAAAGCAGCACCAGACAGTGCTGAAATGTCACAATGAAGCAGTGCCAAACAATCATAAAATGTCCCAATAAAGCAACGCCAAACAGTGATAAAATGTCACACCAAAGCGCCAAACAGTACTGAAATGTGAGAACAAACCAGCACCAAACAGTGCTGAAATGTCACGATGAAGCAGCACCAGACAGTGCTGAAATGTCACGATGAAGCAGCACCAGTGCTGAAATGTCACTACAAAGCAGCACCAGATAGTGGTGAAATGTCACAATGAAGCCTAAATGGTTATTTTGGTGGAGGAGGTTCAGCAGCAAAAGAAAAAAAACAACAGTCTCATCTTTTGAGTGTGAAGTTTATGACACATCTCAAGAGATTGTGAGTGCTGTGACCGCTGAGCAGTCTGAACAGACAGCATCTGCAGGTTCAGCTGAAAACGAGTAAAGGTTTTGGAGGGACAGCTGGACAGTGCAGTTTCCGTGGCTTGTAAAGGGTGAAATAGAGGGAAAGATTGTTGGGAAATGCAGCTAGTGTAAAAGCTGGAATAGGCAATCCATTTGCCACAACTAGCACAGCCAACTTGCAAGTGTCTGCTTTTTACAGACATGAAAGAAACAGAGAACATTTGCTGGTACAAACAGGAAGGAGAACAGCAGAAAAAATCCTCTCTTCTAGTGGCATTTGAGAAACAAATAACAGGTTATGAACCAAATGAAGACAGCAAGGTTGCCCAGTTACTGATAATGTATTACCTTACCAAATAAGTTCAACCACTGAACCTGTTTGAAGCACCGTTCTCTCTGCAGGTGAAGCATAGGAGCCAGGAAGGGAATCCATTTTTTGGAGGGGGCCGGTGCCTAGTATTGGAACCTAGGCCTAGTGATTTTGTTATTTTATTTGCACAGAAATTAAATGACTGTCTGAGGTTGCAAGGCAGTGGCACAATTTACTCTGGTTGGTTCTGACATACTGCACTCCATAAACAATGTCATACAGGGAAAAATCCAAGCCCACTTAGCAGGTTCTCTGCTTCTTCTTTGTGTTCAAACTATTTTTTAGGATTTTCCAAAAAATAACACCATTTATAATCCACATAACATTCTAATTCATTAAAAAGTTTTCAAAAACAGTCAAGTCAGGAGATCAGAGGGCTGTGGGTTCAGTTCCCACATCTGGAACTTGGGTTAATATCCCAGTACTGACACTATAGTGCAGCATGAGGGGGGTGCTGCACTTCTGAGGTGCCGTCTTTCGGAGGAGACGTTAAACCGAGGTCCCATCTGCCTGCACTGGTGGTAGTTCAGGTGAATGTTAAAGATCCCATGGCACTTATCGAAAAGAGTAGGGGAATATTTTATTAGAATAACATCAAAATTCAAAAATTACATACAGTGTAAGATTCACTCCACAAACCCTTGTACATCAAGAAAACATGTAATAAATACCCATATTGTGAAACTATACTAACAAATATTGAAATCAAAAAAAGAATTCGAAACAATCATTACCACCATATATTCACAAAGAAACCTTTTTTTTTTTTTTTATATATATAATAAACCCCCCAAATATTAGGTAACAAAAGTTTCTACTATCATGTAACATTGCACATCTGACTAATACTATCCTATACATACTCCCAACTAACAATCATGACCTCTCCCCATATGTAACCCACTCAGCCATAGGTGAACAAAGGCACATTACTTAACTTTTTATTTATATTTAATAAACTTCAAAAACCCTTTCCACCATTCCTTCACCTTCCTTGATGAGAAGAATGCTGTGTCTTGAACATAGATCCTGTACATTGCCCTGAATCAACCTCCGGACATTGTCATAGGGCATCAACTTCTGATATAGCACCCACTGGCACCTAGCTTCCACAAGTAGTATATCAATGTGCTACAAAAGATTTGTAAAGTGTCAACATGATATATTAATCGAAACTGTGGAGAATGACCCAGTACCAATGTATCATAATCCATGTATTCTAACCATTTCATACTCCATTGTACTGCCAAGAATTTCCACAGAGAAACAGCATAAGAACACTTAAAAAGAAAGTGATCAACCGTTTCTTCTTGTGCCAAACACTCCAAAAATGGACAATTTCTGTCTTGTATCGGTTTATGCTTGGCGTTCCCTTGTACTCCAATTCGACCATATACCATAAGCCATAGCGTTTCCCACATATAAGTAGGTAACCTTGGGTTGTTTAATTTACTTAAAACTATATCCACACACCGTACAGGACAGTTCTTAAACACCGGTTCACTGGGATACAGTTGAAGCATTACTGATTTGTATAACTGTGGACCCGTACTTACATAACCACCTGTGCTACCAACCCTATTTAAATACTTTTTTGCAATAGGTATAAAATATGTCGGCAGAAACAACTTAGGAATTGGTTTGGGGCTCTCATCCCAACAACCATAATACTTTCCCATTACCTGGCGATGTAGCATCCCACATCTTTCCGTGGGTACCCCCAACCGAACTTTACATTTGTTGAAATAAATAGGGTAGAAAAAAAGATAACCGGATCTATCATTCCTAAACCTCCCTTCTTTTTATCTAGATATGTAAATTGTCTTTTAATTGGATTAAGTCTACTACCCCATAACATCTGAAAAAATAAGCTATATATTCTGGTTTCCAAATTCAGTGGCAAGGGAAAAATCAGTGCTGTATACAATAACTTCGGAATAATAAATTTTTTAATGATTGAGACCCGTTTAATTTTATCCAATTTCCATTGTTTCCAAATCTGGATTTTTTTGTCTATTGAAGTCAAAGCTAATCCCCAGTTAAGTTCTGGTACATTTTTTGGTCCGTAAAATAATCCTAGAATTTTATCGGGTCACAAGAAATCTGAATACCTTGTATTATGAGTTCTGGGAGACCATCTGTACCTATAAACAAACCTTTACTCTTATTCTTGTTAATAGTAGAATTTGCTAACAAAGCATAATCATCCATAAATCTAAAAAATGCTTACTTGTGTACTATCAGAGAAGAATACACACAAATCATCCGCATAAGCTTGCACATACAACCTATCTTCACCAGCAGCCCAACCTATCCCTACCCAACGAGGGATTTGTGTTAATGATCTAATTAAAGTATCAATAGTAAAGCATATAACAGGGACTCAATGGACAACCTTGACGTACTCTGTCGGAACATGAAACCCTTCCCCAATCTCCAGTTGAATCACTGGGTGGGTAATAGCCGAATTGTAAATTGATTGAATGGTGGTTAAGAAAACTTCCGGAATCCATAATGTCTCAACGTTGCAATAAAATGGATGGTAAACTCTATCAAATGCTTTCATCTGGTCCACAGAGACAATGCATCCTGAAATTCTTTGAAACCGGCTATCTCCACAATGTCTCTCAGTACCATATGAGCCTGATATATTTTTTCCAGGTACTCCACAAAACTGAAATGGGGAAAGAACTTTGACTGCAAATTGTTTTAATCTGTGTTCAAAATACTCATAAAGAGTTTATAATCGGAATTCAATAGTGTAATTGGTCTCCAGTTATTCAAGTCAAATGTATCACCCACTTTATGTAAAAATCAACAGCCCTTCGCAAACCAACTTGGAAAATCTGATTGTCCCATAAAAGCATTAAAACTAACACTAAACAATTTGCAAATTCCACTGGAAAGGCTTTATATAAATCTGTTGTCAGACCATCAATTCCAGGAGAAGTACCCTTATTTTGATTTTTAATAGCCGTAATTATTTCCTGTGTAGTGATAGGCTGTATCAATATTAATGTATCAAATACATGTCTGGTACCTCAATCCGGTTTAGAAAGTCCCAAATGTCCTGATCATTCTGGGCCCTTACTGGCTCATAATCCAGAAAAAATTGTTTAATAATATGTTGTAGTGACTTCTGATCCTGTACCAATTTTCCCACCTTATTCCGTAGGGCATTTAAGGTAGTAGATTGTGTATAAACTTTAAAGGCCTCATATGGATCACCTCCGGCTTTTTCTTCACCCCATATTGTAGAAGAGCAGTAGGGTCCGAGCCCTATTGTACTGAACCTCTAGGAGTTGATCTTTATTGATCTAATCTGTGAACTATAATCCAAAGTAGAAGTATTGGCTACTGAAAATAAATAATATAATTGTTGTCTTAATTTCAAATATTGGAGAAAATCATTGTTTGCTTTAACCTTCCCTTGTTGTTTTAATAGGTGACAAAGGTCGTCCTTAGAATCTTTCCACCACTCACCCACTGAGTCATATAAAAAGGCTACTGAAAGCCTTGCCATCAGCAATGCTTGAACTCTATCCCATGCCTCCCGAGAGTTTAATAATAGAGGATTCAACTTCCATCTCACCCGCCTACCTATCAGTCTGGCATGAGGAGAAATGGTACAGAGCAACAAGAGATGGTCAGAAAATGCGACAGGACATGTTTCAAATGTAAAGGGAATTTTGTCAGATAAAAAAATATAATCTATCGTAGAAGTAAACCGGTTCCTTTTATAAGTAAATTTAGGCCCTGAGCTTTGTTTACTACTCTCATTTATTAAACCCACTGAGTGTACCAGTTTGTATAAAGCCCTGGAATCACAGTAAATTTTCCTACCTACTCCCACCATAGAATCACCAGCATTTATTAATGCACAGTTAAAATCCCACACAAAAACACCTCAAAGGAGGTCAGTAAATAAGGTTGTATCATATTACAGGCGCCACCCTTTCTGCCTTGAGCTGTGACCCATAGACATTAATAAACCGGCACAATCTTGATTTCACAAACCATCTAAAATCATTAACCGTCCGGTATTAGATCCATCAATTTAATTAAAGAGAAGTCATCAGAGTGAAACAGAAACCCTATGCCATCTGCCGACTGCTGGCCAAAGGACCAATACGGAAGGCCCCAGCACCATTCCGTTGAAAACACCTGGTTTGTTCCATAGTATACATCCATGTTTCTTGTAATAAACAGACATCAATCTGATTAGCATGAACAAAGTCATAAACTATCTGTCGTCTCTTATAATTCACTATACTATGAACATTCACCGACCAACCTAAAGTGCATCAGGTACAATCAATTCCAGCCCATCACCTATCTTTCTTCCGTCGTTTCTTCTTTTCCCCTATAATCCTCCTGAATCCTTAATGGGGATGGTGGACTATCCAACGTCTGCTGCGAATCATTATCTGGGCAATCCATATCCGATTCCCCCCACGGACTTGATAGCAAGGCAAAAGAATTACTTATTTCTACACTCATAGCAGACTGCTGTGGAAGGCCCTTAATATTTCTGGAAGACCTTCGAACTGCAGACACCACAGGTGCCCTAAAAGACCTTTGGTTGTTTTCTTCTTCAGGCAAAATTCTACCCAGTAGGTTCCAAGGCTCCTTGTCAAGAACTACTAAATCTTCCACCTCTACCACATCTCCCCTCACTTCAATAACAGAAGGTACTTTTCCAACTGGCTGCTCGTGACCCACATGACCTTCCCCTATTATCAAATCCTGGGCTTTTTGTAGTAATAGGTCTGGATTACCACAACACTCTTTATTTTTGGCTGCCCATGTACATTCTGCAAACACATGTCCTGTCTCATCACAGAGATCACATTTTGTGACGTTAGCACATTGAAAAGTAATATGTCCTACTTCTCCACAGTTATCACATCTTGGTTTGTCACAGGAACTTGATAAATGAGTTTTAGCACCACATTTATAACAAGCCCGAGTTTGCCCAGCATAAAAACATACCCCTCTGTCCCTACCCAACATAAAGGAATTCGGGATATGCTCAATTCCTGCAGCTGTTTGTCGTAGTTTAATTTTAAACCGCCAGCCCCCTGTCCAAAATTGTTCTGCATCCAGAATTGCTTCTGGGGAACTTAAAATCTCGCATTTTTGGCCTAACCAATAAGTAATATCATCAATATGAACCCCTTCGTTCCTAAACATAACAGTTGCATACTTTATTAAAGGTTTTGTTAACGGTATCACTAAAAAGGGTGTCCAAAGGGGGGAAAACTTAACCTGAGTATATCTTTCCCAAAAAAGGTCAAGAGCATATGCTGAACGAAAACTAACATCAAAATTGTCTTCCCCAGAAATATTAATAAATGCAAACACTTCCCTAGGAGAGAAGTGCAAAGAATCTTTCAATAAACATTTGCCAACATATTGTCTATCAGGTCTAACCTCTAAACCTCCTTTATATAAGACGCACCGCATTTCTGCGAGGTGCAGCATCCTGCTTAATTTTTGAAAACAATTCTGACATCAATGGTTTCTTCCCCCTTTCCTCCCTCTGGTCCTGTGCCTCTACCTGTAACTCGGTGACAGGCGCAGCTTCGTCCTGCCGTTCAGGAGATGAAACTACAAAAGGAATAGTCTCCTCATTTCCACCCACCACCTCTTTAACCCCACTTAAAACAGTAATGTCTTGTAGCTTGGGTCTCCATGCTGGTTCATTCTGGGAGAAGTTTAATTTTGGGTCCCAATCAGGAGTGGGCTTCCAAGCCCCACTGTCCAAAGTCCAACCAGCCTCACTAAGAGCTCTCTGTGGGGACCAGTTCTCATCATTGAGAGGCTCAGTCTCAGCGTTAGTTTGAACTTCCTTTCCCCCACACTGCTCTTTTCCTGGTAACTTCTCACCTATCCCAGCAATAGGTAATACTAAATGTCTTTTTGCAAATGTCAAGGCCATTCTTTTCTCCTTT
The DNA here is from genome assembly GCA_016271365.2 of Neoceratodus forsteri. Lineage (NCBI taxonomy): Eukaryota > Metazoa > Chordata > Ceratodontiformes > Ceratodontidae > Neoceratodus > Neoceratodus forsteri. Next base: position 554,883,546 of record JADMNL010000022.1, read on the forward strand.
CCCTCCTCTCCTACCTTATCCAGTTGTCATTTTGAAAAAGAAAACTCCGACACTCCAACCTGTGTCCCGGGATCAGTTTGAAAAATACAATGTTTCAGTGGTGTAGTACTCTCACTCGCAGCCCCAGTAGTAGCTTGAAAAGTAAATCCGGATGATTTCTTTGCGGACTGTTCTGTCGTCACTGAAACCGTTCCCTGTCTCACTTCCTTTTCCTCCTGGATGTTGTCATGCAACTTGTAATCAGAAGGTGCATTTTCTTGTGTGCTGTTCTCTCTGCTGGTTCTCTGCACAGGGATTTTACTCCCCAAAGAACTGCCAGCCACAGCTTTAATATATTTTTTCTATTAACCTCATGTTCCATTGTACTGTAAGCACGGCAGACCAGTAGAGATTCTCTTTGATCAGGGAGGGTTACATCTGCTACAGCGTTAAACGTCTTCTAACTTGGTAAGCTTCATAGATTCCACATTATTTGACTCTTGCAATTGCTCCACTACAGTCCTCTGTTCTCTACGTAATGCTTCCAATTTTAATTGTAAATTCTCGCCTCGTAACGTTGTACTGTAGCCAAGCTACTGCTCACCATTTCTGCATCCGTTAAATTATCCAGAGGATCAAGTAACTCCACATCTTCCATTTCAGTGTTCTTCAGGGTGATGTCCTCTTGTACAGCCATACTCATTGTTTCACTTGCAGCCCTCGGCTGCTCCAGTAGCTCCTCACCATCCATCCTCCAGCAGAGCAGGCCACCAACTGATCCTGTGGTCAGTCGACAGCAAGTCCTCCTACTGGCCAAGCAGTAGGGGAATTTCCCCGGTGTCCTGGCCAAATTTCCCTCTTTCATTAAAATTACCACCAACAGCTTAATCTGGTTCAAGGTCAATTGGCATTCATCTGTATCTCCCTCCCCCGGGTCATGACTGAAAATAGGCAGGATTTGTCTAGTGCACTTACCCGGTCAACAAAAACCAAATAAAATAAATAAATAAATAAATAAAGTAATAAGAAATAGGGAACCAATAAAAGCATTTTACATCTCTATTCATACTATAAAATGTAATAAAGTGAACAAAAAATATAACATTGAATAGTTTAAGCTATAAAGATCTTGATCAAAAATATTAAAAATAGTCTGGCCCATCAGCTCGGTGGTAGTGCTACTGCTCCTGCCACCAGCGACCAGTTCAGGAACATAGAAGCATAGAAATTGTCAGCAGATAAGGACTGCTATGCCCATCCAGTCTGCCCGTATGCTCTATACTTGAAGAACAACCTTGGGTTGTCAGGGGCTGGACGGGGGTGGGGGGTGGGCAGAGTGTCTGAGTGTCTGGAGGGATGCTCACCATGTCTGGGGTGGAGGGCTCACCAGGGCAGCATAGGCATGCCCCATTTGCCTCACTGCTGGTGGAAGCATGGGTGGAGAAGCAATGGGAGGGGAGGGGAGGGCCCTTGAAGACAGCATGCTTGTCACCAGTCTGGACTTCTATCCTCGTGCCAGCACCCTCACTTGGTGGGAGCTTAAGGGGATGGTAGAAATCACATTGGACCTTGGTGGCTGCATGCAGTTGGATCCTGGTATACTGGGACTGTTGCCTGCTGAGACCAGCTGGTGACCCACCGTACACCAGGGCACAGTTGATGACCTTGGGGGGGTAAATACTAGGCGATCCCCCACGGGTGCCAGGATAAAAAGTAAGTAAACAAAAAAAATACTAAAAATAAACTAGCATGCCTATTACCATTAAATCAGACTCAGCAAAGAGAAAACATCTGACATTTAAATTGCAGGCAAAAACATTGTCATAATAAGAAGTAGAAGATGAAAAGATTAAAATGTACATATCAATAGTGACTTTGTATTCTACAACTCTTGTTGAAGGAAGTTTTATAATCCAAGCCAAATAAACATCACATTTTAATAATTCCTGTTGTCAAATGAGGATCTAAAATCAACCCAACACAGATCTGAGGACAAAAATTTCTCCTATTTCAGATTTTCAGATTATAAAACTCAAGTTTATCCAGTGTTCTATAAGATAACGTTCATTCATAGCTAACACATGGAGTGCATTTTATAGGAGGAGGGTAAAACTGGAGATCTCCAGTGCAGAAGAATGAGCCTTTTTGCCTCAATCAGAGCGGTTCAGACCCAGTCTTAATGGTAATGTCTAAGCTTTTGGTTCTTAGTAGAATACCAAGCAGAGCTACTTTAGGGGAGTAAGGGATTGAGCCTGAAACTATTTGGGAGCAAGTAGTAAACACTGTACCTCCAAAATTAATTAATTTATGACAGGACAATAAGACATGAGTTAAATTACCATTCAAATGTTGGCAATGCCAACCTAATGAGTGCCATAAAAGGCTTCTATCGTATAATATTTTAGGAGTTTGATACCATCTACTGAGAATTTTTTTTCTGCATGATTCGACTCTTCATATTTCTGCTTGCTGTGTATGGACTAACACAAGCCGTGGACCATTCCTGGGGAGTGATAGGAAGATTACATTCCCATTCCCATGCCCTGCATGGCGCCTCAAAGTCATCAGGAAAAGAAGAAAGCAAATTCCTATGAATCCATCTGGCTAATTCCTTAGACTTTGATGACCATGCATTTCGAAGTGGTTTACTAAGACAATCTAGAAATGTCACATTAGAGTCAAAAAAGAGAGAAAGAACATCTCTGACTTGTGAACAGCACCAAAAATTGTTCCTTGAGAGAGGATATTCCTGCTTTATTTGACCAATGGATTTAAAAACTCCTGTCAGTGGGTCCATTAATTTTTTAACTACCCAATTCTTTTTTTTATCCATGGGGACCAAAAGCAAGGGAAAACAATCATTTTAATGTTGTTATTACCCCACAACTGCATCAGCTCAATAGGGGGAGATGCTGTATGTTGCTCTATACAGTGAGAAAGACTAAAAGTCCATGCCCTTTTAGTTGCTGTAATACTGTTGAAATGACTTTAGGCAGGGGTAGGTGAATAAATGTATTTATTTATTTAACAGTTTTACCAGGAAGGCACGCTGAACGGTGCAATGCTCAATCCCAGATACATCCTGGGGTTGGGGGGAGTGGAGAACAAGTAATACAACATAATACAGCATATCCAGATGAGATCACACTACTGAGAATACACTGCATACAAAGACAGTAAAAACCACCTGTCTATAGGCAGAGGAAATGTTATAATACAAAGGAATGTCTTAGAGATTGCACAGAGGCTATGTGCAGCAGCATAGAAGTTAAAAAATATATACATACATACATATAAACACTGTCTGGGAGAAAAGGCATTAGGCCAACCTATGGGGCTAGGTGCACGAGCAGAAGGAGGAGAAATGCAGCTTGAGGAGAGAGTTGAGCTGCTGAGTGGTGGTAGAGTGTCTAAAACTCCTGTGATTGCTCCACCTAATTTCCAGGTCCCTTTTAGGACCTCCACTAGTCCATCCCCCCCTTCTTGGACCTCCCCTCACTGACACCTCTATCACCCCCATCTTACCACCCTCCTCCCCGCCTTTGCCCCTCTCTCCCTCCCCTTTCTAAGACTCTTTCCTCCCCCTATCATAGGTTGCAACTTTACAAGGCTGCCTGGCTGCTCCCCTCCCTTGATTCTCCCCTACTTTTCTTCCCTCTGCCCCGATCAGGTTTAGCTTAATGTGTATATAACTGAAGCTTAATTGTCCTATACTATAATGTAAACACATGTACGTCTGTTCTGAAATATTCTGTATGACTTGTCTGTTTCCCTGCAACTGTTTGTAACCCTCCCTACTGATGTGGAACCTTTGTAAATGAGCTGCCTGGCGCTCAAAGGTATTTGTAATTCTAGAATAAATAAACAGTGTCTAATCTCCACTGGCAGGGAGTTCCATACATTAGGTATACAGTACTTGAAAGCTTGTTGTCCTTTAGTGGAGGACATATGTGGGAGGGAGAGAAGCCGGGAGTCGGTGTTCTGGAGGGAGTACGTAAGAGGAGGTTGGGCTGTTAGGGCACCTGCAAGGTAAGGGGGGAGGGACTGGGCCCAGAATTTTGCTGTTATCCTAGTGCAGTGCGCCATTCTCCGATCCTGTAGTGAGGGTAGATCTAAGGACCTGTAGAGGTCACAGTGGGGGGTTGTGGGTGGGCAGTCCGTGGCAAAACAGCAGAAAGAATGGAAGAGAGGGTCAAGTCTGGCTAGGGAGGACTTGGGAGCCATGCTATATACTATGTCACCATAGTCAAATATCAGGAGGATCATTTTCTGGACAATTGCTTTGCAAGTTGGCAAGGGGATGCATCCTCTGTTGCGGTATAGGGTGCCCAGCTTGGGGTGAAGTTTTTTGTGGAGCGCGTCAATATGAACTGAGAAGTCAAGGTGCTGATCAAGCCAGACCCCGGGGTATCTGAAAGAGGTGCAGGCCTCCAAAAGGGTCCCATCGATGGTGTGGAAAGTAGGGGTGGTGGGGAATCAGGAGAACCTTTGCCTCGAGCCGAATGTGAGTGAGACAGTTTTCTTGGGATTGAGAAAAAGCTGGTTTGAGCAAAGCCCTTGAATTGCATTGAAATCCAGCTGGAGTCTAGATGTCACTTCGGTGGGGGAGGGACTTGTTGCATACAGTATGGTGTCATCGGCGTACGTATGTATGGACGTGAGTGGGCACACTGAGGGCAGGTTATTCAGAAAAATGGAGAAGAGTAGTGGGCCAAGAACCAAGCCTTGGGGACCCCAATAGTGACAGGAAGGGGGACAGAGGTGTGAGATCCAATTCTTACTGCTTGTGACCTGCCTGCCAGGTAGGAGTGGAATCAGCTGGTAGCTGCTCCTGAAAGACCGGCGTGGGAGAGTTTTGATAGCAGAAGTGAGTGGGAGACAGTGTCAAAAGCCTTTGCTAGGTTGACAAAAATAGCTGAGGTGGTGTGCCCATTGTCCATGCCAGTAAGGATGTCGTCGGTGAGCGTTAGTAGGGAGGTGATGGTGGTGTGTGATTTCCTAAAGCCAGACTGGTAGTGTGAGAGAAAAGAAGAGGAGTAGAGGAAGGCGGATAATTGGGAGAGTTAATGAGAAAATTAGCTGGATGAAAGTTTATGGCAAGCTCTTTCTCCAGTTTCATCCACGGGGGGGAATTAATTGAATAAAAAAAAAAAAGCCATTGTAATGCTTGCTTAGTTAGATAAGCCCAATAACTTTTTGCCCAGGGCAAACTCCAACTGCCCTTTGTCCAGTGATTTTGTAATTTTCATTTGCTAACACACAGCTTTTTGGGGTCCCATATAAATTTAGAAATAATTTTATCGAAAAGCAGAAAATTATTTAATGATTAATAGTGGTAAATGAGACAATGAGTATGCTAATTTTGGCATAGCTATCATTTTGACCACCAATATTTTACTCCCAGATGAAAGATGCAATTTAGACCACCTAAGACAATCTTGCTCTATTTCTGCTAAAATTGCTGTAAGATTTGGTCTAGGAATATTAGCTATATTATTGGTAATAACAATACCCAAATAAGTAATATTGGTGTTGCTCCACTTCAGCCTTGCTTTTATAACAGGAGATCTATCACAATATGGACTCAGAGGCATAACCTCCAGTTTTAGAGATATTATCCCTTAAACCAGAACAAGTTGCAAAAGAATTTTGAACATCTAACAGATGTGGAAAATATCTTTTGATGTTTGATATACTTACCAGAAGATTATCTGCATAGGCAGCAGGCCAAAGTTTCGTATTGTATGCATCCTATTTTTATACCTTGGATTTGATGTTCATCTCACATTTTTTGTAGAAGAGGTTCCATGGCCAACAAGAAAAGAAGCAGGGATAAGGGGATAAGGGGATAAGGGATAAGAGGATAAGGGATAAGGGGATAAGGGGATAAGGGATAAGGGATAAGGGGATAAGGGATAAGGGGATAAGGGGATAAGGGATAAGGGATAAGGGGATAAGGGGATAAGGGGCAACCTTGACGGGTTCCCCTCTCAAGAGAGAATGGAGGAGAGATTACTTGATTAGTCATAACAGATGCTAATGGCCGGTTATATGAAATTTCTATCCAAGAGAGAAAAGTGGGGCCAAAATTAAAAACAATTAAAACTTGCAAAAGGTATGCCCATTCAACAGTATCAAAAGCTTTCTCAAAGTCAATCAATACAGCCGCTGAGTTTTGTTTGGACATGTGGGAGTATTGAATTAAATCAAAAAGAGTTCTAACGTTATTAGCCCCTAAGCGACCTTTAGCAAAACCCACTTGGGATTTATGTATCAAACATTTCTCTAACTGTATTGCACAGATGTTAGCTAATATTTTAGGGTCTGTATTTATTAAAGAAATTGGATGGTGATTTGCACAGTTTAAATTATCTTTACTTTTTTTTTGGTAACAGGATAATTTAAGTGTCTCTGAGTGTGGGGGAAGGGGTTTATTAGCTAGTGATTCAGTAAACATATTATGGAGATGTGGTATAACTGGAAGAAGGGATATATAAAATAGCAACATATTTACCTCATAGACAGAGGTGAATACACTGGGGCAGTGTTTATAGACCCACAAAAGCCTTCAACACTGTTAACCACCCCATCCTTCTCAACAACCTTAGTACCTTCAGGATATCCGACAACTCCTTATCCTGGTTCCCTAGCTACCTTTCCAATAGGTAACAGCGAGTCAGGATCGGCTCCTATTTCTCTAATTATCTCCCTTACCTTCTAAGCATCCCACAAGGTTCCATTCTAGGACCTCTGCTATTCTCTCTGCACCTCTACTCTATCTACAATTGTTTTAGTCATTCCACCCCCCCTTACATGCTGGCGACCTAGTATTCTTCTGCAATGCCCCTGCAGTTGTCGATTTAAACAGATCTTTAACTTTTTACCTCAGGGTCATCCAGTCTTGGCTTAATGACAATAAACTACTCATGAACCATACTAATTCCCAGGCAATGCTCTTCAGCACCCCCCATTGACTCAGGGAGAACTGCACCCAATTAGTAGTACTTTGCGATGATGGCTCCCCTCTTGAAACTGTCACCTCCCTTAAATATTTAAGAATCATACTTGATCCCACATTGGACTTTTCTCTCCACCTCACATCCAGTAGCAAGGCTGTTAACTTGAGCCTTGGGACAGCATACCACACTAGCCCCAACCTCTCCGCAAAATCTTTGCAAGTAGCCAACTCGCTCCCAAGCTCACTTATGTCCTGCCAGTATTCTCTTCTGCCTCCAGTACCCTTATGTGCAAATGGGAAGCAGGCTATAACAACATATGTCACTTTGCCCTTGCATGTGATCACTGCACCCACCACTACTCACTTTACAACAAACAAACTCAATTGGCTCTCCCTCTCAGCCTTAACTGACTTATCCCTTGGGGGACTCATCCACAGAACTGTCCATAACAAACTACTCCTCTCAGCCTCTCTCTTTGTACCATGCAATAACCTCTGAGCCTCTCTCCTTGTACCATGCAATAACCTCTGAGCCTCTCTCCTTGTACCATGCAATAACCTCTCAGCCTCTCTCCTTGTACCATGCAATAGCCTCTACACCCTCAGATCCTCCACAAATGACCAACTGACTATCCCAAGGTCTAGGTCCAAGTACAGTACTTTGGCCTTTGCTAGTGCCACCCCCAAACTCTGGAATAGCTTCCCCCTTCATGTGCAACAGGGCCAAGCCTCCATCCCCTTCAGAAACTGACTCTGCACTTTTCTAATACAGCATTCCCAGTGCACTTGGCCAGCATAATTCACCGACCCTTACTTTAAGAGAAGCTTGCCCCTGTATTCTCACTGGTGTTAGGTCCTTGAGGAGAAAATCTCACAATGTTGAATATATTTATTGTAGGTATTACTTCATTGTATGTAAATAGCTCTACTGTATTTGCTTAATGTATCTGTGTAACCCCCCTGTTACCCGGGGTTACTAGAATCAAAGTAAGACCTAGTGGTAGGCAAGGAAGGCAGCTTGTGAAACTCCAGTTAAATGGATTTTACACTGTCTCACTCTGTTCTCAGTCTCAGCTGAGACCAGGGGATGACATCACCATAGAACTCTCACAGCTGCATGAGCCACACTGGAATGCTGCAGTTGGAAGTTAGGATAGAATGTTGGGGGAATTTTGAACGGAGTCTGTGTGCAGTCTTGGAGAGAGGAAGTAGCATAGCTGTCTGTGTGCAGGCTCTCAGAGCCTTAAGCTCTGTTTTAGAGCTACTGTAAGGGAGGTGTGTGTTTCCACTGTAAGAGGAACACAGAAGCTGATTGTTGAAGTGGTGGAGACCGCTGTTACTGGTCCAAGTGCCCCATCCCTGAGGGGATGGGGAGAAAGGTTTGCCTGTTTTCCAAGGGTAACCCTCCTGGTTCCGGCTAAGGGAGAAGCTGCCTATTTCAAGTTGTGCTGTGGCATCAAAAGCTCTGAGAGCAAAATTCCTGTGGAGGAATCGCCTGTGGGGCACCTGCAACCAGAGGCTGAGTTCGCTCTGACAGAGGGCCAGTGTTTTTCACCTGAACTGTTGGAACATGGGTATTGGACTACTTAATCTGTAGGAGGTCTAGTGTAATAGACATTGCCGGTTAATTCAAGTAGGTTCAAGTCCAGCACAAAGAGTAAAGTAAAGTGGGGATTGGACTGCTTAATCAGTGGGGGGCCTAGAGCAATGGGCTAAGCCAAGTAAAAGTATGTTCAAGACAAGCACAATGGGAAAGCAAGACAAGTAGAGGAAATGTGACAGACATTTAGCCTTAATTTACATTGCCAAGCTTTATAGATTGAGATGTTTACTGTCCAGAGAAATGTCTGCGTATGAATTGTGGGAGCGAGAGGTGGGAGCCCCCCCATCAGTAGTAACAAAATTCACCTCTATGGATTTGCTCTGTGGCACCTTTACTTTCTCTCAGGTACTTGGCCAGTGCCTGAGGAAAGTATCCAGATGTGGGATTAAAAGGAGAATTCCCTGATAGAGCTGAGGTGCTCTTAGGTGGTTTAGGGAGCCACCAGAAAATATGTCCATGACAAATGGAAGGTGTCCGAGTGGCCGGCAGGGGAGCCGAGCCAGGGAAAACCTAGAATAGTGTACAAGTTCAGGCTGTGTACCCAAAGCAGTGTGCAGGTCCGGGCTGTGTGCCCGTGGGTTCAGGGCCTGAGGGCTGAAGTGCTGAGGAAGTGTTCTTGATTCTTTTTATTCTGCATTACCAGAAGTGTAGCCCCGTGGGGGTCCGTCTATGCTTTGTTTGTTCTGTTTGGATGTGAATAAAAGCCACAATTTAGAATCCCATTCCTGGTTCTGGACATTACAGTTATTGCTTCCTGTGTTCGGATTTACTTGGGTGCCCCTGTGCAGAGTAGCCAAACCTAGCCCCCTGTGCTGAGTAACCTCATCCTCCCCGAACCCAGTCCCCACCTGGTAATGCTGTCAGATTCAAACAGCATGCCACCTGTCGTTTGCCAAAGACAGGGGTGGGGGGCTTACAAAATGGAGGCACTGCTTTGGATTTTTAATTTAGGGAGGAAAGATGCTTGGGCAAGGGGCTGGCGTTTTGGTTATCTGGCAGGAGGTAGCCCAAAAAGCTGAAACAAGGTTAACTAGTGTGTTGCTGTGTGCTGTTGTCCATGTGCTGCTGTTAAAATGCCAACTGTTTACCAAGGAGCAGTAAAGCCTGAGAGAATATGCCCTTGTCCTGCATCAAAAATTTACAGCGTTTGCCAGCTTTTAAAAACTATTGTGACAAAGAAAAGTGTGGAACACTAGCAGTAGCAACAGGAAAATTATGCCCTGGATGTTGGAAATGCTTTCTAGTGAATGGAGAGACTTGCTGTGTTAGTGGCCATGACAAATGGTTGAAATGGGCTCCTGCCGTGGAGTCAGTTAGGAAAAAAAAAGTGGTTTTGCAGTTTAAATTTGCCTGCTCGATGATTGCCGTGAGGAGAAGAGCACTCGTGAGGGAAAGAGGCTCATTTGCATGTTGTCGAGTGATTAGTGAGACTGCAATCAGTCTTGCTCTCAAGCCAGCTCTACAGTGACTGCCCAGCATTCAAGAGGGAGTGTGAGTGGAGTGTGTGTACTGGCTTATCGGAGGAGCATCGCTGTGACTGAAAGCACTGTAAAAGTTTAAAAACTCTGACTTTTCTATCTAAAATCGGGCTCAACCCACATCTCGATTGACTGGATTGTGAGTGCGGTGTTCAGAGGGAAGATTGGCAGGACTGCCAACCCGCTTCCTTCCAGAGGCCTCCAAGACTGGCTGCAGGCCGTTTTCCATCACAGCAAACAGCTACTGATTACAGTGAGTACCAATAGAAATAATTGCTCAAACCAGTGATTTTTGCCAAAAGCCAGCTGAATCTGTGTGCAGCAGTGCAGTCGTTTTGCAAACAAAGACTGTGTTAAATTTTTACCAGCAAAAGCAAGCCTGTTAAGCCATCAACTGTGAGCATAGTTATGGGTTCAGTGCCAGTGTAAGTTTCAAAGCCATGAAGGAGACTATGGGCCAGATATTCAAAACTTTGCCCCGGGGCAAAATTAGCACTGCCCAGCGGGCAAACTTAGCCCGGAGCACAGAGCACGCTATATTCAAAAGGAATAGCCCAGGGCAAACAGCTTCCGAATATGGCATGGTAATGAGGCCATGCAAACTGGTCTGGGAGTGCAGGGCAAAAATAGCCCTGGAATAAGACAGCACTGAATAAAGCAACCAGAAAGTGCAACCCACAACAACAACACCAGTACACAGCAACATGAGGGCAGGTACAGACGAACTACGTGGCCAATGTGTGTGCCAGCAAATGCATGGACTCAGTACAGCTGCAGGAAGCAGCAGATGTGAAAGAACAGTGATCAAAACTGTATAATATTCCCGTACGTATTAGCGCCTCGCGCTAACACATTAGCGCTGCATTAGCGCGAGCTTACAGTTAGCCCGGAGCAAACACGCTGTCTGCCAGTCAAATGTGCCATATTCAAATGTGCCATGCAAATGAGCCTACTTACTTAGTCTCTGGGCAAACAACCGGATTAGTATCTCATTATACCCTGATTTGCATGCAGTTTGCCCAGCTGCTACTGCAGAGTCCCACGAGCCACCTGTAGGTCAGTCTGGAGTACAGGGGCTGACCAGGTCCAACCGCAGCTCCACCTGTAGGTCAGTCTGGCAGTGCATGATGATAGCTGCAGGCTACATGTAAACAGTACAGCATAGCATAGCATATTATACCCCAGGGACAGGACACCATAGGCACAGGTGGTGATGGTGCTGCATGCCACTGTCACATTGTAGGGCATGCTACAGTGCACAGCAGAAACTACAGTAGCAAGGGGGCCAGTAGTGCGGACACAGCAATGCCTATGGTGTGTAGGGCAGTGATGATGACTGCACTATACACAGTGAGCGCCCAACCTGCGGATGTTTTCTGACACTGACATTACTGTTACGCTTGTGTGACCCACAGATGCTGCACCTGTGGCATGGTTGCTCACAGTGACATGTACATTTCTGGCTTTGTGTGCTATGGCAGTTGTACAGCTGTGAGGTATGTGGCCGGGGGGGGCATATATTATCCGAAAGGCACACTGGTGTTGGGGTATTCCCAATACTGACCCATGTACATTGCATGATGTGTCCCAGCCTTGTGGCCACACCTGATCTGTAGCACAGCCTCGCCACCCATATATGCTCCCCTCAACATCCTCCATGCCCACAGTGCTGCATGTGTGTGCTGGCATCTGTTGGTGTCCACGGAAGTGTGGTCCACAGGTGTGTGCTGTATGGCCACACTACCGTCGTTGTCCACTGGTGGCAGGGTCACCACTTACTGCCTGGCATGGCTGGGACTGGTGGCAGATGATGGCATCATTGTGATGCCATCAGTTAGCAGCATGCTTCCTCTATGTTTGGCTTTATCTATGTGTCATATTTATTTGTTAGGTCAAGAAAACTCCGCGCTTAAACCCGCGCTAAACGCCGCGCAAAGCCATAATGTCATGCAAAGCTGATTGCCCAGGATTAAGATCAGCTTTTCCTGGGCGGTAATGTGCACCGCGCTAAGTGTCGCGCTAAGTCACGCAAAACCACTTAGCGCGGCGCTAGTCGCTGAATATAGCATTGCGCCTGTATTCATGTCAGTTTGCCCCTTGCATACATTATAATTTTGCCCAGCGCTAATGCAGTTCACCTGCGCTATTTGGCCTTTTGAATATGGCAGACCCACGCTAATCCTGCGCTAAACCTGCGCAAATGGTTTTTGCCCAGCGCAAAGTTTTGAATATCTGGCCCTATGAGTTGTATCAGATATGCAGCAAGAGTTACAGGCAATCCTGTGCTTGAAATATTGAGGCTTTAAGGGACTGTAAGCTACAGCAATGTTTTCAGCAAGTGTAAAGTCTGTGATAAATCATATAAATGTGCTAGAAAAAAGAACAGTGCAAGTTTGTGCAGTTTTGAGCAAAGTTATCAGTAGATTGTGTAAATCGGATGTGCAGTGGCTTGACCCAATTTCAGAATGTTGATGCAAAGGAGTGCTGCTGCCGCCATCACAGGGTGGGGTAGTAATGTAAACACAGCAGCAGAGGAGCCATTTTGAAAGTGAAAGAAGGTGTTCAGTGATGTGGGACTTTCAATAACAGTGAGCGTTTGTTTGTTTTTCTCTGCAGTCATGGCCTCAGGACCAGCCCGCTACCCAGATCATGCCCGGGCTGTGGTAGCAGCAGAAGTAAACTAGTTAAGGGACATTGAGAGGTGTTTCTATGGAGGACAATGCCTCCCCATGTGGCGATTCCTGGATACCCAGTGCAAGTGTGCTTAATATGCTTAAATGCTGGAAGGGACATCTTCATGGTACTTCACTGTTTGGGGAGCTTAGAGAAATGCGGCTTGTTTAAAGTGCCCAAGATTCTTTTGGCTCCCACATGGACAAAAGTTCAAGAATCTGCAGTTGGCAGCACACAGCATCAGGTGGAGCCTGTTGGAGAAGGCCCCTCGGGGAGTGTGGCACAAAGCTAGAGGGTGCAGATTTACAGACAGAACAATGTGCTGATGTTTCGGAATCTGGATTGCAGAGAGACAATTCAGGCAGAGCACCAGTAAACCCTTGTAGAGGAGGGCCTAGCCCAAGTCTCATAGGAGAAGACGAGATGAGGGAGGCCTTTGAATGGGAGGTAGCGACCTCCGCACCCAGCGATGAATGGATAGTCTCAGGAGTGAGGACGACTGCTCACTCCTGGGCACAGATTCTCAGTGAGGAAGAAGTAGAGGGGGAACCTATGTGGCCTTGTGAAAAAGAAACTGGTACACAGCCTCAAGTTCTTGCCTCAGAGGAATGCATGGAAGAGAGTGGTGCTGCCACTACCCTGGCTGTGCAAGAAGTCAGGGATCCATTTCTTGTCTCGTTGAGAATGTGTAGCTGGCAGAACCAGGACTGGCCACCCCAAGCCAGGCCAGAGGTCTCAGGTTGACCAAAGCTAGTAAAGAGGAGAGACTGGTTCGTAGGAAGGTGAATGAAATCTATGGGATGTCCTTTCCTACCTTTCCTCAGACAGTCTGGGAGGAGATTGAGAACAGCAGGAAATCCTAGATTTGGGCAGAAGCAATGAAAGGTGTGCATCCTGGTGCAAACAAGCATGTCAGGAACAGAATGTTTCATGAAAAATACAGTCAGTGGAAAAGAGGCGGACACTGTTACTGGACACTGTTTGAATAGTGGATGGAGAGGGACGTGAAACCTTTCACAGTGTGAATTATGTGCGACCAGATGGGGTAATAATTCAAGCTTCTGACCCGTTGTGCTATTGGTCACAATGCAAAGACCTCCCTGCAAATGTGCCCATGCCTACCAAATAGAAAGCAGAGCAGTGGTAGCCAGTGCTGCCACTCCAGCAATTGCAGTGCCTTTGTTGTTCCACCAGAATGGATATCCAGGACTCAGATGCCCCACATTCATCAGTTCTACAGTGTACTGACTTTCCAGAATCCATCAACTGGCCCACCAGGTGACTTCAGATCCAGAGAGGACACCAGCCCAGCTGTATCCTGATTCATCGCCTGGTAACCAGATGATGTCAGACCAGCTGTTTTCCTTTTGTTCCTGTTTCAAAGTTCCATCTCTAGAGATGACATCAACCCAGCAGTTCCAGATGTGCCCTCCTGTTGTTCCCGGAAGATGTCCGCCCAGCTGTATCGGAAGAATGCTGCCAGGGAGAGTCTTCGGCTGAGGACCAGGTCGGTGTTTTGTTCGTTCTACAAGGGACTGGTAAGTCCAAACTTTTCTCTTCTTATGACATTGCAGTACACACCCTACACTAGCAGACTCCAGATGTTTGAACTGTCCTCAAAGACTCTCCCCCTTAGGACTTTGGCCTGCTAGAACTGTGCTTCACCAGGCTCCGGCTCAGGAGAGACTCTTTAATAGACTAGCCTTTGGGCACTGTGGTCACTAGATGGGACTTTTAGGGCACTCTATCCCCAAAATTGTGTATTGTAAATAATGTCATTGTTTTCTACTGTTTTCTAATGTTTATACTGTTTTTATACCTTTTCTATAAAAAAAAAAAATATTTTTGGGATTCTCCAGTGTTTTGATGGTAGGGGTTTAGCTAGACTGTGTATGCAGATTAGGAGTGTGTGTTGTCTTTCTTTTTTCTTGCAGATGATCCTGAAGAAGATAGAAGAGAAGACAAGAAGAGGAGGAGGGACTCATCGGAGTTCCTCACTAGTACTTTAGTGTGTAGTGTTTAAAGTACGGTTGTTGTTGTTGTTACTGTGTGTAACCCTTTCCTTCCACAGTATGGTTGTGGGGGAGTGAGGGAGTAATGTAATGGTATGGTATTAGCTCCTGGTGTGTGGTCGCATGGTGCCCAAGGTCGGGGAGGTCCCCTGTTTGTTTTGTTTTGGGATTTGAGTTAAAGGCAGATAGGTTTTCCCTAGAGGGCTAGGGGGGATAGACAGGCTGTGGCCCTGACCTGCAGTAGGGGTTGCAGTGCTGACCTATTAGGGCTATGCTCAGGGCAGTTCTACCAGAGCCACTAGGTACCCATAGTCAGCAGGTAGAGTAGAGGCTGATGTGTCAGCCAATGGCCTCTAGGCCCTTAGTGTTGTCTGCCTGTGCTGGCACATGGTAGGGAAGAAGGTAGCGCTACCTCCCCGTAGTCAACACATGGGGCGAGATGGCCTAAGCCAGGTAAATAATGACTGCGGACAGTCATTTTCCTGGCCCAGGGTGAGTGTAACCCCCCTGTTACCCGGGGTTACCAGAATCCCAGTAAGACCTAGTGGTAGGCAGGGAAGGAAGCTTGTGAAACTCCAGTTAAATGGATTTCACACTGTCTCAGTCTGTTCTCATTCTCAGCTGAAACTGAGGGATGACATCACCATAGAACTCTCGCAGCTGCATGAGCCACACTGGAATGCTGCAGTTGGATGTTAGGATAGAATGTTGGGGGAATTTTGAACAGAGTCTGTGTGCAGTCTTGGAGAGAGGAAGTAGCACAGCTGTCTGTGTGCAGGCTCTCAGAGCCTTAAGATCTGTTTTAGAGCTACTGTAAGGGATGTGTGTGTTTCCACCGTAAGCAGAACACAGAAGCTGATTGTTCAAGTGGTGGAGACCCCTGTTACTGGTCCAAGTGTGATGGGGGGGAAAGGTTTGCCTGTTTTCCAGGGGTAACCCTCCTGGTTCCGGCTAAGGGAAGAAGCTGCCTTTTTCAAGTTGTGCTGTGGCACCAGAAGCTGTAGGAGAGGAATTCCTGTGGAGGAATCACCTGTGGGACACCTGCAACCAAAGGGTGAGTTCGCTCTGACAGAGGGCCAATGTTTTTCACCTGAACTGTTGAAACATGAGGACTGGACTACTTAATCTGTAGGAGGTCTAGTGTAATAGACATTGCCGGTAAATTCAAGTAGGTTCAAGTCCAGCACAAAGAGTAAAGTAAAGTGGGGATTGGACTGCTTAATCAGTGAGGGGCCTAGAGCAATGGGCTAAGCCAAGTAAAAGTATGTTCAAGTCCAGCACAATGGGAAAGCAAGATAAGTAGAGGAAATGTGACAGACATTTAGCCTTAATCTACATTGCCAAGCTTTACAGAATGAGATGTTTACTGTCCAGAGAAATGGCCGGGTATGAATTGTGGGAGCAAGAGGTGGGAGCCCCCTCATCAGTAGTAACCAAATTCACCTCTACGGATTTGCTCTGTGGCACCTTTACTTTCTCTCAGGTACTTGGCCAGTGCCTGACGGAAGTACCTAGATGTGGGATTAAAGGAGACTTCCCTGATAGAGCTGAGGTGCTCTTAGGTGGTTTGGGAGCCACCAGAAATGTATCCATGACAAGTGGAAGGTGCTCTAAGGTGGTTTAGGGAGCCACCAGAAAATATGTCCATGACAAATGGAAGGTGTCCGAGTGGCCAACAGGAGAGCCCCGTGGGGGTCCATCTATGCTTTGTTTGTTCTGTTTAGATGTGAATAAAAGCCACACTTTAGAATCCCATTTCTGGTACTGGACATTACAGTTATTGCTTCCTGTGTTTGGAGTTGTGCCCCGGTGCAGAGTAGTCAAACCTAGCCCTTGTGCCGAGTAACCTAGTCCTCCCCAAACCCGGTCCCCACCTGGTAATGCTGTCAGATTCAAACAGCATACCGCCTGTTGTTTGCCAAAGGCAGGGTTGGGGGACTTACATCTGTAACCCTCTACCCCATACATAGATACATAGAATGTGATGGCAGAAGGGGACCTCAAGGTCCAGCTAGTCTGCTCAAGATTTGTAGTTTGCTACCCCCCTCCCTGGTTACCTGTTCTGGGTAATGATGCCCTTATTTCTGTCCCATGCTCTCTTGAAGCCCTCGTTAGTCTTAGCCCTGATGGCTTCTGGGGACAGGCTGTTCCAGGAGTCCACCACACTTTCTGTCAAGAAAAACTTCCTGATGTTTGTCCCGAACTTGACCCCTCATAGTCTCAGGTCATGCCCTTGCTTTCTGATGCCTTCCTTGAAGTGGAAAAGTTAATTTACCTAAACCTTATTTATATCCTTGATGTATCTGAATGTCTCTATCATATCTCCCCTCTCTGTCCTCTGTTCCAGGGAGTACATGTTCAGCTCCCTCAGCCTCTCCTCATATCACTTCTGGTGCGACCCCTGCATCATCTTTGTCACCCTTCTCTGCACCGTTTTCAACCTATGTCCTTTCTGAGATATGGTCTCCAAAACTGTACCCCATTATCCAGGTGGGGCCTGACAAGTGCCCTGTACAGTGGCAAAACCACCTCCCTTCTTCTACTTGTGATTCCCTCCCGATGCAACCAAGCAAGCCCCCTGCCTTTAGAACTGTCTTTTCACACTGTCTTCCTGCCTTCAGGTTGTCTGTTATTATGATCCCCAGATCACATTCTTCACTAGTTTTTGCTAGTCCCCCCCGCCCCAGATAATAGCCAGTTTTGGGTTGTTCCTTCCTAGGTGCATAACCCTGCACATTTTTGCATTGTGTTTCAGCTGCCATGCTGGGGACCACTGTTCTAGCTTTTCTAGGTCTGATTTCATTTTTTCCACTCCTTCTGCAGAGTCCACTCTGTTGCAAATTTTGGTGTTGTTCCTGAACAGACACACCTTATCTTTTAGGTAAACAAAAGGTCCTCTGCATTGTCGGCTATGAATATGTTGCATAGCAGAGGCCCCAAATCGGAGCCCTGGGGCACCCCGCAGGTTACCCCTTGTTCAGTGGATAGCACACTGTTTTTCTGCAGCCTCTTTGTCCTATCATACAGCCAGTTTTTTACTTACCTTACTACTTTCCTTTTTTTTTTTTTTAACTCTTTGTTTATCCACCTCCCACGCCGGACCTCTGCTTCTTCAGGAGACACCTGGTGCTACCCCATGTCTCTGCCTTACTTGAATCCCTGGAGGTTCCCCCATGGAGCCATGGTTATATTTTACACCCCAATATCTCTGGATTTCATTGGGTCCCCCTGTGGTCAGGCAGGCTCAATCAGGGTCAGTACTGGTGCTCCATCTACCCATCGCTCTGGTGGTGTTTTTCCTCTATTTTTTTCCTGTGTGGTGTTTTTCCCTGATGTCAAAGCACTGACATCCACCACACAGCTCCCCCAGCCCTCTATCACTACCAGCGGGACTTGCTGTACCTCGAGCTTCCGCCCGTGGTCAGGCAAGCTACAGGTCTTGATTTCCTCCCTCCCTCCCCCCAGAGAAAGTGTGCAGCCCTTGGGATGCTTAAACCTTCTTCCCCGGCCAGCCCTCCAGTGACCCGAGTCCACTTCCAAATCCGGGTCGCCGGCATCACAAGGAAAAATCCAAGCACTATGCTGACGGGTCAGCTCACCTTACTACTTTCTGACCTACCCCCATGCAGTCTAATTTATTTACCAGCCTTCTGTGGGGTACTGAGTCAAAGACTTTACTAAAGTCAAGGTAGACCACATCAATGGCCCCTTCTTTGTCCATATCCCTGGTTACCCATTTGAAGAACTCGATTAGGGTTGTTTGGTAAGATCTTGCAGATGTGAACCTGTGCTGTCTATGGTTCTGTTGCCCACTGGACTCCAGGAATACTGTTAGCCTTTGTTAAGTAATGATTCCATCACTTTTCCTACCACAGAAATAAGACTCACTGGTTGGTAGTTTCCTGCTTCCTCCTGGTGTCCAGGTTTGTACAGTACTACCACTGTCACCCTTCTCCAGTCCTCAGGAACTTCTCCACTCTCCAGTAATTTAGTGAAGAGTTCTGCAAGGGGTTTTGCCAGTTGTTTTCTTAGCTCCTTCAAGATTCTTGGATGCATATTATCTGGCCCCATGGCCTTATCTGCCTTCAGGTTGTTTAGTGCTTCTAGGACGTCGTCCTCTGTAAATGGGCACATATCGACGGCACTGGATCAGAAGAGTGCTGTCAATAAAAGTGCCATTCACTACAGCACTGTACTGATAGCACTCTCCACTACAGCGGCAGTACAGAATGCCACTGCACAACAGAGCACCAACCATTGAAATAATGTATTTTAATGTGGGGGGCTCTGTCCCCCACACTCCACGATCTAAAATATTCTCACTTGGGGGGGAGTGGATCATGGGGAAAGATGAAATTTGTGGGGCCATGGAACACTGTTTCCATGGCCCCTTGTAAAAAGAATAAAACAAATCCCACAAGAGGCAATAAAGGGAGACCAGGATTAGAACCCTGGTCTCCACCACTATTTTACTGAGCTGCTAATGCCTCAGCCCTCCACCCCACAGGAGTAGTTCAGCCAGCCTACTGAATTCCTCTGCCCTTGTGCTGTCTGCTAGCACTACGGACAGCAATCTGGGGAGCGAATGCTGCATAGCGCTCTTAATCCCCTATCGATGTCTGTGGTAACACAATACAGGCCATGCTGTGTTGTCTGACGCTATTATTGTAGTGCTGTTCTAACCAGTTACCCATATGGACCCCTGTGCTTAGGGAATGGTTTTTTTTTTTTGCACCACTGGGCCATTTCCCTCCATTTCTTGAGTAAAAATCGAACAGAAGTACCTGTTTAGGACCTCCGCTTTTTCGCAGTCCTCCTCCACTATAGCCCCCTCTTCAAAGGCTAATCTTACTATTCCTCCCTTAGTGTTCTTTCTCTCTTTTATATACCTAAAGAAAGTCTTGTCTCCTTTTTTCACTTCTTCTGCAATCCGCAGCTCACTCTGGGCTTTAGCACTCCTTATCATTTTTCCTGCTTCCTTCATTTTCTTTTTGTACTTTTCTTTACCGTTTTCATTATTTGTTGCTCTGTACTTTTTATAGGCTGCCCTTTTCTCTTTCACAGTGGTTGTCACCTCCTTGGAATAACATAGTAGCTTTTTTATCTTCTTTGCCTTACTTATTTTCCTGGTGTGTTGGTCTGTGACTTCTCAATGGCTCCTTTAATGTATTTCCACATTTCTTCCACATTCCCTCTCTTTCTGCCTTGTAGAATTTCTGCTATTTTGCTCCCCATTTGCTGGAAGTCTCCTTTCCTGAAATCCAGTACCTTGATACTGGAGTGAGTTGTTTCTTTCATAGTGATAACCTGGAAACTGTTCATACAATGATTGCTATTACCCAGGTGGCTCCCTGCTTCTGCATTTTTTTATCCTCTCACTGTTAGTGAGGACCAGGTTGAGGATGGCTTCACCCCTAGTTGGGGTCTCCATGAGCTGTCTTAGTTCGCCTCCTGTAGGGCCATCAAGAGGTCTCTACTTTTTGTTGTTGCAGCTGTTTTAGTATTCCAGTGGATATCAGGCAGGTTGAAATCCCCTACTATTATTGTCTCACCCTTGTTAACTAGTTTGTGGATTGTCTTGAGCAGTGCCTTGTCCTCACTGTTGCCCTGTGTAGGGGCCTGTAGACCACTCCTACTCTGATGCTGGTCCCATTGCTGGTGTCCTTTGACAACCATAGTGCCTCCATGAGGCTGTGTGGTTCTTAAATCCCATGTAATTGTACCTACTGGATATATCATCTAACTATATTCTTTCCTTAGCCCTAACAAAACAAAATTGTCTTACCTAATGTGTACTGCACTGTATTAACTGATGTACCATGTCCATGTTTTCCTTTGTTTTTCATTGTTATGACTGTAACCCTGCCTTGTAATCTCCTGGGTCATGCCTGAAAATAGGCAAATGTTTGTCTAGTGCACCTTACTTGGTAAACAAAAACTAGCTAAATAAATAACATTTCAGTAGGGGATCCATCCTTTCATGGTGCTTTTCCCATATTTAACTATATAAGGGCTGTGAGGATTTCAAGATCCAAAATTGTTGCATCTAGAGAACTTTAGGTTGTTCTAAAGTAAGTTGTGGTAATTTTACTTTATTCAAAACATTTTTAAGATTGTTTTCCTGAAACATCAGAGTAGATGTATGCAGACTTTTGTAATAGTCCTGTATAATCTCATTAATGACTTTCGTGTTGGTCTGCATTTTACCAAACTTGACTCTTAGGGCAGATACATGGGATTCAGCTTTTTGCTTCCTTAATGAGGAGTGGTCGAGAGTGTGGCAGCTAAGATTCAATGCAAAGAAGTGCAAAATCATGCATTTGGGATACATAATTCCAAGGGAGGGGAACAAGATGGGGGGAGTTACTGGCATCCACCAATCAAGAAAGGGACCTAGGGTAATCATATCTGATGACCTAAAGGTAAGCAGACAATGTGAGAAGGCTGTGGGGAGAGCCAGTGGGATGCTAGGGTACATAGGGAGCGGTATCACCAGCAGAAAAAAGGAGGTGGCTATGCCACTGTACAGATCACTAGTGAGACCTCATTTGGAGTACTGTGTCCAGTTCTGGAGGCTGCATCTCCATAAGGACATAGACAAAACAGAGGCATTCCAGAGAAGGGCAACAAAAATGGTGCAAGGACTGCACCAAAGGTCATATGAGGAAAGACTACAGGACCCCAATATGTATTCCCTAGAGGATAAGAGAGAGGGGGATATGATAAGAGACATTCATGTACCTCATGGGGTATAAACAAGGAACAGGAGGGCAGCATCTTTCAGAAAAGGTGTACAAGAACAAGGGGACGTGATATGAAGCTGAGGAGGTAGGCTCATGGGCAACATGAGGAAGTACTTTTTCACAAAAGGGTAGTGGATGCTTGGAATAGCCTTCTTGTGGAGGAGGTGGTGGGCCAAAAACAGTAGGGGAATTCAAGAATGCATGGGATAGACATAAGAGTACTCTCACAATAGGGAAGGGAGGGTGAGCTGCAGATCAACTAGGGTCTGCAATATTGCATTAGGTAGGGAAAAGTGGCAGACTAGGTGGGTGACACAGTCCTTATCTGCTGTCACTTTTTATGTTTCTATGTTAATCTATGTGCTGATAATGTCTCGCACTTATCTCCCGATTCCCAGTAGAAATGTTTAGTTTTGAATATGAGCCATTCAGCCTTACTATATAACATTTTGTATAGTTCATATTTCTTCCCCTAATTTTTGCTTTAAGTTCTTCTCTTCTATTTACCCCCAATTTATAATCTTTTTCCATGGTTTGCATTTCTGTTTCTAGTTTAATTTTAAGTTTCTCTCTGTCTTTCCATTGTGCAACCACATAACCTATTATCCTTCCCCTAAGGACAACTTTAAAGACTTCCCAAATGGTGGAGGCAGGAACCTCAGGAGTAACATTTAGGGAAAAGTATTGTTCTAGGTTTTCTAGATCAGTAGGACATTTGTGGGTCCATTCACACCATTCTGTTTTAAAAGCTGTTCTCCTCCAGTGGTCATGATAGTCCTGTCCTGGTCCCTCCATCTCAACTGGCCCCTTCCCCATGTCCTCCGTTCTACTTCAAGGCTGTGATGGCACAAGAGATACAGAGATTGCCCTCTGGTCTCTCCCCTTTGCTAGTGCTGGCCATGATGGTATGGAACCAAAGTTTCTCCGCCTTGCCGGTGCCCACATTGCCTCCCCTGTAGCCCATATTGTCAACCTATCCTTATCCTCTGGGGTTATCCCTGATGTATGGAAGGTGGTGTGGGTTGTCCCTGTACTCAAACAGGGCAATCCTAGGATTCTCGACAACTATCAGCAGATTGCCATCTTGTCCGCTATCAGCAAGTTTCTTGAGAAAGTTGTGGCGGTGCAACTCACGGATTATATCCAGTCTCATTTGCTACTGTCTCCCTCACAGCATGGCTTTCGAAAAGGGCACAGTACAACCTCTGCCCTGGTCACTGTCACCTCGGGGATAAGGGCTGCTATGGACCAGGGCAGACTCTCTGGGGCCGTCTTTATCGATCTTTCTAAGGCCTTTGACCTAGTTGATTATGCCCTTCTATGTGGTCAATTTAAGTCCTTGGACCTGTCCCCTCCTGTGCTCAGGTGGTTCATCAACTGCCTTTGGGGCAGGCAGCAACTTACCAAATATAGTAAGGTGCTCTCTGATGCCACTGCCATTTCCTCGGGGGTTCCAGGGGTCAGTCTTTGGGCCCCTGCTCTTCTCTATATTTGTCAATGATCTTCCCTCCTCAGCTGCCTCCTGCAGGGCCATCCTGTATGCTGCCGACCTAGTTATTCTCACCCATTCCAGGTATATTGGGGTCATTAACCACCAATTAAGTGAGGATTTTAGGAATATCCAATCCTTGATAATGTCCCACAAGCTGGTTCTAAATCTTAAAAAGACTCAGCCCATGCTGTTTGGTTCCCTGGCTAAGTTAGAGGCCTCCCCTGCTCCTCTGTGCATCTCGGGTATTGGTGGTGCTTCTGTTCTCATCACTGACTCCTTCTAATAGCTTGGGGTGACACTTGACCCTCAGCTTGACCTTGGCCATCACATCCACTATGTGTGTCGAGCTGTTAACTGGAAACTGGGGTTGGCTTACAGGGTGAAGAATAATCTTACTTCAGTTGCTCACCTATCACTGGCCAGAGGTGTGTTTCTACCATCCCTCTGTTATGGGCTCCTCTTGTTTGCCCGTACTTCCAAGGTCCACCTTACCAGGTGGACCTTAGCTTACAATAACATCTGTCACTTTGCGCTACCAGCTCCTCGTCTCACTCACAATTGTGATCTGTACAGTAAGCTTAACTGGCTCTCCCTACCCAAGTACATTAATTTTGTTTTGGGCTGTTTCACAGATAAGGTTCTGGGCACAGGCACACCCCCTGGACTGGCGGAGCTCCTTGTGCCTGCTGTCTCCACTATCTACTCCCTAAGGTCGTCAGGCCCCACTATCCTTAAGGTTCCTGCTACGCGTACCCAAATGGGGGACAGGGATTTTGTGTCATGTGCCCCTAGATTATGGAACTCCCTCTTGTTCAGGTCCGGTCCTCCCCTTCCCAGGTGTGCCTATGAATCTCCCTGTGGAACCATTTGAAGCTCTTCTCAGTATGTGACTGTCTCAAACCTCCCTGATCCTCTGCTCTGCCCGTGAGCATAACATCTCCTGTATCTTGGCTCCTGTCCTGCTGTTGTTGCCCGCCCGCCTGTGTGTGGCTCAAGGTATAATGTGTACATTTTGTATATAGCTGTACGTATTGATTGTAACATTGCTTTAGTGACTCTGTACTTTTAATATTTTGACTGTATCATTGTTGTAACCTGAGTTATCTACTGTGTATGTTATGCTCCTCCTGGCCTCAGTGTATCTGCCTTACTTGCTTCAATTTGTACTCTGTATGTTCTATTCGTTTCCTGTACTCTCCCGGGTCATACCTGAAAATAGGCATATGTTTTGTCTAGTGTACTTACCTGGTTAACAAAAGCTAAATAAATAAATAAATATATATACAGTCTGTCTCTTGTCAGATCCACTCTTGAAACTTAGTGGATCTAATCTCCATCTAGGGGATTTATAGTACTCCCCCATATTTGTAAAAAGACAGGAGATGGGGGCGTGACTGGAAATGGCCATGGTGTCTATATGATTGCATTTAATGCCTGAGATTGCCTGCATATTAGCTAATAAATAATCAATATGATTATAAGAGCCATGTCTGGCCAAATAGAAGGTAAAATCTCTTTCTGTGGGGTTGTCTGCTCTCCAAGTATCGACTAGATTCCATTCTTGCACTAAAAATTGTAATCCTCTTTTGGCCCTTGTATGAGGGTCCCCATTATTTTTTTTTCAAAATGTGTTATTAAGAATAGGATGTTACAGCCAAAGTGAAACAAGACATTAAAGCAGCACAGTGTGTCTGCAAACCTCATAGGTGAGATACAATTAATGACATCATAATGGTAAACAGACATTGCCACAATCTGCAATAAGCAAATACCACAATACACATTACATAACAGGGTATTTTGACTAATGTATCTATCCTAGTTCTACAGTATTCCCCAATTAAGAATAATGAATTATATAGGGAACAAGCCCTGTTTGATAGCTGAAATGAGGGGTCTCCAAGTGTTCATAAAGAGCTCTTTCTTACCCAAAGCTGTGAGCTGAACCCTCTCTAAAGACATACGAAATTTAAGATTGTTCAACCATTGCTGAATAGTCGGGGAAGAGCTTGCCATCCAGGACTGAGCAATTGTCTCCCAGGCATTGATCAAAGCCAAGGACCAAAGGGGATTATGGGCTGCGCCTTCAGGGTGGACAGGATCAGCCCCTAAGAGCAGTTCAACAGGGCTTCGGAAGGGGCAATACCCTAGAATTCTAGACATGATTTTATGAAACTCATGCCAGAAGGGACTATCTTAGGGTAGGTCAGTACTAAATGAATAAAGTCTCCCAGAGTTCCAGAGCACTTAGGGCAAGTACTGGGCTTCAACGGATCCATCAGGTACAGCCTCACAGGGGAAATGTAGGCCCTAAACATAAAATTAAACTGAACCTGCCTCAACTTATTACTCCTGGAGCATACCATCAGATGCTTACATGCCCGATCCCACAGTCAGGCATCACAAGCGACTCCAAGATCCCTAGTCCAGGCATCAAGCACCTTTCTCAAGGGGCCCCAGTCCTGACCCTGAAGGATCTGATAGTATGTTGTAAGTGATTTTCTGTTAGGTTGTGGCCTGTAAAGCTCCTCCTCGAAAGGTGAGGGTGGTGCCCATCCTCTGGAAGAGTCCAGGGCATCTCCCAAGCAACCTCTGAACTTCAGGTGCACAAAGAAATCTCCTTGCAGTATACCCCACTTGGCGCACAGGTATGAAAAACTTCAGATTGTGCCCCCTTCAAACATTTGATGGACTGAGGAAAGGCCTCTATGTTTCCAACTCATTAACCTTTGCACCAAAGCCACCGTGGAGGACCCTCTTAACTTAATTGCATCCATCAGGTCTGTGTACTGGGAGGGAGCTGGGGGCTTCTTAATCAGGGTGTGTACTTCCAGCCACACTGTCATGGTAGTAGCCAAAAATGGATGGGAGATTTCCTCCATCTGACCTGTCCAAAGCACCTTAGCCATGAGGCCTCCCTTCAAGCTCTTGGACATACCCTCCTCTGCACCCACCAGACCTAGCATCAGTATGCAGAAATGCTATTTGTACTGCCAAAAAGTACCATTGAAAGTTGGGGAGGCCAAGACCACCCATTCGTTGTGGTAGCTGTAGAATTGCTTTACCCACCTGAGCAAATTTACCCCACCACAAGAATCTATGTACCAAGGCATTAATACGCCTAAAGTGGGATCTGGACAACATTATCAGTAGGGATTGATAAAGATAAAGGCACCTCAGCAAAATTATTGTTTTAACTGCCCTCACCTTCCCCATAAGAGACAGGGGCAGGCTAGTTCATCTATCACAATCTTTAGCTATTTTCTGTGCCAAAGGCTTATAATTCAGAGTGTATAAAGAGCTGATTTTACTTGAAATACGAATCCCTAGATACTTGATCTTGGAGACTAACTGCAGTCCATTAAGATGTGCAGTCAGGGTTAGCCTCCCTGCCTCCCAATCGGGAGAAGTTCACTCTTTGTCCAGTTACCGTTATGCCCCGAAAGCAGTCCATACTCCCCCATCAGCTGATGCACTTCAGGCAAGTGTGTTGCTGGATTCTGTGGGTATAATAAGAAATCATCAGCATACAATGCAACTTCATGTTCCATGTCACCCTCTCTAAAACCCCTAATGCCCTCATGTGCCCGGATTGCCGCTGCTAAGGGCTCCAGAGATACCACGTATATTAGAGGAGATAGAAGGCACTCGTGTCTTGTGCCCTGTCCCAGGTGAAAATAAGAGGTTAGCTGGCCATTAACTACTATCTGGGCCCTGGGAAGGGTATAGAGAGTCTTCACCCATGCTCTAAACAAAGGGCCAAAACCCAATCTCTTCAGGGTTTCAAACAGATACCCCCACTCCACACGGTCAAAGGCCTTTTCAGCATCAATTGCTACAATAGCTGCACATGGCTCTGTGGGTTTCTCTCCTATCTATAGGTAATGTTCAGAGTTCTATGAATGTTGTGCTTCCCCTGCCTCCCCTTAACGAACCCCATTTGGTCAGGATGAATAAGCTTGAGGAGCAAAGCCTCCAACCTAGAGGCCAGAGACTTCGCTGAGATTTTGTAATCTGTAGTAAGTAAAGATATTGGCCTGTAGGAGGCACACCAAGCAGGATCCTTGCCAGCCTTAGGGAGCACCGTGATGATAGCTGACTGTGTGGAGGGGGAGTGCTCACCTGCCTCTAAGCTCTCCAGCACCATATCCAGTGGGGGTCGAGCAGCAAGTCATGAAAGCATTTAAAGAAATCAGTGGGCAGCCCATCAGGTCCAGGAGCCTTGCCACTTTTAAGGGACGTAATGGTGGTACTAATTTCCGCTCTAGTGACGGGTTACTCCAGTCTCACTGCCCGGTCTTTGTCCAATGACTTCATAGGGGCCTTGGCAAAGCAAGAGTCCAGCTTTGGGGTAGTAGGAGACCCCTCTGAGGTGTAGAGAGCCTTGTAGCACTCCCCAAACACTTCACCCACCCCATTTGGGTCCTGGACCAGATGGCCCGATGTGTCATGGATCTGACTTTTGATCCTTTCCCCCTCTCTCCTACGTAACTGCCAGACCAAATACTTCCCTGCCCTATCCCCATCAAAGTACGTTCTAACTTGTGTCAGTTGGATGGCCTTCTCAATCTTGGCACTGTTAAGGGCACTAAAGCTGATTTTATCTGTGTATTCTTTGATTTTATCATTCATTTGTACAGTGCCTTGGTGCTTGAAAGGCGCTTAATAAATAACGTTTTATTATTATTATTATTATAAAATACCATTGTAATTTTTGAATCACTTGATATAAGGCTTGTGTGGGTTTAACTTTATGGGCTTGTTCACAGGCTTAAGGGTTCCCATTACGGTTACTTCTGTCTAAAAAAATCATCAGACACTAAATTAGTCTCCACCCAAAAGCAAGAGGGTTTCTTCTGCAAAATTATCATGTAAAAACTGATTAATGTCATGAAAAAACCCTGCATCATCATAATTAGGGGACAGATATTTCCCATCCAAAGGGTTTTGGATTTAAGTGGTACCTGAACAAATACCCAGCAATCTTCTTTATCTGCATGTGTTTGAAGGATCATACAGTTAAGGTGTTTATGAAACAGAATTACCACTCCTCTTTTTTTAACCATAACTGAGCTGAGCACCAACTGTCCCACCCAAGACTTAACTAACCATTGTGTATTTTCTGCGGTACGATGAGAGTCGTGTAATAATGCTGTAACAGCATGAATAGATTTTAGATAAGAAAGCACCTGTTTTCTCTTAAAGAGCTACCGATGCCTGAAGAAGAGCTTAGAAGAACATAATGTCTGGACACAAAGCAGCTTATACTTCTCATCAGCTCTGTGTTTCTTATCTCCATCATTTATTATTGAGATCAGGTGCATGAAAACAGAAGAGTTGATCCCCGGGGGTTCATCAGCTCCTATTGCCTCCTCCCAACCTGATGTCTCAATACTCTGCTTGTGACATCACAGTTATTCCCACAGCAACAGACTGTGATGTCACAACAGAGCTTTATGATGTCAAGTAGGGAGTACGTTATAGAGGCAGATGAGCTCTAAGGGATAAAGATCCTGGTTTTGTGGGAATTTCTTTAGTAATAAATAATGACAAGGAGAAATCTATAGACGATATGTGAAATACAACCTGAATTATGTCCAGCTATTATGTTTTCTGAGGGCATCAGCTGCTCTTTAACAGAGTGATTTAATCCTTTTACATTCCAAGAAACCATCTTAAAGGCGTAATTAGTAGGAGTATTCACAGATCTTGATAATCACGCATTAAATAACTTCAGATATAAAACAATATAGCAATCAAGTACTGAGGCAGAAAACGCAAACTAGCTGTAACCTCTGTTTGAACAAGACTGGATGTAAGAAAAGTCCTATTATGTCTAGGAGAAACATACTGCTCCATGTGTCAACAATTAAAGACAGTGACCTTAACATGCTATACAATACTAATATGCATATAAATGGTGTAAGACAACAAGGAAACAACAGGTTAAAACATAGTGTGATGCCCTACCAGAAACTGAAAAGAAAGCCAGGAAAATGAAGTACGAGGACTGAGCTGTAACACATGAAATAATACATCTGAGAAAAGTCTGGCGAAGCCCAAGGGGTTTATTAAAAGCATCCCACACCAAGGGTGTGCTTTAAATTCTTAGATGCACACTTTCACATCCTTTTGTTTTTTACAATTGCTGATCAATTTTTTTCCAGCTGGAGTCCTGTGAGGCAGGCAGGCAGACACACGCACACACGCACGCACGCACGCACACACACACACACACATATACAGTTTCTCATTCTGTCCCTCCATCTTTTTCAACAGGTGATTTTTTTACATATTTTTTTTATTTTTGCTTTTTTCCACACAGTTGCAAACTGAAGTCACGATCGGGGTCACGCTTACCTCAGTCAGCCACAGAGCCATTCCTGCAGGCAGTAGGTTTGTCTTCAGGATGGCAAACAGCAGGATCAACCAGATATGAGTTGTTTTTGTTATATTCAAGGATAGGATAAACCAGATAGGAAAAAAAAAAATAAAAATGATTATACGGCAGCGAAGTCTGTTGTTGCAGCGACTCCTTTACAGTGCTTCCTTGGTAATGGATATAAGGAGCTGCCTGTTTGAGGAACTGTTCAGCCCACCTTCTCCTACAGTTAAGAGTCAAATGAGGGCGCAGTCAGTGTTGATGGGCACAGTGCGTGAATGCCGTAATAACCTGCGGGTTATTACGGCAAATATCAACTCGGTCAGCCAATTGAAAAAATTGCTGACCAGTAATTATAAATCAATAGCGTTGTGACACAGGAGGTGTACTCTTCAGGCCACGTTAATGCACTGCACCAGCACAGCCACCTCCTGCCCAGATGGGGTGTAGCTATGAAAAATAAGATAA
Source organism: Neoceratodus forsteri (assembly GCA_016271365.2). Lineage (NCBI taxonomy): Eukaryota > Metazoa > Chordata > Ceratodontiformes > Ceratodontidae > Neoceratodus > Neoceratodus forsteri. Next base: position 554,913,334 of record JADMNL010000022.1, read on the forward strand.
AAATAATGACTGTAATTAAAACACAGAGTGTCTGGTTTTCGAGAAGCATAGGTAGAGTGCCTACTAAGGGCTCTAGGAAAGAAAATTTAATGTTACCACACTTATATGTGGAGAGTTAAAGTAGATTTCAAAATGCCTAGGAATGAATATTCTGCAAAGGATAAAAACAAAATGATTATTTTATAAAAATATATAATAAAAAAAAGGTGGAGGAAAACTGGGTAACTGCTAAGGGGAAGGACAAGAGGGAAAGAAAAAAAGGAACTATAAGGGTACCTAGTTCTCCATTAAGGAGGAGGAAGGGGAGTAACAGATGGGAAAGGAGTAGATGGGGGAGGGGAGAACAAAAGGGAAACTGCCTATTGATTAGTTATATTTGTTAGTATTTGATAGACAGACATGGTTATTAATCAATTAGTGGAAATGGATTTCGATAAATCCACAGGAAGAGATAGACTCCAGACCATCAATTAAGGTACATGCCCTGTTGAGCAAAAATCAGGGCCAAGATTCACAAATAAATGCAAAGTTCCATGCAAAGATTTGCGTGGCACCTTGTGATTGCCCAGGTCACAAAACTCGCTATTCATAGATAGATAGTGAATGGCGCTATCTGACTGTGAATAGGACTAGACAGAGGCAGCAGTAACACAGATACCACTACCACTAAGCACACCTGTGCTGCCTCAGCCCCCCCACTTCGTGAATACCCCTGCAAGCATAGCACTGCTGCACTAAGTTGATACAGTAGAATTTGCTTAAATGGTACGACTTCATGGACAGCCAGTCGTCCCATTTAAGCGACTGTGCCGATCAAGAGAAGTTGCCTTTCTAAGACATTTTTTTTATTTTGCTTAACTGTGTAAAGCATCTGATCACCCCGGCCCCCACACAGAACATATAGAGTACCTGTACTCACAAACCACAACAAATAGAACACATAAACATTGAGTGATTGAGTGATTACAGCTCTTTTTTAAATACAGTATTTGTTTGTTTGATGATTAAAAGGCAAGTTTATTAGAACAGCCATACTTTTCAGTAAAGTTTACTTTTAAAATCACTTATCTGACACTCAGGATATTCTGGATATGGTACTCAGGCTTATCATTCCAGACTGCAATGTGTTGATTCCGATGGCTTATTGCCTGCTGTGACAAAGAACTTGATTGTTTTACTCTGTCTCACCTCTGCTGCCAGCTGCTGCTGCACACCGCTTTCCAGCTCAAATATTGTCTCCAAAACTCCACCTTGTTGTTCTAGAGGCACCAATCATGTAGAGAGCTGGCATGGAACAGGGCTTCAGCACTTGTAACATTAATGGGGGGGTTGGGGGGTCATCTTCATCACCTGGTGCACCTCAGCTGCTTGCAATGTTTTCTTTTAAGGATGAACAAATATTGTCCACGGCGAGGTCCCCCTCCGTTACCTCACTTTCATCCACCGCAACAAAAGCTTCAAACTTCCTGGGTTGCCCCTGAAAAAGGGACCACCGGGGCTCAGTGGGCTTACCCGGTCACCAAAATTTAATAAATAAATAAACTCTACGGGGGTCATTCCGATTGGAACTACCACCTCAGTAAGAGACTCCTTTTCTCTATTGGGCAGCCCAGATTGGTGTACATCCAGGCTATCATCTTCAACCAGGGAAAAGCCAGCCTTATGAAAATGATTTGCTATCGTGGTGGCTTCAACAGTGGTCCATGCTTTAGCCACCATGTAAATTGTGTCAAGCAAATTTACATACTTTGAAACGTCTGAGGCCAAGTCAGAGGAGGCACTGTCAATGATACCAATGATACGAGTAGTGGAAAGGGAACCATAGTGTCCTTTAAAGTTTTTAATCAACCCCATATCCAAAGGTTGCATCAGGCTTGTGGTGTTGGGGGGAAGAAACACAATCTTGATGTTGTCAGACTGATCAACTAGAGCTTTGGGGTACACGCTACAGTTGTAAAAAAAAAAAGCACTTTTCTGTGGTGCCTTCTGAGCTTGCTGCTGCAATTCACTAGTCACTCATGAAAGAGTGCATCGGTCATCCAGGCATTGGCAGAATATGGATACGTGACAGGGAGAGTTACAAGGTCCTTGGGGAGACAGCGAGGACATTTGTTCTTCCCTATCACTAAAAGAGGCAGTTTTTCTGTGCCATCCATATTGGTGCAGCATAGCAAGGTCACAGGATCTTTTCCCACCAATCAGCTCCATCGCTTTGTGAATGTGTCCTCTGTCAGGGTACCTGTGATAAAAAGGCTGGTTTTCTTAGCATTGAAGACGTTATGAGGTGGACTAGGGAGCCACTGTTTTAACCCACACTGTCATAGAGGATGCATCAGCATCTAGGTGTTCACCTCGTTCTCATTTCCACACAATACTGTTTCTGTTCTTCCAACGTGTAAGCCACCCATATTTGGCTTTGAAATTTTCATGCCCCAAATACTTGGCTACTTCATCAGCCTTCTGCTTCAAAATGGGGCCACTGGCTCTAGCCCCACGATTGACAGCGTGGTTGAACCACAAAAGCAAACTTCCCTCGACTTCAAAGTCTTTGCCCTCCCACTTTTGTGTGTGGCTGGGGTTACTGTTAAGCTGCCTCTCAACCAGCAGTGAGTCCTGGTGCTTACTGATCCTCCCAGCCTGACTTTTTGTTATGCCAAATTCTTTGGCGATTTTAGAAAGAGAGGAGTTTGGCAGCTATAAGAACTCAAGGACTTTAATTTTTTTGAGACAGAGGGAGGTCTAATCACTTAGAGGATGCCATTCCTGCACTAGCAGCACAAGCAAACAAAAAAAAAATAGTGTGTTGAGAGATCAGTATGTAGCACTTAAATCTTCTAGGCGCTAACTGGTTTTAGCAACTGTAAGTGGCCACTAATTAGCTTTAATGGGCCTCGGTTGGGAGGCAATCATCCCCTCTAAGTGACCTGAGCATCCCAATTAAAAGTTACCATATGTCATTAATTAACATGGAGTTCAGATCAGTGCCTAGGAGATCATCCCGATTAAGCGGGTCCCCTTAAGTGGGCGTTGACTGCATTCACTAAAGCGGCCATGCAACTTAGCCCATTGAGCATGCATGGTACTAACTGGCCATTTGCATGCCCATTATGGACCCATTTGCATAGCCTGTGGTGAATGTTGCACACCCTCCCATCCCAATCCAGAGCTGAGACCCGCATCCCTGGGGGTGTGGTGTCTCTCCCCTCTCCCCGGTCCCTGATTGCCCACCCAATATGTTTAAAGCCATTTTTACACAGTGTAGTGGGTCATCCCCCCTACTCATCACCGATCACCCACCCGATACGTTGAAACCTTTTTTTCATAGTGTAGTGTTCCCTCCTCCCTCCCTAATCTCTGATCACCCTTCCAACAGGTATTAAAATATGCCTGGTAGTCTAGTGGTTCCCTCTCCCCTCCCCCTTCTCTGATCACCATCCCTTTGTAGGAAAATCTACTCTCCAGTAGTCCAGTGGACCCTCCCCCCACCGATCACCTGTTCAATATGTGTATATTACAAGAAGAGTTGTGGAGTCATTGCCCTCTTAACTTTTATTTATTTACTTACTTCATTTTATGGTAAACAGTAGAAAATAGGCAATGATAGTCCTGGGCTGATCCCCGTTTATTCGTATGCCTTTCCAGTTTTACGTGGATTGGGGATACGAGAGCCAAAGATGTCATAAAAAAAACTCTAGAAATGTAATCATGTTGCAGCCCTCCATGCATTCCAGGACCCCTACAATGCTTATATTATGTCTCTGTCCTATGCCTTCCAACATTTCAATCCTATTCCATAGTATCTCAAGCTGCTTATCATGCATATCTATTTTTTGGATAGTCTGTGTTGCGCCATTTTTAAATGATCACAGGTACATTTTGCCATGTCTAGGCAGTGTCAGAAATCTTAAAAGTTTATTCTGATAATGCAGTTGACCCCATGAATATCATTGTACTGGCAAATGACGGTGCAAGTGTCATGACTAGAGCACAATGGGGTGGGTGTAGTAAATACAAAGCTGTTTCAGATCCATTGTGTTGTCCACAGACTGGTACTGGCAATAGGACAAGCATGCAGGGGCAACAGTGATTTTGGTGATTATCAAATAACCATAAAAATGTGTACAGATACTACGGCAACTCTGCAGTATGGCACAATGCCTTGTGTTT